>CM067340.1:41965833-43238750 GCA_034376525.1 Nicotiana benthamiana | reverse complement strand
GCGGTCGCGGTAGAACCGCGGCCAAACGACCCCTCCGAATCCAACTTTGTCTGCAGCTATCTCCCACCGCGGTCGCGGTGGAACCGCGGCAGATTCAATCCTCTGATTCTTCATCCTTCTTCCGTGTGGTTCGCTTGGAATTTTTCACAGTTGGCCTCTTTTCCTTCATTTTTGACTCCAAAATTGCTCCCTAGTCTTCCCTAGTCATATATAGCCTGCATATCACGAAAAACACTAATAAGAAAATTTTGTTATCACTTTCATTATTAAAACTATGCAAGAAGATGGTTATTTAGGGCCTGAATATAGTTAAATTCACCTATTATAACCTATGATCAATCTCCAAATCTAGTGTTTACGGATAAATACTTCAGTGTGTAAAAGAATTATACAAAATATATGCACATATATAGTAAAACCGCATTTATTCTAAATCTAATAATTATATATTTTGAACTAATTGATTCTAAAATTTTAGATTCGCACATAATTAGAGCCTTTCAAACAGTGAATTGAGACCAGCTGCATTATTGGCTGGTCAAAATACTAATAATTTATATATCCCATTCAACAATATTTTCAATGCCGTTCACGACATACTAAAATTGCTCATCCAGCTAACGTTGAACACATTTTCACAACACAAACTAATTTAGTAATTACCCTAAAGTCTTTGTTCCTTTTTCTTTCGTCCTCTCATTTTTTTATTTATTATTTTCTCATCATTATCCATTCATTTCTCATCTATCATTTTTTTTATGTCCTACGATTCTATGAATAGTGTTGAGTTGTCCACATCGGAGGGATTTGAGGTCCTTGATTTCCTTATATGGCTTGGGCAATCCTCACCTCATAAGCTAGCTTTTGGGGTTGAGTTAGGCTCAATGTCCATTCTTATCATGGTATCAGAGCCAGGCTCATCCCAACTATTGTTAACGATGTTGGGCCCCCCATTTATGTTGTCCATGCTCCGAGATCTGGGCGTGAGCGGGGGGTGTTGAGTTGTCCCATATCGGAGGGATTTGAGGTCCTTGGTCTCCTTATATGACTTGGGCAATCCTCACCTCATAAACTAACTTTTGGGGTTGAGTTAAGCCCAATGTCCATTCTTATCAAATAGCCCCACTATTTGGCTGTAAAGGTGTAGTGGTATGAAGCTATTTGTCTAAATCATTAGTCCAACTATGTGGGAGAAGACATGAAATTTGTTTGGTTGTCGTTCGCTCACAACTAAAAATCTATATATTCTTCTGCCTAAATTCTTTTTATATATATATATATATATATATATATATATATATATATATATATATATATATATATATATATATATATATATATATATATATATTATTAATTTAGAATTCAATATCTTAAAATGATTAGAATAATTTTGAACCCATAAACTTAAAATGATAGCTCCGCCTTTATTTTTACCGTGGATTGAGAGCATCGGAGGAAACAAAGAGCTAACTTTGAGCTTACTTTCAAGAATAAGATAATTAGCACTGGTCGAAGTGCTCAGGTTGCCTTAGACTCAGTCTTTTAGTTTGAAGTGTGAGAAAATCTAATCTATATAAAGTTTTGTAATACTTATAGTTTTCGACATAAAAGCTAACCTGCGTAACTAATACTATTACTATAAATAGTTATTAATAATTTAAATATTTGATTTTTGGTAGTATTAAACTACTTTATGGTGGAGGTTATTAGAGATAATATTGAAGATCATGATAGAATTCTAGATATATATAAATTAGTTAGCTCTCCTACAAGTTAGGGATTTGTGTTAAATCTTATTATTATAACTTGTATTTGTATCCTATATATATTCAATGAATGAGAGTCCACAAGTGTGTGGTAAAATTATTAAACTCTACATGGTATCAGCCTAAACCGATCCTCCCTAACCCTAATCGCCTTCTTCTTTCTTCTCTCCCATGGCTGCAGCTGTAAAAGCAACCGAAGGTACCCTCCCCTTGAACACCATTCTTCATATGTTGACAATTAAATTGTCGTCTTCTAATTACCTTCTCTGGCGCCATCAATTACTTCCTCTCCTTGCCTACCAGACGTTAACAGGCTACATTGATGGCACTCTTGTTCCGCCATCTGAAACGCTCACTGTTGGAGAAGTAACCTCTCCAAATCCAGCATATTCTCTATGGATGGAAGGTGAACAACGAGCACGAATTATTATTCAGTCTTCTCTATCAGAAGAAGCCATGGCTGTCATTCTTGGTCTCGATAATTCACATCAAATCTGGAAAGCTTTGGAGGAGTTTTACAGTCACGATTCCACTGAGAGAATGCACACTCTTCGCGACTCCTTGAGGCTACTCCAAAAAGGTACTTCTTCCGTCTCAGAATTTGGTCAGAAGTTTAAAAATATATGTGATCATCTTGCAGCCATAGGTCATCCTGTTGATGACCTTGATAAAAGTCACTGGTTTTTATGTGGCCTTGGTGGTTCCTTTGAAAACTTCTCAACCACTCAAAGAGCTATTCGTCCGAAACCTACTTTTCAGCAGCTTCTTTCTCAAGCAGAAGGCCATGAGATGTTTCTCAAATCTGTTACAAATTCAGCCCCTTCCACCGCAGCATTTGTTGCTCAACAGTCTGGTGGTCGTGGTCAGTCTAATCGTTCACGAAGTCGTGGTCGATCTGGTGGACGGTTCTCCTATGGGCGTGGCCGTGGTCGTCGTGCACCACACTGTCAATTATGCCGTACCGATGGCCACTATGCAAATCAATGCCCCGATTTGTCTTCTTTTGCTCATCGAGGACCGGCCATTGATGCGAACTTAGCCCACGCTTTCCAAGCTCAATGTCATGTTACTAATGGCTCACCCGACTGGTATGTTGATTCTGGTGCATCCGCCCACATCTCCTCTTCATCTTCTAACCTGGATTCCGCTGCTCCTTATTCAGGTACTGAAAAGGTCACCATTGGTAATGGTGCGACCCTACCTATTACTCATATCGGGTCTTCTTCAATTAACAAGGACATTCAACTTCTTGATGTTCTTGTCGTTCCATATATTACTAAAAATTTGTTATCTATTAGCAAACTTACCTCTGACAATCCTGTTGATGTTTTGCTCTCTGATAAGGTCTTCACTATCCACAATCGTCAAACAAAGGAAGTTCTAGCAACAGGGAGGCGCCATGATGACCTTTATGTTTTGGAACGTGGAAATAAAGCTTTCCTTGCTGCGTTTCATTCTCATCGAACACATGGTTCTTATGAATTGTGGCACTCACGTTTGGGACATGTTCCTTTTTCTATTATTTTAGCTCTAAATAAACTAGGTCGGTTGTCTGTTACTTCTTTGTTACCGAAACCTAGCATTTGTTCGTCATGTCAGCTTTCTAAAAGCAAACGTTTACCCTTTACTATTAATGAAAAACGTTCTTTGCATGTCTTGGACTTGATACATTGTGATTTGTGGGGACCCGCGCCTGTTGCTTCTACACATGGATTTCGTTATTATGCAATCTTCATAGATGATTTTTCTAGATTTACGTGGTTTTATCCACTTAAAATGAAATCTGATTTTGTTGGTGTGTTTATAGCATTTCTTCGACTTGTTCAAACTCAATTTTCTTGTAAGATGAAAGTATTTCAGAGTGATGGATACATCACTTCTTGGTTATTCGGATGCTGACTGGGCGCGATGTATTGAAACTCGTCGTTCCACATACGGTTACTCTGTTTTTCTGGGCGGAAATTTGGTTTCATGGAGTGCTAAGAAGCAACCAACTGTTGCACGTTCTAGCTGTGAGTCTGAATACCGAGCTCTGGCTAATACTCTGCTGAAATACTCTGGATTACTCACTTACTGAAGGAACTTCACGTGCTTACCTCTGGCCGCCCAACCATACTATGCGATAATAAGAGTGCTCTCTTCTTAAGTCAAAATCCGGTATCCAACAAACGCTCCAAGCACATTGATATTGACTACCATTCTATCAGAGAGCTCATTGCCTCGGGACGTCTTCATACCAAGTTTGTGCCCACAACGCAGCAACTTGCTGATATTTTTACCAAGAGCTTACCTCGTCCTCTCTTTGACTCCTTTCGTACCAAGCTTCATGTTGGTCCACCACCAGTTCGCTTGAGGGGGGGTATTAGAGATAATATTGAAGATCATGATAGAATCCTAGATATATATAAATTAGTTAGCTCTCCTACAAGTTAGGGATTTGTGTAAATCTTATTATTATAACTTGTATTTGTATCCTATATATATTCAATGAATGAGAGTCCACAAGTGTGTGGTAAAATTATTAAACTCTACAGAGGTTAATACCGAAAATCAAACGTTGTATCACTAATTTTGGTAAAACGTAGGTAGATTTATGTATTAGATTATACGAAGTAGAATATGGAATAAGTGTGTGTGAATTAGTAATACATGGATATATAAGAGTATCTAAAGATAAAAATTAAAGTTATGCCCCAATATTTGGCAATCCACGCATCATCAATCCATGTATCAATCCTTGCATAGCAATTTGTACATTATTAGTAGGATGAGAATTTGAGCCCAAATATATCTAATCCGTTCAACTCGCTTAGAAATTAACAGGTTGGATTATGAATATTTTAGCTAATGGATTAATTTGGGCTAAGCCCAAGTTAACCCATTATATTTTATAGCTCATCCTGACTCATTAAACAGCCCAAATACGACTCATAAAACTCACTCAAACCAAAAGATAACTCAACCCAACTTATATAAAAAGTTATTTAGTTGCCCCAATTTTAATTTTTTTTTCTTCGTATTTTCAATTTTATGTTCTTTTGTTTTTTCTGCACCATCCACCCTCTCTTCCCCCAATCACCAACCCATAGAAAACCCTCCCCCTCACAAATATCTTGTGACAACGTGTGCAATGATAGTTGGAAGAGCAATATGAGTGTATATATATATATATACTCATATTGCTCTTCCAATAAGATAAACTAATTTAGTGCTCAGTTTGTTACATTTTAAGTGATCTTGTTCAAGAAATAAATTAAATAAAGATTTTAAAATTTATAGTTAAAAAAAGTCATAACACCTATTTATAACATTTTTCAACTTCTTGGGTTTAAATATATTTTATGTGATTAAAATCTTTTTATTAAAATGAAAATTTTAAAAAGTTTAAGTTAAATTATTTTTAAGTTTGAAAGCAGTCATTCATTTTTCAATCAACAAAGAAGAAAACAGCAGTACATAAACTGATAAAAGGAATTATCCCAAGTTTTTTTCCCTTTTCTTTTTTATGATTTTGATAAGTTTATCCATTCAATTCTCATCTCTGTCATTTTCTATAAATGGATGTAAAGGAGTTATTTAAAGCAATTAGTCTAATCATTAGTCCAAGTATGTGGAAGAAGGCATATGATATTTTTGGGTGAAGTATTCCAAATATTCCTGATTGGAGTTTTGGCCTGGAGATGGCAACTTTAATGTGGATGGGGAGCTTTAGAGGAAACAAATTAAAGAAAGATAGTTACCTTTGAGTTCACAATCCCAATAATCTAAGATATTTTAGATTCAAGTTATGTATTATTTTATACGCAATAGAAAGTGGGATAAGTGTATATATATTAGGAATACGTATATGAAAGTATCTAAAGTTAAAAATGACACACATTAGTCAATCCCTACATCAACCTGTATATTATGATTATTATTCATCGCATAGCAATTCTTGCATTAGCATTATTATTCTATCACATAACATTTCGCGCATTATGATTCACCTCATAAAAGTTTCTTGGTTGAATCCCTGCATGTTAGACTGTAAACCAAAATACATCAAACAATATTCTAAGTCAAGCATATATTTTCCATTAAGGATCTTCATACACATGTCCGGCTGGATTCACTATTTATTTTCCTAATTATGATATACAGATTAATTATATATAAATTATACACGATTATATATAAATTATATATATTATATATTTGCTAGCTATTTTTAATTTAAGTGGTTAGGGGGCTGTTATTTAGGTTCATTCTTGAGGAAACTACACTAATTACCCACTAAATCCAAAACAATTACCCGGTTTTACCTATTTGGATAGTACTTACTAAATATACCTATTCCATATAAAATTGTTACCCGTCCAATCATAAAGAAAGTCTCTAAAGACTTAAGGTGAAATGAACATATACCCAACCCACGCTTAGTCTTCTGTATTGAAATACAAAGTACGAAACATTTTCATTTCTCTCTTCATCAATTTCCTCTCTTTGTTTTTACTTTTATTTTCATAAGTTAAATTTTTTATCTAATAGACAATATTTTTATGATATTCACAAATGGTAGTTATGTTAATTTTCTCTTGTTGAATGAAATTATCACCTATTGAATGTCTTTCATCGCCATAAAACACTATCTCCCTCCTTACAAATCTCATATTTTTTTAGTAACTCTTTGTCCTTGTTCGAGTCATTTTTCAAAATATGATTGTGATTTTGTTGCTTGGAATTTGATATTAAGCTTCCCAGATCTGAATTTTGTGTGTATTTGAATATCCACCATCGTTGAGTTTGAAAGTATTGAATTTAAAAAATTTATTTTGAAGATTTCTTGTTTGATTCAAAGAGGCTATTATTAAATATTGCTTGTAGTACCTTCTGAATTTCATACTAAAATTTGATCGCATTTGGAGCTGATTTTAGGTGATTGAGATAGAATTTTTCAGCTGAAAAACGAATAGAAATACAGTTATGCAACAGTATACCGCTACAGTATATAAATATACTATAGGAGTATATAGCTATACTGCAACACTATACTATTACAGTTTACAAAACAGTATACCGCTACAGTATACTAATATATTATAGGAGTATATAGTTATACTGCAACAGTATATTATTATAGTATACAATATATTGTTATGGTACACTGTAATAATATGCAAGATATTGTAACAATATATTGTAATAGTATACAATATACTATAATAGTATACTTATTACCCTTAAATTCACTTGTCTTTTCCCTTTTGATTTGTTTTAAGCTTTTACCCAAGCGTGAGGGGCAAACTGAAAATGCAAAAAAAAAAAAATTATAGTATGATATATGTAATGGTATACTCTTACAATTAGGTCCTTTTAGAACTTTTAATTTTTTTTGATAACTAATATTATTTCAATTTAATAATTGAATTAAATTTTTGTTAACTCTTTGCGTACAATTGTATACCATATTGGTATAGCTATATATTATACCGGTATCATATGTTAGTTAATATTGTTTGGTTGTATTAACTATATTTAATTGGTACACAATTTAATTTTTCTTTAATAATAATATAAAAAAATAATAGAAAATAGTAGAAACAGTAAATGGAATTAGATTACGAAGAGAAAAAGAATATAAAAAACAGAAGTTAAATAAATTAGAAAAGGAAAAAAAGGGAAAAAATAAGAAGAAAACGAGAGAAAAAAGGAAAAAGAAAAGAAAAGAAAAAAGAAAAGAAAAGAAGCATAGAAATAAAAAAGAATTGGAGAATAAAGAAAAGATTCCCAACAAAATTTACTATGGCTAAAAAATGTAATTAGTTTATGGGTAAAAAAATAAATAGATAGATAAAAATAAATAATTTTATTTTTATGGGTAACTGTGTCAAACCCCTTAATTCTTCTCAAGAAGTATACATGTTTGTAGGCCATTAGCTACTAGGCTACAAAATGAGGCTAGTGTTCTTGGTTGGTTTCCACTTTCAAAGTAAAAAGGCCAGCCCAAAATTAATAATTCCAAAATGGGCCGATTATTAGCTACTAGACTGTACATAACTAGAACAGAAGCCTCTTGAGAATTTTACCTAGGGCTGTCAAATTTAGCCCAAGTCGAATGACTCGCCCAACTCGTTCAAGGTTGGGTTGGTTATTGACCCGCTTATTTATTGAACTCAACCTATCTTGACAAGGGATATGCATTCAAATCGGTTTATCGATAAATCGAATTGATTATTTGTTATCGAAATTGAAAAAATCGAAACTTTATTGAAACGATAACGATAATCATACGTACAATTGATAAGGGTTAAAATCGAGTGCACACCCCTAGACTGTATACACTTGTAAAATAAGTAATTACCTATTTGTGTAGATTAATATAACATACATAATGTATATATATTCCGCTACTATTTTGAAAGCGGCTATACAATATCATTTTTCCTAATCTATACCCTTTCCTTTACCCTAAGTCCCTTACCCTATTATTTCCTCTACCATATTGAAGGAATGATCATACTTAAAGATCAACGGAATGAAGTTCAAATTAATGGAAAACAAAATTAGCCGTGATGATGTATTTTGTTTTATTTAGTTTTTTTTATACCGTTGGAGTGTTGGTGGCATATATTTGATCCCTTACTTTAGTTTTGTTGCATGTGATTGTTACAATTTTTATGTTATAAATGGTGTTCGTCTTATTTTAGCTTCTTTTTGTCCATATAAGTTAGGCGCGTTTATAGCGATATACTTTCCGTGGAGTCCTGCAAATTTTTTAATTGGTGTAATCGATAACCGAATCGATAAGCCCCCAAAATCGATAAATCGAAACGAAAAAATCGAAACCTTATTGAAACGATAACGATAAGCATATGTACAAATCGATAATCGATAAGTAATTATAGATAAGGGTCAAAATCAAATGGATAAATCGAATGTACACCCCTAATCTTGACCCATCCCATCTTAACTCATTTAAAGTTGGATTGATTTTTAATCCAAATTGATCCCCGAGTAACTTTGCCAAAATATCTTAGAAATAAGTTTATTTTTTGTTTGATATGTTATATATGACCATAACAAAATTAAAAAAAATCTTATTTAGTATTTATACAATTCATAAGAAAATATTATACATTAACTAAAGATTGATAAGAGTTTGGCGGGTTGGGTTATGACCCATAATTTAAACAATTTTGACCCAATCCACCTTAGTCCAAATAACTTTTGGCCCGTCCAATTATTGACTCAACCCATTTTACCCGCTCAAAATCGATCCAACCCGTTCATTTAACACCTCTAAATTTTACGCAACACAAGTTTGTTAGAGGAAAAGAACACTCTTCAAGAACAAATAAAGAGGATAAAGAAATGCCAAGTCACCAAAAGCTAAGGTCCATTTTGGATTCAGGGAAGCAATTATTATCCAACCAAATATACTTGCCCAAAACTGAGTTATGGACATTACATTTCAAAGCAACACTCTTTAACTTAGTAACACAAACATGAACACCTTTACAAATCCTGCAACTTTGTTACATCCAAAAATCACCATAACCAAAAATCATCACACAAAATACAACACATTACCAAAAATCCAAGCAAACTTATCAGCTGATGAAGAAAAATTTTCGTGCAGACGAAAACTTGTCACGACAATTCTAGCCACTTCATTCGCACTAGGCCTACAATCAACCCCATTAGCATTAGCTGAAAATTGGGGTGTTCGATCATTTTTAAGGGAACATTTCTTCGAGCCCGGATTATCTCCTGAAGATGCAGTAGCACGAATTCGTCAAACAGCAGATGGACTACATAGCATAAAGGAAATGTTGGAAACCATGTCATGGAGGTATGTCTTGTTTTACATTCGTCTTAAATCAGCTTATCTTAAGCAGGATATGAAGAATGCCTTATCCAGGGTGCCTGAAAGCCGAAAAGAGGCTTTTGTTAAAACTGCCAATGAGTTGACTGATAACATGGCTGAGGTACTGTCCTATTTATTCAATACTTACATGCATTTTCAAGATTTTCAGGACTTGTTTTCTGTGCTATGAGTATTTATATGTATTTTTCTTTTGCAGTTTGATTACTATATTCGAACTCCAAAGGTATACGAATCTCGTGTTTTCTATGAGAAGACACTGAAATCAATTGATGAATTGGTGGCATTACTTGCATAATATCAAGAGTTTGCACATCAGAGATGAGTGAATGGTACGAAAATCGCATTGGTTTAGCAAATGTAATGAGATTGCTTCACTAAGTGGTGATGAAATATTGAAATCATGTACAATAGCAGTTGAAATAGTCTCATTTTATGTTCATTATTTTGCTCAAAAACAAAAATGAAAAGGTTCTTTTAGCTTTCTTCAATTAGCATATTGAAGCCTATGAGTATATAATTTTGATGGCCATTTCTGAAACCATCTATATTGTAAATAACAGTTTCGGCTTATTGAAATGGGGATTGTTCTTAAGATTTTGAAGATAGAATACTCATGTTATCAGAGGCGAATCCAGGATTTAAATTTTATGGGTTCGGGTTTTAAGATTTTTTTTAAACATTGAATCCACTATATTTTTAAAGTTATAAGTCCATATCTACTATTTTTGTAATTTTAATAAATTTTTACTCCATGTCGAAAGTTATGAGTTCAGTTGAACCCGTTGCTAACACACTTCATCCGCACCTACTCCTGTATATTTCCTAGTATTACAAAACATAGCAGAAAACAGGAAATCTTTTCATTTTTGAATATTCATGGGGATAAATGACAATCTTGATACAGGTTTCATGTTGTGAAAACATACAATGAAAAGCAAGCCATGAAATTAACAATTCAAAACACAATACACACAAACAGAAACACAAAGGCTAGCGATTGCAAATGTAGCCAGTTTTTTAAAACACTTTAGCGCCTGGATAACGCGATAGCTGACAACATAATAAGCAGAACCAGCAACGCCATTGCACCAAACGATCCAATGAGCGATCCAGCAGAACGCTGGCAGAAATCTGTATACTGTTGACATATCGAAAACCAGTTAGTTGAAGTATTCCCATTATGTGCTAAATACACAATCGCGGCTGCTGCTGATGCTCCCGATGTGATAAAAACCAGCATTATCTTCAAAAATTTCAAAGTACAAAAGATATCAGCACAATTTCATAGGCTTGAAATAAGTGTAAATATGAAGTAACTATATATTTATATAGTAAAAATTAAATACATTACCGCATCTAAAAAGATGAGCAAAACTCTGCTCTTTCCTGCTCTTCTTCTGATAATGTGAAAGATAGAAATAGAGATAGAAAGTGCAAGATATCCACAAGCTATAGCATTCACAATAACAAAAACCCTTTACCACAAAAACAAAAATAATGAGTTAACATTTCAATACAATCTAACAACAACAACAACCACCCAGTATAGTCCAACCAGTGGGGTCTGGGGACGGTAGTGCATAGTGTGTACGCAGACCTTACCCCTACCTTGGGGTAAAGAGGCTGTTTCCGATAGACACTCGGCATCCCTCCCTCCAAGAACTCCCCACTTTGCTCTTGGGGTGACTCGAACTAACAACCTCTTGGTTGGAAGTGGAGGGTGCTCGCCACTGGAGCAACCCACTCTCGTCAAATACAATCTAACAAACAACGATTAATTTTTTTTAAGTAATATGTTGGAATTTGCTTACTTAAACGCGTCGATATCATCATATTGAGCCTCAAAATTTACGATCTGTGTGCTAAAGGAAAGTGCTTGATCTGCAGTTCCCATTGCAACAGCACTTCCTAAAGTTCCAACAAGTGCAGCAACACGTAAAATGAGATCAAATACTGAGATTCCTCTGTTCACTCCATGACCTTTGGCTTTTGTTCCTTCTCCAGCTTCAACTGATGTTGCCTTCATTTTTAATTTCTCTTTTAACTCAATCAAATTTACTTTTGTGATTTGTATGTTAAGCCTGTTTTGATATTAAGTATGACCGGTTATTTATACTAATTTGTGAATCAAACAATAAGAACTGATTAGAGTGGATATTAGGTAATGTTGACATATAATTAATTGTTCATTTGCTTATCTAATCAATCAAATTTAAGGTATAACCATATGGTTAAGATTGGCATTTGACTTCTTATTACCTGCTCTACTTTCTCCATAACTTGTACTTTAAATTTATTAATGCAGAAACTGCTACATTCTTTCTCCTATTTTTTTCCAAAAAGTTTTGCAAGCCCACTTATGATCATTTGTGTCACGCACACTAAGTCACATGTAGGGATGGCAAATGGTGGAGTTGCGGCGCAAACCCGCAAAGATTTCAACCCGTCCCGCCCTGCAAAACAAAATTTGTTGTTTTTAACCGCCTTGCCCCGTACCCGCATCACCCATTGTCATCCCTAGTCATATGATACAACAATACAATAACTCAGTATAATCCCACTTAGTGGAGTCTGGGTAGGGTAGTGTGTACGCAGACCTTACCCCTACCATCGGGTAGAGAGGCTGTTTCCTAGTCATATGATAATTTACTAATAATAATCTATGGTCCTAATTAACCATAATCCTTTTTTTTTGGCCAATGCTTCTAAGATTATTAGGTTGTTAAGGCCAATGCTTTAGGTAGAGGAAAGGTGAGTTCTCCGTAGCTTTGAGTTTATTCCAAGTGGTTTTTTGGATTAGGCATAAAGTTGTACTTGAACATAAAAATACTATAAATGTGAGAATCAAGTACCACGCATATTCTTTAGAATGCGAGAAAGTATCGTGGTTGATTTCCTAGGCTGAATATTTTTTATTAACAATGAGAAAGAAAGCAAAGAAAGGGTCCATGGAGTAGGTTAAATCTAACTAATTTCTAGTTGTTAATATTTTGTTTTCATTTCTTTTTCTTAGAGTGCCTTTGATTCGTTGGCATTTATGCACTCGTACACAAATTTATTTAGCTACTATGTTACACAGATTCCTTTATCGGCACATATCAGAATTCAGATACAAGTATATGAGTGCGTCGAGTAATTCTTTTGCTAACTCTTAGTGTGTATTTTGAAGGATTCACAAAATGCTCTTATCACACCCGTCTAATACAAGTACGTCAAGTTAAATGAAGTGGTAAAGGGGCGGGGTGGGGTGGGGGATATGGGCGAGTTGAAAATGAATAATTAAAAACGGATAAATTATCTTGTCCGATCCATATTTAATACAGATAAAAATGGATTAGCCGACATGATCACTTTTGGGAGAATTCCTAGTCTACCAAACTTGAGGAACTCACAATTAGGGCAAGTGCATAGATAGCCATTCTCAAGGATGTTGTTTAGAGATTGGTCAGTATTTTTGTCCTTAAATTTTAAACTAAAATCTTAGCTTCAAGATAATTCATAACATTTTTGTCCTGAAAATTAAACTAAACATTGAAATGCAGGATGCACAGGCTAATTCCTAAATAACAACCATTTAGAGTGGCTACCTAGTGTCAATTCTACCTCCCAATTTAAGGTTTTACAAATGTAAAAATTAAACTCATTAGTTATCCATTTGCTTAACCATTTTCTAAGTGAATAGTATGGTTATTATTCATATTTGACCCGTTGTTAAAAAGTTTATTATTCAACCCATTTTGTAATGGATAATATGGGTGAATAACTATTTTACCACCCCTAGATCCTGTTAAGATTAGAGTAGTAAAGCTGTATTAGCATTGCAATTATTTAACTAGTGGCCACATTTGTAACTATGGCTATTGGCTATTATTGTAACCAGTTTGTTAGGCTGTTAGTGTTAGTTGATGTCAGGATGTTAGTTAGTGGTAGTTTAGGTGGTTAGTTGAGGATAACAGTTGTACAAGTACAGTGTTATGTATATAAAAGAATGGATCTTGTGATTTCCAATTAATGGAAATATTTTCGCAATCTGAAAGTCTCTCGAAGCTTCTCCTTCCCTTCTGAGCTTCATGGCTCTCAGACATGGCAGTTGAGTCTCAGCTCAAGTTTTCTTTACTGATCCATCAATTTTCACATAGCATCAGAGTGTAGGAGTCAAACTCTGAGGTAATTCATAATTTGTCACTTCATCCTCTCTTCAATTCTAAATCGAAGTGTCTAGGTTTCTTCGAAATCGTTAATCGCTTGAAATTTTGTTCGAAACTGTAATAGTCACTCTGATCTCGTTTGATAGCAACAAATTTTTAGTACTCTTAGCTTGTGGTTTTCATGAAGCATGATTATCTGTGCTGTATCTATTGAATTTCCATTTCTCATCTTCGATTCACGGTTAAATCAATTGAAATTTGCGATCTAAGCAAGCAATGGATGGAGATAAGGAAAAAAATTGTTGAAAAGGACAATTTAGATACCTCAAGTCCCTTTTACATACATCCATTGGAGATGCAGGTTCAGTGTTGGTACATGTGGCTTTTGATGGCACAGGATACAAATCTTGGAGGAGAGGTGTACTTAGAGCCATCTCATTAAAGAATAAGGTTGGCTTCATAACAGGAAAATGTCATAAGCCAACAATTAGACATGCAAATTTTGATCAGTGGGAGCGATGTGATGATATGGTAACTTCATGGATCCTAAATTCCCTTTCAAAGGATCTAGCGGATAGTTTGCAATATGTAAATGATGCAAAGGACTTGTGGCAGGAGTTGGAAGATAGGTATGATCAAACCAACAGAGAAAAACTCTATCAGCTTCGGAAGGAAATAAATAATTTGAAGGGAACCCTTGATATAACGGTGTATTATACAAAGATGAAGAAATTATGGGAGGAATTGAACACATTGAATGCACATGCACAATGCAGCTGCCAGTGCACCTGTGGAGCTAAAGCTAACATGCACAAGGCTGAGCAGGACACAATACTGATATAGTTTTTGATGGGCCTAAATGAGATGTATATTGTCGTGAGAGGGAGCATACTGATGATGAATCATCTTCCAAGCATAGCTCAAGCTTTCTCCATTCTCATACAAGAAGAGAAGAAAAGGGAAATTAAACCATAAAATTAGAAATTATTAATTGAGTCCACATCATTGAATGTTAATGGTCAAGGAAACAACACCTTTAGGACAAACTATAATCAACACACAAATACTACTGGGAATAACAGCTATGGAAGAGGCTACATAGGGAATAGACCTAGGCCATTCTGTGATTTCTGCAAAATTCCATGCCACATTAAGGAAAAATATTATAAACTAAATTGATATCCTCAGAAGTTGAAGAACAAAAATGGCAACAGGGGAAGGAAACTAGCAGCTAATGTGTTTGAAACAACAAGTGATGGAACAAACATACCAGATGAAGGAGGAAATCATCAAGAGCAAGGTAGAACTATGCAACAATTGATCAAAGTTCAATATGGACAACTGCTGAGCATATTGGAGACTTTTAAGAATGGCTACAATGGAGAAAACTCAGGGAACATAAGCATAACTGGTGGAGCTGTTAATTTTGCAGGTATGACTGTTTGTCACTCTCCTGTTGAATCAAGTAAACAATCTTATGAAAGCTTCAAAGAAAATGTTGATTCCTGGATTCTTGACTCAGGAGCTACTAACCATATGGCCTACAACAAAACCTCATTAAGTAATATCAAAACTCTAATTTACCCCTTCTTAGTCTCTTTGCCAAATGGTTATAAGTAAAGGTGACAATAACTGGAGATGTCATTCTCAGTCCTCACTTCACTCTAAAAAGAGTTCTATATGCTCCTGGTTTCAAATTCAACCTAATTTCTGTTCACTCTTTGACAGCCCAACTTGATTGCATCATCATATTCACTAAATTCTCATGTATTCTTCTATAGGGCCTTTCATTGAGGAATCCTCTGGAGATTGGTAAGGCTAAAGGTAGCCTCTATCTTCACCATTCAAGTTGAGGAATGAACAATGCTTCTACTGTGAGTTTCCACCACATCACTCACACACAACTCTGCACCTAGTGCAACCACCTCAGGTAGTCACAGTATCAATAATGTACACTGTCAACACCGTAGTAATTCAGCACCTAGTGCATCCATTTCTCCTCATGATAAAAGTGTACAAGTCTTTCTGAAATCCAATAAAAGTTCAGACTCAGTGTGCAATACATATATCTCTAATGAAAAATCTATGGATCTATTGTGGCATAGTAGGCTGGGCCATGTGCCTTTTATCAAAATGAAGGGTATCAATTCTATGCCAATAACCTTTGCAAATAAACAACCTTTTCTATGTTCCATATGCCTTATGGCCAAACAAACTAGATTTCTGTTTCCAGAGAAAACCACCTCTACAACCAAGATATTTGAAATCTTGCATACGGATATGTGGGGTTCTTATCATGCACCAACTCATGACAATCACAAGTACTTCATTACCTTAGTTGATGACTATAGTAGGTGAACGTGGACACACCTGCTAACCAACAAAAGCAATGCCCTACATGTCATAAAGGCGTTCTATACAATGGTCCAAAACCCGTTCAACACCTTAATAAAGACCATCAGAACTGATAATGGTTCAGAATTTGTGAACACTGAAACAACAATATTTTTCCAAACCAAAGGAATCACACACCAGAAAACTTTCCCATACACTCCAGAACAAAATGGCATAGTGGAGAGAAAACACAAATACCTACTGGAAATTGCAAGAGCACTGTTATATCAGTTCAAATTACCCCTAAGGTATTGGGGAGGATGTATCCTAACCTCCACTCACCTGATCAACAGATTACGATCTACATCCCTCGAAGGAAAGTGACCTTTTGAAATTTTATTTAAAAAGAGACCAAACTACTCAGATCTCGGGATTTTTGGTTGTCTATGTTTCCCTACAAACCTTAAACCACACAAGGATAAATTTGAACCAAGATCAACACCCGATATCTTTGTAGGATACCCTTTTGGATAAAAAAGATACAAAGTTCTCAGGCTAATCACAAGAAAAATACATGTTTCAAGAGATGTGACCTTTTATGAATCCGTTTTTCCCTTTGCATTACCAGGGAAGCACACTGATTTGGCATCCAACTGTGAGCATCTATCTCTTCCTTTTCCTCATATAGGTTCTAACATGAGTCATGTTGACATTGTTAATTCTACTGCTAATAGTAATGGGGGTGATTCACACCAATAATTAATGTCAGCTGGACTTCCATTTGGCAATGATACTAATGATGAACCTGTATCACCATCTCAACCAGACTACCAAAGCTCCTCAAACTCAAATAGAACCTCCAACACATCACTTGAACCTTGTTTCACTCCCAGAACCAAGAACAATGCTTTCTAAATGATTCACCAATCTTTGCACAATCTGAGCAAACTATGTCCCTAACTCACAAAAGACCTCAAAGAACTCTCAAACTCCCTAGCTATTTAAAGGATTACATATGAAATACACCCACTCTTAACACTAACAGTAGAAATCATGTAGCAGATAATAGTCATAATTCACCTTCCTTTTCTTTTCACACACATTTTCCCCATTTACAACTTGTATCTCTCAATGTACTGAGTAATGATAGTCAGCATTTACTTGAGACTCTTTTTACTGACTGTGAACCTGAGCCATATCAAGAGGTAGCAACCATACCTTCCTGGAAACATGCCATGAACCAGGAATTTGATGCACTTTACTCCAACCATACCTGGGAACTTGTTCCACTACCTAAAGGGAAAAGAGAAATAGGTTGCAAAGGGGTATACAAAATTAAGCATAATGCAGATGGGAGTGTTGAAAGATGTAAGGCTAGGCTGGTTGTCAAGGGCTATACTCAGCAGGCAGGAATAGATTATACTAAGACCTTCTCACCATTTGTGAAGATGACTACTGTCAGAGCATTGGTTAGCATATCAACAAAAAAGAACTAGGAGATTTTTCAGCTTGATGTAAATAATGTCTTTTTACATGGAGATATGAATGAAGAAGTATATATGCAAGTACCACCAGGGCTATCAGTAGACAAAAAAAATTGGTATGGAAGCTAAATAAATCATTATATGGGTTGAAGTAGGCACGCAGACAGTGGTATGCCACGTTGACTGAGGCTCTATGCTCCAGGGGATGTATGCACTTCATGTTGGACTACTCTTTGTTTTATAAAAGGACAGGCAATTATGTGGTATTTGTAGCAGTCTATGTGGATGATGTGCTCTTGTACAGGAACAAATTTTTGAAGAAATTAAGGCATTGAAAACCTTTCTGCATGAGACCTTTGTGAGCACGTGATTTTTTTCCTATATATGAATTATTCCAAAAAATTCAAAAAAATGATTCCTTTCATTATTTTATAATTCTTTGAATTTTGTGTTAATTGCTTGCATTTATTTGTGTATTTTAATTCATACGAAAATATAAAAATATACATGGCATTTGTTTGGGATTTAATTTCATTTTTTAGGATTAATTAGTAGTTAAATTGTTTATAAATAAAGAAAATGACAAAAAATGGTTTTCTACATTTTTATTTTTAATTTGTAGAATTTGTCTTAAGTTTAGTTTAAAAATTAGAAATTAGTTAATTTTGAGAATTAAATAATATAATTCTAGTGTCAATTTGGTCTATAAACTTTTTTTATTTGTCATTTGTAACAAAAATAAAAAATATATAAATACAAAATAAGAAAAAGAGAGAGAGAGAGAGAGAGAGTACAAAATGAAAAGAAAAACAAAAGAAAACACATTTAGAAGAGTGTGCCTTAATAATACTCGATATTGGGCCGTTTGTTTACATTTTGCCCAGCCCAAAAGACCCCTTCCCGCCTGGGCAGCCCACACCCGTCCCCTGTACCCGGTCCAAAGACCCTGCCCCTAAACGATGCCGTTTCATCAGGTTTTAATCTTAGCCGTCGAGGATCTTTGATCCAACAGCTGAGAACTAAAGGCCAATTAATATATTTCTGTCTGAAATTAGTTCTCCCCCCCCCCCCCCCCTAGACCCCTCCATCGTCCCAACCCTAAATCCTAGAGAGACTTTAGTTGCCCCCATATCCTCTGGTCAAACCTGCCGGCGGCGACGGCGGAAACTATCTTGTTCCCACCCAAAATAACACCCCTAACCCTCCTCAACACCCTCGTTCTGAATACCTAACTGGTTTCCTTCGAATCATGGCCAGACAGTTCGAATATCGAATCTAAATTTTCTGGTCAAGATCCCAACTCACCCAACCGCTCCCAAATTCACACCATAGGCTAGCCTTGACTCCCTCAACCCCAATCTACCATCAATTCCCCTCAAAAACTCCGTGAACCCCTCGAATCGCTGAAATCCTAGAGTCGCCGTCTTAAATCCCCAAAGCATTTGGTGGCAGCGGCGCCTCAATTTACCCTCAGAATAACACCTTGGATTCCCTGGCATCTCCACATGCTAAACTCTAAGTCTGTGTGCCTTGACTCTGGCCAGAGGTGCTCGAATTTTAAATCAAAGGTTCAAGTCCTAAAGTTCCTGAGCAGGTTTGCATGCAAGTTTAGTGCGTCATGTTTCCCCGAGGTCCTGGGTTTCGTTTAACATATTCTTTACAAGTTTGACTCAATGAGTTTTCTTTTCCTGTTAATTTCTTTTTTTCTGTATCTGATTATCTCTGCTCATGATTTTGGATTTTGGGGTTTAATCATGCATTCTCTTTAAAATTTGTTCATGCTAGTATAGGTTAGGCCCACTGATTAGTTTAGGATTGGTTTTAATTCCCTTTTGTTTACATCTTTGAGGTCATTTATATATTTTGATTGGCATTTCTTTGGATTGACTGTTTAGTTTCAATTTGGTTCGTTTAAATTGTGATTAGTATGCGAATTTCACATCAATTGATTGTTAATTAATTAGTTGTTTAATTGTTGATGGTAATTGGTGAATTAAAGTTCAGTAGTTAATTCAGGGTTAGGATTTGAATGAGAACCTAGTTTTAGCTTAATGAAATTGCAATGATTGCTTAACTATGGTTCAATTAGGGTTGGGATAGGTTAGTAATTCTAAGAATAAGCTAAGGGCAATTGGGGTAGTTCAAGGGTTTGGAATCTGTTAAAAACTGAAATAAGAAGCCCTAGAACATTCTAGAATAAGTATTTAGTAAACTTAGGGTGCTTACTTGAGTAACAAGTTAGAAAACAAAGGACTAAATGAAAAATAAACAGGGACTAATAGGGAAAACAGAAAATGTGAGGGCTGCCCCTCCTTTGGCCTATAAAAATGCATGAATTGTGCCTTGAATAAGAAGTTTTGTATCCCAAAAATCCCCCCAAAAACTCTCTGCAAATCTGAGCCTCAATTTGAATTTCAAATTCATAGTAGTTCAAATCTGAACTTTTAGAGTAGAAATTTCCTTTTAAATCTTACTTCTCTGCCCAAAAATAATAAAAAACAAATATAAAAGCTATAGAAGGTAAAAAAAAAAACAAGTATTGTTCCATTCATTTTTCCTAGTTTAATTTCGATTTTTAGTAGTTGAGATGGATCCTTTAGCTCAATTTCTGGTGATTGGAGTTTAGAGCTGTTTCTGGTTGTTTTCAAGTGGTTTTTAGGATCATTTTGGGTGTTGTGTTGCTGTGCTGTATTCCTGGGCTCATTTCGGAGGTCATTTGGGTTTGGTAGAGTTTGTTTTGGCTTGATCTGCTTCTCCTGTTGGTCTTAAAGCATTTTTGAATTCCTGATCCATTTCTGGATTGAAGCTTGGTGTAATTTTTGTTGTTTGAACTCGCATTGCTGCTTTTTGTTCTCAATGCCTCAGCTGACTTCGACTTCATCTTCATTTTGTATTCCAATCCCAGGTACATGTCTTAAACCATGGTGATGTAATTTTCAGAGTGTGAAATGAAATCTCTCATTCTTCATCTGTTGAACCTGTTTATTTCCTGCGTTTAGTCATAGTTGAATTCAGTTAATTATTGATTTTTTAATTGAATTCTGTAATCAAATTTAGATGACTGGACTGTGGACTATTTTTACTGTTAAACTGAATTGGTGTCAATTGACATATGAGTTGTGTGATTACTGATTTTAACTTGAATTGGTTTTAAAACTCAAAGTTGGCCTCATCAAATGGCAGTCAAAATTAATGGTTACTGTTCAATAAGTATTTCAAGTTGCAATTAAGTAGGACTGTGTCCGATATCTTGGGTCTGTGATTCAGGGGGACGGAGAGATTGACGGGGACGTCACTCATCGTATAGGAGCCGGGTGGTCAAAGTGGAGGCTTGCATCAGGAGTCCTGTGTGACAAGAAAGTTCCACATAAACTCAAGGGGAAATTCTATAGAGTCGTGGTTAGACCTGCGATGTTGTATGGGGCGGAGTGCTGGCCCGTGAAGAACTCTCATGTTCAGAGAATGAAGGTTGCGGAGATGAGGATGCTCAGGTGGATGTGCGGGCACACCATGTTAGATAAGATTAAGAATGAAGTTATTCGAGAGAAGGTGGGGTTGGCCCCAGTGGATGAGAAGATGCGAGAAGCGAGGCTGAGGTGGTTCGGGCATGTGCGGAGGAGAAGTCCCGATGCCGCGGTGAGGAGTTGTATGCGGCTGGAGATTGTTGGCGTTCGGCGAGGCAGAGGGAGGCCTAAGAAGTATTGGGGAGAAGTGATTAGGCATGACATGGCTACTATGCTGGTTTCCGAGGACATGACCCTTGATAGGAAAGTCTGGAGGTCTAGTATCAGGGTTGTAGGATAGGGGCTCCTAGTGTTTTTCGTACCCCTCACCCGGGGTTGGGTGAGGCTTGGTAGGGCTATCCATAGATGATTTGTGTTTTGGCTTATGTCTCCCTTATGACTGTTAGTTATGGTAGTCACTGTATGATATTATTGCATGCTATTTTATTTATGTTTCTTATGTTTAGATAATTATTTATGCTATTTCTGCTGGAGTTACTAATGCTCTATTGGTTTTGCTTTTGTTTTTATTTTTGTTTTGCCTTTTCTCCACTGAGCCGAGGGTCGATTGGAAACAGCCTTTCTGCCCTTTCGGGTAGGGGTAAGGCTCGTCTACATATTACACTCCCCAGACCCCACCTGGTGGGACTATACTGAGTAGATGTTGTTGTTGTTGTTGTAATTAAGTAGGACTGTGCTACCGATCTGGACTGTTGACATTGAAGTTTAAATTTGTCCCCTCCCTGGTGGTAATCTAGCGTAGTATAGTTGGAAGCCATACAATGATTGTGTTTTTCCATTTCAATAATAATTTCAATAATTTGATTTAATAGTATTAACTAAAACCAATTAAAAAAAAGTTTGTATGATGTGTATTAATAAAATCATCTGGCCAACCTATTTTTCACCTTCTTCATAGCTGAGAATTCAGCAGAAGGCCAGCAAGTAACATGAAATTAAAAGTTCAAATAGTTTACGTCTTGTTAACTTGAGTAATTGCATATTGTTATTCCTATTACAGTTGATAAAAACGGTCAGGCCCATTTGTGTTGATCTCAGTAGGCGTTTAGCCTAGTTCGTTTGGTCCAGTCTTCCCATGCAACTTGGGCCTTGTTATTCGAATCGATGGCACAGGTCCTGGTATGGTTATCTGTTCGTTTGGCCTGGGCCAGGCTTGACTGGTTTATGCTTCGTGCCCATCTGGAGGGTAATTCTTCAATGCGGGCTATGTTCGGGCCCAAGCTGTTTGAGAATGTGAATTTCATAGACCCAAATATAATAATTCTTAAACAGATTAATTAGTTAGGACCTTTTTTATTGTTAGAGACAAATAAAATAGAAAAATCACATTTACTTTTAGGTTTGCCTTTTAAATAATAAATGAGACGAACCTCGCCAAAAGAAATACATAAATTGTGGGGCTCTCGATAAATGGATGTATTAAAACACTTAAGACTTCGGGATGGGCCATTTAGTGAATTTCACGGCCTTCCCCAAATATAATAACGCGTTAGTCACTTTAGGCGCGCTTTTAATAATTTACCGTCTTAATCTTGGGTGTGCATTTATGTGACCCAAATCCAAATCTCAACGGCATCGAAATGTGTCAACAACCACGGGTGCATTGATGTGACATGGTTCGAGACGTATTTTCACGACGTTGCAATTCTCATTAAAAATAATAATAAAAGCAGTTTATAATTAAAAAAGCACATAAGTCAAAATATATTTTGAAATCAGGTAAATCCAAAAATAACAGTTGAGCGATCGTGCTAGACCACGGAACCCGAGAATGCCTAACACCTTTTCTCGGGTTAACAGAATTCTTTACCCGGATTTTTAGTTTGCGGACTGTTAACAGAGTCATATTTTTCCTCGATTCGTGATTCAACTGGTGACTTGGGACACTATTAATTTTCCAAGTGACGACTCTAAAATCTTAATAATAAATCTTGTTCTGATTATCCTTTAAATGCAAGTTAGGTTCAACATACTCTCTTGTTTGCAACACCTTTCTCAAAGTATGAGATTGCCCGACCTTGAATTCGAGTGTAGAATCTTTTGGTAACGACTACATTTACCTCTTTATTGGTCTAAAGTGAATTCAAATTAGTTGGCCAATAAAATTTGAAAGGTTTAAAACAGATACTGGTTACACCAATTTGAAGATGAAAAGGATATAAATTTGTCCCTTACTAGAATTTTCATTAAACCTAATTATTAGTAAGAAGTCTAGAACGCTTTGAATGTGATCAAGAATGATGCAATGAGCAAGAAAATGAAAGGTAGCGACCAAATATACAAATAAAGAAAGGAGATCTTATGACATTTGAAATTATATATTTATGAAGCCACACATGATTAGAAACATGTGATATAGTCAAGATAATAAGACTCCTTACCTAACAAGGACGTACATGTTTGTGAGCTAGTCACGAATTCAAGGGCGGATTTAGGGTAAAAATAGCACATGCTAGTCAGTTTTCGGACCGGTCATTAAAAATAGCCATCGTTTGTAAAGTCATTAAAAAATAGTTATTAGTGTATGGGTCAGAATTCGACCCTATGATAATTGACGAATCAGACCCTGCTTTAAGTTAATTCATGATTAACTAATGGTACGACCATTAATTATTAATAATATTTAATCCTTATTTGGTTCGACCAATACGGCCACGGCCTGTCTATCGTCTCAAAGAAGGAAATATGACGTGGCCACGGTCACTTTTATCGCCAGCTCATCCAGTTTGCTACTATAAATACTAAGAGAAGGAACCCTAGACGGGGGCCGCTTCTTCTTCATCACTACTCTCAAGAAAAGAGAGCACATCATTGTAAGGTTCTGAACCCCTCCATGGAGGGGTAGATCGAATCAGTCATATCAATAAAATCTCTCTACACATTTCTTTTTTAATGAATAATACTAGCTCCTTATTTCTTTCATTTGGTCACTTGATTTATTACGATCTGCTGTGATTGGCCCTCCATTTATTTTGATTGTTTTAGGCTTGCAAAGTATGTGATAACTTTGAGCTAAATAATTTGGGGCCATCTGTGGGGATTTCATAGCATAATCGCATAGTTCTTCCACAGACCAAAAGAAAAGAAACGCCAATGAACAACCCATCTCGAACAAACTAAAGCGGCACACGGACAAAGGGAACTCGAAGATCTCGAATCGAGATCCGACTCCTCTGCCACTCGAATCGAGATCCGGATAGTGCAAACAAGAAGAAGAAGCAGTCCCCCCTCCTAAGAGAGGACCTCTGTAAGGCATCTCCCGCATCCCTGATACGGGATCCAGCCGAAAATAGGCATGAAGGCGCATCGAACCGAGAGTCACCTCAGGCCAGCCTACATACATAGGTTAGAAAGACAGCAAGTGAGCCGCTCAAGATCTCGACACAAAATCGAGCTTCAGCTCTCAAACATCGACATAACGAAGTCCAGGCTATGTGCCTTCGTCACAAAAATTATCAAGCTTCAACTATGGTTGAACTGGAACTCAGGCCATGCGCCTTCGCCATCAAAAAAATTACAAGATTCAACTGCGGTTGAACAACGACTCAAGCTACGTGCATTCACCGAAAGTTCAACTATAAGTTGAACTGGGACTCAGGCTATGCGCCTTCGCCGCAAAAATTATCAAGGTTCAACTACGGTTGAACTAGGACTCAAGCCATGCGCCTTCGCCATCAAAAGCTACAAGATTTACCTACGGTTGAACAACGACTCAAGCTACGTGCCTTTACCGAAAGTTCAACTATAAGTTGAACTAGGACTCAGACCATGCGCCTTCGCCATCAAAAATTATAAGATTCAACTACGGTTGAACAACGACCCAAGCTACGTGCCTTTACCAAAAGTCCAACTATAAGTTGAATTGGGACTCAGGCTATGCGCCTTCGCCGCAAAATTTATCAAGGTTCAACTACGGTTGAACTAGAACTCAGGCCATGCGCCTTCGCCATCAGAAATTACAAGATTCAACTACGATTGAACAACGACTCAGGCTACGCGCCTTCACCGAAAGTTCAACTATAAGTTGAACCGGGACTCAGGCTATGCGCCTTCGCCATAAAAAATTACAAGATTCAACTACGGTTGAATAACGACTCAGGCTACATGCCTTCACCGAAATTTCAACTATAAGGTGAATTGGGACTCATGCTATGCGCCTTCGCTGCAAAAATTATCAAGGTTCAACTACGGTTGAACTAGGACTCAGTCCATGCGTCTTCGCCATAAGAAATTACAAGATTCAACTACGGTTGAACAACGACTCAGGCTACGTGCCTTCACCGAAAGTCCAACTATAAGTTGAACTTGGACTCAGGCTATGTGCCTTCACCACAAAAATTATCAAGGTTCAATTACGGTTAAACTAGGACTCAGGCCATACGCCTTCGCCATTAAAAATTACAAGAATCAACTACGGCTGAACAATAACTCAGGCTACGTGCCTTCACCGAACGTTCAACTACAAGTTGAACCGGGACTCAGGCCATGCGCCTTCACCATCAAAAATTACAAGATTCAACTACGGTTGAACAACGACTCAGGCTACGTGCCTTCACCGAAAGTTCAACTATAAGCTGAACAGGGACTCAGGTCGTGTGCCTCCGCCCATAAAAATTACAAGATTCAACTACGGTCGAACAACAACTCAGTCCATGTGTCTTCACCTAAAAAAGTTCAACTACAAGGCCGAACTGGGACTCAGGCAATATGCATTCACCATCACGAGCCCAATCTTGCTCGAACAACAAGGTCGAATGCCTTCGTCCTCAAATCTAAAGAGCAACAGACGGAGAGACAAGTTAAGCTCCCTCGCCATTCAAGTAAGTACGTCCAACTCGAACTAAAATTTGGGCCACGTAAAGTTCGGCCCCTGTCTAAGTATAAGGCCGTATTTCTTACCATCACGGCTAGTAGTTCGACCACGCCCGAACTGGAACTAAGGCTAAGTGCTGCTATCGCCAAATAATGGCCATAACTTGTTCACGCCAAGTAAAAGAAAACGATAAATAAAAAGCGCTTAATCATGGCCAAAGCCATCACCGCTAAATAGTCGTCCTAGTTTCTTACTAAGGCAAGCAAACAACTCGACAACAGTCGAAGTCACCTACCTAGCCAAGGCCACCAACATTATCACGGTCAAGGCCACCGGCTCATTACGACCAAAGACATAGGGAGCTTAACACGCCTACCAGAGTCTCACTCTAAGGCAGATCACCCTTTGAACACATGCGTAGAAAAATCTAAAGAACAAGGGAAAACTCAGAATAAGCACAACACCTCGAACAGTGGTACCAAGTTCACCTCTTGAAGCAGCAAGTTCTACTCCATAGGAATCTCAACATAACAAAATTGCCCTTCCGCATGCACCGTTGTGCAGGTGATACCCTCTTGAAGCATACAGACGTTGTTAGGGTCCAAGTCGGACTCGGAGTCAGACCCTTCACCCAGAGCGCCTCTCCCTCCTTCCGCCGACCGAGAAGTTGAGGCTTCCGTACCCCCAAAACATTGGCACTTGCTTTTCCAACCAAAATAATTCCTAAGTAACTACCTCCCATCTCAGCAACTGGAATTGTTAATTGAATACGAAGCGATAGTATCACCTTGGCCTGAGCCAACCGGGGTAACCCCCACTATGTGCCCGCCTTTAAGGGCAAGCGCCACCACCATATTCCCCCTACGTCCTATGGCGGGGAATCCAAGTTTATCACCACCGAAGCTGGCATAAATGCAACTCTTTGCCTGACCAGCGGCCTCTCCCCCTCCTCCTCATCCTCGATCAGAGGCGACTCAACCCTAGGGCGTACGACCCACGAAGACTCTTTGGCCCGAGGTACAGACTGTGCCGGGGAATGAGCCGTCGAAGATTCGACCAAAGTCTCCCTCGGAACTGGATGTGGCGCCGGCATAATCACAAGCCATGCGATCGCGCCCGATTTGTGAAAAGCTAGCTGAGGGCCCCTCACGCGGCGTACCCTCTCTGGTTAAAGAAAGAACAAAATTTTAGAAGAGGCCAAATGGAATAAAACAAGAACAGGACAAAAAGAAGCTAAAGTTCTCACCAGAAGCAGGTCTACAACCATGCCTTTCCTAGAAGGACGGACAGTTATGAATCCCCACCATTTGAGAGAGCATGGCCTCGACCCATTCGTGAATGCCGGGTAGTGGAGCCATCGGCAGCCATTCAGCTACAAACATGAGGCAAAGTTAACACTTACCAGAACAAGGAATGAGAAAAGATGGAAAGTAGAATTTGACGAATAAAGGACTTATGTGCATGGTTCCAAGTCTCTAGGAACTCGGTAGAACTCGCCACCAAATGTCCAGTCTTGATGTAGAAGAAATTCTCATAAGTGTGAGACTCGACCGCATCATCTAACTCCACAGTCAAGCCCCGCGCCCCACGAAGAACCGCCCGAATCATAGTTCTACGGACCCTCTGAGGGTCATAGAGAGTCAGCACGTGCCGTGACGTGATCTCCTTTTGGGCCAGTTCTGCATATTTAATGAGCATAGCGAAGAGCTTGTAAAAGGAGGAAACGAGCTAGCCAGGGCACACCCTATAATAATAGCATACGTCCACCACCAACATCGAAAGAGGGATCATGAATCCCATTCTAAAAGGATAAGCTAGAAAATGTAATACCCCCTACGGTCGGTGTGGACCCTCTCCCCGTGTCTAACGAGGGAAATATCAGTGAAGCGGGGAATGCCCCACTGTTCATGCAACTGACCAATATCCACTTCCCCCATAAGTGGGGATTCATTCACCTGATCCTCCCCCTCATTGTTAGTGAAATAAATCACCGGACCCCCGGCAAGGAAAGGATATCGGTCACCGACGGTTCTACACCTCTTACTATCGGAGAAAGCTCTTCCGCCACCGTAAGGTTGGCCGAAATACTTGCCAGAGCAACGTTTCTGGAAGAACTTCTTGCCATTTTTGATCAATAAATCAGAAAGAAGTAAGAATCGATGGAGAAAAGTGAAGGTTACGACAATCGAAGAGCAAGAGCAAAGATGAACTGACAAAGCAAGGAAAATTCTTCAGAGATCTCTCTTAGACAAATTACGAAAAAGTGAGAGACAAACACTTCAACCCCTTATTTATAAGCAAGACAATTGGCTCTCACAAATTCCAATAGTCATCATTAACTACTTGACCAACCGCAAAACGGTTCGGTTCTACAGAAACGTGCGTCATAATGAAAAAACTCCATGAAGCAGCTTTTCAGTCGCCAACCGGCACTTCGCCTTCGAAACGATTATAATGACCCGAGAACATTTCAGGAACGTCCTGCGTACCTCCAAAACTTTGGACATCGCCAAAATGCATGACAAGTATATATGTACTCGCCCTGGCCATGACGTTTAAATAACATCGACGCCGCATGAGGCTTAAGGTCGTCGACAAAATAATCACGTCCCTCTCTAAAGATAAAGGGCTACGACCATCTCCAAAGCATAAAAGACTACAATCGTCCCCAAGGTATAAAAGGCTACGGTCATCCCAGAGTACGAATGACTATGGCCATCTCCACTATATGTACGACTACGACCATCTCCACTATATGTACGGCTACGTCCATCTCCACTATATGTACGGCTACGGTCACCTCCAGTGTATATATGGCTAAGGCCACTAATGAAATACAACTAAGTACATCAACTTGATTTTGCCCAAAGCCGTCAACACAAAATGGCTAAGGCCATCAATTTCAGCAGCTAAACCTTCAATGCTTAAATGGCTACGTCCATCCTTGGTCTCGGCCAAAAGGCATTCGACTTCCCTTTCCGAATTTTCAGAACTGTAGTCAACGAAGTCCGCTCATCGAGCTCAGCCAAGGTTCGACCTCAATAAGCGAAGGGACTAACTGTATGGGTCAGAATTCGACCCTACGTTAATTGACAAATCAGACCCCGCTTTAAGTTAATTCATGATTAAATCCTTATTTGGTTTGACCAACATGGCCATGGCCTGTCTATCGTCTTAAAGAAGGAACTCCGACGTGGCCACAAAACTTTTATCGCCAGCTCATCTAGTTTTCTGCTATAAATACTAAGAGAAAGAACCCTAGAAGAGGGGCTGCTTCTTCTTCATCACTACTCTCAAGAAAAGATAGAACATCATTGTAAGGCTTAAACCCTTCCATGGAGGGGCAGACCGAATCACTCGTATCAATAAAAGCTATCTACACATTTCTCCTTAATGAATACTACTGGCTCCTTATTTCTTTTATTTGGTCTTGATTTATTACGATCTGCTGTGATTGTCCCTCAATTTATTTTGATTGTTTTATGCTTGCAAATTATGTGATAACTTTGAGCTAAACAATTATTTTGCTGCAATGCAGAAAGTTCCAGCATAATATACTGGAGATTGGTGCACGTCTGTATGAACTTCCAGCATAATATACTGGAGATTGGAGCACCTGTGTATGAACTTCCAGCATATTATGTTGGACCAGTATATTATACTGAAACTCCAGTATTTTATGCCGGAAGTCCAGTATATGATACTCGAACTCCAGTATATTATACTAGAAGTCCAATAAATTATACTAGAACTCTAGTATATTATGCTGAAATATTTTCCGAATTTTGAACAATATTTTTGTTTAGATTTATCTTTACATGAAAAGTGGCTAAATTTTAATTACTTTAAAACTGTCGCTATTTTTCAATTACCATTTGTAAATCTGACTATTTTTGTATTTAAGCAGTATTTATGAGCAAACATGTTGGGTTTTTAAAGCTTGATTTTGCTTAAAAGATGGTGAATGGGAAATGGAGGAAAAATAAAATATTTGAGTTTTCCTCATTGACAAAGGGACATTGTCCCATATTAGGAGGAAAAGACTTTTAATGGGTATACATACCATTGCTCTTCTTCTTAATTCTTAAAAAGTTAAGAAGAAGGCAAGTCTTGCGCCGTCGTCCCCGTCGCTCATCTTCGGCTTCGGTCAAATCGATTGATTGATTAATTATTCAGACCAAATTTATTTGTTAATATTTAGATTAACGAAATATTATTTTAATCAAATTAGCCATTTTTGTAATGGTAAATTAATTCCCCCCCCAATAAAAAGATGTAACTTTTGAAAGTCCAATCCAATCAAACCAAAAGGAAGAACTTAAGATATTGGTCAGACAACAGTGGTGTACCAATATGATTGTCTTTTGGTGTTAGGATTTTGGTCAAGAAAGGAAAGCCCCAAATTCCTATGAGACAGAATGAATATATTTAAAATATCACTTCTAAACAGAATCTTGAATTGACATTAGTTCTTCATAAACAGTTAAACACAAGTGTGCATATCTCAATGTGTCAACCCTACACCCCCCCCCCCCCGCGTTTTGATTTCCCATTTTGTTTTTATGTAAGTAGCCATTTACGTGATCGTCATTCTTACGCAAACAGTCACAACAATCACTTTGAAGAGTTGCACCTCTTCATTTAAAATCAATTTATTGGCTATAAATAGAAGAGCATTCCCTTATTTTTCTTATGAAATTTCTGAATTCTCCTCTTCCTTTCTGCATTATTTTCCTACAAAAGAAACAACGTAAGTGTGATTTGCTGCCGCCATTTGTGTTCATTGAAACAATGGGGTTTTATACCGCTACACCAATATGTAATCCATTCTATCCTGGAGTGAAATAATCCACAATATTATATACTAGGAGGGGATTAAGTTTCTTAAGGAAACACTGTGAATTCAGTGGGCTCGGATAAAATTCTATTTTTTCTACATTTCCGTTTATATGTTATTTTTCTTCTCCAGAATTATTTTATAGATACAGTATACTAACAAGAAGGGGTTCACCCGAACGTCCTCCGCCGAAAAATTACGTTGTGTAGATTAGACAAAATATATTTTTTATCTTTATATATTATATTTTGGATCCCCTGGACATATATAGCCCAAAGCATAGCTTAGTGGGTAAGTGGGTTCAAAACCTTTGTAAGGTCAATGGTTTAATTCCTAATAGCAACAATCTTTTTTAACTTTTTCCTTTTTTGAATCCCGTTAGTGAAAATCCTGCCTCCACCATGTCATGGTCACTATTAAAGAGTCAGTGTTCATGTTTCTCGTGTAAAAACAAACTACTTGTATCATGTTATAAATAGAACTCTATTTATGGTGAATGTCTATATTTAGAGAGATTATAGGGTTTACTACTTGGTGGCTAAGTCACTCTCTCCCTATAAATATAGGGTTCTATTCTATTGTAAATCATTACATATCAATAAGAATTCTCTCTCCCTACTTTTCTCTGCAATACTCTTATTCTTTTATTGTTTCATTACATATCAAATATATTATCCTTTTAAAACATTAAACTCTATCAGAGATAGAGATGGACACTGAATCATCTTATTTTCAGAAATTATTAGAAAGTACTTCGTGTTTTCAAGGTCTACGTTTGTATATTACTCAATATTTTTCCGTTTAATTTTGATATAAACAATATTTTACTAATTATTCAAACATAATTAATGTTGTGATCAAGGATACAAAAGGATAATCTTGTCTGAATGGTTTTTAAACTCTGGGAGTTTGTAGGGACATTTTGATGAAACATTGGTTATCAAGGATTAGTTAGTGCCAAAATTTCGCAACAAATAATAACAATTACGTCCCCCTGCCTAAAGATTGTAAGAAACAAAATGGATACTCCAATATTTTAATTTCAAAATACGTTGTAGAACATCTTAAAAGATAAAAAAGCATTGTGATCTCTTCATGTACAAGGTAAGTTTTATCTATCCAGCAAAACTTGTGAACAATGTCAATTTGTACCAAAATTATGACTTACACACCATAACTTGTGAAAGTTTAATTTTACATTCTTCACCCGCTTGTAAAAGTTATGATCCGTGATGCTATTTTTTATAATTTTTTTTGTAGTTAAAATAGCACGGGCTAGTCAGTTTTCGAACTGATCATTTAAAATAGCTAGCGTTTGCAAAGTCATTGAAAAATAACTACTATTTTGGTGCAATAGGAAAAGTTCCAGCATAATATACTGGAGATCAGTACACCCGTGTATGAACTTCCAGCATATTATGTTAGAACTCCAACACGCGAAAAGTTCCAGTATAATATACTAATGCTCCAATCTCCAGTATATTATGCTAGATCGGTATATTATACTGGAGTTCCAACATTAGTATACTGGAACTCTAGCATATTATATTAGAGTATTTTCTCAGAGTTTGAACAGTATTTTCGTTCAGATTTATCATTACATGAAAAGTGACTAAATTTCGATTACTTTTAAAATCGTGACTATTTTGGAATGACCACTAGTAAATCTGGCTATTTTTGAATTTCTCCAAACTGGGAATAAAATTTAAACAACAGCCTTAATGATCCTATTCATGCAAATTCTCCCATTTTGCGGGCAAAGTGCACCGATAGCTACTTTTAAAACTGTAGTTTAGAAATATTCATAATTTACAATATAATTATAATTAAAGATTAACTAATTCATCAAAACTCAGGACTAAGTATCCTGAATTTTTGAGCTATTAATTTGGAATTCGAGACTTAGTGTCCTAAATTCTTGTGCTACTAATGTACAATTTAGGATTAAATATCCTAAATTTTTGAGCTGCTAATTTAAAATTTAGGACACAAGATTCGAATTTCTAAATACAATTTTCGAACTTTAGGACACGACGTCCTGAAGTTTGGATTTTGATGTTTAAATCTCAGGACGTGGGTCTTGAAGTTTGAGCAAATTAACTAATATTTAAATATATTATAAACTGTGAATATATTTTAAACAATGCTTAAAAGTGACTACCTGGTGTCATTTCTACCACTTTAGCGGATCTCAATAATAGAGCTATGAGCAGCAATTTGGGCTCCAAGAAACAACTCGAGCCCAAAACAGTTGTCAATAGAAGAAGGCCCATATTCTCCTGTGGAATGAGGACGCAACCTTTTTTTCCAAATTCCAGTTTATTTGCTGTCTTCTTTCTGTTCCATATTTCTGGTAAAACTCATCGATTTCCACCCACCTTCACTTCAGATTCCAGGTACGTTTCATTTTCTTCTTCTCCTTATTCTTTATCTTTTCCCATATCAAAAAACTGATTTTCTCGGTTCCATGCTTTTTATTTTATTTTCTTAAAAGGTGGCAATATTCAATATGTATTGCTTATTAGGTTTCTATCGAGATTGATTTTATTTTTTTTTTTTGTATTTTAATCTCATGATTAAGTATCATTCGATAATCTGCTTTTCTTTTATGGGTTAAATTGGGATTTTAGTAATGATCCAAATTTGACTATGAAAAACTGCAATGATTGATTATTTGGTGCTTAAATTGGTGAGGATTACTGAATCTATGCATTGAATTTCATGTTTCTTGAACTGGGAATTTGTATGTTTCTTGAACTGGGAATTTGTAACATAGTTTTCCCCTTCTTTTTCTGCTCTTGCATGTTTATTAGCTTGGCTCCTTGATATAGTATAATAATCTGTGTAAATTGATATCTCGAAAAAAGAAAAAAAATGATAAATAAGCTTGAAATCTTGAAAATCAATTGATAATTCATTCAGCTATGTAAAACTGTTGTTTTTGTAAGGTATCTAGCCAACATATCAAACTAGAAACTGACATTATAGACTAATAGGAATATCTAAATTATTTCCGTCTTAAGATTTGTTTTTCTTCCTTTTTCTCTAAAGGAACTCTTTCTTTTCTTGGTCATGAGCAGTGATTCAACTCTTCAGTTTATTTTGTATCAATTAAGTCGATTGGATATCTATTGATGTTGGATTTAAGTATGTACACTGGTGGCCCCTAGGCCTTTGGTCTAGCGGTAAGAGCATAATGCGTGATGTGTGGGTTAGGCATGTCGGGGGAGGGGGGGGTTCGAATTTGCTGCAGACAAAAGTATGTAAGTGGAGTAGGGCTTGGGGGAAGGGAGGGGAGGGGGTTCTATTATCTATCGTGATTTGATCTGTGTGCCACTAGCCCTCGCAATTTTCTAAATCATCCAAATAAAAAAATTGGGTAGATTGAAGTACCCAAGGGTGTGGCATAGTGGTCAATGAAGTGAGTTGAAAGCCATGAGGTCTCAGGTTTAAATTCCAATGGAGGCAAAGAACACTATGTGATTTCTTCCCATCTGTCTCAGCTTTGACGAACAGAACTACCTTTGCTGGTAGGAGATAACAGATGTCCCGTGAAATTAGTCGAGGTGAACGCAAGTTGTCTCGGACATCACAGTTAGGGAAAAAAAAGTATGTAGACTGGAATTGGTTTCTGTAATCTATGATTATTAGGTCCTTGTGTTCTAGATCCTTCGAGCATTTGTAAGGACCTACCACAGTGTGTGGTATCTTGGAGGAGTACGCAACATGGGTGTGTAAGCCATAAACTCGATTCAAAATCAAAAGCATTTATACGGAGCTTTATGTTATCCGTCTTTATGTTATCCAGGGCAGTGGATTGGTGTGTACAACTGTTGGTTTTACATTTGTTAGCTCACACCACATATGCTTTTAGATTTTTGTGTTTCTTATCCTTTTAAAGCATTTATATTGAGCTTTATGTTATCCAGGGCACTATATTGTCGACTTTTGGTTTTGCATTTGTTAACTAAGATTTCATATACAATGATTCTTGATTTATTGATTTTACATTCATTTATTTGTTAATGCCTGCCTCTGTTCACTGTCATTTTCTGATTTGTGGATCAAGCGAAACATGAAGAGAAACCTTGAATTTCAAAATTTAACTGGAAGATGCCCAATATTTTGGCTTTGCTTGTCATGGCATCCATTAAAATGTTTCAAGCAAAGAGGTCTCGAACAAAAAGAGCAGCGAGCAGCTGTGTCTTCTTGACTTAGCTATGTCCTATGGGTGAAAATAAACCAGTTATATTTTGCAGAAACAACTGTGCAAATATGTCAAACCCAAGCGCAGATGAAAGTGTGAAGGAACCAAACGTTATTAATGATCCTCCTAAAGGTGAAGAAAATGATGACCTTCTTGCAGAAGATCCAAAGGGTTCAGAAGTAGAAGAAACCCAAGTTCCATATCAAGAGGAGGAGGTACATATTGGCATATACGGCTCCTACACTTAATTGATTCCATTTGCTCAAAGCTTTTACAATACTAGTCAATACTGAAGCTTATGTTAAAGCGATAGGTATTAGGGAATACAAGTTTGCACCAAAAGTTTTTGTTAAGAAAAATCTCTGTCTACTTTGTTCTTTCATTTGCAGCTCAGAGCTTTTATAATACTAGTCAATCATGAGGCATACACTAAAGTGATAGGGATAGAGAATACATTTTTGCACCGAAAGATTCTATAGAATGATCCCTATGTACTTCTTTCATTTGGAGCTCAAATCATTTAAAGTGCCAGTCACTGATGCAGATTATTTTAAAGTGATAGTAATTGAGGAATACATTTTTCCATTCGAAGATCTTTCTGAACAATCCCCATATACTTTGTCTCTTTTTTCTGTTCCATAAAAATGTGCGAATGAGATTGCGTTCACAAGACTAGGGTATTTGAGGAAGATTCTGTAGGTCATGAACGGTTTAGGGAAAGTGACTTCGAAATTTGATTTACTGCAAATATGTCGAAACATTTACAGTTCTTCTGCCAACTTTTCCTTAAGATTCGGGGCATAAATCCTTTCCTTGTTAAATATATCCAGGAGGAACTGAAGAAAAAGTATGGTGGCTTGGTGAAAAAGAAACCTCCATTGATATCTAAGGTGATTATTTTAAGTTCTAGTTCAATTTTGGTATCTCAAATTCTTTTCTTCTTTGTATTTTAAGTTTTCCTTCAATATTTGTCCTAATTAAATTCTCTATCAACCTGTTTTACATTTTCAAGGACCATGAACGCGCTTTCTTCGATTCTGCGGACTGGGCATTAGGAAAGGTACACAGCTCTAGCCAACTTTTGGCTATTCGATCTTTAGCTAAAGCTCAATGCTGAAGTTTGATCGTCTTATACCATGTTCTTTTCGTTTGCAGCAAGGGGGACAGAAGCCCAAAACGCCTGCTGAGGCACTTCGCCCAAAATTGGAGGTGTGTTACCCTGTTACCCTGGAAATACATTTCCAGTTTTATTGTTGGTTTGAATACACACTTGGTCTTTTTTCTGCCTTTGTCATTTTTTAGAATTTAGATTCGTTAGATTACAACTTAGACTGGAATTAAACAAATCAATGGTCAACTCACTCCAAAACTATTGGATCTATCTTTGAGAAGCAATGTGTTGACGAGCATTTTGATTTCCTGACTATTTGTTTCAGTAGGAAAAGTTGTATCTTTCTTTATATAAATCCTGAAATATACAGAGATGAGGAAGTTAAACCCAACCAAAACATGGCTACAGAAACTTATCTTATAAATAGCAACAAAAAGGCCGAATACAAGTACACACCCTGCTCCAAGTTGCTGCATGCTCGATTGGTATACGACTATTGCATTACTTATGTATTCTTTGATAACAGCCTACGCCACACCAGCAACTTCGTACTCGGCTCTCAGCTTCTTCTCTGACAGATGCTGGTGAAGGTATGTACATAAAATCCATTTCCTGTATTGCATTCTTACTGGAGCTAAACTTGTGTCCTCGTTTAAAATCTGGCAGCAGATGGTAGCAACAATGGCTCTGACCAGCTAGATGACCAGAGCGGAAGACCAGCAGGCGATGGTGAGAATAATCCTTAGAATCAGAAGCACCAAGGCCGAGCCATTCGGAGCAGCCTCATCATATATTCCTCCTGAATTAACTGAAGGTGGTGTTGTAAATCTGGCTAGATACTTAATAGAGGTAAAAAAAGAAGAAAAGAAAGAATAAATGCTCTCATGGCAAAATTTTGTAATGAGTTTTAGAGTTGTGGTCCTATACTAAGCTGATTTGCTTGCATAAAATTCAGAAAACTACGTGCAAGTTCTTTTCTCAAGAACGATCATTTCTCAGCTGCCTGTGCTATTCTCAAAATGGTGATGTATTATACTTTTTGGTGGCAAAATTCTAGATCATCATGGTATTGACTGTTGAGAACGTTGAGAACATACACTTTTTTGCAGTATTAATGTTTATCACTTTTCGGAACATTATACTGTACTTAACACTTACGAAACGGGGAATCCGGAAATTTACTCAAGGGTGTTCAACCTTTAAAAAAGTAAAAAAAAATCATCAATAAAAGGTGTTTAATATGTGTTACCTCTAAAACCTACTTCCTCCGTTTCAAAAGGATTGTCTTAATTTGACTTGGCACTAACTTTAATAAAGAAGGAAAGACTTGTAAAATATGTGTTCTTAAATAGTAAGCTAGAGCATTTATGTGACTATAAAACATTTAAAACTTCTGGTATGAAACCTGTCGTATCATTTGTGTGTGGCTATAAATAGTTCTTATTAAGAAAATATTGAAAAATGTCAATCTTTTTGAAACACACTAATAAGAAAATAGTGCCAATCTTTTTGAAACAAATAGAGTAATATTTTACCTATATATGCAATATAATGTTTCGATCCTTTAAGACATGTAACTTGGCCCCTGCTTACGATCTCGTGCCTACTACTATATGTTTTGCCAACATAATAGAAATTTACTTTAACCCAAAAGAGTGCATGTACCTGTGACCCTAAAACTTGTTACTAGTAGTAGATTAAGGTCCTATTGAGATCCGGTACCTAGAGACATAAGTGAAACTGTTCACCGTCTCTTTGTTAGTGGTTTTGAAAGTGGGAAACTCGGCCCTGTTTTAAATGAAATTCCTTTGTCTACTTCAATTCCCATCTCTCCTGTTCCTTTTATTCCTTCTTCCACCGTGAGTGTTTCTTCTCCTGTGACAGCCTCTATTGCTCCTTCATCTACTTCGAATGTTCCTACTTCCGTTCCTTCTTTAGCTCCCGTGCCTATTCCTTCTCTTATAGCTGAAAAAGGTAAGATGGTCAAGAATTTGCTACACAAACCTGAACTTTAATTTGCTTGCCTTAAAGAAATGGGAGAACGCTTAACTGAGGCTGTAAATCCCCAGGAAACAGAAAATTCAATTGAACTCCACTTTAGCAAACACTATTCAACTTCAGAGCTCCAATGAAACAAGAAACTGAAGAGAACTGTGTCTCCAAACGATCAAGGCAGACACAGAAAAATCGTTCATTCAGCATTGCAAACAGTCAGATTGCTGGAATTGAATAGACACAAACCTTAGCTAGCTTGTAATTACGCCAAAGAAAATTAAGCTAACTGCTAAAGGATAGAAAAAGATAGAGACTCCTTCGTCTGCAAACGCGGAAGATGTACCTCGATTTCTCTGCTAGATCTCTCCACCTAAATAACACTACGCAAACACGAGGGCTGGCTGCAAACGAGAAGGACGAAAATGACAGGGCTTAGCGAATGCGGGGAAATTAAACGCGAACACGAAGAAAAAACTGGTCCTCCTACAAGATTACTCTACGCGACCACGTGGAGGAGGACGCGATCGCAAAGAAGAAAAGGGGTCTGCAACTACTGAAGGAAATTCTGCAATTTTGAACAACTAAAATGCCCCGTTGGGCATCCGAAACACACCCGAGGCCCTCGGAACCTCAACCAAACCAATAGACATATCCCATAACATCATTCAAACTTGTGTCAATTCTTAAACCACCTAAAACAATGCTGAAAACTCGAAATAATCAAGGATTTAAGCCTAAGAACATTTCTTTGAAAAGTAAGTAGAAACTTTTTGCAACTCTCTTCTTTTTGTTATGGCGAGCTGTCTCATTAATTTGAGGAGTCGTTAGGTCCAGAACATAGAACAATCAATTGCTGCATGCTTGTGTGCTAGCAGACTTTTCGCCAATTTGAGATGGGTGAAACATCACATCTTTGGGGCAAAAATGCACAAATCTCTCTACCAGCAGACCGTCCCATATAGAATTTTAACACAACATGCAAACAGCAGACTAATAATAGTCTTGTTATTGGGGCATGAATTCCAGAAAACATAAGAAATTGAATCCTCTTTGAAAGTACAGCGTAGAGTTCTAAATTAGCATCGGGAAGCAAAAAGAAGGCAATAAATAAATCTATATCGTATAACAAACACAGTTTTTATCCACACACAATCCATGCTCAGAGAATAAAAGGTAGCTAATGAAAGAATACACTTTAAACATGGAATCCCAGTTATTCCAATAGCTGTAAAGCCACCACAACCCAGATATGAGCTTTATATAAAGCCCTAAAAAGGCAAAAAGAAATAGTTGGCAATACATGCGATATGGTTCCATATCATAACTTACACTGGTCTAATCTAAATGTCCTATTCTTTCATCAAAAGAAATATCCCTTTGTTGTAATGGGCTAAGACGCCTCTCTTGCTAGTATAAGGATGGCGTTAACTGGCTAAGCACGATACCACCGGCTTCTTTTCTCCTCAAATATTTGACATTTGTATGAGTGTTTTCTACCAAAAATCTTAAAATCTGTCTCACGTTGAATTCTTGCTATCTCTAGTTTCCAGATCAATGAAAAAAATTAGCAATTGCAAAAGAGAAAATTACTTACCTTATAGTATAATTTAGCATGAGAACTAAATTATCTATCGATCCTGCAGAATAAATTACACAAAATAATCAGACATGAAATTGTGATGAACATCATCATTTCCTTCAGGCCAAAGGAGCAAAAATATTAACAAGATAAAGACACGCACACTTATCACATACATGTCTGAAAGCATATTCACGCCTACTCACCAACCTGAAAAGGAATAAAAAGTAACTTTTTACCCTGGAGAAGCAAGATAAGAAAATTAACACAGCTTCGATAGCAATCTGCCTTCTCAGAATATATGATAACATGCAAAGTTGAACATGAATTTTGATCATAATTACCTGTTGATTGATCTCTTAAAAGCTCTTACATACGTGTAAGCAACTAATAAGGGCTTCATTCACAAGGATTGAACCCAACAGTGGGAATCATGCCAAACTACGCGAGATTACTACAAGCAAAAGCAGACAAGGGATTCATAAGTATGAGATGACTGATTACATTTTACCTCCTGAAATGCGGAAACCTGACTTTTTTGAACTTTGGTTCAATAATTGAAAAGCTGTCAATAAAACATGAAAAATTTGATGCAAGAGAAAATTATAGAATGTTCAATCCTGTAGCAAAACTGGTCAATAGTTAAAAAAAAATGATACCACCACTTCACAAAAGTTTTACAAAACACAAAACAAACAAAAATATAAAGGAGAACTGTCATGACTTAGTCTGCTACACAGATCCACTAAAGCAGAGGTATTATTGGATACAAGGCCTTCAACGGCCAAGAAGCATCGTTTCATACAATATCTGTGCTGGTAACACCTAAGAACAGAAATACTAAGGAATGGATGGCCATAAGTTACTCTATCTTGTTCGTCTGGTCTTCTGTTCTTACGGCTGGAGGCATCATCAAAAGGGGCAATAGGCTGGAATCAGGCATCGAAGATTGTAGCTGTTTAAATGGCAAGTGGGAAAAGGCAAAGTAAAGAAAGAGTATTAGTGACAGCACAGGCTTCAGGCTAGTTGACGTTAGCAATAGGAAGATGTGCTTGAGGTTATAGTGAAGTACAGAATAGAGAATCCAATTGACTATGAATGAGACAGAAAATAAAGGAGAAAATTCTGTACCTCCATGTGCTCAACCTAGTATCCATAGGATTTACCATAGGCAGAAGAGTTATGGTTGGAAACCCTGGTAAAACTAAAAAAAGTAAATATCAAAAGCTTTTTATAGAAAGTGAAAGATGCTGTAACAACTATAGGCAGGAACGATATCTTGGATGCCAAAGCATGTAATCAAAGAATGCTTTACCCTGCACTACTAGATCGCCCAGAGGAATAAACGCCATATGGTGCATAACCACCTCCACCACCAACCTGAAAAAATGAATTTGGATCTACTAATCCAACATATTTTGCTATACAAAGATAACACCAAATAGATAGATATACAGAAAATCATCAATGAAAATAAGAACAGACCAAGATAAACTGACGTGTATCTGTAAAAATGAGATAAAACCAAACTAACTTCTTATAGATGAACACTGAGGATTTACCTGTGAACCGCCATAACTATCACTTGGAGACGAATCATTATAATCATGTCCACCAGAATATGATGAATAACCATGCCGACGTGATTTATTATCACGGTTTGCATATCTTGAACCATCTGACATGCTTGGAGACAAGGGGAGGTAAGAAACAGGAGGAGAAAATGCAGCAAAACTTCCCTCCATCTCAAATATATTGGCCCTCAACCGCATAAGTACTTGTAATAACGCATTGCCAGCAACATTAACATCACCAGTTATCTGGAGGAGAAAAAATAACATGACATAACAATTTCTGCATCACAAGCACACCCTAACCAAACATCACCCCCGACCTAGGAACTCTTTTTAGGTAAACAATTCAAGGGTTTTTTTCAAAAATTACCAAAGAGAAGAAAAAAAAAGAAAAACCCGTTTACCTGCACCATCTCGTCATCTTCAGATGCCACTTTAGGAAGATTTTCCTTCGAAAGAATGCGGATGCTCGCCCTTGTGGTATTTCGCATCTCATTGACAATGGAACCACCTTTACCAATTAGGCATCCAACTCGTGAGCTAGGTACAAGCAGGCGAGTCGTCAGAATAGCATCACCAGAATCTTTTTCAGTTTTCTCACTACTTCTTGGTTGCAAGCGCATTGTTGCATCAATGGTTGGGGATTGATCTTCATATGCCTGAGATCACAATTGGATAAGCAACAAATGCTGCGGACAGGCATGCTCAGTCCTAGCCACCAAATAATTAATTTAACAACTACAAACTGTGGCTCACCTCCTTGGCTGATACAAATATAATGCAATCATCTCCTTCAGCTGCAGCACTATCGACTTTAATAGATGCACCTGATTCCTGTCTTAGCTGTTTGATAATGCTTCCACCTTTGCCAATTACAGCTCCTATATTTTCAGTTGGACAAACCAAGCGAACTGCAAACTCTTTTACAGAAGCAGATCGACTTCTACCATCACTTTTGTAACTCCCATAAGGACCCATCAATGATGTCATGCCCATGACTTGGGGACCCGCATGAGGATTAACAACTCCAGCACCAGACCTATATATGCTGGGCGACGACAGCAATTGATGTTGGGACCGTGATGGATTATCACGGAGACGCGCTGCTACTTGATAAAGTGCTTTCTTAACAACTGCACCTTCTCCAGTTATCTGAAAATAAAAGAAGTATATCTTAACACATCATTTACATATTTGCATAACCAGAAATAAGCATCAGATTAAGTTTGACAGCATATTCTGACATTTGGAATTAAATACTTGAATACAGCAGCTGCTCATTCAACAATCGGTTCTAAGTTGATTTCTGTCATTATTCCTCTTAGTGTTTTTACTTTTTAGTACCATTGATATATGGATGCCTCACAATTACAAAAAATGGACATAGCTAGCAGACAATAAAACAGCAATTAAACAACCAAACTAATCATGTTTAAGGTTCTGCTCTTCCCCTGCTATACTTCTTACCAATCAACTACCCTCAATCCCAAACTAGACAATTGATACATGAATCCTTTATAACCATTCCACTCTATGGACTCATTTTACTCGATTATAATTCCATAAACTTCCCATTTGTAATTCAACAACAGAACCCTGTTTAGTTCTTTTTTGAGAATGAACTTTTAAGGCAAATTAAGAGTTTTCTAAAGCTCCCACTAAACACTAACATGCAATCCGTGAGCAGACAAAAAAGGACTCTTCACAGACAGTAGACTCTTTTTTCTTCTTTTTTTTTTCTTTTTTAATAAGGCAGCAGACATAATACAAATATAACAGCATGCCATAACAACAACTAGTTGTATCACCTATATGGATCCTTTGCTACATTATGTTTTCTTCTTAGCTAAATCTGCATTAAGTCTAAAAATTTCAAATCATTTAAAACAACCTACACGGCTACACCTCTGTGATGTAGGTCTATGTCACTCCCTTTAAGCACCCTCAATCATCAAAAATGAAAGTGATGCACCTATAGATCGATGCATCTACGTGAGACATGAACAAACTATCTTGGATGAAACTCTCATTTTATCCTCTATATGTGCTACCTGTGTTCCCTATCAAACGTAGAAAACTAAGTCCCGAACAATCTAAAATGTGGTGGACGTTCCACCACATATAAACTCAATTTAGGTTTAATAGCAAATTCCAACAAAGGACAACCATACTTGATCTCTCTATCTCTTTCAATGTAGATGCCATGAGGCGGACCTTGGGAAGTTTTAGAACAAGTAAGAGGGCTCAAGGACTGGTATGATCCTTTATTTGATAAGAAAGCGCAGAACTCTCAGCCCACTATAAAAAGAAAAAGCTAGGCCTCAGTAATCCTCTATGTTTGCCTAAACCTATGTTATTTTATTTTTAAGAAATGGTGAGAAATGAACCTATGTTATTTGAACCCTCCGTCGGACGTAGAAAAATTAAGAAGACTGTTGTCCCCAACCTATCTGAAATGGCGTGGATATTCCACATAAGGGCATCTCCAACCTTAAGCACTAATTTTTACACCAAAATGGCGTAAACCCCAAAATGCTGGAAATTAAACTCCAACTCATTACACTATTTTTTACACCAAAAAAGAATACCCTTTTTATACATTATTTTTTACAACAAATTTGGTGTGTGAATAGTATTTGGTGTTTGAATAGTGTTACACCAAATTTGGATATTCTTTTTTGTGTAAAAAATAGCGTAATAGGTTGGAGTTAATTTCCACCATTTTTGGTCTAAAAAATAGTGCTTAAGGTTGGAGATGCCCTAACCAAACATAAATCTAAAGAGCTCAAAATAAATTAAAAACTGAGGAAATCCAGAATCTTTGGGGGAGAGTGGGAAGAGCATGTGTATAAGCCGGTTGACATGCTTGGCCAGGCAACCAGCTAGCAGACAAATATTCTTTTCATCTTTTTATCACGTATAGCAGTCCTCTTCAGTCCTCTTCATTGCTACAAACCACGGCTGGAAAATCAAAACCTTGTTTCTAGCTACTATTTAATTTTGTGAATTCATTTTTATAAATATATAAATATGCGATTATCGATCCATTGAGTATTATCTTGCCATAGATCAGAACATCTGATATTCTTATAGATAACCAAATCAATTATGATTAAGGAAAGTGCTCACATTCAAAATGCCGATGAAATTACTTCAAGTAAAGTAAAATCATACATGCCCTAAATATTTCAGTTCTCTGCAGTACATGCACAACGTAAATGCTTATAGTGATCTTAGAAAAATAAATAGATGAGACAGAACTTTGTACCTGGATAAGTTCATCGGAGCTTAAGGCACAAGGTGGCAAGTGCTCACTGCTTAAGACCCGAATTTGTGCACCTGTTTCACTGCGCATATTCTGGATTACTTGTCCACCTTTCCCTATCACACAACCTATTTGATCTGATGGGACAAGCATTCTTATTGTAATCTGCTGAGGATCATCTAGGTCTTCTTCCATACGCAGTTCTTCAGCAAAGACTCGGTCATGCACCTTCAATAGAGCATCTTGAGCAGGTGAAATCAGGTCACCAGTATCTTCATAGACATTAGTTTCTTCACTCAAGCTATAAATAGTTACCACACGCTCCTCACATCCAGGTATAGTCTCGCTAATCCTAATCTTTGAATTAGTTTCAGTCCTCAATTGTTTTGCAATGTCCCCACCAACTCCAATGATACTTCCAATTTTTCCAGTGGGGCACAAATAACGGAATACAGTATCCTCTGGTCCAATGGAATTTGATTCTTTTTCATCAGTTGGATTCCTTCTCTTACTTCCGTCATTCCTAGTATAGTCAGATTCCGATTGCATTCTCTTCCCAAAGTTATTCCTCTGGCCTGCCATGTCAAGATGAGCTGAATATGTCACCCTACAAACCAAATACTCTATATCAACTGGGATCAATCTAACAATCCTTATGAAACTAATGGAAACAAACTAACAACTCATGAATTGTTACCATATCGAACTTCATAAGGTGGAACATACAGAAAGCATAATTTGGAAATGAAAGCGCTATTCAAAGAGATGCAGATTGATGTCATATGCAAATGTCAATTTCCCGATGAAGTATGCAAATGTCAATTTCCCGATGAAGCTATATTGCTTTACTCAATGACCTAAGGACCAAATAAAAGCTTTTACCAACCGACTAAGCAAGTTACAAAACAAACTCAGAGAAAATTTCCAGCTTTTATCAACCATACAAACATAAATGCAATAAGCAATGTTCGCTCACTCAAGACTTCTATTTTTCTGTAAAATTACAGATGCAAACCGCCCCCACCCCCAAAAAAGTAACTAGTAATTGACGAAGCAACAATGCAAAATTCATGCTAGAAATCGAAGACCCTCTTACAGCAATAAAATATCTAGCACTATATAATTTCCAATTATGGCAATCAACTTTAACAAAAAATCCATACACAATCAATTTTCAGTCACAGCATGATTTTTCTCTTCTTTACACGTACCCTTTAAGAAACCCCAAATAAACTCACATAAAGAATTCATGATTGAAATTGAATACTCTGTTTTTTTGTGTGTGTGTGGGGTGGGGGGGGGGGGGGGAATCTCTAGCACTCCATAATTTACTTCGAAGAAACCAACTTTACAAGAAAACCCAAACCCAGAAGCAATTTCCACTCGCCCAAAAATCTCTTCTCTTCATTACAATTATCAATAAACCCACACAAAAAAAGTACTTATATTTAAGACAATTAATACATTCAACGATTAAAAAGGCAAAAACATGAAATCAGCTTTTTATCAAAATACACTAGGTGCAGGATTCAAGAACTGGATAAAATAACTGATCTTGTTAATGGATAAAAAAACACAAAGAAGTAATGAAAATGGAGTAAATAAATTACAGTGTTTTTGGGGAAAATGGAGTCTTTCTGGTCTGTTGTTTTTGACTTCACGAGCAGGATAACATAAGTATAACACCAGTAGCTGTACTTCGTTGTGATCTATAAAGAACCAAAAAACTGCAGAAAATATCAGAACAAATATTGCCAAATGGAGGACGTTTTTAGGGTTTGCATGTAAGAACCGTCAATTACTGAAATATCCAACCGAGTAATATATAGTCCAGCCTAATGAAAGACCTATAGCCTTGTTAAAATAACGTAACTAACCCTAACTAGGCCTATCCTATGGTTGAAGAAGAAGAGGAGGGGCGCCCTGGGTCAACCGCGGATTAGATGGGGAGCTTTGTCTAAGGAGAAAGCACAGGAGTTGGAAAGGAGGTTAGAGGAGGGTGGAGCTTGGAGAAGTTATGGGGAAGCGGACGCGATGTGGTCAGTGACAGCGAACTTGGTTAGGGGGGTAGCACGGGACGTGCTCGGGGTAACTAAGGGATATTCAGGTAGACATCAGGGTGATTGGTGGTGGAACGAGGTAGTCAAAGGAAAAGTGGAGGCGAAGAAGGCGGCGTTTGCTAGGTTGGCAGGGAGCACAAGCGAGGAGGAGTGGAGAGCGAATAGGATGATCTACAGGGAGGCGAGAAGAGAAGCTAAGATGGCAGTCACGGAAGCTAAAAACGCGGCGTTCGGTCGCATGTACGAGGAACTAGGGGAGAGAGGTGGGGATAACAAGTTATTCCGGCTGGCTAAAGCAAGGGAAAGGAAGGCTCGTGACCTAGACCAAGTCAGGTGTATCAAGGACGAGGATAGTAGAGTTCTGATGGGGGAATCGCAAATCAAACAGAGGTGGCAGGCGTACTTTCGGGACCTTCTTAACGAGGAGGGGGATCGGATCATAGAGCTAGGGGAGTTGGGGCATTCAGAGCGACATAGATACCTTGGGTACTGCAGGCGCATTAGGGTGGAGGAGGTCATAGGGGCGTTGCGTAGGATGAGTAGGGGTCGAGCAACCGGGCCTGACGAGATCCCGGTGGAGTTCTGGAAGTGCATGGGTAGATCTGGAGGGGAGTGGCTCTCTAGGCTGTTTAACGTGATCTTCAAGGCTAAGAGGATGCCGGATGAGTGGCGGTGGAGTACAGTGGTGCCCTTGTACAAGAACAAAGGGGACATCCAGTGCTGCAACAACTATAGGGGTATTAAACTAATAAGCCACACGATGAAGGTTTGGGAGAGGGTGATTGAGGCGCGAGTGAGGGAGGCGACAACTATATCTGGGAACCAGTTCGGTTTCATGCCGGGCCGCTCCACCACAGAGGCTATTCACCTAGTCAGGCGGCTGGCGGAACAATTCAGGGATAAGAAGAAGGACCTTCATATGGTGCTTATCGACTTGGAGAAGACGTATGACAAGGTCCCGAGGGAGGTGCTATGGAGGTGCTTGGAGGCAAAGAGTATGCCAGAAGCCTATATCAGAGTAATCAAGGACATGTACGATGGAGCTAAGACTAGGGTGAGGACGGCGGGTGGCGAATCAGACCATTTTCCTGTGGTAATGGGGCTCCATCAAGGATCGGCGCTGAGCCCCCTGTTGTTCGCCTTAGTGATAGATGCTCTAACCCGTCATATCCAAGGGGATGTGCCTTGGTGTATGCTCTTTGCTGATGATATAATATTGATAGACGAGACGAGGGCCGGTGTTAGTGAGAGGTTAGAGGTATGGAGACAGACCCTCGAGTCTAAGGGTTTCAAAATAAGCAGATCTAAGACAGAATATCTGGAGTGCAAGTTTAGCGACGAGCCGAGCGGGGTAGGCAGGGAAGTGATGCTTGGTTCTCAGGCCATCGCCAAGAGGGACAGTGTCCGTTATCTTGGGTCTGTGATTCAGGGGGACGGGGAGATTGACGGGGACGTCACCCAACGGATAGGAGCAGGGTGGCCGAAGTGGAGGCTTGCTTCAGGGGTCCTGTGTGACAAGAAAATTCCACACAAACTCAAGGGGAAATTCTACAGAGCCGTGGTTAGACCTGCGATGTTGTATGGGGCGGAGTGCTGGCCCGTGAAGAACTCTCATGTTCAGAGAATGAAGGTTGCGGAGATGAGGATGCTTAGGTGGATGTGTGGGCACACCAGGCTAGATAAGATTAAGAACGAAGTTATTCGACAGAAGGTAGGGGTGGCCCAGATGGACGAGAAGATGGGGGAAGCGAGACTGAGGTGGTTCGGGCATGTACGGAGGAGGGGCCCCGATGCCCCGGTGAGGAGCTGCGAGCGGTTGGTGATTGTTGGTGGTCGGCGAGGTAGAGGGAGGCCTAAGAAGCATTGGGGAGAGGTGATTAGGCAGGACATGACTAGAATGCAGGTTACCGAGGACATGACCCTTGATAGGGGAGTCTGGAGGTCTAGAATCAGGGTTGCAGGCTAGGGGCTCTTAGAGTCCTTCGTTCGCCTCACCCGGGGTTGGGTGTGGGATAGTAGGGTTACCCATAGATGACTAGTGTTTTAGCTTAGGTCCCCTTTTGGTTGTTAGTATGGTAGTTACTGCTTGTTATTATTGCATGCGACTGTATTTATGTTTCTTATGTTTGCATAATTATTTACGTTATTTCTGATTACTTATGCTTTATTATTTTGTTTTGTCTTGCTTTGGTTCCTAATTTTGTCTTTGTTCCAATGCAGCTTTCCATTTTATCCTATGCGCCGAGGGTCGTTTGGAAACAACCTCTCTGCCCTTTCGGGTAGGGGTAAGGCTCGTCTACATAATACCCTCCCCAGACCCCACCTGGCGGGAGTATACTGGGTAGTTGTTGTTGTTGTTGTAAATCACACAGTTTCAACGATATTAATCAAATTGGAATTCAAACACAAATATTAAAATTTAAGATTGCTTAAATTTAACAAATATAATTAATATATTGTGGTTTGTTATTTAAGATTGCTGGTATACTTTTGCTACCCAACATGCTAGAACTAATTTAATTTCAATATAAATAGCAGAATGTGTGTTTGAAAACTAGGGCTTTAGGTGTTAATTACATGTTGCCTTCTATCCATTTCTATAATTACAACCCCCAGGGAAAAATCTAATGCGTTTTTATTTTTACACTTAATATATGTAAAATATATTTTTCACATACTAATTTATTTGGTACGGTTCAAAAAATATATATTTTTATAAAACTAAAAATCTATCGTAATTTTTGATACGATTATAGATTTATAAAAAGCCTACAATTTTATTAAAAGAAGCCTAATTATTAATTCAGTATGATCCAGTTGACTTTTAAAGATCTGTTGACACTCTTACTTCTACGTGTATCGTCCTTGTGCAATAATAATATTAATCTTTTTGTATTCTTTTAATTTTATCAAATATCTCAAAAAAATATGACCTAATATATAATACCTTAGAGAAGACAATGAAGAAGAAAAAATAAAAGATAACTACCAACAAATGCATAGATATAGAGTTTATATATGTATTTGTGCTAGTGAATATGTTAACTTGAATGTGTGGGTTTTACATTTGAGATGATATATATGTATAATATAATGATGATTAAATGTGCTAAATGACAGATTATACACTTCTATCTATGTGTATTGTCCTTATGCAATAATAATATTAATCTTTTTGTATTCTTTTAATTTTATCAAATATCTCAAAAAAAAAAAGACCTAAATATATAATACCTTAGAGAAGACAATGAAGAAGAAAAAATAAAAGATAACTACTAACAAATGCATAGATATAGATTTTATATATGTATTTGTGCTAGTGAATGTATTAACTTAATTGTGTGGGTTTTACATTTGAGATGATATACATGTATAACATATTGATGATTAAATGTGCTAAATGGTAGATTATACATAAGGAGTATAGATTATCTCGACATGCATGCAAATCTAGTTAAGGATGTAATCGCAATACAAATTAATTAAAGTAGATTAGTAGTTAGGGATGTGTATTGGCAAGGGGCTTTGTCTACTTTCTAATGAGTAGATTATTAAAGTAGAAATGAGTATAAATGTTATTATTGAATTTTTAATTTTAGAGAATCTTCTTTTTGTCTTAAATGATGAGTTATTAATATTTGGATGAAATTAGTTCAACTGATCGAAATTATATGAAAATTTCATTAAATTAACTTCAGTTCAGTTATATTAATGCAGTGAAACTTCGCAATAATACATCAGTAATATTTCTTACTGAATTTGCAATTATGTTATGATTTACGACTAAAATGGATATGTTTCTAGTATAATTATTGTGACGACCCAAAGGGTATTATATGAAAATTTCATTAAATTAACTTCAGTTCAGTTATATTAATGCAGTGAAACTTCGCAATAATACATCAGTAATATTTCTTACTGAATTTGCAATTATGTTATGATTTACGACTAAAATGGATATGTTTCTAGTATAATTATTGTGACGACCCAAAGGGTCATCACTTGTTTTATTAGTCATTTTGAGCTTCAGATGTCTTGAAAACCTCACTATTAGTTGCCTCGATTTACGTGCGTAGTCCGGGTGCGAAAACCGGAAAATTTTCTATGTTGATATATATGAATTATGTGAAAGATTTGAAGAATTTTGATATTAACATTGATAAATTTACATTGGTCAACATTTTTGATAAACGGACCCGGATCCGTGATTTGACGGTCTCGGAAGGTCCGTAGAAAAATATGGGACTTGGGCATATGTCCGGAATCGAATTCCAAGGTCTCAGGCCCGAGAAAAGAATTTTCCCGTGAAATTTGTTTTTTAAAAATGCTTAAGGAAATGAAAATGGAATTTGATCAGAAAGTAATGGTATCGGGCTCGTATTTTGGTTCCGACGCCCGGTACATGTCATATATGTTGTTTAAGCGCTTCATGTAAAGTTTGGTTGAAAACGAACGACGTTTGACGTGTTTCGGTCTTAAATTGGAAAATTTGAAAGTTTATGAAAAATTGAAAGATTATTATTTTGGCGATTTGATCGCTCGAGAAAGTTCGTATGATGTTTTTGAGTCAGTGTACATGTTTGGTTTGGAGCCCTGAGGGCTCGGAAGTGTTTTGGAGGTGGTTCGGTGTGTTTTGGACTGAGGAAATCTGGCAGATTTTCTGCAATTTTTTTTTGCACAGGTCTTCTCTTCTTCGCGAACGCGGACATACCTCGCGTTCGCGATGCCCAGCCTGCCCTCCCTTCTTCGCGTTCGCGGATGCCTCTCACGTTCGTGATGCCCAGTGACCCCCCTCTCTTTGCGGCAGCGGATGCCCTCCGAGTTCGCGTATAAGCTGCCCAGGACCCCTGCTCTTTTCCCTACGCGTTCGCGTAGGCCATTTTGTGAAACCCGCTGTTTTCCTCTACGCGTTCGCTTGACCACATCGCGAACGCGATGCCCAGAAAAGTCCAACCCTTCGCGAACGCGACCCTATGTCGTGAACGCGACGAACAAAGTTCCGCCCAGTGATTTTAAGTACTGAAAAAATAGAACAGAACGAGATTAAATCTCATTATCAAAACTCTCTCTTCTTCAACACCATTTTTGGGCGATTCTTGGGCAATTCTTCATCAAACCTCTTGGGTAAGTATTGTTTAACTCATTTTCTTCATTTCTCTTCAACATAAATCAAATTCTTAGGCCTAAACATGTGAAATTGGGTAGAAAATTAGTGAAATGGGTATAGTTAGGGTTTTCAAATAAATTGTGATTTAGACCTCGTTTTGGGGTCGGACTTAAGAACAAAATTATATATTTGAACTCGTGGACGAATGGGTTGTCGGAAATTGGTTCGAACCTCGTGTTTTGCCACATGGGCCTGGGGTCGATTTTCACTATTCCGGGCAGAATGTTGTCAAATATGTATATAGCCATTTGGATTACTTTGTTAAGTAGTATTGATGATATTAAATCAATTGTATATAGATACAATTGAATTAGAGCCAAATTCGAAAGGAAAGAGCATCGCTTAAGGATTAAATTTGCGGTAAACCTTCGAGGTAAGTGTTTGATCTATCCTAGCTTGAGGGAATAGGAGTTGAGTTTATGTGCTAATTGTTATGTGTGGAGTTCGACGTATAGACATGGTTACGAGTATTTATGCGTTGGGGGTCGAGCATGATCGTGAGTCTTAAATTGATTAAACTTTTTAATAATCTTATGTGATTGTATGAAAGGAAAGATTATTGGTTTCATACCGATAATATTTATAGTGTTGATTTAAAGGATTATTGATTTCATAGCGGTAATAGTTATATTGTTGATTTAAAAGATTATTGGTTTCATACCGGTAATATTTATATTGTTGATTTAAAGGATTATTGGTTTCATACGTGATTGTATGAAAGGAAAGATTATTGGTTTCATACCGATAATATTTATAGTGTTGATTTAAAGGATTATTGATTTCATAGCGGTAATAGTTATATTGTTGATTTAAAAGATTATTGGTTTCATACCGGTAATATTTATATTGTTGATTTAAAGGATTATTAGTTTCGTATATATATATATATATGTGTGTGTGTGTGTGTGTGTGTGTGTGTGTGTGTGTGTGTGTGTGTGTGTGTGTGTGTATGTGTGTGTGTGTGTGTGTATAGTTGATTAATTATTATTGATTTTCTGCCGGTAATATATTACAATGATTATTGTTATTGGTCATAGTTGCCAGTGACGAGGAAGAGTGATTATGTACGGTGGGTCTTTCCGTGCCTCGATATGAGAGTGTACGAGTAAAAGTACGATGGGTGATGCCGTACATCTTAATTGATTATTTGGTGAGAACGAGAGTAAAAGCACGATGGTTGGTGCCGTGCAGATTTTGATTTACCCGTCCTCATTAATTGAAGTTCATTTATTCTGCACCTGTTATTATATTTTGTTGCTCTCCCAGAGCATGTTCTCCCTTCCCAAATATTTAATGTTGCTTCCTGTTATTTCTGTTGTATATATATATTTGACTGTACAGGTTTATGTGAGTGTCTGGACCTAGCCTTGTCACTACTTCGCCAGGATAGGCTGGGCACTTACCAGCACATGTGGTCGGTTGTGCTGATTCTATACCCTGCACTCTTTTTTGCGCAGATAGAGGTTTTAGATAACAGCAGCACCGGTAGTGCGGGTGTTAGCTTTTGATCATCGAGACACCAAGGTAGCCTTGCAGGCGTCCGCAGGACCCGGCGTCTTCTCTATCTTTACTTTCACTCTGTTATCTCATATATTCGAGACAAACAATATTTTATTTCTTTCAGACGGTTATGTGTATTACTCTTAGAAGTTCGTGAGTATTATGACACCAGTTCTTGGGTAGTGTTTCACGTTGGAATTTCAGTATCGCATCTAGTAAAATTTGTTAAGTCTTCCGCTAAATTTATTTATTCCGCTTAAATTTTAATATTGTTGATAATATGTTTGAATAAGTATTGTTAAAACTGGAAACATAAGTTTGAGTTGGCTTGCCTAGCTCCTATTAGTAGGCGCCATCACGACCCCCGATGGTGGGAAATTCGGGTCGTGACAAGTTGGTATCACAACATTAGGCTACATAGGTCTCACAACTCACGAACAACCTTAGTACAATTTGAGAGATCGGTACGGAGACGTCTGTATTTATCCCCAAGAGGCTACAGAGTTAGGAAAATTTCACCTTCATTCTTTCATGTCGTGCGAGTTTGTTCTTCAAGTGCTAATTGAATTTTCTATTCTGATCTTCCACAGATGGCAAGAACACGCGCTTCCTCATCCAATGATCAGTAGCCCGAGGCCCCAGCAGCAGCTCCAGCTAGGGGCAGAGATCGAGGTTGAGGCCATCCTAGAGGCCGAGGTAGGGGCATAGCTCAGCCCCGAGCAGCAGCACCAGTGGCGGAGCCTCAGATTCATGCTGAAGAGGTTCCGGCCCCAGCAGCTCAGGTGCCAGAGGGGTTTATTGCCACTCCAGTCCTTTAGGATGCTTTGTTCCGATTGGTTTTGTTTTATGGAGGAAATTTCTAGAGTTGGTTTGCTTCCAGAAGCACCAGCCACATCTCAGGCTGGAGGAGGGACCCTTACTCCTGCTACACGCACTCCGGAGCCAGTAGCTCCCCAGGTTCAAGTTCCAGTGGTTCAGCCAGCTGTGGCAGTTCAGCCAGATATAGCAACTCAGACTGGTGAGGGTGCAGCTATGTCCGCCGATGCTTTATGGAGATTGGACAGATTCACCAAACTCTTTACCACTACATTCAGCGGTACTTCTTCAGAGGATCCCCAGGACTTCTTATATAGCTGCCATGAGGTTCTCCGGACTATGGGTATTGTGGAGACCAATGGTGTTGACTTTGCCACTTTTTGTCTATCTGGATCCGCCAAAACTTGGTTCAGAGACTATTGTTTATCCAAACCAGCAGGGTCGCCATCTTTGACTTGGGACCAATTTGCAGGATTATTTTTGGAGAAGTTTCTTCCAGTGACTTAGAGGGAGACTCTTCGCAGGCAGTTTAAGCGCCTTCAGCAGGTTTCGATGTCAGTTACACAGTATGAGACCCGGTTTATTGATCTAGCATGGTATGCCATTGTTATACTCCTACCGATAGAGAGAGGGTGAGGAGGTTTATTGATGGTTTGATTCAACCAATTTGTTTCAGATGGCTATGGGCACCAGGACTGATATCACTTTTCAGGAGGCAGCCAATGTAGCCCGCCGAATTGAGTTGGCTCTGTCTCAGGGAGGAGGTCATGGGTCGGATAAGAGACCCCGTGGTTCAGGAAGATTCAGTGGTACCTCGTCTGGAGGTAGAGATTCTTATGGTAGAGGCCATCCTCCTAGGCCTTTTTAGTCAGCCTTTCAAGCTTCTCATGGTACTTCATGCAACAATGGTTCTCAGCAGTATTATTTTGATCAGCAGTTTTTCAGTGCACTACCAGCTCCCATCAGTGCACCGCCACTTTAGAGCTTCGGGGGAGGATCTTCAGGTCGACAGGGCCAGCAGTCTCAGCAGCCGAGGGTTTGTCATGGTTGTGGTGATCCGGGCCACATTATCAGATTTTGCCCTCGAGTTTCTGGCAGATATCAGCAGATTTCTCGTGCTATGATTCCGGCACTAGAGGCTCCACAGCCTGCCCAACTAGCTGGAGGAAGTGGCAGGGGCACTAGAGGTGGAGTTAGAGATCATACAGGTGGAGCTCAGACCGACAGAGGTAGAGGTCAGCCAGCAGCTGATTGTTCAGGAGATATCGCTCAGGGTAGTGGGGCCCAGCCCCGATGCTATGCACTTCGGGCTAGACCAGAGGCTGAGTCCTCAGATGCAGTTATTACAGGTACTATTCTGGTTTGTGATAGAGAGACTTTAATGCTATTTGACCATGAGTCTACATATTCGTACGTGTCTTCTTATTTTGCAACGTACGTGGTTCAGACTAGTAATCCATTGGGTGTTCCTGTCTATATGTCTACAACTGTGGGTGACTCCATTGGTCGATCGAGTTCATCGGTCTTGTGTTGTGGCGATTGGGGGTCTTGAGACCCATGTTGATTTATTGATTCTATGTATGGTTGACTTCGATGTCATATTGGGAATGGACTGGCTATCTCCATATCATGCTATCTTGGATTGTCATGCCAAGACCGTAACTTTAGCTCTGCCGAATTTTCCTCGTATTGAATGAAAGGGAATTTCTAGTCATATTAGCCCAATGTTATTTCATATGTTAAGGCTCAGCGTATGGTTGAAAAAAGGGTGTTTGGCTTATCTAGCCTATTTTTGCGATTCCAGCGCCGAGTCTCCTTCTATTGATTCGGTGCCCGTGGTTTGCGAGTTTCCTGAGGTATTCCCTTCAGACCTGCCGGGTATGCCACCCGACAGGGACATTGATTTTTGCATTGATCTGGCCCCGGGCACTCAGCCTATTTCTATTCCTCCATATTGTATGGCACCGCCGGAATTAAAAGAATTGAAGGAACAGTTGCAGGATTTACTTGAAAAGGGTTTCATCAGAACCAGTGTTTCCCCGTGGGGTGCGCCGGTATTATTTGTCAAGAAGAAAGATGGTTCGATGCGAATGTGCGTTGATTACCGGCAATTGAACAAATTTACAATCAAGAACAAGTATCCACTACCGCGGATTGATGATTTATTTGACCAATTTCAGGGTGCTAAGGCATTTTCAAAGATAGACTTGAGATTTGGCTACCATCAGTCGAAGATTACGGCATCGGATGTTCGTAAGACAGCTTTCCGTACTAGGTACGGGCATTATGAATTCCTGGTCATGTCTTTTGGGTTGACAAAAGCCCCAGCAGCTTTTATAGAATTGATGAACAGAGTGTTCATGCCTTATTTTGACTTGTTCGTAATCATCTTCATTGATGATATATTGATATACTCCCGCAGTCAGGAGGAGCATGCACAGCATCTCAGAGTGGCTCTTCAGACTTTGAAGAATAGTCAACTATATGCAAAATTTTCAAAATGTGAATTTTTGCTAAGTTCAGTTGCATTCCTGGGTCATGTTGTGACGGCATAAGGTATTCAGGTTGATCCAAGGAAGATTGAGGCAGTCAAGAATTGGCCTAGACCAGCATCAGCCACAAAGATCCGGAGTTTCTTGGGATTAGCGGGTTATTATTGCCGGTTTGTGGAGGGGTTTTCATCTATTGCAACCCCGATGACCAGATTGACCCAGAAAGGTGTCCAATTCGAATGGTCAGATGAATGTGAGGTGAGATTTCAAAAGCTCAAGACAGCCTTGACCACAGCACCGGTGTTAGTTTTTCCCACAGGTTTGGGGCCTTATACTGTTTATTATGATGCTTCCCGTATTGGGCTTGGTGCAGTATTGATGCAGGATGGCAAGGTTATTGCCTATGCTTCGAGGCATTTGAAGATTCATGAAAAGAACTATCCAGTTCATGACTTGGAGTTGGCGGCGATTGTTCACACATTGAAGATTTGGAGGTATTATTTGTATGGCATGGCATGTAAAGTTTTCACTGATCACAAGAGCCTTCAGTACCTGTTTAAGCAGAAGGAGTTGAATTTGAGGCAGAGAAGATGGCTGGAATTGTTGAAAGTTTATGATATCACCACTTTATATCATCCGGGAAAGGCAAATGTGGTGGCCGATGCTTTGAGCAGGAAGTCAGCCAGTATGGGAAGTCTTGCTTATATACTGGTCTGTCAAAGGCCGCTTTCTATGGATGTTCGGGCATTAGCCAATCGTTTTGTGAGATTGGATATTTCTGAGCCTAGTTGAGTGCTAGCTTGCATGGTCGCTCGCTCTTCATTATTTGAGCGTATCCGCGATCGACAATTTGATGATTGCCATTTATGTGTCCTTAAAGACACAGTTCAGCAAGGAGGTGCCAAGCAGGTCACCTTAGATACTGATGGAGTTCTGAGATTGCAAGGGAAAATCTGTGTGCTAGATGTTGATGGGCTTCGAGAATTGATACTAAAAGAAGCTCATAGTACCCGATATTCTATTCATCCAGGCGCAACAAAGATGTATCAGGATTTGCGGAAACACTATTGGTGGCGCAGAATGAAAAAGGATATTGTGGCGTATGTGGCGCGGTGTTTGAATTGTCAACAGGTTAAATATGAACATCAAAGGTCTGGTGGTTTATTTCAGAAAATTGTGCTTCCCGAGTGGAAGTGGGAGCGGATCACTATGGACTTCGTTACTGGCCTTCCGATGACTCGGAAGAAGTTTGATGCGGTCGGCTTATTGTTGATAGGCTGACCAAGTCAGCATATTTTGTTCCTGTTTCCACCACTTACTCGTCCGAGAGGTTAGCGGGAATTTTGTATTAGGGAGATTGTTCGCCTTCATGGGGTGCCTGTATCTATTATATCGGATCGAGGTCCACAGTTTACCTCACATTTCTGGAAGGCATTTCAGAAAGAGCTGGGCACCTAGGTTCAACCAAGTACAACATTTCATCCCCAGACGGACGGTTAGTCCGAGAGGACTATTCAGATATTGGAGGATATGCTCTGAGCCTGTGTTATTGATTTTGGAGGTTCGTGGGATCAATTCCTGCCTTTGGCAGAGTTTGCAGATAATAACAGCTATCAATCGAGCATTCAGATGGCTCCTTATGAAGCTTTATATTGTAGACAGTGTCGTTCTCCGGTTGGATGGTTTGAACCGGGAGAGGCTCGGTTGTTAGGTATGGATATAGTTCAGGAGGCCTTAGATAAGGTCAAGATTATTCAGGATAGGCTTCGTATAGCTCAGTCCAGGCAGAAGAGTTATGCAGACCGCAAGGTTGGAGATTTATCTTTCATGATTGGTGAGCGTGTATTGCTCCGTGTATCGCCTATGAAAGGCGTAATGAGGTTCGGTAAGAAGGGCAAGCTTAGCCCCTAGGTTTATTGTCCCATTCAAGATCCTTGATTGCGTGGGAAGGGTGGCTTATAAGCTTGCTTTGCCACCTAATTTATCAGCTGTGCATCCAGTGTTTCATGTATCCATGCTCCAGAAATATGAAAGCGATCCATCACACGTATTAGATTTCAGCACTGTCCAATTGGACAAGGATCTGTCTTATGAGGAGGAGCCGGTGGCTATATTAGACCGGCAAGTTCGACAGTTGAAGTCGAAGAGTTTCCTTCTGTGCGTGTTCAATGGAGAGGTCAGCCTCCTGAGGCATCGACCTGGGAGTCTGAGTTTGACATACAGAGCCGTTATCCTCATGTATTCCCTGACTCAGGTACTTCTTTCTTATGTTCGTTAGAGGACGAACGGTTGTATTAGAGGTGGAGAATGTGACGACCCAAAGGGTCATCACTTGTTTTATTAGTCATTTCAAGCTTTAGAGGTCTTGAAAACCTCACTATTAGTTTCCTCGAATTGCGTGCGCAGTCCGTGCACGAAGCCGAAATTTTTTTATGCTAATATATATGAATTATGTGAAAGATTTGAAGAATTTTGATATTAATATTGATAAAGTTGACTTTGGTCAATATTTTTGGTAAACAGGCCCGGACCCGTGATTTGACGCTCTCGGAAGGTCTGTAGAAAAATATGGACTTGGGCGCATGTCTGGAATCGAATTCGGAGGTCTCAGGCCCGACGAAAGAATTTTTCCGTGAAATTTGTTTTCTAGAAGTGCTTAAGGAAATGAAAATGAAATTTGATCAGAAAGTAATGGTATCATGCTCATATTTTGGTTCCAACACCTGGTATAGGTTATATATGTTGTTTAAGCGCTTTCTGTAAAGTTTGGTTGAAAATGAACGTCGTTTGACATGTTTTGGCCTTAAATTGGAAAATTTGAAAGTTTTTAAAAATGTAAAAGATTTCTTGGGATTTAAGGCTAAATTCATTGATTTTTATATTATTTTGGCAATTTGATCGCTCGGGCAATGTCGTATGATGTTTTTGAGTCAGTGTACATTTTTGGTTTGGAGCCCCGAGGGCTCGAGAGTATTTTGAAGGTGGTTCGGGGTGTTTTGGACTTGGGAAATATGGCAGATTTGCTACAATTTTTTGCACATGCCTTCTCTTCTTCGCGAACGCGGACATGCCTCGCGTTTGCGATGCCCAGCCTGCCCTCCCATCTTTGCGTTCGCGGACGCTCCTCGCGTTCGCGATGCCCAGTGACCCCCCTCTCTTCGTGGACGCGGATGCACTTCGCGTATTAGCTGCCCAAGACCCTTGACATTTTCCCTACGCGTTCGCGTAGGCCATTTTGTGAGACCCCCAGTTTTCCTCTACGCGTTCGCGTGACCACATCGCGAACGCAATGCCCAGAAAAGTCCAACCCTTCGCGAACGCGATGAACAAAGTGCCGCCTAGTGATTTTAAGTACTGAAAAAACATAACAGAACGAGACTAAATCTCATTCTCAAAATTCTGTCTTCTTCAACACCATTTTTGGGCGATTCTTGGGCAATTCTTCATCAAACCTCTTGGGTAAGTATTGTTTAACTCATTTTCTTCATTTCTCTTCAACATAAATCAAACTCTTAGGCCTAAACATGTGAAATTGGGTAGAAAATTAGTGAAATGGGTATAGTTAGGGTTTTCAAATAAATTGTGATTTAGACCTCGTTTTGGGGTCGGACTTAAGAACAAAATTATATATTTGAACTCGTGGACGAATGGGTTGTCGGAAATTGGTTCAAACCTCGTGTTTTGACCACGTGGGTCCGAGGTCGATTTTCACTATTTCGGGAATGTTGACAAGTATGTATCTAGCCATTTGGATTATATTGTTAAGTAGTATTGATGATATTAAATCAATTGTGTATAGATACAATTGAATTGGAGAAAAATTCGAAAGGAAAGAGCATCACTTAAGGATTGAATTTGCGGTAAACCTTCGAGGTAAGTGTTTGATCTATCTTAGCTTAAGGGAATAGGAGTTGGGTTTATGTGCTAATTGTTATGTGTGGAGTCTGACGCATAGGCATGGTGACGAGTATCTATGCGTTGGGGTTGAGCATGACCGTGAGTCTTAAATTGATTAAACTTTTTAATAATCTTATGTGATTACATGAAAGGAAGATTATTGGTTTCATACAGATAATATTTATTGTGTTGATTTAAAGGATTATTGGTTTCATACCGGTAATAGTTATATTGTTGATTTAAATGATTATTGGTTTCATACCGGTGATATTTATATTGTTGATTTAAAGAATTATTGGTTTCATACAGGTAATATTTATATTGTTGATTTAAAGGATTATTGGTTTCATACTGGTAATATATATATATATATATATATATATATATATATAGTTGATTAACTATTATTGGTCTTCTGCTAGTAATATATTACAATGGTTATTGCTATTGGCCATAGTTGCCGGTGACAAGGAAGAGTGATTATGCACGATGGGTCTTTCCGTGCCTCGATATGAGGGTGTGCGAGTAAAAGTACGATGGGTGATGCCATACATCTTAATTGATAATTTGGTGAGAACGAGAGTAAAAGCATGATGGTTTGTGCCGTGCAGATTTTGATTTACCCGTCCTCATTAATTGAAGTTCATTTATTCTACACATGTTATTATATTTTGTTGCTATCCCAGAGCATGTTCTCCCTTTTCAAATATTTAATGTTGCTTCATGTTATTTCTGTTGTATATATATATTTGACTGTACAGGTTTATGTCAGTGTCTGGTCCTAGCCTTGTCATTACTTCACCGGGATAGGCCGAGCACTTACCAACACATGGGGTCGGTTGTGCTGATTCTACACTCTACGCTCTTTTTGTGCAGATACAGGTTTTGGACAGCAGCAGCAACGGTAGTGCGGTTGTTAGCTTTTGATCATCGAGACACCGAGGTAGCCTTGCAGGCGTCTGCAGGACCCGGTGTCTCCTCCATCTTTACTTTCAGTCTGTTATCTCATATATTCGAGACAAACAATATTTTATTTCTTGTAGACGGTTGTGTATATTACTCTTAGAAGTTCGTGAGTATTGTGACACCAGTTCTTGGGTAGTGTTTTACGTTGGAATTTCAGTATCACATCTAGTAAAATTTGTTAATTCTTCCGCTAAATTTATTTATTCCGCTTAAATTTTAATATTGTTGATAATAGGTTTGAATAAGTATTGTTAAAAATGAAAACATAAGTTTGAGTTGACTTGCCTAGCTCCTATTAGTAGGCACCATCACGATCCTCGATGGTGGAAAATTCAGGTCGTGACAATTATTAGTTCAAAAGTAAATGGACACAATAACATTGTGAATCAAGTAGCTAGTTTGGAATCATCATTATCAGTTTGATGAATTATGCTATTTTAGGGTTACACCGTAGCATAAAAAGGAAGTGAATTGTGTTTCATCCGATTTTTACAAATTAAAGAACCAAGTTATTTGATATATCCAAAACACACAAAGTAGGTTTGTTTATTCGGATCGGATATCCGAAATATGAACCGATCCATTCAATTTCAGATTTCGAATTTCGGATTGTATTTTTTAAAATTTCGGATTTCGGAGAGGATTCGAATTGGCATATTTTAATCCGATCCGATCCGATCCAAAATTCGAAATTATTAGAGGATGCATAAATATTACACTTTAATTTCGGATAGTCATTACTTCCTTCACATCAATCTTCAAGTTATTACCTTTACAATTGCTAGATTTATATATATTAGCATCATAGTACTTTCATATGGAATAAACATGAATTTTTCTTAATGTATTGCTTTTTTTTACAAAGAAAATATACATATTAGTTTAACTTTGAGGCATGTATTATTCGACGCGATCCAAATTTTAAAATGCGATCTAATCGGATATAATTCGGATAGGATTCGGATTGCATTTTCTAAAATTTGAAATGTGCTAAATCTGATCCGATCTGTGCACATCCCTAACACAAACAACTAATAATTATTGAACACAACGAACACAATAATTTTTACATGAAAAACCTCATTACTAAAGGGAGTAAAAATCATGACCTACCCTCATAGGATTTGCCTTCAAACTTCACTAATTTCAGAGCGCGATTTTAGGTTATAATTCGATAATTTACGAGATTAACTCTAGCATCCTAACCCTAAAATCAACTCTATCATAGCGACCCATTTCTTGATTAACTCTAGTATGGAAATGAAATAAAAACTTATAATATTTTTGTGTTAACTTATGATTACACTTCTCAAAAGCAAATAGGTTGTAATTCAAGAGCAATAGGCTCAACATAACAAATAAAAAACTAGGCAGCTTCGAAAATAGGTTCTTTAGTTGAGCTGTTTAAATACTTTGAAAATACCTTCTTTCAGTGATTGTTACTGCTAAGCATAACGACGTAACTTGTGTGAATACAATTGGTTGGATATAGCTGCAAAATGTCTCTTTATATAGGTATAAGGGTGGCCGAAATTTTTTCTCCAATTAATGCTCCAAAACCTAGAATATCTTGGTTAACGAAATCCTTTGCTAATTTGATTTAGTTTCTTTATTTTCACCTCCTCAACCTTTTTCTACAATGCAAGTTATTCTTTTTTTGTTGAAACCGTTTAGTACATGAATTCCTCCAGCTAAGATCATTCCTTATATACACGAACAAATTTTTTGCTCGAATACAACTTGCACGCATATTTTATCTTCTCACACTTGATCAACATTCAAAGTTATCCATGAAGAATCTAATTTTCCTTCCACTTGCATATCATATATGCAAACCAGTTTAGTAGCATAGTATCTTGTTCATAAAATCAATTTCTTTCAATATAGTTGATCATAGTTTGTCAATCGTTAAAACACATTCATGATAGAATATGCTCAACTTAATAATTTTTTTCCTTTTGATAATGACAAATCCATGTGCATCTCATCTAACATTACTAAAATTATTTGTATTCTTCAGATTAAGAACTAGTTTTATAGTCAGCATTATTCTTCAAATTGTCCATGGTTGCACACGTATAAGGGACTGAATTTTCATTCAATGCAAATCTATAGGCATATGACATTTTAATTTTAGCAAAAAGACAAACTTTTAACATTATACCCTTTTGGTATCATCGAGAAAATAAAGTGTCAATCAAAAGTGAGAATTAAGTAATATCAAAACATGGCGATACTAATACGTACATAATGTTAAAATCTCAAGCGTTTAGTCCAATTAAAATTTTCAACTTTTACGAGACAAATATGGCCCAAAAATAAAGTTTTATATTCATAGATAAATTGTACCACATTAAGCCAAGGACTGAAACCAATAGATGGTTAAATAAATAAATTAAACTTTCGCACAACCAAAAAAAGGCAACAATCTACAATATGATCATAATACGGACAAACTAGGGATTAGACAAGGACACCTACGAGGACGAAGTACCAGTTCTTTGCTGGAAGAAGACTTTTCACTAGTGAGTGCCAAGAGCCTACCAAAATAGGCAACAATAATAACATACTTGTTTTTCATCTCTTCTTTCAGCTGCCTATTTTCCTCTTTCAAGAAAGCACGTTCAGCATGCAGTTTCTCCATCCCTTATTTGGTAGCAGCCAATTCCGACAATAAATTTGTGACTATACTTTTAGTTTTTATACTTGATGGTTTCTTAATGCAGTAATAATCTATGATTGTCTCTTCATCAAGCATGTGCTCCTTTGTCCACTTCTTTGGTCCTTGCAAGTTGACCTTAAAATATTCAACCACCCTAGTCAACTAGAAACCATATGGCAAAGCATGTGTTCCTCGTACTTGACTAGTTGTTATATATTTGATAATTATTGAGGAAAATTTAAGAAAGATATTTTGGTCCAGCGCTCTCATAATTATTAGATCTTGGTAAGTAGACCCACACCTCATTTTAGAGCGAGATAGCACACACTTATTCACAAACTCGAACATGAGCTTGTGAATCAATTTTATTTTATTTTTATCCAACTTCCTTGGTTCCAACTTCACTTTTCCCTATATATTCTTCGAGGTCAAATACATATCATCCTCTGCTCCCCTAATTTGAGCCATTCTTGTTGAACTCATGTATCAAACTCATTCACGTGCACCCTCTAGAATTCTTCTACGAACTCGGTAGTAAGAACCAAGTCCATTCTTCTCACCTCAGTACTCATTGTACCTTCCTCAAGTCATTTAAAATTCTTATATAAGTGCAATATTTCTTTACCATACATCACAGGGAGTGGGCATAGAAATAAGTGTGCCAACTTTTGGTGCTCAAGCTTCTCCAACAGTACTTTCATTCTGAGCATCTCAGAAGTGGCAAGGTCTATCACTCTTCAATATCACTAGGCCACTGAACCAGCACACTTTGCCTACAACAACAATGTTTTTTTTTGTTTTCTTCTAATGTTTAGAGTTGGTTCCTCTGACCCGGAGTCCGCATATTTTTTCTTTTTGCGGGTCCTTTTTTCTGGGTGTGGTTGAAGATAATCCAACCTTTTTCCCCGTTCCTTCGAAGAGTAATCTCTTCATATTCCTTTTCTTCCTTGCTGACCAAGTTAACTTATTCTACCTGAGACTCATTCCTCAACTAGAACTTGTGTCGTTCCTTTTTATTTTTCTTATTCTCCTCTAAAGTTTTCTTAAAGCATCCTTGCTCTTTCCCTTGGTGTTTGGATCCTAGCCTCAAATTCCTAGACTTCTCATTTGTAACAATCTTCTTGGCGATGTATTTAACACTCCTAGATGGTTTCTTTCCTTCACCCACACTTTTCTTCTTCAATTGAGTAAATCTCTCAGCTAAAACTACATTATCACAATCACTCCCTTCTTGTCTGCTTTAGGTTTTTCCTTTTTTTTCTCCCTTAGTATTAGAAAATTATATCATAAATATGAAGATTTTCATTGTTATAGGCCAATGAACCATATTCTTGGACCTATTTAGCACTTTTTCCAATATTATCTTCTATGGTCTCCTTTATAGGAACTTTTTAAGAACTTTCTTCTCTAACCTCTATGTCATCATATGAGAATGACTTAGTTGTTGGTCGGAGACTTGTTCTACACCCAATACTAACATCCTCTCCTTCTAGTTCTTTACTAGGGTATCCAGTGACCTCCATATAAGCAACAACAACTCTAGCATCACCACTCGATTTTTTCCTTTTTTTCTTCTTCTCCTTCTTACCTTTCACTGCCCCTTCCCATCCCCGTAATCTCAGGTTCCTCCACTATTTGACTTGTATGTTCATATCTTTTACTTTATTTATTGAAGTAAATGACTATTTCTATAATAACTTATGTGTTTCTTGAGTGAGGTTTTAGTTTGACTCGAGCTGAGTTGGTGAGATTTCGGACTGCAAGAAACTAGATATGGGAAAATTGTATGAGGTCGACATTGTTAATATTTTTAGATTTCTTAGAGAGAATTGGGGTTTGGAGTTGTTTGCTATTGTTTCTAATTCGGATATTTCGTAGAGATTTAGGAGATTATGAAAGGTAATTAAGAGTATGAAGTTAAATAATTGATTGGTTAAGTCCTGATCAATCAAGGCAATAACTTCTAATCTGATTCTGTAACACCCCGTAAAATTCAAATTAGGTATGAATGAGTTAAATGAATAGTAAGATTATATTTTGGACATATTAAGTCCTATCGGGATGATTATAGGTGAAAATAATTGTTTCAAAATTAAGAAGAAAAGTGAGGTACATAAGATTTGACAAAATCGCCTAAGTTTGCACAAGGTTTATCTTCCAGTAGATTGTAGTGAAAATGTGTAAGGAACACTGGAAAACGCAAAGCATGAAAATTGTAGACCTTTGAAATTTGTTTCCAATGGTATATTGTGGAGCCCAAACAGAGCTCTGTGCAAAACGTTATGCCCATTTTATAGAAAGTAGTGCAACCACCACAGTCCTACCGCATTTTTACCGCGGCCGCAGTGGCGAGGGACTGTGTCAGCGATTTAGCACGGTCGGACCGTGGTCGCACCAACCAGGATGCGGTGGACGACTTGGGAAGTCGTTTTTAGCCCTATTTCGTCCCCCACAGCCCCAAAACAAGAAAACTTACTCTAGAAAGTAAAGCTCTAAAAACCTAACTCCTTAAGGGTCCCTCCACCACCCAAGGTAAGTTCTAATGGTGATTCTAACTTAATTTTAATTTCCCAATATCTTATTAATATGGGTAAACCCTCCATATCATTAGATATTCGATTGGGACACCATTGTTGAGAGAAGAAACCCTAGAACTCGAATTCAAGAAGATTGAACATCAAAAAGGTAATATCTTCACCCTCTAGTTGATTCTATCATTGAATTAATGATTATAGACTCTATTTCATGAGATATGAGTTGATGGGTTTGATATAAAAGCATGAACGGTGATAGTTTTGGGTTGTTGACTGGTTATTATTGGTTATGGGTGTTGATTACCTGATGGGTGATAAAGAATAATGTTGTTTATAGCCATTTGAGACATTAGAATTTATTTAAGAGCAAGAGAATGGGTTATTAGGTGTAGAAACACCATTAATAAGGATTATGAAGCTTTATGCCACCAAGTGTTTGAGAAGATGCCTAAGTAACCAAAACATGAGTATTTTTTACCAATATGGAATCCCTTTGACTGGTATTGATATAGATTAAAGGTGAAAGGGTTGGAGAATGTTGTATTACTCTCAAGAGCAGGAAGTTAAGGTATGTAGGCTAACTCTCTATGTTTGAGAATTTTAATACTTCTCTCTACACTACGTTTCTTTTATGACGTATCAATTTCCTCAGAAATATAGTGAAGCCTAGTTCCTTGAATAGTTGTAAAACTTCTATTCTCTAACCTTATAACTTGTTCATGACTTTCATTCTGAACACTGTGAGCTCAGTTCGTATTCAATATAGACTTGGGTTTGATGTCGCTAAGTCTCAGTATAGCTTACTCAGCATGTCATAAACAGTTGAAGTTTCAGTGTTCATAACCAGTTCAAGAACACATGTCTCATTCTAGACCTATTCAGTATTCCAGTATTATGTAATTCAGTATTCCAATATTATGTAACTCAGTATGATCCAATATTCCAATATCATGTGACGCAGTGTGAATCAGCATTTCATTATCATGTACTGCAATATGATCCTCCGTTCCTGATTTTAAATCCATGAAGGTTGAACACCTGTATTTGGGCCTGAGGCCGTAGTTTCTATGCTTTATGCATACTTGGGCCTGAGGCCATAGTTTATGCTTTATGCATGTTTGAGACTGAGGTCGTAGTTTATGCTTTATGCATTTTTGGGCCCGAGGTCGTAGTTATATATACGTATACTTGGGTCTGAGGCCGTAGCTTGTGCACATATATATTGGGCCCGAGGCCGTAGCTTATTTAGATAAACAGGTTATTCATCATTTAGAAGAGGGAGTATTCATAACCTTGCTTCATTTGTTCTGTTCAGCTATCAGTTATCATTTCAGTTATCAGTTATTAGTTATCAGTTATCAGTTAACATTTCAGTTATTAGCTATCAACTATCATTTCAGTTTCTGTTTCAATAGTTATCATTTCAATTATCAATTATCAATTCTCAGTTATCAGCTCAGTATTAGTTTCAGCAGTTATAGTTCTTTCTTTCATTTGCTTTACATACCAGTGCAATTCAAATGTACTGACGCCCCTTTTTCCTGGGGCCTGCATCTCACAATGCAGGTACTGATTACAGGTTGATGATTCCGAGCGCTAGGATTCTCGTACCAGCTATTTGGTGATCTCAATTCTTTCGGGGCATTATTATTACCTTACAGTCTTCAATATTTTTAGACAGTCTGTGTTTTCAGTTCTTTATTATAGGCTTCATAGACTCGAGTAATAGTTAGACAGAGTCTCAAGTTTTTTTCATGTTAAGCTATATTTGCTACAAATACATTTCAGAAATTGTATTAACATTTCCGTACTTTGATTTATATCATCCAGACTTTTAATATATCAGCATGTGTTAGTTTATCTTCCGCATCCTGTATGTTATGATACCACATGTTGATTTAGCCATCCAGTTGGTTTGCTTGATCACATGTAGTAGGCACCGAGTACCATGTTACGTCCAGGCCCAGGTTCGGGGTGTGACAGATTTAAAGTGGGAAATAATAATGCCCAATGTTCAAATTTTTGTCACGGCGTAAAACTTTGCTTGTCGTGATGACGCCTAACGTGGTACTAGGTAAGTTGGCACTTCAAAATATTCACCACACTTTTAAATGAAAAATTAGCTAAAACAGTTTAAACAATCAAAATTCTCATAAATTGGATAGAAAACTAAAACTCAACGCGGAAGTCTCCAAAATCGAGGTGTCACTGAGTACATGAGTGTCTATGCAATATAAGTTTGAAAATATTGTCAATGAAAAACCAGAACTAAATACATAAAGCTAAAAGATAAGAAAGGAGAGTCAAGGTCTACGAATGCCGGGCAACTACCTTGAAATCTCCGAGTGATCAAGCTGCACAAAGAATCAACACCCACGTGTCTAGAAACATCTGGATCTGTACGCGAAGTGCATGGTGTAGAGTGAATACAAACAACTCGGTAAGTAACAAGACTAAATAATATACTGAAAGTAGTGACGACCTTCACAGGTATAGTGCAAATACATAGGAAGATAGGCATGCTTACAAGTTTGATAAATAAGGCCAAAATAGTTAATTCATGTCAAGTTCAATAAACAGGATATAATATTTCTCAAAAATTACATGACAATGATGTATGCCAGTCGAAGTACACCAGTAATAAAATCAAGTGCACAATCTCAGAGCAGTAGTCATTCAGTCCTCGTATTCACTCCAACCTCACGGTCACTCATTTCTCCTAGTCGCTCAGCACTCGCACTCACACTCGCACTCGCTCACTAGGTGTATGTACAGACTCCGGAGGGGCAATTTCAGCCTAAGCTCTATAATAAGTTAATCATGGCATAAATCAGTAAAACATGTTGTGGCATAAATATCCCCACAATCATCACTCAGTCATCACTCTCTCCAGTCTCTCGGGCTCTCAATAATCATGATATTCTGCCTAAACTTCAATGATATAATGTATCAATAAAGAACAATAGAGAATGAGATATAATATGCAAGTAAAATTGTGACTAAGTAAAAAAAAGTAATTTAGCGGATAATTCAACATGTAACACGACCTCTATGGGTCCCTAAAGAACCAACACATATTCTAAATATTATTTCTAACAAGATTTGTAGCTCAATTTCTATATCACATGGAGATATACAGATAGCAACATATTATTCAACTAACAGTTCCATGGAATTGACTAAGCCACAATTCCTGATGCACGCTTACACGCCCATCACCTAGCATGTGTATCACCTCAACGCCAATCACATAACACGTAATATGTGGTTTCATATCCTCAGAACCAAATTTAGAACTGTTACTTACCTCAAGCCGTGCAAATCTGTACTCCAGCATACCTTTGCCTCGGAAACGACCTCTGAATGCCTCAAATCAAGCCACAAAAAATTTGATATAGTCAACATGAGCTAAAGGAATTAATTCCATAAGAAAATATTAAAATCTTAATTAAAAGTCAAAAAGTCAACTCAAAAGCCGGGCCTCGGGCATACTGCTCGGAATTGAGTAAAAGCAATAAAATCCGAATACACATTCGACCACGAGTCCACCCATCCCAAATTACTCAAATCCAATACCAAAAATCTCGATCAAAACCTCAAAATTCGGCCTAAGAACTTTCCTCTATTTTCCCTAATTTTTCACCCCAAATCACTGATTTAATAATGAACTCAAATGCATAATCATGAAAGTTAACCAAAACTAGGTAAGAGTCTCTTACCCCAATTACCAACTTGAAAATCTCTCCAAGAATCGCCTCCACTGAGCTCCCAAAATCAAATTTGTGTTATGAACTCAAACCCCTGTTTTTGAAATTTAACATGCTGCCCAATTATCCTTCATCACGAACGCGACCATCTTCCCGTGTTCACCTAGCATAAAGTAGTCAGCCCCTCTAACTTACCTGACGCGAATGCGGAGACCTCCATGCAAATGTGACCCACTGCTTCCTAAGACCTACACGGTTGTGGCAATCTTCACGTGATCACGAAGAACAAACGTGCGACTCTAGCTTCTGCCTCTTATATACTGCGCGAACACGACCTTAGCCACATGTTCGCGAATCACAGTATCTCACAACTACACAATTGTAGCGTCTTTCTCGCGAATGCGTAGAATAAAGTCCTTCACTGCTCAGCTAAGCCGACACGATTGCGGACCTTCCACACAATCATGTATAAAGAAACCAGATCAGAGACACCAGATAACTTCAGCCTATCCCCAAGTCCAAAAATTGATCTATTAACCACACGAAACTCACCCGAGGCCCCCGGGACCTCAACCAAACATACCATCAAGTTCCAAAACATCATACGAACTTAGTCAAGCCCTCAAATCAAAACAAACAATGCTAAAACCACAAATCGCGCATAGATTGAAGCCTAATGAACTTTTGAACTTCTAACTTCTACATTCAATGCCGAAACCTATCAAATCACGTTAGATTGACCTCAAATTTTGCACAAAAGTCAAAAATGATACCACGGACCTACTCCAACTCCCAGAACCCCAATCCGATCTCGGTAACCACAAAGTCCACTCTTATTCAAACTTCTAAATTTCCAACTTTCGCTATTTCAGGTGTAATTCCACTACGAACCTCCAAATCACAAGCCGGACACACTCCTAAATCCAAAATCACCAAACGGAGCTCAAAGAACCATCAAAATTCCATTTCGGAGTTGTTTACACACAAGTCAATATTCGAGCAACCTTTTCAACTTAAACTTTCAACTGTGAGACTAAGTGCCTCAACTTATCCGGAACCTCTCCAGACTCGAACCAACTACCCCGGCAAGTCACATAGCAGTCATAAAGAATAAAATGAGTAGTAAATAGGGGAGCAGTGCTACACTCTCAAACTAACTGGCTGGGTCGTTACAACCTCTCCCCTTAAAAAAATATTAAATGTGTCTAAAAACATCCCTGAAGCCTCAAATAGGTGTAAATATCTGCTCCAGATCTCCCGCTGGTATCATAAGTATCCTCATCCACTGGATGACCTCTCCACTGCACCTTCACTAAAGCTATATCCTTTGACCTCAACTTCCGAACATGCCGATCCAACATGGCCACTGGCTCTATATAGTACCTCAAATCATCATCTAATTGAACCGTTCTGAAATCCAATACATAAGATGGATTGCCGACATACTTCTGGAGCATAGAAACATGAAATACTAGATGCACAATCGACAAACTAGTTGGCAAAGTAAGCTTGTAAGCCACCTCTCCAATCCTCTGAAGAACCTCAAACAACCTAATATACCAAGGGCTCAACTTTTCCTTCTTCCCGAACCTTATAACACCCTTCATGGGTGAACCTTTGAGTAGTACCTTCTCCCCAACCATGAAAGCAACATCACGAACCTTCCTATCAACGTAGCTCTTTTGTCTAGACTATGTCGTGCGAAGGCAATCCTGAATCAATTTAACCTTGTCCAAAGCGTTCTGTCAGTACCCAATACCCTAGCCTTACCTAGTTCAAACTAAGATACTGTAGATCGACACCGTCTTCCATACAAAGCCTCATACGGAGCTATCTGAATGCTCGATTGGTTAGTCGTTGTTGTAGTAGCAGCAGAAACTGATCCTATGAACCCCCAAAATTAATGACACAAGCGTTTAATATGTCCTCCAATACCTGAATAGTGCGCTCGGACTATCCGTATATTTGAGGGTGAAATGTGGTACTCAACTCAATGTAGGTGCCTAACTCTCCAAAATTGTGATGTAAACTACATGGCCCGATCTGAAATGATGGACACTGAGACACTGTGAAGGCGAACAATCTTGCGGATGTAAATCTCAGCAAACCTCTCTGAATAATAAGTAGTCCCAACTGGAATAAAGTGCGCGAACTTGGTCAACTTATCCACAATCACCCAAATAATATCAAACTTCTTCGAAGTCCATGGGAGCCCAACTACAGAATCCATAGTGATTCGCTCCCATTCCCACTCTAGATTCTCTAGCCTCTGAAGCAATCCACCCGGTCTCTGATGATCATACTTTACCTGCTAACAGTTAAGATACCAAGCTACGAACCCCAATATATCCTTCTTCATTCTTCTGCACCAATAGTGTTGCCTCAAGTCCTGGTACATCTTCACCATACCCGGATGAATGGAATACCGTAATCAATAGGCCTCCTCAAGAATCATCTCACGTAGCCCATCTACATTGGGCACACATACCCGACCCTGCATCCTCAACACCCTATCATCCCCAATACTAACATCTTTAGCATCACCGTGATGAATTGTGTTCTTAAGGACAAGAAAATAAGGATCATCATACTAATGCTCTCTAATGCGATAAAATAAGGAAGACAGAGAAACCACACAAGCCAGAACCCGACCAGGCTCCGAAACATCTAATATCAAGAATTGGTCGGCCAAGGACTGAACATCAACCGTAAGCTGTCTCTCACCAGCAGGAATGAATGCAAGACTACCCATACTTACTGCCTTCCTACTCAAGGCATCGCCAACACATTGCCTTTCTCGGGGTGATACAGAATAGTAATATATTAGTCCTTTAGCCAACTCCAAATCATGAACAAGGTAGTTTTTTTCATGAGGCTCCAACTAGCAGGAATCATAAGCAATCACTTTATCCTCCTATATTAAGGCGCGCACCCAATTCCAATCCGATAAGCATCATAATACACTATATAAGAGCTTGAAGCTCAAGGCACAACTAGAACTGGAGCTGTGGTCAAGCCAGTCTTGAGCTTCTAAAAGCTCTTCTCACACTCATTAGACCACCTAAAAGGAGCACCCTTCTAGGTCAATTTGGTCAAGGGTGATGCAATAGACGAGAAACCCTCTACGAAGTAATGATAATAACCGTCCAAACCGAGAAAGCTCCGAATCTCCATAGCTGAGCACGGTCTGAGCCAACTCTGAACCGCCTCTATCTTCTTTGGATCCACCTGAATCCCACCACTATACACCACGTTCCCCAAGAATACCACTGAACTAAGTCAAAACTCAGACTTGGAGAACTTGGCATAAAACTTCTCCTCCCTCAACCGCTGCAATACGATCCTCAAATGATAGACATGTTGCTCATGGCTCGGAGAGTACACCAGGATATCATCAATTAATACTATGACAAACGGTCGAGATAAGGCTAAAATACACTATTTAATTTGGTGCATAAATGTTACTGGGGCGTTGATCAGCCTAAAAGACATTACAATTTACAAGGAACTCATAATAACCATAGCGGGTCCTAAATGTTGTCTTTTTAATATCCGAGTCCCGAATCTTCAAATGGTGATACCCAGACCTAAAATCAATCTTAGAGAACACCCTCGCTCCCTGGAGCTGGTCAAATAAATCATCAATACATGGAAAAGAATTCTTGTTCTTATTTTTAACTTTGTTCAACTGCCTATTAATGACGAACATACGCATGATACCACCATTCTTCTTCACAAACAGAATAGATACACCCCAAGGCGACACACTAGGCCTAATAAACCCCTTTATCATGAATTTCCTGAAGTTGCTCTTTCAATTTCTTCAACTCAGTTGGTGCCATACGATACGAAAGAATAGAAATGGGCAGAGTGCCTGGCACCAAGTCAATACCAAAGTTAATATCCCTGTCGGGCGACATGCCCAGAAGGTCTGCAGGAAACACGTCAAGAAAATCTCACACTACCGTAACATAATCAATAGTAGGAGTATCATCACCAACATCCCTCAAAAAGTCCAAATACGATAGACATCCCTTCCAAACCATCCGTAAGGCCTTCAAATATGAAACACTCTGCTGGGAACATAATCTAGAGAACCTGTCTGCTCGATCCCTTTCCAATCCCGACATCACCAACGTCACGGTCTTAGTGTGACAATCCAGCATAGCATGACATGGAGACAACCAATCCATCCCAAGGTCACAACGAAATTAATCATACTAAGAAACAAGAGATCAACTCTAGTCTCTAATCCCCAAACACGATCGATATGCATGGTTCATAACAATAGTATTTCCCATTGACATGGATACATGAACATATGAAACTGAGGACTCACGGGGCATATCCAGATAATGAGCAAAATAAGATGATACATACGAGTAAGTGCAACCAGGATCAAATAATACAGAAGCATCTATGTGGCATACTGAGATAATACTTGTGATCACTGCATTTGAAGCAACAACATCTGATCTGGCAGAATTAACATAGGATTGGGCCTGACCGCCACCTGATCGGCCTCCCCCTCTAAGGCGGCCTCTAGCTTCTTGGACCACACCCGAGGTGGCTGAGCTGGTGATGAAGTGACTGGTATAGAAGTCACATCCTGACTCCTCTGCTGCACTGGACCTCCCGGGAGATGAGGACACTACCTCTATATATGACCAACTCCCCGCACTCGAAGCAACTCCCGGGTGATGGTGGTGAGGACTAAATAGGGCCCCGAGTAATGGGATAACTGCTAGAAGGACCTACAATAGATGAACCCTGAAACAGGAGGAACTCTAAGCTGGAAGGGCACTGAGAGATAACTGGCCCTGACGAGCACTGTATGAACCATGATTGGATGATGCACCTGTCACGACCCATATTTCCCTCCGTAAGATATCGTGACGACACCTTGTATCTAAGACTAGGTAAGCCTATCAACATGCAAAATAATTAAAATAACAATAGATACTCTAAATTCTCAACAACTAGGTACATATAGAAATTCTCAAAACCCGGTGAAATATAAGTCATAAGCTCTAAGAATTTATTCCAAATATTTTAATGCATTAGAGTCTAATAAAGATAAGGGAAACAATATAATATAGATATGGGGACTCTAAGGTATGCGGAAGCGGACAAATATACCTTGAAGTCTCCGCGTACGGCTAGCTCACTGATTCCTGGTCTGGTAGGAAGTACCTGGATCTGCACAAAAAGATATGCAGAAGCGTAACATGAATACACCACAGCAGTACCTAGTAAGTGTCAAGTCTAACCTCAGTAGAGTGGTGACGAGGTCTGGTCATGGCCCTACTGGAAATAATAAGTAACATAGAAAAATATATAATAATAAAATGACAATGGAAATGAAACACGTAAGGGGTATGCCACAATCTAGCTACATAGAAATAAGAGCAATAACACACCATGGAAGAATATTAGGAATTTCCATAGTAAAAAGAACAAAACAATCAAAGACAAGTACACCAATGAGAATTTCAACAGGGGCACTCCCAAAGTACCGCCTCCTAGTTCCAAATCATATATAAATAACCAATGGAAACATATCAACAAGGGCACTCCCAAGGTATCGCTCATAGTCCCAAATCGTAAATATTTTCATAATCTTTCCTTATATCACAGTAGGAGACTTCACATTTAGTTTTAAAAATCATTTTTCCGAAATAGCATCCTGCGTTTTATCCCACCTTATCACACTGCATGGCTTCTAGTAGTTCCCCTACTAGCCATGCCTATCAAGCCTACCTTATCTCACTGCATCCGTTTCAACACCCAAATCTTATACCACCGCATGCATATCAATAAAAATTCGCATCTCAAGTGCCCAAATATTCAACTTGCCAAATAAATCAATAATAACATTATTTTCCACAGTAAGGGGCTCAGGGCTCAATCACGAAGGAAACAGAATTCACAACAAAATATTCAGGAGTAGACAACTCAACAGAATAATATTTAACAATTTAACACTTTTATTTCAATATAATTTACGTCCTTTATATTTTTTAATACCAATTTTAATAATCGATATTTCATAATTTGACAACTCAATTAAGAAAGTCAACTTTCAAATAATGAGCACTGAAAAAAGGGAACAAAACTTCAACTAAACAGGTAAAGAAATTAGTAGGAAAAAGATAAGGCAAGTAGGACATGTGAAAATAGACTAATGATGATGAATATAGCATGATAAAATAAATTAATTAATATGTGAAGAGATCTACACAAATTAAAGCAAGAATTTTTCATGTTTAGCCCGTATACACACGCATCACCTTGCGTATACGGCTTTCAACACATCAAAATTATCATAACAATACCAATTTTTAAGGGAATTTTCCCCACACAAGGTTAGACAAGTCATTTACCTCAAATCATGCTATCCCAATCCAATAGTAGACCTTTTCCTCAATTATCCAACTCTGAATGGCTCGAATGTAGCCAAAATAATTTGATACAGTCAACACAATTTATAGGAATCTATTCCATACGAAAATACTATATTTTTCAATAAAAGTCCGAAATTCACCCCAAATATCGACAGTGGGGCTCATGTCTTGGAACCCGACAAAAGTTATAAAATATGAACTCCCATTCAACCACGAGTCCAACCATACCAAAATTACTAAATTTCAATAAAAATTCGGCCTTCAAATCCTCAATCTAACCAAGAAGATTGTTTAAAAGTAATTTCAACTCAAAATACCAATTAAATGCTAAAAATAGCAATAGATTCGGGTAATTTGATCAAAATTGAGTTAAGAATACTTACCCCAATGTTTTTATATACAATCTCCCAAACATCGCCTCTCCCCGAGCTCCAAATCGTTATAAATAGAAAATGTTGTCCCATTTTCAGAACTTAAATCTGTTGTCGAGTCATTTACCCTATGCAATCACGGCCAATCTTCCACGTCCGCGAAGCACAAAATTTTTCCAGCATTATTTTTAATCCATGCGATCACGGCCATTCTCCCGCGATCGCGAAGAACAAATTCCCCAACAGCCTTGTCCAACTCTTCCAGACAACCTCTAGTACAACGGTCATAACTTTTTGCACAGAACTTGAAATAATAAACAGTTTTAACTTTATGAAAAGTAGATACCAATGAAAGTATAATATGGTGGGTGAAATGTAAATATTTAAATTTAATCACCTATTAGTTTACTATTTAATCGAGTAGTCGACTAGATATACTAACTTAATAGTTATAATGATAGAAAGTAAATCGCGGAAGGTAAATGCATCAATTAAAGACACCATGATTTTATTCTGGTTCGGATTCAATATGAATCCTAGTCCAGTCCCCTTGGGTTGCAAGGGAGTTCTCTTTTAGTAAATGTGTTTCTCCGAGTGCAATTGAAGTGAACTGATAATACAATTCTCTAGAACTCGTTTCTTTCTGATACAATGCCTCACCATTGTTATACTCTCCTTTTTACCTCTGATTTGTGACACAACAGATCTTAGTGAACTACAATATTTATTTGTAGTAGAATAAAGAGAATGGTTTTTGGTTCGATCAAAGGATATCTGACTAGGGTTTAAGGCTGTGTATAAATACTTTGATGAAGGCCGAGGCTTGAAAACCCAAGAGATTTGATTCTTGGAAAGAGATTGATTCTTCCCAAGAATAAGGTAGCTAGTCGTTGCTTTCCCTTGATTTCCTTCCTTTAGCAGAATGAAGACTTGCTCCTTGATTGTTGGTTCTTCCAAAATTAGTCGCGTACCAATCTTTGCAGAATCTTCGATCTTCCGGGATGCTGGCCTTGATGCGTGCCTTAAGTTTAGGCTTGCATGATTCTCTCCATCGCAGCCGGCCGTTACGCTTTGCTGATTGATTGGCTGATTGGATTCTTTCCTTAGTTATCCAAATTTGCGAGTCCTTTCCTTATGTGTCCATATTTGCTGATTGTATTTTAATCTTTCTTGATTTATTTCTTTCCTTAGGCATTAAGATTGACTCCACTAGTGTTGTAGTATCTTCTTGATTCCTTGTAATTGATTTCCTGTATATGTATATTATTTGCATCATTAAAACTGGATCTAACACTCTCCCCTTTTTTGATGATGACAAAATAATATATAAATATAAACACCAGTTGACTTCCCTGTGTTTTACTCCCCCTCAATGTATGTAGTTGACTACCCATGATAGTCCCCCTCAATGTATGCAATTGACTAGTCTGTGATAGAGTCGACTTCTGCCGCAAGCTGTACCTTTAAAGATAGAACATATACTCTTTCTCCCCCATTTTGGCATCATCAAAGAGGAAATAAGACAAGAACTAAACAAAATAGATAGCATTGAAGAAGAAAAAGTATAGTAATCATCCAACAGGTGGGAAAATAGCCCACAAAAATAGCACAAAAAAATAAATATCCAGAGGCTGAAAACACAGCCTAAAACCAGCATAGCAAAAGAAATAGTCTTAAAACATCTACACTAACGACGTAGAAAATAAGTGAGAGTGTTTCAGATGGCCTCATTCAACTGTTCAAAGCTTACATTGGCTGAGATGCTCACTCCATCCAACCAATCATGAATCACCCTGAAGGCTTTTATAGCATTCTCCCTAACCCCGAGCACAACAACTCTAATTTTGGACACATAAGACCCTGTTTCCTTGGAAATAGAATGAATGTCACCAACAATAGACTGAGTGGCTGTGAGAAGATTTTTTATTTCAGAGAGTTGAGAGTCAATAGCACGAAGCTTTTCACCAAAATCAGGACTGTCAAGACTGGGATAGGGGACAAAGGGTAAAGGTTTGGGCTCTAAACGGACATGCTTTTCTTCACTATCGTGCTTCTTAACCAGGAGCCTTTTACACGCACATATCTCATACTAGAAAAGGCTTTAGAATTGTAGGACTTAGAGATAGTGATAAAGGGATAGTTGGACAGGGAAATTTGATGAGCTTCCAGAATGTGAGTGATTGCCATGACATAGGGAAGAATGGTGGGATCTTCAGCACTCTCGATCATGAAATTGATAACTGTTACGACCCTAACCCCGAACCATGTCGTGATGGTGCCTCTCATGAATACAATGCCAGCCAAATCTACCCAAATCTCTTGTTATAGCAGTTAAACAATATAAAAGCAGTCTAAAACATGATTAAAATGATAATAAGTAGTGGAAATATAATCCGACACAACCCTAACCGGCGTGTCACAAGTCACGAGCATCTAACAATACCGAATCCTCAAATGTAAATACAGTGTTTTACATACCGAACTAAGAATATAAAGGAAATAGATAGGGAGGAGCTCCAGGATGCGAACGCCAATAGATACCTAAAGACTCCTCGAAGATCTGCCTGAAGCTGGAATGAATCAGCTCAAGGGAGCGGGAACAACTACGCCTAAATCAATACACAGGGTGCAGGGAGTAAAATCAGTACTCTAACTCAAAAAGTAACAAATGTAAATAACGATTGAAAGTAAGGAAACACGTATGGCACAATGCATTTTATAATGAAGCAGTAAAATTATTTAAAAGCAGTAAACCAGTGAAAAATCAAGTAAAATCCCCTTTAACAAGTAAACAGGAAACTGACAGGTAATTAATGTAAAGTAAACAAATAGAAGTTCACCCCTCGGGTGCAGTATCCACAAATATGCCCCTCCCGCACTCACTGGGGGTGTGCATACTCCAGGAGGGTCCCATTACGGCCCAAGAGCTATAATGAGCCATCTCGTGGCATCAGAACTAGAGCCTTGGCCTCATACCAATCAAACCACCTCGTGGCATATATATCTCAGGTCCTCAGCCTCAAATCAGTATCGGTGTTTCCCCAAAACATAGGCCCTCGGCCTTACTCAGTCAACATACTCAAAAGCCCCTCGGGAAATAGTAAAACAGTATTTCTCAGACCAAACATCATTCAGAATATCATTTAAGTCTTAAAACTAGTAAACATGGCTGAGTATGAAAACAATGGAAAATAACATGACTAAGTTCAAGTATAAAGTCAAAACAGTGAGGAAATATCAATAAAAAAGCCTCGAATGGTTCAAATAGTTGGCACTAGGCCCAAATATAGCACTCAGCCCAAGTAATGATGATGGAAAATAGTTTTCATTCAAATACGCGGTAGAATCATCAATCAGGATGGACCAAGTCACAATCCCCAATAGTGCACGATCTCACAGGACGGACCAAGTCATAATCCCCAATAGTGCACGATCTCATGCTCGTTATCAAGCGTGTGCCTCACCTCAATATAGCACTACGATGTTCGATCCGGGGTTTCAAACCCTCAGAACATCATTTACAATTATTACTCACCTTGAACCGGCTAAATCTCTAGATCGAGATGCCTTTGCCCCTCGAATCGGCTTCCACGCGCGTTGAATCTATCCTAAATCAGAACGAGAACGTCAAAATATGCTAAGGAAACAAAAGCCCAAGAGAAAACAATTATTAAAGGGCACAAATCCCAAAATTACCAAAACCCAACCCCGGGACCACGTCTCAAACTTCAAAATTTTATATACCAACAGATTCCTCATCTCCCCACGAGTCTATGCATATCAAGAATACTTAAATCGGAGTCCAAATGACCCCTCAAATCCTCCTAACTCAAGCCATAATCCACCATTTTTAGCCCTTTAATCCCTTTATTTACAACATTAACCCATGAATTACTACCATAAAAATGTGATTTAGGTCCAAAATGCTTACCTTAACGAAGTTTTCTTGATTTCCCTCTTCAAAATCACCCAAAGCTCCCAAATCCTTGTTCAAAAATGGTGAAAACTTTCAAAAATTACGAAGGAAGACTTATATACATTCTGCCCAGGGACACCTGCATTAGGGTACAAAACTCGCTTCTGTGGTACCGCGTTTGCGGTTAAATCCTCCGCTTCTACGGAAATCACTTATCCAGCCTAAATCGCATTTGCGACCATGTTTTCGCATCTGCGACATCGCAGATGCGGTCTCCTTACCGCTTCTGCGGTCTCAGCTCACCTGACCAATTTTCGCTTCTGTGGTAAACTCTCCTCTTATGCGGCACTGCACCTGCAGTCCCTAATCCGCAGGTGTGAAAATACTAGAAACAACAATTTCAGCTGCTGCAACAAAATTCCAACTTCTCCGTTACCCATCCGAAATCATTCCAAGGCCCCCGGGACCTCAATCAAAAGCACGAACATATCCTAATACCTTATTCAAACTTGCTCCAATGATCAAAACACCTCAAACAACATTAAATCACCCGAAATACATCGGATTCAAGCTAAACTTTCTAAAATCTTCCAAGTTCCTCTTTTGATAAAAAACCAAAACTAACCACGTCCGAATGGCCTAAAATTTTGCACACACATCCAAATGACATAACGAAGCTACTATTACTCTAAGAATTCCATTCTAACCCCTATGTCAAAATCTCGCCTACTAACCAGAAATCGCTAAAATATCAATTCTGCCAATTCAAGCCTAAATCTATTCCAAACCTCCAAAACCTATTTTGAGTACACTCCTAAGTCATAAATTACCTCCAAATGCTAACCGAACAATCGGAACTCACATCCGATCCCTCTAACACATAAGCCAACATCCTGTTTACTTTTCCAACTTAAACTCCTTAAAGAGACTAAGTGTCTCAAACCATACCAAAATTATTACGGACTCGATCCGACCAACCCGATACCACAAAACACGGATAACGAATCATACAGAACTAGAAATGGGAGAAATAGTGCGGTAACTCATGAGACGCTGGACGGGTCGTCACAATAACCCAGAAGGAAAGCTTTATTTTTAGTTTGGTCATGAGGCAATAGATGAAGAAGGTGTCTCTTTGAGAGAAGGTTGAAAAGGAACCAATACGGGGAAGCAAAGTAGTTGCTACAATGTGGGACAGAACTCGAGTTTCGAAACAAACATCACTGGGACCTAACTAGTTTGGTAGGGAGTTAGAAGGACACTCAGCAATACACTGTTTGGGTTGGTCAAAGGAAATTTTAAAGTCATCAGGCCATGTGTTTTTAAACAGCATAGGAAAACCAGAACAATGACATTGAAAGAGCGAGTTGAACTGGGCACAACCAAGAATAATGCGCTTACCTAACACTAGAGATTCCAACATACCCGGTTTATTAGAACGGAGATTTGCATAAAATTTTTTTACTAGGGGTTCATATACCTTAGGCAGAGGAATAAAGAAGAACTTAACCCAACCTTGATGAACGAAAAGGTCTTTGACCTCGCAATTGAGGGCTTCCATATCGTTAAGGTTGACAAGCCTTCCATGAGCAATGGGCTTGTCTTTCAGAGCAATGAAGAAATCCTTTTTTGGGGAATCCCAGAAATTGAGGTCAGATTCAAGAGAGGCAAAGAAATCAACCTTGGATTTCTTTGGGGTAGACGAAACATGGGTTTTTCCATGGGTCGCTAACCTAATGCTTTTTCTCCTAGGAGTTATGGGTGTTCAGAGAAATCTCCATGAGAAGAGGAGAAACCATCAGAGTGAATGAATCCTAGGTCTACTTATTCCGGGGGCATAGAAGGGGGTTTTGCTTTGGAACGGGTGCTTTTTCTGGTAAAAACAGAGGGATTTTTGGGAAGTTTGTCCATTGTAGAGAAGGGGGTTGATCGGAACTTTTGGAGAAGAGATAGAGATGAGAGTGATTGAAAAGGGTTCTCCGCCTTAAGAAGAGGGTTTCTGACGGTTGAGTACAGAGAAGGAAAAGTTGTCAGTTGAAGAGACGTGATGATTAGTTTTCCAACTTTGAACGACGAACTGATGTGAAAGAAAAGAAAAGAGAGGGAAATGGAGGTGTAATTAATGCATGGGTAAAGGATAATTATTGCAAAAAAAAATTAACAGTGCACATTTGTCATAAGGGTTATTAGTAATGCAAATAATACCAAGTAAATTTCTTAAATCACAACATCTCTCTGCTAATAAAGGTTTAGTAAAAATATCAGCTAATTGATCAATGGTCCCAACAAAAGATATTTCTATGTCTCCCTTAAGAACATGATCTCTATTAAAATGATGCTTAATATCTATATGTTATACCATGACATATATATAGCTCGGAATCACTCCTACAAGGCATAAAACACACAGTTACTGCAAGACACTAACGATTAAAGCGCAAACTCAACTAAAATGCAGTAAATTAGAGTGTAATAATGGACTAAAATATGCAATTATAGCCTATCATCAACACCACAAACTTAAATCATTGTTCGTCCTCAAGCAATCAAACTACATTTCTACAGACACAACCTTTTTATACAATTCTCATAACTCATCACACCAAGAATATTTAAAATAGACTAAGCACAAAAGTGTAACATCTTCCCCTCAAGATTTGACTCATAAGTACCACGTATTATTTGCAACTCACCTACTTGTTCTAACATAGAGGTCACTGACATTACCTTTTCTTCATGAATTAAGTGCGCTCACACAACAAAAGAGAGTTTTTCCACACAATAAAATTTAAGAACACTTAGGAGCTCAAGATTGAAAGAATTCACTCACTCTCAGAAATAACATTCATATGCCACAAAAGATGCACCATAAGCTTGCCCATGGTGTACTACTCCACTAATCGAGCTCATTCAATCTAGGATCAATTAGGACTTTATTTGGTTATAATGTAGGCTACAGGACGGGTAGGATACAATTAGATATAAGAGTGACTACACCTTCCTAAGCACTTTAATACATACATTTTAACATTTAAACCACATACTTATGTCAAACCAAGACTCCACCTTCACATCAATGTAAATAACCCCATTCTTTTTTAAGCACACTTACATCAAGAGCCACCACTTATCTTTTTTTTTCCCAGAATAATCCAACTATTTTTTTACTTTTATTTTTCAATTCAAGTGGCTCTTACTTTTCAAAACAGTGCATATTTCTCCTTATTCAATTAGTTCCAATCAAAAGCCAAACCAACCACCACACACTTTAGCTTTTACAAAGTTCATAACAATTCAAGTGCTCATGAGAGGTGAAAAGGTTCAAATAGATGGTTAATTTAAACAAATGGGTAAGGCTTGTAATGTGGTTGCCAAAGAATAAAGATTATTGGCTCAAAGAGGTTAACTATGATACATAATAATCTGGGGGGTAACATATACATATCTGGCTCAACAAAAAAATGCCTATATCACTTTCAAGACTGAACAAAACTACTATTTCACTTTGCAAACATACGGAGCAAGTTCTAGACATCAAATGTAATGCACTGAATAATGCAAAACCTTACACATACATGGTACATAACTCACTCAGGATTGGATTCGTAGACACTTTAGTCAAAGCAGCTAAGCAAAGTTAAGATAATACAATCTAAGGTAATTCTACAAGAGTCAAAAACTGAGCCTAAGCATCACAACCAAATTACTCACTATTCTCAATGCATAACAATTCAAGAGATAATGCTTCAATTCAATTCACATCATCGTGGCTTCTCTCCTAAAAAAACTGCCTACACCCGGTTCAAACAAAAACCTTGGAAAAGAACCGCGGCACAAAGAAAAACCAAGGGAGAATCACTACATTTCCTACAAAGAAATTCTTTTTGTTATTTTTATTTAGACTTAAATCCCTCAAGAAAACTGTCTAGGAGATTCATCGTCGAGAAAAGTCCAAATTTTTTTCTTTTTTTCATTTTTTCTAAAAACATTATCCAATTAAACTAACACAACTAAAATAGCATAGAAAGTTACTAAGACAATCTCCACCCCACACTTAAAATTATGCAATGTCCTCTATGCACACTATAACTAATAAGAGGGTAAAAGAGACTCCCTGGTAGGCCAAAGGCCGAAGAATTAGCAGTTGACGGGATACTCAGACTTCTCCCTGGTATGATCCCTTGTGCGGGTACCTCACACTCAGTTTAAACCAAATGCTCATTTTTGCACTCGCCTATTGGCTTTGACTACAACACTACAAATATAATGTGCGCACGTGATTTTTTCCCTATATGAGAATTACTCCCAAAAATTTCAAAATAAAATAATTTTGTTTATTTGCAATTGTTGTAAATTTTGTGTTATTTTTATTGTATTATTTGTATTTGTCTGTGCATGTTTATTTGTTTAAATAAATAACAATACAAAAATATGTTGTATTTCCATATAAAATTCAAGTTTAAAATTAGGGGTAATTAAGTTTGTTTTACGAAAATAAAAAAATCACGAAAATATGCATCGTTTGAACTTTTAGCATTCAATGTTAAATTATGCAATTTTGTTTTAATTGTTATTTAATTTTGTATGATAATTGTTATTTAAAATTAATTAGTATTTTGATAAGCTAATTTAGTTTATAACTTAATTTAGAATTTTAGTTTTATTAATTAGAAATTAAAAGAAAAGAGAACAAAAAATAGAAGAACAAATTCGGAATTGGGCATCTTCCTTAATGTTACACTTAGGCCCAAAACACCTATACCAAAACCAAAATTCTTGACCTGGTCCATTTCCATCCCCTTCATTTTTATTTTTCAAATTTTTTCTTTCTTTTTCATTCTTTCACTTAATAAAATAACCAAACCCTAAAGACCTAACCTCTCTCTAACTACACCAGCCGTCACACCTAAGCACCCACCCCCTCTCTTTATCTTCTCAAAATAACCCATCACCCAAACAACGCCAAGATCCAGCCGCCAGTCATTCCGCACGACCACCATCGTCTCCAGCCTCACATCCATGGTTGTTCGTCCCCCTAACGACCATCCCAGTCCCATCCAGTCGATCCCACATTCCGACGAACGAGCTCTCCGCAACACCCTACCCCATCGTCGACCACTTTCCGTCGACTTCATCATCCCAAATGTACCACCCAAACGTCCAGTAACTCATCAAACCAGTCAGCTTCGCCAGTGTGTTCATCAACTTCGCCGGTATGTACATCGTCATTGTCAGTCATCATCTTCAGTCTATTCGCTATTTGTTGTTTGTTTAAAACAATCGATGGCTGGACATATTTTGTTTCCGTTGAAGTTGAAGTCTTCATTCGAGATTCTGGTTCGATATTGTTGATTTCGTTTAAAAGTCGCATCAATATGCAGTCGTAATTGTTTATTCATTTTGGTTTGATCGGAAAGCTCCTTCAGGTCCGTCCTTCGGCTTCTTTGTTTTGTTAGTATGATTCTGTTTTAATAGTTGTGAATATTTAGAGTTGACTAGCTTGTGTTTAATTTTTGTGTTCATTAGTCTACCATGCTTTAGCTTCATTTTGAATGTCTCCTATTAAGTCACTGAATCCTTCATCTTGGTTGTGATGCTGTTGGTTTTAGTTTAAAGTTCAACTGATTTTGAGTTTGGTAATTTTAAATCTATTGGTTTGTTATTTTTCAGATATGAATTTGATCTTGAAATGTTGATATAAATCTTACTTTGTTGAAGTGATTCTTTGATTAGGAGTTTGTTTGGTGAGATTAATTATTTAATTTGATTTGGAATTTGGTTATAGCTGATATGATTTGATATAGATTGAAGGTTTGGGGGGTGGAATAGCAATTTCAGTAAATTAAGGGGTAATACGGGAATTGACCACTTGCAGAATTATTTTAATTTAAGTGCTTTGTCCACTAGTCACTAAAGTATTACTAAAATATTATAATGGGGAACAAGACATAGCGGTACGAAAATTGATTAAATATGAGCCCATAACTTTGAATTAAAATAAGAAGGGACAAGGGTTAGTGGGGAACAAGGCATAATGATGTAAATAAAGTAAAAAGAGGTGGTAATAATAAAAGGTTGTCTTTGACCACTGAAAAAGTTAAAAGTCACATAAAGAACAACATTTTTAAAGCTGAAAAGGAAAGGAGGTTTGGGTTTAAATAGAGGGGAGGAGAGTCATTAAATGGGAGGAAAAAAAAGAATACAAAAAAGAATTGAGAGTTAAAAAAATTAGAGAGCTGAAAACCCCACTGTTTATTTGAAGCTTCTCTTTCACTTCATTGATTTTATTTCTCTTGATTTAAATACACTAACACTGATCTTAAGTAACACTAGTGTGTCTTTGAGTTCATAATGTTGATATTGATGTGGGTTAAAGTCCATTTCTGTTGGTATTTCTGTTTGATTTTACTGGATTTTGTTGAAATCTATTGCTGGGTTTAGCTATTGCTATTATTATTTTGCTGTGTTGATTACTGCCTTGCTGATTTTTGATCTTCCTCTTCTTTTACTTCCAATACCAGGTACATGGCTGTAACCTTATCGATATTGTAAACTGAAATGTGAAAGCATGAATACATATGAAGAATGAAACTTTGAAGTTTTAATTTAGCTTTTTCTTTGTTTCTTTTACTGATTGTATTTAGGCTATTTTATGTATTATTATTCTGTAAATTTCTGTCGCTTTGCATAACTAGGCATCCTGTAGTAATGTATTAAATAATACTCTACTTTAGTTTTGTTATTAGGTAGTATATGTTTAAGCATGCTCATTACTGTCAAACTGTTTAATAATTGGATAAGAGTAAAATAACATAAGTTGGTCTTGAGTGAATCGGCTTGGCAAAACTGGTTAGTTCACTAGCTATGAAGGTTTTAATATTGTCAACAGTAGGTTAATCGTGAACATGTAGCTAACTTTAGTTAAAGCATGAATTTAAATTAATTTCGTGAATTAGGCATTATGGCATGATTTGAGTTTAAACAAGACGAGTTAACGTTTAAGTTTAATAAACTTTCGAATATGCATTAGTAATTAAGATTGATTCTAGTTTCAAATAGTTGTAAATAATAATTCTAACGGTTCAAGTCTTCTAACAATGCGAATTTAATCTAGTTATAGGATAATTAGTTTCTTTTGAATATATTATTTGTCGATTCCGTACTTTTATTTATAATTTTAATTTTAAGTAATATTCATTTCCGTAACATTTGTCTTAACCTAGTAATTAATCTGTTACGACATTTTTAAGCACGTTATTAATTAGGATTTTCTCTTTTATTTTTTAGAGACGAATTTAATAGAAAAAATGTAGTCACTCTAGAATTATCCTCTAAAATAAACGAGATGAGCCTCGCCTAATAAAACATATAAATCGCGGGGCCCTCAATAAAGGTTCAAAACATATATAGAAAAATCAGGAAGGACTATTTAGCTAATTGCACGGCCTTCCCCAAAATAATAATGCGTTAGATTCAATAGGCACATATTTTAATAATATTACCTCCCTAAACTCGGGTGTGTGCATTTCATGCGACCCAAATCCAAATCCCAAAACATTGAATAAAATGTGTTTCGGATTGCTGGTGCATAATTTCTTATCTGGATTTCTGGTGCGCAGACTGTTAAACAGAGTCATTCTATCCTCGATTCGGGATTCATCCAGTGACTTGGGACACCACAAATCTCCCAAGTGGTGACTTTGAATTAAATAAACAAATCCCGATTCGACTATCCTTTAATTGGAAAAACTCCCTTACCCCTTCGCAGGGGCGTAAAAAGGAGGTATGACATATAACATAATAAAAAATAAAATAAAAAGGAAAAAATAGAGTTGGGTTGCCTTCCATCAAGCGCTTGATTTAATATTGTGGAACGACTCAATCACTTTTACCACTTTTTCTTCCACTTTGAAGATATGAATTGCGCCCACAATTTCACATCAATTTTTCTGTCATGTTCCTGCGGCGGTGGTGTGAATACAAAAGAACCAAATAAATAATATCGCATCTTGCACTTCTTGGCCCTTAAGTGAGGTATTTCGTTTTGTCTTCTTGATGTTGCAAATTTTAGAATATAAGTGTCTTGTTCTTCATCTATACATGTCTCCAAAAGCTCGATCTCCATGTCTCCATCCAACCATAATGTAGAAAAATGATTAGAATGAGGACCAACATGCCCCAATTCCAACACTATATTATTTTTGACATCCTCAGTAATACATACTTCCTCAACCTCAGCATCATCTACAATAACATGGTCTAATAATTGATATTCTCGTTTTAGCTCCCCAATTTGGCCTAGAAGATCTTTTTCAGCTTCACATAACTCATCACTAAATTGTTGGCCACTACACGCATCAACCTTTTCACTTAATTGAGCTTCCAAGTCGCGAATAGATTTGCCAAATTGATCGATCTCTTGACCCAGTTCAACTCTTCCTTCTATAAAGTGTTGTATCTCATTCGTAAATTTCTCACGGAAATCTCCATCTTCCTCTAATAATTTCATGTGCATATCAAGAATGCAAACATCATGTTCAACATCATCCAATTCGTTACTCCTGTCAACCTCACAAGAATTATTAGAATCAACATAAGAAGGTATTGGAGTAGGATAACAACACTTAGGACAATTATTCCAATTACCATCACAAATAGTACAAGATGAAGATGGTGCACACAACACGTTATTGGGAATATTTTTACAATATTGACAAAAGTGAGGTCCTTTACACTATGGACAAGGATCACAAAAAAAAAGAATACTTATTATCCTACCACTTTTCATTCAAAAATACCATGTAAATTTTTTTATATATATAATACTAACTACACTAACTAAAATTAAAACTTAAATAGATTAAAAAATTAAAAGTCTAATCTAGTAAAATAGTTAATTTCCAAGTAACCGGCTAAGGCGCCAAAAACTTATTGCTCCCAAACGCACATGCAAGTATACGTGGTCGACAAGTAATATAAGATTGTAAGTCCAGATATCGTACACATAGGGACTTGTGATTAACTATCAACTAAATTAAACCAAACAATTAATCTATTCAAGCAAATCAAAAGTATGAATATTTAGCTAAACTAATCTAGAGCAACAAACTAAGAGATTAAACAAAACAAGTTGGCAAATTATAGAGACGAATTTGAGGTGAGTGAATATTCTAGAGATATGGGTTAGCTAACAATACCTTTGAGTTTTTCACGTAAACCGTCTAATTAATTTATCTAGTTTATTGATTGACGGGGTTAATATTACTCGTAGCCTTCTCCCGAAGTACAACTCGCCTATTCAAGCTAACATAACGCCTATATTCCTATAGAATTAGGATTAATAATAACATATTAATAATTCTTATATAGTAACCAAGCAAGACGATTAGGTATATTCCTATCCTAATCGCAAATCCGCCCTCCCTAAGAGTTAAGATCTTGCTCTACTCAATCTTATATGCAATCTAGAATTCTCTCTCCCGAGTTCAATCCTAGATTCATAGATAGTATTCAATTGGTGATCAAGCGATCAAATAATTAAGAGCAAGATTGAATAAATAAACCAATATGATAAAATAATAAGAACAATTCACTTTAAAATACAACGTTCCTGTAGCACCCAAAACTCTAGAACTAATGAACTATGAAATTAAAGGAAGAGAAGAGAAGAAAAACTAGGTAAAAGTCTCCTCCAAGCGTGGTGTGTGTTGCCCAACGTGAATTATCCTCCAAAGCATGTCAGATATCCTCAAAAGTGGCATCCTCCTATGTATATATACCAAGTAGGGTTGGGCCCAAATAATTATACCTTCTCCAATGTGAAAAAGGACACTTTTCTCGGGTAACTCGCACGAGCTCGCGAGTAACTTCACGCACCATTCTGCCTCAGCCCTTACGTTGCGAATTTGGAAAAACACAAAACATAAAAGTTGTAGCCCTTTTGAGTTAACTTGCTAGCCATATATTGTGGAGATCAAATGGAGTTCTTAGAGAAAAGTTATATATATTTTACTAGACAGTGCGCAATATGCCTGCTTTATTCTTCGTTCGCTCTAACTATCATCTGTTGACCTCCAAACGCTATCCCAGCTTAATTCCTTGAGCTTTTACTCAGATTTCAAAGCTCCAAATCACTTGAATTCATTCCATAACATCTATATAGCTCGGAATCACTCCTACAAGGCATAAAACACATAGTTAGTGCAAGACACTAGTGATTAAAGTGCAAACTCATATAAAGTGTAGTAAATCAGAGTGTACTAATCGACTAAAATACACAATTATATCCTATCATCATATATCAAATGATTCTTTTTGCGGCAATCAAATGTGATTCCTTGGAAGCTGACTGAATCTGGCACATTTACATACTCTGAATAAAATATCTGGATGACTTGCTGTCAGATACAGCAGTGATCCAATCATTCCTCCATATTTAGTTTCATCAACAGGAATACCTTGTTCATTTTTGTTTAGATTTGTGGAAGGGATTATTGGTGTGCCAATTGATTTTGCGTTGCTCATACCAAAATTTTGAATCAACTATTTTGGTTATTGGTCTGACATATCAAGGTTCCTTTTTCAGATTGTTGAATCTGTAGTCCAAGGAAGAACGTGAGATCACCCATCATGATCATTTTGAATTTGCTTTGCATAAGAATTGAAAATTCCTTTCGCATGAGAGGGTTAGTGATCGCAGCAAAACCAACCTTACACAATGATAGGAAGAGCCGGCGCTAAAATGTTTACCCGAATAGTGGTATCAGGGTCGATTTTCCATGGGAAGCTTGGAATGGAGTTGCGTATATGGCTAGACTAGGAATGCATTTGTGCTCCTAATTGCACTCATAATATTTTTGGGTTTTTGTTTATCAACTATATATTAAGATTAATTTATGCTAAAGAAATATTTTCTAAGTTGTAATTAATATAGAGAAAGGCACTAGGGTCGTGGCATCACCTAGGTGGTTAACTAGCTGGTAGAAACTACTAATAAAAGATTGACATATTTGGGATCAATGTTATAACCGTTGCACAATTGTACCCATTCTCACACCTCTCGGTAGAGAGAGTGATTTTGCCCAATTGACTCTCTCGAGACCAATTGGGTAGGCCAATTAGACCAAACAACTAGGGTTCAAGTAGGGTGATTAATCTCTCGAGGTTTAACCCGTTAATATGGACTACCATTTCTCATGAGTCCATCCCAATTCCTTGTTAGGTCAATTTTAGGGTCATTAACTTTTTTTCTCAAGAAGAATCAAGACCCACTAAGCTAGAATCAATGTTTGCAACCACCAATCCTTAATTAAAGCATAAAATTAACCCAAATAACAAACACCCAATGTCAATCTATCATTAAATATCAACACACATCAATTACCCACACTAGGGTTGAGCTACAACTCCAGCTAATGGGTTTAGATAGACATAATTAAAGAAGAAACAGAAGAAATAGAAGAAGAAACAACCATATTAATTAATTGCTAATGTTAAAACTACAATAATCTATGAAGAAATAAAGCTAAAATGCCCAAAATATGCTAAAAATATGTCTCACGAGCGCAACAGCTATATGATGTTCCAAACTTAACCTAAAAATGGCAAATGTTGTATTTATAGTGGGCTGGAAAAACAGGACAAAAATGCCCCTACGGGATCAGTGCGGGCCGCACAAACACGACCGTGACCGCACTACTTGGTTGATTTCCAAATCTTGCTTCTATGAAATGGTTGATGCAGACCACATGAAGTTGAGGTGCGTCCGTGAAAGGGTCTCACGCGGACCGCATGAAGTTGTCATGCGGCTGCGTGGATGGTTTTTCTCTGAAACTACACCTTCTCTGAACCTGCTTGGCGCGGACCGCATGATGAGATTGTGTGGCCGCATGAAGGGATGCAGGCCACATAAATTCAACTGTGACCGCATGGCTTGATACTGATTTTAACACTTCTGTGAACTCCTATGGCGCGGCCGCGTGACAAGAAGGTGCGGTCGTATGAGTTGGATCGCGGCCGCGTGGATGGACTTGTAACTTGTACCTTCTATGAACTAATCTGATGCGGCCGCATGACATGATGGTGCGGTCTGCACCAAGCTCTGAATTTCATCACTTTAATGATCTTTGACACTTGAGCAGGTTTCACTCCGTTTAAAGCCGATCTTTGATGTTTTGTCACTTTGTCTCTCAAACCTGCAATCAAGCGCAATCGGTAAGAATTTTTGGGACTATTTTGTAGCAAATTATACTCAAAATGCTGGCAAGTATGGGTATAAAACATGTTACAATCCTACTTATCAACTCCCCCAAACTTTAGCCTTTGGTTGTCCTCAAGCAAACAAAATAAGACTCACCCCTCAAAGGAAACATCCAAGCAATTCCAGCTTATCCTAAAGTAACCTCAAGAAACATCAATTTGGACTACAATTGCCCTTAATATGAATGCATCATTAACACATTTGAACTTTGAAAACTTGTGGATCAAGTGTGACACAAGAGCATCAATAGTCGACACATTTCATCAAAGAACTTTTCTCAATTACTTTGGTCTTTGTGGAACCCAAACTCACACATGCTCAACTCTTCCTAAGTGAACCTCACCTTTTAGAGTATTGACACACAAACCGAGGTTGGTAGATTTCACTCATCTCTCTCAAGAAGAAGGTCACAAGTCCGGCTCTAAGTAACATATGCTTGCCCCTTATGTAAGTATCCACTAATATAGGCTTCCTCCAACTCAAGATCATATAGAGATTTTGTGGAGTCATTGTGAAGGCTTTTGGGTAAAGGGTAGGACATGTTTTTTTTCAAGTGAGTTCAATCTTCCCTTGAGCACTTTTGATTCATTTTGACATGCTTTCTTGACTCATTTGAGTATTTCACTTCTTTTGAGGGGGTTAGAGAGACACATTGTCACTCTTTCTTATGCAATTCAAAACATTTCTCCTTTTGTCTACTTTTTCCACACCTTTTTCACTTTTGTCGTCTTTGAATCCCCTTTTTGTTCTTTTTCACACTGGTCTTTCTTTTTGTCTTGTCTTTTCTTTCTTTTTCATTTCCTTCCTTTTCTTTTGCTTTTGTACCTTTTACCACATTGTTTCCTTTCTTGTCTCTCCCCCCAAACTTAGACATTTACCATTTACTTAAGGGAAGATTTGGGTGCCGAGAGAGGCTGCCATTAAGAACGGGTATAGGCTTGTAGATTTGGTTCTTGAAAGAAGAAAGTTTAAGGCTCAAAAGGGGTGAACTAGGGATCATTTCATTGGTAGGTCATGGAATTGTTCAATCTTGGCATTTTGGATCAAGGAGAGCCTATAATCACTTCTCAAGTCAAATTTCACCTATGATTCGCCTCAACAAACATTCGGGGCAAGTTCTAGACCATCGGCTTGGGACTTGGACCCACAATTTGAATTCTCACAAAACATACTCAGGATTGCTAAAGACATCGAGTCGAGGGCCCGCAACAACCTTAGTTACGATTCAAGCACACAATGGCCCAAAATGACCACATGATGATTGTTTGGTCAACACAAGAGTCTCCAGGCCACGACTTTCACCATCCTAATCACAACATCACGTATTTGATTATGGGATCAAAGGCAAATGTGCTAGGCCCAAGTGAAGCTTTGCCTGAGGTACCCTTAACTGTGAAAATCAAAAATGAAAAATCAAAAACATACTCAATCCATAAGAAGGTTGTCATGCCATCTATCATTGGGAAGAGCCACTCGGTTCGCAAACACTCTACCCTTGGAAAGAACCGTGACATTAAGAAAGTCAAGGGATTATTGCAAACGCCAAAACAAAACAAAAAGGCTACGAGCCTAAATATGAAGCTAAAATGATTTTTTTAACAAAAATAGAAAACCGAATGAATATGTACAATAGGGGAGTAGAATGTACAACGGGGGAATGAATATATACATAAAGTAGAAAAGTAGCCAAAATTATATACAGACCAACTATCAAATCTAAAAGCATAAACTAAGAATCAAATATGTACAATAATCCAAGTGTATCAAATAAAAAATAGTAGGGTGCACCCCCACGAATAAGAGCTTGCATTGTCCCTAATGCCAACTACCAAAATAAGCATAAAAACAAATAAAGGATATAGAGGTCTCCCTAAGCCTGGTCCATCTGCATTGGATCCTCAGTGGTCCCCTGGTCCTCTGTATGAGAGGGAACTTCAGATTTGTTGCCGGCATGTTGTTGCTCTGCTGCTGGGACATGGTCCAGATGCTGGACTGGTGGAGTGACCTGAACCTCAGCTAACTCAATCACGGCTCCCTCAGTGTTGGGAAGCTTCCTTTTCTTCCTCGGGTGCCTCCTGCTGTTGCTGTAGTGCTACTGCTGCTGGTGGAGGTGCTGACTCATCAAAGAACAACTCTAAAGGTAGCTGGTCTGACAATAGCTTGTCAACATCAACTTGGAGAACCTTCACCGACTTTTTTTATGCCCTGACTTCCTCATTTTCTTGTGCTCCCGTGCCAACTTCTCCAAAGCTATGTTGTGTGCACCAACTGCCTTTGTCAAGGCAGTTTGAGTCTCAATCATCTTCTCCTGGTTAGCCAGGAGCATCTTCAATGTTTCCTCATTAGACGGAGGAACCTGGACAGTGGCTGGTGCAGACTAGGCCTCAACTAAAGTGGCCAATGTGGACAACTTGGATGTCACAACTAACATCCAGTTATTTAAACTGGCCAAAGTCATAGCTAACTGCTGTGCTGTGAATGGGTTGGTCCGGGAAGTGGGGACCGTAGGGACAGCTGAAGAGCTAGGACCCACAAAGGAGGAAGGCACATCAACTAGGACAGAGACAGCTTGAATGAAGGGAAGCTCAGTGGAAGGCTCGCCAGTATGCTCTACCTCAACTGGCTCCTCAGACTGGCCAATCCGGGCAGAGGCAGATGATTTTCTTTTCTTGTCCCCCTTTTGGGTTGTCTGGCCCCTGAACGTTGAACCATGAGAACGGGGCCACTGGGCGCACGGACACATCATAGTGCTTCTTCTTCACCTTCAAGTCCCTAAAGTACACAGTCAGAGTGTTGGAGAACGGGTAGTTCCACACACTGTCAATCCCCACAGGAGTGATCTCCCTGTACATAACATTCCTTATATTGATATGGAACCCGACCATAATGGAAGCAATAAGCACAACCCGAGGGAGATGGATAGTCTGATCATGTGATGTGGGATCAATCATGTTGCATGCAAAGGTGATCCACCCTCTCGCCTTGAAGTTCAAGTTCTTTCTCAATATCTTGACCCCCGCCTGCACCCAATCCGGAACAACACTCGGATGAGCCAAATACTCTACCATCCATGGGTGAACCTCCTCCTTCATCGCCAGCTTCTCTAAGTATTGGGTTTTGTCTTCATCATTGAAACCCAAATATTCATTAAATATTTTTCCCGAGAACACAACATTCTTTTTCCTCACTTTGGTCGCAGTGGAGTCCTTTGGTGTAGGCTACATTGGCTAATAACTGCTTGACCATGTGTTCATTTACGTCTATCAACCCATCACTGAAGTGTTTCCACCTGACTCTGGTTTGAAACTATTCATATAATTTGGGTAGGAATAGGAATAAGTCTTGGGTTATTATGCTTCTCTCAAGGATTAGGTGTCTTTTGGACCACATTTCCTGAAATGTGTGAAAGGACACTTGACTAAAAAGCGGTCCTCCCACACTTCCGCTCTCCTCGTTCATTCCACACCACCAACCTCGGGTACCCCACTACACATGACCTCATCATCACTGACAGAACCACCTTCTGCACTCTCCCCAGATATTGAAATTGTGGGGGAGGTGGAGCACTCGCTGCTACCCGTTGTTAAGCCATCAGACGACTCGGACTGTATAACTTGTGGAGCTCGGGCAGGGAGTGAGGGGGATTTCCCCAAATCAACTGATAAGTCCTGAGGGGGAAGGTACTGACTCCCTGACTGCTCCTCATCACTCATAACCTACTTCCTTGTCTTTATCTTTTGTTGAGGAGTGAGTTTTTTCAATTATGCTTTACCTTCCAGGGAAGGTTCACCTCGTCTGGGTTACTTGGCACCTCGTCCTCTTTTTTAACCATTTTTAGGAGTGTGAAGATTTTATTCTTGAAGCAAGCACACACGAGAGTCTCGGGGTGAACACTGAATTTTTATCGCTCAGGAGATCAATTTTGTGAAAAGTTCTAAATGAACCTCTAGTGCCTTATTTATAATAAAGAATGTGGGACTCATGACATACCCTCCAATGTGGCCGCGTGAACTTGACCGCAGCCCGCGCTGGGCTTACATCACACCTGCTGCAGACTAATGGTTATGGGGGCCGCATGAACATAGATGCGGCCGTGTGGGATCAACACAGGACACTCAAATAGGGGCGCGGCCGCTTGGTTACGTTTCAGAGGTTGTTCACTTTCAGGCTTAGCTAGTGCGGACCGCACAAGCAGGGACGTGGCCGCACTGGCATTGTTCAGAGACTGTGCATTTTGTTTTGCACTGGTTCAACACAAGTCCTGTAACATCTTACAAATAATTAGATCAAAAATCCTAATCTACAACAGAAACAAAGAGAAAGAAAAAGACATGGGTTGCCTCCCAAGAAGCGCCAGATTTAAAATCGCAGCACAACGCATGTTACCATTACACCACTTCAAATCAATAAATGCCACCTCGTTGCTTTCATCAAATTCTCCAAGAAGTGATAATATGCACGTCCTGTAAGTTTGTGAATCATTCGATCAATGAATGGCAATGGATAATAATCATTGTATGACACTTTGTTCAAATTACCATGGTTCATGCAAAACCGCCAACCTGTGTCGGGTCTTTTGGGACAAACCACATCATGAAGAGTAGGTATCATTTCATGCTCTGCTGCAGGTAGTCTCCCTTTAAGCTCCAAAATAGGTGTTGAGTCATCCCTCAAGATAGCATCGAGCTCAAAAATTGTGAGGCACATGTGTGGCTCAATTTGTTTTATCTCAAGCATCGGAGGAACCTCCTTTGTTGGCTTTTTTAGAGGAATTTCCCATTGATCAAGGTACAATGACAACCTACTATCTTCATACAATTCCATGGCATTCAAAGCATCTGTGTAAATCACTCTACTTGAATCATCATTCATTTCATGATCTAGAGGTGCGGACACAAGTGGATCTTCAACATCAATCACAGTACTTGTTTCATCCATTATCAAAATAGTGACAATGTCAACAAAGGAGCACACCTCGGTGCTATTAGGATGCTTCATGGACTTGCACACCAGGAAAACCACCTTCTCATGACCTACACGGAATGTCAACTCTCCAGCCTCGACATCAACCAAAGCTTTCCTTGTAGCTAGGAAAGGTCTTCCCAGAATAATCGGGACTTCAAAGTCCAACTCACAATCCAATATAAAGAAATCAGTCGGCAAGATAAATTTATCCACACAAACACAAGGACGTCATCAATTATACCCAAGGGTCTTTTCATTGACCTGTCTGCCATTTGAAGCCTCATCGACGTTTCTCATGGTTGACCGATTCCCAAGGTCTTAAAGACTGAATATGGCATCAAGTTTATACTCGCCCCTAAGTCACAAAGGGCTTTTGCAAAGTCGGCACTTCCAATGGTACACGGGATAGTGAAAGATCCCGGATTCTCGATTTTGGGGCCATAGAATGCATAATTGAACTCAATGCGTCATCGGTATTTTCTCACAATCCATTGACCTCTTTTTCGTAACCAATTCCTTCATAAATGTTGCATATCCTGGCATTTGCTCAAGTGTCTCAACTTACAGCACGTTGATGGTAAGTCTCTTCTATCATATTTATGAATTTTCTTTAACTGATGGTCACTCTTGTGCTTTGCTAACCGTTGAGCATATGGTGGAGGGGGCCTAGGCAAAGGTGTCTTGGCCTTGGGCACCACCTGCTCGGGTATATCAATCATGTGTTTCCTAGATGGGTTCACGGCTTCTTGTGTCTCCACCTCAAAATTATCATCTATATCAATCCGCACATCATCATTTACACATTATTCAACTACATCATCAACATTCAACAGTTCATTATCATCATGCAACTCAACATCAATATCTACAACATGCTTTTCTCTTGAGGCATGCACATCACCGCCTCTCCTGCTTCTTGTTGTGACCGCCATCACTTGGTTGGTATTTCCACCATTTGGGTTTACTACCGTATCACTTGGTAGAGCACCTTTGGGGCGAGTATTCAAGGCTTGAGAAAGTTGTCCTAGTTGCACTTCCAAGTTCCGGATAGACAAATTATGAGAAGCCAATTGCGCATCGGAATCTTGGTTCTTTCTATCATGTGCTCAAACATATTCTCAATTCTACCCAAATTGTTTTCGGAGGAACTCGGTCCTTGAGATTGAAATGGCGGTTGGTTGTTCGGTTGTTGAAACACCGGAGGCCTTTGAAAGCCTTGACCACCATTGTTATTCCACCCACATTGGCCGTTGTTGTTGTTCTAATTGTTATTGTTGTTCTCGTTCCAATTTCCTTGATTACCCGAATTGTTGTTCCCCCAATTTCCATCTTGGTTGTTGTTATTGTTCCAATTACCACCTTGGGGAAATTTCCTTGGGGTCTCCATTGTTGGTTTCGTTGATTACATCTATTCCCTTGATAGTTGTTGATGTATTGGACTTCCTCACTTTTATCATCATAGCATTCATTCTAATAGCCACCACCACCATTATAGTTATCAAAATTTTCTTGAGGTTGTTGCACACTCTTTGCCTCCTTTTCATCATATTCACTCCTTCCATGGTATTGACTTGGCGCGGGTTTTGGACTTGTTGTAGTTGCGCCTTAGCCAATTGATTCATTGTTGTTGTAAGTTCGGCAATGGCTTGGCTGTGATCATGTAACTCCTTATGCAAATGTATGAAATTAGGATCACCTTGAGGAACACTAGCTTGGCTTTGCCATGCCAAAGAAGTATCGACCATTTCATCTAACACATCACAAGCTTCATTGTACAGAAGCTAAATAAAATTTCCTCCCACTAGTTGGTTCATAATACATTGGTTGGTTGTGTTGATGCCCCTATAAAATGTTTGTTGGATCATCACATCATTCATATCATTGTTAGGGAACTCTTTCACCATCATTCTAAATCTCTCCCATATATCGTGTAACGGTTCAGTTGGCTCTTACTTGAAGGCTAGAATCTCATCATGTAGAGCCGCCATGTGACTTTGAGAGAAAACCTTAGCGATGAACTTATCCGCCAACTCATCCCATGTAGTGATGGAATGATTGGGGAGCCTCTCCAACCAATCTAACGCCTTTCCCCGAAGTAAGAACGAGAAAAGTCTAAGTCTCAATGCATCCCTCTGAGACATTTTTCTGCTTGTCGCCCCAACAAGTATCCACAAAACCTTTGAAATGTTTATAGGAATTCTTATCGGCGGCACCCGTGAAATAACCTCGTTGTTCGAGCAAGGTGAGCATCACATTTGTAATCTGGAATTTCCCCGCCCGGATTCAGGGAGGAACTATTGCACTTGCGTACCCTTGATTAGAGAGAACTCTTGGGTCCATTGTTGGTGGACGTGGAGGAGGGTCTAGTATATTCTCATTTGCATTGGCATTTTGACGTCTCCTAGGAGCTTGAGGTAATATATCTTCTTGTTCTAGATCCTCAACCTCCTCCCCAACGACCACGTTGCCAAGAGGGTCATTTGCATTTAAATCCATGTGTACCTGAATGATTGACACAAATAAAGTTGGTAAAAAGAAGGAAAGAGAAGCAAAACACAAAACTAGCTACACAAATAATCAACACCGTAAGCTCCCCGGCAACGGCGCCAAAAATTTAATCGCAGCAAACCCAACCTTACACAATGGTAGGAAGAGAGGGAGATAAAATCGTTACCCGAATAGTGGTATCGGGGGCGATTTTCCACAGGGAGCTTGGAATGGAGTTGCGTATTTATCTAGACTAGGAATGTGTTTGTGCTCGTAATTGCACTCCTAACATTTTTGGGTTTTTGTTTATCAACTACTATTATCAACTACAGATTAAGACTAATTTATGCTAAAGGGATATTTTCTAAGTTGTAATTAATATAGGGAAAGACACTAGGGTCGTGGCATCACCTAGGTGGTTAACTAACGGGTAGAAACTACTAATAATAGATTGACATATTTGGGATCAATGTTATAACCATTGAACAATTGTACCCACTCTCACACCTCTCGCTAAAGAGAATGATTTTTCCCAATTGACTCTCGAGAAGCCAATTGGGTAGGCCAATTAGAACAAGCAACTAGGGTTCAACTTGGGTGATTACTCTCTCAAGGTTTAACCCGTTAATTGGGACTACCATTTCTCATGGGTCCATCCCAATTCCTTGTTGGGTCAATTTTGGGATCATAGACTCTCTTTCTCAAGAAGAGTCAAGACCCACTAAGCTAGAATCAATTTTTGCAACCACCAATCCTTAATTAAAGCATAAAATTAACCCAAATAACAAACACCCAATGTCAATATTTCATTAAGAAGCTACACCCATCAATTACCCTCACTAGGGTTGAGCCACAACCCTAGCTAATGGTTTTAGCTAGACATAATTAAAGAAGAAACAGAAGAAATAGAAGAAGAAACAACCATATTAACTAATTGCTAATGTTAATCTAGAATAATCTATGAATAAATAAATCTAAAATGCCTAAAATAGGCTAAAACATATGTCTCACGAGCGCATCAGCTATCTGATGTTCCAAACTTAACGTAAAAGTGGCAAATGTTCTATTTATAGTGGGATGGAAAAACTAGACAAAAATGCCCATGCGGAGTCAGTACCGGCCGCACACACACGACCACGACCGCACTACTTGGTTGATATCCAAATCTTGCTTCTCTGAAGTGGTTAATGCGGACCGCATGAAGTTGAGGTACGGCCGCGAAGGGAATTCATGCGGACCGCATGAAGTTGTTGTGCGGCCGCGTGGATGGGTTTTCTATGAAACTACACCTTCTCTGAACCTGCTTGGCGCGAACCACGTAATGAGATTGTGTGGACGCATGAAAGGGACGCGGGCTGCGTAAAGTCAATCGCAGCCACGTGGCTTAATACTGATTTTAGCACTTCTATGAACTTCTATGGTGCGGCCGCGTGATAAGAAGGTGCGGCTGCATGAGTTGGACTGCCGCCGCGTGGATGGACTTATAACTTCTGCCTTCTCTGAAATAATCTTATGTGGCCGCATGACATGATGGTGCGGTCCGCACCAAGCTATGAATTTCATCACTTCAATGATCTTTGACACCTGAGCAGGTTTTACTCCGTTTAGAGCCGATCTTTGTTGTTTTTTCACTTTGTCACTCAAACCTGCAACCAAGCACAATCTGTATGAATTTTTGGGACTATTTTGTAGCAAATTATACTCACAGTGCAGGCAAGTATGGGTAAAATATGTTAAAATCCTACTTATCAGTTAGCACTACCAAATATAATATCATCGACATAAATTTGAATATTGAGGTTACCTTTCGATGATCATTTAATAAATAAGGTAGTATCTATTTTACCTCTTGTATAGCCATGATAAACAAGAAAGGAACTTAGTCTATCATACCAAGAACGTGGAGCTTGTTTTAGCCCATACATCGCCTTAGTGAGCTTGTACACATGATATGGAAATTTTGAATCTACAAAGCCTGGAGGTTTTTTCACATGTATTTATTCTTCGATAAATCCATTCAAAAAGACACTTTTACCATCCATTTAAAACAACATGAATCCTTTAAATGATGCGTATGCCAAAAGAAATACGACTCCAAACGAGCTACTGGGGCAAAAGTTTCATCACAGTCGACTTTTCTTGTTGTGAGTAGCCCTGAGCAACTAGTCTTGATTTATTTCATATGACCTTTCCATCCTCGTTCAATCTATTTCTAAAAACTCACTTTGTTCCAATTATAGAGACATTATCAGGTTTGGGTATCAAATCCCACACTTGATTCTTCCTAAATTGATTCAACTCTTCCTGCATAGCTTGCACCCAGCTTGAATCTTTTAGTGCTTCCTCTATATTTTTTGGCTCAATCTGAGAGATCAATGCGATATTTGCTTTATTTTTTAGGGCTCCTATGGTTTTCATTCCTTCATTTGAATCCCCTATAATGAATTTCTGTGGATATTCAGGCTCACTTCTCCATTCATTTGTACGAACTACATTTGTAATTGACTCGATTGGTTGATCTGGTACATTGCTGCTGTCTTCACCAGTTGACTTTGTCGCAACAGATGTATCAGTCGACTCTTGCAGTTTGTTTGTCTCCTGAGTTTCTTGAGCTGGATCATCATCACCTGCAGTAATTCCTTTCTCGACCAAGGGGTTATTTTGATCTAGTATAACATGTACAAATTCTTCCACACATAATGTGCATTTATCATTAACTCTAAAAGACCTACTATTTAATGAGTATCCCAGAAAATACCTTTGTCGCTTCTTGGATCAAACTTTCCAAGATTATCCTTATCATTATTGTGGATAAAAAATTTACATCTGAAGGGATAGAAGTAACTGATATTTGGACATTCACCTTTCCATAGTTCATATGGAGTCTTATTCAGAATAGGCCTTATGAGACAACGGTTGAGAATGTGACATGTTGTACTTACACCTTCTGCCCAGAAGTGGTTTGGAAGTGAGTGTTCAACTAACATGGTTCTTTCCATATCTTGGAGGGTCCCGTCATTTCTTTCCACAACCCCATTTTTTTGTGGTGAGCGTGGTGTAGAGAAATTATGGGTGTATCCCTGATCCTTACAAAAATTTTCAAATTCTCCTCCATGGCCACTCTGAATTGTTGAAATCAGATATTTCTTTTCTCTTTTAACCTTTTTGCAGAAAACTTCAAAATTTCTTAATGCTTCATCATTATGAGATAAGAAAATTACCCAAGTGAAACGTGAATAATCATCAACAATAACAAAATCATACCTCTTTCCTCCTATACTAGCAGTTCTAGTATACTTAAATAAATCCATATGAAGTAATTGCAAAGTTTTTAAAGTAGATACTGTATCTTTGTTTTTGAAAAAGTTTATGGTCTGCTTACCCATTTGACATGCATCGCAAATATGAGTTCCAGAAAAATTCAGTTTGGGTAGACCAATAACTAATTCATGTTTGAATAATTTTTCTATCAAATGCATGCTATCATGACCAAGTTTCCTATGCCATAACCATGGATCATCAGACATATAGGATAAGCAAATATGACCATCTATCTTTTCAAAACTATCAAGGATATTAACATTTCCATACCTTTTCCCAAAAAGGACTATTTTACCTAATTCATCTTCAATAGCACATCATATTTTCTTAAAATTTACCTCATATCCTGAGTCGCAGAGTTGGATTATGCTCAAGAGATTGTAGTTGAGTCCATCGACAAGATAAACTTCAGTGATTTCACAATTGTTATTGAAGGGAATTGTTCTAGTACAAATTATATTGCCTTTTGAATCATCCCCGAGCTTAACACTTCCTCCATCAATTTTCCTAACTTCTTTGAACATGTTTATGTCACCTGTCATATGACTGGAACACACACTATCTAGATACTATTTTCCTTTGCAGCTTATTCTATTGTGTTCCTGCAAAACAAGATGATTACTTTCTTTAGGTACCCAAGCTTGCAGGGGTCCTAAAGGGTTACTGTTACTAGGTTTAGAATTTTTTGGTTTCCAAACCCATCCTGAAACATTTATTTTACGTAAACGACAAAAGGAATATTTATGACCACTTTTGTTACAGTAATGACACATAACTTCTGACCCACTTTTAGGTCTTTTATTAGTGTTAGTACTAGTCTACTTGGTTCCGGCTGGTCCTTTTCCAGTTGACTTGTAAGTCGTCTGGTTCGACCTAACAAAACTGTGACGGGTGGATTTGCGCATGCCATTGAGTTGTATTTGAAATTACTCAAACTCTTCTTGAAGTACTTCTTTTTTTTTATTTCACATACTTCATGTTTGAGTTTCCGGTCTTTAACTTCCTTAGCGAGTCTCTTAAGCTCATTCATCATTTTTAAGACTTTTTCAAAGTTAAATCAAGAATATCCTATAATTCATTGCATCTTCCATAGTTTTAGGATCTTACCTCACTAATTTCACCTCGTGCCATGAAACAGTTTTCATTTTCATCATCTGAAATGTCCTCGTCTATCCAGCATCCTGAGGATTTATTTATTTCGTTTTCCAAAATTTTCATGAAGCAGAGACTTGCTATCTCTTCGTGGTCTGAATTATCCTCATCGCTCCAGCTTCCGAAGGATTTGTTCTTGTTGAAGCCTCTGGAGATCTTCCTCTTCAGTTCTGGGCACTCAGCTTGAATATGACAAAATCTTCCACATTCATAGCAATTTCCATCATTCTTATCCTGTTCGTTGTATTGCCTGGATCGTCCTGGTGGAATTATTCCTTTCTTTGTGTTCCTATATCGTCTCACTAATCCATCCATGCTTCCAGATAACATAGAAATTTCTTCTTGCAAAGCTTCAAGACCACCATCAATTTCGTTTTTAGCTATTTCAGTAGAGGTTTTGAATGCAACTATTTTCTTTCTCTTCTTGATTGGTCTTCTTGAGATGCGTCTTTTCAAAAGCAATGAGTTCTCCTCGTAGTTCATCACAAGATAATTTGTTTAGATATTGAGATTCCAGTGAGACTACTTTGGTCTGCCAAGTGGTTGGAAAGCTCCTGAGAATTTTTTTGACTTGATCACCACTGGTGTAAGGCTTGTCAAACGCCTTTATATCGCTAATTATTTTGCTAAACCTGGCAAACATCTCTTCAATGGATTCTCCTTATTACATTGAGAATAGTTTGTAATCATGGACCAACATGTTGATATGTGTTTCCTTTACTTTGTTGGTTCCTTCATAAGTGACCTCAAGCTTGTCCCACATTTCTTTGGTTGTGTCACAACTTGATATTTTCTCATATTCTTCACTACTTATAGCATTGTGAAGCAGATTTCTCTCTTTGTTATTAACTTGTACCACTTCAATTTTCTCTTTTGTGTATGAATCTACATCTTTAAGATCAGCAAGTGGTGGAGCGGCAGTTGGTAAGGGATAGTTTCCCTTTTTGATGACTCTCTAGACTTTGACCTCATGAGCTTTGGCAAAGATTTCCATTCGCACTCTTCAGTGGGAGAAATGTTGTCCATTGAAGTATGGTGGTCTAACTTGTGAAGTTCCTTCCTGAAAGAGAGCTCCTATGATAACTTGATTTGCTTTGATCTTTTATCACAAGTTGTTAAGCAAAAGTAAAATATGAGCCTTGATCTGATACCAATTGAAAGTACAAGAGGGGAGGGAGTGAATTGTAAATATTTTAACTTAATCGCTTATTAGTTGACTAATTAATCAAGTAGCCGACTAGATATACTAACTTAACAATTAAAATGACAAAAAGTAAATTGCGGAAGGTAAATGCAGGAATTAAAGATACCAGGATTTTATACTGGTTCGGATTTAATGTGAATCCTAGTCTAGTCCCATTGGGTTAAAAGGTAGTTATCTTTTAATAGATGTGTTTCTCTGAGTACAGTTGAAGTGAATTGACAACACAGTTTCTCTAACACTCATTTCTTTTTGATACAATGTCTCACCAGTGTTATACTCTCCTTTTTTTCTCTAACTTGTTACACAGTAGATCTTAGTAAACTACAATGTTTGTTTGCAGTAGAATAAAAAGAGTGGTTTTGGTTCGATCAAAGGATGTATGACTAGGGTTTAAGGCTGGGTATAAATAATTTGATGAAGGTCGAGGCTTGACAATCTAAGAGATTTGATCCTTGGAAAGAGATTGATTCTTTCCAAGAATAAGGTAGCTAGCCGTTACTTTCCCTTGATTTCCTTCCTTCAGCAGATGTATGTAATGAAGACTTGCTCCTTGATTGTTGGTTCTTTCGAAATTAGTCACATATCAATATTTGCAGAATCTTCGATCTTTCGGGATGCTGGCTTTGATTCGTGCCAAAGTTTAGGCTTGCTTGATTCTTTCCATGGCAGCTGGCCGTTACTCTTTGCTCATTGATTGGCTGATTGGATTCTTTCCTTAGTCATCCAGATTTGTGAGTCCTTCCCTTAGGCATCCGGATTTGCTGATTGTATTGTAATCTTTGTTGATTGATTTCTTTCCTTAAGCATCAAGATTGACTCCATCAGTCTTGTAGTATCTTCTTGATTCCTTGTAATAGATTTCATGCATATGTATATTATTTGTATCATTAAAACTGGATCTAATAACCAAGAGCTACAAATTTCATGTATTGATCATCTCTTAGTTTTTCATTGATTACGATATATAAGATGCAAAAGTTAGCCTGTATTGTATCAACCACAACTTCTTATACACAACTCCAAACGCCACATGGTAGGGCTACAACTTTCAATATTGGATCCTCTCCAAATTCCTTATAGATTGCGAGATATAAGCTTCCAAATTTGGGTTAGTGTAGCAGGAATTTCCTTTATGCGATCACGAAAGTCCTTCTGCGATCGCGTTTCACTGGCCAATATTTCCCATTTTACTCATCGCGATCGAATAGCACATTGCTATAGCCAAAAACTAGCAGCTAAAAATAGCTTAGAAATAGTCCAAAACCACCTCGAAACTAATACGAGCCACTCGGGACCCTGTTCGAACATACCAACAAGTCTCAAAACATATCACAGACTTATTCGAGGCCTCAAATCACATTAAAAACGCTAATAACACGAATCACAACCAATTCAAGCCTAATGAAACTAAAAATTCCAACTTCTACATCTGATGCCGAAACATATCAAATCCAGTCCGATTGAACTTAAATTTTGCACAAAAGTCATAAATGACATAACAGAGCTATTCAAATTTCCATAATTGGATTTTTACCCCCTTATAAAAAAGTCAATTATCCGATAAAACTTTCAAACTAAATTTCATGTTTTCGCCATTTCAAGCCTAATTTAACTATGTACCTCAAAATAAATATCCAGACAAACTCCTTGGCTCGAAATTATCATAAGGAGCTATTGGAACCATAGAAATTCTATTCCGAGGTCGTATAAATATTTTCATCATCCGGTCAATTATTTAAACTTAAACCTTTAACTTAGGGACCATGTGTCCCATTTCACTCAGAATCTAGAAACCAAATATCCCGGCATGTTACAACACCACGATATAGCATAGAGAAAACATAATTTAAGGGATCGGGGTTAAAATACTCGTAATGACTGGCCGGGTCGTTATATTCTTCCTCTCTTAAATAAATGTTCATCCTCGAACGAGTATAGAAACATACCTGAAGTGGTGAAAACATGTGGATAACGGCTACACATATCATGCTCGGTATCCCAAGTCGCCTCCTCAGGCGGTTGACCCCTCCACTATACTATTACTGGAGCAATGTTCTTTGACCTCAACTTTCAAACCTGTCTATCCAAAATAGTTACCGGATCCTCAACATAAGATAAATCCCATTTCAACTGGACTGAGCTGTAGTCTAACACATGAGATGGATCAATGTGATACTTCCGGAGCATGAAAATATGGAATACTGGATGAAATGTATCTAGACTAGGTAGAAATCCAAGCTTGTAAGCCACCTCACCAATCCTTTCAAGTATCTCAAAAGGTCTGATATACTAGGGCTCAACTTTGCCTTCTTCTTGAACCTCATAAACTCTTTATGGGCGAAACCCGAAGTAAGACCCGCTCCCCAACTATGAATGCCACATTACAAACCTTTCGATCCACATAACTCTTCTGTCTTGATTGGGCTATACAAAGTTGATCCTAAATCTATTTAACCTTTTCCAAAGTATCCTGAACTAAGTCTGTATCCAATAGTCTATCCTCACACGGCTCAAACCAACCCACCGGAGATCGACATCATTTCCCATACAAAGCCTCATACGGAGTCATTTGAATGCTCGATTGGTAGATATTATTATAAGAAAACACTACTAGTGACAGAAAATGATCCCAAGAACCTCCAAAATTCATTAACACAGTCGCGAAGAATATCCCCCAATATTAGAATAGTGCGCTCAGACTGTCCGTCTGTCTGAGGTGAAATGTTGTACTCACCTCAACCTGTGAGCCTAACTCGTGTTATACAGTCCTCCAAAATTACGATGTATATTGCGTACCCCGATCTGAGATGGTAGATTTCGGCATTCCATGAAGCTTGGGAATCTCGTGGATACAAACTCGAGCCAACTGCTCAGAAGAATAAGTAGTTGCCACTGCAATAAAATGAGCAGACTTGGTAAACCTATCAATAATTACCCGAACTGCATCAAACTTTTTCTGAGTCCGTGGAAGCCCAACAATAAAATCCATAGTAATTCGCTCCCATTTCCACTTTGGAATCTCTAACTTCTGAAGCAATCCACCTAGCCGGTGGTACTCATATTTCACCTGTTGATAATTTAGGCACCGAGCAACATACTCTACTATGTCGTTTTTCATTCTCCTCCACCAATATTGATGTTTCAAGTCTTGATACATCTTCACGGCACCCGGATAAATGGAATGCCATGAACTATGAGCTTTCTAGAGAACAACTCACTCAAACTATCTATATTGGGCACATATGACCGGTCCTAAATTTGCAACACACCATCATCCCCAATAGTGACCTCATTGGCATCGCCGTGTTGAATCGTGTCTTGAGGACAAGTAAGTGGGGGTTGTTATACTGACACTCTTTTATACGATCATATAAAGAGGACTGAGAAACTACATATGCCAGAACTTGAATGGGTTCCGAGACATCCAATCTAACAAGCTGGTTGGCTAAGGCCGGAACCTCCAGTTTTAGTGGCCTCTCTACAGCCGGTGGATATGCTAAACCTCCCAAATTCTCTACTTTTTGACTCAAGGTATCGGTCACCACATTTGCCTTATCTAGATGATACAAGATGGTTATATCATATTCCTTAAGTAACTCTAACCACCTCCGTGCCACAAATTAAGATCTTTTTGTTTGAACTAATGTTGTAGACTATGATGGTCGATAAAGACCTCACAATAGACACTGTACAAATAATGCCGCCAAATCATCAAGGCATGAACAATAGCTGCTAACTCGAGGTCATGGACCAGATAATTCTTTCTCGTGTACCTTCAACTGTCTAGATGCATAGGCAATCACCCTACCGTCTTGCATCAACCCCGCCGAGACCAATACGCGACGCATCATAATACATAGTATAAGATCCTGAACGTGTAGGCAACACCAATACTGTGGTTGTAGTCAAAGTTGTCTTGAGCTTTTGAAAGCTCTCCTCACACTCCCCAGACCATCTAAACGGAGCACCCTTCTGGGTCAATTTGGTCATAGGTATGAGAAACCATCTACAAATCGGCGATAATACCCTACCAAACTGAGGAAACTCTGTATCTCAATAGCTGATGATGGTAATCGGCCAAATCTGCACTACTTCAATTTTCTTCGGATCTACATGGATCCCCTCGCTTGATACTACATAACCTAAAAATCCTACTTAATCGAGCAGAAATTCACACTTAGGAAATTTTGCATACAAATTATTTTCTCTCGATGTTTGAAACATAGTTCTCAGGTGCTGCTCATGATGCTCCTGGCTTCGAGAGTACACCAGAATGTCATCAATAAGCACAATGACGAATGAGTCAAGATAAGGCTGGAATACACTGTTCATCAAGTGCATAAATACTGTTGGGCCTTTGTTCAGCCCAAATAACAAAACAAGGAACTAGTAATGACCATACCGAGTCCTGAAAATAGTCTTTGGAATATTTGGATCCTGAATCTTCAACTAATGATACCCTAACCGCAAATCAATTTTTGAAAACACTTTGGCACCCTGTAGTTAATCAAATAGGTCACTAATGTGATGCAATGGGTACCTGTTTTTCATTGTAACCTTGTTCAACTGTCAATAATCAAAACACATTCGCATGGAACCATCTTTATTCCTTACAAACAAGAATAGAGCACCCCAAGGCGATGCACTGGGATGAACAAAACCTTTATTAAGCAACTCCTATAACTAATCTTTTAATTCCTTCAATTGTGTTGGGGCCACATGATATGGTGGAATAGAAATGGTCTGAGTGCGCGGTAATAAATCAATGCCAAAAGTCAATATCCCTGACAGGTGGCATACCCAGAAAATCTACAAGAAACACATCTGGACAGTCTTGCATTACTGGAACACAGTCAACAATATGAGTGTTATCATCAGCATCTCTCACAAAAGCCAATTATGATAAACACCAAATATGAAATTACCCTACAAGGAACATAATCTAGGAACCGCTTGACAATATATGTGGTATACCTGGAATAATAAACGTTATAGTTTTAGCTTTATAATCGAGAACCGCATGATATGGCAACAACCAGTTCATGCCCAAATAATATCAAAATCTACCATATTGAGCAGCAAGATATCGGCTTTGGTATCAAAACCATTAATAAAAATTAAACATGACCGATACACATGGTCAACAATAATGGAATCTCCCACAGGTGTAGACACATGTACAAGAGAACTCAGAGAATCACAGAATACACCCAAGTATGGAGAATAGGTGGAGCCTGGATCAATCAAATATGAAGCCTATCTATGACAAATCAAAATAATACATGTGATAACTGAGTCAGATGCAACTACCTCAGTCCTGGCCGGAAGAGCATAATATTTGTCCTGGCATTGTCCTCTAGGGCGACCTCTACCTGCCGACCTCCACCTGAAGCTGGCTGTGTAGGTGGAGTGGCAACTAGTACAGTAACCATGGCTAGAGAAGCTTGAGGGCCCTATGGAATAGGTTGGGCCTAACAAATCTATGAAGGTGCACCCATCCTGAATCTAGGCAATCCTTCACTATATGAAGAGTGTCAACACTCTTAATACAAGCACTCAGAGGACGTGGCTGCTAAGATTGGCTTGCCCGATCGTCTAGATTGACGACGAAAGCGCCTCGTGTAGGAGGTACAGTAGACAACGGCGGTGCATAATAGGAGACGTGAGGTCTAGGAGTAGTCAAAATACCCACTAGAAGGTGGAAGTGTTGAGCGAATAGGATGGCTCACATAGCCTCTACTATGACGGGTTGTAGTTGGTGCATGTAAACTACTATATGTGCCAGAATCTCGAGGCCTCTTAGTCTCCCTGTATTCTCTCTCCCAGGTCCGCGTACCCTCCAATCTCCTAACGACTGTCACTACTTGTTAGTATGTAATGTCCATCTCCAACTCTCAAGCCATGCCGAATATGATACTAAGCTTGAGCTCCACGATAAATCGACGAACACGTTCTCCGTAAGTAGCAACAAGGGCTGGTGCATGCCCTGATAAATCACTAAACTGGACTGCATACTCTGATACTGTCATAGAGCCCTGGCACAACTTCTCGAACTTTGTGCGCCATGCATCTATGAAACTCCGGGGAACATACTCCCTCAAGAACATATCCGAAAACTGAGTCCAAGTGAGTGAAGCTGCCTCGGTTGGACTATCAAACTCATATGCATGCTACCACTGATAAGCTGCTCCCCTAAGCTGGAACGCAGTGAAAGAAACCCACTAGACTCCACAATACCCATAGTACAAAAGATACAGTGGCACTTTTCAAGAAAAACTTGGGCTTCCTCTAACGTTAATTCGTTAAAAGTAGGAGTTTGGTACCTCTTGTACCTCTCGAGCCTGAGCTTCTCCCCCTCGAAAATTGCTTCTCTAACCAAGGTTGTACTAGTACAACCGTCTACACTGGTATGACCCCTGGACATGGTCAACCTAGACTCAAGCCTATGGAGTACGAGCGGTGAGAGTCAGTGCTCCTCTCACGGCTGAAATGGGTCACGAGTAAGTGGAATCAACCCTGCCATAGCTAGATGCTAAACACGCTAAAAATTGTGCAAGAGTCTCGTGAAGTGCGGGAGTAATAATAGGAATCTTAGGTGCCTGCTCTCCAGTCGGAGCTACTAGTGGCTCCTCTGCAACAACTCGTACAGGTGCTCTAGCTACACCATGCGTCCATACCTGGCCTCTACCTCATCCTCTGCCTCTCACGACTTTACTAGGAGGCACGAGTGTCTGATTATTGGATCCAGTTGTGCGGGTTCTCACCATCTGTGAGAGAATAGAAAGACCTAGATTTAGAATTTTGAAATCAATCAATTCGCACGATACATAATCAAAGAAATGAAGCTTCCTAACCATTTCATGTCCTCCCGAAGCTAAGTACAGACTTCTCCATACTGATCCGCGAGACTCTACTAAACCTGCTTGTGACTCATAACACCTGTGAACCTAGAGATCTGATACTAACTTGTCACGCCCCGATTTCTCTCCGTAGGATATCGTGATGGCATCTAGTCTCTAAGACTAGGTAAGCCTATCAACATGCAAAATATTTAAAATAACAATATATACTTGATAAGTCGGGATTTTAACATGTTTTATGCCCATACTTGCTTATACTTTGAGTATGAATTGCTACAAAATAGTCCCAAAATGCTCACAAGTTTTGCTTGATTGCAGGTTTGATCGACAAAGTGACAAAATATCAAAGATCAATTCAAAAGGAGTGAAACCTGCTCAAGTATCAAAGATTAAGTGAATTGAGGAAAAGAGAGCCTAGTGCGGGCCGCGCAAAAGTGAATGCGGCCGCACTAGGAGGTTCAAAGACATGGCTAGTATGGGCTTAAGGCTAAGCAGCTGTGGTACTCATTACGCAGTCTGCAGTGATGACTTCGAGGCCGCACTACCTTTTGGTACGGTCCGTGGAGTAGAGATTCAAAGAGATATGAACTCCAAAGTGTCAAGCCACGCGGTCCGCGGTCCTCAAGATCAGAGAAGCTGAAAGTTGAAATTAAAGAGCCAGAGCGACCGTGGTCCATTTTGTGCGGCCCGCACTGACCCACATGGGTATTTTTGTCTAGTTTTTTTAGCCTAGTGTAAATAGAACATTTTACCATTTTTAGGTTATCTTTTGTATCTGGAAACTTCAGACGAAGTTGCGCTTGGTTTTGTAGCCATTTTTGGTACTTTTGCTTTTCATTAACGATAGATTATTGTAGTTTCTTCTTAGCAATTAATTAATATGCTTAGTTCTTCTTCTATTTTTTTAATTTTTGTATCTAACATGAGTAGCTAAACCTATTAGCTAGGGTTGTGGCTCAACCCTAGTGTGGGTAATTTATGGGTGCCATCTAGGGTTAGATTGACTATGGAAAATTGCTATTTGGGTTGATATTATATTTTAATTGAGAATTAGTGGTTGCAAACACTAATTCAAGCTTTGTAGGTTTAACTCTTCTTGAGAAAGAGAGTCTATGACCCCAAAATTGACCCAACAAGGAATTAGGATGGAATCATGAGAAATGATAGTCCCAATTAACGGGTTAAATCTTGAGAGAGTAATCACTCTACTTGAACCCTAGTCGGTTTGTCTAATTTACATACCCATTTGGTCTCGAGAGAGTCAATTGGGAAAAATCACTCTCTCTACCGAGAGGTGTAAGAGTGAGTAAGATTGTGCAATGGTTATAACATAAGTCCCAATTATGTCATTCGAATCCTAGTAACATTTACCTGTCAATTAGCCACCTAGGTAGTGTCATTTATAAAATTAGTTATAATTCAAAAACTTAAAAATGTTTGAAGTGACATTAGGAGTACAAACAATCTCTAGGCTAGACAGAAAATCTAACTCCACTACTAGATCCCTGCGGAAATGGATTCCGACCTCTATTCGGGTAAAAGCTATTGCGACCCACTCTTCCTACCATAGTGTAGCATCAAGTTGGCAGCAATCACTTTTTGGCGTCGTTGTCGGGGAGCTTACGGTGTTGACTATCTGTTTAGTTAGTTGTGTGTTTTGCTTCTCTTTCCTTCTTTTTTACTAATTTTGTTTATGTCGATCACTCAGGTACACATGGATCTTAACGAAAATGACCTTCTTGGCAACGTGGTCGCGGGGGAGGAGGTTGATGATCTTGAACAAGAAGAGGTCTTACCTCAAGCTCAACAGAGCGACCAAAATGCCAATGCACATGCTAATCTGAATGAGAATATTCCAGATCCTTCTCCGCTACCACCAAGAGTGGCCCCAGGAGTTCTCCCAAATCAAGGATACGCGAGTGCCATTGTTCATCCTCTAATACAGGAGGGGAACTTTCAAATCACAAATGTCATGTTGACCTTGCTCAAGCAAAGAGGATATTTTACGAGTGCCTGCGATCAAAATTCCTACAAGCACATGAAGGGGTTCGTGGATACATGCTGGGGTAACAAGCAGACAAACGTGTCCGAGGTGCATTGAGATTGAGACTTTTCCGTTTCTCTTTGGGGTAAAGCGTTGGATTGGTTAGAAAGCTCCCCAATCATTCTATCACAACATGTGATGAATTGGCAAACAAATTTATTGCCAAGTTCTTTTCTCCAAGTCATATGGAGGATCTTTGTCGACGCCCCCCATTTTATCTTGAGGGAAAGAAATCGGGTTTATGACATTATTGGTGGAATGACTCTTTTATCCCCCTTTTGGGGTTAATTTGGGCTATGGATTTTGAAGAGTCCCACCTAATTATTATAGTGCATTAGGAAACTTTTTGAGAAAAGAAGAAGGATTCAAAGGAAAATCAGAGTTTGGGTAAGGGCTTGAGATTATCTCAAGGGGAAGGTGTTAGGCACCCCTCAAGATCCACTAGTGTGGTTCCCGACCTTGCTTAGTTGTGACTTTGAGAAGAGAATAGAAATAGACAAGCAAAGTTTGCACATAAGAAGTACAAGCAAGTTGACGATTTTGAAAGAATGGTGGCAAGTAAAGAGAATTTTAGTTATAAAAACATTTAAATAAATGAAAAGTAAAAAGAGGGTCCTAGGTTTAACTATAATATGGATCATTCGATGCCCATACATGTTCCCAAATAGGGGTCGCCTTATGATATTAGCGCATCGTCGTCATCTCCATATTCTACCCTTCCCACCCCGTTAAGGTATTTAAGCGCGTTTAGTCTTGTTTACTTATTGCATGCTAATACTCGTCCCGACCTGTCGGTCCCGAGGTATTTGGACTTCTAATCCTAGAAGGGGAGAAAGGGGATGAGGGCATATATGGAGTTTAAGGTTAAAAATGCTAAGGCGTCAATCAAAAACAAATAGCACACAAGGGGAATAAACAAACATACAAAGGCTGCACATAAAACCCCTTAAGCCACACAACAATTAGTTTAGCATGACTTACAACTACTGATTTGGTCTTAAGATTAAAACTAACAGTGGACGGATTAGTTTAACACATAGAGTTGGATAATAAGTCTACTTTGAACCCATAGGGTCCGGTTTGTTAGAAATCAAAGTATTTTAGGCGAATGATTTAGAAAATACTGATTTCAGAAAAGGTAATCAGATGCAGAAGAGTTTTAAAGTAAAGTACATATTTTTTAAAGTATCAAGTTGTTTGAGTGAAAATGCTAAAGGTTATGCAAAAGTTTTGAAGGCATGAGTAGTTTGAGAAAAAGGATTGGTTGAAGAATTGTTTTAAAGGCAACTTCTGAGACTGATTAAAATGCTTAGGCAGAACTATTTTAAAAGACTGTTCATGAAAAAAGAATGCAGATTTGTAGAGTTTGAAAGAACACATGGTTCACAAAAAGGTTTTGTTGAAAACATTACTAAAAAATGTTAAGAACCAATTGACAGACTGCTGTTATTTAAACGGATCAGGCGAGTTGAAATTAATCATATATGCATGACATCTACGTTTCGATTTTTAAAGGGAGTTGTTAAAGCATTGATAAAGATGAACGTAATTATCCTATAGTTTGCCTAACGCATATGCAGCTTCTATAGACATGATCTCTATTATGCTCTCAATACAAAATCCCATATGCAGGATTTCTAAATGGTATGCAATATTAACGTCCTATAGGCATGGTTTCTAAGTGATTTGCAATGTTGAAGTACTATAGGCATGATTTCTAAGCGATTTGCAATGTTAAAGTCCTATAGGCATGGTTTCTAAGTGATTTGCAATGTTAAAGTCCTATAGGCATGATTTCTACCCCTTTTGACCTATACAGGAAAGTAACCCCCCTCCCATACCCTTTTACTAATATTCTGCAAGTCTTTTTACACAGTTATTACAAAAATGGAAGGGAAATAAATACATTGAAACTATAAACGGACCTGAGGAAGCCCAAAGCAACCTTAATGTCCAACACATGTATTTTACTAAATCCGGGCTCCAGATTCCAAGGCCTGTTCTTAGAGTGTTTCAAAGTTCCAAGGGCTTTCAGGAAGCCCCGACAATGCTTACACCCTAAAGATTGAATAGAGTAGTGCAATGTGTGGAATTACCAGCCCTTAGGCATCCAAGTTCAGAAGGAACTCTATGGTCCCTAAACATGGCTTACCATAGGGGGACAGGACTTAAAGAACTAAAATAAGTGTAAAGTGAGGGGATTAGAGGAATACCAAAGCAAATGATGGTCATACCCAGTCATGGGTGGGACTGGCACACCCTGATCCTTTACTTGATTCAAAAAAATAAAAGAGTAGACTTTTAGAAGTCAGACAGGGGTCTGTGTGGTGATTAGGACACTACCAGACCCTAGTCCAGGCTCAACACATAAAAGGGGTTAAGGGAATGGGATTGATTTGAGTGGAGGTTCAAAAGAACCTGATCCTAAAGCAAGGATAGCAATGAGATGCTACCTCAACTTTGGACATACTCACATACAAGGGGGATTAAAGGGAAAGGGGATCACATGAAAGCAAACATCAAGGAGAGATAAGAAAACATATCAGCAACAACATGCAGAAAGGCATAACAGACTAGTGTATAGTCATTTAGTACCAGAAAAATGTTGTTAAGGGGTCATGTAGAAGGGAGAAATAAACAAATAGTTTTATAGAACAATATTTAAATGATGGAGACCTACCAGTTGCAAGTGTCGAACAATAGAACAAGAAAATAGAGTTCTATAGTTTAGCCTTGGCTTTCAGCCGGCTAAACACAAGAAGCAACACAAGCAGTAGAAAAGAGAAGAGAGAGTTTAGTGTGTGTGTTAAATTGAATTGTTCGTGTGTTTGAAGAGAAAGGAGTGGGGTATTTATAATTTGAAAATAAGTAGCAAGTAAGGCAAAAAATACTTTAGTATCAAATCACAATTAATTAGGGAAAGGATTTCCTTCAATTAAGTAGTCGGACTTAGGGTAATGAAAACATAGTTCCATTTATGGAAAGAAAATCAAGAATACTTTGCAAAATAACGGGCAAATACATATAAAGTTTTTGAAAACACACGGTTTTAAACAAATAAGGCAAGAATAGAATCGACAATCACATAGTAAATCAAGGAATCAGAGATTCGAACTCAGTAATGAACGGAGTCAGAATATAGGCCCAAATCAGTCAAAGAGAGAATCAAAAATAAATTCATAGAAAAAATCAATCCCCAAAATTATGGTTATTCAGAGAGAAAATATTTGACTATAAAAAGGGAGCATACTTAAACATGCGAGGTTAAAAAATAAGCAGAGTTGTCATGCAAAATAGAAGAAAATAGACATGAAAGGAATCAAGAGGTCTTGCAAAGCTTTGCAAGAATCAGAAGCATGAGACGAGTTTTTTTAGAGAATTAGGGTTTTGAAATTAAACAGGAAACAAAAATACTCGCACACAAGTAATCTGAAAATCCCCAAAAATCCAGGGTTTCTTCCCCACAGATAAGAGCATAGAGAATCAGGCAAATAATAAACTCAAAAAGTCCATAAACATTCATGGAAGCATAATGAAAGAAGAAACAGTAAAGAATTTACTCGAAAACCCTAGAAGAAAATATAGTAAAGAGAATACCTAGAAATCATAGTGAAAACACTAAGGATTTACAGCAAAGTCAAATAATGTAAGAAATCACAGTATAACAAGTGAAAATCACACAACCCTAAATTTTAAGAAGATGGACCATTTTGAAAACAAAAATTGAAAAGAACGTGGAAAACACTTAGCAATCTTAGAAAATATCATGGATCTGAAGTAGATCTTAAAGAGAAACAAAGAAGAAAAACCTCGGAGACTTAGGGTTTTCGAGAAAACCCTAGAAAAAATGAGAAAGGCCTGGAACGGACTAGTCTTGAGTCGAAGACAGACTCACAAGGTTAAGACTCGCCGGAGAGAGACCGGAAATGGCTATAGAACTCAAGTCGGAGGACCTCTAAACCGGGGGTCTTCAAGGTTGGACTCTACAACCTCGAGCAAAATGATCATAGGGGTGTGTGGGGGTAGGTACACGCTGCTCAGGGTCTATGAAGTCATAGTCTCCAGTGAAACAAGGTCGGAGACCGGCAAAATAGGGCTAGGGTTTGGAGAGAGGTTGAGAGTGTTTGATTGGTGAGGGGGATACAAGGGCGGCTTATGAAATGAAAAATGAGAGGGATTAGGGTTGGCTATGGGTTTAATTAAGGAAGGGCAATCGTTGATCATTGATTAAAACAGTCAACGACTACGATTAAAAATGAGGGTCCGGGCGGGTTAGTCAGATTAAGTCTGGGTCGGGTGATTTTGAAATTGGGTAGTGTAATTGAAGGGTTGGATTGGTGGCGAAATTTGGGCTAAATTAAAATTAAAAGGCTATAATTTAAATAGCCAATTTTCCCCATTTTGATTTTATAAAAATAGAAATGGTGTTTAAAATTAAAAATACTGAGTTAATAAGCAATGCATAAGAACTAATTTTAAAATATTAGGAATGATGTTGTGATTACAGATGCTATTAAATTGAGAAATATGCTAATATTGCAATTTCATGCAATTTTAGTTTAAAAACACCAAATGGACTTGTTAAATTATATAAAAATCATGTAAATTATATTTTAACTGTGAGAATAAAATAAATTATTCACCAAAATGACAAGTTTTGGGAACAATTATTGGTTGTTATAGTGTAAAATAGGCCATAAATTAGTTCTAAAAATCATTGAAAAAAGTGAAAAAATACCAAAACCTTTGTGGATGCTTATATATGCATATACATGCTATTTTGAGAGTGTTTTGAGTATAAAAATATGTAGGAAAAAATTGGGTATCAATAGCTGCCCCTCTTTACCCGAGGAGGATGAAAGAGCTGTTGGGTAAATATAAGATGGCCAATTTTGACCGGAGACAACGATTGTAAAAGGATATTGACCGCGCTATGATTTCCGAGCTACCTACATATCCCCGGTTTTATAGGAATCAGGCCATATGTAGTTCAGGAACCATTGATGGGACATGCCGATGGGAATTCAAAAAAACGGACGTGATGGTCAAACTTGAGAGGGTGCTGGGAATCAGACAAAGTGCGGAGAACTAGAGCGGGATTGCTCCTACTGAGACGGCCGTGAGCCAGCCGGAATACCTGCAAATGGGTGATATGCGTATATATTGCGTAATTTAAACGTGAGGCAAGTTTCCATTGGACCATGAATGTTTGTCTTTGGATGGTTATGATGACGTACTCAGACTATGATGTCCTGGGCAATAAAAATCATAAAGTAAGGGCTCGCAGGCCATGAAATGATGTTCTTGGGCTATGCAGATGGTGCCTCCGAACTATGACGCCTTTGATCGAGTTGGTAATCTTTCAGCCCATGAAAAGGTGGCAATCTTTCAGCCGAATGAGAATTTAAAATGCAGGTGGCGATGTTTCAACAAGTCAAAAAATAAAGCATCAATATTTAAGCCATGCAAGGTGGAGACAATGCTTAGTCTCGAAAGGCAGATAATAGCCTTATGCAATTGGAGGTAGAGCTTAACCTCGGAAGGCAGAGAGTAGCTGTTGACCCAAGTTTCAGTTGAAGTTTTGAAGATTGACAAATGAACTTATGGAAGGACCTGGTCCATCTTGTACTACACAGTCTGAATCAACCAATGCACAAGTGAAGCACGTGAGGAAGATATGCACTAAAGATCACGCATCAATATCTTCTGAACGTAATCGAAAAGGTTGCATTTGGGATAAGGAGGATAGTCTCCTTATGTGAAGAGAACTTGATCCTAAGTTAGGATAAGAGTTGGGGTTTGTATTGGCTAAGGACTTAAATGGACTACGGATAAGAAATGTAGTTGTAATCAAACTCTAACTACTAAGTCAACATATTATTCTGTTGGTTCTCTTTTATAGGTAACACACACAAGTAGAAGTACAACATATTTGAGAGCAAATAAAGCGAGTCTGGTTTGCAAGCAAAATATGCAAGATACAAGTGTGTACGCCTGAAGCTACATGAACTAAGAGAGAAGAACCAGTTCCATCTGTATGTTTAATTCAATTGTAGTACGTTTTCATATTGTACCTTTCAGGTTTACTAGAAACAATTGAATTAGGTACCTTGTGTAATCAAGTTAGAGTTAACTTGATAGTGTCACAGGAGCTGAGGCTATGTGCCACACTGGGATTAGAGTTTAATCCTTAGGTTAACAAAGAGTCTTTGCAAATGTTGTTTGGCTCATTGATTTTTAGTGGAGTTTAAGAAAATCTTACTGAGTAGTAGGTTGCGGTTTTTTCACCTTTTGAGCCAGGTGTTTTCCACGTAAAAATCTCTGTGCACTTTACTTTCAGTTCTTATTATTCCGCAACTGTTGTAGTTAGAACATTTAGAAGAACCAGGTTCTTCTAACGCGAAAATTAGGTACCACACAAATCATCCCCACTAGTGTGGTATTGACATTTATTAACATCAATCTGTATCAGAGCAGGTTATCCTTGAAGAGGTTAACACCTTAGGAAAAGATCAACATGAGTGCACCACCTGGGAATTGGGAAGGACAGTGTACTGCCAGGCCTCCACTCTTCAATGGTCTCTACTACTCTTGGTGGGAAAATAGAATGAGAGACCACATAATGGGTGAAGACAATGAGCTTTGGGACATCATCACTGATGGTTCTTTTGCCACAACCAAGAAGACTGCTGAAGGATTAGATGTTCCTAAGACTAGAGCGGATTGTACTGCTGAAGATCTCAATAAGTGGGAGAAAATGCAAAAGCCAAGAAATTGCTAGTGTGTGGACTTTGTCCTGATGAGTACAATAGGATTCAAGGTTGTACTAATGCAAAGGAGATTTGGGACACTTTACAAGTGGCTCATTAAGGAACACCTCAGGTGAAGAGGTCAAGAGGAACACTACTGTATTCTCAATGTGATAATTTTACTATGAAGGATGGTGAAACTATCCAAGAGATGTATATCAGATTCACTACACTGACAAGTGAACTTGATTCTCTTGGAAGAGTTATTCTGAAGGAGGACAAGGTGGAGAAGATCCCAACTAGATTTCTGCCAATCTCCTGGAAAAGCAAAATCACTGCTATTCAGGAATCCAAAAACATTGCTACTTTGAAATTGGATGAACTGATTGGAAATCTGACTGCCTATGTTTGATAGGGCAAACCATGAAGATGGATGTTCCAAAGAAAGAAAGAAGTCTGGCTCTCAGAATCTTAGAAGGATCAGATCTTGAAGATGATGAAATGGCTATGATAACTAGAGATCTTAATAAATATCTCATGAGAGGAAAGAGTCCCTCAAGAGGACAAACCTAGGGCTCCTGAGAAGCAGATAAATGATGGTTGCTTTAAGTGTGGAAAGACAGATCACATGATCAAAAACTACCCTCAACGGGAAATTGAATGGAAGAGAGAAAGGGCGGACAGAAGCAACAGGAAGAAGGATTAGGTTCAACCAAGAAGGAACAATGGAACAACCAAAGTTATGGTTGCTTCATGTGGAGACACGTTAGATGAAAACTCAGAAAATGAAGCTGAAGATGAGCAAGCTCGTATGTCCATCGGAGAATTAGAAGACAAGCAGGAGGTAAGTATTCTAAATCTTAAAGAAACGATTAAATTCATGTCTAAAGAAAAGTTGGTTGAGCTCTTGATAGACTTCATAGATGAGTCTGAAATAATAAACAGTTAGAAAGATGTTATGTCTAGGGATTGTGCAATACTAGAAGAAAAATGCAAAAGGTTAGAGTCTAGGGTTGTTGAGAGTAATAACTCAAATACTGAGTTGAAGAACCAGGTTCGTACAATGGAAAACAGTGTCCTAGAATTTAGGTCTAAAAACTTAAAACTGAAAATAGGGACATGAAAGAAAAAGGTTGATCAATCATTCTAACACTAGAAGAAAAATTAGGAAATATAAAAGATGAGATGTATAAGAAAGATGAATCAATCAAGGTCCTTAAAGAAGAACTAGGAAAGGTGAAGCATGAACTAGACAGAACATGCAAATGGAACAAGGCTTCTAATGCACTCTCCTGGCTGCAAGAGCATCACAACAGCAACAAGAGAGGACTTGGGTTTGGGACACAAGCTCCGAAATGGGATCCCAAAAACAAGTACCTCACTCTTCCTGAAAATAAGATCTATACACATTGTGGTAAGACTGGCCATTACAAAAATGAATGCAATGCAAAAGAAAAGGCCAGTCAAAAGAACAAAGCTTTTGTCCAAGAAAAACACAAACTGCCTGGTTGGGCAAAGAAAAATTTAATTCATCCTTTTGCCCATAAAAAGGGACCAAACTAGTTTGGCTTCCTAAGACTAACCCCTGATTTCATTTTGCAGGTCCAAGTGATAGGAAGTAGCCAAATATGGTACATGGATAGTGACTGCTCAAAACATATGACTGGTAATAAGGACCAGTTTCTTTCACTTGAGAACCAAAAAGGAGGTAATGTCTCCTTTGGAAATGGGAAGAAATGTGATATCATTGGGGTTGGAAAGGTAGGAAAGATAGACTCTCATTCCATTGAGAATGTCTATTTGATAGATGGCTTGAAATATAGCCTGATAAGTGTGTCACAACTGTGTGACAGAGGTAACCTTGTGGCTTTCACTTCCAAAAAATGTTTTGTCATTAGCCTTACTACTGACAAGATTGTTTTGCATGGAAGAAGATTTAATAATATTTACATTATAGATTTGCCGACTCTTTCTGAAAATGAACTCACTTGCTTGAGTGTGTTAATTAATGATCCCCTCCTTTGGCACAAAAGACTTGGTCATGCTAGTCTAAATCAATTAAACAAATTAGTTTCCAAGGACTTGGTGATAGGGTTACCTAATATCAAGTTCAAGAAAGACAAATTTTTTGAGTCATGTTCAATTGGGAAGCAGGTAAGGTCATCCTTCAAACTTAAGAAAATGGTAAGTACGTCCACGACGTTGGAACTGGTTCATATGGATCTATGTTGTCCAATGAGAACCATGAGAAGAGGTGGTAAAAGATATGTTATGGTGCTTGTTGATGATTATTCTAGATTTACCTGGGTGCTATTTCTAACTTCTAAAGATGAAGCATTTGAAATGTTCACTGCTTTTTTTAGAAAAATCCAGAAACAGTTAGAAAATCAACTTGCATCCATTAGGTATGATTGTGGAACTGAATTTGAAAATGTGAAGTTTGCTGATTTTTGATAAAAATGGAATAGATCATAATTTCTCTGTCCCTAGGACTCCTCGGCAAAATAGGGTAGTTGAGATGAAGAACATGACCCTTGAGGATATGGCAAGGACCATATTACTTTTCAGTAAACTACCTCATAGCTCTTGGGCAAAGGCTATAAACACTGATTGCTATATAATTAATAGATGCATGACCAAACCTCTTGTAGAGAAAACTCCCGATGAGTTACTTAAAGGGAGAAAACCAAACATATTCCATCTTAGGGCTTTTGGTTGCATGTGCTATGTGCACAATAATGGCAAAGACTCCCTAGTTAAGTTTGATCCCAGAAGTGTTGAGGGAGTATTCTTGGGATATTATTCATATAGAAAAGCATATAAAGTGTTTAATAAAACAACTCTATGTGTTGAAGAAAGTGTACATGTTGTGTTTGATGAATCTAACACTCTTTCTGAGAGACAGGAACATGAAGATAAAGCCATTGGACTGGTGAGACAATTGACTGAAGTTAGAGCACAAGTCAAGGAGGCATCTAAAGAAGGACCAGGTGATGGAATAGGTCATTTCACCTAGGGCAACCTGACAGGGCGAACAAATATGAGAGAAACTGTACAAAATTCTCTGAAGGATCCTGTACCTGAACATGTTCCTCTACAGCATAACAATGAAGGAGAAGCTAATAGAAACCAGCTGGTGGAGAAATCTTAGAAGTACCTAAGTTCTCACCCCATTGAGAACATAATCAATGATCCCACATCTGGAGTCAAGACTAGATCACAACTGAAGAACCTGTGTGTATTTGATGCATTCTTGTCCCTGATTGAACCTAAAAATGTGAGTAAAGCTCTACAAGATGCAGATTGGATCAATGCTATGTAAGATGAGCTCAATCACTATAAAAGAAGCCAAGTCTGGCACTTGGTTCCAATACCTAAGGAAAGTTCAGTCATTGGGACAAAATGGGTCTTCAGGAACAAGCTGGATGAAGATGGAATAGATACAAGAAACAAGACAAGGTTGGTGGTTCAAGGTTATAGACAAGAGGAAGGCATTGATTATAATGAGACTTTTGCTCCAGTTGCTAGACTTGAAGCAATTAGAATACTCATAGCCTTTCCGGCACATATGGAAATCACTCTTCATCAAATGAATGTCAAACGTGCCTTCCTAAATGGCTATCTCAAAGAAGAAGTGTTTGTGAAGCAACCCCCTGTATTCGAAAGCAAAGAATGTCCTAACCATGTATACAAGCTAGATAAAGCTCTCTATGGTCTCAAGCAAGCTCCAAGAGCTTGGTATGAAAGATTGTCAAAATTCCTTCTGGAGCATGGGTACAAAAGAGGTAAAACTGATAGCACCTTGTTTCTAAAAGAAAAAGGTAAAGATCTTCTTGTTATACAAATTTATGTCGATGACATAATTTTTGGGGCTACTACAGATAGGTTGAGTAAGGACTTTACAAAACTAATAGGCAATGAATTTGAAATGAGTATGATGGGGGAACTTAATTTCTTCTTAGGTTTGCAAATCAAACAAAGTCCAAATGGTATTATGATTTATCAGCAGAAGTACACAACAGAACTAATCAAGAAACTTAAAATGGATGAATCCAAAGAAATAGATACTCCTATTGCAACTGCCAAAAAGTTAGATGCTGATGAACCTGGTTCTTCAGTTGATCAAAAGTTGTACAAGGGTATGATTGGTTCACTTTTGTATCTTACTGCCAACATACCTGACATTGTTTTCAGTGTAGGACTTTGTGCTCATTTCCAGGCAAATCCAAAGGAATCACACTTGACTGCAGTCAAAAGAATATTAAGATATCTACAAGGCACAACTGATATGTGTTTGTGGTATCCCAAAGGTAGCAATTATGACTTAAATGGATATGCTGATGCTGACTATGCGGGTTATATAGTGGATGGGAAGAGCACTTCAGGTATGGCACACTTCATAGGATTTTGTCTTGTATCATGGGCTACCAAAAAGCATAATTCAGTGGCCCTCTCTACTGCTGAAGCTGAGTATGTTGTTGTTGCTTCATGCTGTGCTCAGTTGTTGTGGATCAAGCAACAATTGGTAGACTTTGGAATTGAAGTGGGATGCATACCTATATTTTGTGATAACACTAGCGCAATCAGTATGACAAAGAACCTTGTTTATCATAAAAGGACTAAGCACATAGATGTTAGACACCACTTCTTAAGGAACAACTATGAAAAGGCTAATCTCTATAGAATTCCGTGCCACTGATAAGCAAATAGATGACATCTTCACCAAATCACTAAGTAGAGAAAACTTTGAAAGTAACGAGTTGGAATTAGGGATGATTAAGATCACCTAAGAGGTCAAGTTCAGAATGCACAATGAAAAAAAATTAAAAACAAATATGAAATAAAAAAATAAATTTTTTTGTGTGGTTAGGAGTTCTTAATTCTTGTGAATATTAGACTAATTTCTGCTCAGTACAATACTGTAAATAGTATACTCCTGTGATATACATGTATATGATTCACTCATCTCTTATAAATTCTCTATTCTGACATCTGAGGCATAATCAAGAGAAGTTTCATTTGAAGAACATGGTTCATCAATGCATGCTCATGAGAAAGGTCAGGTATGTCTTTATACTTTGCACAAATAGAAAATTTTAATTTTCAATCATGAGCAAGAGTCCTAGAAACACCAATTGTCTCAAAATTCTATCCGTTGAGGCTAATTGAACCAGTTTCATTGAAATTAGAATTCTAAGTATAACGGAACTCTATCTCCTAAACCTTAGAAATTCTAATTAATACTATTTAATAACTAGGGAGATCGAAACTATAAGTTGATTAGACCTCTACTGACACCTGAAAAGCTGCCGTTTCTGGAACTATAATGACCTCTCTTTAAAAACCCCTATAATCATTTCATAATCGTCACCTCATCTCAAAACCCCTGATCATCTACTCTCTTCCCCAAACCCTCAACAATTATCCAAAAATTTCTCAAGCTTTCAGAAATTCATCACCAAAAATGGCGAATCCCCAAGATAATCCTGGAACCCCACCACCAGTGTCACCTAACACCACTTCATATTCCACACCTCCTAGTGAATCCCCAAAGCCCAGATTCCGTCGCTAGAAAATGATAGCAACAAAAGCTGTTGCATCTGGTCCCTTGAGGAAAGCTATAAACGAAAGATTGAAGGCGAGTCAAAGGAAAGAATCCCCAGCAAAAGGAACTGATTCCAGTTCTGAGTCTGATTAATGCATCTCTGCTAGTGAAGGAGATGAACCTGGGTCTTCTGACAATTTCACACATAAAGAAACCCCAAAAGAGGTAAATCTAAGTGTTGTTTCTGATAATGTAGGACAAAGGGTAGAAAATAGGTATGTTCTAATATGGGTTGCAAAAGATGTCTCTGGGGGTGATTCTGTGAAATTGAGGAAGAATAAGAGGAAGAAGGTGCTAGCTATATGTAGGAGTGGGGAAGAAGGGGACTCGAAGTCAGGGGGAAGTGAATCACGAGAGGCTGCTGAAGGGTTAGTTGGTTTGAGCAAACAATCTGATGAACCTGGTCTATCTGAGAAGGTAACTGGTTTAAATGATGAAAAAGATTGGGGCCAGGGCAGTCCAGAAAAGTAAGATGAGGCCATAGCACAAAGTGCTTTTTGAATTTGTCAACAAGTGCCTTCTGCCCAGATAGGAAAGAAGGCATACAACTAATTATATTGATCTGGTGCTCATGCAGTGTATGAATGAAGGGAAGCAGATCAACTGGCCTGTCTTTATGGTGAAGCTGCTTGAGAGGGTGATAAATGGTTCAAAGGCTCATGCCATTCCCTATGGTTTTATCTTGACTATTGTGCTTGAACGATTAGATGTTCCTTTGAAAAAGTGGGAAATGGCCTCCAGCAAGGAGCACTTTGGTGTAAAGACCATTCAAGCATGTTATTATCTGCTCACTACTGGCCCTATTGAACCTGGTTCATCTGCGAAGACTCCTGCGAACAGCAAGGTCAGAGCCTTGGTTCAGGAGGTTGGGACAAAGGATACTGAAATTGCAAGGCTCAATGCCAGAATATCTGATTTGGAGGGAAAAAGGAATGGGCTGAGATCTGAACTTGCCAAAGAAAAGGAGAAAAATGAAGGCATGCTCCAGCAAATGTTAAATCAACCTTCCAGCCCTTCCAAGCCTTAGGTGTCCTGTCCTTAGTGTCAAGTCTAGTAACCCTTCAGTTTCCAGTTTCCAAGTTTAGGAAGTTTTTGTTTTGTTCTTATTCTATTTTTTGCTCATGGTTGGATATTTTGTTTTTCTTGTTTGTCGACTCCATTGTAAAACACCCCTTTAATCAATGAATGCAACTTGTCTTGTTCTGGTTGAATTTATTCTCAATAGTTATTTTTAAGCTGATGTGATTAACTTGACCATGAATTCACTTGCAGTTGCCCCAGTGGCTAAGAGTATTAATTAACTTCGAGGATTCACAGTATTTACGCAACTTTTCAATGATGCCAAAAGGGGGAAGATATTGTGCCTAAAATTCATTATCTGAACTAGTGATGTTTATGACCTAAATCTGACCTCTTTGATGATAAGTTACAATTTTCTAAGTGTTGATTTTCAGTTGAGTTCACAGGTTTTCTGATCACAATAAGCACAGAGTTTGTCATCATCAAAAAGGGAGAAACTGTTGACCCAAGTTTCAGTTGGAGTTTTGAATATTGACAAATGAACTTATGGAAGGACCTAGTCCATCTTGTACTACACAGTCTGAATTAACTAGTGCACATGTAAAGCACGTGAGGAAGATATGCACTAAAGATCACGCATCAATATCTTCTGAACGTAATCGAAAAGGTTGCATTTGGGATAAGGAGGACAATCTCCTTATGTGAAGAGAACTTGATCCTAAGTTAGGATAAGAGTTGGAGTTTGTATTGGCTAAGGACTTAAATGGACTACGGATAAGAAGTGTAGTTGTAATCAAACTCTAACTACTAACTGAATATATTATTGTGTTGGTTCTCTTTTACAGGTAACACACACACAGGTAGAAGTACATCATATTTGAGAGAAAATAAAGCGAGTCTGGTTTTCAAGCAAAATATGCAAGATACAAGTGTGTACGCCTGAAGCTACATGAACTAAGAGAGAAGAACCAGTTCCATATATGTGTTTAGTTCAATTGTAGTAGGTTTTCATATTGTACCTTTCAGATTTACTAGAAGCAATTGTATTAGGTAACTTGTGTAATTTAGTTAGAGTTAACTTGATAGTGTCGCAGCAGCTGAGGCTGTGTGCCACACTAGGATTAGAGTTTAATCCTTAGGTTTACAAAGAGTCTTTGTAAATGCTATTTGTCTCATTGATTTTTAGTGGCGTTTGGGAAAATCCTACTGAGTAGTTGGTTGTGGTTTTTTCACCTTTTGAGCCAGGTCTTTTCCACGTAAAAACCTCTGTGCACTTTACTTTCAGTTCTCATTATTCTGCAAACTGCTGTAGTTAGAACACTTAGAAGAACCAGGTTCTTCTAACGCAAAAATTAGGTACCACACAAATCACCCCCACACAAAATTAGGTTATTCTTGAAGAGGTTAACACCTTAGGAAAAGATCAACATGAGTGCACCACCTGGGAATTGGGAAGGACAGTCTACTGCCAGGCCTCCACTCTTTAATGGTCTTTACTACTCTTGGTGGAAAAACAGAATGAGAGACCACTTCATGGGTGAAGACTATGAGCTTTGGGGCATCATCACTAATGGTCCTTTAGCCACAACCAAGAAGACTGCTGAAGGATTGGATGTTCCTAAGACTAGAGCGGATTGTTCTGCTGAAGATCTCAAGAAGTGGGAGAAAAATGCTAAAGCCAAGAAATGGCTAGTGTGTGGACTTGGTCCAGATGAGTATAGTAGGATTCAAGGTTGTACAACTGCCAAGGAGATTTGGGACACTTTACAAGTGGCTCATGAAGGAACACCTCAGGTGAGGAGGTTAAGAGGAACACTACTGTATTCTCAATATGAGATTTTTACTATGAAGGATGGTGAAACTATCCAATAGATGTATGCCAGGTTCACTACATTGACATATGAACTTGAGTCTCATGGAAGGGTTATTCTGGAAGAGGACAATGTGGAGAATATTCTAACTAGAGTTCTGCCAATCTCCTGGGAAAGAAAAATCACTGCTATTCAGGAACCCAAAAACATTACTACTTTGAAATAGGATGAACTGATTGGAAATATGACTACCTATGAATATAGAAGGCAAACCATGAAGATGGATGTTCCAAAGAAATAAAGAAGTCTGGCTCTCAGAATCTCAGAAGGATCAGATCTTGAAGATGATGAAATGGCTATGATAACTAGAGATTTCAATAAATATCTTATGAGAGGAAAGGGTCCTTCAAGAGGAACAACATTCAACAAACCTAGGGCTATGAAGAGCATAAAAATAAAGATTCGCAGTCCATGAAATGGTATTCTCGGGCTATGCAGATGGTGCCTCCGAACTATGACGCCTTTTGAATCAGTTGGCGATATTTCAGATCATAAGAAGGTGGCGATATTTCAGCCGAATGAATGCAAGGGTGGCGATGTTTCAGCCGAACGAGAATATAAAATGAAGGGTGGCGATATTTCAGCCAAATGAAATAGGGCGGAGATTTTTCAGCCAATTGCAAAATAAAAGAGGTAGAGCTTAACCTCGTAAGGAGACAGAACTTAGTCTCGAAAGGCAGCGAGTAGCCTTATACAGGATGGAGATAGAGCTTATCCTCGGAAGGCAGAGAATAGCCTTATGCAATGCAGGATGGAGATAGAGCTTAGTCTCGAAAGGCAGTGAATAGCCTTATGCATGATGGAGGTAGAGCTTAACCTTGGAAGGTAGAGAATAGCCTTATGCAAAAATGCAAGATAGAGACAGGGCTTAGTCTCGAAAGGCAGTGAGTAGCCTTATGCAGAATGAGGTAGAGCTTAACCTCGGAAGGCAGAGAGTAGCCTTATGCAAAAATGCAAGATGGAGACAGAGCTTAGTCTCAAAAGGCAACGAGTAGCCTAATGCAGGATGGAGGTAGAGCTTAACCTCGGAAGGCAGAGAGTATCCTTATGCAAAAATGCAAGATGGAGACAGAGATTAGTCTCGAAAGGCAGGGAGCAGCATTATGCATGATGGAGGTAGAGCTTAACCTCGGAAGACTGAGAATAGCCTTATGCAATGCGGAAACGTAAAGGAGGAGATAGTAATGATTTTCTTAGCTGGTAGATGATTGCGATATCATGACTTTTGGGGAAATGTTGGATGTAGGTAGTAAACTTTTTGCGAAGTAAGTAGTTGTTTCGAGAGTTTTGGCTCTCTAAAGCGCATGCATTGCTGATTTGTATCCTGAATTCCTGCATTCAAAGAAAAATCGTTAGTTCTGTAAAGGAGGAGGTTAGTTCGTATCTCTCGGCTTGTGGCGCCCTGTGCCATTTAGGGTACCGTTGCTGAACGATATTGAACCGAATGATTTTATGAAAAAGATTTTGCAAACATGATGCAAATGTATATGTAAGTAAAAAGAATAATTTTTTGTTTAATAATGAACCAACAACAGCACCGTTGGCCAAGACACGGCAACCTTGCTTGCTCCGAAATTTTGAGGGTCCTCAAAATTTTGCCACAGTTTACTGGGTTGGCGCTGCTTGACGGCAGTGCTGAATGACTGAATCCTTAGAATTTTAAGGGTCTTCATCAAAATTCTGCCCAAGTTTACAGGGTCGATGCTGATGCGAAGGCTTGGTAAATTGACTTCGGAATTTTGAGGGTACTCCTCAAAATTCTGCCCCAATTCCAAATACGGGAAAATGGAATTTTATGAAAAATGTGACCGAACCCATAGGGCTGCCTACGTATCCCCTCTTAAATGGGAATCAGGTCAGGCGTAGTTCAAATTACATCAAGGATAAATGTGATGATTAAATGTAGTATCTTTTCACGGCGTCTGTGTTGATTGGTTTTGGCCAAACTTCTCCGTCCATTTCTGCAAGGATGAGGGCTCCTCTAGTCAGAACCCGGTGAACCATGTACGGACCGTGCCAGTTGGGAGAGAATTTCCCTTTGGCTTCATCTTGATGTGGGAATATCTTGTTTAACACCAGCTGCCCTGGTGTAAACTTCCTTGGTCGAACTCTCTTGTTGAAGGCTCTAGACAATCTGTTCTGATATAATTGACCGTGACAAACAGCTTCATCCTCCTTCCGTCGATGAGAGCTACCTGCTCGTAGCGACTTTTGATCCATTCTGCATCATCCAATTCAACATCTTGTATGACCCTTAAGGATGAGATCTCTACCTCAGCGGGAATGACCGCCTCTGTTCCATAAACCAGCATGTAAGGATATTCCCCGGTTGATGTGCGAACTATAGTACGGTAACCCAATAAGGCGAATGACAACTTCTTATGCCACTGTTTGTGCCTTTCGATCATTTTCCTAAGTATCTTCTGATTTTCTTGTTGGCTGCTTCCACAACTCCGTTCATCTGAGGTCAACAAGCTGTAGACTTCTTATGTCTGATTCTGAATGTTTCACACATTGTTTTCATCAGTTCGATGTTGAGATTGGAACCAATATCTGTGATGATTAATTCTGGGATCCCGACCCGACAAACAATACGGTCGCGGACAAAGTCTGCCACGACTTTCTTGGTTACTGCTTTGTATGATGCTGCTTCAACCCATTTAGTGAAGTAATCAATTGCCACTAAGATGAACCTGTGTTCGTTTGATGCGGTGGGCTCGATTGGTCCAATAATATCCATTCCCCAGGCGGCGAATGGCCATGGTGAGCTCGTTGTAATGATCTCATTTGGAGGCACCTTTATCATATCTGCATGTATCTGACAACGATGACACTTCCAGACATACTGGATGCAGTCCTCTCCATACTCATCCAAAAAAAGCTCGCTCAAAGTATCTTCTTTGCCAAAACGAAACCATTCATATATGGTCCACAAGTTCCCGCATGCACTTCATCCAATAGTCTAGTTGCTTCTTTTGCCTCGACACACGTTAATAGTCCCAAATTAGGAGTCATCATATACAGGATTCCTCCACTGTGAAAGAAATTATTGGACAACCTCCGAAGTGTTTGTTTCTAAGTAGCATTGGCAAGCTCTGGGTACCCTCCTGTTGTTAAGTATTCCCTGATATCGTGGAATCAAGGTTTCCCATCGGCTTCTTCCTCCACGTGAGCACAATAAGCCGGCTGGTCGTGAATCTTGACCGTAAATGGGATCAATAAAATTTGTATCTGGATGCTGGATTATGGATGATAAAGTGGCTAAAGCATCGGCAAACTCGTTCTGTGTTCTGGGAACATGCTGGAACTCCGTCTTTCTGAATCTTTTCCTCAATTCCTGTACATGGTGTAGATAGGGAAGTATCTTGGAATTTTTGGTTGCCCATTCTTCTCGGACCTGATGTATCACTAAATCTGAATCTCCGATTACTAGTAGTTCGTGAATATTCATGTCAATGGCCAGTTCGAGCCCTAAGATGCAGGCTTCATACTCGGCCATATTGTTGGTACAGGGGAATCTGAACTTGGCAGACACCGGGTAATGCTGACCAGTTTCCGATACCAAAACCCCTCCTACACCCACTACTTTGAAGTTTACGAATCCGTCAAAAAACATTCTCCAACCATCATAGGATTCTGCAATATACTCCTCGGCCAGTCACAATAAAGCCCAATAACTTTCTGACCGGGACCCCGAATGTACACTTGGTGGGGTTCAGTTTCAAGTTGTATCTCCTCAGTCTGTTGAAGAATTTTCTCAAATCTTCCATGTGATCTGCAGATTTTCTGGATTTAATGATGACATCATCCACATATACCTCGATCTCCTTACATATTATGTCATGAAAGAGGGTAGTCATGTCCCTCATGTAAGTAGCCCCTGCGTTTTTTTAACCCAAATGGCATCATTCTATAGCAATACATCCCTCATGGAGTGATAAACGTTGTTTTCTCTACATCCATCCATATCTGATGGTACCCAGCAAAACAATCGACGAACGACTGCAGCTCATGTCTGGCGCAGTTGTCGATCAATATGTGTATATTTGGCAAGGGAAAGTCATCTTTAGGACTGGCCCGGTTGAGATCCCGGTAGTCGACAGAGACTCTAACCTTCCCATCCTTCTTTGGCACCGGCACAATGTTAGCTAACCATGTTAGATACTCTACCACTCTGAGAACCATGGCTTTTACTTTCTTTGTGACTTCTTCTTTGATTTTCAAACTCATGTCTGGCTTGAATTTTCTGAGCTTCTTCTTGACCGGTGGGCAACTTGTAAGCCACAATGGACGTGCTGAGGCCAGTCATGTCATCATACGACCAGGCGAATTTGTCCTCATACTCTTTCAAAAACTAAGTGTATTATTCTTTTTATGACGGTCACAAGTGCACACTGACTCGTGTTTCCTTGGTGTTTATGGCATCTCCCAGATTAATGACCTCGGTTTCTTCTAGATTGGACTTAAGTCTATTCTCAAAATTTTCGACCTCTTTAACAACCACTTCTGGTATTTCATCCTCTTCTGAATCTATGTCCGTTTGTCGAATTATCTCATTGCAGGTTAAAGTCATGGGTTCATCATCAAGATATGTAATAGTAATGCTGCGTGAAATAAAGTAAACGGTAGAGAAAGTAAATGATAGAGAAATATAAAGATAAACTAAGAAAATGCTTTAATTAAATTCATAATTGTCTGAAACATCGGAGCTCTTTTCAAAAGTAAAGACAATGCTGAAAAGTAAAATCAACTAAAAGTAAAATGCGATGCATATGTGTCGTTTAGCCTTTCTACCTCATGGCTCTACGCGCACTGGTGGTCTTGATTGACCAATTGGTGAGGCTCCCCTCGATTCACAGCTTGAATTGAAGGGCCTTCCTCCCCTTCCTCCTCGAAGGTAACACAGCAATCCATATCCTCTTCCAGAAACAGGTTCTTCATGGGTGCCAGCATCTCTTCTTCTTCTTACCCGTAGAGAGTGTCGGCTAGCTGAAATGTCTGCTCCAACTGAGTTATGGGATATTCCAATCGATAGCACGGTCCGCGCCATGGTGGAAGCCAATCCTTCAATTCCTTCCAAGTGTATTCATAACCCAAATAAAAAGTGGTCCCACGTTTCTTCAAATGGATGGGCTTGGTGATTCCATGGACATTCTTGCCAAGCCCCTTTCCGGGCTCGTACCCGCTCCAATTCAAAATGCTCTCAATTTTTCTATCCCACCACTTATCCTTGTCTATGGCATTGACTCGTTCTATGTGATGGTATGTCTCTCCACCTATTTTTCTTCTTCCTCCGATCATCGGGATACCCTGGCGACTGTATATGGGGTTGCTACCATCACCATGAATGATTACTTCTTGATGATTCAACACAAATTTCACGGCTTGATGCAATGTTGATGCCACAGCCCCAGCGGCGTGAATCCAAGGTCGTCCTAGCAATAAGTTGCAGGATGCGGGTACGTCAATGACTTGAAACTCGACATCGAACCCGGTAGGCCCCATTTGCAGGCAGAAGCTCATTTCTCCAATGGTGGACCTGTGAGATCCATCGAAATCTTTGACATTAATGGCCCCGTATTTGATCTCGTGCAACACTTTGCCCAATGTCCTGAGGGTCACCAATGGACAAATGTTGAGGCTGGATCGTCCGTCGACTAGAATCCTGGTGATAAAGTGATCCTCGCATTCCGCAGTGATGTGCAATGCTTTGTTGTGACCAAAGCCTTCCGGTGGAAATTCATCTTCGTGGAAGGTGATCTTATGGCTTTCTAGTATCTGTCCCACCATGTTTTCCATTTTGCCTCCTGTTATGTTGATGGGAACATAAGCTTCAGTTAGTATCTTCATCAAGGCATTTTTATGTGCCTCAGAACTCTGTAGAAGTGCCAATATGGAGATATGTGCCAGAGTCTTGTTCAACTGCTCAACAACCGAATACTCCTTAGCTTGTATCTTTCTCCAAAGATCATCAGGTCCAGTTTCAACGGGACGTCCAGAGGCTTGCTTGCTGGACTCAACTAGGTATTCTGGCGTGTATACCCTGCCTGTTCAAGTCATGCCCTGTGCGGCAGTTGCTTCTCTACTACGTGTCTTTCATTTCCTTCTTACCTCGGCTGTGTAGTCCCAAGGTATAGCATTTGTTTGGAACGAAGTCATGTCTGTCATAGAGACTAAAACAGGTTTTTTAGGAGGTAACACAACAACTTCAGACGGTGTAGGTGGTTTCGGAGCTCCAAACTCAATCTCAATTGGTTTTGGTGTCTTTGCAAAAGGTACTTCAAGTTCAAGTGGAATGGATACATTTACCTTGTCGCCCTCAGACGGCTGGATTTGTACAAAAATAGGATTGAGAGTAATCGTCGAATTCTTGGGCTCATCTCCTTCATCTATTAAATCAATTGACCATTTGGGGTCCCAATCATCCTCGATCTCAATCATGTGGATGCCTCCACCCTTGTGATCAGGTAGAGGGTTGTTGCGGACATTAGGAGCGAGCTCCTTTGCTATAATAATCTTGTTTTCAATCAAGTTCTAAATTTTGTCTTTTAACTAGCGGCACTCGTGAATGGTATGGCCCTGCATCCCGGAATGGTATGCGCAAGTCTTGTTTGGGTTAATCCACTGGGAAGGATTTTCTGGAGTGACGGCTGGGATAGGGGTAACATAACCAGCTCCTTTGAGTTTCTCATATAATTTGTCAATCGGCTCGGCTATGGCAGTGTATTGTCTAGGAGGTTTGTGGTCGAAATTTGGTCTAGGTCGAGGGAAAATTTGGCGAGTAGGTGGTGATGGGTAGTGAGAAGGTTGGGAGTTATATGCTTGGTATACGGGTGCAGGTTAGGAATATCAGGGTGAAGTGGGTTGGTATGTGAGTGGTGGAGGTGATTGGTAAGCAGGTGGTGGAATTTGGTAAGTAGGTGATGGTGCTTGGTAATTTAGGGTAGGCTGGTATGTGAGTCGAGCTGAGGGATAGGATTGGTACTTCATGGGAGAGTTGTTTCATTGCGCAGCCATAAAAGAATTTACCTCTTTCTTCTTTGTCGAGCAACTAGACTGTAGAGCTTTGTTGGTGGGTTGCAATGCCTCTAGGTTAGTTACCATACCGTTCTTAATGCCTTTTTCAATCCTTTCTCCCAATTTGATGATATCGAAGAACTTTTGACCCTCAATCAGCATCAACCTTTCATAGTACTGTGGGTCTTGAGCACGGACAAAGAATCTATTCATTTGTTCTTCCTCCAAGGCCGGTCTGACCTTAGCAGCATCAACCTCCAACGAGTAGCATACTCGCGAAAGGTCTACGTAGGCTTCTTCTTAAGATTCTTGATATAGAACACGTCTGGCGCATTCTCAGTATTGAACCTAAATCGATCCATAAAATCAGATGCCATGCTTACCCAACTAGTCCATTTCTTCGCATCCTGGCTAATATACCAGGATAGGGAATCACCCTTCAAACTTCTCATAAATAGCTTCATACAGATCTTTTTGTCCCTACCAACTCCTACTAGCTTGTCACAATACATCCTTAAGTGAACCCTGGGGTCCCCGGTACCATCGAACAATTCGAACTTGGGAGGTTTGTACACCTTTGGGAGCTCAACGTCTGGTTGAACACAGAGATCTTCATAGTTCAAGCCTTCAACAACCTTGTTACTTTCGAAACCCTGAACCCGATTGGTCAATTTCTCAATCTCATCAGCTAGATTCTGAATGAGGGAGCTTTTGTTGTCCGACTCGGCTAAATTGGTGACTGGATGACCATAATGTGGTACAGTATCCACGAAGACAGGAGCGTTCTGATTATCTGTGGTGTTTTGGGGTTCTGGGATAAGCAGTGGAGCATTGTTGCCTGTGTAGTGGACTTGGGTCTGAGCAGGCCGGGTTGGTGGCGGCGGTGGTAACTTGTTGGCATCAGCATCAGCAAGAGTGATTGATAGAATCGCTAAGTTTTGGACTTGTTCCAAATCTTCTCAAAACCTTAGCAAAGTTTGCTCGAGATGAGCAGCAGTTTATTTGGTGATTGAAGCCTCGCAGACTTCCTTTCTGGCATTGGTATCTTCCATTTTGTTCTTGTTCCTGTTTCTGGGAGGACTCGAATTAGGAGGAGGTAGAGGAACCTTTGATCTTGTGGAGTATGCTGATGGTGCCAGAATGCACGAACTAACTTTTGGGGAGGGAAATAAAAATAAAAGAAAAACAAAAAGGTAAAAAGTTAGTGCGGATTCTGAGAAAGAAAATATTGGGGTATTTAAACATATTGTTGCAAGAATATTAGTCGTTTCCTATTTGGGTGCCTCATTGTGCCCGAGGTAGTCCTAGCGACAGATAGAATTTGGAGAACTTATAACACCAAGTGCCTCATTTTATCGATCGAAAATAGAACGAGTCAAAAAAATTAAAATAAAGAGAAATTGTCACTAATGGCCTGTGGCCTTATTACATCAGGAATGTAGTAAAAATTCTGACTACTTGGTCCCAGAAAGACCTTCCCCAGATTCGGTATCTTTGCCTCCCTCGTACAGTTGCATCAACTCGCGCAGTCCCAGCAATAAGTAAGCCCGAGCCAAGTTCCCACCTTCGTTACCTTCAGCATCCTGACAGTCGTTGATCCTTTTCAGAAATTTGCCTTCCATCTCCACTAAACCCCGCTTTGGATGATGGAAAGCGATATGGTCATCCCAGTCTCGGCATATGATCTCCTGTCTATAATATCCCTTCTGAATATGTTCAATGAGCCAGAGTTGTAGTAGCAAATTTCACCCTTCAAAGTGTGGTGCCCCTTGTTGACAATTCTCTAAGGCTCGGTACAGTTCGGCGAGGATCATGTGTGCTATGATAAATGCTTGCCCGTAGATACCTTCCATTATGGCTTTGGTTACCATGGCCAGTCTTGTATGGATTCTAGAATTCTTCATTGGAAAGACTATCATACCCAGGAAAGAGAACATGAATACAAAGGCTCTCCTGTGTATGTGCCCCATAGAGGTGAGGGTGAACTCGTCCATGTGAGTGCGGTAGGATTTGCTATGTCCGAACCTTTCATACATGAAGTCTAAGGATATGTAGGAGTCCTTCAGACTGGTCAGATTAGGATTCTTTTTGAGTCCCATCATTTTCAGGAACCCTCTACCTTTGTGGTTTTCTGGCATAAGTAGCCTCGGGCTATACGAAGGAATTCCGGTTAGACCCCCAATTTCCTCCAACAGCGGCGTCATTTTAGTACCCCCAACGCGGAAGACAGACCATTCACTATCCCAAAACAGAGTAGCAGCTTCCATAATCTTGTTATCTGGCTTAACTTTGAGGAGTAAAGGAGATTTCCTAAGTGCTTGCTAACAAGAACCCGATCACTACCATGCAGATCCTCCCACTAGCTTAGTAACTTTGGGTGAATGTTTGGTACCATACCGAATCAGGGGACCTCGTGCCTCATTTCCTGCAAAATAGAGTGTTAGGCCTAACCCCACCGGATTCGACTATTTAAATCAATGATTAGCAAAAGTCATTTAGCTCTCCAAATTAATGCACATAACGTGAATGTCCGTTTGGGTTTCCAGGAAACCCGATAGACTTTGGTTTATGCTATCTTGATGAGTCATTATGCGGACAACACAACTGACTCGGCTAGGGTTGACCATGATGCATGAACAGTATAACGGAATAAGGTTTTCTACTTTTGAAGTGCTAGACAAGGTACCCTTGAGCGGACAACTCAAGAGGGAAAGGCACGGAACCGTCGACTACACCGTTGATTGACTGGTTTTATCGCAAATATGCGTTGCTATAGGATTTGTTTGGCACGAGTGGAAAATGATGTTGAAGAATGAAATTACAACAAAGAAATAAATACATGTATCTTCACGTTCATAAAATAATAATTAAAATAGCTGCTCGAAATTTAAGACGTAATTGAAATGAAGTTAAAGCAGTAAAACAATTAAAGAAAAAGAAAAACTGAAGAATCAAGTTAGTAATTATGAAGAAATAATTAAAGCGGTAAATAAAGGCAGTAAAGGAAGCAATAAAGTCGCAAATCATGTAATGGTAAAAGCCTTAAAGATATTCCCCAGCGGAGTCGTCATGCTGTCGACGCCCCCCTTTTTCGACTGCTAAAAAGAAGCGAAATCGGGTTTACGACATTAAGGAAAAAGAACTCTTATTATTGTTTGGGAATTGGGTATTGGAAGTTGAAGAGTCTCCACCTAATGATTATAGTGCATTAGGACACTTTTAAGAAGAAGAGAGTATTTTTGAAAAGAAAATCAGAGTTCGGGTAAGGGCTTGAGATTATCTCGAGGGAAAGGTGTTAGGCACCCCTAAAGATCCACTAGTGTGGTTCCCGTCCGTGCTAATTGTGACTTAATGAGAGACAAGGCAAATAAACAAGTAAGATTTGCATATAGATATTCAAGCAACTTGGGAATTGAAAAGGGGAAAGGCATAGTTTAGATAAAAGTAGAAGAGAGAACTAATTTGAAAAGCATTACTTTAGGAAAATGTTTAACTAAAGCAAGTAAAGAGAAAGAGGTCCTAGGTTTGACTATAATATGTATCATTCAATACAATATCCCGCACATATTCCCAAAGTGGGGTCACTTTATGATATTATCGCATCGTCATCATCTCCATATTCTAGCCTTCCCACCCCGTTAAGGTATTTAAACGTGTTTGGTCATATTTTCTTATTGAATGCTAATACCCGTCCCAAACTATTAGTCCCGGGGTATTAGGACTTCTAATGTTAAGAGGGCGAGAGAAAGATAGGGCATTATGGAGTTTTCAAAGGCAAAAATACTAAGCGTCAATCAAAACAAATAACATATAAGGGTAGGGAAATCAGAAATTCAAGGGCTCAATCAACCCCGTAAACCATCACAGCAATTAGTCTAGCATGCCTTACAAATACTGGTTTGGTCTTAATATAAAAGTTGATCGCGAATGGGTTAGTTAAACGCATAAAACTGGATAGAAAATCTGTTTCGAGCTCCCTGGGCATGTTATCAGGAATTGTTGTATTTGAGAAAACATGAGAGTTTTAGTAGGAGAAATAAGAGACTTGAAAAAAACATCGGACAATTTTTAAAAAAATATGCAGAAAAGGTTTAAAAAACCAAAAGATTTGAGAAGAAAACGAGTTGCACTTATGTTTCAAAAACGTTAGGCCAGAGTGTCTTTATGCAAAAGCTTTTGAGCAGGCAGATTATTCTAGAAGACTGTTTCATAATAAATACTTTGGGCAGAACTCTATTTCAAAGACTGTTGAAAATCATTTTGGTAAGAATTTGTTTTGAAAACACAGACTTGAGACAAGCATGCATAACTAACAGTTTGAGAAAACGTTATTTGGAGAAAGACATTAAAGTTCAGATGACTGAATGTTATTAATTAAGCGAATAAGGCGAGTTTGACAGTCAATCCTATAGGCATGATGTCTATGCTACTAATTTTAAAAGCTGTTAATGAATTAATTGAGCGTTTAACCCTGCAGCTTGTCTATCGCGTATGCAAGTCCTATTGGCAGGATTTCTATATGCATTTGATTATGAAAGTATGCAAGTCCTATAGGCAGGATTTCTATATGTATTTGATTACGAAAGTGTGCAAGTCCTATTGGCAGGATTTCTATATGCGTTTGATTATGAAAATATGCAAGTCCCATAGGCATGCTTTCTAAATGATTTAAGCATAGAACCCTATGAACATGATTTCTACCATTTGACTTGTGCAGAAATAGTAAAGCCCTTCCCACACTCTTTTACAAATATCCCCAAATATTTTTACACAATTATTACAAAAATTGAAAGAAAGCACTTAAAGAAAATAAAATAAATAAATCAGAACTACAACAGGCCCGAAGAAGCTAAAAGCAACCTTAATGTCCAACCCATGAATTTTTATCAATTCCATATTCCAAGGAATTCTCATACTCAAGGTGTTTTCAGAGTTCCAAGGAATCTCAGGGATTCCCGGCAGTGCTTTACACCCTGAATAACTTAGAGTAACAGAATAGTGCATTGTGAAAGTACCAGCTCTAAGGCATCCGAGATCAGTGGGAGCTCAAGGGTCCCAAGGCATGGCTTACCAAAGGGGGGCAGAGCATAAGAGACTAAGAATTAGTGTAAAGGTGAATGATTAGAGGATAACCAATGCAAAGGTGGTCATACCTAGCCATGAAGGGGACTAGCACACCCCGGCCCTTAACATGGTTTAACAAGTAAGAACAGAGTTGAAAGAAGTTAGACTTAGGCATGTATGGTGATTAGGGCACCAACAGACCTGAGTCAAAGCTCAACACATAATGGGGAGTTAAGGGAGTGGGATTACTTTGAGTATATGTTGAGAACAACCTGGTTCTAAACTAGAGGTGGCAATAGGATACCACTCTAGTCCAAAACAACACTCACATACTACAAGGGGTCGGGAAAGGGATCAAATATGAAAGCATTCGTATAAAAAAGAACATAGTTAATCAGAAAAGGGTTTGGGAAAGGGATGTGTAGGAAGATAACAAAAGCCAAACATAACGGAATTAAACACGTGGGACTATGGGGGTAGGTATGTGGAGGAAAATAACAGAATTAATGACAGGAGAATGTGGGGAAGGGGTTGTAACATGCTGAAGTTCAATTGCACGATGTAGGGAAATAGAGCAAAAATAGACAAATGAAAAGCATAAGTAAACACATATTTTGGAGGTGGTATTTAAATCATGGAACCTACCAGTTGCAAGTTTCAAACAGCAATACAAACAGAACAAATAGGATCTTATGGTTAGCCTTGGCTTTCAGCCGACTAACACGAGCAGCACACTTAGTAACAGAGAAGAGCAGAAAAGAAAAGAGAGAGTTTTTAGAAGATGAACTTAAGAAAATTGTTCTTTTTTTTGTGTCTGTAGTGAAGAGAGGTGGGGGGATTTTATAGCTTGAAAGTAAGTAGTAAAGAAGGCAGGAAAATAAAATAGTATCAATCAAAATCGATTAGGGAAAGAATTCCCTTTAATTAAGGGATTCGGACTTAGGGTAAATAAACAGAGTTCCAAATATGGAAAGAAAATCAAGAATAGGTTGTAAAACAGTGGGTAAATACGTATAGTTTTTTTTAATACACGCGGTTTAACAAATAAGGAAAACTGAATCATCAATCACATAAGGAATCAAGGGAACAGGTATTCGAATACAGTCCGAAAACAAGTCTAGGTCAGAGAATCAAATAAGTTTGTAGAAAAATTCAAAACCCCAAAAGTTAGGGTTTTTTGAAAGAAAAATATGACCATAAAGAGATGCACAAATTTAAGCAGGCGAGGCTAGGATTGATAGAGTAGTCACATAAAGAGAAAACAGACAAGCATGGCATGAAATGGATTAGAGTTCTTGCAAAGCTCAGCAAGAACTCAGAAGCATGAAAGAAACTCAAACACATTAGGGTCTCATTATCAGATAAGCAACACGCACAAAGTCGAAAACCCCAATGTCTAGGGTTTCCTAATATTTCACAGTGTAAAGAAGAAAGTGAAAGAACACACAGGTAAACCAACTTAGAGAGAACACAAATACTCGCAGAAAGCAAAATACAGTTGAGAGTTACCAGAAACCCTAGGTAGAGGAAAACATTCAAAATTCATAGCAATAACTAAAGAAATCCCAGTAGAGAAGTTAAAAGAAATGAAAATCGGAGAAAACCTAGGCATAATATTACATGGAATCACAGGTAAAACATCCAAAAGTCATAGCAAAGAAAAGAAATCACAGTAGAGTAGTTAAAAAGAAAAATCGGAGAAATCCTAGTTTTAGGAAGACAAACAATTTTGAAAGGTAAAATCGGCAAAACATAAAAAAACACTTAGCATTCACGGATCCAGAGCAGATCTTAAAGAAAATAAGAAGAAAAACCTCGAACGAAACCCTAGAAAATGAGAAAGGCCTGGAACGGACGGGCTTTGAGTCTAAAACGGACTCACAAAGCTAGAGATCGCCGGAGAGAGGCCGAAAATAGCCATAAAACTTGAATCGGAGGTCTTCTGAACCAGATACTTTCAAGGTCTGGTTTTGATCCTTGAATAGAGGATCCATAGAGGGGAGTGGGGGGTGAGCATAGGTTGTACAAGGCTTGGGAAGCCATCTTTTCCGGTGAGATAAGCCGGCAAATAGCAGGAGAGGGCTAGGGTTTGAGAGGGATTGAGAGAATTTGGGGACGAATGGGGATACAAGGGCGGCAGATATGAGAGAGTGGGAGTAGGGTTAGGGTGATCTTGGGTTAAAAAAGGAAAGGGTTGTGGGGACCGTTGATTTAAATGATCAGCGGCCACGATTTAAAGAGGGATCCGGGCGGGTTAGTTTAAATGGGTATGGTTCGGGTTATTTGGAAAATTGGGTCGTTTAATTAGGCTGACCTGGGGGGTTGAATTTGGGCCATGTTTTAAATAAAATATGGCTATAATTTAAATAGCCTCTTTTCCCCAATTAATTTTACAAAAAAGCTAAAATAGTTTAAAAAGAAAAATTGAAAGCATAAAGCTACTTTATAACATATAAATAGTAATCTAAAAATATTAGAAATAATTTTATAGCTATAATACATAGCAAATTTCAAAATAGGCCACAATTGCAATTTTGTGCAATTAGCTTTTAAAAATCCAAAAAATTTCGTACAAATGTGCAAAAAACTACATAAATTATGTTTTGTTATAAATATGAGAATAAAATGCATTGCCGCTAAAAATAATTATTTGGGAATAATTTTAGCCTTTATATTGTCAAAAATAGTCATTATATTGATTTTTAAAATCTTTAAAAATTAAGAAAAAATACAAAAATTTCTAGGCATGCTTATATATACATACATATATTATTTTGAAAGCATTTTGGGTGGAAGAAATATATAGGAAAAAATTGGGTATCAACACCCATTTGACATGGTTGGTTCAATTGGTCCAATGACATCCATTCAACAAAAACGACCATGGTGAGCTTGTTGCAGTAAGATCGTTTGGAGGAACCTTTATCATATCCGCATGTATTTGACAACGGTGGCATTTCCAGATGTATGTAATGCAGTCTGTTTCCATAGTCATCCAAAAATACCCTGCTTGGAGTATCTTCTTTGCCAAGATGAAGCCATTCATATGCGGTCCACAAGTCCCTACGTGCACTTCCTCCAATAGTTTGGTTGCTTCTTTTGCCACGAAACATCTTAATAATCCCAAATCATGAGACCTCATATACAGGATTCCTCCACTGTGAAAGAAATTGTTGGACAATCTCCGAAGTGTTCGTTTTATAGTAGCATTGGCGAGCTCTGGGTACTTTCCTATTGTCAAGTATTCTATGATAACATGGAACCAAGGTTTCCCTTCGACTTCTTCCTCTACGTGAGCACAATAAGCTGGTTGGTTGTGAATCTTGACCTGGATGGGATCAATAAAGTTTGTATATGGATGCTGGATCATAGATGATAAAGTGGCTAAGGCATCGGCGAACTCATTTTGTATTATGGGAACATGCTGGAATTTCGTCTTTCTGAATCTTTTCCTCAACTCATGTACATAGTGTAGATAAGGGAGTATCTTGGAACTCTTGACTGCCCATTCTTCTCGAACCTGATGTATGAGTAGGTCCGAGTTTCCGATCACTAATAGTTCCTGAATGTTCATGTCAACGGCTAGTTTGTGCCCTAACATGCAGGCTTCGTACTCGGCCATATTGTTGGTGCACGGGAATCTGAGCTTGGCAGATACTTTGTAATGCTTATTGGTTTCTGATACCAAAACCGCTCCTATACCAACTCCTTTGGAATTTGCAGCTCCGTCGAAAAACATCCTCCAGTCGTCATAGGATTCTGCAACGTCTTCTCCTATTAAGGCTATCTCTTCATCAGGAAAATACATCTTTAGGGGTTCGTATTCTCCTCCTACAGGATTCTAGGCAAGGTGATCTGCCAAGGCTTATCCTTTGACTGCCTTCTGGGTAACATAAACGATGTCAAATTCACTTAACAGTATCTGCCACTTTACGAGCTTGCATGTAGGCATGGGCTTCTGAAAGATATACTTTAATGGATCCATCCTGGATATGAGATGAGTGGTGTAAGCGCAGAAATAGTGCCTCAATTTCTGAGCTACCCAGGTTAAATTATAACAAGTGCGCTCTAATAAGGAATATCGAGCCTCGTACGGGGTAAACTTCTTGCAGAGGTAGTATATGTCTTGCTCCTTTCTTCCTATTTCATCATGTTGCCTCAAAACACTAACAAAATGCCCCATCCAGTACTACAAGATAAGGCAATAAAGGTCCCCCTGGCTTAGGTGGAACACAGTCTGGCGGCGTTGACAAGTATTCCTTGATTTTGTCAAAAGCCTTTTGACAGTCCTCAGTCTATTTAGTGGCGGCATCCTTCTTTAGCATCCTGAGGATGGGTTCACAAATGACAGTGGACTGAACCATGAATCGGCATATATAGTTGAGCCTCCCTAGAAACTCATAATTCTTTGGCGGTGGTAACTCTTAAATGGCTTTGACTTTTGACGGGTCCAGCTCTATCCCCCTGCGACTCACAATGAAACCCAATAACTTTCCGGTTGGGACCCCGAATGCACACTTGGAGGGGTTCAGTTTCAAGTTGTATCTCCTCAGTCTGTTTAATAATTTTCTCAAATTTGATGGTATCCGGCAAAACAATCGACGAACGACTGCTGCTCATGTTTGGCGTAGTTATCGATCAATATGTGTATATTTGGCAAAGGGAAGTCATCTTTAGGACTGGTCCGTTTGAGATCCCGGTAGTCGACACAAACTCTAACCTTTCCATCCTTCTTTGGCACTAGCACAACGTTGGCTAACCATGTTGGATACTACACTACTTTGAGAACCCTGGCTTTGACTTGCTTGGTGACTTTTTCTTTGATTTTCAAACTCATGTCTGGTTTGAACTTTCGGAGTTTCTGTTTGACCGGTGGGCATGATGGATCTTTCGGCAGCGTGTGAGCCACAATGGACGTGCTGAGACCAGTCATATCATCATACAACCAGGCGAATATATCCTCGTATTCTTTCAAAAACTTTGTGTATTATTCCTTTTTTTATGGTGACAAGTGTACACTGATACGTGTTTCCTTCACATTTTCCGCGTCTCCCAAATTAATGATCTCAGTTTCCTCTAAGTTATACTTAGGCATGTTCTCAAAATCCTCGACCTCTCTAACAACCTCTTCTGGTATTTCGTCCTCTTCTGAATCTATGTCCATTTGTATACTGGGTCGATGCTGATGCGAAGGCTTGGTAAATTGACTTCGGAATTTTGAGGGTCCTCCTCAAAATTATGCCCCTGTTCCAAATGCGGGTAAAAATGGAATTTTATTAAAAATTTGACCTAACCCATAGGGCTGCATATGTATCCCCTCTTAAACAGGAATCAGGTCAGGCATAGTTCAAATTACATCAAGGATAAATTTGATGATTAAATGTAGTATCTTTTCACGGCGTCTGAGTTGATTGGTTTTGGCTAAACTTCTCCGTCCGTTTCTGCAAGGATGAGGGCTCTTCCAGTCAAAACCCGGTGAACCATGTACGGACCCTGCCAGTTGGGAGCGAATTTCCCTTTGCCTTCATCTTACTGTGGGAATATCTTGTTCAACACCAGCTGCCCTGGTGTAAACTTCCTTGGTCGAACTCTCTTTTGAAGGCTCTGGACATTCTGTTCTGATATAATTGACCATGACAAACAGTGTTCATCCTCCTTCAGTCGATGAGGGCTACCTGCTCGTAGCGACTTTTGATCCATTCTGCATCATCCAATTCTCATGCCACTGCTTGTGCCTTTCGATCAGTTTCCTTAGTATCTTCTGATGTTCTTGTTGGCTACTTCTACAGCTCCGTTCATCTGAGGTCTATAAGCTGTAGACTTCTTATGTCTAATTTTGAATGTTTCACACATTGCTTTCATCAGTTCGCTATTGAGATTGGAACCATTATCGGTGATGATTGATTCTGGGATCCCGAACCGACAAACAATACGGTCGCGGACAAACTCTGCCACGACTTTCTTGGTTACTGCTTTGTATGATGCTGCTTCAACCCATTTAGTGAAGTAATCAATTGCCACTAAGATAAACCTGTGTCCGTTTGATGCGGTGGGCTCGATTGGTCCAATAATATCCATTCCCCAGGCGGCGAATGGCCATGGTGAGCTCGTTGTAGTGAGATCGTTTGGAGGCACCTTAATCATATCTGCATGTATCTGACAATGACGACACTTCGAGACATATTGTATGCAGTCCTCTCCATAGTCATCCAATAATTGCTCGCTCGAAGTATCTTCTTTGCCAAAACGAAACCAGTCATATGTGGTCCACAAGTTCCGCATGCAATTCCTCCAATAGTCTAGTTGCTTCTTTTGCCTCGACACACCTTAATAGTCCCAATCAGGAGTCCTCCTATGCAGTATTCCTCCGCTGTGAAAGAAATTATTGGACAACCTCCAAAGTGTTCGTTTCTGAGTAGCATTGGCAAGCTCTGGGTACCCTCCTGTTGTTAAGTATTCCCTGATATCATGGAACCAAGGTTTCCCGTCGGCTTCTTCCTCGACGTGAGCACAATAAGCTGGCTGGTTGTGAATCTTGACCGGAATGGGAACAATAAAATTTTTATCCGGATGCGGGATCATGGATGATAAAGTGGCAAAAGCATCGGCGAACTCGTTCTGTGTTCTGGGAACATGCTGGAACTCCGTCTTTCTGAATCTTTTCCTCAATTCGTGTACATGTTGTAGATAGGGGATTATCTTGGAATTTTTGCTTGCCCATTCTTTTCGAACCTAATGTATGAGTAAATCCGAATCTCCGATTACTAGTAGTTCCTGAACATTCATGTCAATGGCCAGTTCGAGCCCTAAGATGCAGGCTTCGTACTCGGCCATATTGTTGGTACAGGGGAATCTGATCTTGGCGGACACCGGGTAATGCTAACCAATTTATGATACCAAAACCGCTTCTATACCCACTCCTTTGAAGTTTACGGCTCCGTCAAAAAATATTCTCCAACCATTATAGGATTCTGCAATATCTTCTCCTATGAAAGATGCCTCCTCGTCGGGAAAATATATTTCTAGGGGTTCGTATTCTCCTCCTAATGGATTCTCGACGAGATGATCTGCCAAAGTTTGTCCTTTAATTGCCTTCTGGGTGACATAGACAATGTCGAGCTCACCTAATAAAATTTGCCACTTGGCGAGCTTGCCAGTGGGCATGGGCTTCTGGAAAATATACTTCAGCGAATCCATCCTTGATATAAGGTAAGTAGTGTAAGCATAGAAATAATGCCTCAATTTCTGCGCTACCCAGGTCAAAGCACAATAGGTGCGCTCTAGTATGGAATACCGAGCCTCGTACGGGGTAAATTTCTTGCTGAGGTAGTAGATGGCTTGCTGCTTTCTCCCCGTTTCATCATGTTGACCTAAAACGCAACCAAATGCCCCATCCAAAATAGCGAGATAAAGCAATAAATGTCTCCCGGGCTTAGGTGGAACCAGGACTGGAGGCATAGACAAGTATTCCTTGATCCTGTCAAAAGCCTTCTGGCATTCATTGGTCCATTCAGTGGAAGCATCCTTCTTCGGCATCTTGAAGATAGGTTTGCAGATGACAGTGGACTAAGCTATGAAACGGTTGACATAATTGAGTCTTCCTATGAAACTCCTGAATAGATTTGACATTCGAGGGATCCATTTCTATTCCTTGGTGACTCACAATGAAGCCCAATAATTTTCCGACCGGGACCCCGAATGTACACTTGGTGGGGTTCAGTTTCAAGTTGTATCTCCTCAGTCTGTTGAAGAATTTTCTCAAATCTTCCATGTGATCTGTAGCTTTTTTGGATTTAATGATGATATCGTCCACATATACCTCGATCTCCATATGTATCATGTCACGAAAGAGGGTAGTCATGGCCCTCATGTAAGTAGCCCCTGCGTTATTTAACCCAAATGGCATCATTCTATAGCAATACATCCCCTATGGCGTGATAAACGTTGTTTTCTCTACATCCTCTACATCCATCCATATCTGATGGTACCCAGCAAAACAATCGACGAACGACTGCAGCTCATGTTTGGCACAGTTGTCGATCAATATGTGTATATTTGGCAAGGGAAAGTCATCTTTAGGACTGCCCCGGTTGAGATCCCAGTAGTCGACACAGACTCTAACCTTCCCATCCTTCTTTGGCACCAGCACAATGTGGCTAACCACGTTGGATACTCTACCACTCTGAAAACCATGGCTTTGACTTGCTTTGTGACTTCTTCTTTGATTTTCAAACTCATGTCTGGCTTGAATTTTCTGAGCTTCTGCTTGACAAGTGGGCAACTTGTATGCCACGATGGACGTGCTGAGGCCAGTCATATTATCATATGACGAGGAGAATATGTCCTCATACTCTTTCAAAAACTCCGTGTATTCTTCCTTTTATGACTGTGACAAGTGCACATTGATTCTTGTTTCCTTGGTATTTTAGGCATCTCCCAGATTAATTTCCTCGGTTTTGTCTAGATTGGACTTAGGTCTGTTCTCAAAATTTTTGACCTCTTTAACAACATCTTCTGGTATTTCATCCTCTTCTGAATCTATGTCTGTTTTTCACATTATCTCATTGCAAGTTACAGTCATGGGTTCATCATCAAGATATGTAATAGTAATGTTGTGTGAAATAAAGTAAATTGTAGAGAAATATAAAGATAAACTTAGGAAATGCTTTAATTAAATTCATAATTGTCTGAAACATCGGAGCTCTTTTCAAAAGTAAAGACGATGCAGAAAAGTAAAATCAACTAAAAGTAAAATGTGATGCATATGTGTCGTTTATCCTTGCTACCCCGTGGCTCTACAGGCACTGGTGGTCTTGATTGACCAATTGGTGAGGCGTTCCCCTCGGTTCAAATCTTGAATGGAAGGGCCTTCCTCCCATTCCTCCTTGAAGGTAACACAGCAATCTATATCCTCTTCCAGAAACAGGTTCTTCATGGCTGCTAGTGTCTTATCTTCTTATGACCCGTAGAGAGTGTCGGCTGGCTGAAATGTCTGCTCCAACTGAGGTATGGGGTATTCCAATGGATAGTACGGTGCGCTCCATGGTGGAAACCAGTCCTTGAATTCCTGCCAAGTGTATTCATAACCCAAACCAAAAGAAGTCCCACGTTTCTTCAAATGGATGGGCTTGGTGATTCCCTGGAGATTCTTTCCAAGCCCCTTTCCGGGATCGTACCCGCTCCAATTCAAAATTCTCTAGATTTTGCTGTCCCACCACTTATCCTTGTCTATTGCATTGACTCATTCTATGTGATGGTATGTCTCTCCATTGATTTTTCTTCTTCCTTCGATCATCGGGATAGTTTGGCGACTGTATATGGGGTTGCTACCATCACCATGAATAATTACTTCTTGATGATTCAACACAAATTTCACGGCTTGATGCAATGTTGATGCCACAGCCCCATCGGCGTGAATCCAAGGTCGTCCTAGCAATAAGTTGTAGGATGCGGGTACGTCAATGACTTGAAACTCGACATCGAACCAGGTAGGCCCCATCTGCAGGCACAAGATGATTTCTCAAATGGTGGACCTTTGAGATCCATCGAAAGCTTTGACATTAGTGGCCCCGTATTTGATCTCGTGCAACCCTTTGCCCAATGTCCTGAGGGTCACCAATGGACAAATGTTGAAGCTGGATCCCCTGTCGACTAAAATCCTGGTGATAAAGTGATCCTCGCATTCCGCAGTGATGTGCAATGCTTTGTTTTGACCAAGGCCTTCCGGTGGAAATTCATCTTTGTGGAAGGTGATCTTATGGCTTTCCAGTATCTATCCCACTATGTTTGCTATTTCGCCTCCTGTTATGTTGATGGGAACATAAGCTTCACTTAGTATCTTCATCAAGGCATTTTTATGTGCCTCGGAACTAGGTAGAAGTGCCAAGATGTAGATCTGTGCCGGAGTCTATAATAATCTTGTTGTCAATCAGGTTCTGAATTTTGTCTTTTAACGGCGGCACTCGTCAATGGTATGGCCCTGCATCCCGGAATGGTATGCACAAGTCTTGTTTGGGTTAATCCACTGGGAATGATTTTCTGGAGTTACGGCTGGGATAGGGGTAACGTAGCCAGCTGCTTTGAGTTTCTCATATAATTGGTCAATCGGCTCGGCTATGGCAGTGTATTGTCTAGAAGGTTTGTGGTCGAAATTTGGCCTAGGTCGAGGGAAATTTTCGCGAGTAGGTGGTGATGGGTAGTGAGAAGGTTGGGAGTTATATGCTTGGTATACTGGTGTAGGTTGGGAATATCAGGGTGAAGTGGGTTGGTATGTGAGTGGTGGAGGTGATTGGTAAGCAGTTGGTGGAATTTGGTAAGTAGGTGATGGTGTTTGGTAAATTAGGGTAGGCTGGTATGTGAGTGGAGCTGAGGGATAGGTTTGGTACTTCATGGGAGAGTTGTTTCTTTGCACAGCCATTACAGAATTTACCTCTTTCTTCTTTGTCGAGCCACCAGACTGTAGAGATTTGTTGGTGGCTGGCAATGCCTCTAGGTTAGTGACCATACCGTTCTTAATGCCTTCTTCGATCCTTTCTCCAAATTTGATGATATCGGAGAACTTTTGACCCTCAATCAGCATCAACCTTTCATAGTACTGTGGGTCTTGACCACGGACAAAGAATCTATTCATTTGTTCCTCCTCCAAGGCCGGTTTGACATTAGCAGCTTCCGAACTCCAACGAGTAGCATACTCGCAAAAGGTATCCGTAGGCTTCTTCTTACGATTCTGGATATAGAACACGTCTGGCGCATTCTCAGTGTTGAACCTAAATCGATCCATAAAATCAGATGCCATGCATACCCAACTAGTCCATTCCTTCGCATCCTGGCTAATATAACAGGATAGGGCATCACCCTTCAAACTCCTCATAAATAGCTTCATACAGATCTTTTCGTCCCTACCAACTCTTACTAGCTTGTCATAATACATCCTTAAGTGAACCCTGGGGTCCCTGGTACCATAGAACAATTCGAACTTGGGAGGTTTGTACCCCTCCGATAGCTCAACGTCTGGTTGAACACAGAGATCTTCATAGTTCAAGCCTTCAACACCCTTGTTACTTTCGAAGATAGGAGCGTTCTGATTATCTGTAGTGTTTTGGGTTCTGGGATAAGCAATGGAGCATTGTTGCCTGTGTAGCGGACTTGGGTCTGAGCAGGCTGGGTTGGCGGCAACGGGGGTGATTTGTTGGCATCAGCAGCAGCAAGAGTGATCGAAAGACTCGCTAAGTTTCAGACTTCTTCAAACTCTTCTCGAAACCTTAGCAAAGTTTGCTCGAGATGAGCAGCAGTTTCTTTGGTGATTGAAGCCTCTCCGACTTCCTTTCTAGCATTGGTATCTTCCATCTTGTTCTTGTTCCTATTTCTATGAGGACTCGAAGGAGGAGGAGGTGGAGGACCCTTTGATCTTGTGGAGTATGCTAATGGTGCCAGAATGCACGAACTAACTTTTGGAGAGGGAAATAAAAATAAAAGAAAAACAAAAAGGTAAAAAGTTAGTGCGGATTCTGAGAAAAACAATATTGCGGTATTTAAACACATTGTTGCAAGAATATAAGTTGTTTCCTATTTGGGTGCCTCGTTGTGCCCGAGGTAGGCCTAGCGACAGTCGATGATCCTTTTCAGAAATTTGCCTTCCAGCTCCACTAAACCCCGCTTTGGATTATGGAAAGCAATATGGTCATCCCAGTCTCGGCGATCTCCTGTCTATAATTCCCTTCTGAAGATGATCAATGAGCCAGAGTTGTAGTAGCAAATTGCACCCTTCAAAGTGTGGTTCCCCTTGTTGACATTTCTCTAAGGCTCGGTACAGTTTGGCGAGGATCATGTGTGCTATGCTAAATGCATGCCCGTAGATACCTTCCATTATGGCTACCGTGGCTAGTCTTGTAAGGATTCTAGCATTCTTCATTGGAAAGACAATCATACCCAGGAAACAGAACATGAATACAAAGGCTCTCCTGTGTATGTGCCTCAAAGAGGTGAGGGCGAACTCTTCCATGTGAGTGCAGTAGGATTTGCTATGTCCGAACCTTTCATACATGAAGTCGAAGGATATGTAGGAGTCCTTCAGACTTGTCAGATTAGGATTCTTTTTGAGTCCCATCATTTTTAGGAACCCTCTACCTTTGTGGTTTTCTTGCATAAGTAGCCTCGGGCTATCCCAAGAAATTCCGGCTAGACCCCCAATTTTCTCGATCAACGACGTCATTTCACTACCCCCAAAGCGGAATACAGACCGTTCACTATCCCAAAATAGAGTAGCAACTTCCACAATCTTGTTTTCTGGCTTAACTTCCAGGAGAGAAGGAAGATTCCCTAAGTGCTTGCGGACAAGAACCCGATCACTGTTAGGATTTATGCCCTTCACTAGAGGGGGGGTGAATAGTGAGGCACGAGAATGTTGGTAAATTTTGCGGAATTAAAATTGCAGGAATTAAGTAAGTGCAGTAATTAAAAGCGTAAGGAGAGGACACACCGAATTTATACTGGTTCACCACAACGTGTGGTTAGTCCAGTCTCCCGAGAGACTCTATCGAGATTACACTAACTCCGTTAAGCTTGCGGGTGCCTAACAAACCGTTACACTTGCTCGTAGATGTACGCTCTACAAGACTTCACCTTGCTCGTGGATACCGCACCACCAGACTTCCGCTCAAGGATTCCTCACCTCAAGACTTCACACACTAAGATTGAGGGTACTTAGCAAACCCAATGCTCAATGAGAAAATATGGTCTTCTCAAGAACCTTTCTCTTTTACAACAAGAACTCTCTAGGAAGAGTAGATAAAGAGATACAATATAAGCTCTATGAACAACACAAAGTTGTCTCTCAAATGGCTCAACAAAAGCTCTAAATATGATGCACAAATATTATCAATATGTTAATGAATAATGAGAGATGTTGTTCTTACTAAAATAAGCTCCAAAGACCTCTATTTATAGGGTGTGGAGGTTATATGTCCGTTGCTTAATAGTCAATCACTAATGCTGATTTTAAGGAAGCATAATCGATTATTTTAAGTACATAATCGATTATCTTTTTAACGGTCAAAAAACTTGTCGTTGGATGGCAACGGATAGTAGAATAATCGATTATCACAATAGCATAATCGATTATCTTACCTTTCTGGACTTCCAGTTTTAAGCTGGAATTAAAGATAATCGATTATCTAAATTTGATAATCGATTATGTGGCCATTCTGGAATTTCCAGTTTTGGCTGGAAACTCAAGATAATCGATTATCACATTTAGATAATTGATTATGTGGCCATTCTGTCCAGAAGAGAAGACTTGCTTCAAAAACCATTTTGGTTAAAATGAAAACGTTAAAAATCATTTTGTTTGAAGTATATCAAAAATGTTTATGATATTTATGATTTGATAAAATGATTTTATGCATATTAATGATGACCTATGTTGAGCCAAAAGACGAGATAACTTAAACATTGTTCTTACATTGGTTCTACCTAACGACCTACGCCTTGGGTCTTCGGTCTTGAACTTTTAGCTCGTCTTGGCTTGTCTATGCAATCCCTTCATCAATATGCTTCTTGGCATTCAATCTTGATTGTTTGATTCATCATCATTGATTTGTCAACCATCTTGATTGTTTGCTAATGCATCTTCATTATTTGTCATACAATATCATTGTTTGACAGTTGACTTCATTGTTTGTCATTCATCAAAACCTATACTTGGAAATCATGCAAATACAACCAAAGAACACATATCAAAGATATCAATGATTTCCAACAATCACTACCATGCAGATCCTCCCACCAGCTTAGAAACTTTGGGTGAATGTTTGATACCATACCGAATCTGGGGACCTCGTGCCTTATTTCCTGCAAAATTGAGTGCTAGGACCTAACCCCACCGGACTCGACTATTTAAATCAATAATTAGCAAAAGGCATTTAGTTCTCTAAATTAATGCACATAACGTGAATGTCCGTTTGGGTTTCCGGGAATCCCGATAGACTTTGGTTTAGGCTATCTTAATGAGTCATTATGCGGACAACACAACTGACTCGTCTAGGGTTGACCATGATGTATGAACAGTATAACGGAATAAGGTTTTCTACTTTTGAGGTGCTAGACAAGGTGCCATTGAGCGGACAACTCAAGAGGGAAAGGCACGGAACCGTCGACTACACTGTTGATTGACTGGTTTTACTGCAAATATGCGTTGCTATAGGATTTGTTTCGCACAAGTGGAAAATGATGTTGAAGAATGAAATTACAACAATGAAATAAATACATGTATGCTCGAAAAAATTAAAGAAAAAGAAAACATGATGAATCAAGTTAGTAATTATGAAGAAATAATTAATGCGGTAAATAAAGGCATTAAAGAAAGAAATAAAGTCGCAAAGCACGTAATGGTAAAAGCCTTAAAGATATTCCCTAGCAAAGTCGCCACGCTGTCGACACCCCCCTTTTTCGACTGCTAAAAAGAAGCGAAATCGGGTTTACGACATTATGGACAAAACAACTCTTATTGGGAATTGGTTATTGGAAGTTGAAGAGTCGCCACCTAATGATTATAGTGCATTAGGACACTTTTAAGAAGAAGAGAGTATTTTTGAAAAGAAAACCAGAGTTCGGGTAAGGGCTTGAGATTATCTCGAGGGGAAGGTGTTAGGCACCCCTCAAAATCCACTAGTGTGGTTCCCGACCGTGCTAATTGTGACTTAATGAGAGACAAGGCAAATAAACAAGTAAGGTTTGCATATAAATATTCAGGCAACTTGGGAATTGGAAAGGGAAAAGGCATAGTTTAGATAAAAGTAGAAGAGATAACTAATTTGAAAAGCATTACTTTAGGAAAAATGTTTAACTAAAGCAAGTAAAGAGAAAGAGGTCCTATGTTTGACTATAATATGGATCATTCGATACAATATCCCGCACATATTCCAAAGAGGGGTTCGCCATCATCTTCATATTCTACCTTTCCCACCCCGTTAAGGTATTTAAATGTGTTTGGTATCGTTTGCTTATTGCATGTTAACACCCGTCCCAAACTATTAGTCCCGGGGTATTAGGACTTCTAATATTAAGAGGGGGAGAGAAATATAGGGCATATATGGAGTTTTCAAAGGCAAAAATACTAAGCGTCAATAAAAACAAATAACATATAAGGGTATGCAAATCATAAATTCAAAGGTTCATATCAACCTTATAAACCATAACAGCAATTAGTCTAGCATGCCTTACAAATACTAGTTTGGTCTTAATATTAAAGTTGATCGCGAATGGGTCAGTAAAGCAACCTTAATGTCCAACCCATGCATTTTTACCAAATCCAGATTCCAGATTCCAAGGCATTCTCATACTCAAGGTGCTTTCAGAGTTCCAAGAAATCTCAAGGATTCCCGGAAGTGCTTTACACCCTGAATAACATAGAGTAACCGAATAGTGCAGTGTGGAAGTACCAGCCCTAAGGAATCCGAGATCAGAGGGAGCTCAAGGGTCCTATGGCATGGCTTACCAAAGGGGGGCAGAGCTTAAGAGACTAAGAATGAGCGTAAAGGTGAAGGATTAGAGGATAACCAATGCAAAGGTGGTCATACCTGGCCATGAAGGGTACTGGCACACCCCGGCCCTTTACATGGTTTAACAAGTAAGAGCAGACTTGAAAGAAGTCAGACTTAGGCCTGTATGGTGATTAGGGCACCAACAGAACTAAGCCAAAGCTTAACACATAATAGGGGGTTAAGGGAGTGGGATTACTTTGAGTATAGGATGAGAACAACCTGCTTCTAAACTAGAGGTGGCAATAGGATACCACTCTAGTCCAAAACAACACTCGCATACAACAAGGGGTTGGGAAAGGGATCAAATATGAAAGCATTTGCATAAAAGTGAACATAGTTAATCAGAAAGGGGTTTGGGGAAAGGGATGTGTAGGAAGATAACAAATGCCAAACATAACGGAATTAAACACATGGGAATATGGGGGTAGGGGTGTGAAGGAAAATAACAGAATAAAAGACAGGAGAATGTGGGGAAGGGGTTGTAACGCTGAAGTTCAATTGCTTGATGTAGGGAAATAGAGCAAAAATAGACATATGAAAAGCATAAGTAAACACAAATTTTGGAGGTGGTATTTAATTCATGGAACCTACCAGTTGCAAGTTTCAAACAGTAATACAAACAGAACAAATAGGATCTTATAGTTAGCCTTGGCTTTCAGCCGACTAACACGAGCAGCACACTTAGTAACAGAGAAGAGCCAAAAAGAAAAGAGAGAGTTTTTAGATGATGAACTTAACAAAGTTGTTCTTTTTTGTGTCTATAGTGAAGAGAGGTGGAGGGTTTTATAGCTTGAAAGTAAGTAGTAAAGAAGGCAGGAAAATAAATTAGTACCAATCAAAATCGATTAGGAAAAGAATTCCCTTTAATTAAGGGATTAAGACTTAGGGTAAATAAACAGAGTTCCAAATATGGAAAGAAAATCAAGAATGGGTTGTAAAACATAGGCTAAAGACGTATTGGTTTTTTTTAATACACGCGGTTTAACAAATAAGGAAAACTGAATCATCAATCACATAAGGGATCAAGGGAACAGGTATCCGAATACAGTCTGGAAACAAGTCTAGGTCAGAGAATCAAATAAGTTTGTAGAAAAAGTCAAAACCCCAAAATTTAGGGTTATTTGAAAGGAAAATATGACTATAAAGAGATGCACAAATTTAAGCAGGCGAGGCTAGGATTGATAGAGTAGTCACATAATCAGAAAGCAGACAAGCATGGCATGAAATGGGCTAGAGTTCTTGCAAAGCTCAGCAAGAACTCAGAAGCATGAAAGAAACTCAAACACATTAGGGTCTCATTATCATATAAGCAACACGCACAAAGTCGAAAACCCCAAAGTCTAGGGTTTCCTAATATTTCACAGAGTAAAGAAGAAAGTAAAAGAACACTCAGGTAAACCAACTTAGAGAGAACACAAATACTCACAGAAAGCAAAATACAGTTGAGAGTTACCAGAAACCCTAGGTAGAGGAAAACATTCGAAAATCATAGCAAGAACTAAAGAAATCCCAGTAGAGAAGTTAAAAGAAAAGAAAATCGGAGAAAACCTAGGCAAAAAATTACATGGAATCACAGGTAAAACATCCAAAAGTCATAGCAAAGCAAAGAAATCACAGTAGAGTAGTTAAAAAAGAAAAATCGGAGAAACCCTAGTTTTAGGAAGACAAACAATTTTGAAAGTTAAAATCGGTTAAACATAAAAAAACACATAGCATTCACCGATCCAGAGCAGATCTTAAAGAAAATGAGAAGAAAAACCTAGAATGAAACCCTAGAAAATGAGAAAGGCGTGGAACGGACGGGCTTTGAGTCGAAAACGGACCCACAAAGCTAGAGATCGCCGGAGGAAGGCTGAAAATTGCCATAAAACTCGAATCGGAGGTCTTCTGAACTAGAGACTTTCAAGGTCTAGTTTGATCCTTGAACAGAGGAGCCATAGAGGGGAGTGGGGGTGAGCATAGGTTGTACAAGGCTAGGGAATCCATCTTTTCCGGTGATATAAACCGGTAAATAGCCGGAGAGGGCTGGGGTTTGGAGAGGGATTGAGAGAATTTGGGGACGAAAGGGGATACAAGGGTGGCAGATATGAGAGAGTGGGAGTAGGGTTAGGGTGATCTTAAGTTAAAAAGGAAAGGGTTGTTATGGACCGTTGATTTAAATGATCAACGGCCACGATTTAAAGAGGGATCCGGGCGAGTTAGTTTTTAATGGTTCCGGGTCGGGTTATTTGGAAAATTGGGTCGTTTAATTAGGCTGACCTGGGGGGTTGAGTTTAGGCCATGTTTTATATAAAATCTTGCTATAATTTAAATAGCCTCTTTTCCCCAATTAATTTTACAAAATAGCTAAAATAGTTTAAAAAGAAAAATTGAAAGCAAAGAGCTACTTAATAACATATAAATATTAATCTAAAAATATTAGAAATAATTTTATAGCTATAAAACACAGCAAATTGCAAAATAGGCCATAATTTCAATTTGGTGCAATTAGTTTTTAAAACATCCAAATAAATTCGTAAAAAATGTGCAAAAAAACTACATAAATTATGTTTCGTTATAAATATGAGAATAAAATGCATTTTGCACTAAAAATAATTATTTGGGAATAATTTTAGCCTTTATATTGTCAAAAATAGTCATTAAATTGATTTTAAAAATATTTAAAAATTAAGGAAAAATACCAAAATTTCTAGGAATGCATATATATGCATACATAAACTATTTTGAAAGCATTTTGGGTGCAATAAATATATAGGGAAAAATTTCAATTGGTCCAATGACATACATTCGACAAAGCGGGGAACGACCATGGTGAGCTTGTTGCAGTAAGCTCGTTTGGAGGAACCTTTATCATATCCGCACATATTTGAAAACGGTGGCATTTCCAGATGTATTGAATGCAGTCTGTTTCCATAGTCATCCAAAAATACCGTGCTTGGAGTATCCTATTTGCCAAGATGAAACCATTCATATGCGGTCCACAAGTCCCTGCGTGCACTTCCTCCAATATTTTGGTTGCTTCTTTTGCCTCGACACATCTTAATAATCCCAAATCATGATTCCTCATATACACGATTCCTCCGATGTGAAAGAAATTATTGGACAATCTACGAAGTTTTCGTTTCTGAGTAGCATTGGCGAGCTTTGGGTACTTTCCTATTGTCAAGTATTCTATGATAACATGGAACCAAGTTTTCCCGTAGGCTTCTTCCTCGACGTGAGCACAATAAGCTGGTTGGTCGTGAATCTTGACCTTGATGGGATCAATAAAGTTTGTATTTGGATGCTGGATCATAGATGATTAAGTGGCTAAGGCATCGGCGAACTCATTTTGTGTTGTGGGAACATGCTGGAATTTTGTCTTTCTGAATCTTTTCCTCAACTCCTGTAGATGGTGTAGATAGGGAAGTATCTTGGAATTCTTGATTGCCCATTCTTCTCGAACCTGATGTATGAGTAGGTCCTAGTCTCCGATCACTAACAGTTCCTGAATGTTCATGTCAACGTCTAGTTTGAGACCTAAGATGCAGGCTTTGTACTCGGCTATATTTTTGGTGCTCGGGAATCTGAACTTGGCGGATACTGGGTAATTCTGACCGGTTTGTGATACCAAAACCGCTCCTATACAAACTCCTTTGAAATTTGCAGCTTCGTCAAAAAACGTCTTTAGGTGTTTGTATTCTCCTCCTACAGGATTCTTGGCGAGGTGGTATGCCAAGTCTTGTCCTTTGACTGCCTTCTGGGTAACTTAAACGATGTCAAATTCACTTAACAGTATCTGCCACTTGGCGAGCTTGCCTTTAGGCTTGGGCTTCTAAAAGATATACTTTAATGGATCCATCCTGGATATGAGATAAGTTATGTAAGCGCAGAAATAGTGCCTCAATATCTGAGCAACCCAGGTTATAGTACAACAAGTCCGCTCTAATAAGGTATATCGAGCCTCGTACATGGTAAAATTCATGCTGAGGTAGTATATGTCTTGCTCCTTTCTTCCTATTTCGTCATCTTGTCCCAAAATACAACCAAATGCCCCATCCGATACTGCAAGATAAAGCAATAAAAGTCTAACTGGCTCAGGTGGAACCAAGTCTGGCGGTGTTGACAAGTATTCCTTGATTCTGTCAAAAGCCTTTTGACAGTCCTCGGTCCATTTAGTGGCGGCATCCTCCTTTAGCATCTTGAGGATGGGTTCACAAATTACAGTCGACTGAGCTATGAATAAGCAGATATAGTCGAGCCTCCCTAGAAAACTCATTACATCTTTCTTGTTCTTTGGCGGTGGTAACTCTTGAATGGCTTTGACCTTTGACGGGTCCAGCTCTATCCCCCGGTGACTCACAATGAAACCCAATAACTTTCCAGTTGGGACCCCGAATGCACACTTGGCGGGGTTCAGTTTCAAGTTGTATCTCCTCAGTCTGTTGAAGAATTTTCTCAAATCTCCCATGTGATATGTAGCTTTCATGGATTTAATGATGACGTCGTACACATACACCTCGATCTCTTTGTGTATCATATCATGAAAGATTGTGGTCATGGGTCTCATGTAGGTAGCACCAGCAATCTTCAAACCGAATGGCGTCATTCAATAACAGTAAATTCCCTGCAGCGTGATGAATGTCATTTTCTTTGCATCCTCTTCGTCCATCCATATTTGATGGTATCCAGCAAAACAATCAATGAACGACTGCTGCTCATGTTTAGCGCAGTTGTCGATCATTATGTGTATATTTGGGAAAGGGAAGTCGTCTTTAGGACTGGTCCGGTTGAGATCCCGGTAGTCGACACAAACTCTAACCTTTCCATCCTTCTTTGGCACTAGCACAACGTTGGCTAACCATGTTGGATACTACACTACTCTGAGAACCCTGGATTTGACTTGCTTTGTGACTTCTTCTTTGATTTTAAAACTCATGCCTGGTTTGAACTTTCTGAGTTTCTGTTTGACCGGTGGGCATGATGGATCTTTCGGCAGCCTGTGAGCCACAATGGACGTGCTGAGACCAGTCATATCATCATGCGACCAGGCGAATATATCCTCGTATTCTTTCAAAAACTCTGTGTATTCTTCCTTTTTTGATGGTGACAAGTGTACACTGATACGTGTTTCCTTGACATTTTCCGCGTCTCCCAAATTAATGACCTCAATTTCGTCTAAGTTAGACTTAGGCCTGTTCTCAAAATCCTCGACCTCTCTGACAACCTCTTCTGGTATTTCGTCCTCTTCTGAATCTATGTCCATTTGTCGTACTGTGTTGCTTTAAGTTACAGACATTGGTTCATCATCAAGATATGTAATAGCAATGCTCTGTAAAGTAAAGTAAATGGTAGAGAAATATAAATGAGAGCGAAATATAAATGAGAGCGAGATATAAAGATAAACTTGGAAATGCTTTTGATTAAATTCATAATTGTCTGAAACATCGGAGCTCTTTTCAAAAGTAAAGACAATGAGGAAAGTAAAAATCAGCTAAAAGTAAAGTGCGATGCATATGCGTCGTTTAGCCTTGCTACCCCGAGGCTCTCTGGGCACTCGTGGTCCTGATTGACCAATTGGTGAGGTGTTCTCCCCGGTTTACAGCTTGAATGGAAGGGTCTTCCTCCCCTTCCTCCTCGAAGATAACATAGTAATCCATATCATCCTCGAGAAATAGGTTCTTCATCGCTGATAGTGTCTCATATTCCTCTTTTTCTTCAGCTGGATAGGCTTGGTGATACCCTGGAGGTTCTTGCCAAGCCCCTTTCCGGGCTCGTATCCACTCCAATTCAAAATGCTCTCAATTTTGTTATCCCACCACTTGTCTCTATCTGTAGCGTTGACTCGCTCGATATGATGGTATGTTTCTCCACCGATCTTCCTTCTACCTCCAATCATGGGGATGGCCTGGCGACTGTCGACACCCTTTTTTTCCCTCTCGAGGGAGAGGAATCGGGTTTGCCACATTATGAGTAGAATGACTCATTTGTCCCCTTTTGGGAGGGGGGGGGAATTTGGGCTATAAGTTTGAGGAGTCGCCACTTAATGATTATAGTGCATTAGGACACTTTTTAAAGAAAAGAAGAAGGATTCGAAGGAAAACCAGAGTTTGGGTAAGGGCTTGAAATTATCTCGAGGGAAAGGTGTTAGGCACTAGTGTGGTTTCCGGCCTTGCTTAAATATGACTTTAAGAATAGAAATAGACCAGCAAAATTTGCACATAAGAAACGTAAGCAAGGTTACAATTTTGAAAAAAGGATGGCACAAGTAAAAGGGAGTTTTAGTTTGAAGAAAACATTCAAATAAAGGAAAAGTAAAGAGGGTCCTACGTTGAACTATAATATGGATCATTCGATGTAATATCTCGCACATGTTCCCAAAGAGGGGTTACCATATGATATTAGCGCATCATCATCTTCTCCATATTCTACCCTTCCCACCCCATTAAGGTACTTAAACGCGTTTAGTCTCGTAAACTTATTGCATGCTAATACCCGTCCCAGCATATTAGTCCCGGGGTATTTGGACTTCTAATCCTAAAAAGGAGAGAAATGGGATGAGGGAATATATGGAGTTTTAAAGGTAAAAATGCTAAGGCGTCAATCAAAACAAATAGCACATAAGGGGAGTAAACAAACACACAAGGCTGCACATAAAACCCCTTAAACCATACAACAATTAATTTAGCATGACTTGCAATTACTGGTTTGGTCTTAAGATTAAAACTGATAGTGGATAGATTAGTTTAACACATAAAATTGGATAATAAGTATACTTTGAGCCCTTCGGGCCCGGTTATCAGGAATTGAGGTATTTTAAGACCAGTAATTTCAAAAAACGCTAATTTTAGACAAGGATCTGTAAGGAAGAGTTTCGAAAACAAGAAATCGAAATTTGCAGAAATTCAAAAATAGCTTGCAAAGTAGCCAAAATGTTAAGTAAAATCGTACAAGAAAAGTTTCTTCGAAAAGCATTGAAGTATAGATTTAGGCGAAAGACCAAAAGTTGATTTCAGAAAGATGCTAGTTGGAATTTGAAAAGATTCTATAAGTTTAAAATAGTGGAAAGAAAAGACTTGGCCAGGTTTCAGAAGCAGATGGATTTGGACAAGCTTTATTGAAAGTATTTACAAATTAGGCGAGTTTGGACCCTATAGGCATGATATCTACATCTTGATTTGTTGCTCCTTTTAGAACGTTTAAGGGACCTACTGTTTGCCTAGCGCTTTTCTGCAGTTCTTATAGACATTATATCTATTATGCTTGCAATACAAAAATCCTATAGGCATGATTTCTATATGCAATATTAAAATCCTATTGGCATGGTTTCTAAGTGATTTACAATATTGAAATCCTATAGGCATGATTTCTAGATGATTTGCAATATTGAAATCCTATAGGCATAATTTCTAGATGATTTGTAATATTGAAATCCTATAGGCATGGCTTCTAGATGGTTGAATAACAATATTAGTCAAATAGGCATGGTATCTACCCTTTAGCATATGCAAATAAACATAAACCCCTCCCACGTCTTTTCACTAACATTCCATAAATCATTTACAAAGTTATTACAAACTTGAAAGAAAGGACTAAAATAAATGCATCAAAAGCCAAAACATGCCCGAAGAAGCTCAAGCAACCTTAATGGCCAACATATGTAATTTACCAGATTCGGATTCCATATTCCAAGGCCTTCTCTTAGAGTGTTTCAAAGTTCCAAGGGCTTTCAGGAAGCCCGGGCAATACTTAAACCCTAAAGAATGGTTAGAGTAGTGCAATGTGTGGAATTACCAGCCATTAGGCATCCAAGTTCAGAGGGAATTCTAGGGTCCCTAAGCATGGCTTACCATATGAGGGTAGGACTTAAAGAACTAAGAATAAGTGTAAAAGTGAGGAGATTAGAGGAGATCAAAGCAAAGGGTGGTCATACCTAGCCATGAATGGGACTGGTACACCCCTGACCCTTTACAAGGCTTGAACAAATAAGAGCAACCTGGAGAAAGTCAGACTTAGGTCTGTATGGTGATTAGGACACCACCTAACTTGAGTGAAGCTCAACACATAATAGGGGATTAAGGGAATAAGACTGATTTGAGTATAGGTTTAGAGCAACCTAGTTCTAAACTAGGGGTGGCAATGAAGTGTCACCCTAGTCTAAAACATTACTCACACACAAAGGGGTTAGGGAAAGGGGATTACATGAAAGCATTTGCGACAAACAGAATTAAGCTAAAGGGACCAAGGGAAGGGATGTACAGGAAAGTACTCATACAAGCATACAGCATCAAAACATAGGAACATGGGGGGTAGGGATATACATGCTGTAAACACATAGTTTTTGGAGATGGTATTTAAATCATGAACCTACCAGTTGCAAACTCAAATAGTAAAGCAAGTAGGGCAGATGGAATCTTATAGTTTAGCCTTGGCTTTCAGCCGGCTAACTCAAGCAGTAGAACAAGTAGCAGAGAACAGCAGAGAAGAGAAGAAAGAGTGATTGGGGTATGAACTCGTGATTGTTCGTGTCCTTGAAGTAAAAAAGGGGTGGGGTTTTTATATTTTGAAAGTGGTAGTAAATAAGGCAGGAAAATAACCTCGGTACCAAATTATAATCAATTAGGAGAAAAGACTCTCTTTAATTAAGGAGTCGGACTTGAGGTAAATAAACATAGTTCCATTTATGGAAAGAAGAATCAAGAATAAGTTGTAAAATAAAGGGTAAATACATATAAAGCAAATAAGGCAAGAATAAAATCACCAATCAAATAGTAATTTAAGGAAACAGGGATTCGAATTGGCATTGAATTTTGTCAGAAAGTAGGTCCAAATCAAAGAATCAAATGAGTTCGTAAAAAATCAATCTCCCAAAATTACGGTTATTTTGAAAGGGAAAGTATGACTATAAAAGAGATGCAGTAATTCAAAAATGTGAGGCTAAAATTTGCAAAAAATAGTCATGCAATCAGCGAGCAGAAAACATAGGCATGAAATGGAATTAGAAATTATTGCAATGTTTTGAAGGAATCAGAAGCATGAGGCGTTTAAACATTTAGGGTTTTGAGATTAAGCAGCAGCAGACAATCACACAAAACTCGAAAACCCCCAAAATCTAGGGTTTTCATCACACTTTGAATGTAAATAAGAGAGCATTCAGAGAGAACATAAACATTCATGAAAAGCATAATGAGAGCAAAGAACACAGTAAAGAAAGTACTAGGAAACCTTAGAAACAAACGATGAAGAAAAAACATGGAAATCATAGTAGAAATATTTAGGAATTACAGCAAAAAATAAAATAAATCAAAGTAGAGCAAATAAAATAGAGAATCGAAGAAACCCTAAGTTTTAAGAAGATGAACAGTTCGAAAACAAAGTCGGTAAAAAAATGTGGGAAACACTTTGAAATATTAGAAAATAGCGTAGACCTAAAGTAGATCATAAAGAGAAACACAGAAAAAAACCTTGGATACTTAGGGTTCCAGAGAAAACCCTAGAGAACGAGAAAGCGTGGAACAGACTAATTTTGAGTCGAAAATGGACTCACAACGCAAGACTCACCAGAGAGAGACCAGACATGGCTGTAGAACTCAAGTTGGAGGACCTCTGAGCTGGTGGTCTTCAAGATAGGGCTTCGATCTTTGAACAGAGGGGGTCATTGAAGGGATTGGGGGTGAGTATAGGTTGCACGAAGCCTGGGAGGCCATGGTTTCTGGTGAAACAAGGTCGGAAAGTTGTCGGGGAAGGGCTAGGGTTTCAGAGGGGGTTGAGATCATTTGGGAACGAAAGGGTTTCAGGGGCGGCGGTCTGTGAGAAGTGATTAGGGTTAGGGGTGTCTTTGGTTTAATTAAGGGAAGGGGAGACGTGGACCGTTGATCTAAATGATCAACGGCCATGATTTAAAACGGAGATCCGAGCGGGTAGTCTAATAGGGTTTGGGTCGAGTTATTTAGGAAATTGGGTAGTGTAATTGGGGGTTGGATTGGGGCGGAAATTAGGCTAGAATTGATATTAAAAAGGCTATAATTTAAATAGCCATTTTTCCACAATTGGAATTTTATTAAATAGTGAATGATGTTTAAAAATCAAATTAAAAAAATGAGTTAATAGGCAATGTATAAGTATTAACTAATAAAATATGAGACATGATTTTGTGGTTACAAATGCCATTAAATCGAGAAATATGCTACAATTATAATTTCATGCAATTTTAGTTTAAAAATATCAAATGGACTTATAAAATTATGTAAAAATCATGAAAATTGTATTTTTTGGGTAAATGTGAGATTAAAATAAATTATTCACCAAAATGATAACCTTTTGGGAATAATTATTAGATTTTATAGTGCAAAATAGGCCATAAATCAATTTTAAAATTCTTTTAAAATGTGGAAAAATACCAAAAACCTTTGAGGATACTTATATATGCATATACATGCTATTTTAAAAGTATTTTGAGTATGAAAATACATAGGGAAAAAGTGAATATCAACAGTTGCCCGTCTTTACCCGTGGAGGATGAAAGAGTTGTCGGGTAAAGATAAGATGGCCAATTTTGACCGGAGACGGCGATTGTAAAAGGATACTGACCATGCTCTGGTTTTTGAGTTGCCTACATATCCCTAGTTTTACAGGAATCAAGCCATATGTAGTTCAGGAATCATTGACGGAACATGCTAATGGGAATTTGAAAAAACGGACGCGATGGTTAGATCTGAGAGGGTGCTTGGAATCGGACAAACTGAGGAGAACTGGAGCGGGATCGCTCCTGGTGAGACGGCCATGAGCCAGCCGGAATACCTGCAAATGCGTGATGTGTGTATATATTTGCATAATTTAAACGTGATGCAAGTTCCCATTGGACCATGAATGTTTGTCTTTGGACGATTAGGATGATGTCCTCAGACTATGATGTCTAGGGCCATAAAAAGCATAAAACTAAGGGTTCGCAGGCCATGAAATGATGTTCTTGGGCCATGCAGATTGTGCATTCGAACTATGACACCTTTGAACAAGTTGGAAATATTTCAGCCCATTAGAAGGTGGCAATCTTTAAGCCAAATGAATGCAAAGGGTGGCAATCTATCAGCCATAGTGGGAATTTAACAATAGGTGGCGATATTTCAGCCAGATGAGAATTTTAAAATGCAGGTGGCGATGTTTCAGCCAGTCAAAAAATAAAGCGGCGATATTTTAGCCATGCAGGGCAGAGACAATGCTTAATCTCGAAAGGCAGATAAGAGCCTTATGCAGCATGGGGTAGAGCTTAACCTCGGATGGCAGAGAGTAGCCTTATGCGAAATGCATATGGAGGTAGAGCTTAGTCTCAAAAGGCAGATAGTAGCCTTATGTAATGTGGAGGTAGAGCTTAACCTCGAAAGGCAGAGAGTAGCCTTATGCAAAAATGCAGATGGAGATAGAGCTTAGTCTCGAAAGGAAGATAGTAGCCTGATGCAATGTGGAGGTAGGGCTTAACTTCGGAAGGCAAAGAGTAGCCTTATGCAAAAATGCAGATGGAGACAGAGCTTAGTCTCCAAAGGCAGATAGTAGCCTTATGCAATGTAGAGGTAGATCTTAACCTCGGAAGGCAGAGAGTAGCCTTATGCGAAAAATGCAGATGGAGACAGAACTTAGTCTCGAAAGGTAGATAGTAGCCTTATGCAATGTGGAGGTAGAGCTTAACCTCGGATGGCAGAGAGTAGCCTTATGCAAAAAATGCAGATGGAGACAGAGCTTAGTCTCGAAAGGCAGATAGTAGCCTTATGCAATGTGGGAATGTAAAAGAGCGAATGGTGGTAAGTTTTCTTAGCTGGTAGATGGTTTTGCGATATTTGGATTCCTGGGGAGTGCGGATAGTGATCCCATGAAGGTTTCGATCCTGAAAAGCGAATGCGCTTTATCCGTAACCTGAGTTCCTGTATCTAAAGAAAAATCGTGAGTTCTGTGGGGGGAGGTTAGTTTGTATCATCCATCTTTTGGCGCCGTGTATCATGGGGGCAGCGTTGCTAACGATGGTGGTGGAAATGATATTTATGCATCTTACTAAATGTAATGCACTACATATATATATATATATATGGAAAAAATAATTTTATTTTGGATGAACCAACGACTGTAACGTGGTTTAAGATGCGACGACCTTGCTTGCTCCAGAATTTTAAGGGTCCTCCTCAAATTTCTGCCCCAGTTTACTGGGCGGGTGCTGCTGGCGGATGTGCTGAATAACTGAACGCAGATCGATTCCAGAATTTTGAGGGTCCTCCTCAAAATTCTGCCCCAGTTTACTGGGTCGGCGCTAATGAAGAGCCTGAAAGCTTACTTCAGAATTTTGAGGGTCCTCCTCGAAATTCTACCCCGGTTCCAATAGCGAGGAAAAATGGAATTTCCATTAAAATGTGACCGAACCCATAGGGCTGCCTACGTATCCCCTCTAACAGGAATCAGGTCAGGCGTAGTTCAAATTACATCACAAATGAAAAGGCATATGATAAAACATAGTATCGTTTCACTACGTCTGAGTTGATAGGCTTCGGGCAGACTTCACCGTCCAATTGTGCAAGAATAAGGGCTCCTCCAGTTAGAACCCGATGGACCATGTACGGACCCTGCCAATTGGGAGAAAATTTCCCTTTAGCCTTATCTTGATGCGGAAATATTTTCTTTAATACCAACTGTCCCGGCATGAATTTCCTTAGCTTGACTCTCTTGTTGAAGTCTCTGGACATTCTGTTCCGATACAATTGACCGTGACAGAAAGCATTCATTCTCTTTCCGTCTATGAGGGCTAACTGCTTGTAGCGACTCTTAACACATTCCGCATCCTCTAATTCTACTTCTTGTATGACCCTTAAGGAAGGGATTTCTACCTCGGTGGGATTGACCGCCTCTGTACCATAAACCAGCATGTAAGGAGTGGCCCCGGTTGATGTGCGGACCGTGGTACGATAACCCAGTAAAACGAATGACAATTTATCATGCCAATGCTTGTGCTTTTCGATCATTTTCCTTAGTATATTCTTGATGTTCTTATTGGCTGCTTCTACAGCTCTATTCATTTGAGGTTTGTAAGCCGTAGAGTTCTTGTGTCTGATTTTGAATGTTTCGCACATTGCCTTCATCAGGTCGCTATTGCGATTAGAAGCGTTGTCGGTGATGATTGATTTTGGAACCCCAAATCGACAAACCATGCGATCTCGGACGAAATCTGCTACTACTTTCTTGGTGACTGCCTTGTATGATGCTGCTTCAACCCATTTGGTAAAGTAATCAATTGCCACTAGTATAAACATGTGCCTATTTGACGCGGCTGGTTCAACTGGTCCAATGCCATCCATTCCCCAAGCAGCGAATGGTCGTGGCGAACTTGTTACAGTAAGCTCATTTAGAGGCACCTTTATAATATATGCATGTACTTGACAACGGTGGCATTTCCGGACGTAATGGATGCGGTCTGTTTCCATAATCATCCAAAAATACCCTGCTCGGAGTATCTTCTTTTCCAAAACGAAACCATTCATATGCGGCCAGCAAGTCCCTGCGTGCACTTCCACCATAAGTCTAGTTGCTTCTTCTGCTTCGACACATCTATAATCCCAAATCAGGAGTCCTCCTATACAGGATTCCTCCACTGTGAAAGAAATTGTTGGACAATCTCCGAAGTGTTCGTTTCTAAGTAGCTTTAGCAAGCTCTAGGTACTCTCCTGCTGTCAAATATTCCCTGATATCATGGAACTAAGGTTTCCCGTCGGCTTCTTCCTCGACGTGAGCACAATAAGTTGGCTGGTCATGAATCTTGACCTAGATGGGATCAATAAAGTTTGTATCGGGATGCTGGATCATAGATGACAAAGTGTCTAAGGCATCGGCGAACTCATTCTGCATTCTGGGAACATGCTGGAATTCCGTCTTTCTAATCTTTTCCTTAACTCCTGTACATGGTGTAGATAGGGGAGTATCTTGGAATTCTTGGTTGCCCATTCCTCTCGAACCTAATGTGAGTAGGTCCGATTCTCCGGTCACCAATAGTTCCTCAATGGTCATGTCAATGGCCAGCTTGAGCCCTAAGATGCAGGCTTCGTATTCGACCATATTGTTGGTGCATGGGAATCTGAGCTTGGCGGATACTGGGTAATACTGCCCAGTTTCTAATATCAAAGCTGCTCCTATACCAACTTCTTTGAAATTTGCGATTGCGTCAAAAAACATCCTCTAACCGTCATAGGGTTCTGCAATGTCTTCTCCTATGAAGGCTATCTCTTCATCAGGAAAATACGTCTTCAAGGGTTCATATTCTCCTCCTACAGGAATCTCGGCGAGGTGATCTGCCAAGGCTTGTCCTTTGACCGCCTTCTGGGTAACATAAATGATGTCAAATTCACTTAACAGTATCTGCCACTTGGCGAGCTTGCCTATAGGCATGGGCTTCTGAAAGATATATTTCAATGGGTCCATTCTAGATATGAGATGAGTGGGGTAAGCACAGAAATAGTGCCTCAATTTCTGAGCTACCCAGGTTAACCGAGCCTCGTATTGGGTAAACTTCTTGCTGAGGTAGTAGATGGCTTGCTCTTTTCTTCTTGTTTCGTTATGTTTTCCCAAAACACAACCAAATACCTCATCCAATGCTGCAAGATAAAGCAATAGAAGTCTCCCTGGCTCAGGTGGAACCAAGACTAGCGGTGTTGACAAATATTCCTTGATTTTGTCGAAGGCCTTTTGACAATCATCAGTCCATTTAGTGGCAGAATCTTTCTTTAGCATCTTAAGGATGGGCTGACAGTGGACTGAGCTATGAATCGGCTGATATAGTTGAGCCTCCCCAGAAAACTCATTACATCTTTCTTGTTCTTTGGAGGTGGCAACTCTTGAATTGCTTTGACCTTTGACGGGTCCAACTCAATACCCCAGCGACTCACAATGAAACCCAATAACTTTTTGGCTGGGACCCCGAACGCACACTTGGCAGGATTCAGTTTCAAGTTGTATCTCCTCAGTCTGTTGAAGAATTTTCTCAAATCTTCCATATGATCTGTAGCTTTCCTGGATTTAATGATGACCTCGTCCAAATATACCTCGATCTCTTTGTGCATCATATCGTGAAAGATTGTGCTCATGGGTCTCATGTAGGTGGCACCAGCATTGTTCAAACCGAATGACATCATTATGTAGCATTACATTCCCCACGGTGTGATGAATGTTATTTTCTCCGCATCCTCTTCGTCCATCCATATCTGATGGTATCCAGCAAAATAATCGACGAATGACTGCAGCTTATGTTTGGCGCAGTTGTCAATCAATATGTGTATATTTGGCAAAGGGAAGTCGTCATTAGGACTGGCCCGGTTGAGATCCCGGTAGTCGACACAGACTCTAACCTTTCCATCCTTCTTTGGTACCGGCACAACTTTGGCTAACCATGTTGGATACTCTATCACTTGAAGAACCCTGACTTTGACTTGCTTGGTGACTTCTTCTTTGATTTTCAAACTCATGTCTGGTTTGAACTTTCTGATTTTGTGTTTGACCGGTGGGCATGATGGATCTTTCGGCAGCTTGTGACCGACAATGGACGTGCTGAGACCCGTCATATCATCATACAACCAGGCGAATATATCCTCGTATTCTTTCAAAAACTCTGTGTATTCTTCCTTTTTAATGGTGACAAGTGTACACTGATACGTATTTCCTTGACATTTTCCGCGTCTCCCAAATTAATGACCTCAGTTTCGTCTAAGTTAGACTTAGGCCTGTTCTAATAATCCTCGACCTCTCTGACAACCTCTTCTAGTATTCCATCCTCCTCTGAATCTATATCCTTTTGTCGCATTGTCTCGTTGCAAGTTACGGTCGTCGGTTCATATCAAGATATGTAATAGTAATGCTGTGTAAAATAAATTAAATGGTAGATAAAATAAATGAGAGCGAAATATAAAGATAAACTTGGAAAATGTTTTTGACTAAATTCATAATTGTATGAAAGATCAGAGCTCTTTTCAAAAGTAAAGACAATGCTGAAAAGTAAAATCAACTAAAAGTAAAGTACGATTCATATTTGTCATTTAGCCTTGCTTCCCGAGGCTCTACGGGCACTGGTGGTCCTGATTGATCAATTGGTGAGGTGTTCTCCCCCGTTCAAATCTTGAATGGAAGGGCGTTACTCCCCATCCTCCTCGAAGGTAACATTGCAATCCATATCATCATTCAGAAATACGTTCATCATTGCTGCCAGTGTCTCATCTTCCTCTGATCTGTATATGACATCAGCGGGCTGAAAGGTTTGCTCTAACTGAGGTAGAGGGTGCTCCAATGGGTAGTAGGGGTCGCGCCATGGTGGCGACTAATTCTTGAACTCCTACCAAGTATATTTATAACCCAGGCCAAAAGTGGTTTCGTGCTTCTCCGAATGGATAGGCTTGATAATACCCTGGAGGCACTTGCCAAGCCCCTTTCTGGGCTCGTATCTGCTCCAATTCAAAATGCTCTCAATTTTGCTATCCCACCACTTATCTTTGTCTATGGCATTTACTCGCTCGATATGATGGTATGTTTCTCCACCCATTTTCCTTCTACCTCTGATCATCGAGATAGCCTGGCGACAATATAAAGGGTTGCTACAATCGCCATGAATGATTACTTCCTGATGATTCCATACAAATTTCACAGCTTGATGCAATGTTTATGCCATTGCCCCAGCGGCGTTGATCCAAGGTTGTCCTAGCAACAAATTGTAGGATGTTGGCACGTCAATAACTTGGAAATCAACATCGAACCAGGTAGGTCCCATCTGTAGGCATAAGCTAATTTCTCCAATGGTAAGCCTCTGAGATCCATCAAAAGCTTTGACACTGATAGCCCCATCTTTGATCTCGTGCAATCCTTTGCCTAGTGTCCTGAGAGTCACCAACGGATAAATGTTGAGGCTAGATCCCCGGTCGACTAAAATCCTGGTGATAAAGTGATCCTCGCATTGCGTAGTGATGTGCAATGCTTTGTTATGACCCAGCCCTTCTGGTGGTAATTCATCTTCATGGAAGGTGATCTTATGGCTTTCAATTACCTGCCCCACCATGTTTGCCATTTTGCCTCCTTTATGTTGGGAACATAAGCTTCACTCACTATTTTTATTAAGGCGTTTATATGTGCCTCAGAGCTTTGTATGAGAGCCAGAATAGAAATCTGCACTGGTGTCTTGTTTAGCTGCTCGCTGACCGAGTACTCTTTGGCCTGTACCTTTCTCCAGAGGTCATCGGGTCCAGTTTCAACAGCCCGCCCGGAGGCTTGTTTGCTAGACTCAGCCAAATGATCTTGGGTGTATACCCTGCCCGTCCTGGTCATTCCCTGTGCGGCAATTGCTTCTCTATTACATGTCTTTCCTTTCCTTCTTGCCTCAGTGGTGTAATCCCAAGGTATAGCAATTGTTTGGAACGGGGTCACGTCTGCAATAGAGACTGGAACTGATGCCTTGGGAGGCAACACAGTAAGTTCAAATGGGGTAGGTACCTTTGGAACCCCGAACTCAGCCTCAATTGGTTTTGGCGCCTTTGCAGGAGGTGCTTTAAACTCGAGTGGTATGGATATATTTACCACGTCTCCCTCAGAGGGCTGAATCTAGACAACAATGGGATTGATATTAACCGTTGGCTTCTTAGGCTCGTCTCCTTCAGCTATCAAACTGATTGATCCCTTGGGGTCCCAATCATCTTCGATCTCGATCGTGTGGATGCCTCTACCCTTGTGGTCAGACAGAGGGTTGTTGCGGACATTGGGAGCGGGCTCCTTTGCTATAATGATCTTATTGTCAATCAAATTCTTAATCTAGTCTTTTAACGAGTGACACTCGTCAATGGTATGGCCTTTCATCCAGGAATGGTATGCGCAAGTCTTGTTTAGGCTGATCCACTGGGAAGGGTTTTCTGGTGTTACGGCTGGGAAAAAGGTAACATAACTGGCTACTTTGAGTTTTTCATATAACTGGTCAATTGGCTCAGCTATGGCGGTATATTGTCTAGGAGGTTTACGGTCGAAATTTGGTCGAGGTCGAGGGAATTTTAGCAGGTAGGAGGTGATTGGTAGTGAGAAGGTTGGGAGTTATATGCTTGGTATACAGGTGCAGGTTGGGAATATATGGGTGAGGTAGGTTGATACGTAGGTGGTGGAGGTGACTGGTAAGCAGGTGGTGGAATTTGGTAAGTGGGTGATGGTGCTTGGTAATTTAGGGTAGGCTGATATGTTATTGGAGCTGAGGGATAGGTCTGGTATTTCATGGGGGAGTTGTTCCTTTGCGCAGCAATTACAGAATTTACATCCTTTTTCTTTGACAAGCTATCAGACTGCAAAGCCTTGTTGGTAGCTTACAATGCCTTGAAGTGAGTGTCCATACCGTTTTTGATTCCTTCTTCAATCCTTTTAGCCAATTTGATTATGTCGGAGAGCTTTTGACCCTCAATTAGCATCAATCTCTATTAGTACTGTGGATCTTAAGCACGGACAAACAACATGTTCTTTTGGTCTTCCTCCAAGGCCGGTCTGACCTTAGCAGCTTTTGACCTCCAACGAGTAGCATACTCGGGAAAGGTCTCTGTGGGCTTCTTCTTGAGATTCTGGATATAGAACACATATGTTGTGTTCTCAGTGTTGAACCTAAACCGATCCATAAAGTCAGATGTCATGTTTACCCAACTAGTCCATTTTTTCGCATCCTGGCTAATATACCAGGATAAAACATCACCCTTCAAGCTCCTCATGAACAGCTTCATGCGGATTTTCTCGTCTCTTCCGACCCCTACTAACTTGTCACAATACATTCTCAAGTGGACCCTAGGGTCACCTGTGCCATCGAATAGTTTGAACTTGGAGGTTTGTACCCCTTGGGAGCTCAACATCTGGTTGAACACAGAGATCTTCGTAAATAAACCCTTCAACACCTTTTTTACCTTCGAAACCCTGGACCCAGTTAGTCAACTTCTTGATCTCAGCGGCCAAATTCTGAATGAGGGAGCTCTTGTTATTTGCCTCGACCGCACTGGTGATTGGTTGACTGTAATGCGGCATAGTATCCACAAAGATTTGAATGTTATGGTCTTTCGTGGTGTTTAGTGGCTCAGGATTGTGCAGTGGAGTGTTATGAGTGGTTGCATTGGAGGTTGTGGGATGTTTTGTGGTGGTGCAGGGTTCTGGGTGTTAACATCGGGCGCGGCAAGAGTGATTGACAGGCTTTCCAGGTTTCTAACTTGGTCAAATTCCTCTCAGAAACTCAGCAAAGTTTGCTCTAGATGAGCAACAGTCTCTTTGGTGATTGCAGCATTTTGAGAAGTTTCTTCAAGTTCCTTTCTAGCGCTTGTATCTCCCATTTTGTCTTTGTTCCTATTTCTGGTAGGACAAGGACGAGGAGGAGGTGGAGGACCCTTTGATCTTGTGGAGTATGCTAATGGTACCAGAATGCACGAACTAACCTTTGGGGAGGGGAATAAAAATAAAAGAAAAGCAAAAACGTTAAAAGTTAGTACAGATTCTGATAAATAATATTGCATATATTGCAATATTTAAACACAATGTGCGGGAATATAAATCGCTTCCTAACTTGGGTGCCTCGTTGTGCCCGAGGTAGGCCTAGCGACAAATAAAATTTGGAGAAATTATAATGCTAAATGCCTCATTTTATTTATGAAAACAAAACGAGTGTAACCAACTAAATGAAGATGTTACTAATAGCCAACTGCCTTAATACATTTAAGAAAAGCAGAAGAGTAAAAATCCTAACTACTTGGGCCCTGAAGGACCTTTCCCAGATTCCCTATTCTTGCCTCCATCACATAGCTGTATCAACTCGTGTATCCCTAAAAGCAAGAAAGGTCGGGATTTTTCTCGAGTCCCATCATTTTAAGAAAGCCTCTACTTTTATGGTTTTTCGGCATAAGCAAACCCGAAGTCTCCCAAGGGATACCAGCTAGGCCCCCTATCTCTTCTAGCAAAGTGGTCATCTCCAAATCCTCGAAATGGAACACTGATCGTTCACCATCCCAAAACAAAGTGGCAGCCTCAATGATTTCGTTGTTGGGTAATATTTCCAAAAGTGATGGCAAATTCCCTAAGTACTTGCGGACGAGGGTTTGGTCACTGTTATGAAGATCTTCCTACCAGCTTAGCAACCTTGGGTGGATGTTGGATACCATACCGAATTTGGGGACCTCATGCCTCATTTTCTGCAAACCAAGGTGTTAAGCCCTCAACCCCACTGGACTCGACTATTTAAATCAATAATAATCAAAAGCCATTTAGCTCTCCAAATTAATGTACATAACATGAAGGTGTCAGTTTGGGTTTCAGGAACCTAATGGACTTTGGCTTAGACTGTCTTAATGAGTCATTATGCGTACAACATAACTAACTCGGCTAGGCTGACCATGATGCATGCATTTTAAAGGAATAAGGTTTCTACTTTTGAAGTGCTGGACAAGATACCCTTGAGCGGACAACTCAAGAGGGAAAGGCGCGGAACCGTTGACTACACCGTTGATCGACTAGTTTTACCGCAAATATGCCTTTTCCACATTTAGTGGGATTATAATATTGGAAGGGCGCAACCACTCATTGTAAGCATTGCTATAGGATTTGTTTTGGCACGAGTGAAATATGATGTTTAGAGATGCAATTACAATAATGAAACTAATTACATGTATTTTCATGTTCATAAGATAAATGATTACATTGATTAGTCGAAATTATAATAGCATTGAAATAATAAAACATAAAAGAAAGGAATTGAAGGAAAAAAAAAAACCTGAAGAGTCATGTTAGTAATTATGATGAAATAATCAAGGAGGAAAAATAAATGCAATTAAGTAAGCAATAAAGTTACAAAAGCAAGTATTGGTAAAAGCCTTAAAGAAGTCCCTAGAAGAGTCGCCATACTGTCGACGTCCCCCTTTTTCCCTCCCGAGGGAGAGGAATCGAGTTTGCGGCATTATGGGTAGAATGACTCTTTTATCCCCTTTTGGGGGGAATTTGGGTTATGGAGTTTAAAGAGTCGCCACCTAATGATTATATTGCATTAGGACACTTTTTAAAGAAAGGAAGAAGGATTCGAGGGAAAACCAGAGTTTGGGTAAGGGCTTGAAATTATCTCGAGGGGAAGGTGTTAGGCACCCCTCAAGATCCACTAGTGTGGTTACCGGCCTTTGCTTAGATGTGACTTTAAAAATAGAAATAGACAAGCAAAATTTGCACATAAGAAACGTAAGCAAGTTGACAATTTTGAAATAAGGATGGCACAAGTAAAAGGGAGTTTTAGTTTGAAGAAAACATTCAAATAAAGGAAAAGTAAAGACGGTCCTAAGTTTAACTATAATAAGGATAATTCGATGCAATATTTCGCACATGTTCCCACAGAGGGGTCGCCTCATGATATTAGTGCATCGTCATCATCTCCATATTCTACCCTTACCACCCCATTAAGGTATTTAAACGCGTTTAGTCTCGTATACTTATTGCATGCTAATACCTGTCCCAGCATACTAGTCCTGGGGTATTTAGACTTCTAATCCTAAAAAGGAGAAAAAGGGGATCAGGGCATATATGGAGTTTTAAAGGTAAAAACGCTAAGGCGTCAATCAAAACAAATAGCACATAAGGGGAGTAAACAAATACACAAAGGCTGCACATAAAACCCCTTAAACCATACAACAATTAATTTAGCATGACTTGCAATTACTGGTTTGGTCTTAAGGTTAAAACTGATAGTGGATAGATTAGCTTAACACATAAAATTGGATAATAAGTTTACTTTGAGCTCTTTGGGCCCGGTTATCAGGAATTGAGGTATTTTAAAACCAGTAATTTCAGAAAATGCTAATTTTAGACGAGGATCTGTAAAGAAGAGTTTTGGAAACACGAAATCGAAATTTGCAGAAATTCAGAAATGGCTTGCAAAGTAGCCGAAATGTTTAAGTAAAATCGTACAAGAAAAGATTCTTCGAAAAGCATTGAAGTACAGACTTAGGCGGGAGACCAAAAGTTGATTTCACAAAGATGCTAGTTGGAATTTGAAAAGAGTATATACGTTTAAAATAGTGCAAAGAAAAGACTTTGCCAGGTTTCAAAAGCAGATGGATTTGGACAAGATTTATTGAAAGTATTTAACAAATTAGGCGAGTTTGGACCCTATAGGCATGATATCTACATCTTGATTTGTTGCTGCTTTTAGAATGTTTAATGGACCTACTGTTTGCCTAGCGCTTTTATGCAGTTCCTATAGACATTATTTCTATTATGCTTGCAATACAAAAATCCTATAGGCATAATTTATATATGCAATATTAAAATCCTTTAGGCATGGTTTCTAAGTGATTTACAATATTGAAATCCTATAGGCATGATTTCTAGATGATTTGCAATATTGAAATCTTATAGGCATAATTTCTAGATTTGTAATATTGAAATCCTATAGGCATGGCATCTAGATGGTTGAATAACAATATTAGTCATATAGGCATGGTATCTACCCTTTAGCATATGCAAATAAACATAAACCCCTCCCACATCCTTTCACTAACATTTCCTAAATCTTTTACAAAGTTATAAACATGAAAGAAAGGACTAAAATAAATACATCAAAAACTAAAACATGCCCGAAAAAGCTCAAAGCAACCTTAATGTCCAACATATGTATACCAGATCTGGATTCCATATTCCAAGGCCTTCTCTTAGAGTGTTTCAAAGTTCCAAGGGCTTTCAGGAAGCTCAGGGAATGCTTACACCCTAAATAATGATTAGAGTATTGCAATGTGTGGAAATACCTGCCCTTAGGCATCCAAGTTCAGAGGGAACTCTAGGTCCCTAAGCATGGCTTTCCATAGGAGGGTAGGACTTAAAGAACTAAGAGTAAGTATAAAAGTGAGGGGATTAGAGGATATCAAAGCAAAGGGTGGTCATGCCTAGCCATGAATGGGATTGGCACACCTCTGACCCTTTACATGGCTTGAACAAATAAGAGCAGACTGGAGAATGTCAGTCTTAGGTCTGTATGGTGATTAGGACACCAACAGACTTGAGTCAAGCTCAACACATAATTGGGGGTTAAGGGAATAAGACTGATTTGAGTATAGGTTTAGAGCAACCTGGTTCTAAACTAGGGGTGGTAATGGAGTGTCACCCTAGTCTAAAACAATACTCACACACAAAGGGGTTAGGGAAAGGGTTCTACGTAAAAGCAATTGCGACAAACAGAATTAAGGTAAAGGGACCGGGGGAAGGGATGTACAGGAAAGTACTCATACAAGCATACAACATCAAAACATAGGAACATGGGGGGTAGGGATATACATGCTGAAGTTTAAATTGCATAACATATGAAAGTCAAGTTTAGACATGCATGTGAAACATACGAAAGCGATAGGTAAACACATAGTTTTTGGAGATGGTATTTAAATCATGGACCTACCAGTTGCAAACTCAAATAGTAAAGCAGGTAGGGTAGATGGAACCTTATAGTTTAGCCTTGGCTTTCAACCGGCTAAACTCAAGCAGTAGAACAAGTAGCAAAGAAGAGCAGATAAGAGAAGAAAGAGTGATTGGGGTGTGAACTTGTGATTGTTCATGTCCTTGAAGTAAAAAGGGGTGGGGCTTTTTATAGTTTGAAAGTGGTAGTAAATAAGGAAGGAAAATTATCTCAGTACCAAATCAGTATCACATCATAATCAATTAGGAGAAAAGACTCATTTTAAATAACGAGTCGAACTTGAGGTAAATAAACATAGTTCCATTTTTTGGAAAGAAGAATCAAGAATAAGTTGTAAAATAAAGGGTAAATACATATAAAGCAAATAAGGCAAGAATCAAATCACCAATCACATAGTAAATTAAGTAAACAGGGATTCGAATTGGTATTGAATTTAGTCAAAAAGTAGGTCCAAATCAAAGAATCAAATAAGTTCGTAAAATATCAATCTCCCAAAATTAGGGTTATTTTGAAAGGGAAAATATGACTATAAAAGAGATGCACAAGTTCAAACATGCAAGGATGACATTAGCAAAAAATAGCCACGCAATCAGCAAGCAGAAAACATAGGCATGAAATGGAATTAGAAATTCTTGCAATGCTTAGCAAGAATCAGAAGCATAAGGCGTTTAAACAGTTAGGGTTTTGAGATTAAGCAGCAGCAGACAATCACACAAAAACTCGAAAACCCCCAAATCTGGGGTTTTCATCACACTTCGAATGTAAAGAAGAGAACATTCAGAGAGAACATAAACAATCATGAAAAGCATAATGAGAGCAAAGAACACAGTAAAGAAAGTACTAGGAAATCTTAAAAACAACAAGGTGAAGATAAAATACATGGAAATCATAGTAGAAATATTTAGGAATTACAGCAAAAATAAAAAAAATCACAGTAGAGCAAATAAAATAGAGAATCGAAGAAACCCTAAGTTTTAAGAAGATGAACAGTTCGAAAACAAAGTTGGTAAAAAAATGTGGGAAACACTTTGAAATATTAGAAAATAGCGTAGACCTGAAATAGATCTTAAAGAGAAACACAAAAGAAAACCTTGGAGACTTAGGGTTTCAGAGAAAACCCTAGAGAATGAGAAAGCCTGGAACGGACTGATCCATAGACTCACAACGCTAAGACTCGCCGGAGAGAGACTGTACATGGATGTAGAACTCAAGTCGGAGGACCTCTGAGCTTGTGGTCTTCAAGATAGGGCTTTGATCTTTGAACATAGAAGGTCATATAAGGGATTGGGGGTGAGTATAGGTTGCACGAAGCCTGGGAGAACATGGTTTCCGGTGAAACAAGGTCGAAAAGTGGTCGGAGAACATCTAGGGTTTCGGGGGGGTTGAGAGCACTTGGGAATGAAAGGGTTCCAGGGGCGGCGGTCTGTGAGACGTGATTAGGGTTAGGGGCGTCTTTGGTTTAATAAAGGGAAGGGGAGACGTGGACTGCTGATCTAAATGATCAACGGTTACGATTTAAAATGGGGATCCGGGCAGGTAGTCTAATAGGGTTTGGGTCGGGTTATTTAGGAAATTGGGCAGTGTAATTGGGGGTTGGATTGGGGCGGAAATTAGGCTAGAATTGAATTAAAAAGGGTTATTAATTAAATAGTCATTTTTCCCCATTTTGAATTTTATAAAATAGTGAATGATGTTTAAAAATTAAATTAAAAACACTAAGTTAATAGGCAATTCATAAGTATTAATTAAAAAGCATTAGAAATAATTTTGTGGTTACAAATGCCATTAAATCGAGAAATAGGCTAAAATTGCAATTTTATGAAATTTTATTTTAAAATATTAAAAGGGATTGTAAAATTATGTAAAAATCATGCAAATTGAATTTTTAATGTAAATATGAGAATAAAATAAATTATTCACCAAAATTATAACTTTTTTAGAATAATTATTGGATTTTATAGTGAAAAATAGGCCATAAATTAATTTTAAAATTCTTTAAAAATGTGAGAAAATACAAAAAAAAACCTCTGTGGATGCTTATATATGCATTTACAAGTTATTTTGAAAGTATTTTGAGTATGAAAATACATAGGGAAAAATTGGGTATCAACAGCTGTTGATACGCTATATATTTTTGTACTAAAAATATCCTCAAAAAATAGCGTATATAAGCAGGCACAAAGGTTTTGGTATTTTTCCACATTATAAAGAATTTTTTGATCAATTTATGGCCTATTTTTGCACTATAAAATTCATTAATTATTCCAAAAATTTGTTATTTTGGTGAATAGTATATTTTATTCTCTCATTTACACAAAAATATATTCTATATGATTTTTACATAATTTTACAAGTTCATTTAGTATTTCTAAATTAAAATTGCGTCGAATTGCAATTTTAGCCTATTTCTCGATTTAATAGCTTTTTTAATCATAACATCGTTCCTAACATTTTTAAATTAATACTTATGCTTTGTTTATTAACTCAGTAATTTTAATTGGATTTTTAAACATGGTTTGCTATTATATGAAATTCAAATTAGGGGAAATTGACTATTTAAATCATAGCCCCTTTTAATTTCAATTGTAGCCTAATTCCCAGCCCCAATAACACTACCCAATTCATTAAAAATTCCGCCCCATACCCCATTAAAGAAACCCGCCTCAGTCCCTTTTTTAAATCGTGGTTGTTGATCATTTAGGTCAACGACCCACAATAACCCTTTCCTTAATCAAACCCAACACAACCCTAACCCTAATCATTTACACAAAGCCCGCCGCCCTTGTATTCCTTTCGTTCCCAAATGCTCTCAACCCCCCCCCCAAAACCCTAGCCTCCTCCGGTCACTTTCTGACCCTTTTCACCGGAAAATATGGCTTTCCAGGTTTCATGCAACCTGTACTCACCCCTAAATCCCTTCTACGACCCCTTTTGTTCGAAGATCGAAACCCTATTTTGAAGAACACCATCCCATATGTCCTCCGACTTGAGTTTCACGGCCAGGTATGGTCTCTCTCCGGCGATTCTTAATGTGGTGAGTCCATTGTCGACTCAAAACCAGTTTGTTCAATGGCTTTCTCGTTCTCTAGGGTTCTCTCTGAAACCCTAAATCACCAAGGTTCATATGTGTTTATCTTTATGATCTACTTTAGATCTATCTGATTTTCTAAAGATTCAAAGTGTTTTCCACATTTTTTACCGATTATTAGCTTCAAACTATTCATCTTCCTAAAATTAGGGTTTCTCCGGTTTTCTTTTTTTAGATAACTACTCCATTGTGATTTCTTTGCTTTTTCTGTGACTTTTTGGATGTTTACCTGTGATTCCATGTAATATTTCACCTCGGGTTTCTCCGATTTTCTTTTCTTTTAAAACTTCTCTACTGTGATTTCTTTATTTCTTGCTATGTCTTTTGAATGTTTTCCTTTTACCTAGGGTTTTTGGTAACTCTGTACTGTAATTTGCTTTTTATTTGTGCCTCTCTGAGTTTGTTTGCCTAAGTATCCTTTTGCTTTCTTCTTTACACCGTGAAATGTTAGGAAACCCTAGACTTTGGGGTTTTCGCCTTTGTGTGTGTTGTTTACCTGATTCTGAAAACCTAACTGTTTAAACGCTTCATGCTTCTCATTTCTGCAAGAATTTCTAATTGCATCTCATGCTTGTGTGCTTCTGCTCTCTGATTATATGACTTTTACATTAATTTCATCCCTGCATTTTGTTGTGCATCTTTTATAATCAGTCTTCCCCTTCTCGAAATAACCTTAATTTCGGGAAACTGATTTGTATGGACTTATTTGATTATTTAATTTGGACTTGCTTTTTAACTAAATTCAGTAATTTGTATCCCAGCTTCCTTGATTCTTTGAGTGATTGATGATTCTATTTACCTTATTTGATTACACCGTGTGTATTTCGAAAAACCTTAAATGTATTTGTCCTTTTATTCTACAACCCATTCTTGATTTCCTTTCCATATTTGGAACTCCGTTTATTTACCCTAAGTCTGACTCCCTTATTTAAAGGGAATTCTTTTCCTGATTGATTTTGATTGATACTAATTTATTTTCCTACCTTATTGGTTGCTTATTTTCAGACCATAAAAAAACCCCTTGCTCTTCACTTCAAAAATAACCGAACAATCACAAGTTCACACTAAAAAAACTCTCTCTTCTCTTCACTGCTTTTTTTTCTCTGTTACTTGTTCTGCTACATGAGTTTAGCAGGCTGAAGCCAAGGCTAAACTATAAAGTCCAACCTGCCCTATCTCTTTACTATTCGAATTTGCAAACTGGTAGGTCCTTAATTTAAATACCATCTCCAAAGACTATGTCTTTATCTATCTTTCACATGCATGTTTGTACTTAATTTCTTATATTGTGTTAAACTTCAGCATGTACATCCCTACCCCCATATCCCTATGTTTTAATATTGTGTGCTTGTATGAGTACTTTCATGTACTTCCCTTCCCCCAAATCCCTTTAGTCTACTTCTGTTTAACTTTGTTCTGTTTTTCTTGTGCAAATGCTTTCATATTTGATCCATTTCCCTGACCCCCTTTTTGTATGTGAGTATTGTTTTGGACTAGAGTGGTACTCTATTGCCACCTTTAGTTATGGACCAGGTTGCTCCAAACCTATACTTAAATTAGTCCTCATTCCCTTAACCCTATTATGTGTTGAGCTTGACTCGGGTATGGTGGTGTCCTAATCACCATTCAGGCCTAAGTTTGACTTATTTCAAGTCTGATCTTATTTGTTTAAGCCATGTAAAGGGTCAAGGGTGTGCCAGTCCCATTTATGGCTAGGTATGACCACCTTTTGCATTGGCCTTCCTCTAATCCCTCACTTTTACACTTACTCCTAGTTCTTTAAGTCCTAAACCCCTTTGGTGAGCCATGCTAAGGGACCCTTGAGTTCCCTCTGAACTTGGATGCCTAAGGGCTGGTATTTCTATACATTGCACTACTTTAATCATTTTTACGGTGTAAGCATTGCCTGGGCTTCCTGAAAGTTGGAACTTTGAAACACTTTAAGAGAAAGCCTTGGAATCTGGAGCCCGGATTTTGTAAAATACATGTGTTGGACATTAAGGTTGCTTTGAGCTTCCTCGGGTACGTTTTAGCTTGGATGTACTTATTTCCTTAGTACTTTTCTTTCCATTTATGTAACAAGCTTTATAAAAGAATTTGGGGATATAGTGAAAAGGGTATGGGCGGGGTTTATATTGTTGCTAATCATATATAAACCATGCCTATAGGATTTTTATATTGCTAATCATATATAAACCATGCCTATTGGATTTTTTATATTTATGCTAATCATATATAAACCATGCCTATAGGATTTTTATATTGCTAATCATATAGAAACCATGCCTATAGGATTTTTATATTGCAAGCATAATAGAAATCATGCCTATAGGATTTCGATATTGCATCTCATCTAAAAACCATGTCACTAGTATTTTAATATTGCATCCCATCTAGAAATCATGTCTATAGGAATTGCATAAAACGCTAGGCAAATAGTAGGTCCCCTAAACATTCTAAAAGCAACAACAATCAATATGTAGATGTCATGCCTATAGGGTTCAAACTCGCCTAATATGTTAAACATTTTCAATAAATATTTGTCCAATACTGTCTATTTTGAAATATGGCCAAATCTACCTTTTAATCTATGAGAACCTTTTAAATTCCAAACCCGCATTTTTCTGAAATCAACTTTCCTTTTTTGATCTTCTGCCTAATTTATACTTCAATGCTTTTTCTTGCACCATTTTACTTAAGAAGTTCGGCTATTTTACAAGCCATTTCTGAACTCTTGCAAATTCCAAATTCCTGTTTCAAACTATCGTTTTCTGAAATTACTGCTTTCAAAAGACTTTAAGTTTCAACAAACCGGATCCAAGGGGCTCAAAGTAGACTTATTATCAAACTTTATATGTTAAACTAATCCATCCATTATCAATTTTAATCTTATGACTAAACTAGTAATTTCAAGTCATGCTAAACTAAATGCTGTTATGATTTACGGGGTTTTGCATGAGCCTTTGAATGTCTGATTTGTATACCCTTATGTGCTATATGTTTTGGTTGATGCCTTAGCATTTTTACCTTTGAAACTCAATATATGTCTTACCCTTCTTCACCCTTTTAGGATTAGAAGTCTTAATACCCCGGGACTAATAGGTTGGGATGGGTATTAGCATGCAATAAATAAACGAGGCTAAACGCGTTTAAGTACATTAACGCGGTGGGAAGGGTAGAATATGGAGATGATGACGATGCGATAATATAATAAAGTGACCCTCTTTGGGAATATATGCGGGATATTGCATCGAATGATCCATATTGTAGTTAAACCTAGGACCCTTCTTACTTTTTTCTTTGTTTAAACGTTTTCTCTAAAATTCCCTTTTTACTTATGCTATCCTTCTTTCAAAATTGTCAACTTGCTCGTATTATTCATGTGCAAACTTTGCTTGTCTATTTCTATGTTACTTGAAGTCACATCTAAGCAAGGCGGGGAACCACACTAGTGGATCTTGAGGGGTGCCGAACACCTTCCCCTCGAGATAATTTCAAGCCCTTACCCGAACTATGGTTTTTCTTTCAAAATCTTCTTCTTAAAGTGTCCTAATGCACTATAATCATTACGTGGCAACTCTTCAAACTCCGTAACCCAATTCCCCAAAGGTAATAAGAGTTATTTTGTCCATAATGTCGTAAACTTGATTTTGCCTTTATGGGGAAAAAGAGGGTGTCGACTGCATGGGATTCTTTTAGGCTTTTACCATTACTTGCTTTTGTGACTTTATTTGTTAACTTTAATTGCATTTATTACCAATTTCGATTATTCCATCACAGTTACTAACTTGACTCTTCATGTTTTATCTTTCCTTTAACTGCTTTCTTTAACGCTTCATTATTTCAATACTGATGTAATTTCGAGCAATCATTGTAATCATTTATCTTATGAACGTGAAAATACATGCAATTTGTTTCATTATTATAATTGCATCTCTCAACATAATATTTCACTCGTGCCAAAACAAATCCTATAGCAATGCTTATAATGAGTGGTTTCACCCTTCCAATATTATAACCCCCCTAAATGTGGCAAAGGCATATTTGCGGTAAAACCAGTCGATCAACGGTGTATTCGATGGTTCCGCGCCTTTCCCTCTTGAGTTGTCTGCTCAAGGTACCTTGTCTAGCACTTCAAAAATAGAAACCTTACTCTATTGAACTGTTCATGCATCATGGTCAACCCTAGCCGAGTCATTTATGTTGTCCACATAATGACTCGTTAAGATAGCCTAAACCAAAGTCCATCAGGTTTCATGAAACTTAAACGGACATATTCACGTTATATGCATTAATTTGGAGAACCAAATCTTTTGCTAATTGTTGTTTTAAATAGTCAAGTCTGGTGGAGTTAAGGGCCTAACACTTTGTTTTGCAGAAATGAGGCACGAGGTCCCAAGATTCGGTATGGCATCCAACATCCACCCAAGGTTGCTAAGCTGGTGGGAAGATCTTCATAGCAGTGATCGAACCCTAGTCCGCAAGTACTTAGGGAATTTGCCTTCACTCCTGGAAATCCAACCCAACAACAAAATCATTGAGGCTGCCACTTTATTTTGGGATGGTGACCGATCAGTGTTCCGTTTCGGGGATTTGGAAATGACCCATTTGCTAGAAGCAATAGGAGGACTAGCTGGAATCCCTTGGGAAATGCTTGGTTTACTAATGCCGAGGAATCGCAAAAGTAGAGGTTTCCTTAAAATGATGGGACTCAAGAAAAATCCAGACCTTTCTTGCTTAATGGACTCTTACATACCATTCGACTTCAAATATGAAAGATATGGCCACAGTAAGTCCTATCGCACCTACATGGACGAATTCGCCCTCACCTCTTTGGGGCACATACATAGGAGGGTGTTTGTGTTCATGTTTTTCTTCTTGGGCATGGTAATTTTCCCTATTAAGAAGGCTAGGATCCACACCTGTCTAGCCATGGTTACCAAGACTTTGATGGAAGGAATCAACGGGCAGTCCTTCAGCATAGTGCCTATGATCGTCACTGAAACTATCGAGCCTTGGGAAAGTGTCAACAAGGGACTCCACATTTCGTGGGTTGTAACTTACTACTTCAACTATGGCTCCTAGAACACCTTTAGAAAGGCGATTACAGATAGGAAGTCATACGCAGGGATTGGGATGACCATATCGCTTTTCATCATCCAAAGCGAATGAACTTTATGTCTAACATGTTCTCTCAGCTAGAGGATGCCAGTGGATGGGTAGAATTATTCGAGAACCTGAAAGAAGAGCAAATTCAGTGTATGTTCGAGTGGTTCCCAACATGGAAGTTCATTTTTCGTTCTCGAGACGCACCATTCCTCATACTCATTGGATTGAGGGGAACTCATCCTTATGTCCCCCTCCGAGTGATGAGGCAATCCGGAAGGAAACAAATCATAACCCAGGGTAGAGAAAATGAGTCATTTTAAGGCCGACTTTCAAAATGATGATAGCCCTCACAGGTGTATTGAACCAGATAGGTATCATTCCGGGTCTGTGCCGCACTACACAGGTTGGTTAGAAGATGATCACATTGGTTTGGGTCGTCCGGGGTTCGTTTATGGTCACAGAATTATTGACGAGAAAGTTGAGGCAAAAGTAAAATACAATCAACTGCGCAAGAGGATGAGAGAATGTGTGAACGAACATCGGGAAATATAGGAAGCCCACGAGAAGATAATCAACGAGTGGAAGGATATGTTTGTCAATGCCAAAAACCGTGTGGGCTATTTGGAGCAAGGTCTAGTAGAGTTAGAAGGGAAGTTCTTAAAAAGGATCGAAGATTGTCAGAACGCTAAAGGAAGCGCAGGCGGACATTTGGCTCGAGCCTACCTACTATTAGGGATGCGCGGTTGATGCAGCTGTACAAGTGAGGCAAGAATACCGAATCTGGGGAAGGTCCTTTTAGGTAGGGGTGTTCAAAACCGATCCGCAACCGAAAACCGATCCAAACCGAAGCTTAACGGCTTATTGGTAACGGCTTAACGGCTTAATGGATGGGGAACGGATTGAATTTTTTTTATTAACGGCTTATCGGTTTGTGGATGGATTATTCAATTTTCTTAACGGCTAATACGTTAACCCGCTAAGAATATAATATATATATATATATATATATATATATATATATATATATATATATATATATATATATATATATATAATTTAGTGATAGAATTGAGTTGTCTAATACATATATGGTTCTATGTGTGTCATGGAAAAAGAAGAATTGAAAGGTTGGTTATGACTAGAGGAACGACACCCCATGAAATAAATTTGTGCATTTTGGATGATTGCTTGTGGAAAATGGAGAACGATAGTTATTTATAGAAGAGGAGTGTAGTGAGTAGAATTTACCAGAGCACTTCAGTTTTTAAAAGTTCATTGTGGGAGCTGAATGAAAATTTGCGCGACAGATTTTTTTGGTTATATTCGAAGCTTATGGGTACACATGTAGTGTGGCCTCTAACAGAAGATAAGTTCTGTTTTATTTTTCTCGATACTGAACTAGTAGTGAATTTATCTATTTTATAATCTACATGCTGATGGCGATTGTTTCATTAGCTACATCATATTGCCTCTAAAATGTTATCTTTTTATGGCAATTCATTATTTCTAAGACGGGGAGAATAAGAGATATTTAGTGAACATGTATGTTAGGCTGATAAACCACCCATTAACCGCCCTATAAGAGCTAACCCGATATCAATCCGCCCGATATCTTATCGGGTGGCTAACGGATTAATACATTTAAAAGCCGATAACCGTTAAGCCAAACCGTTAAGAGTAAAAGCCGCCCAATCCGCCCGATGAACACCCCTACTTTTAGGACCAAGTAGCAAGGATCTTTACTCTTCTGCTTTAATGTAATAAGGCCACTGGCCATTAGTGACTTCTTTTATCATTTAGTTGTTTCGTTTTTATCAATAAATGAGGCATTTAGCATTATAAGTTCTCCAAATTTTATTTGTCGCTAGGCCTACCTCGGGCACAATGACGCACCCAAATTAGGAAGCGATTTATATTCCCGCACAATGTGTTTAAATATTGCAATATTATTTATCAGAATCCACACTAACTTTTTACCTTTTTTGTTTTACTTTTATTTTTATTTCTCTCCCCAAAGGTTAGTTCGTGCATTCTGGCACCATCAGCATACTCCACAAGATCAAAGGGTCCTCCACCTCCTCCTCCTCCTAGTCCTACCAGAAATAGGAACAAAGGCAAAATGGGAGACATAAGCGCTAGAAAAGAACTTGAAGAAACTTCTCAGAATGCTGCAATCACTAAAGAAACTGCTGCTCATCTGGAGCAAACTTTGTTGAGGTTCCGAGAGGAATTAGACAAAGTTAGAAACATGGCAAGCCTATCAATCACTCTTGTCGTGCCCGATGTTAACACTCAGAACCCTGCATCACCACAAAACATCCCACAACCGCCAATGCAACCCACTCATAACACTCCTGAACCACAAAATACCACAAAAGACCATAACATTCCAATCTTTGTTGACACAATGCCGCATTATAGTCAGCCTATCACCAGTGCGGTCGAGGCAGAGGATAAGAGTTCCCTCATTCAGAATTTGGCCGCTGAGATCAAGAAAATGACCAGCCGGGTTCAGGGTTTCAAGGTAACAAGGGTGTTGAAGGGCTGAATTACGAAGATCTCTGTGTTCAACGAGATGTTGAGCTCCCGGAGGGGTACAAACCTCCTAAGTTCGAATTGTTCGATGGTACCGGGGATCCCAGGGTTCACTTGAGAATGTATTGTGACAAGATAATAGGACTCGGTAGGGATGAGAAGATTCGTATGAAGCTATTCATGAGGAGCTTGAAGTGTGATGCCTTATCCTGGTATATTAGCCAGGATGCGAAGAAATGGACTAGTTGGGTAAACATGGCGCTTGATTTTATGGATCGGTTTAGGTTCAACACTGAGAACGCACCAGATGTGTTCTATATTCAGAATCTTAAGAAGAATCCCACAGAGACCTTTCGCGAGTATGCTACTCGTTGGAGGTCAGAAGCTGCTAAGGTCAGATCGGCCTTGGAGGAAGAACAGATGAACACATTCTTTGTCCGTGCTCAAGATCCACAGTACTATGAAAGATTGGTGCTAATTTGGGTTCAAAAGTTATCAAATATCATCAAATTGGGAGAAAGGATTGAAGAAGGTATCAAGAACGGCATGGTCACTAACCTCGAGGCATTGCAAGCCACCAACAAGGCTCTACAGTCTGGTGGCTCGTCAACGAAGAAGGATGTATATTCCGTAATGGCTGTACAAAGGAACAACTCCCCATGAAGTATCAGACCTATCCCTCAGTTCCACTCATATATCACCCTACCCTAAATTACCAAGCACCATCACCTACTTACCAAATTCCACCACCTGCTTACCAATCACCTCCACCATCCACATATCAACCCACTTCACCCAGATATTCCCAACCTGCACCCGTATACCAAGCATATAACTTCCAACCTTCGCACTACCCATCACCGCCTACCTGCCAAAATTTCCCTCGACCTAGACCAAACTTTGACCGTAAACCTCCCAGACAATACACCGCCATAACCGAGCCGGTTGTCCAATTATATGAGAAACTCAAAGCAGTAGGTTACATTACCCCTATCCCAACCGTAACTCCAGAAAACCCTTCCCAGTGGATCAATCAAAACAAGACTTGCGCATACCATTCCGGGATGAGGGTCCATACCATTGACAAGTGTCGCTCGTTAAAAGACAAGATTTAGAATCTGATTGACAACAAGATCATTATAGAAAAGGAGCCCGCTCCTAATGTCCGCAACAACCCACTACCTAACCACAAGGGTGGAGGCATCCACATGATTGAGATCGAAGGTGATTGGGACCCCCAAGGGGTCAATCGGTTTGATAGCTGAAGGAGATGAGCCTAAGAAGCCAACGGTTACTCTCAATCCCATTATCGTCCATATTCAGCCCTCTGAGAGAGACGTGGTAAATGTATCCATGCCACTCGAGTTTGAAGTACCTTCTGCAAAGGCGCCAAAACCAATTGAGGCTGAGTTCGAATTTCCAAAAGCACCTACACCATTTGAAGTTACTGTGTTGCCTCCCAAGGGACCTATTCCGGTCTCCATGACAGACATGACCCCTTTCCAAACAAATGTTACCTTGGGATTACACCGCTAAGGCTAGAAGGAAGGGAAAGGAATACACTGGAGAAATAATTGCCACACAGGGCATGACCTAGACAAGCAGGGTATACATCCCGGAACATTTGGCTGAGTCTAACAAGGAGGCTTTCGTGCGAGCTGTTGAAACTGGACCCGATGACCTCTAGAGAAAGGTACAGGCCAAAGAGTACTCGGTCGTCGAACAACAGAACAAGACACCGGCACAGATTTCTATCCTTGCCCTCCTACAAAGCTCTAAGGCACATAAAAATGCCTTGATTAAAAGACTAAGTGAAGCTTACGTTCCCAGCAACATAACAGGAGGTGAAATGGCAAACATGGTGGGGAAAGTACTGGAAAGCCATACGATCACCTTCCACGAAGATGAATTACCAGCGGAAGCACTTGGTCAGAACAAAGTATTGCACATCACTGCGCAATGCAAGGATCACTTTATCACCAGGATTCTAGTCGACGGGGGATCCAGCCTCAACATTTGTTCGTTTGTGACTCTCAGGACATTGGGCAAAGGGTTGCACGAGATCAAGGACGGGGCTATCAATGTCAAAACTTTTTATGGATCTCAGAGGTCCACCATTGGAGAGATTAGCTTATGCCTGCAGATGGGGCCCACCTGGTTCGACGTTGAGTTCCAAGTCATTGACGTACCACAATCCTACAATTTATTGCTAGGACGACCCTGGATCAACGCCGTCGGGGCTGTGGCATCAACATTGCATCAAGCTGTGAAATTTGTATGGACTCATCAAGAAGTAATCATTCATGGAAAAGGTAGCAACCCCATATACAGTCGCCAGGCTATACCGATGATCGGAGGAAGAAGGAGAATAGGTGGATAAACATACCATCACATCGAGCGAGTAAACTCTATAGACAAGGATAAGTGGTGGGATAGAAAAATCGAGATCATTCTAAATTGGAGCGGATAGGAGCCCGGAAAGGGGCTTGGCAAGAGCCTCCAGGGTATTACCAAGCCTATCCAGTTGAAGAAGCGTGGAACCACTTTCGCCTAGGTTATGAATACACTTTGGATGAGTTCAAGCATTGGTCGCACCATGGCGCGACCCCTACTACCCACTGGAGCACCCTCAACCTCAGTTAAAGCAGACCTTTCAGCCCGATGATGTCATATAGGAGGAAGATGAGATGTTGGCAGGCATGAAGAACCTGTTTTTGGAGGATGATATGGATTGTTGTGTTACCTTCGAGGAGGAAGGGGAGGAAGGACCTTCCATTCAAGATGTGAACCGGGGAGAACACCTTACTAATTGGTCAATCAGGACCACCAGTACCTGTAGAGCCTCGGGGTAGCAAGGCTAAACGACACATATGCATCGCACTTTACTTTTAGTTGATTTTTACTCTTCAGCATTGTCTTTACTTTTTAAAAGAGCTCCGATGTTTCAGACAATTATGAATTTAATCAAAAGCATTTTCCAAGTTTATCTTTATATTTCGCTCTCATTTATTTTCTCTACCATTTACTTTATTTTATACATCATTACTATTACATATCTTGATGATGAACCGACGACTATAACTTGCAACGAGACAATGTGACAAACGGACATAGATTCAGAAGAGGATGAAATACCAGAAGAGGTTGTTAGAGAGGTCGAAAATTTTGAGAACAGACATAAGCCCAATTTGGAAGAAACTGAGATCATTAATCTGGGAGATGCAGAAAATGTCAAGGAAACACAAATCAGCGTACACTTGTCACCATCAGAAAAGGAAGAATACACACTGTTTCTGAAAGAATATGAGGATATATTTGCCTGGTTGTATGATGATATGACTGGCCTCAGCACGTCCATTGTGGCTCACAAGCTGCCGACAGATCCATCATGCCCACCGGTCAAGCAGAAACTCAGAAAAATCAAGTCAAACATGAGTTTGAAAATCAAAGAAGAAGTCACCAAGCAAGTCAAAGCCAGGTTTATCAGAGTAGTGGAGTATCCAACATGGTTAGCCAACATTGTGCCGGTGCCAAAGAAAGATAGGAAGGTTAGAGTTTGTGTCGACTATCTCGATCTCAATCGGGCCAGTCCTAAAGATGACTTTCTTTTGCCAAATATACATATACTGGTTGATAACTGCGCCAAGCATGAGCTCCAGTCCTTCATCGATTGTTTTGCTGGATACCATCAGATGTAGATGGACGAAGAGGATGCAGAGAAAATGGCATTCATCACGCCGTGGGGAATGTACTGTTAAAGAATGATGCCTTTCGGTTTGAAGAATGCGGGTGCGACCTACATGAGAGCCACGACCACGATCTTTCATGACATGATAAACAAAGAGATCGAGGCGTATGTGGAATACGTCATCATTAAATCCAGAAAAGCTGCAGATCACATGGGAGATTTGAGAAAATTCTTCAACAGACTGAGGAGATACAACTTGAAACTGAACCCCGCCAAGTGTGCATTCGGGGTCCAAGACGGAAAGTTATTGGGTTTTATTGTGAGTCGCCGAGGAATAGAATTGGACCCGCTGAAGGTCAAAGTAATTCAAGAGCTGCCACTGCCAAAGAACAAGAAAGATGTAATGAGTTTTCTAGGGAGGCTCAACTATATCAGTCGATTCATAGCTCAGTCCACTGTCATTTGTGAACCCATCCTCAAGATGCTAAAGAAAGATGCCGCCACTAAGTGGAATGATGATTGTCAAAAGGCTTTTGACAGAATCAAGGAATATTTGTCAACGCCGCCAGTCTTTGTTCCGCCTGAGCCAGAGAGACCTCTGCTGCTCTATCTTGCAGTATTGGATGGGGCATTTGGTTGTGTTTTGGGACAACATGACGAAACAGGAAGGAAGGAGCATGCCATCTACTACCTCAGCAAGAAGTTTACCCCAAACGAGGCTCGGTATTCCTTATTAGAGCGCACTTGTTGTGCTTTAACCTGGGTAACTCAGAAATTGAGGCACTATTTTTGTGCTTACACTACTCATCTCATATCCATTATGGACTTGTTGAAGTATATTTTTCAGAAGCCCATGCCTACAGGGAAGCTCACCAAGTGGCAGATACTGTTGACTGAGTTTGACATCGTTTATGTTACCAAGAAAGCAGTCAAGGGACAAGCCCTGGCGAACCACCTCGTCGAAAATCCTGTAGGACGAGAATACGAACCCCTAAAGATGTATTTTCCTGATGAAGAGATAACCTTCATAGGAGAAGACATTGTAGAATCCTATGATGTTGGAGGATGTTTTTCGACGGAGCTGCAAACTTCAAAAGAGTGGGTATAGGAGTGGTTTTGGTAACAGAAACTGGTCAGCATTACTCGGTGTCTGCCAAGCTCAGATTCCCCTACACCAACAATATGGCCGAGTACGAAGCCTTCATCTTAAGGCTCAAGCTAGCCATTGACATGAACATTCAGGAACTACTGGTGATCGGAGACTCGGACCTACTCATACATCAAGTTCGAGAAGAATGGGAAACCAAGAATTCCAAGATACTCCTCTACCTACACCATGTACAGGAGTTATGGAAAAAATTTAGAAAGACGGAATTCCAGCATGTTCCCAGGACACAGAATGAGTTCGCAGATGCCTTAGCCACTTTGTCATCTATGATCCAGCATCCCGATACAAACTTTATTGATCCCATCTAGGTCAAGATTCACGACCAACCGGCTTATTGCGCTCACGTCGAGGAGGAAGCCGACGGGAAACCTTGGTTCCACGATATCAGAGAATATTTGGCAACAGAAGAGTACCTAGAACTTGCCAATGCTACTTAGAAATGAACACTTCGGAGGTTGTCCAGAAATTTCTTTCACATCGGAGGAATCATGTATAAGAGGACTCCTGATTTATGATTATTAAGATGTGTCGAAGTAAAGAAAAGCAACCAGACTATTGGAGGAAGTGCACGCAGGGACTTGTGGACCGCATATGAATGGTTTTGTTTTGACAAAGAAGATACTCCAAGCAGGGTACTTTTGGATGACTATAGAGACAGACTGCATCCAGTACGTCCGAAAATTCCATCGTTGTCAAATACACTCAGATATGATAAAGGTGCCTCCAAAGGAGCTTACTGCAACAAACTCATCATGGCTGTTACCCGCTTGGGGAATTGATTTTATTGGACCAATCGAACCAGCCACGTCAAATGGGCACAGGTTCATGCTAGTGGCAATTGACTACTTTACCAAATAGGTTGAAGCAGCATCATACAGTGGTAGTCACCAAGAAAGTAGTAGCAGATTTTGTCCGAGATCGTATGGTTTGTCGATTCGGGGTTCCAAAATCAATCATCACCGACAACGGTTCTAATCTCAACAGCAACCTGATGAAGGCAATATGCGAAACATTCAAGATCAGACACAAGAACTCTATGGCTTACAGACCTCAGATGAATGGAGCTGTAGAAGTAGCCAATAAGAACATCAAGAAAATACTAAGGAAAATGATCGAAAAGCAGAAGAAGTGGCATGAAAAATTTTCGTTTGCCTTATTGGGTTATCGTACCACGGTCCACACATCAACCGGGGCCACCCCCTACATGCTGGTTTACGGTACAGAGGCGATCATTCCCGCCGAGGTAGAAATTCCCTCCTTGAGGGTCATACAAGAAGCAGAGTTAGATGACGCAGAATGGGTCAAAAGTCGTTACGAGCAGTTAGCCCTCATAGATGGAAAGAGGATGAATTTTGTCTCTCACGGTCAATTATATCATAACAGAATGTCCATAGCCTTCAACAAGAGAGTCAGGCGAAGGAAATTCATGCCAGGAAAGTTGGTATTAAAGAAAATATTTCCGCATCAAGATGAAGCCAAAGGGAAATTCTCCCCCAACTAGCAGGGTCCGTACATGGTTCATCGGGTTCTAACTGGAGGAGACCTTATTCTCATAGAAATGGACGGAGAAGTTTGGCCGAAGCCTATCAACTCAGACACAGTGAAAAGATACAACATTTGATCATATGCTTGTCTTTTGTTATTGTAATTTGACTACGCCTGACCTATCTCCTGTTTACGAGGGGATACGCAGCCAGCCCTATGGGTTCGGTAGCATTTTAATTCCATTTTTCTCCGCTATTGGAACTGGGGCAGAATTTTGAGGAGGGCCCTTAAAATTCTGAAGTAAGTTTTCAGTCTCTTCATCAGCGCCGGCCCAGTAAACTGGGGCAGAATTTTGAGAAGGATCCTCAAAATTCTGGAATTGTTTCGCGTTCAGTTGTTCAGCACATCCGCCAGTAGCACCAAGCAAGGTCGCCGTGTCTTGAACCACGTTGCAGTTTGTTGGTTCATCTAAAATAAAATTATTTCATATATATGCGTATTTGCATTATATTTACTAAGTCATGCATAAACATCACTTGCACCACTATCGTTTAGCAACGCTACCCCCATGATACACGACGCCAAAAGCTAGAGGATACGAACTAACCTCCCCCTACAGAACTCACGATTTTTCTTTGGATGCGGGAATTCAGGTTACGGATCAAAGCACATTCGCTTCTTAGGACCATAACCCTCATACGGTCACTATCCGCACTCCCCAACAGTCTTAATATCGCAAAATCGTCTACCAGCTAAGAAAACTTACTACAATTCGCTCATTTACATTCCTGTGTTGCATAAGGCTACTATATGTCTTTCGAGACTAATCTCTGTCTCCATCTACATTTTGCATAAGGCTACTCTCTGCCTTCCGTGGTTAAGCTCTACCTCCATCCTATATAAGGCTACTATCTGCTTTTCGAGACTAAGCTCTGTCTCCATCTGCATTTTTGCATGAGGCTAATCTCTACCTTCCGAGGTCAAGCTCTACCTCCATCCTGCATAAGGCTACCATCTGCCTTTCGAGACTAAGCTCTGTCTCCATCTGCATTTTGCGTAAGTCTATTCTCTACCTTTCGAGGTTAAGCTCTACCTCCATCCTACATAAGGCTATTATCTGCCTTTCGAGACTAAGCACTGTCTCCATTTTGCATAAGGCTTATCGCTGCCTTCCAAGGTTAAGCTCTGCCTCCATCTTAAGGCTATCATCTGCCTTTCGAGACTAAGCATTAACTCCGCCCTGCGTGGCTGAAATATCGCCATTTTATTTTTTTGACTGGCTGAAACATCGCCACATGCATTTTAAATTCTCATTCGGTTGAAATACCGCCATCTGTTTTGAAATTCATGCTCTAGCTAAAAGATCGCCACCCTTTGCATTCATTTGGATGAGAGATTGCCACCTTCTCATGGGCTGAAAGATCACCAACTCATTCAAAGGCGTCATAGTTCGAAGGCACCATCTGCATAGACAAAGAACATCATTTCATGGCCTGCGAACCTTTACTTTTGTGCTTTTCATGGCCCAGGACAGCATAGTCTGAGGACATCATCCTAACCGTCCAAGAACAAACACTCATGGTCCAATGGAACTTGCATCACGTTTAAATTACGCAATACGTATGCACATCGCGCATTCATAGGTGTTCCGGCTAGCTCACGGCCATCTCAGCAAGAGCGATCCCGCTCCAATTTTCCGTAGTTTATCTAATTCTAAGCACTTTCTCAGATCTAACCATCGCGTCCGTTTTTCCGAATTCCCATCGGCATGTTTCGCCAAGGACTCCTGAACTACATATGGCTTGATTCCTGTAAAACCAGGGATATGTAGGCAGCTCAGAGACCAGAGCGCGGTCAATATCTCTTCACAATCGACATCTCCGGTCAAAATTGTCCATCTTATCTTTACCCGACAACTCTTTCATCCTCCTCGGATAGAGAGGGACAGTTGTTGATACCCAATTTTTCCTTATATATTTATATTACTTAAAATATCCTTAAATAAATCGCTTATATACGCAGCCACAAAGGTATTGGTATTTTTTCACATTCTTAAGGAATTTTTTGATCAATTTATGGCCTATTTTTGCAATATAAAATCCATTAATTATTCCCAAAATTTGTTATTTTGGTGAATAATCTACTGTATTCTCTCATTACACGAAAATATATTTTACATGATTTTTACATAATTTTACAAGTTCATTTAGTGTTTCTAAATTAAAATTGCATGAAATTGCGATTTTAGCCTATTTCTCGATTTAATAGATTTGTTAATTATAAAATCATTCCTAATATTTTTAAATTAATACTTATGCGTTATTTATTAACTCATTATTTTTGATTGGATTTTAAACATCGTTTGCTATTTTATAAAATTCGAATTAGGGGAAATTAGCTATTTAAATCATAGCCCCTTTTAGTTTCAATTGTAGCCTAATTCTCAACCCCACTACCCAACTTATTAAAAAACCCGAACCATATCAAATTAAAATAACCCTCCCCGGTCCCTTTTTTGAATCGTGGTCCTCCGACTTGAGTTTCACGGCCAGGTCCGGTCTCTCTCTGGTGAGTCTTAATGTGGTGAGTCTGTTGTCGACTCAAAACCAGTCAGTTCCATGGCTTTATCATTATATAGGGTTCTCTCTGAAACCCTCAATCACCAAGGTTCTTCTATGTTTCTCTTTACGATTTACTTTAGATATATCTGATTTTCTAAAGCTTCAAAGTGTTTTCCACATTTTTTATCAATTTTTATCTTCAAACTGTTCATCTTCCTAAAATTAGGGTTTCTCCAATTTTCTTTTTTTTTAACTACTCTACTGTGATTTGTTTGCTTTTGCTATGGCTATTAGGATTTTTACCTGTGATTCCATGTAATTTTTTACCTAGGACTTCTCCAATTTTCTTTTCTTTTAAAACTTCTCTACTGTGATTTCTTTATTTCTTGCTATGGCTTTTGAAAGCTTTTCTTTTACCTAGGGTTTCTTGTAACACTCTACTGTATTTTGCTTTTTATTTGTGCCATCTCTGAGTTTGTTTACCTGAGTATCCTTTTGCTTTCTTCTTTACACCGTGAAATATTAGGAAACCCTAGACTTCGGGGTTTTCGTCTTTGTATGTGTTGTTTACCTGATTCTGAAAACCTAACTGTTCAAACGCTTCATGCTTCTGATTTCTGCAAGAATTTCTAATTGCATCTCATGCTTGTGTGCTTCTGCTCTCTGATTACATGACTTTTCCATTAATTTCAGCCCTGCATTTTTTGTGCATCTTTTATAATCAGCCTTCCCCTTCTCGAAATAACCTTAATTTTGGGAAACTGATTTGTAAGGACTTATTTGATTCTTTAATTTGAACTTGCTTTTTGACTAAATTCAATATCAATTTGTATCCCAGCTTCCTTGATTCTTTTTGTGATTGCTGATTCTATTTACCTTATTTGTTTAAACCGTGTGTATTTCAAAAAACCTTAAATGTATTTGCCATTTTATTCTACAACCCATTCTTGATTTCCTTACATATTTGGAACTCTATTTATTTACCCTAAGTCTGACTCCCTTAATTAAAGGGAATTTTTTCCCTGATATATTTTGATTGATACTAATTTATTTTCCTGCTTATTTTCAGACTATAAAAGCCCCCTTCCTCTTCGCTTAAAAAAAATGAACTATCACAAGTTCACACTCATAAAACTCTCTCTTCTCTTCTCTTCTCTACTTTTTTTTCTCTCTTTTACTTGTTCTGCTACTTGAGTTTAGCCGGCTGAAAGCCAAGGCTAAACTATAAAGTCCTACCTACCCTATCTAATTTACTATTCAAATTGCAAACTGGTAGGTCCTTAATTTAAATACCATCTCCAAAGACTATGTGTTTATCTATCTTTCACGTGCATGTTTGTTTTTAATTTTCTTATATACTGTAATTAAACTTCAGCATGTACATCCCTACCCCCTATCCCTATGTTTTAATACTATGTGCTTGTATGAGTGCTTTCATGTACTTCCCTTCCCCCAAATCCCTTTAGTCTAGTTCTGTATTTTTTTCGTGCAAATGCTTTCTTATTTGATCCCTTTCCTAGACCCCCTTTTTCTATGTGAGTATTGTTTTGGACTAGAGTTGTACTCTATTGCCACCTTTAGTTTAGGACCAGGTTGCTCAAAACATATACGTAAATTAGTCCTCGTTCCCTTACCCTTATTATGTGTTGAGCTTGACTCGGGTCTGGTGGTGTCCTAATCACCATTCAGGGCTAAGTCTGACTTATTTCAAGTCTGCTCTTATTTGTTTAAGCCATGTAAAGGATCAGGGGTGTGCCAGTTCCATTTATGGCTAGGTATGACCACCGTTTGCATTGGTCTTCCTCTAATCCCTCACTTGTACGCTTACTCCTAGTTCTTAAGTCCTACCCCCCTCAGGTAAGCCATACTTAGGGACCCTTGAGTTTTCTCTAAACTTGGATGCCTAAGAGATGGTAATTCTACACATTGCACTACTCTAATCATTTTTAGGGTGTAAGCATTGACTGGGGTTCCCAAAAGCCCTTGGAACTTTGAAACACTCTAAGAAAAAGCTTTGGAATCTGGAGCCCGGATTTGGCAAAATACATGTGTTGGACATTAAGGTTGCTTTGAGCTTCCTCGGGTCCGTTTTAGCTTTGATGTACTTATTTCCTTAGTCCTTTTCTTTCCATTTATGTAACAAGCTTTGTAAAACAATTTGGGGATATAGTGAAAAGGGTATGGGCGGGGTTTATATTGTTGCTAATCATACAGAAACCATGCCTATAGGATTTTTATATTGCTAATCATATAGAAACCATGCCTATAGTATTTTATATGTTGCTAATCATATAGAAATCATGCCTATAGGATTTTTGTATTGTTAATCATATAGAAATCATGCCTATAGGATTTTTATATTGCAAGCATAGTAGAAATCATGTCTATAGGATTTCAATATTGTATCCCATCTAGAAATCATGTCTATAGGAATTGCAAAAAATGCTAGGCAAACAGTAGGTCCCCTAAACGTTCTAAAAGCAACAACAATCAATACGTAGATGTCATGCCCATAGGGTTCAAACTTGCCTAATTTGTTAAACGCTTTCAATAAAAATTTGTCCAATACTATCTATTTTGAAACCTGGCCAAATCTGCCTTTCAATCTATGAGAACCTTTTAAATTCCAAAACTGCATTTTTCTGAAATCAACTTTCCTGTTTTTGATCTTTTTCCTAATTTGTACTTCAATGCTTATAATTGCACCATTTTACTTAAGCGGTTCGGCTATTTTACAAGCCATTTCCGAACTCCTGCAAATTCCAAATTCATGTTTCAAACTATCATTTTCTGAAATTACTGGCTTTCAAAAGACTTTAAGTTTCAACAAACCGGATCCGAGTGGCTCAAAGTAGACTTATTATCCAATTTTATGTGTTAAACTAATCCATCCATTATCAGTTTTAATCTTATGATTAAACTAGTAATTGCAAGTCATGCTAAACTAAATGTTTTTGCGATTTATGGGGTTTTGCATGAGCCTTTGAATGTCTGATTTGTATACCCTTATGTGCTATCTGTTTTGGTTGACGCCTTAGCATTTTTACCTTTGAAACTCCATATACGTCTTATCCTTCTTCCCCCTTTTAGGATTAGAAGTATTAATACCCCGAGACTAATAGGTTGGGAAGGGTATTAGCATGCAATAAATAAACGAGACTAAACACATTTAAATACCTTAACGGGGTGGAAAGGGTAGAATATGGAGATGATGACGATGCGATAATATCATAAAGCGACTCCTCTTTGGGAATATGTGCGAGAAATTGCATCGAATGATCCATATTTTAGTTAAACCTATGACCCTCCTTACTTTTTTCTTTGTTTAAACGTTTTCTCTAAAATTCCCATTTTACTTTTACTATCCTTCTTTCAAAATTTTCAACTTGCTCGTATTCTTTATGTGCAAACTTTGCTTTTCTATTTCTATGTTACTTGAAGTCACATCTAAGCAAGGTCAGGAACCACACTAGTGGATCTTGAGGGGTGCCTAACACCTTTCCCTCGAGATAATTTCAAGCCCTTGCCTGAACTCTGGTTTTTCTTTCAAAATCTTCTTCTTAAAGTGTCCTAATGCACAATAATCATTAGGTGGCGACTCTTGAAAATCCGTAACCCAATTCCCCAAAGGGAATAAGAGTTGTTTTGTCCATAATATCGTAAACTTGATTTTGCCTTTAGGGGGAAAAAGGGGGCGTCGACAACAGCGACTATATATGGGGTTGCTACCATTGCCATGAACGATTACTTCCTAATGATTCCATTCAAATTTTACAACTTGATGCAAAGTTGATGCCACAGCCCAAGCGGTGTGGATCTAGGGTCGTCCTAGCAACAAATTGTAGGATATTGGCACGTCAATGACTTGGAACTCAACATCAAACCAAGCAGGTCCCATTTGTAAGCATAAACTAATTTCTCTAATGGTGGACATCTGAGATCCATCAAAAGCTTTGACACTGATAGCCCCATCTCGGATCTAGTGCAATCCCTTGCCCAACGTCTTGAGAGTTACCAACGTACAAATGTTGAAGCTGGACCCCCCGTCGACTAGAATCGTGGTGATAAAGTGATCCTCGCATTGTGCAGTGATGTCCAACCTTTGTTGTTACCAAGCCATTTTGGTGGTAATTCATCTTCGTGGAAGGTGATCTTATGGCTTTCCCGTACCTGTCCCACCATGTTTGCCATTTCGCCTCCTATTATGTTGCTGGGAACATAAGCTTTACTCAGTATTTTCATTAAGTCATTTTTATGTGCCTCAGAGCTTTGTAGGAGAGCCAGAATAGAAATCTGTGATGGTGTCTTGTTCAGTTGCTCGACGACCGAGTACTCTTTAGCCTATACCTTTCTCCAAAGGTCATCGGGTCCAGTTTCAATAGCCCGCCCGGAGGCCTGCTTGCTAGACTCAGCCAAATGCTCCGGGGTGTATACCCTGCATGTCCTAGTCATGCCTTTGTGGCAATTACTTCTCCAGTATATGTTTTTCCCTTCCTTCTAGCCTCAGCGGTGTAATCCCAAGGTATAGCATTTGTTTGGAATGGGGTTACGTCTGTTATGGAGACTGGAATTGGTGCCTTGGGAGGCAACACAGTAACTTCAAATGGTGTATGCGCCTTTGAAACCCCGAACTCAACCTCAATTGGTTTTGGCACCTTTGCAGGAGGTGCTTCAAACTCGAGTGGATACATTTACCACGTCACCATCAAAGGGCTGAATTTGGACAATAATGGGATTGAGAGTGATCGTTGGCTTCTTAGGCTCGTCTCCTTCAGCTATCAAACCGATTGACCCATTGGGGTCCCAATCATCTTCGATCTCGATCATGTGGATGCCTCCGCTTTTGTGGTCAGGCGGAGGGTTGTTGCGGACATTAGGAGCAGGCTCATTTGCTATAATGATCTTGTTGTCAATCAGATTCTGAATCTTGTCTTTCAACGAGTGACACTCGTCGATGTTATGGCCTTTCATCCCGGAATGGTAAGCGCAAGTCTTGTTGGGTTGATCCGTTGGGAAGGGTTTTTTGGAGTTACAGCTGGGATAGGGGTAACGTAACCAGCTACCTTGAATTTTTCATATAATTGATCAATTGACTCGGCTATGGCGGTATATTGTCTAGGAGGCTTGCGGTCGAAGCTTGGTCTTGGTCGAGCAAAATTTTGGCGGGTAGGCGGTGATGGGTAGTGAGAAGGTTGGGCATTATATGCTTGGAATACGGGTGCAGGTTAGGAATATCTGGGTGAAGTGGGTTGTAGGTGGTGGAGGTGATTGGTAAGTAGGTGGTGGAATTTGGTAAGTGGGTGATGGTGCTTGGTAATTTAGGGTAGGCTGATATGTGAGTGGTGCTGAGGGATAGGTCTGGTATTTAATGGGTGAGTTGTTTCTTTGCGCAGCCATTACAAAATTTACATCCTTTTTCTTTGACGAGCCACCAGACTGTAAAGCCTTGTTGATGGCTTGCAATGCCTCGAGGTTAGTGACCATATTGTTTTTGATGCCTTCTTCAATCCTTTCTCCCAACTTGATGATGCTGGAGAACTTTTGGCCCTCAATTAGCATCAGCCTCTCGTAGTACTGCGGATCCTGAGCATGGACAAAGAACCTGTTCATTTGTTCTTCCTCCAAGGCCGGTCTGACCTTAGCAGCTTCTGACCTCCAACGAGTGACATACTCGTGAAAGGTCTCGGTGGGCTTCTTCTTGATATTCTGAATATAGAACACATCTGGTGTGTTCTTAGCGTTGAACCTAAATCGATCCATAAAGTCAGATGCCATGTTCACCCAACCAGTACATTTCTTGGCATTTTGGCTAATATACCAGGATAAAGCATCACCCTTCAAACTCCTTATGAACAACTTCATGCGGATCTTCTCGTCCCTTCCGACTCCTACTAACTTGTCACAATACATTCTCAAGTGGACCCTGGGGTCACCTGTGCCATCGAATAGTTCGAACTTAGGAGGTTTGTACCCCCATTGTTATCAATCAGATTCTGAATCTTGTCTTTCAACGAGCGACACTCATCGATGGTATGGCCTTTCATCCCGGAATGGTATGCGCAAGTCTTGTTGGGTTAATCCATTGGGAAGGGTTTTTTGGAGTTACGGTTGGGATAGGGATAACGTAACCAGCTGCCTTGAATTTTTCATATAATTGGTCAATTGACTCGGCTATGGCGGTATATTGTCTAGGAGGCTTGCGGTCGAAGCTTGGTCTAGGTCGAGCAAAATTTTGGCGGGTTGGCAGTGATTGGTAGTGAGAAGGTTGGGCATTATATGCTAGGTATACGGGTGCAGGTTGGGAATATCTGGGTGAAGTGGGTTGTAGGTGGTGGAGGTGATTGGTAAGTAGGTGGTGGAATTTGGTAAGTGGGTGATGGTGCTTGGTACTTTAGGGTAGGCTGATATGTGAGTGGTGCTGAGGGATAGGTCTGGTATTTAATGGGTGAGTTGTTTCTTTGCACAGCCATTACAGAATTTACATCCTTTTTCTTTGACGAGCCACCAGACTGTAAAGCCTTGTTGGTGGCTTGTAATGCCTCGAGGTTAGTGACCATACCGTTTTTGATGCCATCTTCAATCCTTTCTCCCAACTTGATGATGTTGGAGAACTTTTGGCCCTCAATTAGCATCAGCCTCTCGTAGTACTGCGGATCCTGAGCACGGACAAAGAACTTGTTCATTTGTTCTTCCTCCAAGGCCGGTCTGACCTTTGCAGCTTCTGACCTCCAACGAGTGACATACTCGTGAAAGGTCTCTGTGGGCTTCTTCTTGATATTCTGAATATAGAACACATCTGGTGCGTTTTTAGTGTTGAACCTGAACCGATCGATAAAGTCAGACGCCATGTTCACCCAACCAGTACACTTCTTGGCATCTTGGCTAATATACCAGGATAAAGCATCACCCTTCAAACTCCTCATGAACAACTTCATGCGGATCTTCTCGTCCCTTCCGACTCCTACTAACTTATCACAATACATCCTCAAGTGGACCCTGGGTTCACCTGTGCCATCGAATAGTTCGAACTTAGGAGGTTTGTACCCCCCCCCCCTCGGGAGCTCAACATCCGGTTGAACAGAGAGATCTTTGTAATTCAGCCCTTCAACACCTTTGTTACCTTCGAAACCTTGGACCCGGATAGTCAACTTCTTGATCTCAGTGGCCAAATTCTGAATGAGGGAACTCTTGTCCTCTGCCTCAACTGCACTGGTGATAGGCTGACTGTAATGCGGCACAGTGTCCACAAAGATTGGAATGTTATGTTCTTTTGTAGCTTTTGTGGTTCAGGAATGTGCAGTGGAGTGCTATGAGTGGGTTGCAGTGGAGGTTGTGGGATGTTTTGTGGTGGTGCGGGGTTATGGGTGTTAACATCAGGAACGACAAGACTGATTGATAGGCTTGCCAGGTTTCTAACTTGGTACAATTCTTCTCGGAATCTCAGCAAAGTTTGCTCCAGATGAGCAGCATTCTCTTTAGTGATTGCAGCATTCTAAGAAGTTTCTTCAAGTTCCTTTCTAGCGCGTATCTCCCATTTTGCCTTTGTTCCTGTTTCTGGTAGGACTTGGAGGAGGAAGTGGTGGAGGACCTTTGGATCTTGTGGAGTACGTTGATGGTTCTAGAATGCACAAACTAACCATTGGGGAGGGGAATAAAATAAAAGAAAAAACAAAAGAAGGTAAAAAAGTTAGTGCGGATTCAAATAAATAATAATGCAATATTTACACACATTATGCGGGAATATAAATCGCTTCCTAATTTGGGTGCCTTGTTGTTCCCGAGGTAGGCCTCGCGACAAATAAAATTTGGATAACTTACAAGGCTAAATGCCTCATTTTATTGATAAAAATAAGATGAGTCTTAAAACAACTGAATGATAAAAGACGTCACTAATGGCTAGTGACCTTATTACAGAAAAGCAGAAGAGTAAAAATCCTAACTACTTGGTCCCAGAAGGACCTTCACCATATTCGGTATTCTTGCCTCCCTCGTACAGCTGCATCAACTCACGCATCCCTAACAGTAGATAGGCTCGAGCCAGATGTCTGCCTGCGCTTCCCTCATCATTTTGACGGTCTTCAATCCTTTTTAAGAATTTCCCTTCCAACTCTACTAGACCTCGCTCTAGATACCCCAAACGGGTGTTGGCATTGATAGCCATATCCTTCCACTCGTTGATTAGCTTCTCGTGGGCTTCCTGTATTTCCCAATGTTTGTTCTCACATTCTCTCATCCTCTTGTGCAATTGATTGTATTTGACTTGTGCTTCAGTTTTCTCGTCAATAATATTGTGATCGTAGACGAACCCTGGACGACCCAAACCAATGTGATCATCTTCCAACCAACCTGTGTAGTGCGGCACACACCCGGCATGATACATGTCTGGTTCAGTAGACTCCTTCTTTAGAACAAGCTTGCAGTGCCACATATGCTGAGCGTGACACCTGTGCGGGTTATCATTATTTTGAAAGTCATCCCTAAAATGACTCGTTTTCTCTATCCTGGTATGATTTGTTTCCTTCTGACTTGCCTCATGACTTGGAGGGGGACGTAAGGATGATTTACCTTCAGGCCAATGAATATGAGGAATGGTGCGTCTCGAGAACGGACAATGAACTCTCCAATTGGGAACCATTAGAACATCCACTAAATTTTCTCTTCTTTTAGATTCTCGAACAACTCTACCCACCCATTGGCGTCCTCTGGCTGAGCGAACATGTTGGGCATGAAGTTCATTCGCTTTGGGTGATGAAAAGTGATGTGGTCATCCCAACCCCTGCATACGATTTCCTGTCTATAGTCGCCTCTCTAAAGGTGTTCCATGAGCCATAGTTGAAGTAGCAAATTACAACCCTCGAAATGTGGAGCCCCTTGTTGACACTTTCCCAAGGCTCGATAGATTTCAACAAGGATCATAGGTACTATGGTGAAGGACTGCCCGTCGATCCCTTTCATTAAGGTCTTGGTAACTATGGCTAGTCTGGTGTGGATCCTAGCCTTCTTCCTAGGGAAAATTATCATGCCCAAGAAGCAAACCACGAACACAAACACCTTTCTATGTATGTATCCCAAAGAGGTGAGGTCGAATTCGTCCATGTAGGTGCGGTAGGACTTACTGTGGCCATATCTCTTGTATAAGAAGTCGAATGGTATGTAGGAGTCCTTTAAACAAGAAAGGTCGGGATTTTTCTTGAGTACCATCATTTTAAGAAAGCCTCTACTTTTGCGATTCTCCAGCATAAGCAAACTCGGGATCTCCCAAGGGATGCCAGCTAGGCCCCCTATTTCTTCTAGCAAAGGGGCCATTTCTAAATCCTCGAAACGGAACACTGATCGATCACCATCCCAAAACAAAGTGGCAGCCTCAATAATTTTGTTGTTCGGTTGGATTTCCATAAGTGAGGGTGAATTCCCTAAGTAATTACGGACGAGGGTTTGATCACTTCTATGAAGATCTTCCCACCAGCTAAGCAACCTTGGGTGGATGTTGGATACCATACCGAATCTGGGTACCTCGTGCCTCATTTTCTGCAAAACAAAGTGTTAGGCCCTTAACCCCACCGGACTCGACTATTTAAATCAATAATTAGCAGAAAGAATTTAGTTTTCCAAATTAATGCACATAGCGTGAAGGTGTCCGTTTTGGGTTTCAGGAAACCCGATGGACTTTGGGCTTAGGCTATCTTAATGAGTCATTATGCGGACAACATAACTAACTTGGCTAGGCTGACCATGATGCATGAACAGTTTAAAGGAATAAGGTTTCTACTTTTGAAGTGCTAGACAAGGTACCCTTGAGCGGACAACTCAAGAGGGAAAGCCGCGGAACCATCGACTACACCGTTGATCGACTGGTTTTACCGCAAATATGGCTTTACCACATTTAGGGGGTTTATAGTATTGGAAGGGCACAACCACTCATTATAAGCAAAAACATTGCTATGGGATTTGTTTTGGCGCGAGTGGAATATGATGTTGAGAGATATAATTACAATAATGAAACAAATTACATGTATTTTCACGTTCATAAGATAAATGATTACAATGATTGCTCGAAAACACAACAGTATTGAAATAATAAAACAGTAAAGAAAGTAGTTAAAGGAAAGAAAATACATGAAGAGCCAAGTTAGTAGTTGTGATGAAATAATCAAGGGCAGGAAGTAAATGCGATTAGGTAAGCAAGTAATGGTAAAAGCCTAGAAGAATCCCCAGCGGAGTCACCATGTTGTCGACGCCCCCCGTTTTTCTCTCAAGGGAAAGAAATCAGGTTTACGATATTATGGGTGGAATGACTCTTTTATGGTCTGAGTGGTGATTAGGACACTACCAGACCCTAGTCCACGCTCAACACATAAAAAGGGTTAAGGGATTGATTTGAGTGGGGTTAAAAAGAACCTGATCCTAAAGCAAGGATATCAATGAGATGCTACCTCAACTTTGGACATACTCACATACAAGGGGGATTAAACGGAAAGGGGATCACATGAAAGCAAACATCAATGAGAGATAAGAAAACATAATAGCAGCAACATGCATAAAGGTATAACAGACTAGTGTATAGTCATTTAGTACCAGAAAACATGCAATTGAGGGGTCATGTAGAAGGGAGAAATAAACACATAGTTTTAGAAAACAATATTTAAATGGTGTAGACCTACCAGTTGCAAGTGTCGAACAGCAGAACAAGAAAATAGAGTTATATAGTTTAGCCTTGGCTTTCAGCCGGTTAAACACATGCAGCAGCACAAGTAGCAGAAAAGAGAAAAGAGAGTTTAGTGTGTTTGTGTTGAACTGAATTGTTCGTGTGTTTGAAGAGAAGGGAGTGGGGTATTTATAATTTGAAAATAAGTAGCAAGTAAGGCAGAAAATACATTAGTATCAAATCACAATCAATTAGGGAAAGGACTTCCTTCAATTAAGGAGTCGGACTTAGGGTGATGAAAACAGAGTTCCATTTATGGAAAGAAAATCAAGAATACTTTGCAAAATAACGGGCAAATACATATAAAGTTTTTGAAAACACACGATTTTAAACAAATAAGGCAAGAATTGAATCGACAATCAAATAGTAAATCAAGGAATCAGGGATTTGAACTCTGTATTGAACTGAGTCAGAATATAGGTCCAAATCAGTCAAAGAGAGAATCAAAAATAAATTCATAGAAAAAATCAATCCCAAAAATTAGGGTTATTCAGAGATAAAGTATTTGACTAAAAAAGGGGAGCATAAACTTAAACATGCGAGGTTAAAAAATAAGCAGAATAGTCATGCAAAATAGAAGAACATAGACATGAAAGGAATCAAAAGGTCTTGCAAAGCTTTGCAAGAATCAGAAGCATGAGACGAGTTTTTTATTAGAGAATTAGGGTTTTGAAATTAAACAGGTAACAAAAATACTCACACACAAGTACTCTGAAAACCCCCAAAAATCTAGGGTTTCTTCCTCACAGACGAGAGCATAGAGAATCAAGCAAAGAATAAACTCAAAAAATCCTTAAACATTCATGGAAGCATAATGAAAAAAGAAACAGTAAAGAATTTACTCGAAAACCCTAGAAGAAAATATAGTAAAGAGAATACCTAGAAATCATAGTGAAAATACTCAAGATTTATAGCGAAGCCAAATAATGTAAAAAATCACAGTATAACAAGTGAAAATCACAAAACCCTATATTTTAAGAAGATGGACCGTTTTGAAAACAAAAATTGAAAAAAACGTGGAAAACACTTAGCAATCTTAGAAAATATCATGGATCTGAAGTAGATCTTAAAGAGAAACAAAGAAGAAAAACCTCAGAGACTTAGGGTTTCAGAGAAAACCCTAGAAAAAACGAGAAAGGTCTGGAACACACTGGTCTTAAGTCGAAGACATACTCACAAGGCTAAGACTCGCCGGAGAGAGACCTGAAATGGCCATAGAACTCAAGTTGGAGGACCTCTGAACCGGGGGTCTTCAAGGTCAGACTCTGAAAGCTCGAGCAAAAGGAGCATAGGGGTAGGTACAGGCTGCTCAGTGTCTGAGAAGCCATAGTCTCCGGTGAAACAAGGCCGGAGACCGGCGAAATAGCGCTAGGGTTTGGACAGGGGTTGAGAGAGTTTGAGAGGTGAGGGGGATACAAGGGCGGCTGATGAAATGAAAATGAGAGCGATTAGGGTTGACTATGGGTTTAATTAAGGATGGGCAATCGTGGGCCGTTGATTAAAACAGTTAACGACCACGATTAAAAATGGGGGTCCGTGCGGGTTAGTCCGATTAGGTCTGGGACGGGTGATTTTGAAATTGGGTAGTGTAATTGAGGGGTTAGATTGGTGGCTGAAACTTGCGCTAAAATTGAAATTAAATGGGCTACAATTTTAATAGCCAATTGTTCCCATTTTGATTTTATAAAAATAGCAAATGCTGTTTAAAATCAAATTAAAAATAGTTAGTTAATAAGAAATGCATAAGTACTAATTTAAAAATATTAGTAATGATTTTTTGATTACAAATGCTATTCAATTGAGAAATATGCTAAAATTGCAATTTCATGCAATTTTAGTTTAAAAAAACCAAATGGACTTGTAAAATTATATAAAAATCGTGTAAATTATATTTTTGTGTAATTGTGAGAATAAAATAAATTACTGACCAAAATGACAAGTTTTGAAAAAAATTATTGGATTTTATAGTGCAAAACAGGCCATAAATTAGTTTTAAAAATCCTTATAAATGTGGAAAAATACCAAAACCTTTGTGGATGCTTATATCCGGGTAATTTTGAAATTTGTTAGGGTAATTGGGGTTAGATTGGGGCTGGAATTCGGCTACAATTGAAACTAAAAGGGGCTATGATTTAAATAGCCAATTTTCCCCTAAATTGAATTTTATAAAATAGCAAATGATGTTTAAAAATCCAATTAAAAATACCGAGTTAATAAAAAACATAAGTATTAATTTAAAATATTAGGAACGATTTCATGATTAAAAAAAGCTATTAAATCGAGAAATAGGCTAAAATTACAATTTCATGCAATTTTAATTTAGAAATACTAAATGAACTTTTAAAATTATGTAAAGATCATGTAAAATATATTTTGTGTAAATGAGAGAATAAAATAGATTATTTACCAATATAACAAATTTTGGAAATAATTAATGGATTTTATAGTGCAAAATATGCCATAAATTGATTAAAAATTCTTTTAAAAATGTGACAAAATACCAAAACCTTTGTGGCTGCTTATATACGCTATTGTTTTGGGAATATTTTGAGTATAAAAGTATATAGGAAAAAAATGGGTATCAACACCGTCTGCATGTGGTCATCAGTGGTCCCCTAGTCCTCTATATGTGCGGGAACCTCAAACTAGTTCCCGGTATTCAGCTGCTCAGATGTTGGGACTGGGGCATGGATCTGGATAGGCTGGATATCAAGTGCATCCTGTGGCTGACTAGATGAAGCCTCATGTGGGTCTGCCAACTCAATGATCGCCTCAGCTGCACTAGCGAGCTTCATCTTCTTCCTTGGAAGCCTCGGTGCCTGCTCATGTTGTGGCTCTGGTGCTGGGGCTGGATCCCTGAATAAAAAGTCAAGAGGCATTGTCTGCCAATATCGTGTCCACATCTGCTCTAAGCTCCTTTACATACTCATTGGAATCCCATGATTTCCTCATCTTCTTATGCTCTCGGGCAAGCTCCTTCAGAGTTTTCCCTGTGAATCCACTACCTTAGACAAGGCATCTTTTGTATTCATCATCTTGTCCTGGTTCTCTGGGAGCCTCTTTAGTGTGTCGTCAATGGACTAAGGGATCTTAGCTGCCTGTGGTGCTGAATGGGCCTCAATAGTGGAGGATAGTGTAGACAACTTGGACGACGCAGCTGCCTGTGGTGCTGAATGGGCCTCAATCTGGAGCCCGGATTTGGTAAAATACATATGTTGAACATTAAGGTTGCTTTTGAGCTTCTTTGGGTCCGTTTTAGCTTTGATGTACTTATTTCCTTAGTCTTTTCTCTCTATTTATGTAACAAGCTTCATAAAAGAATTTGGGGACATAGTGAAAAGGGTGTGGGAGGGTTTTATATTGTTGCTAATTATATAGAAGACATGCCTATAGGATTCCAATATTGCATCTCATCTAGAAATCATGTCTATAGCATTCCAATATTGCATCTCATCTAGAAATCATGTCTATAGGATTTCAATATTGCATCTCATCTAGAAACCATGTCTATATGATTTCAATATGGCAAATCACTTAGAAATCAGGCCTATAGGACCTTAACATTGCATCTAGAAATCATGCCTATAGGAATTGCATAAAACGCTAGGCAAACAGTAGGTCCCCTAAACGTTCTAAAAGTAGCAACAAATCAATATGTAGATATCATGCCAATATGGTTCAAACTCGCCTAATTGGCGGAACACTTCAAATAAAAATATGTCCAATACAGTCTATTTTGAAATCTGGCATAATCTGCCATTTTTTCCATAAGAATCTTTTAAATTACAAACCTGCATTTTTCTGAAATCGACTTTTTTTTAATCTTTTGCCTAGATTTACACTTCAATGCCTTTCTGAAAACTTTTCCTGTACCATTTTACTTAAGCAGTTCGGCTATTTTACAAGCCATTTCTGAACTTCTGCAAATTCTAAACTCTTGTTTCAAATTATCGTTTTTTTGAAATTATTGGTTTTCAAAAATATCTTAAGTTTCAACAAACCGAATCCGAGGGGCTCAAAACAGATTTATTATCCAACTTATGTGTTAAACTAATCTATCCATTATCAATTTTAAGCTTAAGACCAAATCATTAATTGTAAGTCATGCTAAACTAATTGTTGTTGTGATTTACGGGGTTTTGTATGAGCCTTTGAATGTCTGATTTGTGTACCCTTATGTGCTATTTGTTTTGTTTGACGCCTTAGCATTTTTACCTTTGAAACTCCATATATGTCCTATCCTTCTTCCCCTCTTTTAGGATTAGGAGTCCCAATACCCCAGGACTAATAGGTTGGGACGGGTATTAGCATGCAATAAGTAAACGAGATTAAACGCGTTCAAATACCTTAACGGGGTGGGAAGGGTAGAATATGGAGATGATGACAATGCGCTAATATCATAAAGCGACCCCTCTTTGGGAATATGTGCGGGATATTGCATCGAATGATCCATATTATAGTTAAATCTAAGACCCCCCTTTACTTTTTTCTTTGTTTAAACGTTTTCTCTAAAATTCCCTTTTTACTTATGCTATCCCTCTTTCAAAATTGTCAACTTGCTCGTATTCTTTATGTGCAAACTTTTCTTGTCTATTTCTATACTTCTTAAAGTCACATCTAAGCAAGGCCGGGAACCACACTAGTGGATCTTGAGGGGTGCCTAATACCTTCCCCTCGAGATAATTTCAAGCCCTTACCCGAACTCTGGTTTTCATTAAAAATCTTTTCTTCTTAAAAGTGTCCTAATGCACTATAATCATTAGGTGGAGACTCTTCAAACTCCATAACCCAATTCCCAAAAGGAAATAAGAGTTGTTTTTTCCATAATGTCGTAACCCGATTTCGCCTTTAGGGGAAAAAGGGGGCGTCGACAGACGGACCATGCTTAGGGAGTCCACATATATCCTTTTTATAATTTTTATGCTTATTTGATAGTTGTCATTGGGGACAATGCCAGTTTTTATTCGTGTGGGTGCGTCCTACTTTTTATCTAGATGATTGTATATATAGATTGTTAGTTAGTGCTTTATTTTGATTTTCTATTTGGTTTGTATATAACTCTATATTCAGTATTTTTATCATACTTTTTATCTTCTCTTTGGTTTGTATATAAAGTTACGCTTTTGTATATATTCATCCCCCGTTGTATATTCTAATCTCCTTTTGTAAATATTCATTCTATTTTTTGTTTTCGTACAAATTTTTCAGTTTTTGCTTAGTAGATAGGTTGGTAGCCTTTTTGTTTTCTTTTTGGCATTTTCAATAAGCCATTGGTTTTCTTAATGTCACGATTCTTTCTAAGGGTGGAGTATGGTGTGAACCGAGTGGCTTTTCCTGATGATGGATGGCGTGACAACCTTCTTAAGGGTTTGAGTCCGTTTTTTATTTTTCTTTTATTTTTAGTAGTTTATAGTTAAGGGTACCTCAAGCAAAGCTTCACTTGGCCCTAACACATTTGTCTTTGATCCCATGGTCAAAGACAAGTGGTTGTGTTTGGGATGGTGAAAGTAGTGGCCTTGAAACTCTTGTGCGGACCAAACAGCCATTATGTGGTCTTTCAGGACTATTATGTGCTCAATCGTGTCTAAGGTTGTTTTGGTCCCCCGACTCTATGTCTTTAGCGATCCTTGAGTGTGTGTGGTGAGAAATCGAATCTTGAGTCCAAGTCCCGAGCCAATGGTCTAGAACTTGCCTCGAATGTTTGTTGAGGTGAATTTTTGACTGAAATGCGACTTGAGAAGTGATTATAGGCTCTCCTTGATCCAAATGATAAGTTGAACAATTCCATAGCCTACCAATGAGATAATCCATAGATAACCCTTTTGAGCCTTAAACCTTTTTCTTTCAAATAACCAATGCTACAAACCAATTATACCCCTCTCTTAGCACCCCAAATCTTCCCTTGAGTAATGGCAAAAGTTTAAGTTTGGGGGGAGAGACAAGAAAGGAAATAAATTGGTAAAAGGTACAAAAGCAAAAGAAAATGAAGGCAATGAGAAAGAAAGAAAAGAAAAAGACAAAAAGAAAACCCAATGTGAATAAGAATAAAAAGGGATTCAAGGAAAACAAAAGTGAAGAAAAAGTGTGGAAAAAGTAGAAAAAGAAGAAATGTTTTGAATTGCATGAGAAAGAGTGACAATGTGTCTCTCTAACCCCTTGAAAGGAAGTGAATCACTCAAAAAAGTCAAGAGAATTGTGCCAAAATAAATCAAAAGAAGTGCTTAAGGAAAGATGGAACCCGTATAGACCAACAACTTTCCTACCCTCAACCAAAAGCCTTCACATTGACTCCACAAAAGCCCTAGATGATCTTGAGTTGGATGACGCTCGCATTAGTGGATACTTACATGAGGGTTAAGCGTATAGTACTTAGATTCGGAGTTGTGACCTTTCCTTGAGAGAGACGAGTGAATTCCCATTAACCTCAGTTTGTGTGCTTAACTTTAAAAGGTGAGGTTTGCTTAGGGAGAGTTGAAGATGTTTGAGTTTGGGTTCTACAATGACCAAAGTAGTTGATAGAGCTCTTTATGTAATGAGTCAATTTTTGATGTTCTTGTGTCATACTTGATCCATAGTTTTTCAAAGATTAAATAGTTTTAGTGATCCATTCGTATTACAGGCAATTGTTAGTCCCAATTGATGTTTGTTGAAGTTACTTTGTGATAGCTGGAATTACTTATATTTTCCTTTATGGGGTGGGTCTTATTTTGTTTGCTTGAGGACAAGCAAAAGTTAAAGTTTGAGGGAGTTGATAAGTCGGGATTTTAACGTGTTTTATGCCCCTACTTGCCTATGCTTGGATTATGAATTGCTACAAAATAGTCCCAAAATGCTCACAAGTTGTGCTTAATTGCAGGTTTGATCGACAAAGTGACAAAATATCAAAGCTCGGCTCAAAAGGAGTGAAACCTGCTCAAGTATCAAAGATTAAGTGAATTGAGAAAAAGAGGGCCTAGTGCGGACCACGCAAAAGTGAATGCGTCCGCACTAGGAGGTTCAAAGACATGGCTAGTTTGGGCTTAAGGCTACACAGTCGTAGCACTCGTAATGCGGTCCGCAGTGATGACTTCGTGGCCGCACTACCTTTTGGTGCGGTCGGTGGAGGAGAGATTCAAAGAGATGTGAACTCCCAAGTGTCAAGCCACGCGGTCTGCTGTCAAGCTTGTGAGGACTGTGCTATTTGACTTCGCGGCCGCGTTTCAATCCACGCGGTCTGTGGTCCTCAAGATCAAAGAAGCTGAAAGTTGAAGTTAAAGCGCCAGTGCGGCCGTGGTCCATTTTGTGTGGCCCGCAGTGACCCCGCATGGGTATTTTTGTCCAATTTTTTCAGCCTTGTATAAATAGAACATTTTACCATTTTAGGTTATCTTTTGTATGTGGAAACTTCAGACAATAGTTGCGTTTGGTTTTGTAGCCATTTTTTGCACTTTTGCTTTTCATTAACGATAGATTATTGTAGTTTCTTGTTAGTAATTAATTAATATGCTTAGTTATTATTCTGTTTCTTTAATTTATGTATCTAGCATGAGTAACTGAACATATTAGCTAGGGTTATGACTCAACCCTAGTGTGGATAATTGATGGGTGTTGCCATCTAGGGTTAGATTGACTATGGGTAATTGCTATTTTGGGTTGAATTTATGTTTTAATTGAGAATTGATGGTTGCAAATACCAATTCAAGTTTTGTGGGTTTAACTCTTCTTGAGAAAGAGAGTCTATGATCCCAAAATTGACCCAAAAAGGAATTCGGATGGACTCATGATAAATGATAGTCCCGATTAACGGATTAAATCTCAAGAGAGTAATCACTCTACTTGAACCCTAGTTGCTTGATCTAATTTGCATACCCATTTAGTCTTGAGAAAGTCAATCGGGAAAAATCACTCTCTCTACCGAGAGGTGTGAGAGCGGGTAAGATTGTGCAATGATTATAGCATAAGTCCCAATTATGTCAATCGAATCCTAGTAACATTTACCCGTCAATTGGCCACATAGGTAGTGTCATGACCCTAGTGCCCTTCTTCCCATTAGATACAACTTAGCAATATTCTCGTAGCTTAATTTAGTGATAATCATTAGATTTATAAAAGTATTTATAATTCAAAAACCCAAAAATTTTTGAAGTGACATTAGGAGTACAAACGCATCTCTAGTCTAGATAGAAAATCCAACTCCACTACTAACTCCCTGAGGAAATCCATCCCCACCTCTATTCGGGTAAAAGTATTGCGACCCGCTCTTCCTACCATAGTGTAGCGTCGAGTTGGAAGCGATCAATACTTTAAAAACTCAACAACTCAGTACATATAGAACTTCCTAAAACCCGATGAATACAAGTCACAAGCTCTAAGAATTTATTCCGAATATCTTTATACATCAGAGTCTAACAAAGATAACGGAAACAACATAATAAAGATAGAGAGGGAGTCTAAGGTCCATAGACGCTGAAGCCTGCGAACCCTAGGCATCCTCCAACTTAGCCCCGCTAAATGATAGAGGCTGAAGCCTCCTAATCTCTCTAGTCTCCTCTGCTTACCATCAGTAATGATGGGAACCACCTGGGCCTGAGCAGCTGCTACCAGCTGGGCTAGTAGTACCCCCGATGTCTGAAGTCCCTGCATTACCTACTGCATAGTACAGATGATGGGAGTCTGAGTACCTCACCCGGCCTGAGAAGTGGTTGTTGCGGCAGAAACTGAGACCGTCTAAGAAAGGCTAGTGCGCATGGTCAAAGCCTCCTGAAGGCCTGGAATCACAATGGATACCTGGTGCCTAAACTAGCCCCACTGGCTCAACCGTATCTGATACATGCTCTTGAGCTGGAGCGACTAGTGGATCTGCAGGTGTTTCTCTAGCTGTTGTACGAGCTGCACCTCTGCCCCTACCGTGACCTCGGTCTCTCATTGCCCTAGCCGGTGGTAATGGTGGTTGTTTGTCCTGTCCGATACCACGTGTCCTCACCAACTGCGAGAGAATTGAATAACATAAGTTTAGTTACCCGGAAGAAACAAATCCGCACGACAAGAATACATGAATGTGAAGTTTCCTAAGGGTTCGGCAACCTCTCGAAGATAAGTACAAACGTCTTTGTACCGATCAGTAAGACTCTACTAAACCTACTCATGAATCGTGAAACCTATGTAACCTAGCGTCTGATACCAACTTGTCACGACCCAAAAATTAGCATGTTGTGATGGTGCCTAACGTAGTATTAGGCAAGCCGACACTTCAAAATATTTCCAACACTTCTAAATGAAAACTAAAAATAGTTTAAGTAATAAACGTTCTCATAACTTGGATAGAAAGCCAAAAACTCAATGCAAAAGTCTCCAAAATCAAGGTGTCACTGAGTACATGAGCATGTATGCAACACAAGTTTGAAAATAATGTCTATGAAAAATTGGAACTAAATACATAAAGCTGAAAGACAGGGAAGGAGAATCAAGCTCTGCGAACTCCGGACAACCACCTTGAAATCTCCGAGTGATCAAGTTGCGCAAAAACTTAACACCCATTGTGTCCAAACACTTGGATCTACACACGAAGTTTAGGGTGTAACATGAGTACAATCAACACAGTAAGTAAAAAGGCTAAATAATGGACTAAAAGTTGTGACGAGCTTCACAAGTATAGTTCAAATACAGAAATTACACATAGGAAGATAGGCATGCTTTCAAGTTCCACAATTAAGGTCAAAACAGTTAATTCACGTCAAGTTCAATTGAAACGGGATATAATATCTCTCAGAAATTACATAATAGTGATGTATGCCAGTCGAAGTACAACAGTAATGAAATCAAGTGCACAATCTCAGAGTAGTAGTCACTCAGTCCTTCCATTCACTCTAATCTCAAAGTCACTAATTTCTCCCAGTCGCTCAGCACTCGCACTCGGCATCGGCACTCGCACTCAGTAGGTACATGTGCTCACTGGGGTTGTACAGACTTCGAAGGGGCTCCTTCAGCCCAAGCGCTATAATAAGCCAATCATGACATAAATCAGTAAACCATGTTGCGGCATGCAACCCAATCCCATAAATATCCTCACAATCAGGCTCTTAGCCTCACTCAGTCATCACGCTCTCCAGTCTCTTGGACTCTCAATAATCATGATATTCAGCCCAAACAACAATGATATAATATATCAATAAAGAATAATATAGACTGAGATATAATATACAAGTAAAATTGTGACTGAGAACAAGACAACAATTTAGCAGATAATTCAACATGTAAGACGACCTCCATGGGTCCCTACAGTACCAACACATAACCTAAACATGATTTCTAACATGATTTGCAGCTCAATTATCACATGGAAAATATACAGATATTCATATAACAACAGATTATTCAACTATACAGTTCCATGCAATTGACCAAGTCATAATTCCTATGGTGCACGCCCATACGCACGTCACCTAGCATGTGCGTCACCTTAACATCAATTACATGATACGCAGTATGTGGTTTCATACTCTCATAACAAAATTTTGAACTATTACTTACCTCAAGCCGTGTAAAACTCTACTCCAACACACCTTTGACTCGTGAAACGGCCTCCGAATGCCTCGAATCTAGCCACAAATAATTTTGATACAGTTAACATGAGCTAAAGGAATCAATTTCATAAAAAAATACTAAGCTCTTAATCAAGAGTCAAAAAGTCAACTCAAAAGTTGGTCTCCAAGCCCACAACTCGTAATTATGCAAAAGTCATAACATCTTAACACCCATTCGATCACGAGTCCACCCATACCAAAATTACTCAAATCCGATACCAAAATCTCGATCAAGACCTCCAAATTCGGTCTAAGAACTTTCCTCCATTTTACCCATTTTCACCCCAAATAACTAATTTAATGATAAAATCAAAGACATAATCATGGAAATTAACCAAAACTAGGTAAGAATCACTTACCCCAATCACCAACTTGAAAATCTCTCCAAGAATCGCCTCCTCGCCGAGCTCCCAAAATCAAATTTATCTTATGAACTTAAACCCTCGTTTTTGAAATTCAACATTGCTGCCATGTTATCCTTTAACGTGACGTGACCATCTTCCGGTGTTCGCGTAGCAAAAAACATTCTTCCCCTTTAACTTACCTTACGTGAATGCGGATACCTCCACGCGAACGCGAACTAGTGCTTCTTCAAAACTACGCGATCGCGAAGAACAAACGTCTGACCCAGCTTCTGCCTACTATACCCTACACAAACACGACCCTAGCCCCCCGTTCGTAAATCATATCATCCCATTACTACGTGATCGCAGTTTCCTTCTTGCGAATGCGTAGAACAAAGTCCTCCATTGCCCAGCTAAGCCTACACGATTGCGGACCTCTCCACGCTATCGCATATAAGAAAACCTGATCAGAGACACCAGAAAACTTCAGCCCATCCCCAAGTCCAGAAATTGATTAGTTAACCATCCGAGACTCACCCGAGGCTCCAAGACCTCAACCAAACATACCATCAAATCCTAAAACATCATATGAACTCAGTCGAGCCCTCAAATCACATCAAACAATGCTAAAACCGAGAATCGCTCATAGATTCAAGCCTAATGAACTTTTGAACTTCTAACTTTTATATTTGATGCCGAAACTTATCAAATCACGTTCGATTGACCTCAAATTTTGCATACAAGTCACAAATGGCACCACGAACCAACTCCAATTCCCAGAACCTCAATCCGAGCCAAGTAACCACATATTCCACTCTCGGTCAAACTTCTAAATTTTTAACTTTCACCATTTCAAGCCTAATTCCACTACAAGCTTCTAAATCACAATCCAGACACACTCTTAAGTTCAAAATCACCCAACGAAACTCACAGAACCATCGACACTCCATTTCAAAGTTGTTTTTGCACGAGTCAACATCCGGTCAACCTTTTTAACTTAAGCTTTCAATCTTGAGAATAAGTATCCCAACTCATCCCGAAACGTCTCTGGACCCGAACCAACTACCCCGAAAAGTCACATAACAACCGTAAAGCACAAAATAAACGGTAAATGGGAGAACGCGGCTACAACTCTCAAAACGACCAGCCGGGTCATTATAATTTTAAACGAGGTAGTTATAATGAGCTTTAATTGGGCGATAAAGACGTGTCTAGAATTGGTTTAGGAACATGATCTATTTAATTATGCATGAAGAAAATCATGATTATGGGAAGTGACTCGGAACCTGGTTTTCATGATGCGAAAATTTAACAGTTCATTACAACTATCTATTGTAAAGAAGGTAAATACCAAGGTGACAGGTGTTGCTCCCAAACACACACGCAAGTATACGTGGTCGTACAAGTAAATAAGATGATAAGTCGAGTGTCGAAACCGCATGAACTTATATCAACAACTCACTAATCCACCAATATTGTTATTCTGTCAAGCCAAGTTCGAATTCAAGAGTTTAGTTATGCTAACTATAATTTTAAGTAACAACTAAATTATCAAATATCGAATTGATTGTTGTGTGTTTAATAGAGACAAATATTTTAGGTCTGTGATAAATTCACCAATCGTATTGTGTTCTAATTAACTCTCCTTTTTCATATAATTCACTCATGGTTGTTAGTTAGTCGATAAATGCTCTCATAGCCTTCTCCCGAAGTACTACTCACCTATTCTCAATAGATTAACGTCTATATTCCTATGAAATCAATCTATTAAGAATGCATTAAAATCACGACATTTAATTAAGCAAGGTGATTAGGTAATCTATCCTAACCATAAATATGCTCTCTTTAAGGGTTAAGATCATATTTTCTTCAATTATTCTCTAATCCTGAACATGGCTTAATTCATACTAAACATGACTTTTCCAAGCATAACATAGATAGTAAATAAAACTCAAATGCTGGCCAAACAATTAAGCAATTTAAACATAGAATTGAAGAAACAACCATAGATAAATGAATTATAATCAAGATCAAGTTAATCTCAAGCAACAATATTCATGGCTAATTTACAACCCCAGAACAATGGATGTTTTAGCCACTTATGATCATACAAAACTCAACAATAAAAATTTAAACATACTATAAACAAGCAATTAGAAGAAAGTTTGAAAGAACTCTTTTAATTCTTGCTCCAAGATGATATTTTTCTCCTCATTTCTTAGCTTCAAGATTGGTCTTCAATGGCTTTTCTCTCAAGGGTGAAGGGTGTTTTTCCATTTATCCCTTCCAAATCTGATTTAATCTCCATAATGTAACTTTTACTTTATGATAGTTGAGTGGATTACTTCCAAATTTCCTAATTTACCCTTCAATAATTTGCATTTCCGGAAAAGCCAACGCTCAGCCCGCGCTAGTGGGGTTTTCCTCTGTTGGGTTGCTGCTGCTCAACTTTACATCATTTAACTCCATTTTTCACTTGATTACCATCATAAATCTTTATTTGTTTATTGAACTCCTATGAGACATTAAAGTCACGATTAAAGCCAAATTTTACATTCTTTACATATTTACAACAGTAAACCATCTTTAAGTTATAGCTAAAACATAGACCAAATTATATAATTTAGCCTATTATCACCAAGCAACTAGGTTCATTGATTGATTTTCTCAATGTGGCCAAAGGCCTTTTTAGATTCAGGATATTTTTACATATTAAACATCTAATGTCTTGTCATCATGCCATGTGAAAAGTTAGATATTTTCATACTTAGACTAACTATACACTTAATTAAAATATAACCAATCATGGAGGGAAACCATAGATGTCTTAAATCATCTTGATCAAACCAAGCAATTTCTCGCATATTTTACCAACAAATGACATGAGATTGAGATAGAATTAATTAAGCGAGAACTTATAAAGGCGCCAAATAAAAAAAATAAGATAAAGAATATTTGATAAATAACCTTTTTATATTTCAGGAGGAAGGAGTGATTACAGTTTACAAGGACATTTTGAAAAAAAAGTTATAAATATTTCTCAATTCTAGACTTCTAGTTAGAGAAAAATCGAATCCATGTGGCAAATAGAAACAGTGATAGTAACAGTAATAAGGGCGTTAATGCAAACCAAAACATAAGAGGGACAAACATGGATAAAATAACAAAAAATGAAGGACTTAAAAGCAAAAAGATACACATAAAATAATAGCAGCATCAGCGAGAAGTTAGGGTTTTTATTCACATTTGCACGCATACATATTTATTCCTTCAAAATTCCACTTTCAGTCTGCAAAAATTCCAATCATCAAAACCCCAATAATTCAAACAATTGTAAGTTTCACTCAAACCTACTTTATTTTTATGTCCAATTTTTTACTTCCATGCATACATTTTTATAATCTTGATATTAGGGTTTTGGGAATTTCATTTTAAGTAAAATTGTGTCTTTTATGATTTTTATTGGTTCTTGAGGTTTCAGATCAGTTTTTGAAGTGTTTTTGGAGTTGGGGTTGTCATGACTGTGTGGGGTTTTAAATTTGTATCGGGTCTCAAATAATTGGTAGTGCTAAAGAAGTAAGTAATAAATATGTTTTGATAAGGTCACTATTCTTGTTTCTGGTAGTTTTGGTATTTCCTTTTTGTTTAAATCTTAGTTTTGATGGCTTTGTATATTTTTGTGGTTGACTTGTAATTATTGTGTTTCTCTATATGAAGTGGTTTACTGTTTAGTGTTACCTGAGAAACAAAAATGATATAAAAAAGGAAATTTCAAATGCATTATGATAATTTGTATCTCCCTGCAGAGACTTATGCACCATATAAACTAGTACTTGCCTTCTCGAATGTCGGTTTTCCAATTTGTTTTTGAGTGAAGTAATGGATGATGGATTTCGCGGAGCTCGGCTGATTTGTGATGGAGGCGCAGTTATTTATTGATTGATTGAGTGAAGTGAGAGTACAACCCACTATGGTAAGAGAGAGCTGTGAATGGTCATGCTAAATACGATGTATCTTAACTTTGGGGATATTAATTACGAAGTTGTCCACTTCTTTGGAAGAATATAACAATTATGATTACCTCCTGCTGTGAATTGAACCGAATTAGCTCTTCAGCCTTGTCAATTGGGCCAAAGCTTCATCGACTTTCTGCATCACTTTAAAGAAGAGTTTTTTATGCCATATATTACCTTCATTTTATGCATGTTGGTCTTATTTGACTTTACTTTGCTAAGTTAGTTGCACTTAATGCTTTCCTTTTTTTCTACTCAAGCCTTCTAACCATGACTCCTGATGGTAAACTTCTATATTGTGTCCTGACGTTTTTCTTTTCATGAATGTAGATTGGTGATTGTCAAGTGACGAAGAATAATACTACTATCAACACTTCGTGCATGGTATTTTCTTGCTTCCATATAGTTAAACTTCGTCTGAGTTTTCTGCAGACGTAATCATGCCATGCTTGTACTCGTTTTAGTGGAATTGTTGTATATGATTGATTTTTGCACTTACCAGGTGCATTTCAGAAGGACACATGGAGTAATCCGTAGTAGCAAGGGAAAAACTCACTCTCTCGGTGCTAGACATGGAAAAAATGGAGTAGTTACTTGAATTACCCCTTTTACTTTGAAAATTGAGAATTGACAATTGCAGGGTTCCTTTTGTTGTGAGGCTGAATGGAGTAGTTACTGTAGCTTCCCCATTTATTTTGAAAATTGAGAATTGATAGAAGCAAGCACCAATATAATACCTTGTGAGTCTTGTGAAACATAGCTAAGACGGGGTCCCTTTGTTGTGTGGCTGCAAGGCCACATGGGTCCACTGCAACTAGCGGAGAATGGTCCATGGGCCCACACGAGCCCTACTGGCGGACCAATTCAAGCTTCTCGCCAGCACCATCCAGATGGGATTTCCGCTTCCAACCTGAAGCATTATCTTTTGGGTCTAATGATGGAGTTCAATTGTATGGATCTTCTGCTTCGTCAAACAGTAGAGAGAGTAGAGGGTGGGTAAGGGGAAACCAATTGGCCAATCACCAATATCTCGTATCAGATGTTGGTGTTGGTGCATACTATAGTAGTCCGTCGGACATCTCTCCCGCACAACAGTGGACTCCACCAGCTATCCAAGAAATCAATGTTGATGATTATGGTACTTCAAGGAGGGGTAAGCATATTGCCTCTGCATTTTCTTTTGTATATGAGTTAAACTTCTAGGAATGCTTAGTTGAATTTTACTCTCTTACTCTCATGCTCTATTTGTTCTCTCATTACTTGCTCCATTTATGTTGACTGAGTAATCAGCTGATGTTTTTTTTCTCATATATATATGCATATTTTTTAATTTTGTTTGGAGTTTGATACAGGTTCTTATTTGTTTGCTTGTGCTATCCTGTATTCCTCGTGCATTGGGGTCTTCTATGAGACACTGTGATGCAAGCTAATTTGGGACGACTTGGTGTCAATCTAAAAAGCCCATCCGTCCCTCCCTTCCCCCCCCCCCTCTCCCCCCAAAAAAAAAAAAAGAAAAAAAGAAAAAATTGAGTTAAGTAGACTAAGACCATGGGCGAACCAAACAGTACATGACTAGTGCATTCGTAGGTGAAAATTGGGAGAAATGCAAGGGGATTGAAAGTATTTCCTGAGATGCTATGGAACAGAGTATATTTGTCCAACCTTCCAACTATGGAAAGATGAGCAATAGGGTATTACATGAAATTTCAAAGCATCAGGGGTTGTAAAGGCTAGTGTCAATGAGGGATCCCTATTCAGGTTGCAAAAGGAAAACTGAGAGATCGCCTTTTCTTCTTTTCATTCCCATTGACAGTTAACATGTGGACGTGCTCTTGAATAAGAGTATCCTGTTGGTGTGTTAGTATCCACCTTAGAATCAGTTGTTATCTCGCCCTGGAATTTTGTAAACACATTTCTAAAACCCATAAGTTGGTTCAGCCATTACTGGGTAGCCTAGTAGAAGGCACAATGCTTGATTGCTTGTGCAAAACTAATTTTGGTATTCTCCAGCCCTTTTTTTGAGTTTTGATGTACCCTTTAGTTGTTTCTTGGGGTAAGTTTGTGAACCAATTTTGTTAGTTTAACATTCTTGGTAATTTGTTGAAATGATGTCTAATTGATGATAAGTAAGGTAGCGATTTGTGTTATTTGATCTGAATTCTTGATGATAATAAGCTCTGCCATTTAGGGTTCGAGGTGCTAATTGGGATGCGGTTGGAAGGAAAAATTGCTCTAACAAATTAGGAGAGAATATTGTCTTTTGGTTAGGACATGTACAATGGAGCTAAGACTAGGGTTAGGACGGTGGATGGCGATTCAGGCCATTTTCCAGTGGTTACGGGGCTCCATCAAGGATCGGCGCTGAGCCCCCTCTTGTTTGCATTAGTGATAGATGCTCTTACCCGTCATATTCAAGGGGATGTGCCTTAGTGTATGTTATTTGCTGATGATATAGTATTGATAGATAAGTCGAGGGCCGGTGTTATCGAGAGGTTAGAGGTATGACGGCAGACTCTCGAGTCTAAAGGTTTCAAAATAAGCAGATCTAAGACAGAATACCTGGAGTGCAAGTTTAGCGCCGATCCGAGTGAAGTAGGGAGGGACGTGATGATTGGCTCTCAGGCCATCGCCAAGAAGGACTGCGTCCATTACCTTGGGTCGGTGATTCAGGGGGATGGAGAGATTGACGGGGACGTCACGCATCGTATAGGAGCAGGGTGGGCTAAGTGGAGGCTTGCATCAGGAGTCCTGTGTGACAGGAAAGTTCCACACAAACTCAAGGGGAAATTCTATAGAGCCGTGGTTAGACCTGCGATGCTGTATGGGGCGGAGTGCTGGCCCGTAAAGAATTCTCATGTTCAGAGGATGAGGGTCGCGAAGATGAGGATGCTTAGGTGGATGTGCGGGCATACCAGGCTAGATAAAATTAGGAATGAAATTATTCGGGAGAAGGTGGGGTGGCTTCGGTGGACGAGAAGATGCGCGAAGTGTGGCTGAGGTGGTTCGGGCATGTGCGGAGGAGAAGTCCCGATGCACCGGTGAGGAGCTGCGAACGGCTGGTGATTGCTGGCGGTCGGCGCGGCAGAGGGAGGCCCAAGAAGTATTGGGGATAGGTGATTAGGCAGGATATGGCTATGCAGGTTTCAGAGGACATGACCCTTGATAGGAAAGCCTGGAGGTCTAGTATCAGGGTTGTAGGATAGGGGCACCTAGAGTTTCTCGTCCGCTCCTCCCGGGGTTGGGGGTGGGGTAGCAGGGTTATTCATAGATGATATGTGTTTACTGTACGATACTATTACTTGTTATTGTATTTTGGTATTTTGTTTCCTTTGTTCAGATTATTTCTACCGCTATTTATGTTGGAATTTCTATTGCACTAATGATATACTGTTTCTGTTTTGTTTTGTTTCTGTTTGTTTTACTACTGTTTTTCACCTAACCCTATGAGCCGAGGGTCGATTGGAAACAGCCTCCCTGCCCTGTCGGGTAGGGGTAAGTCTACATATTACCCTCCCCAGACCCCACCTGGTGGGAATACACTGGGTAGTTGTTGTTGTTGTTTATTGTCTTTTGGTTAGGTAAATTGGCACTAGTAGTGCACTTCTTTGTTGAAGGCACGCTCAGGAGTTCAGCCCATACATATGGGCCTTTGGTTTGGGCATTTTTACCTAAAGTTCTTTATTACCTGCAATCTCTACTCAGTTAAATTTCATGAACTCGACTCTTCCTATGTTCTTATGCACAGTATGTTTTTTAAAATAATTTATTATGCATAATATTGTGCAAGATATTGATTTTGGACTCATTAAGATGCAGAAACAATTATGCCCGGCTATGTATCCTCTATATTATTTTGAGCTATAGTTGGGTTAGTCTCATTCTGATCATGCTCCAGCACATCCAATATTATGAAGATTCATCTTGATTTGACTTGTTCTATGGTGACCTTAAACCTATTGCAATCTTCATCTTTATACGCGCTTGCTGTACTTAAGATGAATGAATGAAAATTGCGTAGATTTGCTCGGTATTCAGTCTGAGAACTTCCATTCAAAAGATTCTTCTTTTTCCATTTTCTCTTTTTTTCATTGTAATGAATCTTTTGATAGCCACCGTCACAAAAGAAAAGGTTGCGTTAGTTGTGTAGGGCAGTAGTGTTCTGAGTGAGTTTTTGCTCATCTGACACAACTGCTGGTGCAAACAAGTATTTTGTGGCAGTTTTGCAAATTATAAAACCTTCAGGCGATACGCTTTAGGTGTGAATGATTCATTTTTTGTAATAATTTTGATTCAACCATTTATGCATTTATTTGTTATGGGAGCTTTGACCGAGCGAGCAATCTCTTACCGGTAATTACTCCATAGTATTCCTGTACTAGGATGACTACTGAATGTTGGCTTCTAGGCAAATAAAGATCCGTGTTCTTCATTCCTTCTTGCACGGAAACAACTGAGTTACCATTCTCATCCACCACATAATTGGTGAATGATGCCAAATTCTTTAGGTGCTTCTTTTCGCTTCTTTTTCTGACTAACATCCTGTAGTCTGGTGTATAAAGATACAGACAGGTGGGTGTCTGTCAAACATTAGCTGTAAACAGGCTCGAGGCTTGGCACATTCCATAATGCCCCAAATGGAATACTGAGTTTTTAGAAAATTTGGGCAGATTTCTTTCTCCTGGCTCCTGTCCTACCAGTATGCACATTCTCCAGGTTTATGATGTTAATTAAAATATTAAAATTTGTTTATGAGGCTAATTTCTTATATATTTTTGAAACATTAGTTAAATAAGTCTTAGTTGGACCTCTCAAAATGTGTTAGACAGCTAATTTACAAAAACATATGTCAACTTGATACTGAAACAATGTAAGTTTAATCTGTTGGCTTATAGTTATGCTTTGTCTGAAATTAATATTTCTGCTAACTGAAGGTCATCGGTTAACAAGATACACAGGTAAGGAGTGAGGAGTCTAGGAGTAACTCCTCATCGTGATATATGGACTATCTGGAGCAAACAATAGGATAATCAAATGTGTAAAATAAAAAACTTATCTAAAGAGCCCCTAGTGTAAAAGAAATAGGTCCATTGTGGTTTCAAAATACACCTGCTTTCCTTAGGTCTTATGTAGCATACATATTGCAGCCTTAGTTGTTTGTTTGCCTCGCTCAAATTAGTTTGTTCTTTTCTTGGTTTTTTTCTCCTCTCAATCTTTTTCGCTCAAGTGAATCTTACAATTCTATATAAAGTGGCAACTCTTGATAATTTGGAGAGGGAAAAGGTTGACAAGGAAGATGAAGAAGGTACTAGGATGGGTTTACTCTATTTGTCACAAATGTTGAAATTTTGTACGACCTGCGACAGAGTAGGGATGAGATGAAATCTTGGAAAATTTGGGTGATACGAGATGATTACAGCATATAAGGTGGTAACTCTTATTAACATATATACTTATCTCAAAAAAAGAAAAATTCTAAGCAACATATTAAATCTATTTCACAAGTCATAACAGGCTTAAACACCAAAAGGTTGACTCAAAAAACAATTACCAATGCCCCTAGGGCTTTGGTTCAAGGGCAATGCATTGCAACGCAAGAGGTACGGTAGACGACGTCACGAGTTCGAACCCTGCTAAGGAATGTAACTAAGTTTTCTTTAAGGTAGATAGAGGAGGACTCATTATACGCTGAGTTTTGAAGTTGGAAGCTGTGGTTCTCGATTATTTCTATAAAAGGACAGTTGCCAACATCATATATATAGGATAGAAAGCCAGTCTATTTTAACATGATATTGAATTAGTTTTTCATTACAATGTAATAATATGGACTGAAACTCTATGGTTGACCACGGTCCTTTTTCCGATGTCTAAATTTATATTATGGTAATTTCTCGGTGAGCTGTAGAGATAAGATAGCAAGTTAATGTGCTTAAAGAATCAATTCTGTTACTGCTTCTGAAACATTCGGATTACTGGTTTCAGCCAATGCTCTTTTACGAATGCCACCATTCTGGATATTTCATTTCTACTGCTAATTTTGCTTATTTTTTGCTTGTTAGATGCAATCTTGAGGCCATTTTCATTTTCACCCACAATGGAGGTATGCCTTGCTGTTCTCCACTATCTGCATTCTTTTGATGTTTGTTAGTTTAAATCCAGCTTGCTTATGACAATGAATTTCTTCATAGGGAACATCAAATGCTAGGGATGGTGGAGGCTCAACTTCATCCCGATCCGACAATAGTGACTGTGATTCAATCACCAAGTCCCATTCGTCTCATCGTAGCTTCCCAAGTCGCCGTTTCTTTATGTCTAAACCCATACATCCTCTGTCATTTCCATCCGAAACACCTAGAAGAGAAGCTGACAGCCTCTCACCTGGTTTTTTAGAACTTGATACCTCAACACCACAAAGAGATAAACACCGCTTTAGCAGTGCTAGTGGCAGTCTTGACCTGACAGAGGCTTCTGATCCCTTTCAATCTGAATTCTTAAGTAAACCTTGTAACCTTTCAGATGGCTTCAGATGTGGGTTATGCGAGAGGTTTCTCTCACAGAGATCGCCTTGGAGTTCCCGCCAAATTGTGAGAAGTGGAGATATGCCAGTTGCTGGGGTTCTTTCATGTCTCCATGTATTTCATGCTGAATGTTTGGAGCAAACTACACCAAAATCATGTAAAAGTGATCCTCCGTGCCCTCTCTGCTCCAAGCTCGAAGATGGTAGTTCTCCGGAGCAGCGACCTCTTTCCAAGTTCTTTCCTAGGCTTAAAACGTTCAATGAAGACGGACCATCCAAGCCTTGGGGCTGTGCTTATTCTGGAGATTGTGTTGAAGGGGCCTTGCAAGCACCATCTCGGAGCACTATGCTCTCACTAAACAAGAACCGGTTTAGGAAGAATCTTTCTTTGAAGGGTAATTCTGGAAAGGAATTTCCGGGGAAATTAAGAAAAACTAATACATTTTCGTCACAGCAATTTATTGGGTCAGTTGATCATGCAATGGTGGGATCTTCTTAAGCAACAGCAAGTTCTAGGAAGAAGTAAAAATGGAATTTTGTATATAATTGCAGGCTGATTTCCATGGCCTTCGGCCGTGGGTCTCCTAAAGCTAATCCTGTTTTTTGAATCAAGAATGTTTAGTGGCTTAATCCATGTTGTAAAATGTAATGTAGAGGAAATTTTATTTGCACTTAAAGGGCATCAAACAAATTGCACGTTTTGTTGTAAGTTTAAAACTGGTATTGATCATTGTATCAGAATTTGTATACCTAATGTGGTGAAAAATTGTGACTTGAAAGTTGTAGGCATCAATTGACTTATATTATGTGCATCAAGTGCATGATTTACCTGAAAAGTTGTAAAATCTAAGTCTTTCATTGTTTGCAATTTTTGCCATGAAACTCTGGTTAGGATTCCACCTGGATAGTGGTTATGCAGTTTCAGTTGGCTGATTGGTTGACTTGTTATTTTCCATATACAAAGTTGCATTTAATGATGGTTGCATAGCATTGATGTAAGGTGACTGAAAGCTTTAATTCCGTGTGAGATTGGAGTGAATGATAAAATAGTGATTTTAGGTGTAAATTTCAGTTTTAACACTCAGTGTGAGATCGTATGTTCCAGCTACGCAGGATTCATTAGTAGAGGTACGCATAAGCTGGCTTGACACCATTGTAATAACAACAATCGATATGTACTTTTCTTGTATGACTTACCATCATTATTTGTGGGAACCTCATGGTGCAATGTAAGATCATATGTTCCAGCTTCGCACGATTCATTAGTAGAGGTAAGCACAAGCTGACTTGAAACCGATCGTATGTTTCAGCTTCACACGATTCATTAGTTAGTAGAGGTTTGGGGATTTAGGGGAGGAGTAAAGAAGGGGACCAATTAAATGTGTAGCACACTCATGTGCTATGTCCGTGTGATATAAGACAATTGTATCAGTACCGAGGGATCTGGTGGAATGGTTGGAATTCTTTATTCTTAATTAGATGTCTCAAGTTCAAAATCTGTGAGTATAAGATTTCTTGATAGGGAGCGCTTTATCTCCTTGGTGGGACTATCTGACACAAACTCAAATTAATCGAACCGATATTCGAATTGTCCAAAAAAAATAAAATAAATAGACAAGTGCACCTGTATTTAGAAACAGGACACCAACTGAATCCTTTCATGTGCTTAATCTTTGGTCTATTTTTTCTCCAATCTCAACTCCGCATTATCTATTTGCCAAGTTGCTCCATTTTAACAAATTTTGACAAACTTTTCTATCTTTTCTTTAGTATGTTCAAAACGTTGTCATATTCCATCAATTTGCTCCATTGAGATAAACCCTTTATCTAGATGATAAATTTACGGTGGAAATGTCATCATAACTACTTGGTTTTTTCTCCTTTTTTTTGTTGAAAAAATATATAAAAAGCAGTGGATATTGCTTATTCCTTTCTAGTGGACAAGCTATTCGATGTCTAGTCGGAGAATTTTGGAGTGTGAAAGGCATTTAAGGATTTACTAAGTGAAATGGTCATCAATCTTCACTGAGCCGAGGGTCGATTGGAAATAGCCTCTCTGTCCTTTCGGGTAGGGGTAAGACCCGTCTACATATTACCCTCCCCAGATCTCACTTTGTGGGACTATACTGAGTAGTTATTGTTGTTGTTGTTGTATGTATATAAATATGATGGGCTATGGGACATATCAATATCTCTTTTATTATCACTAAGGGTTGTAGTAGGATGAATAACGTCTCGTATTTGAGTGAAAAAACATCATGTAATGCGCTTTACACAGTTACAAATTTGAATTAGTTAGCATTCTAATACGGATAACTGATGAAACAGAAAAAAAAGGCCCCACTTCAAGTCTGCTTGCGTTTGAGGCAATTGTAACATAGGATTCCTCTCTTCGTTCAAAAGGTTCTTTTGCTTACTACTTAACTCTAAAAACGTAATAATCAAGCAAAGGATAATATGTTGAAAGGTCGAAACTTCTAAAGAAAAATCTTAGTTCTTCAATTGTTTGGAGCCCAATTGCTTTGTTAATTAAAAAAGATAGGTTTAGTTTCTAAGCACGCTTAGCATACTTTTCTTTACACTATTAGGTCAATTTAAAGGTTTTTGTTACACTTAATGTATGGTATCCGCATGATAATCTCGACTAATCCGTATTCACATAACATAAGGTCTATTAAATGCGAGAAGCGTTCCTTACCAAAATTTTTTACTACCAAATCTTGAATCTCAAACATCTGATTAAGGATAAAGAAATGCTATCTATCATACTATAACTATTGATTGTAATTTAAAGGCAACTCCTATAAACAATAAAATTATTGACCTAAATATTAGGCAAGTAACCTCCTACAACATGTACCCTTATTCGGTAACATCTACACTATGGTTAATTATAAGATAAATCCAAACAATCAGAGAAAAATAGTAAAAATAGTACGGGCTAGTCAGCTTTCGGACTGGTTATTGAAAAATAGTCAGTGTTTGTAAAGTTATTGGAAAATAGTTACTATTTTGCTGCAACACGAAAAGTTCCAGCACAATATACTGGAAATTGGTGCACATGTGTTTGAACTTCAAGCATAATATGCTGGAATTCCAACACGCAGAAAGTTCCAGTATAATATACTGGAGATTGGAGCACTTGTGCATGAACTTCCAGTATATTATACTGGATCGGTATATTATACTGGAACTCCAATATATTATGCTGGAAGTCAAGTATACTATACTGGAACTCCAGTATATATTGTAGTTCTAGTATACTTATGCTGAAACTCCAATATATTATCCTGGGGCATTTCCGAATTTTGAACAGTTTTTTTATTCAGATTTATCTTTACATAAAAAGTGGCTAAATTTCAATTACTTTTGAAATTATGACTATTTTTAAATGACCACTTATAAATCTTGCTATTTTTAAATTTCTCCCGAAAAAATATAATAAGTAATTCTAGTACAAGGTTGTTATCTGCGTTATAAATGTGCTATTGAAGTTTGAGTGGCCCATATCATACTGTGGTCCAAGTAGTTTCAGTACACAACAAAGTCCGATACTTCAACCCTTAAATTTATATGATTTTTTAAAAAAAAATTGTAGACAAAGGAAAAGGTTGAGGTATAAAAATTGGGTTTTCCTTCTTTAAGGTAAATAGTACAATATATGATACATTTGGAAGTTCAACAACAACAACAACAACAACTACCCAGTATACTCCCACCAGGTGGGGTCTGGGGAGGGTAATATGTAAGCAGTCTTACCCCTACCCAAAAGGGCAGAGAGGCTGCTTCCATGCGACCCTCGGCGCATAGGACAGAATGAAAAGCTGCATTGGAAAACAAAGACAAAATTAGTAACCAAGGCAAGACAAAACAAAATAACAAAACAAAGCATAAGTAATCCTGCAGAAATAACGTAAATGGTTATGTAAACATAAGGAACATAAATACCGTCGCAACCAAGAGGGGACCTAGGCTAAAACACTAGACATCGATGGGTAACCCTACTATCCCACACCCAACCCCGGGTGAGGCGAACGAAGGACTCTAAGAGCCCCTATCCTGCAACCCTGATTCTAGACCTCCAGACTCCCCTATCGAGGGTCAACCCTGATTCTACATTTGGAAGTTCCTGATTGAAAAAAAAAATCTTTACTGATAAGTTAAAACAAAGCTGCAATGTACCTCAGAAAATGACCACTACAAATTGGTATTATAAGATTACAAAGACCAATTTTACCTAAAACTATTGCAATGTGAAATGAGTACACAAATTGGTAGTATAATATTACAAAAGCTATTTGTCTTGCCTTTGTTTCCTTCTTTTTGAACAACCTTCATTTGCGATTTCTTTTCCTTTCCAAAATTAAAATAAGAAAAGGTGAAGAAATTTCAGGGTGATTCTTTCCATTCTTTTAAGTTTTGGTAGGCAGATTTACTCGGTACCTGTGTTGGTAGGCGATAGCAGGTGTATGATTAAATAGACGATGTGTGTGCAAGCTAGTCCAGATACCGTCACAAAAGAAAGAGGCAGTTAGGCATCCTTAGACGAAAGCGTGGTCTTTCAGAATTGGTCGTTATGTGTCACCACCTCCCACTTATCCTACATATTCGATTAAGGTTGTCACTGCAAAGCTATAATTAGAGTGCCGGGGTCTTACCATCTAGCCGTTATTACTCTGTATCTTTACAGAGAATTCAATTTCGAGTCCATGGTATGTTAAACAACAACAACCCAGTATAATCCCACTTAGTGAGGTCTGGAGAGGGTAGTATGTACGCAGACATTACCCCTACCCTGGGGTAGAGAGACTGTTTCCAAATAGACCCCCGGCATCCTTCCCTCCAAGAACTTCCCACATTGCTCTTGGGGAGACTCGAACTCACAACCTCTCGATTGGAAGTGAGGAACAACTCAGAATTTTAAGAAAAAGGAAAATAAAGCGGTTGTTAGTGTTGGTTGGAACATTAGATAGGAGAAGTTATTATGGACATTGAGCTAAGTACACTGAGAAAAGTTCTTTTCCTGATGCAAGTGTAAATAATGCATGTGGCTACATTTGACAATAGGGCCATTGTGTTGTTTTTGAACAAACAAAAAAGGCAAAAAAAAAAAAAAAAAAAAAAATCAAAATTGACTATTCATGGCTCAAACATGCTGGCCCTTACATGTGAAAAACTGTTCTCATGCAAGAATTGTTGCCTACATCATATTAAATTCTGCTGTTGCAATGTTTGAATATTTATCTATGCTACATTAATATTTCATTTGAATAGATATAAACGAGTCACACTGATATAGAACAGATATTGATACTTTATGACTATTCTTCAAAATGTACAATTTTATAAGTTAGTAAAAGATTATAGAGATGTACATTATCCGAATGTTGTAGCGAATCCAACAATAAGTTCATTGGTCTAGTAGAATCTAGCGTTTTTAGTCGAACCATGTATAAATGCGCGAAAAAGAAGTATATATAGAATTAAAATTCTCTCTCCCAACTTAGGAATCACAACGTTTAAATTTTGAATCGATCAATGATGATAATATGCATGTAACATATATGTATCTTCTAACTTTAGTGCAATTATATTCTTTGAAAAGTTCTGATGAGGTTTTGTCAAACAAGTGGGCTATTGCTTATGTTAGTGCTTATTTGTTTCATGAATGTGTGAATCATGCATTAATCCATTAACAATAGTAATTTGATTTTTCTTGGGATCTTTATATAAATAATCGGGCAGTTTCACTGTTTATTTTTTTAGCTGGTATATAAAATTTATATATATATATGATTATATGAGTACTCTATTATAGGATTATACATCCACTGATTATTTTATGTTTAAAAGCTGCTACTAAGGTTAATTCTTCATTTTTCCCCCTTAGATATCTATTGATATTTCCTCTTTGTAGGGGTGATGCCAAAATCAAATTTATTAGAGAGAATTGATGCTTGCAAGCATAGTTCTAATTTGGGCCACTCATGCCATGTGCATATACTATTGTTCTATAGGTGTTGTCACTTTAATAGGCGAAGTCTAACCATTTGTTAGCCATCATACAACTTTAATAAGTCTTTAGCCCACCGAGAAAGTTTTAAAAAATATTAAAGTTTTAAGAAAAAGAAACTTCAAAAGGACTTTCTTCATATTACACTTCATAAGATGCAATTTGATTGTATTTAATGTTATAAATATAAATTTGTCTTGTTGATTAAATTACAAGTAGTAGTTGAAGAAAATATTTAAATGTATTATAGAGTTAGTTTGATGGAAAATATTTAAATGTATTATATTTACCCATATCAACGTGTATGCAAAGGTGAAGACATAATTTAAAAGTCATAGGTTCTAAAATTTAGAATAGTGCTATTAGGTGTCAGTGACTATGTTTTATATATATTATATATTTACTATAAAGTATAAACGATTTGAATGGATGAAGTTACTATGTGTTGTTAAGCTTTGGATAATTGTTTGGTTGGCAAGCAGATGCAAAGGAATTAAAAGTTGCTTATAGTATAACTTTTGGTAGACAAAATGTAGCATGAAAGTGTAGGTGCATGTGGCTCGAATGATTTTCCAAAAGGGAAAAGCTTTTCAAGTCTCCTAGCGGCGTAAAAAAAATAGTTCGGTACATAAAATATTTTGTGTTTATATATGATCTGAAGAAGGACCGCATACACCTTAAAGGGCGTGAATTAATGGTGGCAAAATGATTAAAAAATAATTAATTATCCATATTATTCACTAAAAATATGTTGGATAATGAACTTTTTAAAAACGAGTTAATATTGATCAGAACCATATTATCCATTCAGAAAATGGATAACCAATGAATCTAACTTTTACATTTATAAAGCTTTAAATATTTGTGAGTTTCTCAAGTTAGATAAATTAAAAATTCTCCCAAAAGTGATCATATGCAAGAAGTCATGGATAATATGGTCATCCATATTATCTGCCAATTAATCCGTTCTTTTTCGTATTATATATGGATTGGATAGAATAATTTATCCACTTTTTTATTACTCGTTTTTATTCAAACTATATTTGATCCGATCCGACTGTTTGTCACTTTTAAGCGTGATATAGACAATTTAACGTATATAAGTATTAATGACTGATTTTACGTACTATTCGAACTCGAAACCAATAAATATGAAAACTAATTTACTGCTGCACCAAAGCTCTCTCTCAAGTCTCTCAACTGCATGCGCTGTTATATTGCTTCTTCGCTTCACGTGTAAATCCCCATCACTCATTTTTCAACTTAATGATTATACCTCTTTTTCTTTTCTTTTTCTGGATGTCATGGCAGACATGGAAAATTCTTCAACTATTTTATTTTATTATACTTTGTCCAAAGTTCTCTCTCTTAATTCGTTTCTTTTTAGAAAATTATGGGGGAGGATTGGATGAATTTGGTTTCGGACAGGGTGGGAGAATAATTGTCCATAAAAAAGACTAGCGACAAGTGCGTTGGAGATTAAAAAAATACTTATTGCACTCGATATTTACACGATTTAATTATATATATTACGATATGTAGGTATACTTACATCACTTAATTATAGTTAATTAATTAATGGAAGTACTATTTTTATACATTATTTTACGCGTAATCGTTGTAATTTAAAGTAATTTGACGTAAATATGAGTATGAATAATTTTTTTATTATTATAAACAACTGATTTTTGGTAAAATAATACGCTACACGTGTAAGAATGATCAGTATGCAACAACAACTCATGAGTTATACCTATCTACAACGATAAACATTGTTTTTTTCCTTTTTGGATTTTTTGGGAGAACAACTAGGTGGGAACTTCCTCTCTTTTTTGAGGTAATTGTCCAAAATTAAAGATTGGAACGACAAGTGTGTTCGGGAAAATGAGATTAGTGGACCTAAAACGATATAAAATATCAAAGATAATTACTATTAATCCACAATTAAAGGTAATTAATATTCGTCAAATCAGGGATTTTAGTTCTTTTCGTTTTCATCTGAATCATGATATTATTATATGAAAGGGATTTGAAGAAAAAAATGCATCAACATTAAGTTCCGATGCAACATGCATAATTGACTAATTTAGCCCCATCAGCCATAAAGAAAAAATTTAAAAAAAAAAAATTGAAAATCGAAAAATCATAAACAAATATAATACTTAGTAGGCTTTTTTCATATCTATTTTAGACCTTATTCAGAATAAAGAAAGCTTTAACTAATTGACAAAATTGAATTATATAATTTACCTTTCTTCTTCTTCAGGCATGACTTACATACAAGTCTCTTTAACTCTTTTCATTGCGATTACATTGATTAATTACTGTTTATCTTCGTATTTTATTTTTCTTAAAAGGATAATTTACGAGGTATGCTCAATGAAATAATCAATTTACACTAGATACAATTTAAAATATTTTTTTACTCTGTATACCTACTTTATAAATTTATTTTACCATACATACCTACTATATTCTAAAATATAATACTCTGTATTCCAAATTAAAACATTGTGATATAGTTGGTTTGGAAATTGTATTCAAAATTTTAAAAATTTATCATATGATTTGTTTGGATACTATATTCCAAACTAGAATATTATGGTATATTTGGTTTGAATATTATATTTCAACTTAGAATACTGCAATATGTTTTGTTAGAATATTGTGGTGTGCTTGGTTTGAATATTGTATTACAAATTAGAATATTATGATATATTCTTTTTGGATATTGTATTTCTAATGAGAATATTTTGGTTTTATAATTTTAATAATGCATTCCAAATTAGAATATTATAGTATATTTTATTTAAATATTGTATTATTCATTAGAATAATGTGGTATATTTGGTTTGTGTTATGATATAATATAAGAACAAGAACAATAATACAAGAACAAGAACAATATAGAGAAAAGTAGAGAGAGGAGTATTCTTATTTGATACTTTTTGGGATGATTTACAATGGGAGACAACCCCTTTATTTATAGGGAGGTGGTGACTTAGCCACCAAGTAGTAAACCCTAGAATCTCTCTAAATATAGACATTCACCTTAAATAGAAGTCTATTTATAACACTCCCCCTTGAATGTCTATTCAATAATGTGCCTCGTTAAAACCTTAACTAAATAAAACCCAATGGGAAAAAAAATATAGAAAAGGAAAAGAGTACACATGTTTGAATATGCACCTATTGGTTGCCTCGTTAAAAACCTTGCAAGGAAAACCCAGTGGGACAAAACCTTGTAAGGGAAAAAGAGTGCAACGCGCATTAACTCCCCCTGAAAAGAGCATCAATTCACATTCTTGAGCATTTGCATTCTAATCTTGTGCACCATATTCAAAACGATCTTTTGTAGAGATTTGATAAATAAATCAGCCATATTGATTTGAATAAATATTCCGCACCTTGAAATTATCATTCTTGATAGATATGAACATCTTCATATAATGTCGTGGAATGACTCTTCAATATCTCCATAGGGGTATTCTCGATGCCATCATGCTTATAGTTATAGCAATATACATATGTACACAAATTGCACTTAGGATGTGGTACTTCAGGACCAAGAATTGTATATGCTTCAAGCAACTTAAATCTTTCAAGTTAAGTCATATAATAGACTTTAGATGCATATCAAGTTTTCATGTCATGCCAGACAAATAGATATCGAAAACTGATTACACATACCTTTGACTTTACACTTTCAAGTATTTGAACTACATGTCCAAAACTACATGTCTTTCATATGGAATCGATTCTACTTGAATTGTATCTCTTCCATTTAGCCAATATTTTTGTTTGTATTCGACAAACATAAGATCCTCATCGATATTTAGCGCTATCATCGATGTCGTCGACGAACATTATATATCGGTTCCAATAAATTTTCATGAGGACATAACATGGAGATCTCTTCATTCACACATTCAGGTACCTGAATCTCTCATGAGATTTTATGAAGTGTTATGTCATGTGATCTTCTGGATCACTTGCCTCCTTATTATGATCACTTTGATCATTTGCTCATCTTCTTTATTAAGAAGTTATTTTGAAACCGATTTGTCTATACGCTTTAAGCGTATCAAAGACTTTGTCCTTCTGAGACTTAATATGAGCATTTGCAGTGAGAATATAGTTACTTTCTTTGGGTCAGCAAATGCGTATAGCATGCTTTGCAATATGTTGCAATTGAATTATCCCTTTTATGAACTTCAGGTTCATATCATGATATTCGAGGATCTACATATACAAATGATAATTCATCCCATGTAACCTTTTCTCAATTGTTTATCATGTCTCCCCCTCATGTTAGAAAAGCTAACTTGTTTCCTCAACTTTGAGAAATCATCTTTGTGCATTATCATGTCAATATACACAGCACATTAATAATAAGATGAAATTATTTGGTTCCTGACCCTGAACCACTTGTGAGGGGAGAATATACTCTCGTATACAACATATATCAAACTGATATATATAACTTTGTTCTCATAAGAAACAGTTTAGCTATTAAGTGGAGGCACTCAATAATTATCTTGCTAAACCAACTTTGATATAAACCAACTTATCAAGATGAACTATCTTGAGTAGAAAATCTGGAAATTATGCTCGAAGTTAGATTACTGAGCAATTTACCTCGCAAGCACCGGCCAGGCAGCGGGTTAATAACAATTGCGCATGTAACCATATCATAGATGCATCATATGTGGTATACATGGCAGGTGAATGGGCCCATATTCACCTTTGATATTTCCAGAATTTATGGACTTCAACCCGAACTCTTTAGTTGGTCAGTTCATTAACGAGAACAAGTGATACAAGAGAATTCGTAAAGAACTTTCTAGTTCTTCAATATTCACCCATGTGAATTCTCTATTATTGCACATCATACTTAAAATGAGATGGCTAACCCGAATGCCAACTGAATAAATTATCAATATTGGTAAACTTCAAATTTACACCATGACATGTGCACTTATCAATAAACTTCAGGTTTATTATGACATGGGTTTTATGCCAATAGATATCCACTTTATTGTGGCATTCTTTTGTTTGTGTAGTACAAACTGGAGAATGAAGCGGGTAGCTTTTCATATACAAATTATCCCGCTACAAGTTGTAGTAATAGGAGATATCAAATCTTTCCTTCATTTATAGTCTCAATATAATCAATCGCTTTCGCGTGTACTTTGGAAACTGAATAAGTTTCTTTGAGACTTACTACAACACAATACTCAATTGTGTTTCTCCAACATAGTAATTGGCTCTTCTAGAGTTCTCAATTAATTTTGTACTACCACAGATTCATCAACATCCATGTGGTGAATATCTCTTTTAAAGAGAAAGTTATACCATTATGGTCATGGTCAAAATTATATGCAAGATATGTTTCTTGCATTATCGTTGTCCTTTAATAGTCATATTTCCAAAATACTTTGGCGTACAATAGGTACGTGACCAACGATCATTCATGCCATATATCATCTCAAACCTCCTTCTAGGGGTGAGTGTGGTATCATCTCAAACCTCCTTCTAGGGGTGAGGGTGGTATATTCAATACCAACTTCATTTTCATATTCTTCCGATAATGAATATGTATTCGTGAGTCAGATGTTGTCACATTCACTGCGGGGATATGTGATTTTGTTATCCTTTTCAAATCTGTAAATGCGTCTGGCATTCGATTTGCTATTCTTTGCAAATGGATAATATTTTGCGCCTCTTTTTCACAAATAGAGGTATGTGGATCAAGATGAGATAATGATGCATTTTTCCACAAAATTTCCCGTTTGGTTTCACCAACTTCTCCCCCTAATTTTGGGAAAAGTGTCTCATCAAATTGACAGTCTGCAAATCGTGCAGTGTACAAATCCCCTGTCAATGTTTCGAGGTAGCGAATAATTGAGGGCGATTCAAACTCAACATATATTCCTAACCTTCTTTGCAGACCCATTTTGGTGCGGGATGGCGGTGCTATAGGCACATATACTGCGCATCCAAAGATTCTTAAATGGGATATATTAGGTTCATGACCCAAAACCAATTGCAACGGGGAATATTTGTGTCAATTCGTTAGTCAGAGACGAACTAGCATTGCTGCATGCAAAATGGCGTGACCCCAAGCCGAAGTGGGCAGCCTCGTTTTCATGAGTAAATGAGGTATTCAAGATTATACTCATGTATTGTCTCAATCTGATATCCATTTTGAATGGTATCTTTAAAACTCAACAAGTTCCTTTTAGACTTGGAGGAGAACATTTTGACTGATATCATTAAAACTCAACAAGTTCTTCTTAGACTTGGAGGAGAATATTGCATTCTCTAAAATATCATTCCTTTAGGCAGAGTTATAGTTGCTCTTCAGGAGCCTTCAATCAATTTAATTCCCATAGTTTGCCATACAAAAGAAAATATACGAACATGAGAATAAACAAGTTCAATTCGTTTGTTTCACATTTAAACAATATTTTCAAAATCTGCTGAGGTCAGTTGGCTAACTAAATCAGATAATCGATTATATGTTTTCCATAATCGATTACTATGCAGTTTGAAAATTTCAGTTTAAGCATTTTCTTAAAACAATCGATTGTTAAACACACACAATCGATTGTTGAACATTGACAATCGATTGTTAAACACACACAATCGATTATTTGCTATTTTGAAAAACTCAGATCACTGTCTTAAGACAATCGATTGTTAAACATAGACAATCGATTGTTGACTATTTTGAAAAACTTCAGTCTTACAACAATCGATTGTTAAACATAGACAATCAATTATTTGCTATTTTGAAAAAATTCCAGATCACTGTCTTAGGACAATCGATTGTTAAACATAGACAATCGATTCTTTGCTATTTTGAAAATTCCAGATCACTGTCTTAAGACAATCGATTGTTAAACATAGACAATCGATTGTTGAACATTGACAATCGATTGTTGAACATTGACAATCGATTGTTGAACATTGACAATCGATTGTTTTGCAGTTTTAATGCGAAATATTAGATAATCGACTAACTGTTAGGTTAGTCGATTACCGCTACTGGAAAATAAAAATATTATTGAAATCTGAGCATATTGAAACATTCTAAAGAACTAATACTAACATTATATCATAAACTAACTAATACGAGCTGATACTAATGACTATTAGTTTATTCACTAACTATTACAAATAAGTGAAATAAAATCAAACAACTCCATCTTCTTTCATCACAGATCCATCACCGATTAGGTGGTCTATTTTCCCATCGGGTTGCTCAAAGAAGTCTGCCACATCCAAGTGGGTGATGTCAAAGTTGTCGTCAGAGACAAAATTTGTTTAAGGGCCTTTACTCTTTCGAGATGCTTGATAAAGGTCAACCAAATGTCTTGGTATACGGCAAGCTTTTGACCAGTGCCCCTTTCCACCGCAACGATAACATATAGTTTCTGAACCATTTGCCTTTGGATTCTCATCGTATCGTGCTTGTGGCAGAGTGACCAACTTCAGGTTGTCATATCTCTCCTTTAAGCCATTCCACAAGGTAGGTGGATCTTTGACTGTGATATATTCAATTTTCAAACCTTCATCAAGGTGATGGCGCAAGTAAATCAAGGCCTTAGCACAGTTTCAAACCTTCATCAAGGTGATGGCGCAAGTAAATCAAGGCCTTAGCACAGTTTCAAACCTTCATTAAGGTGATGGCGCAAGTAAATCAAGGCCTTAGCACAGTTTCAAACCTTCATCAAGGCGATGTCGCAAGAAAATCAAGGCCTTAGTACAATTTCAAACCTTCATCAAGGCGATGGCGCAAGAAAATCAAGGCCTTAGCATAGTCTTGGGTGGATGCATTATTTCTGTCTTTAATGGCGTCTCCAAGACCCATAGCATCTAAGTGGATTTCAGCATCCAACACCCATGCCATATAGTTCTTGCCCGAAATTTCAAGGGTAATGAACTTTCTTTTCATAATGTCAGACATAAGACACAATTACATCAAGAGCGTGTTCATACTTACAGGCTTTATTACAATTATCACATTCACTTCAGGGAATGGATCATAATAACGATTATAATTCCGTCTATTGCCACGTCCACATCCATTGATACCTTCAAGGTAATAATTTTGTCTTCTTTCAGACTTATCACATACTGCTACCACATTCTCTAAAGGGAATGGAGCAAATTCAATTGGACGGATTTTTAATTCTTTGCCCACAATCATACATGAATTTGATCATGGCAAGGCATAGAAATTTTACCACTTCATGTGAGTGTAATTTCTTACGAACTCCATTAGAGTTATAATCAAACTTTGTTGTCTTTGTTTGTATATAAAATCAAATCGTATAATTTCAAGAATTTGAAAGGGAAAAGTAAATTACTTACCTTTAAGGTGTAGCAATCAATGTTGTGATATCAAAAATCCCTTTTGAGTTTCCATCCCGTGGCAACAAATTCCGGCAACTTTGGTCGAAGTCTTTCAATTTGCAATTGTACGTCAACAATATACGAACGGAGTGCATGTGCAGCATTAATTTAACATGCGGCAGTAATTATCATGGGCTATAAAAGAATCCTAATTACAAGGAAAGAATGAAGATCTAAAGAAGCCTAAACCTAAAAGAAACCCATACACGACAGTAAAGAAACTGAATCCTTAAAACTTATAAGACTCTAATGTTTCACATATTGGTAGGTTAGAGACTCGTGCTGATAACGTATTATGAAATAATATAAGAACAAGAACAATAATACAAGAACAAGAACAATATAGAGAAAAGTAGAGAGAGGAGTATTCTTATTGATACTTTTTGGGATGATTTACAATGGGAGAGAACCCCTTTATTTATAGGGAGGTGGTGACTTAGTCACCAAGTAGTAAACCCTAGAATCTCTCTAAATATAGACATTCACCTTAAATAGAAGTCTATTTATAACAGTTTGGGTATTGTACTCGTTATTAGAATATTAATTATGGTAAGCTAGGTTTGAATTTTTTAAATTAGAATATTATGATGTATTTAGTTTGAATATTATATTTCAAATTAGAATATTATGGTATATTTAGTTTGAATATTGTATTCTTCATTAGAATATTGTGATAAGCTAGGTTTGAATTTTTCATATTAGAATATTGTGGTATGTTTAGTTTGAATATTGTATTCTAAATTAAAATATTATGATCTATTTAGTTAGAATATTGTATGCCAAAATTAGAATATTGTGGTAAGGTAGGTTTGGATTGTATTCCAAAGTAGAATATTATCATATATTTTAGAATATATGGAGGTATACATGTAATATTTTTGGAATATTTGACATAATTTCAAAACTTATGTATATTATGAAAGTGAGTTTTACAAATGGGTATATCATGTAGTTTCCTTTTTTTTTTAATTGATAAAGTACTAGCATTAGCCATCAACATTTGATTTTATCTTTTCGAATTTTCAATGAAGGACCATAAAGGAAAAAGAAAGCACATAATTTGAAGAATTACGTAGTGGAATAACTTTTATCAGTTTGGAGTCATAATCAACGTGAATAATACTTCTGATAAATCTTTGACCTAATCTTATCAATGGACCCAGAAAGTTATACTTGGAACCGACTTATCGGGTATCAGTTTGGATATTATCTAATGGTATCATTTTCAGTATTGCCAGATAAATTAATGAAGAAACTTTATATACAATTTTTTATTAGAAAAAGGGGTTTAACTTCAATAAGTAGTTGGATTCACTATTAATTTTTTTTTTGGTATTAAAGATTATATTAATCATCAAAGTGTTCGCCCTATAATCCCATAGGTCAGTTACATACTCAAACTGACTATCAAAAATTCCGGTAAAAGCTAACTATCTTGACTATAACTAGAGTTCCAGACTTACAAAAGATATTGTTGGAGGTATGTCCTAACTCTAGGGGTTGCTCTAATATTACAAATGTAAGCAATGCTCCTAACTAAAACTTCACTGGGGCAGTAAGTATTTCTGAATATACGTGCATTTCTTTCCAACCAAATGGCATATGACATCTCTGCAAATACCATTTTGAACACATGAGCTTGGGGAGATTTGCCTTTAGACTTCTCAGTGATCCAGTTAACGTATTGTGGCCAAGACCGTCCAGGGGGTTGAGACATGCCTAGCCATTGCAAAGTGAGGTGTCGCAGTTGTTCAGCAAAGGGGCAGTACAGGAACAAATGATCTCTAGTCTCCATTGTGTGCTGACACATAACACAGCTACCATCAACACTCAAATGCCATTTGATCAACCTCTCTTTGGTAGGAAGCCTGTCTTGGGCAGCAGCCAGAGGTTGAAGAGTGCTTTAGGTCGGGCAGCATTCTGCATGGTTAGGTTTTTCCATGGAACTCTAGGCAATTGACCAATTTTTTGAAGATAGATTAATCTGATAGAACATGTATTGGTATGCAGCAGCTGGTGTTGTTGCAGTAGCCTAGCACTTTCAATGATCTTCCGGACTATCCAACTTGCTTGTGCAGGAATATTCATGTTTTCCAGTTGTTGGTGTTTAATATACACTGTATGGATCCACTTTACCCATAATAGGTCTTTCTTGTGAGCCAAATCCCAGGCTAGTTTTGCAACAGCAGATTTGTTCCACAGTAGAAGGTTGATTAGGTTCAAGCCTCCAGCAGACTTTGGCTGGCAGATCTTGTCCCATGCCACATATGCTTTCCTAGTAATGTTAGCTGAGGCAGACCATATGAATGATCTACACATTGCCTCTATCAGTTTAATGACCTTGGATGGGAAGAGAAACAGCTGAGCCCAATATGACTGGATACCAAAAATAACTGCTTGTACCAGCTGTATTCGACCAGCATAGGACAACTGTCTAGTAGTCCAGGATGTAATCCTAGCTGTGATCTTGTCGATTAGTGGTTGCCACTGGAGAACAGATAGTTTCTTAGTTGACAGTGGAACCCCTAAATAATTTAAAGGGAATCTCCCCACGTATATAACCAAGATGAGTAAGGATTTGTTGTTGCTGTTCAGGTTTTACTTCTCCAAAGTATACATCACTCTTCTGCATATTAGCTTTCATTCCAGATGCTGCAGTGAAGTGGTCAAAATATGTAAACATGACCTGCACAGCTTGGGTATCACCATTAGAGTATAATAAGAGGTCATCAGCAAAACTGAGGTGTGTAATTCCCAGCCTTTTGCATCCAGGATGAAAAGTGAACCCCTTAGTTTTGTTCAGCTCTGCCAGAGATCGACTTAAGTATTCCATCACTATAGCAAATAAGAATGGTGATATAGGATCACCTTGTCTCAGACCTTTGGCTGCCTGGAAGGGTTCTGTAGTTTCTCCATTAACTATCACTGTATAGCTGACAGTTTGCACACACTCCATAATCCAATTTGTAAACCTGGTTGGGAAATCCAGAGCCTCCAATACTTGTTGTAGGAAACACCATTCAACTGAACATAAGCCTTCTGGAGATCAATCTTGACCATACATCTAGGTGATATATGAGATCTTGTATAGTGCTTGATGAGCTCATGAGCCAAAATGACATTATCAGCAATTCTTCTCCCTGGGATGAAACCTGCTTGTGTATTGCATATGATGCTGGCTATAACTCTTTGCATTCTGTTGGCCAGTAATTTGGAGATAATTTTATATACAACTGAACAACAGGCTATTGGTCGAAACTCCTTGACTGTTTGTGGGTTGGGGACTTTAGGAATCAAAATAAGGGAGGCACAGTTTGTTGGTCTATGCATTTTGGTGGATGCAAAGAAATTCCTGACTGCTTGGATTACCTATGACCCTGTAGTGTGCCAAGTTTGTTTAAAGAATAGGGCATTAAAACCATCAATATCTGGGGCTTTATCACTACCAATTGCCTTTAAGCTTTCCAAGATCTCAGTGTCACTGATGTCAGCAGCCAAATCCAGTTTCTGTTGGTGAGATAAGGAAGGTCCATTTGTCATGTAAAGTCTATTAACAGCTGGAAGAGAATGAGCTGAAGTCCCCATAAGTGATTTGTAGAAAGCAGTGATTTCCTTCTTTAGATCATCTGGCTGTGTAATCCTCAGGCCTTCCTCTGTGATCAATTCAGTAATCTTCTTGTGTTGGTTTCTCTCTTTCATTACAGCAGAAAAGTATTTGTTGTTACCATCACCTAGTTGAATCCATTTGGCTCGAGCTTTCTGTTGTAATATTGATTCTTCCAGCATAGACCATTTTTCCAGTTGGAGTATCAGATCTTTTTCTCTTAGTTGTAATGAATCAGAATAGGCACTAGACATATGGTGTTGTAAAACTTCCAGTTCCTTACGGTTGACCTCAATTTTCTGTGAAATTGTCTTAAATTCTCTGGTATTTAGATATTTCAAGACTGGTTTCAGGGACTTGAGGTTGTTCCACACTCCTTGCAGGGTAGGCTGAGCATTTGCATTCCAGGAAGTTTTAACTAGTTGTTGGAAATCCTTATGCTGTATCCATGCACTAAAAAATCTATAGGGTGTTTTCCTGATTGAAATATCATCTGTCAAGGTTAGAACCATGGGGTTATGATCAGAGATTAATGGGGCACCATATACAGTCTGCACATGGCTCCATTTTAGCATCCACTCACAATTACCAAAAGTTCTATCCAGCCGACTGCATACTCTATCATTTCCACCTTGCTTATTAGTCCAGGTAAAAAAGTCTCCCTTCCATGGCAGTTCTGTTAGGCCAGCATGCTGCAGACATTGTAGAAAGTCAGTAACTTCAGCTAGTCTTACTTGATGACAAGATTCTCTATCAGAGCTAGACAGAATGACATTAAAATCCCCTGCTATCAGCCAGGGGACAGTGATAGTAGGAGCAAGATTCTGAAGAGCTGCCTATAGTGATTTCCTTTGTATAATGTCATTGTGGCCATATCCTACTGTAAGGCAACAGATTAGTTCATCAGTGACCTTCCTAACAATGCATTGGATGTATTGTGCCTCTTCCTGAATACCAGTGACCAAGAGCTTGGTTGTATCCCATAAGATCCAAATTCGACCATTTATGGCACTGCTATATTTAGCAAGCATACCCCAGTTAGGCAGTAAGAAACCAGCTATTTTTGTTGCATTTTTCTGTTTAACTTTTGTTTCTACTAGACCAACAAGGTCAATTTTATTGACTCTAAAATATTCTTTAGCTTCCTTCTGCTTGAATCTTTTATTTACACCCCTAATATTCCAAACTATCCACTTCATTGGGTATAACTTGTTCCCCTTCATCTAAGGGGTGATCTGCCCAACTCACTGACCCTATTTCGAATCTATTTGCCATCACAACAAGAGATAAGGGTGGAAAGCTTTTGGTGTTAAAAACTGGAGCTGAATGAGTAGCAATACCCTTCTGTTTTCTCACTTCCTCAAATGTAACCTCAGTGGTACATTGTTCCTTCTGAGCTGGTTGCTGGATATGAGCTTCCTGCGTATCTTGAACAGGATGAATTGGGGCCTTTGCTCTCCATTCCCGAATCACCATAGGCTTCTGTATGTTGTTAGACTGGGTAGGCTTAGCCAGATAATTGTGCCCAACTGTAAGGCATTTCCCACAAAAAGAAGGTTTCCAATCATAGGTTACATCCTGTAGGAAAAGCTTCCCATCTGGATCCATTATCTCAATTTCACTAGGTAACTCTTTTGAAACATTCACCTCAATAAGGATCCGAGCATATGAGATTCTGGTTTGTTTAGTGGTACACTCATCAGCAAAGATGGGTTTATCCAACACACTAGCAATTCGACTAAGAGTCCTACTACCCCAGCAAGACATAGGCAGATTGGGAAATTTAACCCACAAGGGAATATCTGATGGAAATGCAGCCTTAAAATCAAAATCAGCCGACCATTGTTTTAAGATTATTGGTCTATTTGCAATAGTATATGGTCCTGAGCATAGTACTTCCTTAGCATCATCCAGAGATCGAAATTGTGCAATGTAATAACCTTCTTCATGATAATAAAGGTCTGGATCTGGCACATGAGACCAATGAAGATTTATAAACCTCTTCATAGCATTATATCCAGGAATATTTCCTAATACAAAAATAACTAGAGCACATTTCCATTTTTGTTCCTCTTCCACGACTTCTTCTTTGAGCAACTGACCCACTGATTTACCGTTGATAATCGTCGGTGGGATATACTCTAGGGACATGCCATTAGCAGCAAGTCTATTTTTCTGGAACAAATTTGCCCATACCTTTGATTCCTCTTTGGTCTCCTTCTCTAGATCTGCACAAATTGTTTGTGGATGGTGCTGCATGTGCTCACTTTCACTATTAGCTTGTACCATCGGAATCAATGGTACATCTGGAGGTCCTTGACTTCTAGGTAAACTTTGAGAATCTACAGGTGGAATCACTGGTCCAGATTGAGGCTCTGAGTTGCTATCAACCATATCAGCTACTGTTGGAAGAACTCCAGATGGCTGCGAATCTACAGTTGCATGAGGCAATGAAACAGTATCTTCAGTGGGCTTCAATGGAACAGTGTTAACCGACTGTGGCACAGTGTTAACAGATTTTGGGAAAACAGTGTTGTTTGCATAGATTGGCACCAGAACTTTCTTAGGTCGGCCTCTCCCTCTCGCCATGGCACCCTCAGCGCAGGTTAACCTACATACGCAGAGGAAGCAGAGAAGAAGATAAAGCAGTAAAAGTTAGAGAGAAGGAAGAGCTTCTCTAAAGCGATCGTTTTAGACCTCTTGTATATGTTGATTATACATTAATTATATACGACTATACACACATTACACATGAATTGCCCCTTTTTTATACCTCACCGACAATTTTTAGTTAAAGAATTAACCCAAATAGCCTCTTAACCAACTGTTTAAACGAAAAATAGTCGACGGATATATGATATATGTATTATTAATGTGATTTATGTTACCCGTTAGGAAAAATAAAGAGAAATATTCATAAAGCACTATAGTTTAGAGACTAGTAACTATAGTTTGTCTAATTAACTGTAACCATACAAGGTGTATGCAAAAAGTATACAAATTTTATCGATTATATACATGGGTGTATACATACTATATTCGTCCAAATACAACTAAGGTGAAATACATAAATACAGAAAAATAAAATGCTCTTATTGAGAGTCGAATTCAAGACCTTCACTAACTAAGCACGCCCTTTAAACAACTGAGCCACGAGAGTTTGCTGCTCTTATTTCAGCTCAAAATAATTAATGTCTTATTTCATAAATTTGCTATAAAATTCAAGTATAGCTCTGCATGGTAAATTTGTTGAAAGTATACGAATGATAAATACAGTGTAAATATTTGAATGATCATCGGTCGACTATTTGTGGAACGATTCCTTTTAGTTTAGATGGTTGGTTGGATCGTTATTGAAAAAATGACATTGTATAGCCGCTTTCAAAATAATCACCGAAAATGTGTATTTTTTGTATATATAGACATTCTGTATGCTATATACAAAAATTATACAAATTTTTATATACTTTTTCGACCACCAGATATTAATAGTATCTAGCGTGGTCTAAAAGTGAAAAAAGCTCATAGTTATTTAGATTAATTCCTCTATTTTTTTTAATACTATCTAAGTCTCGTTACAAATAATAAAAGTCATTTATGTACCGATAATAAATTGACGTTTGGGTTTTCACACTGGTTAGACGGTAACTAGTAGTGTATGAAACTTTAACATAACCAATAGGATTTTGAACATAATTATAGTAAATACATTTATTAGATATTTCCTTTATTCAATTGTATAATTATTTCCTTTTTCCTTTTAATCCATGTTTCATCTATCTAATATAAGCACAATCATGGCTTGTGTAGGAGCAAAATGATGACTAAATAACATAAATAAATTAAATACACTTAGCGAACACTTCAAATTATTGAAAGTTAAAAGAGATTCTGATTACTCTTTTCACGCTAACTTAAAGATGGAGCATCAACTTTAATTGCCAGCGAAGTCAAGATAGAAAGTAAATGACAATGTAACATAGAAACCATGCATAACTAGTTGGAATGTCGGCAATTAATAAAGTCATTACAATGATTAATCAAAGATTATCTAAAACCCAATCAAAAATATCTTAGTTGGGCATGATTTAGTTTTACCCCTATGTATATATTTATGTTTGTCAAACATGTTCAACAATAACTCTTAAAATTTAAATTTCTGTAAAAACAGTCAATATCGACACTGAGAATCAGTATGAACGAGCTCGACCATAACCGCAATAGTGGAGAGATGAAGTTTCTAGAACTCAATTTGAGAGAAGGGAATAAGAGAGTGAAATTGGTAAAATGAAGCTTAAGCTTTCATTGATATCAATACACAGTATATATACACAAGCTGTCAGCTAACACTAAAACTATTATACTAACTACTAACTACTAACTAACCGACATAATCAACTATAACAATGCCTAACTAATTATTAAATAATATATATCAATACCCCAAGGTTGGAGGTAGTGAAAACATTGGTAACTTGCCCAAAACACTAGAATGATTGATGAATGTGAAAGCTTTTGTAAGGATATGCGAGTTGATGGTCAGTAGTAATATGATGCAAAGAGATGAGGCCCTCTTGTAGCTATTTTCTCACAAAGTGGAAATTAATTTTGATGTATTTTGTACGTTCATGAAATACATGTTTCTTAGCTATATGTAGGACTGACAAACTGCCACAAAACACTGCAAGTGGACGAATGGACGGAACTCTTAGCTCAGTTAGTAGCCTACTCAACCAGACTAATTAACCAACCACTTTCCTAAGCGACTTGTACTCTGCCTCTGCTGAAGATAGTGAAACAATTTCCTACTTTTTAGATTTCCAGCTGAGAGGACTATTTTCTAACAAAATAATGTACCCACTCATAGACTTTCTTGAGTCTGGGCAGCAAACCCAATCAAAATCACAAAATACTCTATCAGACGAGTCTGCAGTGTTGTACTTTAAGACTCCCAAAGTAGGATTAGTCTTGAGATATCTTAGTAAGTAAAAGACTGCCTTTAGGTGAGGTTCCCTAGGGTCTTGCATGAATTGGCTCTAGTGTTGCACTCCAAAGTCTATATCAAATCTTGTGTTGGTAAGAAATTTTAATTTACCTATCAACTTTATGTAGGAAGTGGGATCCTCTAATGGTTTGCCCTCCCTATCCTTTAATTTCTCATTAGAATCAAGTGGAGAACTCAAAGACCTAGACTCTAAATAGTTGTATTCCTTTAGTAAATCTAAAACAAACTTTCATTGAGAGATAATCACACCATCAGGCTTGTATATGACTTCCAGACCTAAGAAGTAATGCAAGTTGCGTAAGTCCTTTATCTTAAACTTATCATGAAGGAAAGCTTTCAACTGATTTATTTCCTCCTAATCTGTACTAGTGACCAAGAAATCATCTATATACATTGCCACATAAATCATTGAATCTCCTTGTTGCTTGTAAAATAATGAATAATCATTTATGGAGTGGTTGAAATATTTGGAATACAAAGTCTCGGTTAACTTCTCATACCAGTGCATACTTGCTTGCTTCAAACCATATAGGGACTTATTTAATTTTCAAATAAAATATTGGTGTTTCACCGTGAGATCTAGTGGAATCTGCATATATATTTTCTCATGAAAACCCCATGGAGAAAAGTATTATTTACACCCAATTGAAATATTGACCTGTTCTTTTTCACTGCAACTGCAATATGTGATCTCACTGTAGTCATCTTTACTATTGGAGATAATATCTCTGTGAAGTCTATACCCTCTTGCTAAGTATAGCCTTTCACACTCAGTCTGGCTTTGAAATTTTTATTGTACTATTAGACATGTTCTTTACTTGATAAACCGATCTATAACATATTGCATTCTTATTAGGAGGGAGTGGTACTAGATTCAGGTGTTGTTAGTATAAAGTGCCTCAATTTCCTAGAGCATGATTGCTTGCCAAGCAGGGCTAACAACAGCTTCCTCAATAGAAGATAGTTCACTGTTATTGCAAATACTACTTACCAAATCCTGCCTACTAAGAGTTATTGATTTAGGGGCTATATGGTGATGATTAGAAAATAAAGTGTTAAGATATAATGAGTGCTTATAAGGTTGCTGACATTATGTACAATCTTTTTGATAGGTAGGAGTTTAATATTCCTTTGTAACCTTCTTAATGGCTTAGAAAAGTGATGTACTAGAGGAGAATTAAGAGAGGGAGATGAACATGAAGGATAAGGGGCAGAAGTATCAAGAGGATAAGTTGGGAAGGAGATACAAAAAGTGAAGAAGGAGAAGGAAATATATGATCAACATGATAAGAAAATCTTATATATGAAGAGTTAGGTGATAAGTCATTAGTGGACATATAGGTGACACTGTCATTACTAGCAATCACAGGTTCATTAGAAGAGACAATGTCAAAGAATGTAGGAAAAGATACAGACACAGACTTAGAGCAGATGTTAAATGAAAATATAAACTCATGGAAGATTATGTATGTGGTAATGTGTATTTTCCCTGTTGACAAATCCAAAACTTTGTAGCCTTTCACACCAAAGGGATTGTCTCAAAATACATTTGGAACTGTTCTTGGCTCAAATTTATTTATGTGAATCTTAGGTGTCGTCGGGAAACATAAATGATCAAAGCTTCTCAGCTATGTATAGTCTGATTTCTTACCATATAGGACTCCAAAGAGAGACTTATTTTGGAAATATATAGTAGGCAACCTATTTATAATGTGAGTGGCTGATAGAACACATTCCTCAAATACTTTAAAGGTAGTTTAGACTGAAAAAGTAAGGGGCCTAGCTGTTTCAAGAAGATATTTGTGTTTCTTTTCCACTAATCCATTTTGTTGTGGTGTGTAGGTACAAGTTCTTTGGTGAATTTCTTTTGACTAAAAGAAAATAGTGGCTTCAAGATTGCTAAATTCCAATCTATTGTCAGATCTAATGGACTTGATATTTGTTGTCTCTCAAAAACTTGGAGAAAAACAGGTACAAGCCATCTCTTATTCTACCAATCCATAGAGTCATCTTCACTGAAGAGGCCTACAGAAAACAAGTATCATCAGTAAAGGATACCATGCTTTTAAGATGCTTGGTTAACCATAGACTAACATAAGATTGAATTTGAAAGAGGAACTAAAAGGACTTTGTAAAAGACTATTTTTGATGTGAGAACAACATCACCAATATCAGATACTTTGACTTTATAGCCATTAGGCAGGACTACTAGGAGAGTGTAAGGTAAGATCTTGATGTTAGACAGTAAAGATCTATTAAAAGTCATGTGATTGGAAGCCCCTGAATCTAGTATCTATGTATCAATTTTGGATTCAAAGCATTTGCATAAAAGTTTGTCAAAATCAATGGAGAAAGTACATACTATCATACTTGCAAAGTTGACAGCATTGGCAATAGAGGAATTTGAACTTCCTAGGGATCTCCCACTATCTCCATTCCCCACATGAAACTGTTGAAGCACGCTCACAAGTTGTCCATACTATTCTTCAGTCGGGTTCATATTCCTTCCATCTTCTTGGGCTCTATTTTTATTTTTCTTAGTGATCAAAGCTTCATTAGAGGCTCATTATACACTTGTACCTACTCTTTTGCCTTTATTGTATCTAGAGATTTAGACATGGTTATGGCCATTGTTGATACCCAATTTTTTCTATATATTTTGCATCCAAAATACTTTCAAAATAGCATATGTCTGCATATATAAGCATTCCTGGAAATTTTGGTATTTTTCCTTAATTTTTAGGATTTTAAAATTAATTTACTGCCTATTTTTTGACAGTATAAAGGCCAAATTATTTTCAAATTATTATTTTTAGTGAATAATGTGCTTCACTCTCATATTTACAACAAGATATAATTTATGTAATTTTTTCACATTTTTTCAAATTTATTTGGAAATTTTAAAGCTAATTGCATAAAATTGCAATTATGGCCTACTTTTGCAATTAACTATGTTTCTTAGTTATAAAAGTAATATTTTTATAATAATATTTATATGTTATTAATTAGTTATGTGCTTTTAATTTTGCTTTTTAAATTGTTTTAGCTATTTTATAAAATAAATTGGGAGAAATTGCCTATTTAAAAGTTGGCCAGATTTCATTTAAAATATAGCCGAAATTGCACCCCTATTCATCCCAATTTAAAACCCAATTCAAACAACCCATTCTCCTAAATCCCCAACCCATACCCTTTCAAATTTTTACACGGCCTGCCTTTGACTTGATATGAGCCGTTGATCAAATGAGATCAACGGCCCAGATTAAGTTACCATAATTAAATCCTAACCTACCCCTCCCCAACCCCTCATTCTCTCAAAGAACAGTCTCTATCTCTCTAATCGATTGTTCTCCCTTCTCTCTAGAATCTTCTAGTTCTCTCCTTCTTCTCAGATGAACCTCATTGCCTATCCGGCCATACTCCATCCTCACTTCTCTCGACCTCTAGTCGCCATGGAATCCTCATCTCATTTTTTCTCTCTAGGTTTTGAAACCCCAGAGGCTTCCTCCATGAAAGATGATCACTGAAGCCATTGCCTGGGTCTATTTCCGACCTTTCTCCGGTGGGCTTTGTCCGATGATGCTTGAATATCGATATTATATGATTTTCACGACCAAATTTCTCATCTCCCTAATTTCTTTGCAAACCCTAATTTTCTGCCTAAATCTCTTTAATCTCTGTCTCTTTTTAAATGATTTTTGGTTTAATTTTTGTTTTCTACACTACTTGTCACTCGATATCTTCGATTAAGTCAAGTTTTCCAACACTTTTCTCTTTTTCAAAACTAGGGTTTCTGACCCCTTTTAAAATTGCGGTGCTTCTGTTTTATTTTGGGCATTATGTGCTTATTCATGTATTGTGTGCTTGAAACCTTGTTATTTTTTATTTCCATGTTTCAAGTCTCTTCTAGGGCTCCGAGCCTCTACTGCTTGTATGATTCCTTGCTTAGGGTTTTTAATTTTTGTGCCTTTTAAGTTCGAATGCATCTCTCTTTTACTGAATATCCTATTATTTTTGAATATCTTTTTGAATCCCTGATTCATATGTTTTCTTACACTGATTTCAAGTTGTTTCCTTGTTTGTGAGTTGTTTTCTATGTTTGTGACTAATTCCCTCTAATTTTGGTCTTGCCCGTGATTCTTTGACTGACTGTTCATAATTGATTTATATTGCTTTCCATATTTGTGCACTCAAGTGTATTTTGGTTATTCAGCATATATTTTCCTTGTTTGAAATATTGTGTACCTAGCCTTTATTTACTACATCATGCCTACTGCTTTCGTTATGGTATAATCAGTCATTCAACTGATTTTTTTCCTTATTTGATAGCCCCTACTCTTATTCAAAGTTTGAGTCCTTGATTTATTTGAATTAGGACCTATGATTGATTCAATTTGGTATTGTTTCTATAATTATACACTTTCTACCCTATTCTCTACTATTTTAAAAAACTATAACTAATACTCTTCTCTTCTCACACAGACACGAACAAAATCTCTCTAAACTTTCTTTCAGAAACACTTACTGCACTCTCTATTCTGTTTTCTATACAAACTCTCTCATTCTTCTTTTGGATAATTGGCTGCTCAATCGGCTGAAAGCCAAAATTGAGTAATCTTGGTAGTTTTACTCTACTACTATGGATCTACTGTATTGTTTGCTTTGGTTTGTCTGTTGCTTACCTCTCTGCACACAGCTGCCCTTCTCTCTGCATACTCTTAGCACACTATTGCTCTTCTGTGTGCATTATTGCTCAGTATTACTGTGTTACATTAGCTTCAACTAGTATGTAACTTCTTTAAGTTATAGGCTCCAAAACAATATGCTCCTATCAGTTTTGCACTTCCTCTTGTTTCTTGTGTGCTTTTACATATGATTATGTTGTTCTTATTGCCACTAGCATGCACTTATGTTAATTAGTATGTCTAGCTTGACTCAGCATGGTCATTACCCCCTTCCCTTTCTCCATGTATGTTTTTCTTATTGTTGTTCACTACTAGCATGTATTCAGGACCTGCTTGGCCTCTTAAACCTCTTCCTGAGGTTGTCTCTGTTTGGAGTTTGGTGTAGTAAGAACTGAACTCTTTATGAAGCATGTTTGACTACTTCTCTTTGATGTGTTACACTGTGTGAATAGTTTCCTTGCTTATGAATTATTTGTTCCCTTTCCCTTGCCCTTGTTTGTGTGACTCTTTATTTTCAAAACTGGTCAGCCTAAAAGGATTTCAAAAGAACTCTTTTCACTCTTCTCTCACTATTTTTCTCAAACTGTCTTGCATCTGTTTTCAACTCAACCCTTTTCAAACTCAATCACAATCTCACTAATCTTAGAAATTAGGTTCTTCCCCCTTTGTGTAAGCATTGCCTTGGGAGCCCTTGAGCACCCATTGAACTTTGATGCACAAGGCTGGCACTTCAGCACTTGCACTTGTCAAATAATGATATTTTGGGTGCTTGGTATTGGTCAGGGGTTCAAATGAACCCTTAGGGAACTTTGCCTCACACAAGCCTTTGTAATGGCTGTGAAACACGGAAGGAGTGAGGTTGGAGATGCTTGGCCTGGCTGAAGGCTCCCTATAGAATAACTTCTTATTTCTTTTACCATTGTTGTTATTCATATATTTGGGTTGTACTAATTTGTAAAGAATAATGGGGGTTATAGTGATTTGGGAGGGCTATGCATGTTTAATTAAGGGAATGGGTAGAAAACATGTCTATAGGCCTTTATTTACTTATTTGTGCAATAGATACCATGTTTTAGGATACGCATCTTTGCATATAGAAATCATGTTCTTAAACTTATCACTCTCAGTTGTTATTCTGCACGTCTTCAATTACGAATTAATCAATAATCAACAAGTCATTACCATCACATTTAGATACCATGTTTGTAGGAACTTTTGTGCATTAGATATCATGCCCTTAGGGTTTTTACTTGCAACTGTTTAACACTTTACTAATCTGGGTAAAAATTGGCTAACGACTCTTTGATAAAACTGGAAACTAATGTGCATGTTCACCATCATTAATAACGCTTAGGAAAGCCTTAGGCTGGATAAAAACTGACTAATCACCTTTAAGTCGTGTTCAAACCAATCTGCCTATGTCTGAACTCGTGTGTCTCTGAAGCTTTCTAATTTTTTTACAAAGTTGTGCCTTATTTTCAAGTCATATATGCAAATGCTTCTACCGTATTTTTGTCCAGAACTAGACTACTATTTTCAAATTATCTGAATACTTTATATTATGAATTTCGAAAGCTAATAATATTCATTGTTTTTCTTTATACTTCTGCAATCTCAAAATACCTTCATATTTGTTCTTCTTCTCTACCTGTCCGAAAACTGTTTTACCATATGTTCCGCAAATGTTTCTAAGTAACTTCTGCAGATTGCTAAAAACTGCTACTGCTCTTTTTAAGTTCTGATCGATTTTCCTGCAAGTCTTTTCTGCAAATTCTCCAGTTTCTTTTTAACTTATACTCCAGTTTTTTCTAAAAAAAAATTCTTCCTTCCTTAGACCTTAAATGTGTTTGAGACGTGCTAATTACGTGTTCGTTTTTAGATGGATATCTGAGCCTTTATATGTTTTACATGATTCCTTTATGTGCAAGTCCTATTTGCTTTTGTATGTCGCATAGCATTTTAACCTTTGAACCTATGGGGTCAGCCTAGTTTCGACCTTATAGGAATAGTGATCCTAAGTGCCTTTTAGGATCTATAGAAAATGACGGGTAATAGCACGCAATAAGTATTCGTGACCGATCCACATGCTTAAATAACTTTTATGGGTGGGAAGGGTAGAATATGGATATGATGACGATGCGATAATATCATAAAGCGACCCCTCTTTGGGAATATGTGCAGATATTGTATCGAATGATCCATATTATAGTTAAACCTAAGACCCTCCTTACTTTTTCTTTGTTTAAACGTTTTCTCTAAAATTCCCTTTTTACTTGTGTGCAAACTTTGCTTGTCTATTTCTACGCTTCTTAAAGTCACATCTAAGCAAGGCCGGGAACCATACTAGTGGATCTTGAGGGATGCCTAACACCTTCCCCTCGAGATAATTTCAAGCCCTTACCCGAACTTTGGTTTTCTTAAAAAAATCTTCTTTTCTTCTTAAAGTATCCTAATGCACTATAAGCATTAGGTGGTGACTCTTCAAACTCTGTAACCCAATTCCAGAAAAGCGAATAGGAGTTGTTTTGTCCATAATGTCGTAAACTCGATCTCACCCTTTAGGGGGAAAGAGGAGGCGTCGACAACCATTTGGGAAATGACTAGGAGTGAAGTTTTGATCAAAATTTTGACTATTTTGTAGCTAATCGTGTAACTTGTAATATCCCTACTTACTATGCCTTGGCTTCTTGCAGAAATCATATATGAGTCGAGCTCTCCGAATGTCATTGTAATTGTTATTTGCCGGGAAACTATTTTTGAACGAACCTTGTCCTGATGCATTCACATTCAATGAGGTTGACTTCGTGGAAAATTGGTTGATTGGTCTAATCTCTCTTTATTTCGCATCCTGAACTAGGAGTGAAAAGGCACGTGCTAGGATTGGCAATGAGTTCATCATAAGTTTGTTGCCTCGAACTACAGTGTAAACCTCATTCAATTCCATAAGGAATTGTATCAGTATCCTATCTTGTTCATCTTTGTACATACTGTCTTTTGCACCATAATGACAAGTACAACTACATTGTGTCTTCTTATTCAGAGTAGTTAAGTTCCTCCTGGAGTTTCTTCAACTAAGTATAATAGGCTATATAAAGAGTTCCTTAAGAAAAGTCATTGATCTCCTTCTAATTTTGATGCAGCCTAGCTCTATTGGTTTGTTCATAACGATCCTCCAATTATTTCCAAATCTCAACAACATCAATTGCTTATTCTACACTGTCTGCAATTTCCTTAGAAAGTGAATTTAGGATCCAATACATCACCATATTATCACATCGCTCCTATTGGCGAAACTGTGATGATAGAGGATCTGGTTGTTTGCACTCACTACTTATGAAACTTAATTTGTTCTTCACAGACAACCTCCTCAATACACTTCTCCTCCAATACCTATACCTTATTCCATCAAAGGGAGATGAAACAAGCATAACTCTGGGATTGTCAGATGGATGAAGATATAAAGGATCACTTAGACCGATCCATGCGCTTGGTGCAGTAATAGTGGCATTAGTTTCCACTCCAATCGAATTCTCTTGGTCGACAACGGTCACGATTGAGTGAAATTAATGAAGAAAAATATATGAATTTTAATTATCATAATTTCTGACGACAATTCACTAATATATAAAAGAAAACCCCAAATTAGGGCAAAGTTCGAAATCTTACAAAATCGAACAACGAGATGAATCAAAATGAAGATGCCGGGAAAAATAATGTGCATGATTAACCTCGCTATGATGCCATGCCAATATCGACATTGAGACAGTAGGAACGAGCTCGACCATACCTGCAATAGTGGAGAGATGAAGCTTCTAAAACTCAGCGTGAGAGAAGGGAAGAAGAGAGAGTGTAATTGGTGAAATGAAGCTTAAGCTTATATATATATACACACACCGGCTGGTACTAAAACTATTACACTAACTACTAACTAACCGACCTAACCAACTATAACAGTTTCTAACTAATTATTAAATAATATATCTCAATAAAAAATAATTTTAATAATTTTAAATTAACATTTATTTCTTAAATAAATTGTATATTTAATAGATAATTTGTATAAAAATTTCTTCAACAAAAGCTCTCTACATACTACAAACCCTCTCGACTCTCTCTTTCTTTTGGTTTTATGCTTATTTTCATTAGTAAAATTTCTAATGTTGTCTTTTTTATGTTAGTTTTGATTTATAAAGTTATAGTTTTATTACAAGTATTTGGTTGTTTAAATAAATGTAGCGTAGTTTAATTATTGATTTTTTTCTTTAAAGTGTAATTATTTAATAAAATTCTTGATTGCACCACTGGTTATAAGTTAACCGGCAAAACTAAACCATCCAAAAGCAATGACTCCCTTGATTAATAAAGAAATAATTTATATGGTTTCTTTTCTCTTTCTTTTTGGGGTTTGGTGGGGAGGGCAAAAGTAAGTTTATATTTTTGAAGGGGTTCCCCACCAAATGAAAAAGAATTGGTAGTTGAAAGTGCTTTCAAGGGTGTTTTGTGTTTGAATATTGAAAAAGATCCAACGGTTTGAATATGGCAGTTAGGTTTTTAGGTTGTTGAGTTGAGCCCTTTCAAAAGCTAAGCAAAAAAGTAGTAAAGCAATGACAGCAAGTCTATTAAAGAAAGATTACAGCCAATGCCATCTCACCTTCCCTCAACTTTTTCTATCTCACTAATGGGGCGCTGTCTTGTTTTCTCTTTCTCTTATACTATTCTTTCTTCGTCTAGTAACATGTGTTGTGATTCTTTTTGCATACCTATCAAAAAAGAACAATTTTTGACTATTTTATTTTTATTTCTCAATTTATGTATCATCTCTATCCATGACATTATTCATATTTTTATTAAATATGAATGTAATTGATCACTAACGATAAAAAAGAAAAAATATAATTAATTTATCTTGAACTTTTAAAATAATAAATAATTTGAGACAACTATTTTTTGTAACCACGACACATATTATAAGACGGAGGTAGTACTAGCTAGGACGTGCTAATTCAGCTAGTGTGTGGTACTCATTGTATTAATTATGACCTAATAATAATTAATGCAAGCTGCTCTTGGTTATTAAAATTTGAGCACTATGTGAACATGTGTTTATATGGGGGAAAACTTAATAGAATGTATAAGACATCTTACGTGTAAATTTTCACTTTAGATGTACCTTTAATTAATGAACTAACCTTCATTAATCTTTGTGGAAAATATACCATAAACAGACACAAATCCGATGCTTTCTAGTTGGCCTCTTTTTAAAAAGTATATTAATCTAATATAAAGAAGTAACGACTGAAAAAGGAATAGCACGTATAAATAGTGGTGTAGAATCGATAGGTTATGTAAAATTTAACTTATATTCGAGTTTAGTTTGTCAATAAGTAAATTCAATCATTGAATTGGAGCACGTTTGGTCAAGCTGCCAAAAAATAGTTATTTTGAAATGTACTTTTCAAATACTTTTTTCTAAAAGTACTTTTAAAAAAAATATATTATATTTGACCAATTAATTTAATAAGTACGCACCTTTTGCCATGTTTGATAAACAAATAGTGTTTGATCAATTTTTCTAAAAAGTATTTTTGAGTGTCACATTATCAAAGAAGATATTTTCAAAGTCTTTTATTTATTTTAAGGAGAAAAATAAATTAAAACATTTATTGTAAGAGACTTTTATTATTATTTTTATTTATTAAAATATAAAATATAAAGTATAAAGTAAACCGTACCTACATATTAAAGATTTAAATCAATATAGCATATATAGTTGTAAAAAAAACTATTATCTAGTATAATGACTTATTGTTTACATGATTAATTGAATAATCAAAATACGTCATTCAGTATGAATTAGAAGTCTATTCCATAAATCACTATATATTGATAATCCACCATGAAATAATAAGTAAAATCACTCACACATGCTAACATTTCTCAACAATTTCCTCTCTAATTCTATCACATAATGCCTCCATAATAGTAGAAGACTTGCCTTGCATTTCTAAAGGGATAACAGAATAAATTATAAATGTTTGATTGTAGGAATAAAATTGACAATCAAAAAAAGAATGTATAGAATTTGCTTTAGTGTAAAAGAAGAACAAGATAATTCAGAAAGCCACAATACATTATACAAAAAAATCAAAAATAAAGTCAACAACAACAATTCAATAGAATCTTACAAGTGGAGTTTGAGGAGGATAGTGTGTACGCAAACGTTATTCCTACTCCGAAGAAATAGAGAAACTATTTTCGGAAAAATCAAAAATAAAGTCAAAATTTTTTTTTTGGAAAGTTACAACTTGATTCATGCATTCGTGGTAGGAACTAAAAACAAACAAGATAAGAAAATGCTTAAATCAGTAAGAGATAATTTGAAAAATATAAACTTATAGTGATAATAGTTTTATCTTGAACAAATTAATTTTTTTCTTATGCTTCTTCAAAGAAATTAGAATTTTTTGTTTCTCCTCAAAAGCAGAAAAACTGTTTCTGCTGCTGACAAAAAGTACTTCTTCATATTGGCCACTTAAATTTACAACAACAAAAAAACTTTTGTGTGTGTTGGGGGGGGGGGGGGGATGATTTAATTTCAAAAAAGAAAAAAAAAACTTTCAGCTTATTTTCCCAGTGCATTTTCCATTTTGAGTATTTGTTGAGCTTCTAATTTATCTTTATTTTTTGATTTTAGCAAAAAGTAGCAAAATTTAACTGTGACATGATTGCCAAGGAAAATTGTACTATATATATTTAAAAGATAAACAAAATAAGGAACTTGATATTCTTTGTAAAGTAACAAAATAAGAAGGAACAAAAACTAAAATCTTTAGCTAAAAATAAAAACCGGCTGAAATACTTAGAAAATACGTAAAAGAAGTATTTTTTTTATTTCGCTGATTCTTTCGGTTAAATCCGACAAAAGCACTATCATTCAAACACTGCAATTAATTATGGCTTAGCTACTTAAATTCCACAACAAAATGATGATTAATAGGTTTAAGCAAAGGACAAGAAATTCAGAAAGAAGGGTATTTTTCTGGTCAAAAGAAAGAATGATTTAGGCATTTGACCTTTCGTTATAGAGTATCACGATGTTACAAAGAAAATCTTGCAATTTTACACAGGAAAAGTAAAAAAAAGTAAGAATAAACATAAAAGTGAAAATACAGATCTAGGAATATGTGATACCTAGATTGTGATCAGGGTTAAAAGAACAAAATATATTTGAAATTGAACGGTCCAAAATTAAATTTCCCAATGAAGACAAGAATATGCTGTAGAAAAAGCAGTTATCATTAGTGAATTGCCTAAACGGAAAAATGTAATATAATTCTGCTGTATTGGCTACAAATTTTGGACTTTTCAAACATGCAAATATATAAGTTAATCCTTGACTGTTTTTGTATATTTGTCATTATTTCATAGAATAACTTCTTTTTATTCCTTTTCACTTGGGTCTATACTATGCTCAACAAAAAAAATAATTGTAAATTCTATTCTAATAGTCAACCCTCCTTTCCATTAGTATTAGACATACTCCGTGTAATGTTTGGTATATAAACGATTTTTCTATATATGGATGAGAGATATGGGAGGAGCGTTTAAGTAATGATGAATTTGTCTTTGTGACTTATAAGTCAACTGAAAATGCTCAACAAAGCAGGTAGGTTTTACTAGCCCTTACACTCGTCAAATTTATTTACTCATTCGAGTAGTGAAAACAGCCATTATTGTTTGCATTAGGGTAAGCCGTCTACATCACAATTCTTGCGTTTCGGCTCTTCCTCGGACCTTGTGTGAATGTGGAATGCCTTGTGTACCAGACTACCTTTTATATAAAAGAGAGTTATCTCCATGTGACCTATAGGTCACGGGTTCGAGCTGTGAAACTGCCAATAATATTTGCATTAAGATAGACTGTCTACATCACACTCCTAGAGCTTAGGGGCATACGCAGAAATTTTTGTAAGTGGTGTCGAAATTTATAGAAGAACTTGAATATAACTTTGATTATCATACTTCTAGACAAGAAATAGCCTTAGTTTATTGGTTTTATCGACTCTTAAGTTAGAAAAAGGTCCTGAGTTTAATTACACTTCAGCACAATTTTTAACCACAAAGGCTAGCTCTCTCAGATATTTGCAAAAAAAAAAAAAAGGAACCTTTAATTGTCTAGAGCAAAATCAAACACATAACCAACACATCAAGATACAATTTACGTTAAGTGGTGTTATTTTTTCCTACTTATTCATTTTCATACAGTACTAATACATATATTTAGTAAAAGCTTTCATGAAGCAGTATCGTGTGACACCATTTTGATAAACGACTAAGCGTGCATCCGTCTTTGATTGAGTTGTGGCTCTTTCTCCGAACTTGTATGAATGTAAAATGCTTTTGCACCGCAATGCCTTTTTTATTATTTATGGATGAGGGATATATATATATATATATATATATATATATATATATTCTTGCGGTTCATATTACTCCATTTTGCTTGTTACTTCCTAACATTCCAGAAAAAGGGCTTTTAAAATGTATAGTAATCGCCCTTCCTACCTCTATTTGTTTTTATTATATTACTATTGTTTAACATGGTATGTGGAAGAAAACAATAAATTAAAAAAGGAAAAAGCCAAATGGAATTTTGGAAAGATGGAGAAGGAGACAAATAGAATGCATGTGCAATTTCCTCCGTTGCCGCAGAGCTTCAACTATCAACTAGTCATTTTCAACTACAGCAATTTGCAGGAGAACCAGATTTCATGAAAGGCACCTTCCTTCTTTCCTTTTTTGAATCTTGAAATTACGTTTTAGTCCCAAACAAGAAAAACATATCATCAGAATTCTATCTATATATTTAATTTATTTGACTTAATTTTTTGGGGACACAATCTTCCCTCAGTGAAAAGTGCAATTCATTGACAATATTTTGAAATTTGTGTGATCTTGTCACCCAAAAGAAAAGAAAAAGGAAATAAAAAGAATGAAATAATGAATTAATATGTGTCAATTCAATATTCCATTATATACGAGAGATTAAAATGCTGGAACTAGCTTATTTGCATAAGAAATGTCTGCAAAAAATTACGTAAATAAAATGGGATAATATGTCTCGGTTTTAAGTAGGTCATTCATTTTTAATATTTCAAATAAAGTCATAGAAAATTGAAAAAATAAATTAAAGAGGGCATGACTCATGACATGTTGGAAAATCTAGAAGATCTTGATCTTCACGTGTTACAAAATCTCAATACGTACCACCAATTTGAAAAGTAGCCAAAATAATATTTCCAAATTGCAATAATTAAGTAGTTATTACGATATAGGCAAATATTGTTAATCGTACTATCTTACCATAAATATTATAGTGAAATAGATATAATCCTTTAACACTTAATTAGAGGTCTTGAATTCGAGGCCTAAAAATAAAAAAAAATCTTGATAAGGAATAGTTTTATTTAATAGATCTTACCCTGCACGAATCAATATTAGTCGGGACCGATAATGGCTACCGAATATCGAGTGGAAAAAAAAGAATATAATATATTTGGAAGCTTGATAAATAAAAAGGATTTTAGCCCATGCTGTGTATTTCTTCCCTAATATAAATTTAGTAGGTAGGAAGGTTAGATGTACTTTTACAGCCATAGAACAAACTGCTATTTAATGAGGAGAAACAATAAACTAATACAACAACAACAATAAACTAATACATTAATTTGAATAGTTTTAAGTGAGTCATTTCTATTAAATTCTGCTATCCAAAAAAGATTTCGTATTCAATTCACTCACTTCTACTTAATGTACTATAAACAGCCGAACCACTGAAAATAACTGGCCCTAATGACAGAATTTGCCCTCTTCTATTTTCAGCTGACCAGCAGAGAGTAATTAAATTACAGAGATTGTAGCAGATGCAGCACTTATGTGAAAAGAAAAAAAAAAGAAGCAATTATTCCAGTTTGTTGTTATTTTTTTGTATTTTTATTATATTCATTCATTTAAAATTTTCTAATGAATTTTATAAGTATTGGTGGATATTATCAAGTTTTCTAGAATTATAAAGAGCCCGTTTGGCCATGAATTTTTTTTAATTTTTTTCAAAATCAATGTTTCACTATAAAATTTTCAGTTTTCACTTGAAGATTATTTTTTTTTTAAATTTTTAAATAATTTTGAATAACGACAAAAAACTAATTTTTAAAATTTTCACTCAAATCACTCGCAAAAATTCAAAAACAACCCAAAATTATGTTTTCGTCCAAACACAACTCTAATTCAAAAGAAAATGATAGGGTCTAAACGTAAATTCAATTAAAGATTACAAAACAAAACATTTTCATTTAGTCACCATGCAAGTGAGAAAACAGACTTAATTGGTAAAATTCTATCTTGCCCTTATAGCTTAATTTCTACATAATGAAAGAAGAAAAAAGAAACTGTCCATTAAAAAATAGAATACTGAAAAAGGAAAAAAAAGGGTGAGCTAAGGACACAAGTAGCAACTAGCTAAGATAGGGCAAAATATAAAGTTGACCGTCGATCTAAACTAATTGCATGTGTTAACCAAAAAATGTACAATATATATATATATATATATATATATATATATATATATATATATATATATACACTATACATATATATAGAAAATTATATATTTAACTGCTATTTTCTGGAGAGGCTAAAAATAAGTATTTCTCGCTAAAATTTGGCAAAGCTTTCTAAAATTATAACCAACAGAGGAAAAACCAGAAGACCCCACTTGGATTTTGTGAATTTTGGTCTTATTACCAAATAGCACAAGCCTACAAAACCTTACGCGGTTTCAGCCCATAAAACATTAAAACCTACTTTGTACAGGCCCAACATAAAATTTTACCTTCAATTCAAATTCCCACCATCAAAATCTCCCCAAAAAAGAATTAAAAAAATAAAATAATTAATTAATGGTTCCTAACTAGGGCAGTTTTTGGTCCCCTCAGCAGCCTTAAAAAAGTGTCAGTCAGTTGTGTAACCCCCCAACTCTTAAAATCCCTATTTATATCACTCCAAATCTCTCCCATTTTCCTACACTAAACTCAACTACCTTTTACTCCTCTCTCCTTAAGTACTCTTTTATTCACATTCTCTCTACCTCTCTGTTTCTCAAGTCAAGGCTCACTCTCCAAAGTAATAGTCTTTCTTCTTTTCTTGAAGATATTCTCACACAAATTTTAAGATTGTTAACATTTCTTGAATTTATGCTAAAAATGTTGTAATCTTTATGCAGGAACATGGCTTATTTTGGGATTTGCTTTGTTGGTTTTCTTGCAATGGTGTCATCTGTTTATGGTTATGGTGGTGGAGGTTGGATTAATGCTCATGCTACTTTTTATGGTGGTGGTGATGCCTCTGGCACAATGGGTATGCACCATTTTCTTTAATTATTTCAAAGTTCTATTTTTTCCTTTTTTGGTAATTTTAGGCTAATTATTTTGCTGATTCTTGATTATCTTTCTTGTTGCATGTGTTTTAAATAGGTGGGGCATGTGGATATGGGAATTTGTATAGTCAAGGGTATGGTACAAATACTGCAGCATTAAGTACAGCTATGTTCAACAATGGGTTAAGCTGTGGTTCTTGTTTTGAGATAAGGTGTGTGAATGATAGGAAAGGGTGTTTGCCTGGTTCAATTGTGGTCACTGCTACCAATTTTTGCCCACCAAATAATGCATTGCCTAACAATGCAGGGGGTTGGTGTAATCCTCCCCTTCACCATTTTGACCTCTCTCAGCCTATTTTCCAACACATTGCTCAGTACAAAGCTGGAATTGTCCCTGTTGCTTACAGAAGGTATGTTTATTGTTTTATTAAAGTTTTCTTGGAACCCCACTTTATTACATACTATGATATTTGCTATATGTTCGTTAATGTATGGTTGGTTGGTTAACTCCTTAAAGAGGGTCAAGGAGAATTTTGTCTTTTCAGAATATGAGTCAATATACCCTTTAGGAAGTGTGAATAAAGGAAAAAATGCTAAGGCAAGGGTTTATTTTTTTCTTCTATAACCTTATACATGTCTAAATTGCTTAGCCTAAGGTGTGAAATTTCTCATTGGTGCCTTGAATATGACATAAATTTACTTTACATGCGAAAAATGGTGAAACCACATGTGTGGTCCCCTTTGACAATATTTTTAATTTTACTATTGTAACTTGGAAGTTTCCCATTTGGCTCTTTTCAATTATGTACTTTAGGGCATCTCCAACCATGCCCATCTCCATAATGGGAAAAAATGGGGCATTTTGCTCTCCTTATTACTATTCACTCATATTTAATTATTATTTTAATTATTTAATTTTTTATTTTAACTCTTTGTATATACTAATTATGTTTATATAATATCTTTATAGTCTTAATATTATATTTTAACTTTGGTGTATAACTTTGATAAATTAATTTTCGTGCATTTATTATTTTTATATATTTGTGTAATATGTATTCAATTAATCTTGTATCGCAATGATTTTACTTTTATTTGAATTATTAATTAATCTATAATAATTGCTTAAAAATTATATTATTTAAAATTTTGTGGAATTATTTTAATTATGGAAATTGCAAATTAATTAAAATAAAAAATGGAATCTATTTAATGGAAATAAAAAATGAAATTGAAATGAAAGATAATAATAAAATATTAAAGAGAGAAGAATATAAAAAATTTGGGGGAAAAATAGGGGAATGGTTGGAGAAAATTGTGCTTAAAATGTGGATTTCCCATTTTGGGGACAAAAAATAGGGGCAAAGTTGGAGAAGGCCTTAGCCTTTACTTCTTCCTTGTGTTTGGTAAACTTGTAATAATAAAATATACAAATATTGTCACCACTAGACACAATTCTTAAGATTTATATAGTCGATTCCAACTTGATTAATACAAAAGAGGGCAGCCGGGTGCAGTAAACTTTTGCTATGAGGGGGTCAGAGGAAAGAATGGATCACAATGATTTATTGTATCTTGCATTTCTGCAAGAGTATTTACCCGTGACCTCCTTATCATATGGCTCAAACTTGCTAAGTATCAATGCTTTCTTGATGTTGTACAAACATTGTCACCATATGGACCTACAATATGATACATTTTTTCTCCAAAAATACAGGGTACCCTGCAGAAGAAGGGGAGGAATTAGGTTCACAATCAATGGACACTCATATTTCAACCTTGTACTCGTAACAAATGTTGGTGGTGGTGGTGATGTTCATGCTGTAGCTGTAAAAGGAACAAGAACTGGTTGGCAACCAATGTCAAGAAACTGGGGACAAAACTGGCAAAACAACAACTACCTTAATGGTCAAACACTCTCATTTAAGGTCATTACAGGTGATGGCCGCAGTTTGATTTCCTACAATGTTGCACCAGCTCATTGGTCTTTTGGACAAACTTATACTGGAGCTCAATTCCACTGAAAAAACTTTGGCTGCTCAAGAATTTAATATTTTAGATAAATGGGGTTTTAAGTTTGTAGTATATTAGTAGTATACTAGTATTAATGTTATGTATACTAATTTTGTCACTAGTATTAGTATTGTGACTGTTTTAGTATAGAATGGGTGTACTCAAATAGAGTATATAGGAGGACTATGTCTATTTGGGAGGTTTTAGTGTGGCCTCTAGGGTTAAAAAATGAAAAGGGCATATTTTAAAATTGTCCTTTTTTTCATTTTTAGCCCCTACTTTTGGGACCCTAATTCTTGAGGCCGCTCTTTGTAGGGGTTATTTTGTTTTTTGGGTTTATTTTGTAATTTTTCCTTCTGTGGAGGGCAGAAGAGGAAAGCAGTGGTGGAATTTTATCACCCGCAGTTGGTTTAGGGTTATCTTTTTATTAAAGTGGGACAAGTTTGGCTTTTTTTTTTTCTTGCTTCAGCCTATAGCTGGAGATGGAAATGGTTTGTGTGAGACTAAAGTGTAAAAATACATTTAACTACTAGTAATGATTTAAGAAGAATGTATTGAACTTTTAGCCCTTGTCTCTTTTTCTTTGTGTATTTTATCTTATTATTTTCTTTTTCTTTTGTGCTACTCCTATATTCTTTTAAAATGTTGATGTTTATTTTATATAGGCCACAAACTACATAGGCTAGATATAAAGTAAATATACTGAAGAAGCAGCCAAATTAAAAAGCAACTGCCATCAGAACTTTCTGAATGATTATGATAACTGCTGTCAGTCTAACTGTTTAAGCTAGCTTTTAGATATAATTTTAGTTGAAACTTAAAAAAAGAAGAAGTTTTTATTGAGATAAAAATAATTTTTGAGTGTTGAAATTATATTTGGACATGCATTTTACTTGAAAAGAATTCGAAATTTTGTGAGTGGTAAATTTTAAAAACTACTCTAGAAATGATTAAAAATATATAAATAAATGGATATTTAAAAATATTTTCCAAATTTTATTGCCAAACGGGAGCTAAGTGTGCTTTTCTCCCTAATAGTTTATTAAATGATCATCCCACTAATGACATCTTTGAATCTGACCCAGTTGATCTGTTTTGCAAAAGAAAAAGGGAAAACAAAGCACTGAAAATTACACAAAGAGAAGGAGGATAAAGATTCTTATCTGAGTCAATGGTTTTGTAATGAAGATTCTATGCCACAAATATAAACATCAGTTGAGCGTCATTTACCTGATTTAATTTTGCCCCTGATTTCTACTGTTTATAGCCTCTCTTATTTTTTAACATATTATTCATTTTGGGGTCAAGTATTGAGTTTTATATAAATTTTCACCTAGTACCATAACTCTTAAGTAGAGGACATGGAAATTAGTGGGCATTTGGACATAAAAACAGTGAAATTTCGGAAATGAATGAATCTCATTTTCAAGTTGAAAATGACATTTGAAAATTGGAGTTCTATTTGGATATGAATACAATTTGGAATTGATTTTAAATTTTTGTGAGTGAAGTAAAAATTTCGAAAAATAGCTTTTTAGAATTTTTCAAATTATGAAATAATTCTGAAATTCAACTCAAGTAAAATTTGAAATATCCATGGCCAAACGAGCCCTTAAAGTTTCTGGATTGTTGGAATTTTCCAGGAAATTTCACTCTTCTGAATTCTTCATATTCTGATGAGAGAATGCTTAAAGAATTGCTGCTGTATTAAATACACAAGGAAACAATAAATGGAAATTCCATAGCTCTTCTTGTTTATCAATCTAAACATAAGCTCCATATTTTGCTTTCTTAAGGTTACACATTTAACATTCTTAATTGAATCGAGACATAAGGTCCTTATTCTTTCGGCAATATATGATTAAGGATTCCAATCGTTCACTAATACTTGTATTAAGGTAAACTATTTACATTACACCCTTAGAGTTGCGTGAATAAGCTGCACCTTTTAAGGTGACAGTTGTTCCCCCTAGGATTGTTGGGATAAGTTTTTTCAGCAGAAAATTCATTGCAGTAATATTGAAATTGAAAAGAAACTAGAAAATCAGAGACCAAGGCGGGAGAGGCCATGCCTGAAGCCGTGAAAAGGCTGACAGCGACTAGTCAAACCCTTTCTTTTCTCTTCTCGTGCTTTGCGCCTCGTGACTCAACACCACATTAATGCGCTCTTCCTACTCAAATTTCTTTTAAAGGCAAGTTTAGCTTTTTCGACTAAATTCAAATGTTAAACATTTAAAAAAAAATAAAAATTGTGACTCGTCTAGAAACAACATAGAATCCTTTAAGGTAGCTTTTGAATATAGATTCAGTTGAAACTTGAAAATTAAACTTTTAAAATTCTGGTGAAAAGAAGTTTTTATAAGTTGAAATTGTGTTTATCCATATATTTTATTTGAAAAAAGTTAAAATTTTGTGAGTGGAAGAAAATTTTCACCAACAAACTGTAATAAACTAGTTTATAGGAAAGTGATTTTTTTTTTCAAAATATTTTCAAAAACTGATTATATTTGATAAATAAATAATATTTTTAATTTTTAAAATTTTTTTTGAAAAAAAGTTGTTAGAGTTTATGTCCAAACGAGTCCTAAGCTTCGCACCTATTATCGGAGGATAAAGTATGAGAGGATCAAGCTTTATGTCTTGTAATGTACTAATGTTCCAACATGTTTTATACTTCGAATTGTCAATTCTGTAGCAACAGAATTCTTTTAATTATTTGATATTAAATTAGAGGAGTATAATATAGTGTCGTTTTAAAAGTAAGAACTAAGCTATTTAGGATACTATCAATAATACTAAAATGAATCAATATCCTGAGTTCGAATTTTGAAAAAGAAACATGTGAGTAGTCTATGACCCAAAGGGTCAACCACATTGCTTATGTTCTCCATTTGGGCATGAAATTTATTTTCAAAATTCGTGTTTGACCATAAATTTTGCCTATATTTTTGGCCAAATCTCAAATCTCAAATTTCAAATTTCAAAATTAGCTATTGAGCTTAATTTGGGCCAAAATCCCAAAACTTGAAAATTATATACATGTTTTTCCAAAATAAAGTTGGAAAATATATTTTGAAAATGTATGTCCGAACACATTTTCATCTTCAAACCAAACTTCACCCAAATTAAAAATTTCAAACTAAATTTAGGATCTATGGCCAAATGCTAGCTAATTATCTAAGACTCTTTTTTCTCTCACAAATTTGTGGACTCCATTCTTATACTTTTGGGTTCACAAAACTGTAAGAAAAAGAAAGATGCCTCATACAGCTAATATCAATTATATAAAATACAAAATAAAATTTTTCCATTGCTTCAAAAGTTATAAAGAGCACGGCCCTAAATGCTAGGGAAACTAGTTATAGTAACTACCAAAGGGAAAGAGGTACCCTTTCATGTCCACAATAAGTGATTAATTTTTTTTTGGTCCAAAATAAATGTCCATTTATATAACCAAGAAACAATTTAATTTATTTTTTCAACAATTAACCTCATGTACGTCTTCCTAAAAAGACTTTTACTCCGCATATTAATTATGATGTAATATTTAATTAAGAATAATTTAGTTATATTAATTATTTTTGTATGGAATTTAATATTTCTTTAATGAATATATCCAAAATAATACTATTAATTATTTATAATTGACCGGAGGGAACAATAGAGTAAGAAAAGATTTCCATTTTTCTGGGAGTCTAATGTGTAAATGCAGACAAAAGAAGAGAGATACGGGATCTTGAGGGATGTCATATTCTTTGGACATGTGATTTTTCGCCGCATTTATTGCTCTTTTTACTTGTCCTATTTCTCCTCTTCTTCTTTTTTTCTATTTTATTTCTTTAAGAAACTTTTTTTTTTTTGAATTAGAAGGCAGTGATGTGAAAAGAGAGAAGAAATGATCTGGCAAGATTTTCTTTTTTCAAAAAACGAAAGAGAAAGAGGAAAAGACAAAGAGTCTCAAGTCATCAAGTATAAAAATTGGTAAAAGAAAAAAAGTCTCATGTATAATGACAACATGAGTATTTATAGAACTCATTAACTTATGAAACCGAAAAGAAGTTACAGTGAACTTTGAAGCCTAAACGTTTCAAATCAGTAGTAATTTAAGCATGACTACAAAAGCAAAAGAAAACAGAACAAATCCTTTTCAAAAACACGACCATAATGCCCTATTGCATCAACCATTTCAAGAAATTAAGAAAACTAATTACCACAGCCTACCAATTCTTCACCAGATTGATGCTTCAGTGTGTTAAAATATTATGGTTAACCATATTTTTCTCCCATTATAACAACCCTCAAATTGCAAAACTAACAAGTACATGAAGCACCAAGAAAAGCACGCAACTTCAAAACTCAGCAAGGTTAGAGTTTAAAATGTAGTTTTACCACCCGATTCTATTATAAAATCAAAAATCATGAAAAGAACCAAAATAAGAAAAATAAGAAAAAGAGAAGGGAAAGGGATTTGGAAAAAGTTAGAGAAAAAACAGATGAAGAGAACCTGCAATAGTCACTAAATTTCAGAAGTAGCCAAAAGAATACAAAGGGGAAAAAAGAGAAAAAGATATCAGGAACCATTGAATTTCAAAGCTAACAATAATGACCCAAAGAAAAGGAAGAACAAAGTGTGTTTCCTTCATGTTTTTCAGATAGTAGCAAACAATATCATAACTGTCATCAGAAATCACAGAGCAAGACTCGCATTACTTTAGATAAAGCGAGTTCCCAGTAGTCTATGATATTGTTGTTCAATAGTTCACCTCAGTTGCAACGGATTGGCTGGTGCTACTAAAGGCAATGATGAGCGCATGGCTTGTGTTTTGAATCCCCGTTTAGCTAAACAACACTCTAGATCCTTGAAATGCTCTCTTTTGACAACCCCAAGAGCAGTCTCTATTTTGCTAGTATCATGCTACCAACTAATTTATATAAACAATTAACCAGCTTCCTGGGTTTACCATTTGTTTGATCATTCACTAAGTACTTAATTAACGCATTCAGAAACAATAATCCTTTCAATGGAAAAGATAATTGAATGAAATTATGTAATTGCTTGGTCATCTATCCAACGTCTTTCTCCTTTCGTCATCTAAAATAACAAAAAAAGTGAGATCCTATTAGTGGATATTGGCATCTAGAAACAATGTTAACGACTAATTGAATCCCAACACAAAAATTGATACCAAAGGGACAAAACTATTGTGATTCCTAACAATTAGGTTCTCCAAACTTCCAAAATTTGGTACTATTATTAAGTCATGATTAAGAAAATTTTGATACTCTTAACAGAAACTCCTGCACCCTAAGCTTATTTTAGCTATGAGATAAGAAAACAATGATTTGATTAAGAATAGAAGCAATTAAATCAAAGGGGATAGGCAACATACAGTAGCAGAAACAGAGGGCATCAAAGTAAGGGGTGCATGATAGCCGTCGTGGTTGCTTTTCTAAACTCATCTGAAAGGTTTGCTGAATTCGCCCGTAGAAACGTCGATGGCTATGTTCAGAGAAGAAAAGAAAAATATGGTAAACTCGGAAGCCCCTAATTTCAAGTGGACTATGCATTTTATAATATTGATGTTATTATTAAATTTGTAATCAAGAATGCTAACCCCGTACCGCCGTGACATACTACGAGTAGAGGAACATCCAGAAAGCAGTCGCAAAAAAGAGCTTAACCGCATTCAAAAGCAAGTAACAAGTTGTGGCTCCACATACAACCCAAATAGTAGCAAAAGATGTTTCACTGGCAAAAATGCTAACAAACGAATAGTCGTTTAAGTTGCTTGTCTTTTTACGAAGTTGAATTTGATATAAACAAAGTTGAATCTCATATTAAATTTAGAAGGAACAAAAATTTCAGATACCTCTCAGCAATTTTTCGAAGGGAAATTTTCATTTTCACCTTACATTTGTTGTGGGAACCGTTGCCATTGGTTTTTGTGTGTGAGTGTTCTTGCTTCTCTGGGCCAACATTTTCAATTTTTCGTTTACTTCCTTCTCCAACTTCCTTGATGGTGGCTGACATTTGTGAGATACCCAAATTACCTTTGTCCATGAAAGACAAAATAATTAATTTTCCTTCCTCTGCCTCATTGTTTCTTGTAAAAAGCTTTTTTATTTGAATTTTGAAGATCTTGCCAGTCAGTAGCTTTTGCGCGTTCACAAGAGACAACATTCCCTTCTGTAAAAATAAAATTAGTTATTTATGTGTGAGTAATTGTAGCTAAGATCAAATGACACCAACTGAGAATAGTTGCTTAAATTGTCAGGTATAGGGCATGTAAACCAATTATTCTGAAGGTACAACAGTTTGAAGCTACTCATATGATTTATACAAATACCAGAAGGAATAATCCCTGTGATATTATTAGAACTCACATCCAAAGTATCCAATTTTAGCAAATTGGAGAATGACTCAAGTAAACCACTAATAAAATTATTGAGTGACAAGACCATTGTCTTTAAATTGCTCAAGTTCAAGAGGATATCAACATGCAACTTACTAGAGAAATTATTATTGGAAATATAAAGAAATTCCACATTAGAACATGTACCAAGATTTTAAGGAAGCAAACCTGAGAAATTATTGAAAGACAAATGCAATTCCGCTAAAGTTTTACACAAACCAGCAAGTTGGCTAGGAAAAACACCCTGAAAATCATTCCTTCTTAAGTACAAAAATTCTAGGCTTTCACTTCGTAGCTTAGAGACTAACCCCACAAACTGATTATTTGTAAGATTGAGAAAACTGAGCTTCTCACGTATAGAAAGTGAAGCACCAATATCACCATAAAACTTTTGCTTCTCTTTATGTTGCTTAGAATAGTCTACAAGTAGCATCCACCACCATGTCTCATCTCCTCTATTTCAACAACAACAACTACCCAGTATAGTCCCACAAAGTGGGGTCTGGGGAGGGTAATATGTAGACGAGCCTTACCCCTACCCGAAAGGGCAGAGAGGTTGTTTCCAATCGACCCTCGGCTCAGTGAAGTAAAGGAACAACAAAAATAAAAACAACAAAAGAGCATTAGTAACTTCAACATAAATAGTGTAAATAATTATCTAAACATAAAAACCTAAAAATAAAAACATAAAAACTATAAATAAAATAACATGCAATAATATCAGACAGACTAGCATAAGACAAAATCCAATACATAAATCATCTATGAATAGCCATGCCAAGCCTCACCCAACCCCGGGTGAGGAGTATGAAGAACTCTAGGGGTCCCTATCCCACAACCCTTATACTAGACCTCCATACTTTCCTATCCAGGGTCATGTCCTCAGAAACTCGCATTCTAGCCATGTCATGCCTAATCACCTCTCCCCAATACCTCTTAGGCCTCCCCCTGCCTCGCCGTACGCCGACCATCGCCAGCCGCTCACAACTCCTCACAGGGGCGTCAGGACTCTCCTCCGCACATGTCCGAACCACCTCAGCCTCGCTTCTCGCATCTTCTCATCCACCGGGGCCACCCCCACCTTCTCTCGAATAACTTCATTTTTAATCCCATCTAACCTGGTCAGCCCGCACATCCACCTGAGCATCCTCATCTCCGCAACCTTCATCCTCTGAACGTGAGAGTTCTTCACTAGCCAGCACTCCGCCCCATATAACATGTCAGGCCTAACCACAGCTCTATAAAATTTCCCCTTGAGTTTCTGTGGAACTTTCTTGTCACACAGGACTCCTGATGCAAGCCTCCACCTTGATCACCCCGCTCCTATGCGATGAGTGACGTCCCCGTCAATCTCTCTGTCCCCCTGAATTACTGACCCAAGATATCTGACATTGTACCTCTTGGCGATGACCTGTGATCCAATCATTATGTCCCTGCCTACTTCGCTCGGCTCGGCGCTAAACTTGCACTCCAGGTATTCTGTCTTAGATCTGCTTATTTTGAAACCCTTAGACTCGAGAGTCTGTCTCCGTTCCTCTAACCTCTCATTAACACCGGCCTTCGTCTCGTCTATCAAGACTATGTCATCAGCAAATAGCATACACCAAGGCACACTCCCTTGAATATGTCGGGTAAGAGCATCCATCACCAAGGCAAACAAGAGGGGGCTAAGCGCCGATCCTAGATGGAGCCCCATAACCACTGGAAAATGGTCTGAGTCGCCACCCACCGTCCTAACCCTAGTCTTAGCTCCATCGTACATGTCCTTAATTACTCTGATGTAGGCTTCTAGCACGCTCTTCACCTCCAAGCACCTCCATAGCACCTCCTTTGGGACCTTGTCATACGCCTTCTCCAAGTCGATAAGCACCATGTGCATGTCCTTCTTCATATCCCTGAACTGCTCCACCAGCTTCCTGACAAGGTGGATAGCCTCTGTAGTGGAGCGACCCGGCATGAAACCGAACTGGTTCATAGATATAGATGTCATCTCCCTCACCCTCACCTCGATCACCCGCTCCCAAACCTTCATGGTGTGACTTATTAATTTGATACCCCTATAGTTGTTGCAGCACTGGATGTCACCTTTGTTCTTGTACAAGGGCACCACTGTACTCCACCTCCACTCATCCGGCATCTTTTTGGTCCTGAAGATCGCATTGAACAACCTGGAGAGCCACTCTACACCTGACCTACCCATGCATTTCCGGAACTCTACCGGAATCTCGTCAGGCCCGGTCGCTCGACCCCTACTCATCCTATGCAAAGCCCCCATGACCTCCGCCGCACTAATGCGCCTGCAGTACCCAAGGTCTCTATGTTGCTCTGAATGCCCCAATTCCCCTAGTTCTATGTTACGATCCCCCTCATCGTTAAATAAGTCTCGAAAGTATGCCTGCCACCTCCGCTTGACTTGAGACTCCCCCATCAAAACTCTACCATCCTCGCCCTTGATGCACCTAACTTGGTCAAGATCACACACCTTCCTTTCCCTTTCTTTAGCTAACCTGAATAACTTCCTCTCCCCGCCTTTCTCTCCTAATTCCTCGTACATGCGACCAAACGCCGCGTTTTTTGCTCCCGTAACCGCCATCTTTGCTTCTTTCCTCGCCTCTTTGTAGATCTCCCTGTTCGCTCTCCGTTCTTCCTCGCTTGTGCTCCCTGCCATCTTAGCAAACACCGCCTTCTTCACCTCCACTTTACCTTGGACTACATTGTCCCACCACCAGTCACCCTGATGTCGGCCTGAATAGCCTTTGGCTACCCCGAGCACATCTCGTGCTACCTCCCTAACCAAGTTCGCCGTCTCTGACCACATATCATCCGCTTCCCCAGAACTCCGCCAAGCCCCGCCCTCAGCTAACCTCCTCTCCAACTCATGTGCTTTCTCCTTAGTCAAAACACCCCATCTAATCCACGGTTGTCCCCGAGCACCCCTCCTCTTCCTCTTCAGCAGAGACCGACATCCATCACTAGGAGTCTATGAAGAGTCGAAAGGGACTATAACCTTGCATTCCTTGCACATACCCCTATCGCTCCTTCTAAGGAGTAGGTAATCAATCTGAGTCCTCGCCGCCGAACTCTTGAAGGTGACCAAATGCTCCTCCCTCTTCTGAAATGTCGAGTTTGCAATCAAAAGCTCGGAAGCCCTGGCAAAATCAAGTAGTGACGTGCCTCCTCCGTTCCTAACCCAAAGCCGAAGTCACTGTGCACCTCACCATAACCACCAGCATCAGCCCTAATATGGCCATTAAAGTCCCCTCCAATAACTACCTTCTCATATCGGGGAATACTGCTCACCATATCATCCAAGTCTTCCCAAAAGCGCCTCTTAACCTCCTCGTCTAAGCCCGCTTGCGGCGCGTAAGCACTGATGACGTTGAGAACGCAACCCCCAATGACCAACTTAATTGATATTAACCTATCACTCACTCGCTTAACCTCGACCACGGACTCCCTTAGATCCCTATCAACCAAGATGCCCACTCCATTCTTACCTTTCCCGACCCCAGAATACCACAGCTTAAACCCGTCTAAATTCCTCGCCTTCGACCCTTTCCACCTAGTCTCCTGGACACAGGCCATGTTAACCCTCCTCTTCTGAAGAACCTTCGCCAGCTCAATGGACCCTTAATATCCAATCAAACATCCTTGATTTAGAAATCCAAAAATCAGTGTACGTGATCAAATAAGATAACGACACTAGCAGTACCCAGAATGATTTGGCTAATTCAGCAAGAAATCCAACAAGTAGTTGCTTCTCAACTTAGCAACCAACATCAATTGTTCCTTAAAACAAAGAGAAACAAGTAGAGTATAATCATTTAACACGCATACTCAAATTAATCTAACAAAAGTCATTTTCAGTAACTTCTCACTTTAGCCATCCAAATTCAGATCTCAGAAAAGCATCTACATGAGAGAACTTGATATTTGAAAAGGGAAAATACCTTACTTGCTATTAGAGAGAAAGAGCAAATACCTCAAACAGCAAAGTTCTCTAGGATCTCTCATAAATTAAAGCTACCAAAATCTCCTTTTTTCTTTATAAAACACCGTTTTCCAGATCACGGTACAAGTCACCCTGCTTTATGTATAACGCTTTCCACGAATCAAGTGTTTATAGTTGGGTAAATTTTCTACTCATCTTTTAAAATTAAATTTAAATCAGTGAAACTTTAGGTTTAAGAAATAGAAACAATGACAAATTCAATTGCAAAAGGCAAAAGCACAGAGGGACGTCGAGAGAGATATCAGCTACTTGATAAGCGATAAATTTATCAATAGGCGAAGAAAGAAACTGATCGATAGGCTTTGGCGAAATAAGTTAAGGAAGTACTAAGATTAGCATTCTTTAACAGTAAAGACTCCAAATTTGAGAGGCCAAGCAAGGAAAAAGGAGAGACCAAAGTGAAGTGAACTTTTAAAAAATTGTTGGTAAGATCTATATAGGAAACTCTAGAGTTCTTGCATGAAACACCAGTGAAACTACAAGGGTCTGTAGATCACAATCAGTTTGAAGCTGATACCTTCACATTGCAGATATCATATATCTCTTCCGAAGTGAGAAGCAATATTTTTTCTGCATGCTCGTCGACGGTAGTTTCTGTGGTAGAACCGTTGTGATCTGCGAGCGTCACTTCAAATTGGCACCTAGTTGTAAGATAAAATGATTGGTTAATTAAAAAGATGATGAATTTATAATGTTAAATGTAAACAGTTATGTGAAAGTTGCATGTATACTTAGGAACCAATTGGGTAGGTCGACGACAATTAGCGCAATAGAACTTTCTCCGTAAGATAGCCCGAGTGAACTAATTGGCCCAAGTTTCAGTTGAAGGTTTGAAGATTGATAAATGAACCTATGGAAGGACCTGGTCCATCTTGTACTACACAGTCTGAATTAACCAGGGCACATGTGAAGCACGTGAGGAAGATATGCACTAAAGATCATGCATCAATATCTTCTGAACGTAGTCGCAAAGGTTGCATTTGGGATAAGGAGAATAATCTCCTTATGTGAAGAGAACTTGATCCTAAGTTAGGATAAGAGTTAGAGTTTGTATTGACTAAGGATTTAAATGGACTACGGATAAGAAATGGAGTTGTAAACAAACTCTAACTACTAACTCAATATATTATTGTGTTGGTTCTCCTTTACAGATAACACACTCGAGCAGAAGAAAAACATATTTGAGAGCAAATAAAGCAAGTCTGTTTTGCAAGCAATATATGCAAGATACAAGTTTGTACGCCTGAAGCTACATGAACTAAGAGAGAAGAACCAGTTTCATCTGAGTGTTTATTTCTAGTTCAATTGTAGTAGGTTTTCAAATTGTACCTTTAAGCTTTATTAGAAGCAATTGTATTAGGTACCTTGTGTTATCAAGTTAGAGTTAACTTGATAGTGTCATAGCAGCTGAGGCTTTGTGTCACACTGGGATTAGAGTTTAATCCTTAGGTTTATAAAGAGTCTTTGTAAATGCTGTTTTGGCTCATTCATTTTTAGTGGAGTTTGGGAAAATCCTAATGAGTAGTAGGCCGTGGTTTTTTCACCTTTTGAGCCAGGTGTTTTTCACATAAAAATCTCTGTGCACTTTACTTTCAATTCTTATTATTCCCGAAACTGCTGTAGTTAGATCACTTAGAAAGACCAGGTTCTTCTAACGCGAAAATTAGGTACCACACAAATCACCCCCTCTTGTGTGGTATTGACGTTTATTAACATCAATTGGTATCAGAGCAGGTTATCCTTGAAAATATTAATACCTTAGGAAAAGATCAACATGAGTGCACCACCTGGGAATTGGGAAGGACGATCTACTGCCAGACCTCCACTCTTCAATGGACTCTACTACTCTTGGTGGAAAAAACAGAATGAGAGACCACATCATGGGTGAAGACTATGAGCTTTGGGACATCATCACTGATGGTCCTTTAGCCACAACCAAGAAGACTGCTGAAGGATTGGATATGCCTAAGACTAGAGCAGATTGTAGTGCTGAAGACCTAAGGAAGTGCGAGAAAAATGCTAAAGCTAAGAAATGGCTAGTGTGTGGACTTGGTCCTGATGAGTATAGTAGGATTCAAGGATATATAACTGCCAAGGAGATTTGGGACACTTTACAAGTGGCTCATGAAGTAACACCTCAGGTGAAGAGGTAAAGAGGAACTCTACTGTATTCTCAATATGAGAATTTTACAATGAAGGATGGTGAAACTACGCAAGAGATGTATACTAGGTTCACTATACTGAAAAATGAACTTAAGTCTCTTGGAAGGGTTATTCTGGAAGAAGACAAGGTAGCGAAGATTATTACTAGAGTTTTGCCAATCTCCTGGGAAAGCAAAATCACTGCCATTCAGGAATCCAAAAATATTGCTGCTCTGAAATTGGATGAACTGATTGGAAATTTGACTGCTTATGAATTGAGAAGGCAAACTATGAAGATGAATGCTCCAAGTGAAGGAAGAAGTGTGGCTCTCAGAATCTCAGAAGGATCAGATCTTGAAGATGATGAAATGGAAATGATAACCAAAGACTTCAAGAAATATTTTATGAGAAGCAAGGGTTCTTCAAGAGGATCAACATTCAACAAACCTAGGGATTCTGAGAAACAGACAAATGATGGTTGCTTTAAATGTGGAAAGACAGATCACATGATCAAAAACTGCCCTCAATGGAAGATTGATTGGAAGAAAGAAGGAACAGGAATAAGGAACATGTTCAACCAAAGAGAAACAAAGGAACTACCAAAGCTATGGTTGCTGCATGGCGAGATACGTCAGATGAAGACTCAGAAAATGAAGCTGAAGATGAGCAAGCTCTTATGGCCATCGGAGAATCAGAAGATGAACATGAGGTAAGTATTCCACATCTTAAAGAAAAGATTAAATTACTGTCTAAAGAAAAATTGGCTGAGCTCTTGATGGACTTCATAGATGAGTCTGAAATAATAAACAGTGAGAAAGATGTTCTGTCTAGGGATTTTGCAATACTAGAAGAAAAATGCAAAAGGCTAGAATCTAGGGCTGATGAAAGTAATAGCTTAAATACTGAGTTGAAGAACCAGGTTCTTCAACTGGAAAACAGTGTCCTAGAACTCAAGTCTGAAAACTTAAATCTGAAAATAGGGACAGGAAAGAAAGAGGCTGATCAATCATTTATCACACTAGAAGAAACTTTAGGAAAAATAAAAGGTGAGCTGTATAAGAAAAATGAATTAATCAAGGTCCTTAAAGAAGAACTAGGAAAGGTGAAGCATGAACTAGACAGAACATGCAAATGAAACAAGACTTCTGATGCACTCTCCTGGCTGCAAGAGCATCACAGTAGCAACAAGAGAGGACTTGGGTTTGGGACACAAGCTCCAAAATGGGATCCTAAAAACAAGTACCTCACTCTTCCTGAGAATAATATCTGTACACATTGTGGTAAGACTGACCATTACAAAAATGAATGCAATGCAAAAGAAAAGGCCAGTCAAAAGAACAAAGCTTTCATTCAAGAAAAACACAAACTACCTGGTTGGGCAAAGAAAAATTTAATTCATCATTTTGACCATAGAAAGGGACCCAAACTAGTTTGGGTTCCTAATACTAACCCCTGTTTTCATTTTGCAGGTCCAAGTGAAAGGAAGTAGCAAAATATTGTACATGGATAATGGCTGCTCAAAACATATGACTGGTAACAAGGACCAGTTTCTTTCACTTGAGAACCTATAAGGAGGCAATGTCTCCTTTGGAAATGGGAAGAATGGTGAGATCATTGGGGTTGGAAAGGTAGGAAAGACGGACTCTCATTCCATTGATAATGTCTATTTGATAGATGGCTTGAAATATAGCTTGATAAGTGTGTCACAACTGTGTGACAGAGGTAATATTGTGGCTTTCACTTCCTTAAATATTTTGTGATTAGCCTTACTACTGACAAAATTGTTTTGCAGGGAAGAAGAGTTAGTAATATTTACATTGTAGATTTGTCGACTTTTTTTGAAAACGAACTCATCTGTCGGAGTGTGTTAATTAATAATCCTCTCCATTGGCATAAAAGACTTGGTCATGCTAGTCTAAATCAATTAAACAAATTAGTTTCCAAGGATTTTGTGATAGGGTTACCTAGTATCAAGTTCAAGGAAGACAAAGTTTGTGAGGCATGTGCAAGGGGGAAGCATGTAAGGTCATCCTTCAAACCTAAGAAAATGGTAAGCTCATCCAAGACGTTGGAACTGGTTCATATCGATCTCTATGGTCCAATGAGAGCCATGAGCAGAGGTGGTAAAACATATGTTATGGTGCTTATTGATGATTATTATAGTTTTACATGGGTGATGTTTCTAACTTCTAAAGATGAAGCATTTGAAATATTCACAACTTTTGATACAAAAATCCAGAAACAATTAGGAAATCAACTTGCATCCAGTAGGTATGATCGTGGAACTGAATTTGAAAATGCATAGTTTGCTGAATTTTGTGATGAAAATGGAATAGATCATTGTTCTCTGCCCCTAGGACTCCTCAGCAAAATGGGGTAGTTGAAAGGAAGAACAAGACCATGTAGGATATGGCAAGGACCATGTTGCTTTCCAGTAAACTACCTCATAGCTTTTGGGCATAGGCTATAACCACTGCTTGCTATATAATCAATAGATGTATGACCATACCACTTGTAGAGAATACTCCCTATGAGTTACTTGAAGGGACAAAACCAAACATATCCCATCTTAGGGCTTTTGGTTGCAAGTGCTATGTGCACAATAATGGCAAAGATTCCCTAGGAAGGTTTGATCCCATAAGTGATGAGGGAGTATTCATGGGATATTTTTCACATAGCAAAGAATATAAAGTGTTTAATAAAAGAATTCTATGTGTTGAAGAAGGTGTACATGTTGTGTTTGATGAATCTAACACTCTTTCTGAGAGTCAGGAACATGAAGATGAAGCCATTGGACTGGTGAGACAACTGACTGAAGTTACAGCACAACTCAAGGAGGCATCCAAGGAAAGAGCAGGTCCTTTCACCCAGGGCAACCTGACAGGGGGAACCAATCCGAGAGAAATTGTACAAAATTCTCTGAAGGATCCTGTACCTGAACCTGTTCCTCTACAGCATAAAAATGAAGGAGAAGCTAGCAGAAACCAGCTGGTGGGAAAATCTTACAGGTACCTGAGTTCTCACCCCATTGAGAACATAATCAATGATCCCACATCTGGAGTCAAGACTAGATCACAACTGAAGAACCTGTGTGCATTTGATGCCTTTTTGTCCATGATTGAACCTAAAAATGGGAGTGAAGCTCTACAAGATGCAGATTGGATCAATGCTATGCAAGAAGAAGTCAATCAGTTTGAAAGAAGCCAAGTCTGGAACTTGGTTCCAAAACCTAAGGACAGGTCAGTCATTGGGACAAAATGGGTCTCCAGAAACAAGCTGGATGGAGATGGAACAGTTACAAGAAATAAGGCAAGGTTGGTGGTACAAGGTTATAGTCAAGAGGAAGGCATCGATTATGATGAGAATTTTGCTCCAGTTGCTTGACTTGAAGCAATTAGACTTCTCATAGCCTTTGCTGCACATATGGAATGCACTTTTCATCAAATGGATGTGAAAATTGTCTTCCTAAATGGCTATCTCAAATAAGAAGTGTTTGTGAAGCAACCTCCTAGATTCGAAAGAAAAGAATGTCCTGACCATGTATACAACCTGGATAAGGCTCTTTATGGTCTCAAGCAAGCTCTAAGAGCTTGGTATGAAAGATTGTCAAAATTCCTTCTAGAGCATGGGTACAAAAGAGGTAAAATTGATAGCACCTTGTTCTGAAGGGAAAAAGGTAAAGACCTTCTTGTTGTACAAATTTATGTCGATGAAAATTTTTGGGGCTACTACAGAGCGATTGAGAAAGGACTTTGCAAAACTAATGGGTAGTGAATTTGAAATGAGTATGATGGGAGAACTCAATATCTTCTTAGGTTTTCAAATCAAACAAAGTCCAAACGGTACCATGATTCATCAATAGAAATACACAAAAGAAGTAGTCAGGAAATTTAAAATGGAAGAATCCAAAGAAATAGATACTCCAATTGCAACTGCCACAAAGTTAGATGCTTATGATCCTGGTTCTTCAGTTGATCAAAAGTTGTACAGGGGTATGATTGGTTCACTTTTGTATCTTACTGCTAGCAGACCTGGCATTGTTTTCAGTGTAGGACTTTGTGCTCGTTTCCAGGAAAATCCAAATGAGTCACACTTGACTGCAGTCAAAAGAATATTAAGATACCTAAAAGGCACAACTGATATATGCTTATGGTATTCCAAAGGTAGCAATTTTGACTTAATTGGATATGCTGATTATGCAGGTTATATAGTGGATATGAAGAGTACTTCAGGTATGGCACACTTTCTAGGATCTTGTCTTGTATCATGGGCTACCAAAAAGCAGAACTCAGTGGCCCTCTCTACTGCTGAAGCTGAGTATGTTGCTTCTTCTTCATGTTGTGCTCAGTTGCTTTGGATCAGGCAACAATTGGTAGATTTTGGTATTGAAGTGGGATGCATACCTATGTTTTGTGATAACAATAGTGCAATCAGTATGACAAAGAACCTTCTTCATCATAAAAGGACTAAGCCCATAGATATTAGACACCACTTCTTAAGGGACAACTATGAAAATGGGCTAATCTCCATAGAATTCTGTGCCACCGATAAACAAATAGCTGACATCTTCACCAAGGCACTAAGTAGAGAAAACTTTGAGAGGAGCAGGTTGGAATTAGGGATGATTAAGATCACCTAAGAGGTCATGTTCAGAATGCACAATGAAAAAAAAAAAATAATTTTTTTGGTTAGGAGTTCTTAATTCTTGTAAATATTAGACTAATTTATACTCAGTCTCATACTGTAAATAGTATACTCTTGTGACATATGTTTATTTGACTCACTCATCTCTTACAAATTCTCTATTCTGACATTTGAGGCATAATCAAGAGAAGTTTCACTTGAAGAACCTGGTTCATCAATGCATGCTCATGAGAAAGGTCAGGTATGTTTCTATACTTTGCACAAATAGAAAAATTTAATTTACAATCATGGGCAAAAGTCCTAGAAAACCCAATCGTTTCAAAATTCTATCCGTTGAGGCAAATTGAACAGTTTCATTGAAGTTACAATTCTAAGTGTAACGAAACTCTATCTCCTAAACCTTAGCAATTCTAATTAATCCTAATAAATAACTAGGGAGACCGGAACTATAAGCTGATTAGAACTCTACTGACACCTGAAAAGCTGCCGTTCCTGGAAATATAATGACCATTATTTTGTAACCCCAATAAGCATTCATAACCGTCATCTCAAAACCCTGATCATCCACTCTCTTCTCCAAACCCTCAAAAAATGTCCAAAATTTTCTCAAGCCTTACAGAAATTCTTCACCAAAAATGTCGAATCCCTAAGATAATCCTGGAACCCCACCACCAGTATCACCTAAAACCACTTCATCATCCACACCTCCTAGTGAGTCCCCTAAGCCCAGATTCTGTTCGCACAAAAATGATAGCAAGAAAAGCTGTTGCATTTTGTCCCTTGAGGAAAGCTCTAAACGAAAGATTGAAGGCAAGTCAAAAGAAAAAATCTCCAGCAAAAGAAACTAATTCTAGTTTTGAGTCTAATGATTACATCTCTGCCAGTAAAGGAGATGAACCTGTTCCTTCTGACAATGTCACTCATCAAGAAACCCCAAAAGAGGTAAATCCAAGTGTTGTTTCTGATGACATAGGGGAAAGGGTAGAAAATAGGTATGTTTTGATAGGGGCTACTAAAGATGTTGCTATGGGTGATTCTGTGAAATTGAAGAAAAATAAGAGGAAGAACGTGCTAGCTATATGTGGGAGTGGGGAAGAAGGGTCCTCGAAGTTAGGGGGAAGTGAGTCTAGAGAGGCTGCTGAAAGGTTAGTTGGTTTGAGCAAACAATCTGTTGAACCTAGTCTATCTGCATTGGAAAATCTATTTGAGATGATGAAGAAGGTTGGGGCTGGTTATGATCCCAAGAAACTCAAGGCTTCCTTACAAAGGACCTCTGTTGCATCCAAACCAACCAAAAAATCCAAACCCTCAACACCGAAGTCTGCTCCTAGGGTTAGGACAACTAGAAGCAAGGTTAGGGAGAGTGAAGCTGAGTTGCAGAAAGCTTTAGATAAAAGTAAGAGAAAAAGGAAAGAAAAAGGGAAAGGGAAGATAGATGAAAGTTCAGAAGTTACAGCTGAAGAGGATGAAGAGGAGATGGAACTGGTCCGTCAAGAAATAAATACTACTGTGCAGGTTCCACTTGCAAAACCAAAGGAGACTAGGACTTCCTCAAAGAAGCCCTAAAACTAGTTCCTGCTGAATCCTCTCTTGCCAAGAGAACAAGATCAACGTCTAAGGGAAAACAAGTGAAAGTAGCCATAGAAGAATAAGAAGATGAAAGTGAGTCTGAAGAAGAATAGGATAGGTATGCAAACTTTGACAAAAGGAAGATATTGAAGGGGAGATTGCTGAAAGACTTGGAGGAGCCAGGCATGATAAGGCTTGTCACAGCACTGGAGGCACAAGGCTGGAAGGACACGGTCTTTCAGATTGATGGAAAATTGGCAAGGAAGGTACTAGTGGAGTTTATGGCCAATGGAAAGGTGAAGAATGGTCAGGTGACTAGTAATGTGAGGGGTGTAAAAGTGAAATTCAATGCTAAAAAACTGGGAAAAATTCTGGGTATTCCTTGTGAGGGATATGATGATTATACCAGGCAAAGGTGGCCTTGCTTGGATGGGTTGCCTTCTGAGCTGCAAATAACAAGGAGTTTCTGTGACACCAATACAACTGAAGATGTGCCTTTGGCCAAGGCAGTCCATAAGAGTGAAATGAGGCCAGGGCATAAAGTGCTTTTTGAATTTGTCAAAAAGTGCCTTCTGCCCAGACATGAAAGAAGGCATACAACTAATTATATGGATCTGGTGCTCATGCAGTGTATGAATAAAGGGAAATAGATCAACTGGCCTGTTTTTATGGTGAAACTTCTTGAAAGGGTGATAAATGGTTCAAAGGCTCATGCCATTCCCTATGGTTTTATCCTGACAACTGTGCTTGAACGCTTAAATGTTCCTTTGAAAAAGTGGGAAACAGTTTGGTGTCAAGACTCTTCAAGCCTGTGACTATCTGCTCAATGTTGCCCCTGTTGAACCTGGTTCATCTGCCAAGACTCCTGTGAACAACAAGGTCAGAGCCTTGGTTCAAGAAGTTGGGAAAAAGGATGCTGAAATTATTAGGCTAAATGCCAGAATTACTGATTTGGAGGGAGAAAGAAATGGGCTGAGAGCTCAACTCGCAAAGAAAAGGAGAAAAATGAAGGCATGCTCCAGCAAATGTTAAATCTGCTACAAGCTTAACCCTCCAGCACTTTCAAGCCTTAGGTGTCCTGTCCTTAGTGCCCAATTTAGTAACCCTTCAGTTTCCAGTCTAGGAAGTTCTTGTGTGTTCTTTTGTTTTTGCTCATGGTTGGATGTTTAGTTTTATTCTTGTGGACTGTGCTGTAGAAACACCTCTCTAAATCAATGAATGCAACTTGTCTTGTTCTTGTTGAATTTGTTCTAAATAGTTATTTTTAAGCTGATTTGTCATTTACTCGACCATCTGTTCACTTGCAGTTGCCCCAGTGACCATGAGTATTAATTAACTTTGAGGATTCACTATATTAATGCAACTTTTCGATGATGCCAAAAGGGGAAAGATATTGTGATTAAAATTCTAGTGATGTTTATGACCTAAATCTGACCTCCTTGATGATAAATTTTCTAAGTGTTGATTTTCAGCTAAGTTCACAGGTTTTCTTATCACAATAAGCACATAGTTTGTCATCATCAAAAAGGGGAAAATTGTTGGCCCAAGCTTCAATTGAAGTTTTGAAGATTGACAAATGAACCTATGGAAGGACCTGGTCCATCTTGAACTACACAGACTAAATTTACCAGGGCACATGTGAAGCACGTGAGGAAGATATGCACTAAGGATCACACATCAATATCGTCTGAACGTAATCGAAAAAGTTACATTTGGGATAAGGAGGACAATCTCCTTATGTGAAGAGAACTTGATCCTAAGTTAGGATAACAGTTAGAGTTTGTATTGCCTAAGGATTTAAATGGAGTACGGATAAGAAGTGGAGTTGTAATCAAACTGTAACTACTAACTCAATATATTATTGTGTTGTTTCTCTTTTACAGATAACACACTCGAGTAGAAGAAAAGCATATTTGAGAGCAAATAAAGCAAGTCTGTTTTGCAAGCAATATATGCAAGATACAAGTGTGTACGCCTGAAGCTACATGAACTAAGAGAGAAGAACCAGTTTCGAGAAGAAGAAGAGAAAGAAGATACTCCCCCCTATGGGGAGAACACGGGCGAGAGACCCTCATCCTCTCGATATGTGACCCTGTCGAAAAATGGCACTAAGGAATCTTGAACCGAGAACTGTAATGGAATGACCTCTACAAACTAGTCAAGAAGACTACGTACAAATAAGACAAGATCTCAAATGAAAACCTTACGCCCCCCCTGCGCCCTGCAAATAACGGGTCAGGTGGAAAAGCAAAGGTTCGACTACGGTTGAATGACAACTCAGGATACATGCTCTCGCCCAAAAGTTCAACTATGAGTTGAATTGGAACTCAGGCTATGCGCCTTCGCGATCAAAAAATTGCAAAGGTTCAACTACGGTTGAACGGCAACTCAAGCTACGTGCCCTAGCCAAAAGTTCAACTATGGGTTGAACTCGGATTCACGCTATGCGCCTTCGCCATCATAAACTTGCAAAGGTTCAACTAGGGTTGAACGACAACTCAGGCTATGTGCCCTCGCCCTAAAAGTTCAACTATGAGTTGAACTGGGACACAGGCTATGCGCCTTCGCCATCAAAAAATTTCAAAGGTTCAACTACGGTTGAACGACAACTCGGGCTACATACCCTCGCCCGAAAAGTTCAACTATGAATTGAACTGGGACTCAAGTTATGCGCCTTCACCATCAGAAAATTGTAAAGGTCCAACTACGGTTTAACGACAACATAGGCTACATGTCTTCGCCTAAAAGTTCAACTATGGGTTGAACTGGGACTCAGGCTATGCGCCTTCGCCATCAGAAAATTGCAAAGGTTCGACTACGGTTGAACAACAACCCAGTCTATGTGCCCTCGCCCAAAACTTCAACTATGAGTTGAACTGGGACTCAGGCTGTGCGCCTTCACCATCAAAAAATTGCAAAGGTTCAACTACGGTTGAACGAAAACTCCGGCTACGTGCCCTCGCCCAAAAAGTTCAAGTATGAGTTGAACTGGGGCTCCGGCTATCGCCTTCGCCATCAAAAAATTGCAAAGGTTCAACTACGGTTGAACGACAACTCAGGCTACGTGCCCTCGCCTAAAAAGTTCAACTATGAGTCGAACCGGGACTCAGGCTATGCGCCTTTGCCATCAGAAAATTGCAAAGGTTCAACTACGATTGAACGACAACTCAGGCTACGTGCCCTCACCCAAAAAGTTCAACTATGAGTCGAACTCGGACTCAGACTATGCGCCTTCGCCATCAAAATATTGCAAAGGTTCAACTACGGTTGAATGACAACTCATGCTACGTGCCCTCGCCCAAAAGTTCATATATGGGTTGAACTAAGACTCAGGCTATGCGCCTTCGCCATCAGAAAATTGCAAAGGTTCGACTACGCTTGAACAAAAACCTAGGCTACGTGCCCTCGCCCAAGAGTTCAACTTTGAGTTGAACTATCTGTACCAAAGCGCAGGCCAAACACCTCACCATTGGACGCTGCTAGACCTGTTCCCCAACGAACGAAGGGATAATTTAAGCACCCTCGCCAACCAAGTAAGTACGCCTAACTCGTAATTAGGTCCAGGCCATGATAAGTTTGGCCCCAGTCGAATTACAAGGCCACAACCAGAAATTCACCCATGCCCGAACTGGGGCTAAGGTTATATGCCACCCTCACAAAATAACGGGTACAACTTGCTCATATCGAGTAAAGAAAAACTCTAAAAGCGGTCAATCACGGCTAAGACCGTCGACGCTAGCAGACCACCTAGTTTTCGACCAGGGCAAGCAAACAACCTGACAACAGTCAAAGTCATCTAACGGGCCAAGACCATCAACGTCATCATGGCCAAGGCCATCGACGTAATCACAACTAAAGTCGTAGGGGGATCAACACGCCCACCAGAAAAACTCTAACGGCGGAGCTCCCCGAACAAGTACAAAAAGAAAACTTGGAAAAAGGAAAAAGAACATAAATATACAGATATATCTACAACTTCATTTACAACGGGCCACCCCCGCTACAAACGTCCAAGGCCGGCGAACAAATAAAAGTAAGGGCCAAACGACAATAAAAAACAAAACAAACTATTCAAAAAACCCTCTTACTCAGTGCCACCCGCGCCACCATCAGCGCCATCAGCATCATCATCACGGGACTTTTGGCGGGCGCCCTTAGAAACAACTTCGAGCACAACACCGAACTCCCATAGTTTCCTGTACACGTCAAGCTAGGCCTCATCAAAAGACCAAAGATCATGAGCGGGGCCGTAAGAAGCAGCCTGGTCCCTCAGGCGCTGATTCTTGGCCTCCAAGGTCGTAATCCGATCTGCTACAGTTTGGGAATCCCGCTCGTAAATGCCAATGCATTCCTCCAGCCTCGCCAGTCAAAAAGCCGCAACAGGTCTTTCCAGATCACGTTCCCTCTCACGAATGCCGACTGCCGCCTCCAACGCCCCAGCCTTCGTTGAAGCATCCCTTGCTTGCCGCCTCGAGGCAGCGAGCTCCTCGCCTAATTTAATCACCTGCCTAATAAGGACCTTAGAGGCCTCCGCCAGGGCCTCCTGACTTTGGCGCTCCCTCTTAGCTGCAGCACTCCTGTCGGCCTCCATCTCTTCCTCCTTACGATGAAGTTGCTCCTCGAGAGTGTTTACCCGATTTTGAGCCTTCTGCACTAGAAGCTTACGCCTTGCCAACTCCTCAACCAACTCCCGACTGCGGGGGTCATTCCTCAGGTGCTCGCGCATCATGAGACACCTATCTCGGTAGCGGAGATACTTCTCCTGCGCCCGCAAACAGAGTCCCGAGCGAACGTTGGCTTGACGCATACCCTTTACTTCCAAAAGGAAGGTCTCCCAAGCAAATACAACGGTTAAGATATGTGGCAAATCAGGGAAAGAAAATAAACGAAAAAAGATCATCACACATACCCTAAAACCCATCACGGCCACCTCGGTCATTAATCCGAGGTCTGTAATGTCCTTCAGTGACCTGCTCTCCTCCTTCGAGCACAAAGGCGCAAACATCGGTACAAAATTATCCTTCTCAAGCAGCAGGTTCTGCTCGGTAGGAATCTCAGCATAACGAAATGGTCCCTCTGCATGCACGATCGCGTTGGTGAAGTCTTCTTGGAGCACGCGTACATCGGCGGGATCCAAGTCAAATTTAGAGTCAAATTCCCCTCCTGCGACGTCCATTCCTTCCTCAGCCGACCGAGAGTTCCAGGCTCCCTCCCCTGCCAGCGAGTTTACACTTACTCTTCCAACCAAAGCAACTGTTGAGGAACCACTTTCCCTCTCAACAGCTGGGACTGATGATTGAGCCACCGAAGTAGGGGTGTTCATCGGGCGGATTGGGCGGCTTTTTACTCTTAACGGTTTGGCTTAACGGTTATCGGCTTTTAAATGTATTAATCCGTTAGCCACCCGATAAGATATCGGGCGGATTGGTATCTTGTTAGCTCTTATAGGGCGGTTATTGGGCGGCTTATCGGCCTAACATACATGTTTACTAGAATTTGATAGATCTCTTCAGGCAATTATAGATCAAACACCTATTCCAGTATACCTTCATATGAGCTAGCTTGTTAATGTTTTTTCAGGGCATTCATTTTATCCCTGAGGTAGTATATATAGCTTTGCCCTCCTCACTTTTTTCTTGTGAGCACCTTCATCTCCTTTATGTTGGGCGAGTACCTGCAAATCATCTAGATCCCGAGATTAAAAATGCTTAGAAGTAGAAATAAACTTTTGTTAATCATTTTCAAGGGTTTTAGTTTTTTTATATTTAATATATATAAATATAAATAAATTTTATATATATATATATATATATTTATATTTATAAATTATATATATATATATATAATATATTTATATATAATATATTTATATTCTTAACGGGTTAACGGATTAGCCGTTAAGAAAATTGAATAATCCATCCCCAAACCGATAAGCCGTTAATAAAAAAAATTCAATCCGTTCCCCGTCCGTTAAGCCGTTAAGCCGTTACCAGTAAGCCGTTAAACTTCGGTTTGGATTGGTTTTCGGTTTCGGATCGGTTTTGAACACCCCTACACCGAAGCGATAGTTTCATTACGGTCTGAGCCGACCGAGGCAACCCCCATTGTGTTTTCGCCCTCAAAGGGTAGGCACAACCACCTCATTCCCCTCCACATCCGATGGTGGGGAGTCCAAATGTACCACCTTTGCAGTAGGTGTGAAAGCGACCCTACGCCTAACCAATGGCCTCTCCTCCTCCTCCTCCTCCTCCCCTTCATTCAAAGATGATTCTGCCTTGAGGAGAACAACCCCCGAAGACGCCTTGACCCGAGACGAACGCTGGGGAATGGGCCGCTGATGACTCGACTGATGTCGCCCTCAGAACTAGACGTGGCATCAGTGTCATAGCCAGCTGAGCAGTCGCACCCGGCCTATGAAAGGCAAGTTGATGAGCCCTCACACGATGCACCGCCGCTGATCAACAAAAGAAAAGAATTAAAAGGAGAGAAACTCAGCATGAATGAATGAGAACGATGCAATAACTCAAACACTCACCCGAAGCGGGCCTACAACCGTGTCTTTCCTAGAAGGACGACCATGTGTGAATCCCCGCTGTCTAAGAGAGTATGGCCTCAACCCATTCACTAATGCCAGACAGAGGAGCCGGTGGCGCCCGTTCAGCTACAAATGCAAGATGAAGTTAAAACCCATTAAAACAAATAACAAGAAAGATTGGAAGGCAGAACCCGATGAATAGAAAACTCACGTATATGGTTCCAAGTCTCTGGGAATTCCCTGGCATTCCCCACCAAATGCTCGGTCCTGATGTAGAAAAAATTCTCGTAAGAATGAGAATCGACCGCATCATCCAGCTCCACAGTCAAACCCCTGACCCCACGAGAGACCATTCGAATCATGGTACCACAGACCCTCTGAGGGGCATAGAAAGTCAGAACGTGCTGTATCCTTATTTCTCGTCGGGACAATTCCGCATACTTGGCAAGCATGGTAAAGAGCTTGTTAAAAAAAGGGACGAGTTGCCCGGGGCACGCCTCATAGTAGCGGCAACAATCTGCCACCAACGTTGGAAGGGGAAACCTGAATCCCAACATGAAAGGATAAGCATAGAAAACGCAATACCCTAGACGGTTAACATAGACCCTCTTCTCGCTCCTGGCAAGGACAATATCGACGGAACGGGGATACCCCATTCCTCCCTTAATAGGGCGATGCCCCTATCCTATTAACGGGGCATCATCAACTTGATCTTACCCCTCGCCAGTGTTAATGTCAGTCACCGGGCCTCTGGGCAGAGAGAGAATGTCAGCCACCAATGGGACCCCATCGATCTCCGATGACTCAGTGGCCCTCGCTACCGCAGAAGAACCATCGACTGCCGGAAGAGTTGCCGGATTAAGGTCTATGTGAGAATTTCTTGCCGTTGTTGATTACTGGGCAATAAGCGAACAAGATTCATCGAAGAAGGAGAAAAGATGGAGATTGAGCGAAAGAAAACAAAAAAATAACACAAATTAATGAAGAAAAAAAGTGAGAGGAGTTGCTTCTTCAGAAATCTTACTTAGACAAATACTGAAAAGTGAGAAATGGATAACATAACTCATTATTTATACTGCAAAAGTGACTTTCACGAATTCCAAAGGCCACCATTAACTACACAACCAACCGTAAAATGGTCCGAATCTACCGTAACAGGTGTCACTAAGACAGATATCACGAAACAATTTTGCAACCGTCAATCGACACTTTGCCTTCGAAGCGGGTTTAATGACCTGGGTATGATTGGAAGGACGCCCAATACGCCTCCATAGACCAAGCATCATTGCAGTACACATCAAGCACACCCATATCCTCAATGACCACCTACGGGTACATGGCCCTAGATGAAAACATCAAACGGTCATCCCCCAAGTGCAAATGGCTACGGACATCTCCTGAACATATATATGGCCACGACCATCTCTTGAATTAAATGGCTACGTTCATCCCCCAAGTGAATATGGTCACGGCCATCTCCTGAACATATATATGGCCACGACCATCTATTGAATATAAATGGTTACGGTCATCCCGCAAGTGCAAATGGCTAGGCCATCTCCTGAGCATACATATGGCTACGGCCATCTCTTGAATATGAATGGCTACGGTCGTCCCCCAAGTGCAAATGGATACGGCCATCACCTGAATATATATGGCCACGACCATCTCATAAATATAAATGGCTACGGACGCCTTCAAGGCACAAAATGAATGCGGCCGTTCCCAATAAGTGAAAACGGCTACGACTGTCCCTTGGGTATAAACGGCCACAGCCATCTTCAAAGCATAAACAACTACGGCCATCCCAAGTCACAACCGAAACAGCGTCCGATCCCCTTGTCCGAATCTATTGAATCACATTCATTAAAGTCTGCTCATCGAGTTGGACCGAATCTTGACCTCAATAAGCGGAGGGACTAACTGTATGGGTCAAAGCCTGACTCGTGATAATTAACGAGATAATTTCATTCTTAAGCACATTCGGGTTAACAACTGGTACAACCATCCATTAATAATAAGCCTTCGAAGATCACTCAGCCTAATCATTAAGGCCACGACCTACTCACTATTGACGAGCGTCCCCTCAACATTACCACGGCTGTCTAACACCAACTGGCAAGATTCATAGCAATAAATACTAAGAGAAAGAACCCTAAAAAGGGATTCTTCTTCTTCTTCTTCTTCTTTATGACTCTTCTGGAGGAAAGAGAGAGTATCATTGTAAGGCTCTGAACCTCTCCATGGAGAGGCAGACCAAATCAATATCATCAATAAAAAGTTCTCCATATATCTCTTCTTAATACAAAAGCTTTCTTCTTGTTTATTTTATCGGTCCTTTGATTTATTATGATCTGCTATGATTTGCCCTTGATTTATTTTGATTGTTTTTATGCTTGCAAAGTGTATGATAACTTTGAGCTAAACAGTTCTCATTTTGTAATGTGACTTCAGCCTGTATGTAGAATATTTGGCTCTGAAAAGCACAAGGATGTTGCATACTAATTTTTTGTTATTAAAGAATAAAAGGTAAAAATTTGTACCAGTGCATATATGAATATTTAGTGTACTTACTGGATCTTGATATTGGATTTATGTAATTGGCACTATCTCTTCTTCAAAAGGAAGAAATAAAAGAGAGCTTGTTGGACTTGTGCTCTTCATTGTGTACGCAATACGCATTTGCTCATTTTGTTGAGCCCTTCAAGTATGCTAACATTTCAAAATTAGTTCTTTTACATGTTCAAATACATATATGACAAATAATGTATTGATATTGAAATAAATCTACAATATCATGTTCTCAGCGCATTCGCTTGTGGGTATGGAGGATTGATTTCAATTGTTGTACTGAATTTATTAGTCAATCTTGCATGCATTTGAACATTCAGTTCTAATTTGATCGGCTGGTATATGAAAAAAATAAAATATAATTGCGCTTTACCTGTATTGAATTTGTTACTCCATCTTGCATGCATTTGAGGTGTTTTACCTGACGTCGACTTTGGCCTTGCAACTTTTCTAGCAAGAATGATTGGGTATTCTTGCAGTTGGAGCATATTGTTCCCATCATGATCAATAAAATCTTCCTATAGTGTGAATTTCATTGGTTTTTTCCTGTATAAAATAGAACGAAATTGTGAAATCATTATCTTAAATCAATATCGAAATCTCAATGCTTAAGAAGCACAAATGAGCATCAATTGAAAATTTTAATGTTAGACATGATTTAAAAAAATGAACAAATATTGGTATCTTAATGTGTAAAAATTTCTATAATGTAATCAGTTTCGAAACGGGCATTTCTTAAGGTGTTGACTATTGATCCCTAACAAAAGCTTCTAAAGCAAAATATCTTGAAATATCATATGTTCTCAAAAAGCCAATAATTCTCAAATCTAAAATAGATGGTAGAATTGCTTAATGCTTACTAAAAGATAAATAGATATAATTCACGACTTACTGTAGCAATGATCCAATTAGTTCCAACATAAAGATGTTTTGAATAAGTTCTATTATTGCGATGTAACTGTATTATACAATACAAGAATATCTAATAGATATGCTCGTAGCAGTGATATGCTGCTTTCTTCTATTAGATCTTTCGACATTGGTAATATCTGCACATTTGAAATACAATAGTTTGTAAGCAAGTTTTGTGATATACAAAGTATTAGTACATAGAAATCCACAGTCGAATGAATATTTTAATTAGAATTTCTATAATCTACTTATTAGCTTTTCTTCAAAGAAATTCAAATATTTAACTCAAAATTCTTTTAATTAAAAGCTAATATATATATAAGATTGATTCATTTTATACAACTTGTACAAAAACTACTATATTTCAAATTCCTTATAAGAGCGAGATTGTGTTGGCTATAATTTGAGATAGATTATCTGTTTGTTCGGAAATATATAACATTAGAGGAGACAAACTGGTTCCTTTTTATTCAGTTTTCTAATTACATGAATATTTTAGTCAATCTTCTATATTCAATCTAAATCCAATAGTTAAACATGACATCAAAAGGAACGAATTTTTTAGCAACCTCGGATGAGCCAACAGTAGCTAAAAAATTTAAATATAATAGACACTATCTTTATTAAAGAACAACTGCAGATAAATCAGAAAGTCGTTGTTAAAGAAAAAAATAAACAACTACAAATTTTATTATGCTATATTTCTATATTTGAAGGTATTATGTTTTTCTCTGAATGACTCTTAGCAACAATCTAATTTTTTGGCACATATAAAAGTAAATAATTTTAAGTAAGCTTTTAATAACTTCTTCCTAATTTGTGGTTTTGCCATAACTGAACTTTTCTTTTTCTGGATCATTGCTTCTAACTTTATTGAAGAACAATTAAAGATTTTTAAAATCTTAAATGCTAGTGATATGCTTTTTTTATTCTTGGATTGGTGTCTGCTTTTAGCCAGCAAACATCGTCACTTCGGGCAACAATTGTGGTTATACGAATCAAAATAAATTGACAGTTTGAAGTTAATTCTGAAAAAGCATAAGTTAATTGCAAAAAACCTGATCGAAATTAAAATATACAAAATCAAAAGAACAATATGATATCAATCCTAATTTTACTTATATTCTTATAGCAAGAGAAACAGTAAGATAAGAACTTTGCATTGTTCAGAATATATTTAAGGATATGATCAAATATTATTAATATTAAAAAGGTAAAACCATATAATGTGTAGTTGACGTAAGTAAGCTTTGCAAGATTATAATTGCAGTAAAAGAAAAGGTAAATTGAAGCGTGTAAAGCAGCCTTTTAAAGGGTACAACCTCAGCCTAAATTTCGGTTTAATTTATTCTCTGCTATTGCTAGACAATTTATGAAAAGTGACACATTACATCATACTTGAATCATCAGTTGCTAGTTTGAAAATATAAAACAAGTTTATGTATACTTACTGATCATCCATGACGATAAAATCTTGAATTCTGTTCCCGTTTGAAGCATAGGTTGAGGGGCTTGCGTTGAGCACGATGGCAAGCACATCTTGCGTTTAAAAAAATGACGAATAAGCTTATAGACAATAAAATTTAATATAGATAGTAATCGTAATAATAACAATAATAACAATGCTAATAAATGTGAATCTTAGGCGATCAAATAACATAAATAGTTAAATATTCAATTACCGAATTCAGATCCCTCGGGTTGATATTCGAAATTGCCAAATGGTGTAAGATTTAAGCGCATTGGCGGAGGTAGTGACTCTTTTGTAGGATTAACAGTTTCTATTGGCTCGACAATGGTATACCTATCAATTGTCCACGTAAATTTGTTAAGTGGATTCCCATACATATAGTTTGATTCTTTGACATGTGCAACGGACACCAAGTAAGTATGGAAAGGGCCAAACAGATCTTCAAAATGCATTATCTCCGCATTGAATATTATGCATTCCACTTCATTTTCCTGTAAACAAAATAAGACATAATTAGGATAATATTAACTTAATTACTATTGGAGAATTTATGAAGCCTAAAAATCACCTCTTCATCTTGCAAAATCATCAGCTGATACTTTTTCGTTTTCTCTCTATTGTCTCTAGTTCGTCTTTTATCAACTACTTGAACCTTACATGTCCATTCTTTTATTTCTAGAGTAATCGCATTGATGTTGAACCTTTCTGCCATCTAGACGTAATCTGCAATTATAATATATCACAATATAATAATGAGCAAACGTAAAATTGTCAGAATGATTACAATACAAAATCATAGAATTCAAAGAGTGAACAAGGTGTACGTCACACTTACTATTAGGAATGATGATCTAAATTACAAGAAAATCTTTTTTGATAATTTCATCATAAATTACATTATATATGGAGTGATAATCATCATCGTAAGATGTAGCTGGTCTAATTAATACCTTGACACAATTGGAACCTTTGGCTCTTGATAACGCAACATATAACTGACCATGAGAAAATACAGGTTCGCGCAAACCAATAAAATCTAATGTTTGGCCTTGAGCTTTAATTATAGACATAATCGTATTGAAAATTGTGTTCTTTTGAATTGAATGGGTAGTTTTTCGTCTTCTGATGTTAATAGTGGTTTCGCGGGATGAACACATGTGTATTTCTAAAATTACTACTAGATATTGTAGCACTAATAATATGAGATTTGAAGTCATTACATATTAATCGTGTCCCATTGCACAAACCTTCACAGGGATTCAAATTTCTTAATAATATAATCAGACAATTTTTTTAGACACAATTTATAAGAAGGTAAACCAGGAGGATTTAAAGCGTGCAAAAATCTTCATATTCACTTTGATCAACTGTTTCATCGGTAGCTAAATAGACTTTTTCATCAGCTGGAAATTGAGCAATTAGCATGTCATTTATTTCATCAACGAAGTCGTTCTTTGTAGTTAGAATTGCGCGAGAAGTAATAAAAGAAATATTTGAATGAGTTAAATATAAATCAGGATAAGTAACATTAAATAGATGATTCAAGGAATATTTTTCAGAGTTAAAAGGTATGATCAGAGAACGGGGAATTTCTATTTTGCTCTTATCATTCTTTTTCTTTTTCATTACCAATTCTCATCAAATATTCACAAAAAGCTGGGTGTATTTTGCACGCATATTTTCGGACAATTGTAATTTTTTAAGTTGATGCCAAATTTCAGAAGATATAAGCTTTCACAAACAAAATCTTCCCTTTGTCCACCACGAACAACGGGAAGAGTTTGTCTAAAGTCGCCACTGGATACAACAACCTTTCCGCCGAATAGCATAGTTGTTTCCATTAGATCTCTAAGGAGCAAATCTAATGCTTCAATCATTTCTTTTTTCACAATTGAAATTTCGTCTCATACTATTAGTTTAGCATCTCGAATCAATGATTCTAGTGAACGTTGTTTACTAATATTGCAACTAATATTTCCATCAACATCAATAGGTATTTTAAATCGGGAATGAGCAGTTCGGCCTCCAGGAAGAAGTAAAGCGGCAACACCTAAACTCATAGTCGCTAATGCTATAAATCCTCTATGTTTCACTGTAGGTAATAAGGCACGATATAAAAGGCCTTTTCTAGTTCCGCCCGGACCATCAATGAAGAATGCTCCGGGTTTATTTGAAAATATTGTATCAAGGATTATATTGTAAGCTCTTCATTGTTCAATCTTTAGTTTATATGAAAATAGTAAATCTTGTTAACTAACGTTAATATTCCTTTCAAAATGTATATCTTTAGTGTAACGATCCGACCGGTCGTTTTGAGAAGTTAAGCTATGTTCATCGGCATAAGGTCTGAAATAGCTTCGGAACATGAGTATCGACTTGCGTGCATGGTGGAATTCAGTTTTCGGATGGTTTAGAGTCAATTCTAGAGAAGAAACCTTATTTTGGAAGTTAGAACGATGAAAATTTGACTGGAACTAGACTTTTGGGTAAACGAGCCCGGAATGGATCGTGGATGATCTCAACAGCTTCGTAAGGTTATTTCGGGGTTGGGAGCGTGTTCAGAATATATTTTGAAAGTATGTAGCTAATTTAGGCTAGAAATGCCAATAGTTAGTATTTTGACAAATTCCGGTTGATAGGTTAAATTTTGATCGAAGGGTCGTAACGGAATTTCGGAAGTTGTTGTAGCATCGTTAGATAATTTAGGATATGCGTGCAAAACTTCAAGTTATTCGAACATGTTTTGGTCGCGTTTTTGATGGAATGTGTGGTTTGAAGTTTCTAAAGGAACTTAGGCTTGAAGTTGATATAATTCAGTGATTGTAGTGAGTATTGGAACAAGTTTGCATAATATTTTAGGATGCTTAGGTGGATGTGTGGGCACACCAGGCTGGATAAGATCAAGAATGAAGTTATTCGACAGAAGGTAGGGGAGGCCCCGGTGGACGAGAAGATGCGGGAAGCGAGGCTGAGGTGGTTCGGGCATGTTCGGAGGAGGGGCCCCGATGCCCCAGTGAGGAGCTGCGAGCGGCTGGAGATTGTTGGTGGTCGGCGAGGGAGAGGGAGGCCTAAGAAGCATTAGAGAGAGGTGATTAGACAGGACATGACCAGAATGCAGGTTAACGAGGACATGACCCTTGATAGAGGAGTCTGGAGGTCTAGAATCAGGATTGTAGGCTAGGGGCTCATAGAGTTCTCCTTACGCCTTTCCCGGGGTTGGGTGTGGGATAGCAGGGTTACCCATAGGTGATTAGTGTTTTAGCTTATGTCCCCAGAGGGTTGTTAGTATGGTAGTTACTGCTTGTTATTATTGCATGCGACTGTATTTATGTTGCTTATGTTTCCATAATTATTTACGTTATTTCTGCAGGAGTACTTGTGCTTTATTATTTTGTTTTGTCTTGCTTGTGTTTCTAATTTTACCTTTGTTTCTTAACGCAGCTTTCCCTTTTTTATCCTATACGCCGAGGGTCGACTGGAAACAGCCTCTCTGCCCTTTCGGGCAGGGGTAAGGCTCGTATACATATTACCCTCCCCAGACCCCACCTGGTGGGAATTTACTGGGTTGTTGTTGTTGTTGTTGTTTAGGATGCATTGGAGCTTTTGGTTGAGGTTCGGGGGGCCTCGGTTGAGTTTTGAGCAGGTACAAACATCCCAGAACTTAGAAAATAGAAGGGGCAATCATTGGGCGCAGATCGCGGTCCTTTTTATGGCAGGGCGCGCTGACCTAGCGCTGGGCGCGGTCATCCCACGCGGTTCATGCTGGATTGAAGACTTGCAGGTTGCTGGTCCTACTTTGGAAGCTCGTATCTTTTGATATGCTAGGAATTTGGGGATAATTCAAAAATGGAAGTTGTAGAGCTTGAAACCTAGTTTTCCAAAACATATCATTATAGTCATTCGGACATTTGTAGAGAACGCTATGGCCAAAATAGTGAATCCTGTTACTGAAGTCAAAATGCTAGGCGACTGCGACCATTTTTGTGCGGTCAACACTCCCTGGGCGCGGACCGCGGTCATTCTGGCGCGGCCAGCACTGTCAGAATCCGAGGGGTACCCTATAAATACAAAATTTTGGGTTTTATTTGATACTTTGACCTATAGAGCTCGGATTTTGGGGATTTGTTTGCAGGTTTTTCAAGAAATTCATCGGGGTAAGTGATTCTGACTCGGATTGAGTTAGAATACATGATATACCATTGAATTCATCATTTAATTAGTGATTTGAGAAATTTGGGAAGAAAATTGTGGAATATTTCAAAAATATAAAATGAAGATTTGAAGGATCAAATGGTGTCAGAATTGGATAAATTTGGTTGGGTTAGACTCGTGAGAGTACGAGGTTTCTTGAAATGTAAATTTTATTTAATTCCGGGACGTTAGCCTGAGAGGCATTTTGGTCATTTATTTATTTCCACACCTTAGCTTTAATTTTAATAGTGGAACTAGTTACATGCGATGTTATTTACAATATGTAATTGGTTTGAATAGATTTGGGCCATTCTGAGTCGGATACTCATGGCAAGAACGTGGTTGCTAGTTGATTTTACCCGGTTTTGAGGTAAGTATCTTGCATAACCTTGTGTGGGGGACTTCCACTTAGGATATGATCTTCTCTGTTGATTATATCCGTGAACGCGAGGTGACGAGTTCGTGCTCGGATTTAATTGTGGTAAATTGTCCCTTTTAGGCTCTTAGACTCTTGATATCACCGAGTTTGAAGATGATATTGAAACAATCGAGTTCCCTATTATTAGTTTCACCTCTACATGTCTTACTTAGTATTGTTTGCTCTTTTTGATCTATTCTTGCTATTTAATTGACCTTTACGTGCTTAGCTGAAGACAATCACCCTTTTATAGTCATACTATCCGTTCTAACTACTCACCTGAATTGGAAATCATAAATGTTATATCTCATATAATTAATCGGTCTTTGTTGGAAAGAAGATAGATATCTTACAATTAGTTGATATTTCTATGAACTGTAATTATTCGATTCATGTTAACTTCCTTACTGTTTGGATACTCCTTGATTGTAGGTTCATCTGTGACTTCGTACAAATGTATTACATGTGCAACTGTTGTGGTATCAGTGTAGTTATTATGCCCTTATTATGTCTCGTACTTGCCGGGACATTATTATTTCTATTGTTGATTCCCTTGACGGGACATTATTGTTTCTATTGTTGATTCCCTTGTCGGGACGTTATTTGTTTCTGTTGTTGACTCCCTTACAGAGATATTGCTATTCTATTGCTTGGGATGTACATCTTTTTTTATTGTACTGTAGTGCGGGATACCAGGAGATTCCCATCACATATATTAAGGATACCAAGAGATCCTCGGGATACAAGAGATCCCTAGTACATATATTGAGGATACCAAGATATCCTCGGGATACCAAGAGATCCCTAGTATATATATATTGAGGATACCAAGAGATCCTCGGGATACCAAGAGATCCCCAATACATCTATTGAGGATACCAAGAGATCCTAGAAATACCAAGAGATCCCTAGTACATCTATGGGGGATACCAAGAGATCCTCGGGATACCAAGATATCCCTAACACATCTATTTATGTTTGAGACTACAGGACGATATCCTTTGAGATTCCCGATAAACTATTGTGTTCTGAACTGATATTTTCATTGATTCTATCCGGGTGTGAATAATTCGGGTGCTGGTCATTCCATTTCTTATACTTACTAGTTGGTAGAAATTCTTGTTAGGTACACTTGCACAAGCATACACGTAGGTTGACCCTCCTATTAGAGATGAATCCCTCCCGTTTTAGCTAGAGGTGGAGATACGCCCTCATTTACCCATTATATATATGTGAGAGTGGCGCTAGTTGACGAGTTAGTTGTTAGCATGACCGTGAGAGTGATGGGGCATAAGATGCCAAGTGTTAGACTTCAGATGCTGGGTTTTCATGAATTGTGGCTGGTCCGAAATTTTGGTAAAATTGTGGAAAGAGTTGAAAGGACCTTATATAAGCATCATTGCGGAATGATGAGCTAGTGATTTATTGGTTCTTGCTGTATTGTGACCTTAGGATTTGGATCATGATTCTGAAGTCATTTCGCGTCAACATTTATTATATTCTCGTTGTTACTTGTTGCCCCTTTTTTTCTTCATTGTGAGTTGTAGCATTTAGTCGTTCATGCAGTATTTACATAATTATATATCGTTTCCAATATCCCTATGGTTATACTATTTATTGACCGGTAGGTGTATTGATTGTCCCTCGTCACTACTCCATCGAGGTTAGTCTTGATACTTACTGGGTACCGCTGTGTGTGCTCATGCAACTCTTCTACACACTTTCGTTTTGCAGATACATGTACTCAAATTTAGTTCTGTTAGCCCTTGGAGGGTGGCGCACCGCTAGAGACTTTGAGGTATATCTGCTTCATTCGCAGACCGAGGAGTCCCTTTCCAGCTTTCTGTAATAAGTATAGTCCTTCCACTATTTCTCCTTGTATAGACATTCTTGAGTCAGAGCTTCTTATGTATCCCCCAGCTTGTGATTTGTGAGATTCCGGATTTTGGGAAACTTTGTTTAGCTATGAGAGTTGACATTATATGTTCCAGGTGGCGCCTTGATCATTTAGTTATTTATTTGGTTCAGTTTAAATGTTTTCTTCCGCAACCGATTAAAATTCCTCATTGGTTAGGCTTACCTAGTCGTAGTGACTAGGTGCCATCACGACATGTTCATGGAGGGCGAACTGGGGTCGCGACAAGTTGGTATCAGAGCTCTAGGTTCATAGGAGTCACAGATCACAAGCCGATTTATTAGAGTCTTGTGGATCGGTACGGAGACGTATGTACTTATCTGCGACATGTTCACGGAGGGCGAACTGGGGTCGTGACATTTAGCTTATTTGGCTGTTGCAGATGGTTGAATTTTTCTTTGAGTTAATTCAAATTCATTGATATCACGACCCATTGAATGAAGAATATCATTAATATGATTGAGCACTTTGTGACAAATTTCTCTTGTATGTATATTTGGGAATTTTTTGAAATCTTCAGACATCGGGCATTCAAATTTTTCCCACAACTCTTTTGAATTAGCAGGATTGTAATAAACTAATAGTAAAGCAAATAGATAGTGAGGACAGTAAATGTAGTTACTATATTAGCATTTAGACAGTCAGCTGAGTTCAAGCATGACTCTAGTTTTGTAATGCAACTTCATTGGTGATTAATGAAAATCCTTAATTACCAAAAAAAAATTAGTACATCAAATAAGTGCCTTAAACTGTGTGGCATTTGGTAACTTACTGCTTCTGACATGCATTCTATTAAATTATTATCACAAAATAATAATACTCTTTTTTCCACATCTTCTCTGAACGTGTCATAAGTTATTTTGTTTACATTTAGCAACTCTTTATACGATTTTGGCCCTCTTACGTTCATTAAGAGAAATCTAAGATAGTATCTTTCTCCTTCGGTTGGATGACATGTCACAACTCTACCAATAGCATATCCTTGTTGGCGACGCGACCACATCTTGTATGTTGTGGACCATACGAAATATTCTGGAAATTCCTGAAATAATAAATTCAAATTCATAGAATTTTCTTTTTCGCTATTCATTCTAAAATTCAGTTAACATTACAATCATATGACTATTTACAATTCTACTAATATTGTCTGTATTTTTGAAGGAAATAATTTATTGTCCATCAAGATGGAGTTGAAGTTGGTATACATTTGGAATCATTTCAATGATAGGAAAAGCAAATATGCGCCACGTAGCCTCAGGTGGTGACACCCATCTAGCAGATTGATATTCTTTTATGTCATCTACTTCTATATTCGTATCATTAGGATGTTGGCAATTTTATCATGTCCTTTGCAAATATTTTTGTAAATGTACTTAACAACTTTAATATCAGAGCAAATCTCCACATTTATATGACAATTAAATTTACTAAGTAAGTATGGATTGTAAGAAACAAATCATGAATTATCAAAAAGTTGTCCTCTAATTTCCACATATTTTCCTGTATTTCGTCGTCTATAAATAGGGTATGAATTTTTTCCTTTAGTTGTCAGTTCAGCAAATTCTTTTGGAAACTTAAATTTACAATGACCATTTTTTCTTCATACAAGGGCTAGTTGGATTTAATTGACCGCAAGGACCATATAGCATATGTTGTGTAACAAGCTTAAATAAATCAGAGTTTCTTTTACGTTCCGGTAATTCAGCACAAATAAATTTATCATATGCCTCAGGAGTCAGTAGTTTGTATTTTTCATTGAGTATAATAAGAAAATGAGCATGGGGAAGTCCCCCTTTTTGGAATTCTACCATGTACATAAATGCTACAACTTTACCAAATATTTAAATTTTTTAGTATATCCTTTTAAAGCTCTTCTAGTTTTGCTCGAAATATTCGACTAATTAAGCCGGGTCTAGTTTGGGCCTCATCTGTCGACAACAAGATTTTTTGAATTTCAGGCCAAGAAGGATTGCATGTGATAGTTAGAAATATATCGGGTATTCCAAAATGCTGCACTAATGCAATAGCATCCATATATCGACGGCGCATATCTCTTGGTCCTCCTGTGAAGCTAAGTGGAAGTATTCTATTTTTACCTACCTATGAGCCTTCTCTCTCATCGCGACGTAAAAGAACTAAAAGTCAAACTAATACGTCCATCCTGAATAAATCTTGATTGAAAAAAGCAAAATATAATCTTTGAGTTTCAACTTTTATCCATTCGTCTACAGCATATTGTTAAAATAATCGTCCTGAATGCAAGATTATTTTTCATCATCTCTAATTTGGAGTTTATAACAATACTATTCACGACAAGAAATTGTTTCTCTTTTTTGTTTGCCTTTTTGCATCATTTCAGCTTTCATGTCAAGGAATCCATCAATTGAAGTCATATTGGTTACACATGGTAATTGTCCGTATTCACAACACGGATGTGTTCTAGAAGGGGTAACTGAAAGCTTAAGTTTTTTAATACCACAATACCAACCATTTTGACCGTAAGGAAACAGTAATGGATATTGCAATGGGTCACAACATCCGTAATAATAATTTACCAGCTGGCTTCTATCACTTTGTGTATATATTCGGATATGTGGTGTAGGGATACAATTATTGGTATCTTGTTCTACCCATATTCCCGCCACTTCTGACGTAGTTGGTAGGTTGTATATACGTTGATCAAGACCAGTATCACACTTAAGTGTAATGTAAAAATCAGATAATTGTGGGACATTTATTAAGGATTTTAAAAACGTAGAATAAGGATTGATTTTTAATATTTCCATTAAATTTTTCACAATATCCTCCTTCAATTTGTTAGAACATGCCATTTGGTTGCTTGTAGATTTTTACTTTTTCATTACTTGGTATCAAGTCATTTATGAAATGATACATTTACCCCTGAATTCGAAATTTATAAATACCTTTTTTTCTTTTTTCCAGCGCTCTGTCACACCTTACTCCCAGGGATGTGAATGCAAATATATTATTGTATGTTCTTATATAGGTTCAAAAATGATTTGATTCTTCAATATTTTCTAGATATAGATTTCTTAATTCTTGTGGTACTTAATGTGAAATCAGCTTAACAGTGCCTTTGCGACAACAAAATGCGGGTGGTTCGTATTCAAATTTTGTGGCTCCGCAAAATATGCATTTGGGAACAGACTTTAACATAACATAATCAGTTGATGGTTGGATTGTTATTGACTTTTCAGTATATTGTTCATGATTTGTGTTAGATGTGTATCCTGGAATACAATAATAACAAGTGTAAATATATAATTTTCATAATTATAAATAGATATACGTATATTGTCAAGAAATGAAAGTCTAACTTTCGAACCTGTTTCATATATTGAATATCCCACAAAATATGGATATTGCTCACTTGAAATATTATTACTCATAGAGGATGATACGATAACAGAGCTACTAATTAGCGAGCAGGCAGAAAGTTGCCGGCCACTTGTTTGACCCCGTACTTGCTCGTGCTCGCGCTAAGAGAGCCTCCTTTTTATCATCTTGCATCATTTTGTATAATTCAAGTCCCCTAGCCTTCTTGTCATCATGTATTTTTTCAGAGCTTTCATTTTTATGATTTTTACTCGACATTTTACTCGTCTACTAAGCTGCACGTAGTTTGTACATATGCTTACATTATTAGAAAAATCCATGTAAAAATGAACAATAACTATAAATAGATGACCAGAGATTAGAAAATTTACCTTCTGGTCCAAGTGCTACTGCATAATAAAAGTGGAAAAAAATCATAAGATCGCAAGAACTGCAGTGACAAAGAGAATAAATTATCATGCACAACAGAGTGTAAAAAGCAAAGAACAAGTAGAGGTCTCATATTAAACATTCATTTTAGACCCTGCATATGCATGAATTGTGTGTGTATATATATGAATGACATAGCTAGAAGCACACTGAATTACAATCAGAAAAAAAGTTTACAACATAGGCCAAAAACACAAATAGTGAAACTGCAAAAACTAATGCATATCATTAAAATTCGATCGCTCAAAAACTTTGCAGAACTCACATATACAATAGATCCCAGAAAGAAAGAACAAATGAAAGAGTCTAGAAATCAAGTAAAAAATAATGGCCAGAGTAAAGAGGAAAATGAGGAGAAAAGCTGGAATAGAGCAATAATCGAGCAGAAAGACTTAAGATCAAACTCAAATTTCAACCCAAAAAGAACTTATTAAGAGCCATAAGTTTTTCTTGAAAACAATCACTTTTTAAATCATTTACAAAGGAAATCATATACGTTACCAGAGACAACAGAATGTTTGACCTATGTGCAATCATTCTCTTTTGGAATCTCTCTCACATAAATATTACATATTACATAAGTTTTGTCTCTCACACAAACACTACATATTACAAGCATATGTGACATTAGATATGTGTCACAGCATCCATCATCAGAAGAAGGATCACTTAGGAGTTTAGCAACTAAAATTCAATTTCCACTATACCCTTCCTTTTTCTTCGTCTAAGTATCTGGCAATTTCTAAACCTAAATTCCGTAGGATATGGGTCTATCATGTTTCCTAGTATTAGTTTGCAAAAGTGTGGTCCATAGGTGTTCTTTTAGATAATGGACTTGAGTTACTTCTCAAGTAAGAAAGTAGCAAATGAAACCTGCCATGAATCCAACAAAAAGTAAAAGTTGTTACATGTGTTTTTTCAGCTTTTAAAAATTTACATGCCAAGTTCCTAATCCATAATTTTCCAAACATATGGCTACAAACCAGAACTTTTGTCATTACCGTTACAGAGAGGCTTACATCAATTAAAATTTATAAAAGCAACTACTACGATTCATTATTTGCTGTCAAATTCACCATGAATATCATGTACATTTTGATGCTAAATGTGATGAAATCGGCCAAACCGAGGGCAGACAAAATTTTATACATATATTTTGCTAAAGTAACTCTAGTATTAAACTCAATATGGAAACAAAATCGACATTCTAATTTAGGTTGAGGGCATGCCAAGAGAGGTTGGAAGAGTAGTAACAAATGAGTTCGTGAACAATGATTCTATGCTTTTTGCTTGATTCCTATAACAAAATATCGCCGAAGAAGTTGAAATTTTCTAACTAACAAGATGATTCTTTCAGCTATTTAATTATACATGGTAGCAAATATGCCAAAAAGTAAATTTCAAGAACAACAAAATAAATTGTCTACTAGTACTGCTTCTGGTTAATTGAAATTTTCAAAAATGTTATCACGTTCGTACATAAAGTACGACCCAGTACAATACCACTCAGTGGTGTCTGGGGGGTAGTGTGTACGCAGCCTTACCCCTACCCTGGGGTAGAGAGGCTGTTTCCAAATAGACCCCCGGCATAAATCCCCAGAATTTGCTTCTGGGGAGACTCGAACTCACAACCTCTCGTTCGTACATATCTTTCAAAAATGTACTACTATTGAAGGACCCAGCAGAATTTTGAAGATCTTGAACATCATAGGTTAAGACACACTTGATAGCTTCTTTACCTTTAATTTCTCACAATTGTCAGTTTAGGCAAAAAAAGTTATTCGCACCTGATGTTCTATGTTCCTACGCAGTGTAACACAAAAATCAATTATTGTCCAAAGACGCTGAATTGTTTTCTTGATTTCAGTTCTTCTTCGCCAATATAAAATTTGAACTGCAAATAATTTCATAAATAAAAAAATCCTAAATTAAGACTTGTTGAGTTACAACATCTCATTTAGCACCTACAGGACTCGCAGCGTTCAATTTAGCATACATCATCCATGAAATTGCATCAAAAATACAATTTTATCACTCGATTTAACACACACTTTCCATAAGATTGCAAAGTTTAAAATCATATAGATAACCCAAAAGAGAATAGGGAAGAAATTAAAAGAACAGAAAAAGGATCTGGAGAAAATCAGAAAAGAACCTACAACAATCATTGAACTTCAGAATCAAAACTAACAATAATAAAGAGAACCTAGAAGAAACCCAAAATGAAAAGACAAGGAAGGAAAATGTAGAGAAAAGATACTGCAAAATTGATTGAACAAATATCTACAGATGCTTTAGAAATCTTACCAGAGAGAGACTTCAGAACAGCTTCGATAAGAAAAAGGCGTGGAGATAAGAGAAGAAAGGTCTGGGATCAGATATAAGAAAAATGACACGTAGTGTCTGAGCAACGCATAAAGTCACATATGTAGGTCATGTACAACAACAACAACTACCCAGTATACTCCCACCAGGTGGGGTCCGGGGAGGGTAATATGTAGACAAGCCTTACCCCTACCCGAAAGGGCACAGAGGCTGTTTCCAATCGACCCTCGGCTCATAGGATAAAAGGAAAAACAGCAGTAAAACAAAAATAAAAACAATAACAACAACAACAAAAACAACAACAATAGAGCATTAGTAACTCCCGCAGAAATAACGTAAATAATTATCTAAACATAAGAAACATAAATACAATCGCATGCAATAATATCATACAGTAACTACCATAACTAACAATCATAGGGGGGACATAAGCTAAAACACAAATCATCTATGGGTAACCCTGCTGACCCACACCCAACCCCGGATGAGGCGTACGAAAAACTCTAGGAGCCCCTAACCTACAACCCTGATTCTAGACCTCCAGACTCTCCTATCAAGGGTCATGTCCTCGGAAACCTGCATTCTAGTCATGTCCTGCCTAATCACCTCTCCCCAATGCTTCTTAGGCCTCCCTCTGCCACGCTGACCGCCAACAATCTCCAGCCGCTCGCAGCTCCTCACCGGGGTATCAGGACCCCTCCTCCGTACATGCCCGAACCACCTCAGCCTCGCTTCTCGCATCTTCTCATCCACCGGGGCCACCCCTACCTTCTCTCGAATAACTTCATTCTTAATCTAATCTAGCCTGGTGTACCCGCACATCCACCTAAGCGTCCTCATCTCCGCAACCTTCATTCTCTGAACATGAGAGTTCTTCACGGGCCAGCACTTCGCCCCATACAACATCGTAGGTCTAACCACGACTCTATAGAATTTCCCTTTGAGTTTGTGTGAAACTTTCTTGTCACACAGGACCCCTGATGCAAGCCTCCACTTTGACCACCCCGCTCCTATACGATGGGTGACGTCCCCTTCAATCTCTCCGTCCCCCTGAATCACAGACCCAAGATATCGGACACTGTCCCTCTTGGCGATGGCCTGAGAACCAATCATCACGTCCCTGCCTACCTCGCTCGGCTCGGCGCCAAACTTGCACTCCAGGTATTCTGTCTTAGATCTGCTTATTTTGAAACCTTTAGACTCGAGAGTCTGTCTTCATACCTCTAACCTTTCAATAACACTGACCCTCGTCTCATTTATCAATACTATATCATCAGCAAATAGCATACACCAAGGCAAATCCCCTTGAATATGTCGGGTTAGAGCATCTATCACTAAGGCAAACAAGAGGGGACTCAGCGCCGATCCTTGATGGAGCCCCATAACCACTGGAATATGGTCTGATTCGCCACCCACCGTCCTAACCCTAGACTTAGCTCCATTGTACATGTCATTGATTGCATAACCTAAATACCCTCAAGCTTTCTTGAAATGATCCTAAGCACACATGTCGAAACTCTTTCTCTTCTAAAGAAGAGAAAAGTGAATTCGAACTTAATAGTTGTAAGACGCATTTGTATCAGCTGTGCCATAGCGGAACCAAACTCTTGCAACAAGAAGCCCGTGGCCGGACTCATAAGCCACAAAAGAGGCCCAAAAAAACCAATTTAGAAGAATTAATCCAAATAGCCGTCTACCTAATTTTTTAAATTAAAATTAGGCGGCTTATATAATATATTTATAACTATATATAATTAATGTATAATCTATCTATACTGGCTAGAAAAATAACATTAAATCTGGCCGCCTATTCGTGAGAATGGGCTCGTCTTATGTCTTCTTCTGTAAAAATTGCGTGAGGTAGCCACTTCTTAAAGTGGTAATTACTTCTTGTCTATCATTTTTAATGTTGAGCAAAAGTAGCCACTAATCTATTAGAATTAGTATGAAAAGACGGTGTTACCCTTTCTTTTATCTTTTTTCCTTCCCAAAAGTGTAGTTCATATTCATGCAACTCAAAATAGCCTTGCAACTGAAGAGCTTCTGTCGTTATGTATTGAATTCGGTAGAGATGGATTGTTAAAAGAGACCTTTTCCTTCCTATACCATATATGAAATCTTATTACAAAAAATGTGCATAGTTTCATATTTACTCACCATGTTCACAGTTTTTCTTCAATTATTATACCATTTATTAAATACTAATTATTAGGAGCTAATTCCTTCCTAATTAGACGCGCTACAAACCAAGAACAAAATATTCTAATTGATTTAACGACTTTCAGATCAAATTTGAAACGCAAATCATATATCTTCAATTTAAAATCAAATTACATAGACTCTTTTCTGCGAAACTCTGTTCTTCGATATTTTTTCTTAAGCCACAAATAAAAAAAGAAGAAGAGAAAATCGTCAACAAATTCAAATCAAATTGTAGAGATCAGTTCTGCGAAAGCCCAGTTCGTCGACATTCTCTCTCTATTTCTCAATCGCATATTTCAGTAATACAAAGCAAATAAAAAGAGAGCAGCGGTTCCACCATTGATAGCTATTAAAAAGCTCGAAAGCTTTGAATTCAAATTTAAGGTTTCAAAAATAATTATTTGTTGGATTGAGTGTTGTTGAATATAATCGGGAATATGTATTGGAGTTTATATCTCAATTTTGAGGGGTTTTGGTAAAGATTAAACTTGGTTTTGACTAAATTTCAAATTGAAACTCGAAGAATAAGAAGAAGACATATTGCAGAAATTGTAGATTATTTGGATATTATTTGTATTCTGATTGTAGATGCTTTATTTTCTGTTTTCACAAATAAAAAATGGTTAAAACTTCTACAATTCTTCTGAAAAGTGTAATTATATCAAAAGTCCCAATTATGCTACAATTGAATGAGAATTGGGATATAAAGATTCAATGCACATAGTTGTAGATAAATTATAAATTATTTGTATTCTAATTATAGATACTTTATTTTTTGTTTTTCACAAAACAAATTCGACTAAATCTTTGGTTTTCACTTAATTTTGGAATGAAGAGATTAAATGGTAATTAGTAATAACAAAGTAAGTTTCAAATCTCAATCATGTGGCATATGAATATAGGAATTTCTTGTTAAAACGACGGGACAAGAGAGGGTCTGGCGAGTTTATAGTCAACAAGCAATAATTCTTTTTATTACTTGTCGAAACAGAACCCATCTCTAATTTCATAATAAAGAAATGGTAAAATGGCTGCAAGTAGAATTACAAGCATAGAAATTAAGGATATACAACTTTAAATTTAGAGTTTCAAGTTTAAAATATAAAAACATGTAGTTTTGAATCTAGAGCTACAAGTTCAAAGGTTAAGAACAAATAGTCCTAAATTTAAAGTTACAAGCTAAAAAACTAAGGACAAATAGTCCTTAACTTAGATTTACAAGCTCTTAAATTAAGGACAGCTAGTCCTGAACTTACATTGACATGATCATAAGTTAAGGACACTTGGTCCTGAACTTAGAGTTGGAAGTTCAAAAATTAAGTTCAAAAATTAAGGACACTTGGTCCTTAACGTAGGTTACAAGCACAGAAATTAAGGATATGTAGTCCTTAACTTAGAGTTACAAGCACGGGATTAAGGACATGTACTCCTGAACTTCGAGCTCCAAGTTTAAAAGTTAAAGACGTGTAGTCCTGAACTTAGAGTTACAAATTCAAAAGTTAAGAACATGTAGTCCTAAACTTAGATTTATAAGCTCATAAATTAAGGACAACTAGTCATGAACTTACAATAACAAGCTCATAAGTTAAGGACATTTGATCCTTAATTTTATGTGTAGAAGTGTATTTTCGTCCGGGTGGACAAAAAATTTATTAAAAAAGTGACTAAAAACTAAATACATTTTAAATAATAGCTTAAAAATAAATACATATCTTATTACTGGCTAATTGTGCAATTCCCCTCTTCTTCTCCTGCCAGATAAGGACGAACCTTCTGGACTGTTGAAGTCCATAGGAAGTCATCCATGGGCTAAATGCAACATATCCAATTCCTATGCTGTGTCACTCATTTAAATTTGGGGTTCTGACACAGTTATTCATAAAAATAAAATTATTTATTTTTATCTATTTATTTATTTTTCTATCTATAAATTATATTTTCCACCCATAAAGTTTTTGTGGGAAATATTTTCTTTATACTCCAATTCTTTTTTATTTCTATGCTTCTTTTCTTTCTTTTTTTCTTTTATTTTTCTTTTCTCCTTTTCTATTTTCTCGTTTTCTTCTTATTTTTTTATTTTCTAATTTCATATAACTTCTTTTTTTATTATATTTTTTTCTCTTCATAATCTAATTTCATTTAATGTTTTCACTAAATTTTATTATTCTTCTATTTTATATTATTACTAAAGAAAAATTAAATTGTGTACCAATTAAATGTAGCTAATGCAATCTGAAAATATTAATGAATATATGATACTAATATAATATATAGCTATACCAATAGGGTATACAATTGTATGCAAAGAGTTAATAAAAATTAATTCAATTATTAAACTGAAATAATATCAGTTGTCAATAAAAAATTTAAAAAATTCTAAAAGGATCTAATTGTAAGAGTATACCTCTACATTATATAGCATACCATAACTTTTTTTTTTTTTTTGCATTTTCAATTTGCCTCTCACGTTGGATAAGCACTTAAAGCAAATAAAAAGGAAATAAGCAACTGAATTTACGGGTAATAAGTATACTATTATAGTATATTGTATACTATTACAACATACTGTTACAATATATTGCATATTGTTACAGTATACTATAATAATATATTGTGTATTATAATAGTATACTGTTACAGCATAACTATATACTCATTTAGTGTACTATTGCAGTATAGCTATATACTCCTACAATATATTGTATACCGTAGTAGTATACTATTGGTTAGTTGTGTTCTTCTTTGATTTTTAGCTGAAAACTTTGATCTCAATCATCTCAAATCAGCTCCAAATACTATCAAATTTCAGCATGAACTTCCAGAATGTATTACAAGCAATATTTAACAACACCCACTTTGAATTAAACAAGAAATCTTCAAAAATAAAAATTTTAAATTTCAAACAAGCAATATACCATTTTGGCATACAGTACAAATCTGTCTTCTTTGTTAGTTCAACATTAATTTCATCCCAAATTTTAAATATCTAGTCTAAAGTCTCCACCAAATTGACTCAGAATATAGCCACTTCCTCCAACTAATATTTTGAACATACCTAGTTAGAATCGGATCAAAATAACAACAAACTCAACAAACCCAATTTATGAGTTTCAAGCTTCAAGGTCCTCCAATGGCAGATTAATGTTTGTCACAATTAAATCTTCAAAAAATCATCATTAACATCAAAACTTGCCACAAAGAGTGTCGGCAATTAAAATTTGTTATTACATACATAACCTCACAAAATTGTAACAAACTGAAATCTTAAAATTTTTTATCCTTTTTGATAGATCTTTCTTTTTTAGTTTTTTTTTTGTTGGGACAAATGATAAAGATAGAAGAGAGAGGTAGATAGATCATATATCTAATGAAAATTTGTAAGGATATTGGCAAAAGGAAAGAAAGAGAAAAAGAAGAGAAAATGATAATAGAAGAAAGCAAAAAGGAGGAAAAAATTAGTTTTAACAAGAATAAAACAAGAAGTCCCCCCCTTTTAGGATTATTTCTCTTAATATTTATAGCTGTGAATCTTGCCAGCTGGCGATGACGGTTGTGACTGCGTCGAAGGGACGTCCGTGAACAATGAGTAGGTCGTGGTCTCGTTAATTAGGTCGAGTAACCTCGGAATACATTTGTTAGCGAATGATTATACCTTTTATTAGCCCAAACGAGCTTTGGAGCCAACTAGACACACCAATTATCGTGAATCTAGTTTTGAACCATACAGATATTCCCTCCGCTTATCGAAATCGTGCCTTGGTCGAGCTCGCTGAGCGGACTACGCTGGCTGTACCCTGAAAGGCTCGAAGGTGAGGGCCGAATATTACCTTGGACTTGGTCGTGATTGAAGACGACCGCAAACTATTTAAGCTGCAAACATCACATTGTAGAATTTGACGGTCGTAACCACTCCGTAGCGACAATCCTTGACTATAATGGAGCTGATGTTAGATGAATTCACATTCGACGACCGTAGTCGCAGTCCTTTGGTTGGTTTTTATATGAGGCATATCTGAAATGGCCGTGGCCGTTTATTCGTATGTATTTTTCTTTTGGTAGGAGACCGTAGCCACCTTATATTTAAGAGACGACGATAACCGTTCATTGCTTTGAGAGGGCCGTATCCGTCCTTACTTGGGGGATGGTCGTAGCCATTTCATATTCAGGAGACGACCGTAGCCGTTGTTACATACGAGATGGCTGTGGACGTTGTTACTTCAGAGATGGATGCAATCAATATTACTTTCGGAGGCGGCCGTAGCCAGCATTACTTTGAAGATGGTCGTAGCTACTATTGATTTAGAAATGGCCGTAGCCAATTACATATGTTTGAGGAGGATAGGATCATGCTTGCCGCGTATAAGGAAGGCGTCATATACTTAGTGATGCATGGGGCGTGCTTTTGGTGCCTTAGGACCGTTACAACTGTTTAAAGGGTGATGTGCCGATTAAAGGTTGAATGGTCGTTCCATGGTATATGTCATAATGATGTTCATTACTGTAGACCTGAACCATTTTGCGGTTGGTCAGACAGTTAATGATGGCCTTTGGGATTTGTGAAAGCCATTTATGCTTTGTCTATAAATAAATGGCTGTATCATTCAGTTCTTACTTTTCCAATATTTGCTTAAGTGAAATTCTGAGAGAGACAACTCTTCTTATTCTCATATCACTTCATCTTCTGCTCCTTGTTACTTCTTTCTTCATCGTTTATCGTTCTATCTTCATCTCCTCTTGCTTTTCCGGTGAACTTTGCTCACTTTCTTTTAATACGTTGATAATCGCGAATAAATCTCGTTCCGATATTGCTCATGTGGTAGTTCCGGTAGCTGAGGGTCCATCTACGGTGGTGAGAACCACCGATTTGGTGGATATTGACAGGTTCCCATCGGTGGCCGACATTCTTTCTCTGCCCGACGGCTCGACGACTGATTTCCCCGATTACGAAGGAGAGGACCAAGTGGAAGCCCCATTGATGGGAGAGGTAGGCATTGCCCAACTAAGGGATCAGTGTGACTATCTTCGTTACGCTGACATCGCCCTCGCTGGGAGCGGGGAGAGGGTACATGTAGACCATCGAGGGTATTGCATTTTCTACGCTTACCCTTTCAAGCTAGGATTCAAACTTCCTCTTCCAATGCTAGTGGTAGACTTCTGCCCCCTCTATAGGGTATGCCCTGGTCAGCTCGTCCCTTCCTGCTAAAAGCTATTGACGATGCTGATAAAATATGCGGAGTTGGCATGGAGGGAGATTACTCTTGGGCACGTAGTAACTCTCTACACCCCAGAGGGTACGAGGTACCATGATTCGGTTGGTCCCTCGTGGGGCCAATGGCTTAACTGTGGAACTCGATGATGAGGTTGATGCCCGTCTTATGAGCACTTTTTCTATATCAGGACCGAGCACCTGATGGCTTGTGCTACTGACTTCCCAGATCAATGGAACTATGCACGTAATTTTCTTTTACGTTGGTCTGAATTTCTTTTGATTTTATATCCTGTTTCATATTCGTACGTACTGACCTTCCTATTGTGCCGTAGCTGGAGGTGCACGGCTAGAACCGTTTTCCGGCATCCGCGAGTGGGTCGAGGCCGTGCTTCCTGTTGCAATGGGAATTCACACGTGGGCATTTTCTGGGAGGCCCATGGCTGTAGGCCCGCTGCTGGTAAGAATCTGACTTGCTATGTTGCTCTTATTTCATAGTACTCAATTTCTTTCTCGTGACCTTTCTTCCTTTGTTGATTAGGGCGACCACGCCGCATGAGGGATCCTTAGCTTGCTTTCTGCAGGCCGGGGAGCGACTTCGGTTGATTCCTCAGCGGCTCACTCTCCAGCACGGTCCGTGCACCGAGTTGAACAATCTTCAGGGGCCGTGCATCCCAGGGTGGAGTTTCCACTGAATGAAGAAGAGGAAGAATAGGAGAGGCCATTGGTTCAGCATAGGGTGGCGTTCTCCGGTCCTTTCAGTGGTGATTAGTTTGGATTCTCCACCATCGAAAGCAGAGGGGAATGCAATGGAGCCTGCCCCAGAGGGTGGGAGTTCAGTGGGGGTTTCCCCGGTTGGCTTAGTCCAAGGTGACACAGTCGCTTCAGCGATTCAAATTTCAGTCCCAGTTTCTGAGAGGGAAGGTAGTTCCTCAGCATCTATTTTGGTGGAAGAGACAGACGCCAATGTTTTGGCGGGTGTGGGTGCTTCAACTTCCCGAGCAGCGGAAGACTTGACTTCCAGGGCGGCGGAAGGAGGGGGCACCTCTGGAGAAGGGGATGATTCTGAGTCCGACTTGGACCCTGAGGACGTCCGCCTGTTCTAAGAGGGTTATACCCGCCCAACGGTACAAGCCGAAGGGGATTTTTGCTATGTGGAGATTCCTAATAAGCAGAACCTGCTGCTCGAGAAAGAGAATTTGGTGACGCTGTTCGAGGTTATGTGCTCAGAGGTGGAGAGACGTCCTTGAGGGGCATCTCAGATGTTGGGTTGATGAGCGAGGTGGCCGCTATGGGTATAAAGGTTCGTGTGAAGCCTTGGTTTATTTCTTTTCGTAGTGTATCTTCTTGTATTAACTGCTGTTTTTTTGCTGTATTCGTTATTATTGGAGATGGAGGGCATTCGCTGGGCCAACGTCTGCTCGGCAATCTTTGTGCGGTTGTTGGAGAAGTACCACCGCTACCGGAACCGATGCCGTAATTTGCATGAACGCTTAAGGAACGACCCGCAGAATTGGAAACTGGTAGAAGAGCTGGAGAGGAGGGAACTTCATATGCAGCAGCCCCTTAACAGGGTAAATGCTCTTGAGGGGAAGCTCCGTCAAAGAAATGAGGAGATAGACGCTGAAAGGAGAGCGGCCTTTAAGAGAGCGCCAAAAATCAGGCTATGGCAGCGGAGGCCGCTGAGGCTTTGACTAGGCAGGTGGACGCCTTAGAGACGGAGACTGGGACCTTGAGGAAGCAGGCAGAGGACGCCCTAAAAGAAGACTGTGGCTACTTTCCGAGAGAGGATGTTGGAGGGGTTCATTGCTGTTTGCGAGCAGGACGCCCGTGCTGTGGTGGACCAGATTGCGGCCTTGGAGGCCGAGAACCAACACCTGAGGGACCAGGCTGCTTCTTTCGGTCTTGCTCGTGAACTTTGGACGTTCGCCGAGGCCCAACTCGATGTGTATAGGAGGTTATGGGAAGTCGGTGTTGTGCCTGAGGCCACCTATGAGGAAGCTCGCCAAAAGGCTCGTGATGCTCACCTTGAATGCGATTTTGTCCCGTCTACGCCTGGGTTGATGATGGCGTCGAGGGCGCTGATAATGTTGAAGGTGGCGCCGAGTGAACAAAGAAAAAGTTTGTCATATTTGTTTAGTTTTCGTTCTCCTTTTCTCTTTCTTTTTTTTCCATTTGGCTATATTTTTTCTTTTTGCCGGCCCTGGGCCAATGTAACTAAGGGTAACCCCTTGTAGATATTGTAAATATATGCGACTTTTTTCCTTTCTGTTTGTTTTGTATCAATTTCATAAGTTTCATTTTTGCGCTCATTCGAGGGGGCCTTGCCTTAGAGTTTTTCTAGTGAGCATGCTAATGGTTTTGACCGGTTAGGTGATTTCGACCATTGTCTAATTGGTTCCTTGCCTTAAGAGGAAATTGGTGTAGATGGCTTTGGCCATAGATAGATGCTTTTGGTCATCGCCTTCCTCCACTTGGTGGGAGCGGGTTTTAGCCATGCTTGGGCAGTGCCGGCACATATCCTTAGTCCTAGTTCAGGCGTAGTCGGAATATTGGCCGTGGTGATGAAAAGCACGGCCTTGTAGTTCGACTTGGGCCGAACTTTACGTGGGCCAAAACTTTAGTTTAAGTTAGTCGTACTTACTTGAATGACGGGGGCGCTTGGACCGAGCAGGGGTTCGACCGTGGTTGAACATTTGGGAGCGTTCGGCCTCGTCTGATCGCGGCCCAGCTCGTAGCTTTGGAGACGTATACTCTTGGACTTGATTTGATCGTGGTTGAGTTTGCGACTCTTGCGATGGAGGCGTGTAACCTGAGTCCCAGTTATACTCGTAGTTGAACTTTTAGGCGGGGGAACGTAGCCTGAGTTGTCGTTCTACCGTAGTTGAACCTTTTGCATCTTTTAATGGCGAAGGCACTTGGCCTGAGTCCCCGTTCAGCTCGTAGTTGAACTTTTGGGAGAGGGCACGTGGCCTGAATTGTTGTTCAACCGTAGAACCTTTTGTATTTTTTAATGGAGAAGGCACTTGGCCTGAGTCCCAGTTCAACTCGTACTTTTGGGCGAGGGCACGTAGCCTGAGTTTCTGTTCAACTGTAGTTGAATCTTCATTTCCTAACAGCGAAGGCACTTGGCCTGAGTCCCAGTTCAACTCGTAGTTGAAATTTTGGGCGAGGGCAGTTGTTGTTCAACCGTAGTTAAACCTTTTGTATTTCTTAATGGCGAAGACACTTAGCCTGAGTCCTAGTTCAACTCGTATTTGAACCTTTGGGTGAGGGCACGTAGCCTGAGTTGTTGTTTAACCGTAGTTGAACCTTTATTTCCTAACGGCGAAGGCACTTGACCTGAGTCCCAGTTCAACTCGTAGTTGAACTTTTGGGCGAGAGCACGTAGCCTGAATTATTGTTCAATTGAAACTTTTGTATTTTTTAATGGCGAGGGCACTCTGCCTGAGTCCCAATTCAACTCGTAGTTGAACTTTTTGGCGAGGGCACGTATGAGTTGTTGTTCAACCGTAGTTGAACATTTTGTATTTATTAATGGTGAAGGCACGTGGCCTGAGTCCCAGTTTAACTCGTAGTTGAACTTTTGGGCGAGGGCACGTAGGCTGAGTTGTTGTTCAACCGTAGTTGAACCTTCATTTCCTAACGACGAATGCACTTGGCCTGAGTCCCAGTTTAAGTTGTAGTTGAACTTTTGGGCGATGGCACGTAGCCTAAGTTGTTGTTCAACCAAAGTTGAACCTTTTGTATTTCTTAATAGCGAAGGCACTTGGCCTGAGTCACAGTTCAACTCGTAGTTGAACTTTTGGGTGAGGGCACGTAGCCGGAGTTGTTGTTCAACCGTAGTTGAACCTTCTGTTTTTCTTAATGGCGAAGGCAGTTGGCCTGAGTCCCATTTCAACTCGTAGTTGAACTTTTGTTTTCTCCTGCATAACCCGTTTCATGTTGGCCGTTTGGATTTGATTCTGGTTTAGAATCTTGCATGACCCGTGCTTGTAGTCTTCTTGACTAGTTCGCATAGGTTACCCCGTTACAGATCTCGGTTCGAGATGCTTTTGTGTTTTATTCCTTTTTGGCAGGATCCTGTGTAAAAGGGGTAAGGTACCTTATGCGCATTTTTCCCGTAGGGATAGGGGATCTACTTCTTATTCTTCTTCTTTCCCTTGCTCGGAGACACGGGATGTGGAAGCAAGCTCGTGCCGAGGCTTTTGAATTCCTTTTGTCCGACGTGCCTCATTGGCTTGTTCGAGCTGGGTTGTATTCTTTCCTTTTTGGTCCAAGGATAAACTACACGATTATGCTATAAAATCCCTACATACGGCACCAAATTGTTTAGCTTAAAGTTCTAGTGTACCTCATAAGAATAAATCAATTAACGAAACAAGGGCCAATCATAGCAGTTCATATTAAATAGCCAAAGGCATAAAATAAAGAGATAAGATGCAAAGCTTTAGATCAAGACGGTAAAGGTGGAGAGCATTTTATTGATTAAGATTGACATGATATGCCTTTCCATGGAGAGGTTGAGAGCCTTACAATTGTTTTTTCTCTCTCTCTTTTAGAAGTAGAGGTGAAGAAGAAGAAGAAGCAGCCCCCCTTTTAGGGTTCTTTCTCTTAATATTTATAGTTGTGAATCTTGCCAGCTTGCGATGGACGGCCGTGGCTGCATCAAGGGACGTCCGTGAACAATGAGTAGGTCCTGGTCTCGTTAATTAGGTCGAGTAATCTCGGAATACATTTGTCAGCTAATAATTATACCTTTTATTAGCCCGAACGAACTTAGGAGCCAATTAGACACACTAATTATCATGAATCTAGTTTTGACCCATACACTCAGTTTAATCCTTTTAAGTTTGTCAAAAGTTATCACAACTTTTTGTCTCAATTTTCATAACTCTAGTTTTTAGATTCAGCGAAAACTAGGAGTTTTTCATCTCTAGTCGGACAATAACATGTCCACTGCATATAATATACATTATACACCAAATCAATCTCGATGGCAAAACCTCTAACGTGATAGACCATTCCTTTAAACAAACAACTTCTAGATTCCTAACTTAGCTATTATTATTATAAATTCATGGGACAATTTATGTGTATTCCCAAAATAAAAACAACAAAAAGGGTCAAAATATACCTTTAAACTACGCAAAATTGAGTTGAACTGCCCGTAGTTATTTCTTTGCGACAAACATGCCTATGTTGTCAATACTTGCTCTAAATATATTCTTATTTTAAATGCCTCATATAAAGGGCTTATTTGGTCCCACGGGTACACTTAGAGAGTATATTTGGCTCATTAAAATTCTTAAGCTTTTATGTTAGTGTGTTATATTGTTTGGTTCACAATAATTTAATACACTACAAAAAAACAGCTGATTTGCGACTGAAAGTTTGCGACCAAAAGAATCAGTCACAAATTTGCAACCGATTCAATCTGAATTTTCAAAAATAATATTTGTTATATATTTTTTAATTTTTTCGACTATTTTTTTGAGAACATTGGTCGCAACGTTCCGCGTAAAAATCCGGGATAAACTATTGTGGCGGATTCAGTCAAAAACTAAAAGTCAAATAATTTATTTGACCATCTGCGTCCGTTTCGGTCGCAAATAATTTTGAACTCTGCTAAAATTATTTGTAAAATACTAACCCGCCCAAATGAGCTAAAATTATTTTGTAAAATACTAGCCCGCCTCACCAAAATGAGCTAAAGAATAGAGAAGACCTAATTATTCTAAGAAAACCACCTCCAAGATACAACCGATGTAACGACCCGACCCGTCGTCTCAGGTATTTCTTTACCGTTTTTTCCATTCTATGCTTCTATATATTTCATTACATGTGTTTGGAGAATTGGAAGTAACTCGAATAGAGTTCGGTTAGAAATGAGACAACTAGTCTCTTTATGAGAAAGTTAGTTTGGAAAAGTCAACCGAATATTGACTTATGAGTTAGAGCTCGGAATGAATTTTCGATGATACAAATAGTTTCGGGTGATGATTTGTGACTTAGGAGCGCAATCACAATTGAATTTGGATGTCCGGTGTAGAATTAGGCTTGAATTGGCTAAGTTTGAATTTGGCAAATTACGGTTGATAGGTGAGATTTTGATCCGAGGGTCGGGATGGAATTCCGAGAGTTGCAGTATCTTTGTTAGGATATTTTGGATATGCGTCCTAAGTTTTAGGTCATTCGTAGGTGTTTAGGTCGGGGTTTTTGATCAAATGCAAGTTTTGAAAGTTTTAGTTTGACTTAGGTTTGAATCCGTGGCAATTTGATAATTTTTGTTTTTTATGATAGTGTTTTCATGCTACGAGCAAGTTTGAATGAAGTAATAGAACGTATATGTGCTTTTGGTTGAGGTTCCGAGGTCCTCGGGGTGATATCGGATGGCTAAAGGGGAATCTTGAATTAGAAATGCAGCAGAGAATTTACTCTATGCGATTGCATAGGTAGGTCTGCGATTGCATAGAAGGTTTTGGAGGGGCCATGGATTTGCTCTATGCGATCGCGTTAAGGGCTGTGCGATCGCATAGGTGTGGTAATTGTTTCAATGCGTTCGCACTCCAGGAGATGCGATCGCGTAGTGCAATTTGGACCTGGGGTCCCTGGCAATTTTTGTTCTATGCGAACGTAGAGAAGGTTATGTGATCGCTTAGAAGGGGAAGACTGTGTTTTACGATCGCAGAGCTTGTCATGCAATCGCGTAAGAGGAATTTGAGGGCCTGGATTTTTGGCCTATGCGATCGCAGGGGTAGTGATGCGATCGCATAGGGGTCGCTATAGTAGTCAGACAGAATGTTTTAAAACCCTTTGATCCGCGACCCACATAATTTCCATCATTTTTACTCCGCTAAGAGAGCTTTTGACCGATTTGAAGAGGGTTTTCGATGGATATTGATTAGAGGTAAGTCTATTGACTTAGAATCACCATTTTATTGAAGAATCGACACTCAAATTTATGAAAGTGGGTTGAAATTGTGAAGAACTAGGGCTTAGTTTTTTAAAACGACTTTTAGGAATTGAAAGGCCAGTTGAACTCCGTTTTCGGTAAACTTTATATGTACGGTCTCGTGAAGAGACGGGGAATCCGTTGATTTAATTTTTAGATTTTTCCGAGAAGTGGATCCGGGGCTCGGATTTTACAAACTTCATGAATTTTAGTACTTTTCGAGTATTTTTAATTGGGTTATGTTTCTTTAACCCATATTTATGTATTCGTTGTAATTTTGCCTAGATTTGATGCGCGAGGAAGTCGATACAAGAGGAAAAGGCATTGCGGACCAGTCTACGGCCGGTTAGAGGGGTGTAGTTTGTATAGATGATGGCCTCAGGGTTTGAAACCCCGGTTTATCACATTGTGACGCTATATTAGGCTGTGAATCGCACCCCATGGCAGGTGCGTGATTGTTTATAACTGGGGATTGTGACTTGGTCCATCCCGAACAAGAATCTTACTATATTGGCGACTGATACGCACCCTGTATTGAATATATCTGAGCTTATTACCATGTTTGGGGCCTTGAGCCGATTTGTAGCATCCTCAGAGGATGAGTATCATTGTGATAGCATGATTTGTATAATCATTGATCTCAGTCCTGTGTTTAATCACTGTTATGAAATGCTAAGTCACTTTTCCTGAAATTAAATAACTAAATTATATGCTTCTTAATAATTAGAAACTGGAAAATTAATTGAATCTGTTATGTTACTCATATGCATACTGTGGACTGAGTATGGATCGGGCTGCACACCGCAGTAATGATATGATGATATTGCGCTTGGGCTGTAGGAGCCCCTCCGGAGTCTGTACACAACCCCAGTGAGCGCCGTTGACATTAAATAGATCAGGCTGTACGCCGCAGCTAGTCATGTTCATTGCATTGCATTCTTGCATTATACTTGACTGATGTACTTGATATTGTTTTGTTGTTGGTTCATAGTTAATATGTCGGATTGTTAGTTTTAGCTTTACTTTGTGGCATTTCGTGGATTTCTTAACTTCAGACATTTTATATAATTATTACTCACTGAGTTGATAGTACTCACCACTACTCCCTGCACCTTGTGTGCAGATTCAGGTGCACCGGAGGCTTAGTTGAGCAATCGTTGTCTCCAGAGCATATCAGAGTTGTTGAGGTAACTTCTTGACGTTCGCAGGACCGGACTACTCCTCCTATTTCAGTTTTATTTACATACACATTTCCATACTTGCGTATTTTTGTTCAGATAATTGTTATCCAGTTTGTTTTAGAGGCTCTAGACTCGTGACACCGGATCTAATGGGAGTGTTTTTATCAGATTTAGTATCTCTCTGTATTATTTTTCTCTAAATATTGGATTATTATTCTAAAGGGAAAACGGTCAGAACAGCCCCTAACGTATTGACTCCAGGTTAAAAATGCCCTCCGTTAACCTATTTTGAAGAAAATGCCCCTACCGTTAAAAATGTGCCATATTTGTGCCCCTAAGTCTAACAACTGACTGTACTTATATTTAAAACGGTAGGGGCATTTTTTTCAAAATAAGTTAACGGTAGGGGTATTTTTAAACTGGAGTCAATACATTAGGGGCACAAATATGCCAGAACTTTAACGGTAGGGGCATTTTTTTCAAAATAGGTTAACGGAGGGCATTTTTAAACTGACGTCAATACGTTAGGGGCAGTTCTGACCCTTTTCCGTATTCTAAAACTATTACATTTTTATTAAATTGTCGATTTTTATCGTTGAATTGAGAACGCTGTTGGTCAGCCTTGCCTAGCTTTTGGGTTGGGCGCCATCACAAATGGATTTGGGTCGTGATAATCACCCCTACCCTCTCCCCCCTCCCCCTCCCCCGATTTCGTCTTTTACAAATGACCCACCCCTGACTTCATCTCCCTCACACCACCTCCGATTTGTGTTAAAGCATGAACTAGAGATTGACTGGGGTTTTCTAGAGTTGAGAGCCACGGCATTTGACTTGGCTATTTACCACTGGCACAATTGCACTGAATTGGACCAAGCAAAATTCTTTCAGTTGCTTGATTTTACAGCTGCTCTCTCTAAAACAACTTCACATCTCAGCTCCGAGGTACTTCCATCTAACCATTTAAATGCCTGATCATCATATTTTCTTAATATAGTGAATTTTTTGACTGTAGATTAGTAGTTTTTTAAAAGCCCTTCAAGTGAACCACTTTAATTAACTCAAAATCTAGATTATGAGATACTATAACTGTGAGTATTTTCTGCTGAAACTAATTAATTTTTCCCTTTCTTATAGTTGTGAGTATTTTCTACTGAAACTTTGTTCCGATTACTTAGAAGTTTGTTAGGGCCCTTTTGCACTATAACGCATCCCTTTTTTGCTATCTATTTGATGACAAATACATAAAATGGCATCATAATTGAATCCTATTTTTAACCGTAAAGATCACATGTTTCCCCTTTTGCAAAGCAATAGGTAAATCTCCAGTTCAAGATATAGTGCTGCTTATTTTTGTAATCATTCAGAAACTTTTTACTTAAAATGCCATTGTGTGAAACTACTTACCTTTTGAGCTTATATGTTGCTACAAGGTAGGTGGAAGTTGTATCATATTTCTACCACCAAATTAAGATTATATGTAACAAATTTTATGTACTAGGAGATCCTTTATCAAAGGGAGTTTTATTCTGTTTGTTTGGATAGAACAAATATTCCTGTTGTAGATACCAAAAGGAATTTCAGCCACCTGTTTTTAGAACCTGTGTCTTCAATTTTATGGTTTGTAATTCATCTCGTTTTGCTGGTGATGCCAAAAGGAATTTCAGCCCATGTATTTTGTTGATGCACGTACCATTTAATTATTAATATAGTTGTTGGTTGCTATTTGATTGACTTATTTATTTGCAGAAAATATCCAAACTAATACCGAGAATCGAAAAAAGTTGAGGTATTCACACTTATGAGTTTCTGTCCTTCTTGGTCTCATATAAAATACCATTTTGTTGTATTTCGGATAATTACTGTTAGAAGCTATAGTTGAGATTAATGTTCAATTATTGTTACTACACTTGTATTAGGTCCGACTTTTGTTAGAAGTCTTTTGTTAAGGTTAGAAATTTGTATCAGTATGTCCTTGTAGAGAACTTGGAAACTATAGTCTTAATAGTTGAAGTCTTAATAGTTGAATTTTAGAATTTAACAACACATTTGTCATTCACAAGGGAAATGTAGTGGTGTCTTTTTGTTTGGTTGCATAATGGGATTTGTAGGAACATATGGATAATTTGACCATGCTTAGATTACTTTGTATGCTAATCCGTGGCTATATTTTTGTGTTTTTCAGTTGCTATACTTTTCTTGGACTCTGTCTTGTGAGTGTTGTATTGTTTCGCTTCCAAATTTATTACACAGATGGATTCTCGTGGTAAAAAAATAAAAAAAAATCTAAGAAAAAGAAACACACTTTACCTAGTACACTTTAGAGAGATGCTAATCTGGTGCATGATAACTTCAGGAAGAAAGCACAGAAGCTGATAACAAATTCACATCATGTTACTAGGAAAGGTGGCAAAAAGCCTAATTGGATACGTGAAGATATCTGGAATCAGCTCTTGGCGAAGTGGAACATCCCTGATTGGAAGAAGAAGAGTGAACAAGAAAAGTTAAACACAGCTTCTACTAAGGGTGGAACATTGCATATGGGAGGTTCTATTAGTTTTGAAGCTCATCGTTGGAGAATGGTAATTTCATTATAAAATATTCTTAGTTTTACAAGCATGTAAATTGAACATACATAAAGGGTCTAAAATGCCCTTCAACTATCAGCGTAGGTCTAAAAATTTCATTCGTCCATCTATTGAGCAAAATATGCCCTTCGGTTAATGTTTTTGGCTCAACAATAGCCTTTGTTAATTTTTGTGGCTCAAAAATGCCCTTTGCGTTAACGAAGGGACACGTGTCATCCTCTTGTTGGCTCATTCTAAATATTTCTTAATTTATTAAAAAAACTCATTATTCACACATGAAAAATAATTTTCTAAAGAAATTAAAAAGGGATTTTTTTCCAGTATTTAGCAAAAAAATAAAAAAAAATTAAAAAACTTTTTCTAAAATACTTACAAAAATTTATTAATTTTTTTTCGTAGAAACTCGAAAAAATCCTTTTTCCTTTAGTTTTTAGTAAAAAACTGTTTTAAACTTTTTTTAAAAAATTGGATTTTTTTTAGAAAACTGTATTTTTTTTGTAAAATCTGTTTTTTTAGAAAGATGAATTTTTTTAAAATCTGTTTTTTAGAAAATCGAGTTTAAAGAAACAAATTCTAAAAACAGATTTTTAGAAAATCCAGTTTAAAAAAATACAGTTTTCTAAAAAAACAGATTTTACAAAAAAATCCAGTTTTAAAAAAAACTGTTTTTACAAAAAAAATCCAGCTTTTTAAAAAGGTGTAAAACAGTTTTTTTTTAAAATGTTTTAGAAAATCCAATTTTTACTAAAAACTAAAGAAAAAAAGGACTTTTTCCAGTTTTTACAAAAAAAAAATTAATAAATTTTTGTAAATATTTTAAAAAAATATTTAAATATTTTAAATTTTTTTTGTAAATATTGGGAAAAAAATCCCTTTTTAATTGCTTTAGAAAATTATTTTTCATGTATGAATAATGAGTTTTTTTAATAATTTAAGAAATTTTTAGAATGAGTCAACAAGAGGATGACACGTGTCCCTCCATTAACGCAAAGCGCATTTTTGAGCCACAAAAATTAACAAAGGCTATTGTTGAGCCAAAAACATTAACGGAAGGGCATATTTTGCTCAATAGATGAACGGATGGCATTTTTAGACCTATGCTGATAGTTGAAGGGCATTTTGTAAATAACATCTCAAGAAACTGATTCTACTATTTAATTCAAAGCTAAAGCGTAAAATTAGGTAAAATGACCAAAATGCCCCTCAGGAAAACATCTCGGAACCAGATGAATTTAACATTTTCAGAACCCTCGTACTCTCATGAGTCTAACCATATAAAAAATCCCAAATCGGAGGTCAAATTACCACTAAAAACAAATAATTAAGTCTAAGAAGTTTCATCCAATTTTCCCCCAATTTTGACCTTGAATTTGAATTCTAATGGTGGATTTAACTAGATATTGATTGAAAATAAATAAACGAGGTTAAAGAAATATTACGCACTGATCGTCTCTTCAAAATCCACCCAAAATCGCTTTCTCCCGAGCTCGCAATTGATTTTTCAACTTTTGAAATAAACCTTCGGATTATCCTATTTCTGAACAGTCATTTCCGCTTCTGTGGTCCTGCTTTTACGGAAATACCAGTCGCTTCTGCATTTTCTTTAAACTCTCCAATTTCTGCTTCTGCGGTTTCTTCATCGCATAAGCGATTCAACTTCTGTGAAAATCCCTCCGCTCCCAAGCACTTATCGTAATATACTATTGCACTCTCCCGAGATACACTAGCTAGCTTTAATTAACACAGTTAAATTAAGATTGCACCCAAGGCTTCGTTATTCCTAATCCCGCCTTCAAACTCGCAGTTATAGGTTCCTCTTATTACTTTAGGAGTGGTGTTATTCAACAATAACCTAAATATGCACTCTTTTCCAAGTTATGCACACTAAATAGGCACAGCTAATTGAGGATCCTGTCAATTAACTACAACAAGAACATAGTTGAATAAATATAGATTAAAACCGGCAATTTTGCATTAACAAACGAGAAGTTCAACCCTCAGTAGGTTCCATCAAGACCTTAGAAGGGAAATTAGTTACTCATAACTATGGGTAAACAAACTAAAATAATATTCAACATAATCAAGCAATAAAAATCAAAAGGGAAGAAGAAATATGTTTAATATATTCTCTCACACTTGTTTTTCCTTCCAAGAACTCAAAGAAATCAATACATGCCTTCAATGGGCGAAACCTAGTGACTAATATAGGTTTTTGGGCTAAAATTTCACGTTTGAAACATTTTCCCTTGACCATCAGCACGCCTATCGCAGTTCTGCGGCGGTCGCGGTAGAACCGCGGCCAAACACCTCCATGGAAACCAATTTTATCTGCAGCTGCCTTCCACCGCGGTTCTGCTGCGGTCGCGGTAGGATCGCGACAGCCCCCTTTCTCTGATTCTTCAGCTTATTTTTGCGTGGTTCACTTGGTGTTTTCCACAATTGGCCTCTTTTTCTTCATTTTTGAATCCAAAAGTGCTCACCAGCCATATATTGCCTCCACATCAAGAAAAACACTAATAAGAGCATTTTGTCATCACTTTCATTATCAAATCTATACAAGAAAATGGTTATTTAGGGCCTGAATATAGTTAAATTCACCTATTATCACCTAACACGGACTCGCTAGAAGTTCCAAATCATATAGCACAACATCAAAACGACGAATCAAATCAAAAATCAAGTTTATAAACTTCAAAATCTTCAAATATCGAAACCCATGTCGAAACCTATCAATTCTATTCGAAATGACGCCAAATTTTACAGACAAGTCTAAAATAACATAGCGGAGCTATTCCAACTCTCTAAATTGCATTCCGATCCCGATATCCAAAAAGTCAACTATGGGTCAAACTTCTTCATTTTCCAACTTCAACTTTCGCCGAAATGCCTCAATTTACTCTATGGACCTCCAATTTTGAATCCGGATGCGCGCCTAAGTCCAAAATCACCATACGAAGCTGTTGAGATCATCCACGACACATTTCGGGGTCGTTTATCCAAAAGTTCTATTCTGGTCGACTTTTCACCGTTCTAACTTCCAAACAAGGTTTCTTCTCTAAATTTGATTATAAACCATCCGAAAGCTGAATTCCACCATGCGCGCTAGTTGATACTCATATTATGAAGTGGTTCCACACCTTATGCCGTTGTACGGAGCTTAATTTCTCAAAACAGCCGGTCGGGTCGTTACATTACGAGAGAAAGACGGTGAGAGAGAGTTTGGAGAAATAAAGAATAATTGATGAGAGAGGTGGCAGTGAGGAAATAGGAGGAGAGAAAAAAGAAAAAGTAAGTAACTAAATTCCCTAACTTAAGGCACTAATAATGGATTGTATATAATTTGTATTTAATCTTTATTTAGGGTGGTTAATATACAAAACTAGGACAATTTTGGTAAATAAGTTGCAAATATTGTATAGGAAGGAGAAAATTCGGACCAAATATACCTCTATATAAGGTCGTTTAAAATAATAGGTCGTTTGGTAGGATGCATTAAATAAAATAATGCATGCATTAGTTTTGTGTATTAATAATACTTTGTTGGTATATTTTTTGAACATATGCATTAGTTATGCACCCTATTTGGTATTATCATATAGATAACTAATGCATAGAAAACCACGGTATTAGAAATGCAATGAGTTTTAATGCATGCATTAGCTTAGCTAAAGATAAAATTATCCTTCAAAATTTATGCTTGATTATATGCTATTATATTAATGCAAGTTTAAAATAATCCAAATAGTGAGAAATAAAATTATTTCCTAGTAAAATAACAACAACAACAACAACAACTACCCAGTATAGTCCCACAAAGTGGGATCTGGGGAGGGTAATATGTAGACGAGCCTTACCCCTACCCGAAAGGGCAGAGAGGCTGTTTCCAATCGATCATCGACTCGATCATCGACTCAGTGAAGGAAAGGAAAAACAAAAACACAGACATTCCTAGTAAAATAAATACTTAGCAATTTTTTATAAATAAATATTTAATCTTATACTATAATATAGGTTGATAAATCAAATAATTTTTTAATATTTTTTCATATCAGAATATTCCTCAATATATGTATCTTTTAAAAAGATAGAATAACGGATTGATTTTGAGGATATTTTTATAAACAAGCAATTCTCTTTGAAATTGTTAATGTCAATCAATCCAATCTATGAGTAGACCTTGTTCTACTGAAATTTTGTTCTTGGAAGGTTTTTCTTTGAATATGCACCTTCAACAAGCAGGGTTGGTTGGAACCTGCAGTTCTTGAATTAGGGTGCAATTGTTGTTACCCCCAAGAAACACTGTTTTTTTTTCCTTTGGGTAAACTATACATTATAGACACTCTAATATATAATAGCCAGCAACATGTATTTCTTTTGTATATTAATGTATAATATACAATATATATACACACATATATATACATAGTCAATGTATTTTTTTTTATGTTGCCTAGCAAATATAATTATTTTTGGCCAAATGTGTAACTTGTCCCTTTTTTTTAAAAAAAAGTTCAAGAGAACTTTCCAAAGAATTTCTTAATTTCTTAGAATATTGTTTTCAAAGAACTTCCGCAAAGGGTTGTCTAAGCAATCGGTCGTTTCTTAGTATTGGTTCCAGTACGGGGAGTTATACTCTTGAAACTTTCCTAAAAAAGCTATTTAAAGAGGCCTAATTTCTTTTTTCTTTTTTCTTTTTGGTAATCTACTCTCGTGCGCACTGATAGTATGAAGACATTTTATAATTAGTGTATTTCAATTGGTTGACAAATTATTTATCAGTCTTTTAAATTGTATGCCTATATATTATAAATATATATTTATAATTATTTCTTCAATGATCTGACTGTTTTCAGTTTTTATAAATAATGTACTGTCAAAACCTCTATAACCACTTGTCGAATTACATTGGGTTTGTTGTTATTGTTGCAAATCTCTCTATAATAGTTTTGTTTGTTCAAATATTTTTGGATGTTATAGCGAACAGCTGCTATAAAAAACATATTTTATTACAAAACATGAAATTTGATTTGGGGAAAACTTTGGCTTTTACCGTAAAGAGTCCTTATATAAGGAAGTTAATAGAAATGCTATTTAGTAGTCAATTTTTCTTGCTTTCTTCGTCTTGGTGCAAGTGAGGATGTTCCTTGATGTTGTTTTGTTGCAAAGAGGGATAGGGTGGACGACAACAACATGGGCAGACTTACAAAATCAACGTTGATCAATTGAACATTATTTATTAAAAAATTATATTATTTTAATAAGTCAAATAATATTTTTTATACATATATATAGTATAAACTTGCACTCTTAAATTTTTTTTGACTTAGGTCGCTATCAACGATAATACATAGTCGGACTGAGAAATTTTGAAAATAAAATAAGTTACCTGTTATAATAGATAATAAATTTATATATTGAGTATGCGTATAAATTAAACTCTGTAGTACGTCAATTTCGGGTTAAGGCTGTAATAGGGACATTAATTGTGCTAGTACGAAAAGGTATTTAAACTTTTGGCAATTTCGCAATATTTACCTAGCATTTCTTCAACATCTGTCCTCCATCTTCATATCCTCTTTCCTTTAGGCGAAATTCATCCGAAGTTTCAACATCAAACTTTCTCTAATAACCTCTTATAAACGTCATTAGAATATATAATTGAGTTTCTCATTATAATATGTGCTCCCCACTACAGACGGAAATTTCATTAAGGGTGTTATATATATATATAGTTATATATATATATATATATATATATATATATATATATATATATATATATATATATATATATATATATATATATATATATATATATATATATATATATTAAGAAAAATTTAACCTTATATAAAATGTGTAGTTAAGAGAGTGAGACGAGCCCCCTCCGCCTCTCCAGGCCAGCCACAGAAAGTCACTCTCATACAACTTATAAATGACTTAATTGGAAGCTCCATAAACAGTTATCACTTTTCTTTAAACTTACAAGACAACCTAGTCTTCCTTGTTTTACGTTTCAATTTCCACCAAGACTTGGTCAAGTCTACTCTTTTAGTAATTAACTTAACAATACTAAAATGTTGTAACAAAGTCCTATATAACTAGAAGCAAATTTCCCATTTTCTCAACCAGCCCACATAGCCTTAACCTTCCACAAACAATCTAGAAGTTCAAAGAAGAAAAAATATCTTAATGGAGAGGAAACCAAGTGCCAATGTAGTCCTTATACACTTCAAAATATTCAACTCAATCATCAAAATTCACAACATTTTATCTAATGCCTACACTTTTGCGAAAGCTTTTTCAAAGTCCATCTACACTAAATGGAATCTTATTTGGAGAAGCAAGAAGCTTCATAACTATCAACAACTTGATTCCAAAGACCAATATTACATCAGCTCCAATTTGTATAACTCAGACTTGTTCTTGAATGAACAAAAGATTTGCATGAGTGAGCTAGACCTAAACGTCGTGATGGATAAGCTTGGCATTACATGGGAAGAAGAAGAAAATATTGGTATGTATGATTTATTAACACTGCTAGATGAGAAACCTAATTTGGAAGAAGTAAAACAAGTTTTCGATATGTTTGATGAGGACAAAAATGGGTTTATTGATGCATTTGAGCTGCAAAGAGTTCTATGCAGCTTAGGTATAAAAGAAGGTTGTGACTTGGAAAAATGTACAAGGATGGTCAATGCTTTTGATGATAATGGTGATGGAGTCATAGATTTTACTGAGTTTGCAAAGTTCATGGAGAAATGCTTTATGTACAATCCTTCCTAATATTAGTATTGCCACTACTATCTACATGAGTAAGCTGTTAATTGTAATATGTTTAGAAGGAAATATTTTGTATTCAATTCGGGTTTATGTTGGCAACAATTGTTTTCATCCCATGTTTTTTTCACTAAGGATGTTTATTTGTGTTGTTCAACCTTGACACATGACACATTGTTATATCTATTCTTGGAGCAGGACTCGAGTTAACCGTAGATGAGTTTAAGTTTTATTAATTGAATTAATAAACAATTTGCAATTATGAAAACCACAAATAACTGTTTACACTGAGCATTGTCACTCTTCAAAATTGGCTGGAACGTGATAACACTCAACCTACCTTACGCGTCGAGAAAGCCCTGTTCAATCTAACTGTAAGTGTTACTAAGGTTATTAAAACAAACCAAATACGAATAACTCTTATGTTATATCCATCTAAAAATAACTAACAAACATTTAGCAAAACTTTAGCTGAAAAATGTGAACCAACCAATAGCGAGTTATGAACCTCTAAGGATTAAACTGAAAATAATATGTTCGTCACATTACTGGGGAATAAAAGAAAAAGTATCTGAATAACAGGTCTAGAAGTAATCAATTACTGATGAAAGAAATCAATAGAGTCTGCCTACTGGATTCAAGAAGTCCGGAAACTAGTCATGAGCTTTGTCACCTACACAATTAGCGCCTACCACACGACATGGTAGGCCAAAATGGGCCTTGTTAAGTGTTTACCATAATTTTTTTATTATATTTGATTTTTTATTTGTTGAAGAAAAGGGTAATACAATTATTTTAATTGGGTTTTCTTTTTTGTAGAAGAAAATTATAATTCTCCTACATTTGGCTAGTGTTCTTTTTTTGTAGGAAAAAGTTTGGACTTCTATAAATTGAGGATAATTCCTTCTCATTAGTAGCATCCACAATGTAGCCATATGGAGTTTGAGAGTCATGTTTAGGGGGAGAACTTTACGGGACAAGTGTTAGTGTGTCATTTGTGTTTGCCTCTTCGTGAAGGTGTTCTCTCGATATTTTGTACTCTCTTTTTATTATAGTGGATTGCTCATCTCCGTTGTGGACGTAGGTCAGTTGACCGAACCACGTTAAATATTTGTGTTTCTTTTAAGGCTGTATTATGGTCCGGGCCTGGCCCGAGACCGGCCCAGGACCGCGGTCCTAACGGGCCTTGCGAGTCGGTTCTGGTGGGCCTGGGCTCTGGTGGTGCAAAAGCCCGTCGTGGGCCGATTCAACCAATTAAGATTGGGAGACCGAGGCCGTCAAGCCCGGGACCGGAAGGCGAGCCTGAGCTGGTTCAACTGGGCCTAACGGGCTCCAACGGTAATAATTCAAAAAAAATTATATTTAAAAAATGGCCAACGGTCAGATTTTAAAATCTAGCCATTGGCCTTGTATTTTGATCCGTTGGAAAGTTTCAAAAGTAGCCATTTCGCCCCCAAACTTTTTATAATTACACATTTTCCAATTCTTAACTATAAATAACCCCCCCCCCCCCCCACAACCCATTCTTTCATTTTTACTCACAAATTCATCAATCTCTCTCAGTCTCTCTCTAAATTTCTTCTATATTTGCTTACTTTATTATTGCAATTTGGTAAAATATTGTGAAGTTGGTGAATTGAAGTATCAAGTCTTCAACGATATTCAATTTTCAATAAGTTGTTCGTCAATTCGATAAACTCGTTCCAACTCTTAAGTTTTAATATTATGGTTTTGTTAGTTTTTTTAGTATAATTATAATTAATATGATATTTTCTTTGAAATTGTTTTTTGGTGGTATGGGTAGGGAAAAATCTAAAATTGGTGAATGTAGTAGCCAAGCTACTCCTCCTCCCCCGACTCCCCACCCTGACCCTGACCTGTTACCCCTCCTCCTCCACCTATTATTCTTGATAGAGATCACCATTGCTTTCAATTTTCCGATAGTCAATTTTGCTATGATGTTGCACAAGGTCAACAATTAAATGAATAAGTTATGAATGTTCTTTATCCTAATGAAACTATATTTGAAAATGATGAGGAAAATGATGATTTAGATGAAACGCATTCGGATTTAGATAATACACCTACTAGTCATGTTGTTAATGTCACGACCCAAAATCCACTAAGGGTCGTGATGGCGCCGTACACCGCTGTCAGGAAAACTAACCAAATTACTTAAACAAAATCTTGTTTTTAACACTTTGGAAATACATGATTTTTCTTCAATATTTCGAAATTTAACCCAGAACACGGAGTCGCAAGTGCATGAGCTTCTACTGATAAGAGAAATAAAAATACATCATCCGTCGGGAATACAATGGACGAAAAATAAATCCAGTACTGGAAAAGGACTACCCTAGCTGCGGCCGCCTCAAATGATGCAGCTTACCTAGTCCCAGAATTACCCGTGCTGCTATGTCTAGTAGATCACTGGAATCACATATACATGTGCAACAAAATGCACAAAAAGTGTAGTATGAATACAAAAACAACGTGTACCCAATGAGTGTCCTGCCTAATCCCGAAGTAGTAGAGACGAGATGGTCAACTCTGACACTCACTAGCAGTCCAATGACTATTTATCCTTGATAAATATATTCAAGCAGTGGATTTGTTTTATAAACATGATTCTAATCCAGATATGGGAAAACAAGTAGTCATATAATTCTTCCATGGAACATTCCCTTAGATTTCTTGTTATTATTAATAAGATGATCTCGAGCCATAATGTGGCATAAAACAACTCAAATGAGTTCAAGATAGCAGCACAAACATGCGCAAATCATGCCAAGATCGACGGCCCGCTCCAATAGAAATATAAAGTGTGCACTGCTGAGGGTCGAGCGGCCCATACAATAGATGCATCCATTTCACCGAGGCGATCGGCCTGTTCCAGCAGAAATATAAATACACACAGATCGATAATCAGTCAAACAATCAGCATGGAGCAAATATCCAAGTAAGGTCAATTTCCTTTTAATAATTTTAGAAAAATATAGCTTTAGTATTTTTAGAAATCTGCTTGTTGATTCAATATGATTAAAGCATTTCAAGCCATCCATGATTTACGAGTGATCCAAGTATAGGATGCTTTTGGGTCCTAGACTACCAGGACAATAGCATAATAGTAGTTACGCACGGACTCTCGTCACCTCGTGCGTACTAGCCCCCACAATTAGGAGCACATAATAAATTTAACTCACCTATGGGGTGGTTTCCCCCTCACAAGATTAGGAAGGAGACTCACCTCGCCTGAAGACTCAATATCGGCATTCTTCATTCCTCCAAAGACTTGAACCAACGCAAAAATACTCCAAAACTAGTAAAATAACGGCAAGCTAATGAGAATATACTCAAATACTTTCTAACAATTAAAATTATAAAATTGCCTAAATCCGTTTAGTGAAATGACCAAAATACCCTCGGGCCCACGTGCCCGGGAATCCAAAATTTCTCGAAGATAAAGGTTACCTATGACCTTAGGAACTCAAATATATGAATTTCTCCTAATTCCATACTAAAAATTGTGGCAAAAATCCAACATTATAATTTTCTAGGTTTCCAACCAAAACCCCAAATTTTATACTAATTTTCACGCCCTAACCCATACATATCAATGTATGTAGCTCATAATGGGTGGGAAAACTTACCTTAGCATGGTTGATGAAGATCCTCTCTTGAACCCTCCAAAAATTGCCAAATGAAGTGGGAGAAATGAGTGAAATGAACAAATCTCGACTTAAGAATAATCCATCTGGCTTCAGCAATTTTCGCTTCTGCGGAATATTTTCGCACCTGCAGAGTCCTCTTTTGCGGTCCTGGGCTCAGCCCTCCCTTCCGCTTCTGCGATCACCTCTTCCGCAAATGCGATCTCGCTTCTGCGGAATCTAGACTGCATCTACTATCCTCGAGCCTCAGATCAAAGCTGCTTCTGCGGTCCACCCCATCGCCTCAGCGGGGCCGCTTTTGCGGTCCCATTTCAGCATAAGCGGAAGTACCAGATACCAGCTGCCAGCTCTTCCAAAAATCCAACTTTCGATCCGTTAACCACCCGGAATTCACCGGAGGCCCCCGGGACCCCAACCAATCATACCAACCAGTCCCAAAACACATTACGGACCTGTTCGAGGCCTCAAATCACATCAAACAATGACAAAATCATTGAATGACCTCCAATCCAAATTTTACGAACTTTGAACTTTCCAATTTCTACTTCCGATGTTTAAACCTATCAAATCACGTCCGATTGACCTCAAATTTTGTGCACAAGTCATATTAGACATTTCAGACCTATTCCAACTTCCGGAATCAGATTCCAACCCCGATATCAAAACGTGCACTTCCGGTCAAACTTCTCAAAAACCTTCAACTTTCTATTTTTAGCCAAATGGCTTCAATATGACCTACGGACCTCCGAATTCACTCCAAATAGCGCTCCCAACTCCATAATTACCATACGGAGCTACTCCCAGTCTCGGAGTCCCAAATAGACATCGATAATGCTGAACTGCACTTCTAGCCAAACTTAAGAAATTTCTTCCAAAAATTCTAACTTCCACAATGGGCGTCAAAATGCTCCTGGATTATCCAAAACTTGATCCGGGCATACGACCAAGTCCGAAATACTCATACGAACCTGCTGAAACCTTCGGATCCCGATTCCGAGGTCGTTTACTCAAAAATCCAATCCTAGTTCATTCTTTCAACTTAAGGCTTTTGAAATGAGAATTTTCATTTATATTTGACTCCAAACTTCCTGAATTTTAATTTTGACCATACACACAAGTCAATATACCTAAAATGGAGCTGCTCATGGCCTCAGACTGCTGAATGACGCGCCGGGGCTCAAAACGATCGATCAGGTCGTTACAGTTAACCCAACTGATAATAATCCAAATGATTCCCCACCTAACCCTCATGTAGTACCCCCTACTTTTAGTAGACAACCTGCTAAGCGTCACGTAACATCTGTTGTTTGGAACTTTTTTACTCGACTAAGAGAACAAAATAAGGCTAAGTATAAAACTTGTGGCTCTTGCTTGGTTCATAAATTTACTGGAGATCGTAATGGTACGGGTAGTTTGACTAGACACATAAAGACGCGCCCTAGAGATAAAGCTAAATTTTTGCAAATGAGAGCTGTGCAAGAGGGGGATAGTTTAGATACTACGGTTAATCCTAGTACAGGTTCAAATCTAGTTCAACCGGAATTAACATTGTTACCGGTGGTATTTTATATTATGAACTAATTAAAGATCGTGAAGAATTGACAAAAATAGTTACTATTATGTGCTTACCCTATAGTTTTCCTTCTAACCCTCATTTTGTGCATTATATTAGAAGAGTTTTTAATTTAACTTATAAAGGATGGCCTCGTGCAACTGTAAAGAGCGATATTTATAAATATAAATATGAATATGAACAATGTTTGCACTATTTATTTACTCATATAGATTACCGCATTGCTATTACTACTGATATTGGTAGAAGTGGTAATGATTTTGATTATCTAGCTGTTACAGTTCATTGGATAGATGAGGAACGGATAATGCAAAAGCGCATTATTGCTTATAGAATAATTAATTCACACCATACAGGCAAGTGTATTGCTAACATAGTTGCTGATATTTCTATATATTTTTGCATTAGAGATAAAATTATGTTGGTTTCAATGGATAACGCTTCTACTAACACTAACGCGATAGGCTTGCTTACAACTACACTAAATCTTGCATTTAGTAATATTTTTCATGTTAGATGTATTTGTTATATTTACCATTTAATCGTCGGAGCTGGTATGAAAGTTTTAAATGTAGAAATTGAAAAGGTTAAAATGACTCTTAATTGGCTTTTTTATTCAACCGTAGAAGTAGACTTAAAGACTCTCTTAAAAAATATGATGAATGTGGCCTTAAAGAAAGGAAGGTTTCTAAGGCTTGTCCTACTAGATGGAATTACATGTATGAAAGCTTAATTGTTGCATATGAATATAGGAATCCAATTAACCTAGTTTATAATGCTCGTGTAAGTGAGGGTGATGATAATGATGATGATGATCACCTTACAAATCAAGATTGGACTAATGTTAAGATGCTTGTAGACTTTTTTGAACAATTTCATATTGCTACAAATCAATTATCTAGGCAATATTATCCTACTATTTATAACTGTTTAGTTTATATTGCAGCACTTGCAGATTTATTTCTCAATTTTCAGAGGAAGGGGAGGGGGATAATTTATGAAGAAGCTATTACTTCTATGAAAGCTAAGTTTAAAAAGTATTTTATTTTTTCCCTATTCCCCCTATTTTTGGTGTTGCTGCATTGTTAAATCCTACAATAAATTAGGAGGTCCTCACTTTTGGTATACAAAAGTATATAGAGGTTTATCACTTTCAGCTGAGGAATTTTCTACACTTGGAGATGCAAAAGACTCAATTAAAATAAATGCTCAAATAATTTATAATGTTTATCAACTTGCCTTAGCTCATGCTAGACCAAATGTTCCAACTCCTACTTCGTCTAGTTCGCAAGCATCTAAAAGAACTGCGGGCCTAAAAGCCCTTAGTGCTTGGACGGAGTTCAGGGTTATTTAAGGTGATAATTTTGGTGCTAGTTCACAACTAAATGAACTTCAAATTTATTTGTCGCAGGGACTTGAATCAGAGAACCAGATGGCTCCTTCGATATTTTGGAATGGTGGAAGGACAAACAAAAATATTATCCGATTCTTTCAAGGATGGCTCGAGATATTTTAGGTGTTCAACCTTCAACAGTGGCATTGGAGAGCGCATTCAGTCAAGCGATAGTTCAAATCGGTGATCATAGAGCGTCTATGAGGGAGAGCTTGGAAAAATTAGTACTCTTCAGAGATTGGATCCGATCGGAAAGAAGAAATTTTGGACTTGCAGAATCAGAACCGGAGATAGATGAAGCTTATGAAGAAATGCTAGCGGAACTTGCGCAGGATACTGCTTTTCCCGGAAGCGGTGATGAACCAGCTTCTTTTCCACCACCATCAACGGAAATTCCTCCGGACTTTGAAGAAATTATGAGATATGTTAGAGATAATACATAGACTTACATGTAACTTGTATTTTGGCACATCTTCATTAGTTTTTTTTCCTTTTAATGGTAGTATTAGTACCTTGTTGTGCTCATTCCATTGGGGAGAGGAAGACTGAGAAAGATATTGTCATTCTTTGTTAATGTCGTAATAATAAAATATATAAGACATTCCATTGCATATTTCTTTACAATTTATTTTGTGTTTAAATTTGATATAGTATATATATTATATCTCTAATACATATAAACTATATCTATACATACTTATATGTATAAGTCACTATATATATATGTAAGGCATAAATAATTATATATACACATAATATACCCTTATATATAATATACATACTATATATATTACATATATTTATATAGCTATGTATATGCAATTTATATTAGTATATACATAAATATTTTACAAGAAACTGTCTTAGATAAAATTAATTTTAAAAAATAGTCCAAAATAAAAAAAGCCCGTTAGGCCCGTTTAGGCCCGCAAGACCGGCCTATTTAGCCCGGGACCATGTGTTCTTAGGACCACCACGGGCCGGTTCCACCCATTGGGACCATGAAGACCGTGACTGTTTGGCCCTGGACTGCCAAGCCCGGCGTGCCTAAAGCTCGGGATCGCCAATACCGGCCCGGGCCCGGCCCAGAATATAGCCTTAGTTTCTTTTGCTAAATTTTTCTTTTGTTGTCGGACTTATTGTCGTTCAAAGTTTACTTTGCTAGTTTCCTCATAACAGCCATCAATCAAACGAGACATTCAATTACTTCTAATATTATGAGCTGACTAATTTATCAAGCAAGTAATTAGTTTCTGTAATAAAGTCTATATCATAAACTAACAACAAATTATTAGTCCTACCATTTAAGCAAATCGATAAATTTCAAACAACAAATTTGAACATTTATACTTAGTGTATGAGTCAAAACTTGACTCGTGATAATTAACAAGATTAAATAGCTCTTAGGCATATTCGGGTTAATAAATAGCATAACTATTCATTGATAATAAGGGTCCGAAGACGATTTAGCATAAATTAGCGGACGTCCCATCGACATAACAGTGGCCGCCTAATGCCAGCTGGCATGGTGCACAGCTATAAATACTATGAGAAGGAACCCTAAAAGGAGGGTTGCTGCTTCTTCTTCTTTTCCATTTTCGACTTCTAAAAGAAGAGAATATCATTGTAAGGTTCTGAACCTCTCCATGGAGAGGCAGACCAAACCAATATCATCAATAAAAACTTCACATTTCTCTCCCTAACAAACGACACTTGTCTCTTACATTTTCCATTCGATCTTTTGATTTATTACGATCTGCTACGATTGGCCCTCCATTTATCTTAATTGATTTATGCTTATAAAGTGTATGATAACTTTGAGCAAAATAATTTAGCGTCGTCTGTGGGGATTTCATAGAGGAATCGCGTAGTCCATCCTTGGACCAAAAAGGGAAAGAGAACACCCAAAGGGAAAAGCAACACAACTCGAATGATCCAAGATAGCACAGCGGGTAAATGGAACTCAAAAGCTCCGGCAAGAGTCCGAAGCCCCGACTTCCCCCCCCCCATTCTCAAGAGAGAAAAAGAAGAAGTAAAAGAAGAAGAAGCAGATACCCCATCCCTACGGGGAGAATACGTGTGAGAGACCCCCGCCCCTTTAACACGAGACCCTGCCAGAAAGTGGCACGAAACCAGGATCCATAACAAAATGGCCTCTACAAACTAGCCAAGAAGGCTACGTACAAATCATACAGGATCTCAAACGAAAACTTAACCCCTCCACAAGAAACCAAGTCGGGTACAAAGGCAAAAGGTTTAACTATGAGTTGAACTGGGACTCAGGCAATGCGCCTTCACCAACAAAAATTGCAACGTTAGAATACACTTGAAAAACAACTCAAGCCACGTGCCCTCGCCCAAAAGGTTCAACTATGAGTTGAACTGGGACTCAGGCTATGCCCTTCGCCAACCAAAATTGCAACATTCAACTACGGTTGAACAACAACTCAGGCTACGTGTCTTTGCCAAAACGTTCAACTATAAGTTGAACTGGGACTCAGGCTATGCGCCTTCGCCAACAAAAATTGCAACGTTCAACTACGGTTGAACAACAACTCATGCTACGTGCCTTCGCCAAAAATTTCAACTATAAGTTGAATTGGGACTCAGGCTATGCGCCTTCGCCAACCAAAATTGCAACGTTCAACTACGGTTGAACAACAATTCAGGCTACGTGCCTTCACCAAAAAGTTCAACTATAAGTTGAACTGGGACTCAGGCTATGCGCCTTCACCAACAAAAAATGCAACGTTCGACTACGGTTGAACAACAAATCAGGCCACGTGCCCTCACCCAAAAGGTTCAACTACGAGTTGAACTGGGACTCAGGCTATGCCCCTTCGCCAACAAAATTGCAACGTTCAACTATGGTTGAACAACAACTCAAGCTACGTGCCTTCGCCAAAAAGTTCAAATATAAGTTGAGATGGGACTCAGGCTATGCGCCTTCCCCAACAAAAATTGCAACATTCAACTACAGTTGAACAACAACTCAGGCTACGTGCCTTCGCCAAAAAGTTCAACTATAAGTTGAACTGGGACTCAGGCTATGCGCCTTCGCCAACAAAAATTACAACATTCAACTATGGTTGAACAACAACTCAGGCTACGTGCCTTCGCCAAAAAGTTCAATTATAAGTTGAACTGGGACTCAGGCTATGCGATTTCGCTAACAAAAATTGCAACGTTCAACTACGGTTGAACAACAACTCATGCTACGTGCCTTCGCCAAAAATTTCAACTATAAGTTGAATTGGGACTCAGGCTATGCATCTTCACCAATAAAAATTGCAACGTTCAACTACGATTGAACAACAACTCAGGCTACATGCCTTCGCCAAAAAGTTCAACTATAAGTTGAACTGGGATTCAGGCTATGCGTTTTCGCGAACAAAAATTGCAACAATCAACTACGGTTGAACAACAACTCAGGCTACGTGCCTTCGCAAAAAAGTTCAACTATAAGCTGAACCGGAACTCAGGTTATGCGCCTTCGCCAACAAAAATTGCAACGTTTAACTACAGTTGAGCAGCAACTCAGGCTACATGCCTTCGCTAAACAATCCAAATATAAGTTGAACTGGGACTCAGCCTATGCGCCTTCTCCAACAAAAGAATTATAAAATTTAACTATGGTTGAACAACAGCACGGGCTACGTGCTCTCGCCGAAAAAATCAACTACAGGTTGAACTGGGACTCAGGCCATATACCTTCACCACCACAAATCGAACCTCGTCCAAACAACGAAGCCGAATGCCTTAATCCTCAAAACTAAGAAGCAACGGGCAAAGAAACAAGTTAAATCTCCTTCACCAAACTCGGCCATTCAAGTAAGTACTCCCAACTCGAGTTAGAATTCGGGCCGCATAAAGTTCAGCCCCGGTCGAAATACAAGGCCACGTTTCTTACCATCGCCGTCGATAATTCGACTATGCCCGAATTGAGACTGAGGCTAAGTGCCACTGTCACCAAATAACAGCCACTTGTTTACACCAAGAAAAAGAAAAGCGATAAAAAAAAGGCGCTCAATCGCGGTTAAAGACGCTATCGCTAAACAGCCGACCTAGTCTATGACTAGGGCTAGCAAGCGACTCGACAACGGTCGAAGGCACCAGAGCCAACATTATCATGGTCAAGGCCATCGCCACCATTAGGGTTAAAGACAGGGGAAAGGTACAAAACAAACACCAAGCAGAACAGAGGAAAATAAAATTGCACATATTTACATCTTCAATCACAATAGGTCATCCCCGCTTACACCCGGCCAAGGCCGGTAAATACAAAAAAAAAATACAGCCAAACGGCAACAACGACTAGAAAACCAAAATAAAACTAACACCACAGAACTTTTTCATTCAACGATACCCGCGCCACCATCTACAACACCAACGCCCTCAGCGCCATCATCAACTCCTAGAGTGGATGGGTCAAAGCCACAATCGACACGGGCCTCACGAGCCTTTTGACGTGCTTCTTCATAAGAGGTTTTAGGCACAATTCCAGCCTCCCACAGTCTCTTGTACACATCGAGCTGAGCGTCGACAAACGTACATAGGTCGCGCGCCGGACCAAAAGAGGCAGCCTGATCCCTTAAATGATGAATCTCGACCTCTAAGGCCGTAATCCGATTCGCCGCAACATGGGAATCCCGTTCATAAACACCAATACGTTCCTCCAGCGCCCTCTCTCGAAATGCTGTAGCGGCCCTCTCCAGTTCTCGTTCACGGACGCGGTCCGCCGTCTCCAACGTCTCGGCCTTCGATACGACATCCGCCTGCAGCCTCGGTTCCCAAAGCGGCCACCTGCTTGTTCAAAGCTTCAAGGGCCTCTACCGCCCTGACCTGATCTTGGCGTACCTTCTCAACAACATTCCGCCTCTCAACCTCCGTCTCCTCGTCTATACGATGAAGCTGCTCCTCAAGAATGTTGACCCTACCAAGGGCCTGCTGCACTTGAAGTTCCCGCCTCGTCAGCGCTTCAACAAGGTCCCGGTCCGGGGGTCGTTCCTCATGCGCTCAAATCCCCGAACGGACGTTGACTCGGTGGATGCTCTCCACTTCCAACAGAAAGAGCTACGCGAACGAGGCGATAATTAGAACAGAAAAACAGACAAAAGAAAAGCAAAGAAAAAAGAAAGATGACCTAAAAATAACTACACATACCTTCAAGCTCTGAGCGACGTACTCACTACCTCTAAGCACAGTACCTTGAACAACGGCACCAGATTCTCCTCTTGAAGCAGCAAGTTCTGCTCCGTTGGGATCTCGACGTAACGGAGCCGCCCTTCAGAACGCACCACCGTGCGGGTATGACCATCCTGAAGCATGCGGACATCGTCAGGATCCAGGTCGAACTTAGAGTCCGACCCTTCGCCCACAGCGCCCCTCCCCCCGCCCGCCGCTCGGGAAGTTGAGGCTCCCACCCCCGCCAACACCATGTCACCCGATTCTCCAACCAATGCAGTTGTTGAGGAACCACTTCCCCTCTCAGCAACCGGAACTGATAATTGAACCGCCGAAACGGTAGTGTCACCTTGGCCTGAGCCAACTGGGGCAACCCCCACCGAATGCCCACCCTAAAAGGCAGGCACCGCCACTGGATTCTCCTCCACGTCCGATGGCGGAGAATCCAAGTTTATCACCACCGGAGCCGGCGCAAATGCAACCCTACGCCTGACCAGAGGCTTCTCATCTTCCTCCTCATCGTTGCTCGGAGCCAACTCCTCCCGGGGGCGTACAACCCCCAAAGGCTCCTCGGCCCGAGGTAGATATCGTGTTGGGGAATAGCCCGCCGAGGATCCAAAGTTGCTCTCGGCACTGAAGGAGGTGTTGGCATTGTTAGAAGTCTCACAGACGCGCCCGACCTGCGAAAAGCTAATTGAGGCGCCCTCAAGCGGTGCCCTCTCCCTAATCAAGGGAAAAACAGAAGTTAAGAAGAATCAAACAAGAATGAAATGAAGGGAGAACAAAGCCAGAATCCTCACCCGAAGCAGAGCCTGCTACCGTCAATTTCCCAGAAAGACAGCCACGCGCGAATCCTCGCTGTGTGAGGGAGCACGACCTCGACCTATTAGCGAATGTCGGGCAGTGGAGCCAGTGGCGGTCGTTCAGCAACAAACAAAAGGCAAGGTTAGTACTTCTAAAAACAAAATAAAGAAACTGACGAAGAGAAAGACTTACGTGCATGGTTCCACGTCTCTGGGAAACTAGTAGCACACGCTACCAGATGTTCAGTCCTGATGTAGAAGAAGTTTTCATAAGCACGAGGCTCGACCGCATCATCCAACTCTGTGGTCAGACCTCTCAGCCCACGAGGGACGGCCCAAATCATCGTACCACGGACCCTCTAAGGAGCGTAGAGAGTCAACAGGTGCCGCAACGTGATCTCTCTCTGGGCCAGCTCAGCATATTTTATGAGCATGGCGAAGAGCTTGTAAAAGGAAGGAACGAGTTGGCCAGGACATACTCTGTAATGATTGCAAAAGTCCACCACCAACATCGGAAGGGGGATCCTAAACCCCAACCTAAAAGGATAAGCGTAGAAAACGCAATACCCCCTACGGTCGGTATGAACCCTCTCCTCACGCCTAGCAAGGGATATATCGGCAAAGTGGGGAATGCATCACTGCACCCGTAGCTGGCCGATACGCACTTCCACCATCATTGGGGCTTCATCCACCTGATCCTCCCGCTCATCGGCGGTAAAATCAGTCGCCGAGCCTCCGGGCAAGGACATCGACGGAACCCCTCTGATTTCCGCCGATTCAGCGACTCTTGCGGCGGTAGACGATCCTTCAGTCGCTGGAATAGTCAGCGAAGCAAGGGTAGCACAAGAAATGCTTGCCATCTTTCGGTAGATAAACGGGAATAGAATGAGATTCGTGGAAAGGAAAGCGAAGATGGTTCCGAACGAAGAACAACAACGAACAAGAGAAAAGATGAACTGACAAACAAGAAGCTTCTCCAGAGATCTCACTTAGACAATAGATAGAAACTCGAGAAATGAATGACACTACCCCTCATTTATAGGCAATTCTAGTGGCTTTTACGAATTCGAATAACTATCATTAACTGCATGACCAACCGCAAAATGGTCCGATTCCACAGAAACGTGCGTCATTATGATGAGCACCACGAAGCGGCTTTTCACTCGCAAACTGACGCTTTACCTTCGAAATGGTTACAAAAACCTAGGGTTACCGAAAAGACGTTCTGTACGCCTGCGAACTTCGGACACCGCTAAATTGCGTACCAGGCGCATCCGTAATCTTTTCGGTCGCACGACATGTGTATCAACCACCTGAGGTAAGGTTAACACCATACAAGGCCGGAGGTCGTCTGTATGAATATGCCGCCTTGGCCTAAAGCGCTAATAACCACTCCACTTTTATATATATCTATATATATATATATATATATATATCTATATATATATATATATATATATATATATATATATATATATATATATATATATATATATATATATATATATATATATATATATATATATATATACGACCATCTTCGTTAAGTAAACAGCTAACGCCGCCCGCAACGTTAAGGCTACAGCCATCTCCAGTAAGTAAACGGCTAAGGCCGCCCGCAACATTAAGGCTACGGCCATCTCCAGTAAGTAAATGGCTAAGGCCACCCACAACATTAAGGCTACGGCCATCTTCAGTAGGTAAACGGCTAAGAACGTCCATAGCGTTAAGGCTATGGCCATTACCAACGAATAATTGGCTACGGCCACCCTCAACATGCCTGCAAACATTTCAACTACGGCCGAAATCAATGGCATGTTCGAGGTTAACAACCCAAAAAGGCTAAGGCCATCCACTTTAACGGCATGACCTCCCACGTAAAAACGTTTAATGCCATTATTCGCCTCGACCGGAACTATGCCCGGACAAGTCCGCTCATCGAGCCCGATCGAGGCACGACCTCAATAAGAGAGGGACTAACTGTATGGGCCAAAACTTGACTCATGATGATTAATAAGATTAATTAGCTCTTAAGAATATTCGGGTTAATAAATGGCATAACTATTCATTGATAATAAGGGTCCGAAGACCATTCAGCATAATCAATTAGGCCACGGCCTATCCATTATTAGCGGACATCCCCTCGACATAACCGCGGTTGCCTAACGCCAACTGGCAGGGTGCACAGCTATAAATACTAAGAGAAGAAACCCTAAAAGGGGGACTGCTTCTTTTTCTCCATTTTCGACTTCTAAAAGAAGAAAATATCATTGTAAGGTTCTGAACCTCTCCACGGAGAGGCAGACAAAACCAATATCATCAATAAATGACCTTTACATTTCTCTCCCTAACAAACGACACTTGTCTCTTACATTTTCCATTCGGTCTTTTGATTTATTACGATATGTTATGATTGGTCCTCCATTTAATTTAATTGATTTATGCTTACAAAGTATATGATAACTTTGAGCAAAACAGTTAGGGACATTCAAGCAATTTTTTTTTGAAAAATAATTTTCTTATTAAGGACTTTCTTGTCGAGCGCTTGATTTAGGAAATTATAAACTCAACTTACCTCTAATGGAGTGCTTAAGTTTTTCCTTCAAAGAACTCGCGAATTTGGCTCCTAAGATCTACAGTTAATTACTTACAATCTTTGTTCTATTTTACTAACTTAACCCCATAGTTCCTTGGAGGCATAGTGGCCATTAATCGCTTTTCAAATCTTTTCACCCATAATTCTTTCATATATTAGTATTAGTACTCACGCGATGAACGGACACAAACCATGTCAAAACTGACTTGAATTATTTGAATTATAATAATATTAAAATATAAACCTTTAGAAGCAGGACATGAAATATAAGCCCGTTTGGCTTAGCTGATTTACGTATCTGATAAGTATTAGATGCTGAAAAACATTATTAAGTGCTAAATTGATTTAAAAAATAAACAGTTACGTGTTTGGATAAAAGTGCTGAAATTAATAATAAAAAGCTGAAGAACTGGTTATACGAAAAGTTTTATTTAAAAAGAATTATTTTAGGGATAGAATAGTAAATATTTTGGTCAAATCTAAAGTGCTTATAAGCTGGAATTTGATAAGTTGGGAGAGACCAACTTATGACTTTTGGCTTATTTTTGGCTTATAAGCACTTAACTTATAAGCACTTTTAACTTTACCAAACGCATAAATAAGCCAAAAAGTACTTATAAGCCAGTTTGACCTACTTATAAGCTTAGGCAAACACTCTTTATTTCTCAAATGCCATAATGAGATCTATTTTCTTTTTCTATATTTGTAACAACTGAAACCCTTGATTTTAGTATTTGTATTTCGTTTTGCTATCAACATTAAGGAATACTAAAAATGTCATATTGTAATATGTGTTGTTTGAGCACATTCGATCATATTATTTTAACAAAATTCTTACTACCACTTTATATTTTATCTCAAATTCAAATAAGTCTTATTCTTCAACATTTTTAAGATAATTATTTTATGTTCTTTGCTTATATTGTATAATTCATTACTTAATATATCGATATACTGTAATGTGAACTTTTATTAGTTTACCAATTGACTTAATATCTTGCTTCTTAACCTTTTAATAACAACAATATACTTAGCTTTATTTTTCTCTATATATATTCTCTTTCCTACTATGAAATTTTAATTATTTTTTGTACATTAATATTTGCCTATAATAAAAATATTATCATTAACTTTGAATTGCCTAAAATATTAAAGCATAAGTTTTTTGATTATTATGTTTCAAATTATTGAGTTTTCTAATAATTATTTTTCTAATACATCCAATTAAATTTTCTTTCTCTTTTAGTTTGAAGATACAAATTTTATTTTTAACTTTCATATGTAAAATTACCTACATTAGATATTTATTTTGTGTATTAAATTTTGTGGTCCTATCCATAGTTTGAACATTCTCATCATAACATTAAGATTTTCTAATTTTAAGTTCAAATAATATCGCCATTCCATTTTTAATTATTTTCCTTATTTTTTTTTTGGTAATTAAAATTTTTATTAATCACCAAAAGGATGCTTACAAAATCATAGGACAGTTTAATCTCAACTGCCTATCAAATTAGAACATGAAGTATCTATGCTACTCTAATATTCAACATTTATATCATGAAATGCTGAATATGTGAACTAAGCCTAGGAGAAGCTCGAACATTACAAATATAGGCTATACTACTTAAGAGTTTATCACTATTACAATAAATGTTTTCAAAAATTCTTGCATTTCTTTCTAACCATATACTATATAGCATTTCTGTGACAGTCATCTTGAAGGTGAGGGCTCGGACAGATTTCCCTTTGGACTGCATAATGATCCGTTGACAGAATTGTATCCAATTTTGTCCAGTGAAATCATCAGTTCTCAGCCATTGCATTGTTTGATATCTCAACTGTGAAGCAAAGGAGCAACGCAGAAATAAATGATCACTAGTTTTCAATTCTTGTTGGCACATAACACACACTCCTGAGATGTTCAGCTTCCATTGTAACAGCCTGTTTTTGGTGGGAAGTCGATCCTGCAGTAGCAACCATAAGCTGAAGATAGCTTTAGGTCTAGCTGCATTTTGCATTACCATATTCTTCCATGAAACTCTAGATGAATCTCCCAGCAGCTGCAAGTATACCTTCCTTATAGAGCAGACAGTGTCACCTAGCAGATTTTGTTGTTGCAGCAGTTTAACTCCTTCCACAATTTTCCTTACCATCCAGCTAGCATTAACTGGGATAGTAAGGTTCTCCAACTGGTGTTGTTTGACATAGACAGTGTGAATCCATTTCACCCATAACAAGTCTTTTTTATGAGCTAAGTCCCAACCAAGTTTAGCTATTGCAGCTCTATTCCACATTGATATATTTGTTAAGTTCAGACCTCCAACAGACTTAGGCATACAAACTTTCTCCCAAGCCACATATGCTTTCTTAGTGATGTTAACAGACCCTGACCAAATGTATGTTCTGCATATAGTCTCCAGCAGCTTAACAACCTTAGATGGCATGATAAATAATTGAGCCCAGTAAGCTTGAACTCCAAGAATAACTGATTGAACCAATTGACATCTGCCTGCATATGATAAGTACCTTGCTATCCAGGAAGTAACTTTTGCAGTAATCTTATCAACCAGAGGTTGCCATTGAGCAACTGATAGCTTTTTGGCAGTTAAAGGGACTCCCAGATATTTGAAAGGAAGATCCCCCTTAACATAACCAAGAAGATCAAGAATTTGTTGTTGACTCTCATTTGACACCCCACCAAAATACACAGCACTTTTGTGTAGATTAGCCTTAAGCCCAGTAGCAGCAAGAAATTGAAAAAAGAATAGGAACATAGAACTTACTGATTGAGGCTCCCCTTTGACAAATAATAGCAAGTCATCTGCAAAACTCAAATGAGTGATTCCTAACTTCTTACACCCTGGATGATATGTGAAGCTTGTAGTATGTTTCAACTCTGCCAGAGATCTACTAAGATATTCCATTATAATAGCAAATAAAAATGGAGATATTGGATCTCCTTGCCTCAATCCTTTGGCAGCTTGAAAAGGATTTGTTGTTTCACCATTAACTACAACAGTATAGCTAACAGTTTGAACACATTTCATGATCCATCTAATAAATCTGCTAGGGAAATCCAGCTCTTCCATAATCTGTTGTAGACTGCACCATTCCACTGAATCATAAGCTTTTTGGAGATCAATCTTGATCATACATCTGGGAGAAATATGTGATCTGGAATACTGTTTTATTAGCTCATGAGCTAATATCACATTATCTGCTACTCTTCTTCCTGGTATAAATCCAGCCTGAGAATTGCATATAATACTACTCATAACTTTTTGGAGTCTATTAGCCAACAGCTTGGAAATAATCTTATATAAGACTGAGCAACAAGCTATAGGCCTAAACTCCTTCACTGTTTGAGGATTAGGAACCTTAGGTAACAAAGTGAGAGTTGCACAATTAGCTGGTCTATGCATTTTGGAAGTATGAAAGAAATTCCTGACTGCTAACATCACCTGATTACTAATGATATGCCAAGACTGTTTGAAGAACATGGCATTAAAACCATAAATGCCTGGAGCTTTATCATTTCCAATACCCTTCAAGCTGTCAATTATCTCTGTATCAGTTATATCAGCTACAAGATCCATCCTTTGTGATTGAGATAATTTTGGTCCATTCCTCATATATATCTTATTCACTGCTGGAAGTGTGTTGGCTGCAGTTCCCATTAGAGCTTGATAGAAATCCCTAATCTCCTTCTTCAACTCTGCAGGATCATTTATCTTCCTGCCTCCTTCTGTAGAGAGTTCAATAATCTTCTTATATTGGCTCCTCTCTTTCATGACTGCTGAAAAATACTTATTGTTGGAATCCCCTAGCTTGATCCACTTAGCTCTTGACTTTTGTTGTAAAGCTGACTCTTCAATTAGTGACCATTTCTCCAGCTGCTGTACCATATCTTTTGCTCTTTGCTGAAGTGTATCTGAATAAGAAGTAGCCAGTTGATGCTGCACATCTTCCAGTTCTTTCCTGCTACTTTCAATCTTTTGAGAAATATTCTTAAAATCTCTAACATTAAGAGATTTTAAGGGATGTTTGAGGGACTTAAGATTATTCCATACTCCTTGAAGAGTATTCTGCTCCTTGACACTCCAGTACTTTGAGAGAATAACATGAAATTCCTTATGCTGGATCCAAGCATTGAAGAATCTGAATGGTGTTATCCTTGTAGCTGTATCAGTTGTAAGAGTTAGTAGCATAGGGTTATGATCAGATATAAGGGGATGACCATATACAGTGTGTACATGGTTCCACTTCATCTGCCATTCAAAATTACCAAACACTCTATCCAGTCTACTACATACTCTATCATTACCACTTTGTTGATTAGACCAGGTAAAATAGTTTCCTTCCCAAGGCAGCTCCACTAGTCCTGATTGCTGAATGCAATTATTGAAATCCACAAGGTCCCTTTGCTTCACTTGTTGGCAGGATTGTCTCTCTTTGGTGGATAAAATTGTATTGAAATCCCCTGCAATGAGCCATGGATCAGTAATACCAGTTGATAAGTTCAAGATAGAATTCCATAGCATCCTCCTCTGATCACAATCATTGAATCCATACACTACTGAGAGCCAGCAGATAACCTCACCAGTGATGTGTTGAACTTGACAATGGATTATCTGAGCCTCCTCAAGATAACCAGAAACCACAATTTTTGTAGGATCCCACTGGATCCAAATTCTACCATTTACTGCACCACTATAATTAGTTATCATGTTCCAGTTAGGCAATAAAAAACTAGCTATTCTACTAGCATTCTGTTGTTTAACCTTGGTCTCTACTAGTCCCACCAGGTCAAACTTATTATTCCTAAAGTAATTTTGAGCTTCTTTTTGTTTGAACCTTTTATTTACACCTCTAATATTCCAAATGATCCACTTCATTGAGTTTTACTTGTTCCCCCTTCATCTAGGGGATGATCAGCCCACCTAATTGACCCAATTTCAAATCTATTAGACATAACAAGAGGAGATAAGGGAGGGAAATTGGTTATGTTAAAGACTGGTGAGTCTTGAACAACTTGCTTCTGTCTATCCCCAACATCAGTTGTAGGTTTGGTAATTGTCTCCTTAATTATCTCTAGACTCTGGCTGTGAGGCATCTGGTTGTTTTTGCTTGTTTCAACTGGTGCTTTCACTTTCCATTCTTGTGTTACTTTACCTTTCTGTGTAGGTTGGGTAGCTTTGGTTAGACAATTGTGTCCAACCTCCAAACATTTCTCACAGTACAAAGGTTTCCACTCATAGATCACATCCTGTATGAAACTCTTTCCATTTGGATCTAAAATCTCTATTTCACTAGGTAACTTTTTGGACACATTTACCTCAATGAGCATACGAGCATAAGAGATTCTAGACTGTTTAGTAGTGCACTCATCAGCATATATAGGTTTGCCAAGGACACTGGCAATCCTGCTTAAGGACTTGCTGCCCCAACAAGACATTGGTAAGTTAGGAAACTTTATCCATAAAGGAATTTCAGTGGGGAAAGCTGCTTTGAAGTCAAAATCCACAGACCATTGCTTCAAAATCATTGGTCTATTGGCAATAGTATATGGTCCTCCACACAGTATTTCCTTAGCATCTTCAATGGAATTGAATTTAACAATATAGTAACCCTCCTCATGATAGAACAGTTCAGGATCAGGAACATGTGACCAGTGGAGATTAATAAATCTCTTCATTCCATTATACCCAGGGCTATTGCCTAACACAAATACTACCAAAGCACATTTCCATTTCACTTCTTCCTCCTCCACTTCTTCCTTTACCAATTGACCAACTGGTTTGCCATTAGTAACCACAGGAGGATTCGATGGAACAGTAGTACCTACCATCTGCACAGTATTAACTGCATTTTGGAAGACTAAATCACTCGCATAAATTGGAACTAGTTCCTTTCTTGGGCGACCTCTCCTCTTTGCCATAACTAATTCTGCTAGGTTTACTTACCTTAGCAGCTGCAATGGAGAAGAAGAAGACGATGAACAGTGTAGAAGATGAAGAAAAGTAGAGAGAAGGCGGAGCTTCTCTCTAAACTTGCTATAAGATTATCTAATATATAGTATTATAATGTTTTCACGTGACCTTGTATTCATTACTATCCTTTAATATAATGTAGATATATATTGTAATCATTTTAATCTTAAAATAAATATTTATATATTTAAAAATATTTCTCATAATTCATAAATTATTAAATTTATCAATACTATTTTTAAATATTGTATATTCACTTTATTTTATGTATAAATTATTTTTGTGTATATCTTCTCTCCATAGCTCTATTTATTTTAATTATTTAATAAGATTGGTTTTTTAGTTTATCTATTAGACTTGAATTATGTGGCCATATGCGCAACATGGCCTTTCTTATCGTAATAAATAAAATTAATTTTTTCAATTAATGAAACTCCGTAACGAAATTTAAAAAGATGATTCTAGAATTACATTTTATCTCAATTCAAGCTATGTTCTTTGTTGATTCATCATGACCTTTTTGCTTACATCAAGTTTATTAGAAAATAAAAAGGCAAAAGAATTACAGCGAAAATATGATAGGGCAATCTAGGTAGAATTATAATATTCTTCTCACTAAGTTAATATTTAATTTAAACCAACTGACTCATCGTAAATTATTTATAATATTTTAGCGGTGAATACTCTATTTATTTAGAAAAATCTTCTGACGCTGCTAACAATAAATATTTGTGTTGCATCAAAATTTTACCCAAGTTCTTATAGTTTTAAAAATTAACAAAAACTGAAAAACTATACTCAAATGACGACATGTATTATTGATTGTATCACAATTAACCACATGACATTGTTAATAACAAAAGATCACCCATAAACCAACGATAATAATGACTTACCATTGAGGAGTCATCTATTTAGGTGCTATCATTTCAAATAGAGTAAAAATAATCTTCTTGGTGAACGAATGATATTATGTTCTTGCCATGCAGAAATTTTTTTTCCTTCCAATCTTTGTTGATTGCAAGTTTAAACAATTTATATAGAGGCTTGACTTTTCAGATTAGAGAAGGTAGTATTAAAGAAATAGTGAGTGGTCATGTACAAAAAAATTATAATACTTCTAAAAGAACAGTTCTTCCTCAAAAAAATAGTGATGGTTATGCAGTTATTAAAAAGGAATTCTGGGGGAGGGGTAGAGGAAGTTTGGTTTTTTCTTATTATTCCTGCCTACGATTTAGGAGAAATTTTAGCAGTTGAGGTGTTGATTTTCTTTTTATATTTTTTATATTTGAAGATATGAGGGAAATTCAGTTAGACCTATATTTCATTTTTAATCTAAAACGTTTATTTACCTATAAAATTGAAATAACTACTATATAGATATATTTAAATATTTTAAATTCAAATTCAAAAGATAACTAAGTTTATTCTACAGTTGTGACATGACATCTTCTACATGCGACACTTGGCAAAATCTCATGGATTACTTCCTTCCTTTTAATAATAGATAATAATAATAATAATTTTATATTTGAAGGTATAAGGGAAATTCAATTAAACCTATATTTCATTTTAATCTAAAACGTTATTTACCTATAAAATTGAAATAACTACCATATAAATATTTAAATATTTCTATTCCCAAATTCTATTCCTTTCTTGGTAACTTCTTTGTTGGTAAATTAATTTTTTCCAAGTAAAAAAAAATATTGTAGTATTTTGAAATTTAAATTCAAAAGTAAACTAATTTCAACTATATTAACTAATTATGACCTGAAATTGAAACATGGCATTTTCTTCACACGACACATGCCAATTTCTCATGGCTGACTTTTTTTAATAATACATAGATTGCTATTTTACGTTTATAACAATAATAAATTTAAAAAAACTGATGGAGGCAGTATTCATTCTGAAGTATTTTGTTACCCATGTTTGAGATCATGATCAAATCGTGGAGTGTTTCTTTTTTTCTTTTTCTTTTTGCTTTATTACTATTTCTATGTATAAAGTTTTTTGATGAATTATTAGGTTTATAATAATAATAATAATAAATTAAAAAAATTGATGAAAAGCGTGGGAGTCTGGAATTGGAATAAAGTTTTTTTAGTTTTTAATTTTTAAAAGTATTTTCCAAAAAATGTGGGGCTCCATTATATTGATTAATAATTAAATTTGTTAATATTAAAATTTTGTAATTTCTTTTCTACTTTTAAATTTTTTGAATCTCTAAAAGTATTGAAATTTTGTCTTAAAGATTAACACGTGTCAAATTTTTATTTTAACACTTGACACAATATTATGAGTTTGCATAGATTTCATAATCTCTAAACATAATCCATCATAAGATTACAAAGCTTTAGTACTACGAAATAACAAAACTTACCTTGAATAATGTCTCCACAATTCAGAGGTTTTGAGTCTTGTAAAACTCTTTGATTCTTGAACGAAAACCAATAGTTTAAGAGTTCAAAAAGGTGTTAAATAATACTAACATCTTGTTTGAGCACATTCATGGTAAATATCTCAGCTTAAGGAGTAGTGTAGAACCCTAGCTTGTCCTCTCCTCAAAACCTCTTACAATAATAAGGAAAGCAATTTTCTCTCTTCCCATTGCTCTTTTTATTATTCACATTTTGAGCGTTAAAATTCGAAGTTTATTTTTCTACTAGAACAATTTCAGTAAAATGCTCATAACTTTCTATAGGAATGTTAGAATGACAAATGGTATAAAATGGCAGAACTATACTCAAATATCTTTAATTTGATATATAGTTAATAGCATAATTAGTAATACTATTAGAGATATAATTATTTAAAGCTAGGTCATGTGCGAGTATGTTTTCTTTCTTCTCTTAAATATTTCTGATTTGTTCCAAACTGTTTGTCCTCTCTTATATATATCCATATAACCTTCTAGACATAAAATTTAGATATTATAAACCTTCATAACTTTTCAAGCACCTGTGCGTCCAACTTAGATACTTAACGAGAATATAATAGGTAGCAGTTTTTTTTTACGGGGCATTAAATTCTCCCTCTTCCCCATATGACATTCGTTCTTGTCGAACATAGATCCTCTTTGAACTGAAAATAAAGGTTTGGGACTTCTTCCAATTACTTATATCCTTTTAAGTCCTAAAATTTGGCAAGCTCTTCAAGTTTTTTAAAAGTTGCGGTGGAGTTTTCTTGATGACTAGAACAACAAAAATAATTTTTACTCGCCCAAATATCATAGTGCAACACCTAGTACATTTAACTACTTAATCTCACAATATACAACATTATGTGGCATTAATATGCACATCATATCACCCTCTCTAACAATAACTATTATTCATTTGTTAGGATGGCTAGTGTGATAAATGCACCATGACCCATTAGGCAGCCCTTTTATTCTATTTTTTTTTTGCTTAAAAGAACTTGTGCCACTATTTCTACTTTTATATTCCCCCATTAATATGTCCAGCATTCAAGCCTTAGTTCTATCATGTTCCTTGAACCTTTCCCTCGGGGTTCATTCTCACATGATCAATTCTGTCACGACACACTTCCAAAATAAGTTATGATGGTGCCCAACAATCTTACCGGGCCAGTCAAATGTGAAATATTACTAATAATCATATAGGGTTCTGCTCAATTTTAAATGAAGTACCCATTTAGCTTGGGTTTAGAACTAAAGCAGTAAATGCGGCGAGTAGTACAATATTACATAACCCAAAAGACCAGTCTACTAAAATGTACGTGCCAAGACCCGGTGTTACATCGTAAGGGTATCTAGTAGAATAAACACATCTCCACCCTACAGTCTGAAATAAGGGAAAGACAACAAAAATACAAAAGAAGACTCCATCCGGCTGGCGAGCGATGTGGAAAGGAAAGCAACTTACCGTAGAAGTCTCAACAGCCACTCACTGGCGCGCACCCTGACGGTATCCAGATGAATCAGCCTCAGACCCTGTGCATTTAAGTACATAAGCGTAGCATGAGTACACAAACAATATGTACCAGTAAGTATCCCGTCTAATCTCGGAGAAATAGAGACGAGAGGTCGACTTGATACCTATAAGGTCCAGATAAAATTATAATAATGATGTACAATATACAACATGAATAATGTAAGTAAATAATAGTTACCACAGAACTCATATCATGCTTACAATTATATTTTCCTTTATCATATTTCCTTATTTCATTTATTTAGCAATAAATCATGAAAAGCCTAGGCTCAAGTATAAACATATAAATCATGTGCAACAACGTCGAGGTCAACGACCCGCTCCAACAGAATATAAATTTGTGCACTGCCGATGATCGAACGATCCGTACCATAGATGCATCTATTTCGCCAAGGTGATCGGCCCGATCCACAAATATCAAGATAATATCAAGAATGCACAATAAGGCATCATGTATATACAAGGAAAAATCCTTCCAAGTTCATAAATAAATATATGTTCATCTTTCATTCTCTTCTAGTTTCTAGCAAGTCATAAAAGACCATTCATATAGTTCAAACAAGGGGAAAGTTCAAAGTAGGCATAATGTGGGTCCTAAACTACCCAAACAATAACATTATAGTAGCTACGCACGGACTCTCGTCACCTAGTACATACCTAGCCAGAACTCGCACTTGGAGAACTTGGCATATAGCCTCTACTCCCACAAGGTCTGAAGCACTACTCTCAAATGTTGTTCATGCTCCCCAGAATACGCGAGTATATCAAGTGTCGTCAATGAAGATGATAACAAAAGAATCAATAAAAGGCCGGAACACCCTGTTCATCAGGTCCATGAACGCCGATGGAGCATTCGTCAACCCAAAGGACATCACCAAAATCTCATCGTGGCCATATCTAGTCCTGAATGCAGTCTTCGGAACGTCTGAATCCCGAATCTTCAGCTGATGATACCCTGATCTCAAGTCAATCTTTGAGAACACCCTAGCACCCTACAACTGGTCAAACAAATCATCAATGCGCATCAATAGGTACTTGCTCTTGATGGTGACTTTGTTCAACTGGCGGTAATCAATGCACATCCGCATAGGATTTCCTTCTTCTTTACAAATAGCACTGGTGCACCCCAAGGCGACACACTAGGCCTGAAAAAACCCTTTGCTAATAACTCCTTCAACTCCTTCAGCTCTTTAGGAGCCATACAGTACGGTGGGATAGATATTGGCTGAGTGTCTGGAGACAAATCAATGCGGAAATTAATATCACGATCCGGAGGCATGCCTAGAAGATCATAAGGAAAAACATCGGCAAACTCTCAAACTATTGGCACTGAATCAATTGCCGGAGACTCTGCTGTGGTGTCTCATACATATGCCAAATAAGCCAAACACCCTTTCTCCACCATGCGCTGAGCCTTCAGAAAAGAAATAATCCTGCTAGGGGTATCGATTGTGGAACCCTTCCACTCTAATCGCGGAAATCCTAGCATTGCTAACGAAATAGTCTTGTCATGACAATCAAGGATGGCGTGATAGTGGGATAACCAGTCCATACCCAGGATGGCCTCAAAATCAATTATATCAAGCAACAGAAGATATGCTTTAGTATCGTAACCATAGAAAGTAACCACACAATACTAGTAGATCCGGTCCACAACCACAGAATCGCCCACAGGAGTGGACACATGAACATGAACACCCAAAGGCTCAAGAGAGATAACCATAAAATGAGCAAATAGAGAGGATACATATGAATAAGTAGATCCTGGATCAAATAATACTGAAGCATCCGTACCGCTGACTGATATGATACCTGTGATGACGGTATCTGAGGCCAATGCATCTAGCCTGGCCGGGAGAGCATAAAATCTAGCTGGAGCGCTGGACGCCTGGCCTCTGCTCGACTGAGAAGCATCTGGATGACCTCTCCCTATCTGGCCTCCACCTCTATGACGACCCCTACTAGTCTTCCCACCAAATTTGGGTGGCTGGGTCGCTGGTGCTGGGGCCGCTGGCTATTGCCCCTGCTGTATAGCCTTGCCCTGAAGCTTGGGGCAGTACCTACTCATATGGCCTAGGTATGCGTACTAAAAGCAAAGTGGTGCGGTGGCCTGCTACCCAGATGGCTGGATCTAAAAACCAAAAATCCAACTAGAAGAATCCTGAATAGCCGGTGGGCGATATGAACTCTCCGGCATAGCACTGAGATAAGAACTAGAAGAATCTGGAGGAACTGAATACCCACTGGAAGAACCCTGAACAGCTAGTGGGAGATAAGAACTCTCTGTCATGGCGCTAAAATAAGAGCGCGCAGGAGTACCCCGAACAGGTGGTGGTGCTAGAGCTGGGGGCCAATGGCTAACCCCTCCCGGAGTGGCCTCTACCCCTTGCTGGGTTGCCTCTAAACTCTCCAGAGAATTTGGCCCTCTTCTCCCGTTGCAGCTGCTCGAAGCCTCGGTGACCGTAACTCTCGATCCTACGAGCAATCTCAAGTGTAAGCTGATAACCTGTACCCATCTCCACCTCTCTAGCCATAGTGTTCCGGATAGTGGGATGTAACCCTGCTACAAACCGTTGCACCCTCTTTGCCTTTGTGGGGAGTATCATAAGTGCACGGCGAGACAACTCAAAGAATCTCGCGTCACAGTCGGTCACTAACATCTGACCTTACTGTAGCTGCTCAAACTGATGATGCATCCCCTCCATCTCAGAGGGTGAAATATACCGATCAAGAAATAACTGGGTGAACTGACCCCAAGTGAGGGGAGGAGAACCAACTGGCCTGCTAAGAACATAGGACTGCCACCATCTACGAGCCCTGCCCTCCAACTGAAACATGGTGAAGTTGACTCCATCTGACTCTAACATCCTCATGTTGTGCAGTCTGTCCCTGCACCTCTTATTAAAGTCCTGTGCATCCTCATGACTCTCACCCCTAAAGATTGGAGGACGAAGCCTAGTCTACCTATCTAGAAGCTTCTGCAGATCAATGTCCTTAGCTGGCATGGCCTGGGGTGCCATAGGAGAAACTAGCTGAACCCATCTGAGGGTAGTGCCCGGAGTCTGATATACGGCGGTTGTACCACCTGTAGCCTTAGCAGTAGGGGTTTGTGCTCCCCCTCCTGCCTGTGAGGTGGATGGCACCACTGGAAATAAACCAGCCTGAGTCATAGAATTCATGAACCGAAGCATATGACCCATAACCTCCTGAAATCCCGGTGCGATCATGAAGTCTGCCAGGGTAGGCTTAGCTGCAGGTATCTCACCCTGCTCCTCAATAATAGGGTCTGCTGGTAGAACAAATGGAATGGCTCTAGGACACCTTAGTCCCCTACCGCGGGCCAGTGCCCTCCCCCGGCCTCTACCTCGGCCTCTGGAAACAAGGGGAGCAGCCCTTCCCAGGTCTGGAACATTAGCAGTACGAGTCCTCACCATGTGTAAGAGAATAGAAACGGAAATTTAGTACACTAACCACTGCACAATAGGAAGTGAACAAAAGAGTACTTTTTTCCTAATACCTTATAGCCTCTCGAAGATAAATACAAACGTCTCTATGCCAATCTACAATACACTATTAGGTTTTCCCGTAACACTGTGAGACCTATGTGAACCTACCTATGTGAACCTAGTGCTCTGATACCATGTTGTCATGACCCATTTCCAAAACAGGTCATTATAGCGCCCAAAAACCTTGCCGGGCCATCCAAGTACGGAATATTACTAACAATCATATAGGTTTGTGCTCAATTTTAAATGAAGTACCCATTTAGCCTGGATTTAGAACTAATGAAGTAAATGCGGCGAGTAGTACAATATTACATAGCCCAAAAGACCAGTCTACTAAAGTGTACATGCCAAGACCTAGTGTCACAGTGTAAGGGCATCTAGTAGAATAAACACATCTCTACCCTACTGTCTGAAATAAAGGAAAAACAGCAAAAATACAAAAGAAGACTCCACCCGGCTGCCGAGCGATGTGGAAAGGAAAGCAGCTCACTGTAGAAGTCTCAACAACCATTCACTGGCGCACACCCTGGCGGTATCCAGATGAATCAGCCTCAGACCCTGTACATTTAAGTACAGAAGCGTAGCATGAGGACATAAATAATATGTACCCAGTAAGTATCCCGTCTAATCTAGGAGAAGTAGAGACGGGAGGTCGAATTGATACCAACTAGGTCCAGATAATATGATGATAATAATGTGCAATATACAGTATGAATAATGTAATTAAATTATAGTTACCTCAGAAATCATATCATGCTTACAGTCATATTTTCCTTTATCATATTTCCTTCTTTCATTTATTTAGCAATAAATCATGAATAACCTAGGCTCAAGTATAAACATGTAATCATGCGCAATAACACCGAGGTCGACGGCCCACTCCAATAGAATATAAATTTGTGCACTGCCGAGAGTCAATAGGCCCGTACCATAGATGCATCTATTTCACCGGGGCGATCCGCCCGATCCATAAATAACAAGATAATATCAAGAGAATATAAAGAATGCGCAATAAGGCATCATGTATATACAAGGAGAAGTCCTTCCAAGTTCATAAATAAACATATGTTCATCTTTCATTCTCTTCTAGTTTCTAGCAAGTCATAAAAGACCATTCATATAGTTCAAACAAGGGGAAAGTTCAAAGTAAACATGATGAGGGTCCTAAACTACCCAAACATTAACATTATAGTAGCTACACACGGAATATCGTCACCTAGTACGTATGCAATCCCTGCATTTAATAGCAATTTATCATTTATTAGTCCTAAAGGGACAATTCCCTCTCACGAGGTTAGAAAGGAGACTCATCTCGCTCCAAACCGCACCTCCAAATGCCAAGAATGAGCTCGAAACCTCAAGGCGAAGCCGAAAGCACACAAACTAGTTAATCAATGTGGGAATTAGTCAATAAGGGCTCACAAGGTTAAATTCTAACTATTTAAATGGTTTCCCAACCTTTTCCGCATGTTTCCAAATTTCTGACCCCAGGCCCACGTGCCCGGATTCCGAGATTTTGCGAAGGATAATATTCTCTATAAGCTAAGGATTACTAATATGTAAATATTAGTTCTTTACATAGATAATTAGGTGGTTAAATCATAATTTTATCAAAATCTTAGGTCTAGCTCTAATCCTTGATTTTCATTTGATTACTAGTGTTAAATCTATGAAAGATTCATCTGTTTAAGCTAAGAGTAAGTGGGGATTACTTACCTCGTAATATTAGGAAGAAAATCTCTATTTTGGAACCTTCAAATTCGCCCAAATTGTGTAAAAAAATGAGAGAGAAGGGGCTTGGGTTCGTATTTAATGAACCCTTCTGTCCCCAGCGGTTTTCGCATATGTGGGCAAAATTCCGCGAAAGCGGTGACCGCTTATGCGGTCAAGGGGCCACTTTTGCGTTTTGAGGAACAACTGAGAAGACTGCTTCTGCGGTCAGGCGTCCGTATAGGCAGGACCGCTTCTACTGTCCCAGAGCCGCATCTGCGATCCCTCTTCACTCCCCCTTTTCCACTTTTTCGAGATACAGATCGATTATGAGATCTACGCTTCTGCTGTCAAAGTGCCGCAGAAGCGATTTTGACAGAAGCAACAAGTTGTGTTTTTCTCTAGGTTTCAACTTTGCTCGAACCTCGACCATTTGACGCTCGGGGATCCAGTGCCCCGCCCGAACATATCGACAAGTTTGAAATCATGAGGTGGACTTAGTCGAACCTTCGGAATGTTAGAATATACGCTTAACGCTAGAGGGGGGGTGAATAGCGTTATAATAAAAAACAGCATAAACTTGCGGAATTTAAAAATTGCAGGAATGAAATAAGTGCGATAAGTAAATAATAAGGAACGAACGCACCGATGTTATCCTGGTTCACCACAACCCGTGGCTAGTCCAGTCCCCGAGAGACTCTCTCGAGATTTCCACTAACTTCGTTAAGCTTACGGGTGCTTAACAAACCGTTACAAACTGAGAACTTGAGTCACACAAGCCTCAACAACCTTTGCTCGAAGATACAACACTTCAAGACTTCAACCAAAGGAATCACAACGTTCCTTCTTACAATACAAGGAATTAACACTTCCCTTCAAGTGTATAAAAACACATTGCACTCAAAACAAGACTCTCATTAAGAGTGATATGAGTAAAATAAATACGCTCAAGAACGCAACAACTTTCGTTAAGAATTTGGCTCTCAAAAACTTATGTAATGAATAGAAAATGATGTATAAGAGAGTATGCAAGCTTTAGCAATAATATGATCAGTTGTTGTGTTTAGAAGACTGATTTGAAGATGTATTTATAGTGTCAAAACATGCATAACCGTTGCCTAATTGCCAATTAAGAATTGCTGATTTTGTGCTACGACAATCGATTGTCTAATTGGCACAATCAATTGTTTTCCAATCGTTCCAAAAATCATTCCCAGATTTTACGCAGCATAATCGATTATCTAAGACGTATAATCGATTACTGGCAACGTTCAAAAAATCACTTCCAGATTTTACTTAAAACAGTCGATTATCAGAAATATACAATCGATTACTTGGCAACGTTCAAAAAATCTTTTTCAGATTTTACTTAAAGCAATCGATTATTAAAATCCTATAATCGATTATCTGACGGAGTTTGAAAATATTTTGGCAACGGTCATTTACATAATCGATTATGCTATATGGACAATCGATTATTTTTCATTCTTGAAAAATCTAATAGACACTGCCTCAACACAATCGATTGTCATAAGGTTCACAATCGATTATTTTGTATCTTTGAAAAATCTGATAGACACTGCCTCAACACAATCGATTGTCATAAGGTACACAATCGATTGTCATGCAGATTTCAAAAATCTGATGGACACTGCCTCAACATAATCGATTATCATAAGTACATAATCGATTATCTTTGTCCAGATTTTAGAGGCATATTTAAAAATCATTTTGCTAAAATAAATATGCATGATTTGATAAAAATGTTTTTACGAGAGAAGCCAAGTCTTGAGTTAAATTGTCGGATCAAGATCACAATTAAAGAGCGACTCATGTATAACTTTGTTTAATCTTGATCTTTGTTTGTCTTGTGCTTGAACTTCGTTACGTGACATTTGCGCGCTTGTGCTTGGACCTCGTCATATGTCAATTGCGCATCGTTTGTCATTTATCAAAACCTACAAATATGAACACACGTTTAGTTTAGTGCCTTGAGAACGTGTTTCAACAATTTCCCCCTTTTTGATAATGGCAAACCTTAATCGGGATATGCATATTAGGTAATTCATAATGACGATCCAAGACAAGTATATATATATGCAATTAGTTCCCCCTCAACATATGAATTCCCCCTCAATTTGTGCCAATAAGTATTAAGTGCATAGCCCTTATTCTTCCCCCTTTTGACATTAGCAAAAAAAACAAAATAAGTAATAACATGTTTATTGATTAACAAAAAGGCGATTACATAAAAGAGATAATAAAAGATAAAACAATAAGCAAATAAAGACATTATTCATTATCAATTCCCGCCTCGTCATCCGGTATTGCTTCATAAGGGACAAGTCCAGCATATGGATAGTGAATATGATCAAAATATCCATGGATCTCATATGTCAATCAATTGACAGAGGTGGACAAAGAAGCAAGTTGGTCGGAAATAGTTTGAAGTGTAGGAGCTTGAGGCTGACGCGTTTGAGGAGTTGGAGGAGGAGCAGGAGCCGCGTGTTCGCCGTCATGGGGAAAGGAGGATTCGGAAATTTCCCATTTCTTGGTGCCCTTTTTGAGCAGACCGATAGAGGTGTTGAACCCGGAGGCTTCAAGAAAATTCATTATAAGAAGGGCATAGGGAAGTGGTCTATCGTCCCCGATGGCATCAAGCATGTGGATTTTGATAAACTTACACCAATGATGTGAGCCCCGGTTATAATGGCATGCATGATTTTTGCGTCCTCTTGGGAGAGAGTGGTATGATTATGTTTGCATGGTTTGAGGACTCGGGTTATGAAGTAGAAAATTAAACGATATTCGGGGAGCATGGCCGTAATGGTAGGACGACGATTGGACAGATTAGGATCATAAGCTCCAAGTCCTATTTGGTTTAGGAGAATTCGTTCATCAAATAAGGCGCCGGCTTCTCTAATATAGAGAGAAATGTTTACCCCACTTCGAGGAAGGTGTGCAATAGAATGTAAGTTTTCGTTGGTTAAAAGAATTTCAACTCCATTAATGTTTGACACAAGATCACCATCGTCGTCCTCATGAAGATTGGAATAGAAGGCTTGAATCAAGAGAGCATTAATGTGAGGATAGGTTAGATATAGGAAATCAAGGAGTTAGCATTCCCTAAGCATGTTTGCAGCTGCAGCGGGGGCGCTGGATTCAAGATATTTGCTGGTGGAAAAGCGAGGAGGAAGAATTTCACGCTTTTCGAATTTTGTCATGAATCGAGTTAACTCGGGTTCAGTGTTGAACCGTAAGAGAGAGCCATCTTGGTAAGGAAAACTAGGAGGAGGAGGAGCAGCTGAAGAAGATGCACCATGTCTGCCGGAACGAGGGCGTTTGGTGTGTCTGCTCGTCATTTTAAATAAGTAGTAATAGCTTTTGTAAGAAATTTGAGAGATTTTTGAAAGTTTGAGAGATAAGATTGATGCTTGAGTGAAGAAATTGAAGACATATGGTACCTATTTATAATGAGAGGGATGACATTGCATTTAAGGTAACAATCTGCAGAAATTTAAGAGGCAAAAATGGTCAGAAACGGTAAAAAAATTTGCACTGTCCGTTACACAATCGATTATGGAATAGAAACAATCGATTGTTATGGAGTTTTTGAATTTTACTCGGAAATGACACAAAATTGATTGTGGGAATCTTGCAGGACCCAAACGGTAACAAAGATTTTGAATTACTGACTGAAGATAATCGATTGTTGAATTATGGTAATCGATTGTTCTGACACAGTGTGCACAGTGATTTTCTGACTTCGGAAAATAATCGATTTTACTTATGAGACAATCGATTGTTTTAGAAAGGCAGTAATGAATATCCGAGACGGTAATAGATTATACAGTAAAAAAAATCGCTTATTTAATTAACATCAAAAACCTGCAAGGCACAATATGTTGATTTTCCGTCATAATAAGCATAAGACGTAAATAATCGATTAGTGATACTTGCTAATCGATTTTCCGGCACAGTAAGCATGAGACATAGAGGAATGATAATCGATTATTGACTGTAACTATCGATTGTTCTACACCATTGCCTTATAATTCCCCCTACAACCTGCAAAAGAGAATTAGACGTCTCCGACGCTCAAGTTAGTAATTTGTAAACAAATAATGACTTAGATCAATGTGAAGTCAAGAGTTCCGAGTTTACTATAGATTCGGAAAAGAACTTTTTCGCTAAAAGGCCTTGTGAAGATGTTGGCCAATTGAGAACGTGATCTCTTAAGAAGTGTGTCCTAAGGTGTTCTTATGAGTGTTTCGAGTACTTACCTATTGTTTAATGTCGCCAATTACCTGTTCGAGAGGATGGTCTTTGATTGTCCTCCACGCGTTAGGCAGTTTCGTTTCTTTTTCCAGTTGTGGCGCTTCCTTCGATAATTGTTCCAATATTTCATCTTGAATTTTTTTAGGAGTTTCCTCTTGTACTTTGTCTTGAGGACTCATTGAGTTTAAACTACCTGCAAGTTCAAAACCAGAATCCTTTCTCGCCAAGCGAGTATTATTTTCGGAAAACACAATATGAGGGGATTCCTCTACAGTTTCGGTTCTATTATTGAATACTCTATATGCTTTGCTACGTGAAGAATAACCAATAAAAATTCCTTTATCGGATTTGGCATCAAACTTTCGCAAATTATCTTTACCATTGTTATGAATAAAACATTTACAACCGAATACTCTAAGATGGGAGATATTTGGTTTCCTTCCCTTGTAGAGTTCATAGGGAGTTTCCATGAGTATTGGCCTTATGACTACTCTGTTTAAAACGTAGCATGCGGTACTCACGGCATCCGCCCAAAAATGTTTGGGAATCTTAGCCTCATCGAGCATGGTTCTAGCCATCTCTTCGAGACACCTATTTTTCCTTTCGATCACTCCATTTTGTTGTGGTGTGCGTGGAGCAGAGAAGGTGTGCTCGATACCGAGTTCGTCACAAAAATCCGCGAAGAGATTGTGATCGAACTCTCCCCCATGATCACTTCTTATTGAAGTGACGGTTGTGTCCTTTTCATTTTGAACACGTTTAAGAAAACATTTAAAATTATGAAAAGCTTTACTTTTATGAGCAAGAAATAGTGTCCATGTAAATCTAGAATAATCATCAACAATAACAAAAGCATAACGATTTCTACCAAGACTTTCAATGCGAGATGGTCCAAAAGGTCCATGTGAAGAAGTTGCAATGGTCTAGTAGTTGAAACAATATTTTTCGATTTAAAAGATGCTTTTGTTTGCTTCCCTTTTTGACAAGAATCGCAAATGGAGTCTTTTTCAAATTTCAAATTTGGAAGACCAATAACTAAATTTTGTGAAACCAATTTGTTTAAAAGATGCATGTTGATGTGAGCTACTCTACGATGCCATAACCACATATCATCTTCTTTGCTCATAAGACAATTCACATACTCAGATGAAGAATTTTCGAGATCAACCATATAGATGTTATCCATTCTAAAACCACGAAGGATAATTTTAAAATCGCTACGGCGAAAAACTAAGCATTCATCCGAATCAAATAAAACAAGATTTCCCTTGTCACATAATTGACTTATGCTCAAGAGATTATGTTTTAGACATGGAAGAAGGTTCATCCTTACCGACCGATCCAATGCCGATAATTTTTCCCTTGTTGTTATCTCCAAAAATAACGCTTCCTCCTTCCTTGTGTTCTAGTTGAAGGAACTTGGATTCGTCTCCGGTCATGTGTTTGGAGCATCCACTATCAAGGTACCAAAGTACACTTGATCCCTTCAAACATACCTACAAGACAAATTAATGAGTCTTTGGTACCCAAGCTGTTTTGGGTCCTTGAGAGTTAGGTGTAACATGCTATTGTGCTTGACATGCAGTTAAGTGTCTATGTCTAGTGAAGCAAGAAGGAGCAATATGTCCAATTCGATTGCAATAATGACAAATGACATTAGGATTATGCATTCGTCTAGGTTGATAGTAGTTGGACGGACGAAATTTGTTTACTCTATTTTCGACAATATGACTATTGTGCATTTCATGAAAATCATTTCTCCTACTATTTGTTCTAGGATATGCAGCATTTCTAGAATAGTTATTTCTAGGTTGAAAGCCATTTCTAGGTGTCCTAATATGTTCAACGTTTCTTCTAGTGTTTGGTCTAGGATATGCATCATTTCTAGAATAGTTATTTCTAGGTTGAAGGCCATTTCTAGGTGTCCTAAAATGTTCAAAGTTTCTTCTAGTGTTTGGTCTAGCATGCATGTTGATTCTAGGATTGTTATCTCTAGGATGAACATTTGTTTTATTTGTCCTAGGTTGAGCCTTAGGTGGTTGGGGTTTGGCTTCAACTTTTTCTTTAGGCTCGTTTTTAAAACCTATCCCATGTTTGGTCGATTTCAAATTAACAAGAACTTCATTCAAATTTTTATGAGAAGAATTGAACTTATCTAAGGTGCCCATAAGTCTTTCTACCTCATCTTTTAGATGCATGCAAGAAGTACAATTTTTACTAGAACTCTCGGGTTTGTCGGCGCTTCTTTTGCCAAAAAAATTGTTTTCTTCTTTCAACTTCTCATTTTCCTTAATGTTCTTATCAATTTTGGAAGCTTTAATGAATTCACTATACAACTCATCAAAGGCATTTTGCATTTCCTCAAGAGAATAGAAGTTATTGGAAGAAATTTGACATACCTCTTCTTGATTGTTTTCGTGAGCCATGAGACAAAGATTTGCGGTTTCGTCTTCTTCTTCCTCACTCGACTCGTCTCCGGAGTCGCCTTCCCAAGATATGTATGCTCGTTGTTTCTTGAAGGGTTTCTTCTCCTGTTTGACATTTGGGCAAATTGATTTAATGTGCCTGATTTCTCCGCACCCATAGCACTTTACTTGATCTCCTTGTTGTTTGCCTTTTCGTTGATACTCTTTTCGCATGAACTTTTGAAATCTCTTAATAACGAGTCCGAACTCGTTATCTCCGTCCTCGTTATTTTGAGGTTGGCTTGTGCTTGCCTTGAGGGCGATTATTTGTTTCCTTTGATCATTAACAAGAGGGTTAAGTATAGTAGATTCATAAGTTTTAAGATTACCTCTTAATCCGTCGATGGTGACATTTGAAATTCCAATAGACTCTTGAATCGCGTCGTCCTTGGAGCGCCATTCCGGAGTGAGACTTCGGAGAATTTTTCTGACAAGTTCCTTATCCGTGAAGGTCTTCTTAAGAGCATGTAAGTCATTAACGATTTTTGAAAATCGTTCGAACATGTCATCGACCCTTTCGCCTTCCTTCATGTGAAACAGTTCATATGCATGGGTTAGAAAATCAACTTTAGCCTCTCTTACCTGGTCCGTACCTTCGTACGTGATTTCCAGCTTATCCCACATTTGCTTCGCCGTTGTGCAACATGATATTTTTCTGTAATCATCAGCGTTTACAGCACAATATAATAAGTTGATGGCTTTAGCATTGTTCTGCACTTTTCGGATATCATCCGCATCGTATTCATCTTCGGATTTGGAACCCATTCATTTTCAACCTTTTTGGTTGGAATTTGTTCTCCCTTCATTATAACCTTCCATAGATGAAAATTATTCGATTGAATGAATATTCTCATCCTCTTCTTCCAGTACGTATAGTTTGTGCCATCGAATAGTGGTGGTCGGGTGGAGCATTGTCCTTCACCTATTCCTGCAAAAGAATCACGAGTAGAAGCCATGGATTGTTTCTCTCAAACGGTTAAGTTTTTCAGAGAGTTGGGCTCTGATACCAATTGTTAGAATATATGCTTAACGCTAGAGGGGGGGGTGAATAGCGTTATAATAAAAAACAGCGTAAACTTGCGGAATTTAAAAATTGCAGGAATGAAATAAGTGCGATAAGTAAATAATAAGGAACGAACGCACCGATGTTATCCTGGTTCACCACAACCCGTGGCTAGTCCAGTCCCCGAGAGACTCTCTCGAGATTTCCACTAACTTCGTTAAGCTTGCGGGTGCTTAACAAACCGTTACAAACTGAGAACTTGAGTCACACAAGCCTCAACAACCTTTGCTCGAAGATACAACACTTCAAGACTTCAACCAAAGGAATCACAACGTTCCTTCTTACAATACAAGGAATTAACACTTCCCTTCAAGTGTATAAAAACACTTTGCACTCAAAACAAGACTCTCCTTAAGAGTAGATATGAGTAAAATAAATACGCTCAAGAATGCAACAACTTTCGTTAAGAATTTGGCTCTCAAAAACTTATGTAATGAATAGAAAATGGTGTATAAGAGAGTATGCAAGCTTTAGCAATAATATGATCAGTTGTTGTGTTTAGAAGACTGATTTGAAGATGTATTTATAGTGTCAAAAACATGCATAACCGTTGCCTAATTGCCAATTAAGAATTGCTGATTTTGTGCTACGACAATCGATTGTCTAATTGGCACAATCGATTGTTTTCCAATCGTTCCAAAAATCATTCCCAGATTTTACGCAGCATAATCGATTATCTAAGACGTATAATCGATTACTGGCAACGTTCAAAAAATCATTTCCAGATTTTACTTAAAACAATCGATTATCAGAAATATACAATCGATTACTTGGCAACGTTCAAAAAATCTTTTTCAGATTTTACTTAAAATAATCGATTATTAAAATCATAGGATCGATTATCTGACGGAGTTTGAAAATATTTTGGCAACGGTCATTTACATAATCGATTATGCTATATGGACAATCGATTATTTTTCATTCTTGAAAAATCTAATAGACACTGCCTCAACACAATCGATTGTCATAAGGTTCACAATCGGTTATTTTGTATCTTTGAAAAATCTGATAGACACTGCCTCAACACAATCGATTGTCATAAGGTACACAATCGATTGTCATGCAGATTTCAAAAATCTCATGGACACTGCCTCAACATAATCGATTATCATAAGTACATAATCGATTATCTTTGTCCAGATTTTAGAGGCATGTTTAAAAATCATTTTGCTAAAATAAATATGCATGATTTAAAATCATTTTGCTCTAAATTAAATATGCATGATTTGATAAAAATGTTTTTACGAGAGAAGCCAAGTCTTGAGTTAATTGTCGGATCAAGATCACAATTAAAGAGCGACTCATGTATAACTTTGTTTAATCTTGATCTTTATTTGTTTTGTGCTTGAACTTCGTTACGTGACATTTGCGCGCTTGTGCTTGGACCTCGTCATATGTCAATTGCGCATCGTTTGTCATTTATCAAAACCTACAAATATGAACACACATTTAGTTTAGTGCCTTGAGAACGTGTTTCAACACGGAACACCCAATGTAACGCTAAATCAAGAAATCGAACCCCAAAACCAATTGATCAAACTTAATAAACTTCAAGTTCTTAATTTCCTTCCAATGGGTCAAAACGCCCTTAGACTCGGATCGACCCCAAATTTTACGGGTAGGTCTTATATGATATTTCGGACTTGTACCAATTTTGATAACCAGAATCCGAACCTGATACCTAAGTTTTTAATAAGTATTTAGATTCTTTAATTCCTTAAAACTTTGATTTAACAATTTAAATTTCATACTCGAGCAAGGGACCTCGGAATTCGATTCCGAGCATATGCCCAAGTCCTATATTTTCCCATGGACCTCCCGGGACCGTCAAATTACGAATCAGAGTCTGTTTTGCAAGAATGTTGACCGAAGTCAAACTTAGCCTTTTATGAGAACCTTAAGGAAATATTTGTTTTTATTTTCACCAAAAACTCTTCTAACTACCGAACTGATCGCCCCCGCAAGTCGTAATTTAGCTAAGGAAAGTGTGGGAAGCTTTATTTATGAGAACGAGGTCCTAAATAGTAAAACGATCGATCGGGTCATTACAAATTCACGCACTCACCTTTAAGTTATCCTTTACTCAATATTGAAGTGTCACATAGACTTCCCTTACGGAAGGTTTGCCCTACCATCATTCAATATTGCATGCGAAGTGGCTCCGATATGATGAAGATCGGATATTAGCTTGATTGAAAAGAGAGAATAGAAATGAACCATAAGCTTCTAGAACAAAGGCTCCATTGAAGAGCAAATGAGCTGAAAAATTATTCAATCTAATCTTATTGAATACAATTACATCATATACACAATGACTAACAACTAGCCTAATCATTCTTACTACTTCTGCTAATTCAGTAACAAGAAATCCCATAATTAGTAATAGCTGAGGTAAACTAATAATCATAAGTCATCATAACCCTTTTTGTAATTTCTGATAAGGTTATGCTCTAATATGTACTACTATCCATTGCATCCCACTGTTAACATCCCCTCAAGTCTCATATTTACCAACATGTACTCCATAATTATACCTCAATGGGAAATTATCCTCTCTAGGACTTTAGGTTTCTCCTGCGCGTCGCTTGGGTATCCAATACGTTTGAAATTCGATAGGAAGAGAAAGTTAACTATTGCTCTAAGCTTCAGGGAACGATCTAGAGTAGAAAGAAATGAGACAATCCTGGATGTCTTGGTAGTTAACCATTTATACGAGTGACCGCCACACACATATAAAGAAAACTCCACTAGACACGATTTCATAGACTCCATAGGACGCTTGAACCTATTGCTCTGATACCAAGCTTTGTCACGTCCCGAACCTGGGCCCGGACGTAACACGGCACTCAGTGCCTGGCTACATGTGATCGAGCGAACCAACTGGATGGCTGAATCAACACGTGGTTTCATAACATACTGAATGCAGAAGATAAGCTAACACATGTTGATATACTGAAATTCTGGACGCAATAAATCAAGGTGCGGAAATACTAATAAAATTTTGAAACATATTTGTGGCCAATATAGCTTAACATGAAAAGCCTTAGACTATGTCTAACTGTTACTCTAGTCTATGAAGCCTCTAATGAAGTACTGAAACATTGACTATCTAAAAATACTTAAGACTGTGAGATAACTATAATTCCCCAAAAGAACTGGGAATCACCAAATAGCTAGTACGAGAATCCTAGCGCTTTGCATTGTTGACCTGTAAATCATTACCTGCATTGTGAGATGCAGGCCCTAGGCAAAAGGGACGTTAGTACATTTGAATTGTACCGATATACAAAGCAACTGAATGAAAGAATTATAAATGTTGAAACTGAAACTAAGCTGATAATTGATATGATAACTATTGAAACTGAAACTGAAGTGAGAACTGGTAATTGAACTGATAAATGAAAATATAACTGATAACTAATAACATAACCGAATAACGGAAGTAAGGTTATGAATACTCCCTCCTCTGAAGGTTATGAATACTCCCTCATCTGAATGATGAACAACTTGTTTATCTAAATAAGCTACGGCCTCGGGCCCAACATTATGTGCACATGTTACGAACTCACCCAAGTATACGTATACATAACTACGGCCTCAGGCCCAAAAATGCATAAAGCATAAACTACGGCCTCAGCCCCAAACATGCATAAGCATAAACTACGACCTCATGCCCAAGTATGCATCAAGCATATAAACAATGGCCTCAGGCCCATACATGCATAAATCATAAACTACGGCCTTAGGCCCAAGTATGCATAAAGCGTATAAACTAAGGCCTCAGGTCCAAATATAGGTGTTCAACATTCAGGAATTTAAAATCAGGAACTGAGAATCATATTGCAATACATGATAATGAAATAATGAATCACGCTGAGTCACATGATACTGAAATAATGGATAACGGTGAGTTACATAATGCTGGAATACTGAATCACACTGAGTTACATAATACTGGAATACTGAATATGACTAGACTGAGACATGTATTCTTGAACTGATTATGAACACTGAAACTTCAACTGTGTATGACATGCTGAGTAAGCTATACTGAGACTCAAGGAAATCAAACCCAAGACTATATTGAATACGAATTGAGCTCACAACGTTCGGAATAAAAGTCATGAACGAGTTATGAAGCTAGGGAATAGAAGCTCTACAACTATTCAAGGAACTAGGCTTAACTATATTTCTGAGGCAATTGATGACATGGTAAAAGAAACGTAATGTAGGGAGAATCATTAACATTCCCAAACATATAGAGTTAGCCTCACATTCCTTAACTTCCTGCTCTTGAACATAATACAACATTCGCCAACCCTTCCAACTTCAATCTATATCAATACACGTCAAGGGGATTCCACGTTAGCAATAATTCCCATGTTTTGGTCACTTGGTGACTTAAAGCTTCATAACCCTTATTAATGGTGTTTCAGTATCCAATAATCCATTCTCTTGCTCCTAAATAAATTCTAAAGTCTCAAATAGTTATAATCAACATTATTCTTCATTATCCATAAGGTAAAAAACACTCTTAACCAATAATCAACACTCAACACCCCCACCCTATAATAGTTCATGATTTTCTATCAAACCCATCAACTCATATCTCATGAACTAGGGTTTATAATCATCAAACCAATGCTAGAATCTATAGAGGATGAAGACATTACCTTTTAGAAGTTCAAACCTTTGAATTCGAGTTCTAGGCTTCCTTCCCTCAACAATGATGTTCCAATCGAATATATAATGATATGGATGGCTTACCCATGTTAATAAGATATTGGTAAATTTAAATTAACTTAGAATCACCATTAGAACTTACCTTGGGTGGTGGAAGGATCCTTAAGGAGTTAGGTTTTTGAGAGTTGCCCTTTCTAAAGCAAGTTTTAAGTATTAGGGCTGTGGACAAGGATCTTTAAGGCCTCCATGCTATTGGAGGCTTGCCCGCGCTAAACAGCAGTAACACTGCCTCAAAATTAGTGCAGTCCCGCTACCGACGCGCATTTCGCATACCGTTCTGTAAAACGCGCATACCATTTTGCACAGAGATCCTTTCGGCTTAATAATATATCGTTGGTAAGCTATTTCAAATGCCTACAACTTTCATCCTTTGAGTATTCCATAATTCATTACAAATTTTCCCTAAACACTGATGGATTACAAACCTTCTTCAAACTTAGTCGATTTTATCAAATCTTATGCACCTCACTTTCCACTTGATTTTGAAACAATTATTTTCACCCATAATCATCTCGATCAGACTTCACATGCTCAAAATATAACCTTACTACTACTTTAAAACTCATTCATACCTAAGTCGAATTTATGGGGTGTTACACACAGTGAAGCTCCACTAGCAATTCAACTTCTGCACCCAACTCTTTACAAAGTCCTGTCAACCATAAGATTTTTGCAACTCTTTCTGCCATGCTCCTGTATTCTGCCTGTGTTGAGCTTCTCGATATTGTGCATTATTTTTTGAATTTCCATAACACTAATAAATCTCCCAATTTCATCACATATCCTGTTACTGATCTTCTGGAAAGTGGGCATGGTGCCCATTCACCATCACAAAAGGCCGTGAGCTTTGTGTGCTGTTTAGATCTCATTAGCAACCCCAATCCTGGAGCACCTTTAATATATCTAATGACTCTGACTGCAGCTTCCATGTGAGATTTCTGTGATCAGTGCATGAACTAATTTAGTATATGAACTGCATAACATATATTTGGTCTAGTCATGGTGAGATATAGTTACTTCCCAACTAACCTCTAATATGGTCCCGAGTATGCCAGTGTCTCATATTCTTTTTAGTTCATATGCGGATCATACTCCATAATCGTGAATCTCTAGTTGCATTCCATTGGTTTGGTCACTGGTTTTGACCCTGGTAATCCAAGTTCATCAATTAACTCCATTGCAAAATTTCTTTAATTCATCATATTCCTTCTTTGGACCTTGCTATCTCAATCCCAAGGAAGAACTTCAATTCCCTCAAGTCTTTGATTTTGAAATAACCCTCCACTATGACTTTTGTCTCAGAGATCAGTCCTTGATCATTCCCAATTATGAGAAGATCATCTAGATACACAAAGATGATAACTAGTTTTGTCTCTTGCTTCTTTGTGAACAAAGAGTAATCAAAGTGACTCTGCACACAACCTGAACTGAGTAGTGCCTCGGTTAGTTTTAGGTTCCGTTGTCTTGAAGCTTGTTTTCAACCATACATGGACAGACTTTCTCCCTATGGCTAGGAAATCCCTGAGGTAAACACATATAGACCTCATTAGTGAGGTCTCCTTGTAGAAATGCATTATAAACATCCATCTGATGTAGATTCTAGTTGTTTGTTGCTGCCAAAGCTAGAACCACTCTTACTGTCGCCATTTTGATTATAGGATATACTGTTTCATGGTAATCTAGCCCTTCTATTTGATTATTTTCTTTTGGATACTAGTCGTGCCTTATATCTTTGAATCTCCCCATTGGCCTAATACTTTATCTTGAACACCCACTTACATCCAATATGAGTCTTTCCTATTAGTAAGTCTACCAAGTTCCATTTTTCTTGAGTGCATTCAGTTCTTGAGTCATAACATCAATCCATTTGGGGTATGATGCAGCTTCCTCATAATTCACAGGCTATTTAATGTTGGTAATCTTATACAAATAAGACTGGTACTTAGATGATACTCCTGCATGGCTTAAAAAGCTTTGCATTGGATATTTGCAAAGCTGCTTGTTAGCTGATGTTGTTGATGAGCCATTGCAGACATAATCATACATCCACACAGGCTCTTTAGCTGTCCTAGCTGATGTTCTGAGCTGATTTTCTACAGGAGGAAATGTGCCTTGTTCTGAAAAAGTAGTTGCTAAGTTTGCGTGTCTTCATGGAGCAGGGAATGTGGTGATGAAGGTTTTGTATCAGCAGCATGGTTATCTGCAATACGTGGTGTTGCTGAGAAGGGTGAGTCATCATCTGGTGATCCTGTCGGTTCTGAGATATCTGCACTGTGAGGTGGCATTGCATCAGTAGTGACTGGAGAGTCTAGCACACCATTAGGGAAGAGTTATATCTTTCCTTCCTTCAGCAGCTGGAAGGGGATGATATGTTCCATAAACTTGACATCCCTGTTAACAAAGAAAGAGTTAGTTAAAATTTTATATAGCTTGTAACCCTTCTGGGATGAATAGTATCCCATCAACGCAACACCAATTTTTTTAGTTGCAGACTTGTCTCCTTCTCCTACTCTCTTAGTAAAACACAAACATCCTATAGTTATCATATGTTGCAGATATGGTGTTCTTCCATACAACACCTCAAAGGATGACTTTCCTAATAGCTTAGATAGACAACTGCTTGTAGACATTCCCCTCCCCTCCCCCCCACCAAATTGAGGGGCAAAAAACATTGCAATCTGATGGCTCTACCCACTTCAAATTTGTGCATTTGCTTTTTTTCTACTACCCCATTTTTCTATAGGGTATGGACACAAGAACTTTGGTAAATCATTCCATAAGACTGAAACAAACCATTGCATTCAGAATTAAAAAATTCAGATTCATTATCACTCATCAAAATTTTCAGTCACATCAAATTGAGTCTTTATTAAGGCTAGGAATCGTCTCAAACATACAACCACATCACTCTTAAGTCTAAGAAAGTAAATCCACGTCATTCTATTACAACCATCTACTATTGTAAGGAAAAATCTATGTCCACTATGAGTTTGTACTCTATATAGACCCCAGTCATCTAAATGAATCAACTGAAAAAGTTTACTTGATTTGTTTATACTCTTAGGGAAAGGCAATCTATGTTGTCTATCCAAAATATAGATTATGCATTCCTTTATTCCATTAGTATTAGCTTTGATCTTTATGTTTGGAATCTGTTTCACCACTCTATCCGGAGCATGCCCAAGCCTTATATGCCATACTTTCAAACCTTCTCTTGGATAGAATGATCCTGAAGGTGTACAACTGCAATCCTGACTTCACGTTTCTGATGCTGCAAGTTGTACAAACCCTCCAACTCCATACCAATCCCCTTCACCTTCCCACTGTTAAGGCCATGCATTATCCAAAAATCATGATAAAAGGATATAAAGCATCTTAAATTCCTTGTAATCTTGGACACATATAACAAATTATATTTAAAGTTTGGAATATATAGATTATTCTTAACCACAGTATTTTTACCAATTCTACTCTCTCCTGTACATTCAACATCAAGTGAAGTTCTATCAGGTAAGTATACCTTTGGTGCATGCCTAAAATACATGTGGTTATATTGTCAAGCAACTCTCTAGTGTGAACCATATGATTGGTTGCACTAGAGTCTACTATCCAATTCTCATTTTACACCGTTTCATTTGTGACAAAAGTCTTTGCCATACCTGCAAAGGCTTTTGTGTTTTCACCTGTGTCCTTATTGATCAACTTCAAAATCTGGTCATATTGCTCCTGGGTGAACATGATTGACATTCCTTGTGCTACATTGGCAGTAGGTGTGTCCATCATCTGTTGTCCTTCTTGTGAAGCTAGATTGGCCATTTGCTTTGTCATTTATTGTTGTCCCTCTTGTATAGTTGCATTAACAATAGGTCTTTGAGGAAAACCTATTTCTTTCTTTTGAAGTTAGCTGGGTATCCATGTAATTTGAAGCAAGTATATCTTGTGTTCCCCTTATAGTTGCAGTAGTCACATAATAGGTTCCCCCTCCTGGGATTATAGTTATTTCCTGAGTTTATTCCTTTTTTGGTGAACATGTTGTTACATCTGCTATGTCTACAGCTTGGGAAAACTTTCATAATGCTCTTTGGATTTCTTCATAGACTATCATAGAATTAGCTTTGTTGACTGTGGGCACTGGACTCATCATCAAAATCTAGCTTCTAGGTTGGCTATACGTCTCATTTTGCCCCATTAGGAACTGTAACAACCTTTGGTACTCCAAATGTTCGAAATAGTTCTTAGATTCTGGGCAATAACACCTAGGGCAAGGCATCAAGGTATCATATTCCTCCCAAAGGTCTGTCAACTTAGAGAAATATGTAGACATGGAGGAAATTCCCTATGACAAAGCAGCAATTTCTTTGTACACAAAGAAGATACGAGATCCATCGACTTTATCATACTTATCCTTCAAATTTGTCCATATTTTATGAGCACTAGATTTATACACAATTCCATTGAGTAACTCCTTACTTACAACATTCATAATCCATGATAACACTATCGCATTACATTTCTCCCAAAGTTCATACATGGATCGATCAAATTTGTCCTTAGTACATCGACCATCAACAAAACTCAGCTTACTTTTACCAATCAGTATTATTTTCATATATCTACTTTATAATACATAATTTTCAATCCTAGTAAGTTGAATAGTAATCAAGGAACTACCTGGAGTGTCACAAGGCTGTAGTGTCACAATTCGAATTTCCCACCATCGGGAGTCGTGATGGCACCTACTAACGGAGCTAGGTCAGCCACACTTTAAACATCCTCTGATAATTTCCCAACGATATAATTATACGAAAGCAATTAAATAAAAGCGGAAGACTTTAAGCTTATATAACTGAAATCGAAATGCGGAAGTTTAAGACAAATCTCTACCCAGAGTCTGGTGTCACTAGCTCACAGACTACTAAAGAGCACTACGATAAAGTAAGAATAAAAAATACATAGTGTCTATCTCGGTACAATGAATACAAACTAAAACATGGAAAGGGACTACCACCTGCGAACGCTATCTAGGATACCTCGTAAGTCCATGGACTAAAGTCAGCTCCCGATCAATACGCTACTGTTGTGGTCCAAAAGCTGCTCTGCTACCGTGATCTGTACAAAAAGCACAGAAGTGTAGCATCAGTACAACCGACCCCATGTGCTGGTAAGTTCCTAGCCTAACCCCGGCGAAGTAGTAACGAGGCTAGACCCGGCTACCAGATAAATCTGTACAGATATGAAATATACTTTGCTGAAAAATAAACAGGAGATAAACAGTTCATAAAAGGAGGGGAAAACATGCTGGGATAAAAACAGTTATAAACCAGGAGTCTAATTAAAGGTAAATCAACCAAAAAACTCAAGTCCAGAAATAACACATTTATCCCATACTTGTAACAATGTTGCGGCGTGCAACCCGATCTACTTACTTATGGTAGTGTTGCAGCGTGCACCCCAATCCTTATGGATATTATTTATCCTTGTTGCGGCGCACAACCCTATCCGTGCAGATATTATATATCCTTGTTGCGGTGCGTAACCCGATCCGTGCGGATATTATTTATCCTTTTTGCGGCGCGCAACACGATCCGTGCATATATTATTTATCCTTGTTGCGACGCGCAACCCGACCCACTAAGATCATACTTTCTCATCCAAACATCAGTCACAACTACGGAGCAAGAGAAGAACAACTAGTAGAGAAATCCCGGCAAGGGAACATAACAACATAACTAATTCCCGGCAAGGGAGTAAATCTATAATACCAATAAAACCTTCCAGCAAGGGAGCAACAACAATAACCTTCACATTCCGGCAAGGAATCTATCACGTCTCTTACTATTTCTTTCATTTCCTATTAATTAGTTCTTTATTGTTCGAGCCTACGCTCCCAAGGTTTTATAGTTCGTAAGTATTTCTCATACTCTCCACATTATATAAAGATCGTTGATTGCACATGGAAGGGGCACAACAATATCAAAATAAGTACAAGTAAGGACCCACAGTCATGCTTGACACCAGTGTATAGATACTCGTCACCATGCCTCCACACCATACTCCATTTAGCAATTAGCAAATAATATCCTAATCCTATTCCCTCAAGACAAAGTTAGAACAAGAACTTACCTCGATTCAAGAATAGCAATCAACTTTCTAATACCGCCTTTCCTCTACAATCCAACACCAAAACAATGGGATGTAGGCATAATCAATTCAATAATATCAATAAATTCTCAGAAACAAAATTCCATAGCCTAGCAATGAAGTCCCTAGCATCCTTCCAAATATACTAAAATCTGACCCTGGGCCCACATGGTCCAAACTTGAGGCTCGGACCCAAACCGAATAACCCATAATCCCACGAGTTCAAATATATAATTTATTTAACGATTCGACCCAAAATTGAGGTTGAATCACCCAAAATCCCAAAATATCCAACTCTATCCAAAAGCCCTAATTTCTACTTTGATTTCATGATTTTAGGCTTAGGAATTTACTAATTGCTGAAGAAAAGTGAAGGAATTAGGTGGGGAATCACATACCCAAAAGGTCTTGGAAGAGGGGAGCTTCAATGGAGTCCTAACGCTTGATGGAGAAGGGATCTCATAAGAAGAAGTGAGGAAATCCCGTAATGAAGTGTTCTTTTTTTAAAAAGAAACTCACTGAAGCACGTTATTCTATGCATTCGCAACACAGTGGTCGCATTCGCGAAGGGGGATGGCTCGTACTCTATGCGTTCGCGATGGTGCTATGCAAACGCATAGTAGGGGAAACTGGGGGGGTCTAGGTTTGGTCTATGCGTTCACGAGGGGAGGTATGTGAACTCGTTGAAGAGGAGTGCAAGGCTACGCGTTCACGAAAGCTGGATGCGAGCGCGTAGAAGAAAGTTTTCCACAGGGTCAACTAGAGCTATGCGAAGGCGATGGAGGGACGCGAATGCGGAAGGGGAAATGACAGAGCAATGCAAACGCGAGCCTGGGGCCGTGTTCGCGAAGAACAAAACCTGGTCTGCAACAGCTGAAAAATTCGATGTGTTTTCTAAGTGTAAAACTACCTCGAACCACCTCTTAATCACTGCCGATCCTTCGGGGCTCCCAACCAAACACACACACTAACTCAATAACATCATACAAACTTAGTCAAGCGATCAAATCGCCAAAATAACATTTAAATCAATAAATCAAACCTCAAAATCGTCATTTTCATATCAAACTTCTTAAACTTCTAACTTTAGATATTTAGGTCCGAAACACGTCAAACGACGTCCAATTTTGACCAAATTTCACAGAAAGCGCTTAATACATATATAAGATCTATACCGATTGCTGGAACAAAAATATGGTCCCGATACCTATATTTTCTAACTCATTTTTATTTCAAATTTTTATATCATTTTCAGAAAAATAATTTCTTTCATGAATTCTTTACTCGAGCTCGGGACCTCGGATTTCGATTCCGGGAATACGCCCTAGTCCCATATTTTCTTACGGACCTTTTGGGATCGTCACATCACGGGTCCTGGTCCGTTTACCGAAAATGTTGACCAAAGCCAACTTTAACAATGTTAATATCAAAATTCATCAACTTTTTCACAAATTTAACATATTTCAACACAAATCGAGGCAACTAAAAGTGAGATTTTCAAAGCTTCAAAAGCACGGGAAAAGAAAGAAATCCATCATCACATCCTACACCTCTAAAACAATCGTTCGTCCTCAAACGGACAAAAGAAAGAAGTACCTGAGTCGGGAAATAGATGAGGATAACAGCTCCGCGTATCATACTCGAACTCACAGGTCGATGCCTCAAGAGGCTGACCTCTCCACTAAGCACGCACTGAAGGAAAACTCTTCGACCTCAACTGCTCAACCTGCCAGTCTAAAATAGCCCCCAGCTCCTCCTCGTAAGACAGATCCTTGTCCAATTGGACAGTGTTGAAATCTAACACGTGGACTGGATCATCGTGATACCTTTGAATAATGGATACATGATAAACTGGATGCACTACTGACAAGCTAGTCGGCAAGGCTAGTTTATAAGCCACCTCCCCCACACGATCAAGAATCTCAAATGGGCCAATGAACCTAGGGCTAAGCTTCCCTTCTTCCCGGATCGCACACGCCCTTCCTAGGAGACACGCGCAATAACACTCGCTCACTAACCATGAAAGCAATATCTCAGACCTTACGGTTTACATAACTCTTCTACCTAGACTGAGCTGTCCAAAGTCTGTCCTGAATGATCTTGACCTTATCCAAGGCCTCCTGAACTAGATCTGTACCTAATAATCGATCCTTTCCCGGCTCAAACCATCCTACTGGCGATCGACACCACCTACCATACAACGCCTCATATGGAGACATCTGAATGCTGGACTGGTAGCTGTTCTTTTAGGAAAACTCTACTAATGCCAAGAACTGGTCCAACGAGCCTCTAAAATCGATGACAAAGGCTCGGAGCATATCCTTAAATATCTAAATCGACCTCTCGGACTATCCGTCTTTCTGAGGATGAAAGGATGTGCTCAGTGTAACCTGGGTGCCCAACTCATGTTGGACTGCTCTCCAAAAGTGCTAGGAATTGTGTACCCTGGTCCAAACTAATAGATTCTGAAACCGCATGAAGGCGAACAATCTCTCTGATGTAGAGGTCGGCTAACCTCTCTGAAGAATAAATGGATGCAACAGGAATAAAGTATGTTGACTTGGTCAGCCTATCAACAATGACCCATATAGGATCAAACCTCTTCCGAGTCATCGGAAGTCCAGTAACAAAATCCATATTAACCCTCTCCCACTTCCACTCGGGGAGCTCAATCCTCTGAAATAAATTGTCGAGCCTCTAATGCTCGTACTTAACCTGCTGACAGTTCAAACAACGAGCCACATATGCAACAATGTCTTTCTTCATTTTGCGCCACCAATAGTGCTGCCTCAAATTCTAATACATCTTCGAGGTGCCCGGATGATTAGAATACCGAGAACTATGGGCCTCCGCTAAGATCAACTCCCGAATACCATCAACATTGGGCACACAAACTCGCCCCTGCAATCTAAATACACTATCATCGCCCAAGGTAACTTTCTTGGCACCTCCACGCTACACTGTATCTCTCAGGACACACAATTGGGGATCATCAAACTGCCACTCATAGATACGCTCTAACAATGACGAATGAGCGACCGTGCAGGCTAACACCCTGCTAGGTTCAGAAATATCCAACCTCACAAATCGATTGGCCAAGTCCTGAACGTCCAAAGCAAGCATTCTCTAGCTGACCGGAATATAAGCAAGGCTACCCATGCTGGCGGACTTCCTACTCAATGCATCAGCCACCACATTCGCCTTCCCCGAGTTGTATAGGATAGTAACTTCATAGTCTTTCAATAACTCCAACCACCTCATCTGCCTCAAATTCAACTCCTTTTGCTTGAATAAGTATTGAAGGATCTTGTGATCAGTGTACACCTCACACGTCACACCATATAGATAATGTCTCCAAATCTTCAAAGCATGAACAATGGCCGCCAACTCTAGATCATGAACTGGATAATTCTTCCCATGGATATTCAGCTGCCCTGAAGCATAGGCTATGACTCGACCACCCTGTATCAATATTGTACCAAGGCCAATACGGGAAGCATCACAATAGACAATGTAAGGCCTTGATCCCGTGGGCAAAACCAACACCGGTGATGTAGTCAAGGCTGTCTAAAGCCTTTGGAAACTCTCCTCGCACTCATCTGACCACTTGAACTGGGTACCCTTCTGGATCAATCTAGTCATTGGGGCTGCAATAGATGAAAACCCCTCTACAAACCGATGGTAGTAACCTGTCAACCCCAAGAAACTCCGGATCTCTGTAGCTGATGCTGGTCAAGGCCAACTCTTGACCGCCTCAATCTTCTTCAGGTCCACCTGAAAACCCTATTATGAAACAACGTGACCCATGAATGCAATAGAACTCAACCAAAGCTCACACTTCGAAAACTTGGCGTATAATTGACTATCCTTTAGAGTCTGAAGAACCACTCTGATGTGCTGCTCATGCTCCTCCCGACTTCGAGAGTATATCAGGATATCATCAATGAAAACAATCATGAACAAATCCAAATAGAGCCTGAACACTCGGTTCATCAAATCCATAAATGTTGCTGGGGCATTGGTCAACCCAAATGACATGACCAAAAATTCATAATGCCCATACCGAGTGCGAAATGTTGTCTTAGGGACATCAGACGCCCTAATCCTCGGTTGATGATAACCAGATCTCAAATCTATCTTTGAAAACACCCTCGCACCCTGAAGATGGTCAAATAAATCATCGACCCTCGGTATTGGATACTTGTTCTTTATCGTCACCTTGTTCAATTGCCGGTAATCAATGCACATCCTCATCGACCCATCATTTTTCTTCACAAATAACACCGGCGCACCCCAAGGCGATACACTGGGTCTAATCAAAACCCTTATCAAGAAATCCTACAACAGCTCCTTTAAATCCTTCAACTCTGGCGGGGAAATGCGATATGGTGGGATAGATATGGGTTGCGTGCCCGGAGCCAAATCAATATTCCTGTCGGAAGGTATACCCGGCATGTCTGAAAGGAAAACCTCAGGGAACTCCCGAACAATAGGAACATAATCAATAGATGGGACCTCAGCTCTGGAGTCGCGAACATACGCCAAATATGCTAGACACCCCTTCTCGACCATGCGTTGAGCCTTAATATATGAAATAACACTGCAAGTGGAATGACCTGAGGTTCCTCTCCACTCTAGTCGGGCAAATATGGCAAAGCCATGGTCACGGTCTTGGCATGACAATCCAAGATAGCATGATACAGGGACAACCAATCCATCCCCAATATGACATCGAAGTCCACCATATCTAAGAGGAACAAGTCAACACGAGTCTTAAGACCCTCAAATACTACCACACAGGAATGATGCACTCGATCGACCAATATAGAATCACCCATCGGTGTAGATACATAAACAAGAACACTCAAGGCATCGCTAGGCATAACCAAGTAGGGTGCAAAATAGGACGACACATATGAATACGTAGATCTAGGGTCAAATAGCACTAAAGCACATCTATCACAGACCAGAATAGTATTTGTAATGACAGCATCGAAAGACTCAGGCTCTGGCCTGGCTGTCAAAGCATAGCATCGGGGCTGGGCCCCACCTCCCTAAACAATGTCAATGGAACGATCGGCTACTGGATGACCCCTGCCTATGGCGGTTTGAGCTCCACCTCTATGCTCCCTACCACCATCTCTATGGCGTCTACCCCCGCCTCTAGCTAGTTGGGCGAACTGTAGAGCCTCTGGTGCTTGGATCATAGCTCAAGGACCCTGCTATTGTGACTGTACCCCTTAATCTCGGGCTAGCTCTCTTGATGTGACCAAACTCACCACACTCATAGAACCCACCTGAATGCTACAGCCGAGAGGGCTGAGACTGACCCTGTCGACCTGAATGACCTCCTCGAAAGCGCTGAAGCGGGGTCGCACTGATAAGCTGCTGATAAGAATAGTGCTGCTGAGAACCACTACCGCCCGAAGTACCATAGGAGACCTGGAGTGCTGACTGAAAGGGCCTCGGAGGATGGCTCTACCTTATGAATCCCTACCTCCTGATGAGGTACCACTTAACCTACCAGAATGATGAGGCCTCTTATCTGACCCCTAACCACCTCCTCGTGCAAGAGCTATCCCAACTCTATGGGCCGTATTGGCCGCCTTCTGAAAATAAATCTCTCTCCCGGCTCCTATTGCCATTTGGAGACGGAACGGATGGATCAACCCATCAATAAACCTCCGCACTCTCTCTCTCTCTCTCGGTGAGAGGTATAACAATAGCATGGCGTGCCAGAAATGGGTGTCATACCGCATGACTCTCATAGTACCATGATGAAGACACTCAAACTGCCTGCGTAGAGCCTCTCGCTTAGTCACTGGGAGAAACTTCTCCAAGAAAAACTCTACAATCTGGTCCCAAATCAATGGTAGCGACCCTGTTGGCCTGGATAAATAATAGTCCCTCCACCAAGTCTTGGCAGATCCTGCTAGCCGAAAGGTGATGAAGTCAACCCCATTGGTCTCCACAATACCCATAGTCCGGAGAACCTCATGGTAGTTGAATAAGATGTCCTGGGGGTCCTCCGTAGGGGCACCGCTGAAGGTGGTGGTGAAGAGCTTAGAGAACATATCAAGCCTCCACAAATCATCTGCGGACATCGCCGCACCATCATCGGTCTGAGCGGGAATACCCGGCTGGGCTGCTACAGTTGGCTTAACCACTGGAACCTGAGCCTTAGGAGCTACCTGCTCTGGAGTATGCGTAGCGGGAGTTTGAACCCCTACCCCTGCCCGAGATGTGGCTGGTGCTACTTGAAGCAGACCCGCTCTAGAGATGCCCTCCATAAAGCCTACCAGCCGGACCAAAGCGTCCTGAAGCACTAGAGTAGCTATGAAACCCTCTAGGACCTGAGCTGGGCCCGCTGGAGTTGGAACCTCATCATCATAGTCAACATGAGGCTCCACCTCTGGGACTGCTGCTCGGAGCTGAGCTCTGCCCCGACATCAGTCTCTGCCCCTGATATGCGCGGTAGAAGAGAAAGCACGTGTTCTATCCATCTATGAAAGAACAAAGTAGAAAGACAATCAGTATTTGAGAAACAGAATCGCACGACAAGAAAGAACAAAGTGAAATTTTCCCTAACCATGCATATTTTTCCTTCAAATTTGTCTAGACTTTATGAGCACTAGGTTTATGCACAATTCCATTGAGTAACTCCTTACTTACATCATTGATAATCCATGATAAAATAACCGCATTACATTTCTCCCAAAGTTCATACATGGATCGATCAAATTTGTCCTTAGTACATCGGCCATCAACAAAACCAGCTTACTCTTACCAGTCAGTCTTATTTTCATAGATCTACTTTATAATACATAATTTTCAGTCCTGGTAAGTTGAAAAGTAATCAGGGAAGTACTTGGAGTGTCGCAAGGCTGTAGTGTCACGATCCGCATTTCCCACAATCAGGAGTCGTGATGGCACCTACTAACGGAGCTAGGCCATCCAAACTTTAAACTCCTCTGGTAATTTCCCAAAAATATAATTATACGAAAGCAATTAAATAAAAGTGGAATACTTTAATCTTATATAATTGAAATCGAAATGCGAAAGTTTAAGACACATCTCTGCCCAGAGCCTGGTGTCACTAGCTCACAGACTACTAAAGAGCGCTACAATCAAGTCTGAATAGAAAATACATATTGTCTGTCTTGGTAGAATGAAGACAAACTAAAATATGGAAAGGGACTCCGGCCTGCAAACGCCAGCTAGGCTACCTTGTAAGTCCCTTGACTGAAGTCAATTCCCGATCAATACGCTACTATTGTGGTCCAAAAGTTGCTCCAGTACCGTGATCTGTGCAAAAAGCACAGAAGTGTAGTATCAGCACAACCGACCCCATGTGCTGGTGAGTGCCTAGACTAACCCCGGCGAAGTAGTGACGAGGCTAGACCCGGCTACCAGATAAATCTGCACAGTTATGAAATATACTTTGTGAAAAAATAAACAGTAGATAAACAGTTTACAAAAGGAGGGGAAAACATGCTGGGGAAAACAGATATAAACCAGGAGTCTAATTAAAGGTAAATCAACCATCAAAAACTCAAGTCCGGAAATAACACATTTATCCCATACTTGTAACACTGTTGTGGCGTGCAACCCGATCAACTTACTTATGGTAGTGTTGCTGCATGCAACACAATCCGTATGATATTATTTATTCTCGTTGCGGTGCGCAACTCGATCCCTGCGGATATTATATATCCTTGTTGTGGCGCGCAACCCGATCCGTGCACATATTATTTATCATTATTGCGGCGTGCAACCCGACCCGTGCGGATATTATTTATCCTTGTTGGGGCGTGCAACCCGACCCACTAAGATCATACTTTCTCATCAAACATTAGTCAGAACGACGGAGCAAGAGAAGAATAACCATTAGAGAAATTTGGGCAAGGGAAAATAACAACACAACTAATTCCCCGCAAGGGAGTTAATCTATAATACAAATAAAACCTTCCGGCAAGGGAGCAACAACAATAACATTCACATCCCGGCAAGGAATCTATCACGTCTCTTGCTATTTCTTTCATTTCCTATTCATTAGTTCTTTAATTGTTCGAGCCCACGCTCCCAAGGTTTTACAGTTCGTAATTATTTCTCATACTCTCCACGTTATATAAAGATCGTCGATTCCACATGGAAGGGGCACAACAATATCAAAATAAGTACAAGTAAAGACCCACGTCAACTAGAGCTATGTGAACCTGATGGAGGGATGCAAACGCAGAAGGGGAAATGACAGAGCAATGCGAACGCGAGTCTGACATTGCGTTCGCGAATAGTAAAACCTGGTCTGCAACAACTGAAAATTTTTATGTGTTTTCTAAATGTAAAACTACCCCGAACCACCTCCGAATCACTCCCGAGCCCTCAGGGCTCCCAACCAAACTCACATACTAACTCAATAACATCCTACAAACTTAGTCAAGCGATCAAATCGCCAAAATAATATTAAAATTAATGAATCAAACCTCAATATCATCATTTTCATTTCAAACTTCGTAAACTTCTAACTTTAGATATTTAGGTCCGAAACACGTCAAACGACGTCCGATTTCAACCAAATTTCGCAGAAAGCGCTTAACGCATATTTAAGACCTGTACCGGGTATCGGAACCAAAATACAGGACCGATACCTACATTTTCTAACTCATTTTCATTTCATATTTTCATATCATATTCAGAAAAATAATTTCTGTCAAAAATTCGTTACTCGTGCTAGGGATCTCAGATTTCGATTCCGAGAATATGCCCGTGTCCCATATTTTCTTACAAACCTTTTGGGACTGTCACATCATGGGTATGGGTCTATTTACCCAAAATATTGACCAAAGTCAATTTCAACAATAGTAATATAAAAATTCATCAACTTTTTCACAAATTTCACATATTTCAATATAACAGTTTTCTGACTACGCGCCCGGACTACGCACGCAAATTGAGGCAACTAAAAATGAGATTTTTTAATCCTCGGAAGCACGGTAAAAGGAAGAAATCTGGGTCATCACATGTAGATACAAAGGATGATGATGATCTACAGTCGTTCTTGTGCTCGTTCCAGTTGAATTTTCTTCTCCAATTGCAATAGCTGATACATTTAGTTGAATTAACCCTTTTCTTCAATGAATTATATACTCTCTAATAGCAAATTGAACAAAAACCCAAGGTTAATCGATCGAGAAAAACTCGAACAATCAACAGTAGAACAACTCTACAAAGAAATAGAGGAGATCGATCACAATGAGCAAGTATCTAGCTCTCGTGCTCTGATACCATGACGAAGATCAAATATTAGCTCAATTGAAAAGAGAGAAAAGAAATGAACCAGGAGGTTCTAGAACAAAGGATCCATTGGAGAGCAAATGAGCTGAAAAATTATTCTCTCTAATCTAATTGAATACAATGATATATGTCTACTTTATATACACCATAACTAACAGCTAGCCTAATCAATCTTACCACTTCTGCTAATTCACTAACAACTAAACCTATAATTAGTTATAACTAACTTCCAAACTAATTTTCCTAGCTAACCCACTGACTCACGTGATAGTCACGTGCTATTGCTTCTTTCTTCAATACGATACCATATATAACATCTCAGTTCACTAATGATATTTGTCTGCTTTGGTCCTAGGTCCGTACGCCACTAAGGTCTAAAAATTATTTACTTATATATCCAACATCTTTCATGTATTTTATCGATGTGAGATTTTCCTAGAGTATTACACTTGTGATAGAGAACTTGAGACCAAATTACATAGAGCGTGTAAAAAGTGTCACACTAGATAAAACTAAAATTTATAGCGATAACAAGTTAAGTATCTAATGTAAGATAAATATTTACTAACACATTCTTTGAACGATTTGATTTAAAAGAATTAAAATAAAGATACAAAACTAAATGAGCTAGATTTATATAATCACTTTTTAATTTCTTATTATTTATTACTAATATTATTCTAGTAATGTCCTAATAAGACAAAGGGCAAATGCAAATAGTCATTTTCAGGGATACTATTTAGAGATTAGTCAATACTTGTTTTGTCCTATGATTTTAAACTAAAATTTATAACTTCAGGATAATTCTGAAAAATTTAATACCGGAAAGTTAAACTAAAAAATAAAAATTCAGAAGACACTGATTAATTCCTAACCAGCACTTCGTTAGAGTGGCTATCTTTTGTAACTTCTACTAAGGCAGAATACAAAATCCAGTTCGTTAATTGGCACAGTTAGCCAACTTTGTACATGCATTTACTGATTGCAAGTCCAGGACACTGGTTTTATGGGCTGGCCTTTTAGTTATCACGATAACACAATTTCTAAGAAGAGATTAATATTTTTGTTAAGTTCAAAGTTCTCATAAATTTTATAAGCATAAATCAATTAAAATCGATGGATGGCCAATCATAGTAGATCGTAATAAATCAAAATACCAAATGAATAAAATGTACGAGACAACAGTTATTGATTAAGGGGAGGAGGGTGGAGATCTTTTATTAATGATATCGATTTAGTCTGTCTCTCCATGGAGAGGTTCAGAGCCTTACAATGATGTATTTTCACTTCTTTTAGAAGTAGATGTGAAGAAGAAGAAGTAGCCCCCTTTTAGGGTTCTTTCTCTTAGTATTTATAGCTATGAGACCTGCCAGCTGGCGCCGAGTGGTTGTGACCATATTTAGAGGACGTCCTCATAAGGACGGCTAGGCCGTCGCCTTAATCGTCAAATCGGGTAATTACCTCAGAACAGTGTTAATACATGGTCATACCGTTTATTAGTCACAAATACCTTTGATAAATGTGTTGGTCCCATTAATGTCAAACTTTGACCCATACAGATAGTCCCTCCGCTTATTGAGGTCGTGCCCTGGCTGCGCTCGATGAGCGGATTTTGCCAATAGCCGTAGCCGTTTATGCATTCGAAACGGTCGTAGCCATGTAGCCATTGATACTTTGGAGATGGTCGTAGCCTTTTAGCACGGACATTCCTTGACAGCAATGGAGCTGTTTATCAAGTGAGTTCACAACCGACGACCATAGTCACAATTCTTTTGTTAGTTTTCATATGAGCAACTGGCCATAGCCGTTCGCATATCTGAGATGGTCGTGGCCATTTATTTTTATGTACTCTTCTTTTGGTAGGAGTCCATTGTCACCTTATTGTCAGGGGACGGCGATAGCCTGTTATTTTGAGATGGCCGTAGGCGTCCTTATTTCGGGAGTGGCCATAGTCGTTTTGTATTCAGGAAACGGCAGTGGCCATTATTATTTCAAAGACGGATGTAATAAATGTTAGATAATACGCTTAACGCTAGAGAGGGGGTGAATAGCGTTATAATAAAAATTAGCATAAACTTGCGGAATTTAAAAGTTGCAGGAAATAAATAAGTGCGATAAGTAAATAAATTAGAACAAACGCACCGATATATCCTGGTTCACCACAACCCATGGCTAGTCCAGTCCCCGAGAGACTCTCTTGAGATTTTCACTAACTTGTTAAGCTTACGGGTGCTCAACAAACCGTTACAACTTGAGGACGCAAGCCTCAACAACCTTTGCTCGGAGATACAACACTCCAATACTCCAACCAAGGAAACACAAGTTCCTTCTTACAACACAAGGGACTAACACTTCCCTACAAGTGTACAAAAACACTTAGCACTCAAACAAGATACTCCTTTAAGAGTAGATATGAGTAAAAAGAAGACGCTCAAGATCGCAACAACTTTTGACAAGAATTTGGCTCTCAAAAGCTTATGTAATGAATATAAAATGATAAGCAATAAAGTATGCAAGATTTAGCAATTGTATGATCAGTTGCTGTGTATTGTTGTTCTTAGAAGACTGAATTGAAGCTATATTTATAGTTGAAAAACTTTGTATTACTGTTGCCTAATTGCCAATTAAGAATTGCTGATTTTACTCAGTGACAATCGATTGTCAAATTACCACACTCGATTGTTTGCCAGTTCTTCAAAAAATCAATCCCAGATTTTACGCTTAACAATCGATTATCTAAGATCAATAATCGATTACTGGCAACGTTCAAAAAATCATTTTCAGATTTTACGTGAAATAATCGATTGTCAGAAATCTACAATCGATTACTCAGCAACGTTCAAAAAATCCTTTCCAGATTTTAATTAACACAATCGATTATAAGAAATCAATAATCGATTACTCAGCAACGTTCAAAAAATCCTTTCCAGATTTTAATTAAAACAATCGATTATAAGAAATAAATAATCGATTACCTGACGGTATTTGAAAATATTTTGGCAACGGTCATTTATACAATCGATTATACTAAGTTAACAATCGATTATATATCAGTCTTGAAAAATCAATTTAGACATTGCCTCTTGACAATCGATTGTTATAGGTTCACAATCGATTACTTAATAACTTTGAAAAAGTCTGGAAGACACTGACTCAACACAATCGATTGTCATAAGTTCACAATCGATTATTTTGTGACTTTGAAAAATCTGATGGACACTGTCATTAGCTTCACAATCGATTATTTTGAGCTTTGAATAACTTTGATGGACACTGCCTCATCACAATCGATTGTCATAAGGTTCACAATCGATTGTCATGCAGATTTGAAAAATCTGATGCTCACTGCCTTAACACAATCGATTGTCATAAGTTCACAATCGATTGTCAAGCAGCTGACTTAAACATAATCGATTATCATAAGTACATAATCGATTATCTTAGTCCAGATTTTAGAGGCATGTTTAAAAATCATTTTGACTAAAGTAAATATGCATTATTTAAAATTATTTTGCTCTAAATTAAATATGCATGATTTGTTAAAAATATTTTTACGAGAGAAGCCAAGTCTTGAGTTTAAGTTGTCGGATCAAGATCACAATTAAATACCGACTCATATAAGACTTAATCTCAATCTTTGTCTTGTGCTTGAATCTTGTTATATATCAATTTTGCGCTTGTGCTTGGACCTCGTCATATGTCAATTTGCGCATAGTTTGTCATTCATCAACACCTACAAATATGAACACACGTTTAGTATAATGCCTTGAGAACGTGTTTCCAACAATTTCCCCCTTTTTGATAATGGCAAACTTTAAGCGGGATATGCATATTAGGCAATTCATAATGACGATTCAAGACAAGTGAAGATATGCAACAAGTATATAGATATGCAATATGCAATTTGTTCCCCCTAAATATATGAATTCCCCCTCAATTTATGCCGATAAGTATTGAGAGTGCATACCCGTTATCTTTCCCCTTTTGCCATTAGCAAAAAAAAATAGAATAAAAATAACTTGTTTATTTATTAAAAAACGGTTACATAACGGGAACAATAAATCATAGAACAATAAAATAGAAAAACAAATAAAGAAATTATTCATCATCATTTCCCGCCTCATCATCCGGCACTGTTTCATAGGGAACAAGACTGGCATATGGATAATGAACACGGTCAAAATATCCATGGATCTCATGTGTCAATTGACCGACAGAGGTGGTCAATGAAGCAATTTCGTCGGAGATGGATTGAAGTGTAGGTTCTTGAGGCTGACGTGATCGACGAGTTGGAGGAGGAGCAGGAGCTACATGATCGCCGTCATGGGGAAAGGAGGATTCTGAAATTTCCCACTTCTTGGTGCTCTTTTTGAGAGGACCGATGGAAGTGTTGAACCCGGAAGCTTCAAGAAAATTCATAATAAGGAGGGCATAGGGAAGAGGTCTATCATCTCCGATGGCATCACGCATGTGAATTTTGACGAACTTACACCAATTGATGTGAGCTCCGGTTATAATGGAATGCATGATCTTAGCGTCCTCTTGGGAAAGAGTGGTATGATTATGCTTCCGAGGCTTGAGGACTCGGGTGATGAAATAGAAAATCAAACAATATTCGGGGAGCATTCCCGTAATGGTAGGACGCCGAGTGGATAGATTAGGATCATAAGATGTAAGACCTATTTGGTTTAGGAGAATTTTCTCATCAACTAAGGCGCCGGCCTCTCTAATGTAGCGAGTAATGTTTTCGCCACTTCGAGGAAGATGGGCAATGGAATGCCAGTTTTCATTGGACAAAAGAATTTGAACACCATTAATATTTGACACAAGCTCACCATCGTCATCCTCATGAAGGTTTGAGTAAAACGCTTGAATCAATGGAGGATTAATATAAGGATAGGTAAGATATAAGAAGTCAAGAAGTTGACATTCCTTAAGCATGTTTGCAGCGGGGGCATATGATTCAAGATACTTGCTTGTTGAAAAGCGAGGAGGAAGAATGTCACGCTTTTCGAATTTTGTCAAAAATCTAGTAAGCTCGGTTTCAGTATTGAATTGTAAAATAGACCCATCTTGATAAGGGAAGTTTGGAGGTGGAGGAGCAGAAGAAGATGCACCTTGTCTACGGGAACGTTTAGAGTGTCTGCCCGACATTTTCAATGAGTAGTAATGAACTTTGTAAGAAACTTGGAAGATTTTTGAAGGTTTGGGAGCAAAGATTGATGCTTGAGTGAATAAAATTGAAGACTTATGATGCCTATTTATAATGGGAAGAATGGGATTTCATTTATGATGAAAATTTGCAAAAATTTATGAGCCAAAACAGTCAGAAACGGTAAAAATAAATTGTACTGACCGTTGGACAATCGATTGTTGAAACGAAATAATCGTTGTTGAGCAGATTTTGATTTGAACTCGGAACTGACACAAAATCGATTGCAGGGCCCAAACGGTAACAAATATTTGAATTACTGACAAAAAATAATCGGTTGTTGAATTATGATAATCGATTGTTGTGATACAGTGAGCACGGTGATTTTCTGACTCGGAAAATAATCGATTATATTTATGAAACAATCGATTGTTTTAGGAAAGCAGTACTGAATGGCTGAGATGGTAATCGATTATACAGTTAAAAAATCGATTATTAAACACAAATGCATAATAAGCATTAAACATAAATAATCAATTAGTGATACTTGCTAATCGATTGTCCGCATAGTAAAATAATCGATTATTTGTTGTAACAATCGATTGTTCTATGCCATTTCTTTATAATTCCCCCTGCTTTTAGGGCGATACCTGCAAAAGAGAATTAGACGTCTCCGACGCTCAAGTTAGTAATTTGTAACGAAATAATGCAATGAGAACGTGATCTCTTAAGAAGTGTGTCCTAAGGAGTTCTTAAGAGAGTTTCGGGTACTTACCTTTTCTCCGATGTTGCCAATTACCTGTTCGAGATGGTGATCTTTGATTGTCCTCCACTCGTTAGGCATTTTCGTTTCTTTCTCCAATTGTGGGGCGTTTCCTCCGTTGATTGTTCCAAGATTTCATCTTGAATTTCCATAGGAGTTTCCTCTTGTACTTTGTCTTTTAAACTATTTAGAATACCTGCAAGATCAGAACAAGAATCCTTTCTCGCCAAGCGAGCATTATTTTCGGAAAACACAATATGAGGGGATTCCTCCACAGTTTGGGTTCTATTATTAAATACCCTATATGCTTTGCTACGTGAAGAATACCCAATAAAAATTCCCTCATCGGATTTGGCATCAAATTTTCCCAATTGATCTTTTCCATTGTTATGAATAAAACATTTACAACCGAATACTCTAAATTGGGAGATATTTGGTTTCCTTCCCATGTAGAGTTCATAAGGGGTTTTCATGAGTATTGGCCTTATGACTACTCTATTTAAAACGTAGCATGCGGTACTCACGGCATCCGCCCAAAAATGTTTGGGAATCTTAGCCTCTTCGAGCATGGTTCTAGCCATCTCTTCGAGACACCTAATTTTCCTTTCCACCACCCCATTTTGTTGTGTGTTCGTGGAGCGGAAAAGGTATGCTCGATACCGAGTTCGTCACAAAAATCCGCAAAGAGATTGTGATCAAACTCTCCCCCATGATCACTTCTAATTGAAGTGACAGTTGTTTCCTTTTCATTTTGAACACGTTTAAGAAAATATTTAAAATTCTGAAAAGCATCACTTTTATGGGCAAGAAATAAAGTCCAAGTAAATCTGGAATAATCATCAACAATAACAAAAGCATAACGATTTCTACCAAGACTTTCAATGTGAGATGGTCCAAACAAATCCATGTGAAGCAATTGCAATGGTCTAGTAGTTGAAACAATATTTTTCGATTTAAAAGATGCTTTTGTTTGCTTCCCTTTTTGACAAGAATCACAAATAGAATCATTTTCAAATTTCAAATTTGGAAGACCAACAACTAAATTTTGTGAAACCAATTTGTTCAAAAGATGCATGTTGATGTGACCTACTCTACGATGCCATAACCAAGAATCATCCTCTTTGCTCATTAAACAATTCACATATTCGGGTGAAGAATTTGCAAGATCAACCATATAAATGTTATCCATTCTAAAACCACGAAGGATAATTTTAAAATCGCTACGTCTAAAAACTAAGCATTCATCCGAATCAAATAAAACAAGATTTCCCTTGTCACATAATTGACTTATGCTCAAGAGATTATGTTTTAAATCTTTCACAAGTAATATATGCTTAATGGAAGAAATTTCATCCTTACCGACCGATCCGATGCCGATAATCTTTCCTTTGTTGTTATCATCAAAAATAACACTTCCCCCTTCCTTGTGTTCTAGTTGAAGGAATTTGGATTCGTCTCCCATCATGTGCTTGGAGCATCCACTATCAAGGTACCATAGTACACTTGATCCTTTCAAACATACCTACAAAACAGATTAATGAGTTTTAGGTACCCATGCCATTTTGGGTCCTTGGGGGTTAGGCAAATCATAGTGATGTGATTGAGTGTTATGTCTATGTCATGTAAAACAAGCAGGAGCAATATGTCCAATTCGTCTACAATAATGACAAGTCACGTTAGGAATATGCATCCTTCTAGGTTGGTAGTAATTGGACGGACGAAATTCATTTACTCTATTCGTGACAATATAACTATTGCGCAAATCATGAAAATCATTTCTCCTACCATTTTTTCTAGGATATGCATCATTTCTAGAATAGTTGTTTCTAGGTTGGAAGTCATTTCTAGGTGTTCTAAAAGGTTCAACATTCCTTCTAGTGTTTGGCCTAGAATGTGCATTATTTCTAGCATGATTATTTCTAGGTTGCGATTGATGAAAACCATTTCTAGGTTTGTTGTATCTAGGATGAATATTTGTTTTTTTTATCCTAGGTTGAGCCTTAGGTGGTTGGGGGTTGGCTTCAACTTTCTCTTTAGGCTCGTTTCTAAAACCTATGCCATGCTTGGTCGACTTCAAATTAACAAGCACTTCATTCAAATTTTTATGAGAAGATTTAAACTTATCTAAGGTGCCCTTAAGCCTTTCTACTTCATTTTTGAGATGCATGCAAGAAGTACAATTTCTAGAACTTTCGGGCTTGTCGGCGCTTCTCTTGCCAAAAAAATTGTTTTCCTCTTTCAACTTCTCATTTTCTAAAATCAAATTTTCCAATACCTTTTCTATAAAAGAGAGTTGTTTTTGAAAATCTTTTTCTTTTAAAGAAGCATTTTCTTTTATATTCTTAACAGTTTTGAAGCTTTAATAAATTCGCTATACAACTCATCAAAAGCATTTTGCATTTCTTCAAGGGAAAAGAAATTTTTGGAAGAAATTTGACATACCTCTTCTTTGTTGTCTTCTTGTGCCATAAGACAAAGATTTGCGGCTTCGTCTTCTTCTTCCTCACTTGACTCGTCACCGGAGTCGCCTCCCCAAGATATGTATGCTCATTGCTTCTTGAAGGATTTCTTCTCCTTTTTAGCACTTGGCCAATTTGATTTAATGTGCCCGGTTTCTCCGCACTCATAGCACTTTATTTGATCTCCTTGCTTTTCGCCCTTTCGTTCATACTCTTTTTTCATGAACTTTTGAAATCTCTTGATAACGAGTCCGAACTCGTTGTCTCTGTCCTCATCATTTTGAGGTTGTCTTGTGCTTGCCTTGAGAGCGATTCTTTGCTTCCTTTGATCATCAACAAGAGGGTTAAGTATAGTAGATTCATAAGTTTTAAGGTTACCTCTTAATGCGTCGATGGTGACATTTGAAATGCCAATGGATTCTTGAATCGCGTCGGCCTTGGATCGCCATTCCGGAGTGAGACTTCGGAGAATTTTTCGGACAAGTTCCTTATCCGTGAAGGTCTTCTTAAGAGCATGTAAATCATTTACGATTTTTGAAAATCGTTCCAACATCTCATCGACCTTTTCGCCTTCCTTCATGTGAAACAATTCATATGCATGGGTTAGGAAATCAATTTTGGCTTCCCTTACCTGGTCCGTACCTTCGTACGTAACTTCCAGCTTGTCCCACATTTGCTTCGCCGTTGTGCAACAAGATATCTTCCTGTAATCATCAGCATTTACAGCACAATATAATAAATTAATAGCTTTATCATTATTTTGCATCATCCGCATCATATTCATCTTCGGACTTTGGGACCCATTCATTTTCAACCTTCTTGGTTGGAATTTGTTCTCCATTCATTATGACCTTCCAAAGATGAAAACTATTTGATTTTACAAATATTCTCATCCTCTCCTTCCAATATGTATAATTTGTACCATCGAATAGCGGTGGTCGGGTGGAGCATTGTCCTTCACCTATTCCTGCAAAAGAATCACGAGTAGAAGCCATGGATGTTTCTCTCAAACGGTTAAGTCTTCAGAGAGTTGGGCTCTGATACCAATTGTTAGATAATACGCTTAACGCTAGAGGGGGGTGAATAGCGTTATAATAAAAATTAGTGTAAACTTGCGAAGTTTAAAAGTTGCAGGAAATAAATAAGTGCGATTAGTAAATAAATTAGAACAAACGCACCGATATATCCTGGTTCACCACAACCCGTAGCTAGTCCAGTCCCCGAGAGACTCTCTCGAGATTTCCACTAACTTGTTAAGCTTACGGGTGCTCAACAAACCGTTACAACTTGAGGACGCAAGCTAACAACCTTTGCTCGGAGATACAACACTCCAATACTCCAACCAAGGAAACACAAGTTCCTTCTTACAACACAAGGGACTAACACTTCCCTTCAAGTGTAAAAAAACACTTAGCACTCAAACAAGACACTCCTTTAAGAGTAGATATGAGTAAAAAGAATACGCTCAAGATCGCAACAACTTTTGACAAGAATTTGGCTCTCAAAAGCTTATGTAATGAATATAAAATGATAAGCAATAAAGTATGCAAGCTTTAGCAATTGTATGATCAGTTGTTGTGTATTGTAGTTCTTAAAAGACTGAATTGAAGCTGTATTTGTAGTTGAAAAACTTTGTATTACCGTTGCCTAATTGCCAATTAAGAATTGCTGATTTTACTTAGTGACAATCGATTGTCAAATTACCACAATCGATTGTTAGCCAGTTCTTCCAAAAATCAATCCCAGATTTTATGCTTAACAATCGATTATCTAAGATCAATAATCGATTACTGGCAACGTTCAAAAAATCATTTCCAGATTTTACATAAAACAATCGATTGTCAGAAATCTACAATCGATTACTCAGCAACATTCAAAAAATCCTTTCCAGATTTTAATTAACACAATCGATTATAAGAAATCAATAATCGATTACTCAGCAACGTTCAAAAAATCCTTTCCAGATTTTAATTAAAACAATCGATTATAAGAAATCAATAATCGATTACCTGACGGTATTTGAAAACATTTTGGCAGCGGTCATTTATACAATCGATTATACTAAGTTAACAATCGATTATATATCAGTCTTGAAAAATCAATTTAGACACTGCCTCTTGACAATCGATTGTTATAGGTTCACAATCAATTACTTAATAACTTTGAAAAAGTCTGGAAGACACTGCCTCAACACAATTGATTGTCATAAGTTCACAATCGATTATTTTGTGACTTTGAAAAATCTGATGGACACTGTCTCTTCACAATCGATTGTCATTAGCTTCACAATCGATTATTTTGAGCTTTGAAAAACTTTGATGGACACTGCCTCATCACAATCGATTGTCATAAGGTTCACAATCGATTGTCATGCAGATTTGAAAAATCTGATGCTCACTGCCTTAACACAATCGATTGTCATAAGTTCACAATCGATTGTCAAGCAGCTGACTTAAACATAATCGATTATCATAAGTACATAATCGATTATCTTAGTCCAGATTTTAGAGGCATGTTTAAAAATCATTTTGACTAAAGTAAATATGCATTATTTAAAATCATTTTGCTCTAAATTAAATATGCATGATTTGTTAAAAATATTTTTACGAGAGAAGCCAAGTCTTGAGTTTAAGTTGTCGGATCAAGATCACAATTAAATACCGACTCATATAAGACTTAATCTCAATCTTTGTCTTGTGCTTGAATCTCGGTATATATCTATTTTGCGCTTGTGCTTGGACCTCGTCATATGTCAATTTGCGCATAGTTTGTCATTCATCAAAACCTACAAATATGAAACACGTTTAGTATAATGCCTTGAGAACGTGTTTCCAACAATAAATACTACTTTCGCAGGTGGCCGTGGCCAGCATTATTTTGAAGATGGTCGTAGCCACTAATGGTTTGGAGATGGTCATAGCCGATTACACATGCCTGGAGAGAATATGATCATGCTCACCGCGTATAACGAAGGCGTCATATGCGTAGTGACACGTGGGGCGTGCTCGCGATATCTTGGGGCTGTTACAACCGTTTCACAGGTGACGTGCCGATTGACGGTTGAATGACCACTCCATGGTATCTATCATAATGGTGACCGTTACTGTAGGCCTGAACCGTTTTGCGGTTGGTCAGACAGTTAACGGTGACCATTGGGATTCGTGAACATTTATGCTTCGTCTATAAATAAGGGGTTGTATCGTTCACTTCTTACTTTTCTGATATTGTTTATGTGAAATACTGAGAGAGAGAGATCTCTCTTCTGGTTCTCGGATTATTTCGCCTTTTGCTCCTCATTACTTCATTCTTCGTCATTTAACGTCAGATCTTCGCCTTCTCTTGCTTTTCCGGTGAATTTTGCTTACTTTCTTTTGTTATATCGAAAATGGCGAGCAACTCTCATTCTGATATTGCTCCAGTGGTGACTGCGGCGGCTGAGGATCCATCTACGGTGGTGAGAACCACCAATTCGACAAATACTGACCTGCCCCCATCGGTGACTGACATTCTTTCTCTGCCCGGCGGTCCGGCAACTGATTTTTCTGACCCCGAAAGAGAGGACCAAGTGGACGAAGCTCCATTGATGGGGGAAGTTGGCATCGCCCAGCTGAAGGACCAGTGTGACATTCCTCGATTCACCGACATTGTCCTTGCTAGGAGCGGGGAAAGGGTACACGTCGACCATCGAAGGTATTGCATCTTTTATGCCTCCCCTTTCAAGCTAGGATGCGGACTTGCTTTCTCAATGCTAGTGGTGGACTTCTGTCGCTACTACAGGGTGTGCCCTGGTCAGCTCGTTCCTTCCTGCTACAAGTTATTGGCGATGCTGATAAGATATATGTAGAGTTGGCACGGAGGGAGATTACTCTTGGGCACGTGCTAACTCTCTACGCCCCTCAAAGGATACATGGCACCATGATTCGGTTGGCCCATCGTGGGGCCAACGGCTTAACTTTGGAGCTCGATGCTGAGGTCGATACCCGTCCTTATGAGCATTTTTTCCACATCAGGACCGAGCACCTGGTGGCTTGCGCTACAGACTTCCCGGAGGAGTGGAACCATGCACGTAAGTTTATTTTACGCTGGTCTTGATTTATTTCGGTTATATGCCCTGTTCCACATGTGTACGTACTGATCTTCCTCTTCTGCCATAGATGGAGGTGTACCACCAGAACCGCTTTTTGGCATCCGCGAATGGGTCGAGGCCATGCTTCCTGTCACAACGGGAATTCGCACGTGGGCGTCTTTCTAGGATGCCCATAGCCGTAGACCGACTGCTGTTAAGAATCTGATTTGCTGTTACTTCTCTTATTTCGTAGTCCTTAGCTTTTTTCGTTGACCCTTCTTCCTTTGCTGGTTAGAATGACCACGTCGCAGGAGGGCTCCTCAGCTTGCTTTCCGTAGGCCGAGGGCGACTGCCCGATTGGTTAAAATGCCGGCACCTCTCCCTATCCCGAGGGCGACCTCAGTAGAATCTTCAGCGGCTCACCCTCACGCACGGCCCGGGCATCGAGTTGAAGAATCTCCAGGAGTCGTGCGTTCCAGGGCGGAGCTGCCACCGAATGAAGATGATGAAGAAGACGGGAGGATGCTAGTAAGGCGCATGGTGGCATTCACCCTGGTCCTTCCGGTGGTGATTAGCTTGGATTCTTTGCCATCGGAAGCGGAGGGGGACACATCAGAACTTTCCCTAGAGGGCGAGAATTCAGTGGGGGTTGCCCCGGTTGGCTTAGGCCAAGGTGACACAATCGCTTCGGCGGTTTAAATTTTAGTTCCTGTTGCTGAGAGGGAAGGTATTTCCTCAGCAACCATTTTGGTGGAGGATACGGCGCCGATGCTTTGGCGAATGCAGGCGCTTCAACTTCCCGAGCAGCGGAGGCCTCGGCTTCCTGGGTGGAGAAAGGAAGGGGCGCCTCGGGAGAGGGGGAAGATTCTGAGTCCGACATGGACCCTGAGGACATCCATCTGTTACAGGAGGGTTATACCCGTCCAGAGGTACAGGCCGAAGGGAGTTATCGCAACGTGGAGATTCCTAATGATCAGAACCTGCTGCTCGAGGAGGAAAATCTGGTGATGTTGTTTGAGGTCTTGTGCTCGTAGGCGCAGAGCATGTCCTTGAGGGGCATCTAGGATGTCGGGTTGATTGGCCAGGTGGCCGCCCTGGGTATAAAGGTACGTGTGAAACCTTGGTTTATTTCTTTTCTTAGTATGTCTTCCTATATTAATTGCTGCTTTGTTTGCTGTAGTCATTCTTATTGGAGGTGGAGAGCATTCACGGGACAATGTCCGTTTGGGTGTCTTTGTGCGGTTGTTGGAGAAGTACTGCCGCTGCCGTGACCGGTGCCGTGATTTGCGTGAACGCTTAAGGAATGACACGCAAAACCGGGAGCTAGAAGAAGAGCTAGCACGGAGGGAGCTTCATATGCAACAGACCCTTAATAGGGTAAATGCTCTTGAGGGGAAGCTCCATTAAAAGAGCGAGGAGATGGACGCTGAAAGAAGGGCAGCTACTGAGAGAGAGCGCCAAAATCCGATTGCGCCAGCAGAGGCCGCCGAAGCTTTGACTAGGCAGGTGGCTTCCCTAAAGATGGAGGCCGTCGCTTTAAGGAAGCAGGTAGAGGAGACCCTAGCGAGGGTTGAAACATTGCAGGCGACCAACCGTGCCTAAGAAAAAGAGCGCGGATTAAAGAGGGCCACCGCTACTTTCCGAGAGATATCGTTGGAGGAGCACATTGCTTTCTGTGAGCAGGATGCCCCTACTGCGAAGGACCGAACTGCGGCCTTGGAGACCCAGAACCAGTTCCTGATGGATCAGGCCGCTTCTTTTGGCCCTGCTCGTGAGACTTAGACGTACGTCGAGGCCTAGCTCGATGTGTACAAAAGGTTGTAGGAAGACGGCGTTGTGCCTGAGGCCACTAATGAGGAGGCACGCCAAAAGGACCGTGATGCCCGCCTCGACTGCAATTATGACCCGTCTACGCCGGGGGGCGATGATGGCGCCGAGGGCGGTGATAATATTGAAGAGTGCGCTGGAGGCGCCGAATGAGCAAAGAGAAAGTTTGTAATATTTGTTTTAGTTTCCCTTCTCTTTTTCTCTATTATTATTTTTTCTGTAATTTGGCTATCTCTTTTTTTTTCTTGGCCGGACTTGGGCCAGTGTAATTGGGGGTAACCCGTGTAAGTATTGTAAATATGTGTGGCTTTCTTCCTTTCTGTTTGTTTTGTATCAAATACATTTAATTCTTTTTTGTGCTCGTTTGATAGGGCCTTGCCTTAGAGTTTCTCTACTGAGCATGTTAATAGTCTCGACCGGTTAGGTGATTTCGACCATTGTCGAATTGATTCCTTGCCTTGAGGAAAAATTGGCGTAGATTGCCTTGGCCATAGATAGACGCTTTTGTTCATCACATTCCTCTACTTGATGGGAGTAGGTTGTAGCCGTGTTTGGGCAGTGGCGGCACATAGCCTTAGTCTGAGTTCGGGCCCAGTCGGACTAATGGTCGTGGTAATGAAAAGCACAGCCTCGTAATTCGATTTGGGTTGAAATTTGCATGGGCCGAACTTTAGTTTTGAGTTAGTCGTACTTACTTGAATGTGGGGGCGTTTGGACTGAGTCCCAGTTCAATCGTAGTTGAACTTTTGGGTGAAGGCACGTAGCATGATCTGCTGTTCAACCGTAGTTGAACCTTTGTAATTATTTTGTTTGAAGTCGAAGGCACATAGCCCGAGTCCTAGTTCAACTGTAGTTGAACTTTTAGGTGAGGACACGTAGCTTGAACTGTTGTTCAACCGTAGTTAAACCTTTGTAATTTTTTTTGAAGTCAAAGGCACATAGCCTGAGTCCCAGTTCAATCGTAGTTGAACTTTTGGGTGAAGGCACGTAGCCTGAACTGTTGTTCAACCGTAGTTGAACCTTTGTAATTTTTTCGAAGTTAAAGGCACATAGCCTGAGTCCCGGTTCAACTCTAGTTCAAGTTTGGGTGAAGGTGCGTAGCATGAACTACTGTTCAATAGTAGTTGAACCTTTGTAAATTTTTTGAAGTCGAAGGCACATAGCCTGAGTCCCAGTTCAACCGTGGTTGAACTTTTGGATGAAGGCACGTAGCCTAAACTACTATTCAACCGTAGATGAACCTTTGTAATTTTTTTGAATTCGAAGGCAGATAGCCTAAGTCCCAGTTCAACCGTAGTTGAGCTTTTGAATGAAGGCACGTAGCCTAAACTGTTGTTTAACCGTAGTTGAACCTGTGTAATTTTTTGAAGTCGAAGGCACATAGCATGAGTCCCAGTTCAACCGTAGTTGAACTTTTGGGTGAAGGCACGTAGCCTGAACTGTTTTTCAATCGTAGTTGAACCTTTATAATTTTTTGAAGTCGAAGGCACATAGCCTGAGTTATCGTTCAACCGTAGTTGAATTTGTAATTTTTGGAAGTCGAAGGCACATAGCCTGAGTTGTCGTTCAACCGTAGTTGAATCTTTGTAATTTTTTTATGTCGAAGGCACATAGCCTGAGTCCCAGTTCAACTGTATTTGAACTTTTTGGGTGAAGGCGCGTAGCCTGAACTGCCGTTCAACCGTAGTTGAGCCTTTATAGTTTTTGAAGGCACGTAGCTTGAGTCCCAGTTCAACCATAGTTGAACATTTTAGGTGAATGCGCGTAGCCTGAACTGCCGTTCAAGCGTAGTCGAACCTTGGTAATTTTGTTTCAAGTCGAAGGCACATAGCCTGAGTCCTAGTTCAACCGTAGTTGAACTTTTGGGTGAAGGCACGTAGCTTGAAGTGTTGTTCAACCGTAGTTAAACCTTTGTAATCTTTTTTGAAGTCGAAGGCACCTAGCCTGAGTCCCAGTTCAATCGTAGTGGAACTTTTGGGTGAAGGCATGTAGCCTGAACTGCTGTTCATCCGTAGTCGAACCTTTATAATTTTTTTGAAGTCGAAGGCGCATAGCCTGAGTCCCAGATCAACCGTAGTTGAAATTTTGGGTGAACGCTCGTAGCCTGAACTGTTGTTCAACCGTAGTTGAACCTTTGTAACTTTTTTGAAGTCGAAGGCACAGAGCATGAGTTCCAATTCAACCGTAGTTGAACTTTTGGATAAAGGCACGTAGCCTGAATTGCTTTACAACCGTAGTTGAACCTCTGTAATTTTATTGAAGTTGAAGGCACATAGCCTGAGTCCCAGTTCGACCGTAGTTGAACTTTTGGATGAAGGCACGTAGCCTGAACTGTTTTTCAACCGTAGTTGAAGCTTTGTAATTTTTTTGAAGTCGATGGCACATAGCATGAGTCCTAGTTCAACTGTAGTTGAACTTTTGGGTGAAGGCACGTAGCCTCAATTGCTATTCAACCGTAGTTGAACCTTTGTAGTTTTTTGAAGTCGAAGGCACATAGCCTGAGTTGTCGTTCAACCATAGTTGAATCTTTGTAACTTTTTGAAGTTGAAGGCACATCGCCTATGTTATTGTTCAACCGTAGTTGAATCTTTGTAATTTTTTTAAGTCGAAGGCACATAGCCTAAGTCCCAGTTCAACCATTGTTGAACTTTTTGGGTGAAGGCGCGTAGCCTGAACTGCCGTTAATCCGTAGTTGAACCTTTATGATTTTTGAAGGCAAGTAGCATGTGTCCTAGTTCAACCGTAGTTGAACTATTTGGGTGAAGCGCGTAGCCTGAACAGCTGTTCAACCGTAGTTGAACCTTTGCAATTTTTTTGAAGTCGAAGGCACATAGCCTGAGTCATAGTTCAACCGTAGTTGAACTTTTGGTTGAAGGCATGTTGCCTGAACTGCTGTTCAATCGTAGTTGAACCTTTGTAATATTTTTGAAGTCGAAGGCACATAGCCTGAGTCCCAGTTCAACCTTAGTTGAACTTCTGGGTGAAGGCACGTAGCATGAACTACTGTTCCACCGTAGTTGCACCTTTGTAATTTTTTTGAAGTCAAAGGCACATAGCCTGAGTCCCAGTTCAACCGTAGTTGAACTTTTGGGTGAAGGCACGTATCCTGAACAGTTTTTAAACCGTAGTTGAACCTTTGTATTTTTTTTGAAGGCGAAAGCACATAGCATGAGTCCCAGTTCAACCGTAGTTGAACTTTAAGGTGAAGGCGTGTAGCCTGAACTATTGTTCAACCGTAGTTGAACCTTTGTAATTTTTTTGAAGTTGAAGACATATAGCATGAGTCCCAGTTCAAACGTAGTTGAACTTTTGGGTGAAGGCATGTAGCCTGAACTATTGTTCAACCGTAGTTAAACCTTTGTAATTTTTTTTGAAGTTAAGGGCACATAGCCTGAGTCCCAGTTCAACCGTAGTTGAACTTTTGGTGAAGACACATAGCATGAACTATTGTTCCATCGTAGTTGAACCTTTGTAATTTTTTTGAAGTCGAAGTCACATAGCTTGAGTCCCAATTCATCCTAATTCATTTGTCTTTTGTTTCCTGTTGATTAATATAGTATCCAATGTATATTTTGTATGTTCAGGACATCAATCTTTTGAGGAGGAAGGTCCCTCAAACTTCTCGCTTAACTATAATTAGTGGGCGTTTGAACTTAAAAATAGTGAAATTTTGAAAAAAATAATAATTTTGTTAAGTAAAAAATATATTTAAAAATTAGAGTTTCGGTTTGACATGAATACAAGTTAGTGTGGTTTTTTGATTTTTTATAAAAGATTTGGAGTAAAAATTTTGAAAAGAAAAAAGGTTTTTGGAGTTTTTCTGAATTCTAGAATTCAACTTCAAATAACATTTAGAATTTTCATAGCCAAATATTGAATTAAAAAAAAATTATTGCCAATTTTACACTATATCTATCATTTAAGTGGTTATACAGAACATCTCTATAATATCCTTGTTTGTTTCAGATATATTTGAATTTTATGGTAAATTGTTGTTATAAATATATTATGATAGAACATACAATTTGGTTTACAAAAATAATTTTCATAGTAAAATATTATTACATAAAAATATTGTTATAAAAAGGTCCGACCGTAAATTATCACCTCTTCTATATTTTTCTGAAGTTATTAATCAATTACTCTGTAGTGTTTATCCATGTGACCAGATTAGACCAGACTAATAACATTTACACGTATTGAATGTTAAATGGACAATATAAAACTATGAAGTCATTTACAAATTAGCGTTATAAAGAACCCACAAAGTGTTTAAACATTCCCTAAAAAGGTGATATGTGTTAATATTATTTTAGGATAGATTGAAGATACGTCAATAAAAAGCAAAAAATGAATGAAAATAATAAAATAGCAGTAAATTGAGAAGACTTTACCCGCTTACTTTACGAAACCTAATGGCAGACGTTTTGGTATCATTTAAGAAGGGGAGGCAGGAATGTACAACATTTTCTGTGAAGACAGACGTTTCTTGGTCAAATACTTTGACTTCATATGGGAAAACTAACCGCCAACTGAAAATATCACAACAATATTAGTCTTTAAAAAGATTACTCCCTATTTTCTGTTACTTCTAATTTCAAGAACTCATCTGAGAATATTGTCTATGGTCCCAACTCCAACGTTTTGTAGACATGGCGGAGTTAGAGTATTACTTACGGATTTGACGAATTTAATAATTTTTGTTTATATTTTGTAGTTTTATTTGAATAACAATAACTATCCAGTATAGTTCCATAAAATAGGGTTTGGGAAGAGTAATATATAGACAGATCTTACCCCTACCCGAAAGGGCAGAGAGGCTGTTTCCAATCGACCATCGGCTCAGTAAGGAAAGGAACAACAAAAACAAAAGCAAAAACAAAATAGCATTAGTAACTTCAGCAGAAATAGCGTAAATAATTATCTAAACATAAGAACCATAAATAAAATAGCATGCAATAATATCATACAGTAACTACCATAAATAACTACCAATCCAATACACAAATCATCTATGGATAGCCTTGCCAAGCCTCATTCAACCCCGGGTGAGGAGTACGAAAATCTTTAGGGGCCCCTATCCTACAACCATGATACTAGACCTCCGGACTTTCCTATCAAGGGTCATGTCCTCAGAAACCCGCATTCTAGTAATATCATGCCTAATCACATCTCCCCAATACCTCTTAGGCCTCCCTCTACCTCGCCGTACGCCGACCATCGCTAGCCGCTCACAACTCCTCACCGAGGCATCAGGACTTCTCCTCCGCATATGCCCGAACCACCTCAGCCTCGCTTCTCGCATCTTCTCATCCACCGGGTCCACCCCCACCTTCCTTCGAATAACTTCATTCTTAATCTTATCTAAGCTGGTGAGCCCGCACATCTACCTGAGCATCCTCATCTCCGCAACCTTAATTCTCTTAACATGAGAGTTCTTCACTGCCAACACTCTGCCCCATACAACATGGCAGGTCTAACCACAACTCTATATAATTTCTCCTTGAGTTTCTGTGGAACTTTCTTGTCACACAGGACTCCTGATGCAAGCCTACTCTTTGACCACCCCGCTCCTATACGATGAGTGACGTCCCCGTCAATCTTTCCGTCCCCCTGAATCACCGACCCAAGATATCTGACACTATCCCTCTTGGTGATGACCTGAGATCCAATCATCACGTCTCTGCCTACTTCGCCCGGCTCGGCGCTGAACTTGCACTCCAGGTATTCTGTCTTAGATCTGTTTATTTTGAAACCCTTAGACTCGATAGTTTGTCTCCATACCTCTAACCTCTCATTAACACCGACCCTCGTCTCGTCTATCAAGACTATGTCATCAGCAAATAGCATACACCAAGGCACATTCCCTTGAATATGACGGGTTAGAGCATCCATCACCAAGGCAAACAAGAGAGGGCTAAGCGCCGATCCTTGATGGAGCCCCATAACTACTGAAAAATGGTCTGAGTCGCCACCTACCATCCTAACCCTAGTCTTAGCTCCATTGTACATGTCCTTGATTACTCTGATGTAGGCTTCTGGCACGCTCTTCGCCTCCAAGCACCTCCATAGCACCTCCCTTGGGACCTTGTCATACGCCTTCGCCAAGTCGATAAGCACCATGTGCAGGTCCTTCTTCTTATCCCTGAACTGCTCCACCAGCCTCCTGACAAGGTGGATAGCTTCTGTAGTGGAGCGATCCGGTATGAAACCGAACTCGTTCACAGATATAGATGTCATCTCCCTCACCCTCGCCTCGATCACCCGCTTCCAAACCTTCATGGTGTGACTTATTAATTTGATACCTCTATAGTTGTTGCAGCACTGGATGTCACCTTTGTTCTTGACAAGGGCACCACTGTACTCCACCTCCACTCCTCTGGCATCCTTTTGGTCCTGAAGATCGCATTGAACAACCTGCAGAGCCACTCCACTTCTGGCCTACCCATGCATTTTCAGAACTCCAGCGGGATCTCGTCAGGCCCGGTCGCTCGACCCCTACTCATCCTATGCAACGCCCCCATGACCTCCTCCACCCTAATGCGCCTGCAGTACCCAAGGTTTCTATGTTGCTTTCCCAACTCCCCTAGCTCTATGTTACGATCCCCCTCCTCGTTAAGTAAGTCTCGAAAGTACGCCTGCCACCTCTGCTTGACTTGAGACTCCCCCATCAGAACTCTACCATCCTCGCCCTTGATGCACCTCACTTGGTCAAGATCACGCGCTTTTATTTCCCTTACTTTAGCTAACCAGAATAACTTCATGTACCCGCCTTTCTCCCTTAATTCCTCGTATATGCGACCAAACGTCGCATTTTTGGCTTTCGTAACCGCCATTTTTGCTTCTTTTCACGCCGCCTTGTAGATCTCCCTGTTCGCTCTCCGTTCTTCCTCGCTTGTGCTCCCTGCCATCTTAGTAAACGCCGCCTTCTTTACCTCTACTTTTCCTTGGACTGCATCGTTCCACAACCAGTCACCCTGATGTCTGCCTGAATAGCCCTTGGCTACCCCGAGCACTTCCCGTGCTACCTCCCTAACCAAGTTCGCCGTCTCTAACCACATAGTATCCGCTTCCCCAGAACTTCTCCAAGCTCCGCCCTCAGCTAACCTCCTCTCCAACTCTTATGCTTTCTCCTTAGTCAAAACACCCCATCTAATCTGCGGTGTAGTTTTATTTGAAAATTTGTTAAATTTATATAAAATTTAGGTAAAAATATTAGATAGGCCCTTATCTTTGCACGTTTTGTAAATTAAACATATAAACTTTCAAGGTGACCAGATAGACACTTAAACTACACAAAAGTATAATTTTCAAACCCCTCTGTCCAACCTGGCATATCGCGTGTTATATGTTTACTGATGAACGCGTGAGACCTAATTTAAAGTAGTTGAGTAAGAAAATTAACTGTAAAAAGACCCTCTTTACAGTTCTAAAAAAATATGTAAAAAATGTAAAACCTGAGTAAAATAATTCAGTTTTAAAAAATATTTTCGTTTATTAGAAACTGAAAAAATATTTTCGTTTTTGAAAAATATTTTTTCTATCAGTTTTTTCTATTTTTTATAGATTTTCTTTTTTAGAAAAAACTGATTTTTTTTTGTATAAAGTGAGTTTTAAATAAAAAACAGGAAAAAAATATTGTTTAACAAAATATTTTCGTTTTTTTTAAATTGAAAAATTATTTTCAACAAAATATTTTGTTTTTTGAAAAACATTTTTTTTGTTTTTTAATATAATATTTTAATTTTTTTAAAAATTAAAATATTTAAAAAAAATAGAATAATAAATATAAGGGTCAAATTGTGGATTTTTTAAAAACGGGTCGGGTAAAAATAAAAGAAATGAGTCATTTTAACATATTAGTAATGCATTTACTATGTATGTGGCGTTTGGACCTCACGCGCAAAGCCTAAACATAGAGAGGTGTTTTAAAATTATATTTTGGCCTAGTTTAAGTGTCTATCTGGTCACCTTGAAAGTTTATATGTTTAGTTTACAAAACATGCCAAGTTTAAGGGCCTATCTAAGATTTTGGCCAAATATTTAATTATGAACTTGGTAACTAAGACAAATTATGAGTTCGTTTTAATTTATGTGTCTTATTTTACTTTTTAGTTTTTTAATTCAAAAGAATATCATCTTTCAATATATAGTAGATTTTAAAATTCTAATATTTTCATTAAAACCCTTAATTATTGACGTTCCCTAATATAAATGGCATGTCATATTTAAAATTGCACGATTTAAAGAATATTTTTAATATTAAGCTCACCTTTATTTAAGTTCACGAGATCAAAGATCTTCTTTACATTCTTGAGCTTAGCGATAATCAAAACAAAAACACATAAAATAATTTTTGAATACTTTCCTAGCAATTGGAAACCTGCAAATGTAAAGTGCTCTTTTTTATCGTATATGGTTTAAAATATTTGGTTTCTTGCTTTTATTTCCCTTGTTAATGTCTTATATACCAAGAAAAGACTTATTCAAGAAATGCAAGGTAGTTGAATTACCAAAAGTGGAACATATATTAATATCAGTTATACTTCTGTTTCATTGGTAATAGATTTTTCTTTTACAGAGGGGAAACAGGGAAAGAAAAATGCCCTTCAACTTTCTTGTTTTCCTCAGAATGTTTTCAAAGTGAAAATGCTTTACAAATTTACGTATACACAGAACAATGTTTAGTAAGTGTATACCAGTGCACAACTTCACCATTCAATGCACCATAATTAAAACATAAAATAACATTAATTCTCAATTAGTTCTTGATTACTTACTTTATATACTATGTTTTTTATATAATCATATGGTACTCGACACTTATCGGCCCAAAGTTCAGATTCATATCGTGTAAGGTCTATTGAAGGAGAAGTACTTCTCGGAAGGGTTCCTCCATTCTTAGGAATCAAAATTGAGATCTCCAACTAACATCAGAGGGATTTCGTTAATCTCAACATACCCTTTGATAATCTTGATTAAAGGAGTACATTCTGCCGGGGTTTTCCATTTACAACAATAATAACATACTCAATATAATTCTACGGATGAGGTTTGGAGAAGATAGTGAGTACACAAACCTTAACCCTGCCAGGAAAGGTAGAAATACGATTTCCGATAGACTCTCTGCTCAAGAAAATGATGAAAAGAAAGAATAAGGGAGAAGAAAAGGAGGAAGAAAGGCAATAAGCAACGAGGAGAAAAAGTAGCGATAAATGGTTACAACAATACAGCCATGTAGAAGCTGACTTCTTAAATCATTCTATCTCTGATCATACTCCTATTTTCTTAAAATTTGGAAGGCAAAGACTGATTCATCCCAAACCTTTCAGACTCTACCACAATGTTATGGAGGATCCTAAATTTGGTGACATTCTACAACAGGTATGGAATCAAGGAGGACAAGGATCATCACTGCAATTAATTTGGCAAAAACTCAAAAGTATGAAGCAACAGTTGAAGGGCTTAAATGGACACATGGCTTCTTATCAGCAAAAACTAACTTGTGCTAGGGAACAACTAGACATTATCCAGTGTCAGATTATGAGGGACCCTGCTTCAACTCACTTGTACAAAGCAGAAAAGGAAGCTCTCCTTAGCATAGAAAAGTGGAGTAATGTTGAGGAACAGATCCTGAGACAAAAATCAAAGGCAACCTGGATAGCTTGTGGTGATTCAAATACAAAGTACTTCCATGCACAATGGAAGATAAGGTCCAGTCAAAGCAACATCACTTCTATATATACAGAAACAGGTATAAAACTTACTGATCCTTTGGCTATTGAGCAAGAATTTATTGAAGTATTCCAGTCCTTGATGGGGAATAGTCCTAGTGAGCTTCCTTGTTTAAACTCTACTGTTGTAAAAGAAGGAGTTTGTCTCAACCTTGAACAACAGAAGATCCTTATTAGAGATGTGACTATGGAGGAAATTAATGATGCTGTGAAGGAAATGCCAAGTGATAAGGCTCCAGGGGTTGATGGCTTCCCTGTGGAGTTTTTCACCAAGAACTGGGAAATTGTCAAAGTGGATGTCTTTGCTGCTGTTAAGGAGTTCTTTGCTACTTGTCACATGCCACACATGATAAATACCACTGCCATTGCACTTGTCCCAAAGGTGAAAACTCCTCAAACTGTAAAGGATTTCAGACCTATTGCTTGCTGCACCACCTTATACAAGATTATCTCTAAAGTTCTCACTAGAAGAATTAAAGCTGTAATTGATCATATCATTGGGAAGGGACAGTCAGCATTCATAGAAGGAAGAAGTATTCTTGATAATATTCTACTCAGTCAAGAATTGTTTAAAGGGTATGGAAGGAAAGGTATATCACCTAGGTGTGTACTTAAGGTTGACTTGAGGAAGGCATATGATACAATTGAATGGAGATTTCTCAGGCAGATGTTGGTTGACCTTGGATTTCCTGCAAAGTTTGTGGAATGGATAATGGCTTGTGTTTCATCAGTCACATATTCTTTAGTGATTAATGGGGGCCTCACTAAACCATTTTCAGCCAAAAGAGGTGTTAGGCAAGGAGATCCTATGTCTCCTTACCTATTTGTTATTGCTATGGAATATCTCAACAGGAACCTCATCCTACTTCACAAAAATGGTGACTTTAACTTTCACCCTAGATGCAGGAAACTCAACTGTTCCCACATCTGTTTTGCAGATGATTTATTACTATTTTGCAGGGCTGATCTTACTTCTATTCAGCTTCTTCAAGATGCATTCTCATCCTTTTCTGTGGCTTCTGGACTCTCAGCTAATAAAGCTAAGAGTGCCATATATTTTGCTGGTATATCTCTTGCTGAAAAGGAAGCTATTCTTGAAGACTTGGGATTCAATGAAGGGCATCTCCCTTTCAAATATCTGGGCATCCCATTACACTCAAAGAAGCTGAACATTCATCAATACTTGCCTCTGATTGAAAAAATCACTGAAAAAATCACCTGTTGGTCTGCAAAATTTCTGTCCTATGCTGGTAGAAGTCAACTTATAAAATCAGTGCTGTTTGGAGTTCAAACTTATTGGTCTCAGATCTTTATATTGCCAAAGAAGGTGGTGAAATCAATTGAAGCCATTTGCAGGTCCTTCTTATGGACAGGCAATGGAATAGTGTCCAAGAGATCACTTATAGCTTGGGACAAAGTTTGTCGACCTGTTACTGCTGGAGGATTAAACATCATTGACATCCAGACCTGGAATAAAGCAGCTGTATCTAAATTGCTGTGGGACATTGCAAGGAAGAAGGACAGTCTTTGGATTAAATGGATCCATTTTTACTATATAAAAAATGGGGACATTGAAACAATGACAAGTCCTAAGAATGCTTCTTGGATGTCTAGGAAGATCATTGATTGCAGATCTCATATAATGAACACTCACAGCCTACAAGGTGATCTCATATCTAGGTTGCAGCAGGTATGTAAGGCAGGAAAATTTCAAATTCATGTTCTCTACCTTTCTCTGTTACCAATATTTCCTAAGATGGATTGGAGGAACTTGATGGCAACTCCCAATGTTTTGCCTCGACACTTGTTCACTATATGGATGGCTGCACATGGTAGACTACCAACTGTTGATAGACTCCTCAAATGTGGGATTCTAGTGGATGCAGCATGTGTGTTTTGTAACCATCACAGTGAAGATTTTGAACATCTATTTTTTAATTGCTCAGTCACTAACAGAATTTGGTGCAAGATTTGTCATTGGCTGGGATATCATAGAAGACCTGCCTGTTGGGAAGCTGAATTAACTTGGATATGTAGCAATGCAAGGAGTAGACAGTTCAAAAAAGCTGTGGTAGCTACTGCATTTGTTACGACTGTTTCATTGATTTGGAGAGGGAGGAATGCATTACGTTTTCAGAAACAGCCTTTTGATGAACACAAATTGTGCAGAGAAATTGCTATCCTCATTCATGCACGAGGTAGGAGATGCAAGACTTGGTTAAAAGGATTACGACAACTCAATTACTATCCTTAGTTATTGTCAGTTTATAGGTGATTTGTAATAATTTAGCTTGATAGCAGTGAGAATTGTATAGCATGATTAAAGGATTAGGATGTGATAGTTAGTCTATACTATCACAAAAGAACACTCTATTGTATAATTGTTGATATTAATAGAAGCAAAAAAAAAAAATAATAACCATCGGGGAGAACCAATATCTAGTAAAAGGGATGGAAAAGTAGCATCAAATAGTAACAATCAAAGAGCAACAATCCCAATAGCAATTTACAAAAACAAAGGACGTGGTGGCAATGTACCAGATACAATAACAAACTAGAAGGAAGTAACTTTCAACCGGCATCACAAATATTACTATTACTGCTGGTGAACCTATGGAAAACTGGCAACTACTTGTCAGCCCACCACCTTAATCCTCGATCTCCACACCTTCCTATCGCTAGTCATGTCCTCGGTTAATGAAGCACTGATATCTCCTGTCTAATCACCTCTCCCCAATACTTCTTAGGCCTACCCCTGCCTTTCCTCAAACCCGCCATGGTCAACCTCTCACACCTCTTGAGCGGAGCATCTATATCTCTCCTCTTCACATGCCCAAATCGTCGCAGCCTCGATTCCCTTTACTTGGCTTCCGCGGATGCCACTCCCACCTTCTCCCTAATAGCTTCATTTTTACTGTTGTCTTTCCTCGTATGACTACACATCCATCTCAATATCCTAATTTCTGCTATGCTCATCATTTGAATATGGGACTTCTTAACAGGCCAACACTCAACTCCCACGCAACATAGCTGGTCTAATCGCCAGCCTATAGAATTTGCCCTTAAGTCTATGCGGTACATTCTTATCACATAAAAATCCCAAAGCTAGCCTCCATCTCATCCAACTCGCTCCAATGCACATCCTCGTCAATTTCTCCGTTGCCTTGGATTGTAGATCCAACATACTTGAAATATCTGTTGTGGGAATAACTTAAGTATCAATCTTTACTTCTACTTCTATGATGTCCCGAAAGGTCATCTTATAATTTAAAACTTAATTCTTCACTTTTAAGGCTTAAAATCTCACTTTTATCCTTCTCAATTTGCATGCACAGTTTTGGCGTATTTCCAGAAGGCTTATATGTTAAAAGCTGATAAAAATAAGAATTTTTACCTTAACAGTATTTAGTTGACTTCGGTCAATATTTTAAGCAAACGGAACCAGATCCATATTTTGACGATCCCGGTGGATCTACATTGTAATTTGGGACATGGGCATATGGCCGAAATCGAATTCCGAGTTCCCTAGCTCGATATATGATTTTTTTGTTGTTGAAAATTGCAAAACTTAATAGTTTTAAAATTTTGGTTAATATTATCTCATTGTTATCGGTTCTGTATTTTAATTCTGAAGCATTGTACAGGTTCACTATGATATTTAAGTCTTGACTGTAAAATTTGGTGATAAACAAAGTTGGTTTGACGTGATTCGGACGTCTGGTAGTGAAAATAGAACTTATAAAGCATTCTTGAAAATTTCATTTTTTTTTGGGTTCAGTTCATAGTTCTAGATATTATTTTGGCGATTTGATCACGCGATCAAGTTTGTATGATATTTTTAGACTTGTGTGCATGTTTGGTTTAGAGCCTCGAGAGAACAGGGTGAGTTTCGAATAAGGCTATGCGCCTTCGCCATCAAAATCGACAAAGTTCAACGACAGTTGAAGTGGGATTCAGGCTGCCCGCCTTCTTCATCAAATGTATAAAAGTTCAACTACAGTTGAACCGGGACTCAGGCTCTGCGCCTTCACCATCAAATCATGGCTATGAGCCTTGTCCAGTAAGTTCAACTACGGTTGAACCAACACTGAGGCTATGCGCCTTCGCCATCAAAATCGACAAAGTTCAACGACAGTTGAATTGGGACTCAGGCTACGCGCCTTCGTCATCAAATGTATCAGAGTTCAACTATGGTTGAGCCGGGACTCAGGCTATGCGCCTTCACCATAGAATCAGGGCTATGCACCTTCTCCAGTAAGTTCAACTACGGTTGAATCAAGACTCCAACTATGCGTCTTCGCCATCAAATTTGTAAGAGTTCAACTACGGTTGAACTAGGACTCAGGCTACACGCCTTCGCCATCAAATTTAACAAAGTTCAATGGATGAACCAAAATTCAGGCTATGCACCTTCGCCATTGAATCTAACGGTCGACCTTGCCCGAACCGCAATGATAGACTCCTATCCTAAAATCTCACAAGCTCGACCACAGTTGAAAAAAGACCCACGCCAGGCGCCTTCATCATAGAACTCAGCAAGACCCAACCTTCGGCGAATCGAGGCATAGACTAGGCTCCCTCGCCAGTCAAGTAAATACTCCCAACTCGAACTAAGATTGGGGCCACGCAAAGTTCGGCCCCGATCAAACTAAAAGGCCACACTTTTTATCATTACGTTCGGTAGTTCAACCACGCCTTAACTGGGACTAAGGCTAGGTACCACTATCACCAAGTAAGCGCTCCGACCCGCTCATACCGAGTCGAAGAAAAAAGTCGTCAACAATCAAAAATAAACATGCCTACCAGTCAAACTCAAAGGCAAATCACCCCTTCAAACGCGTGCAAAGAAAAGTTTGAGGGGGGAAAGGGAAGGTAAAAAAATAAGTACGAAGCGAATAACGGAAAAGGAATTTTATTTATTTACAAAGTTAATTGTGGGTCATCCTCGCATACACCCAGCCAAGATTGGTCAGTACAAAGAAAAAGAAAAAGAAAAACAAATAGCACCTAAATGCCAAGCGTCGAACAAAACAAAAAAAACACAACACTTTTATTCAGCGCCGTCCGTGCCCCCATCTGCACCTTTATTAACATTTGGCGTCGCTGCCTCCAAACCAGAGTCGGTACGGGCCCCACGATCCTTTTGACGTGCTTCCTCGAAAGCAGCTTCGTTCACGATGCCGGCCTCCCAGTAATTCTTATACACATCAAGCTGGGCCTCGGCAAAGACCCAAAGCTCACGAGCCTGGCTGGAAGCGGCGGCTTGGTCCCGCAGCCATTGATTCTCTCTTTCTAAGGCCGTAACCTGATCCGCCATAACCTTGGCCTCCTGCTCAAGAAGGTCGATCCACTCCTCAAGCCATGTTTCCCTTTCGGCTGTCGTAGCGCTTTCCGACTCACGCTGAGATTCATGCACGCGGATTGTCTCCTCCAACCCTATGACTCTCGACGAGGCAACACTCACCTGAAGTCTTATAGCCGAAACCTCACTCTCCAAAGCGGCCACTTTCCCGCTCCAGGCCGTAACAACCTCCGCCTCTTTATCCTGACCCCGGAGCTTGCTCTCAGCCGCAGCCATCCTTCCCGCCTCGAGTTCCTCGTCATTCTGACAAAGATGCTCCTTGAGGGCGCGGGTTATACCAAGAAATTGCTGCAACTGAAGCTCCCGCCTCGCTAGCTCCTCGACCAATGCCCGGTTGCGAGGATCGGACTCAAGCGCTCACGCAACTCTCGGCACCGATCTCGATAACGGCGGTACTTATCCAGCACCCGAAAAAATATACCTGAGTGGACGTTGGCTCGGTGGATGCCCTCAACCTCTAAATACTAAGACTGTAAAGCAAAAATAACAATTAAGAAAAAGAATAAACTAACGCAAGAGAAAATGGATCAAGATCATAATATATAACGTCAAGCCCATCACGGCCACCTCATTCATCAGTCCAACATCCGTGACGTCCCTCAACGACACATTCTCGGTCTCAGAGCATAGCACCTCAAATAACGGCACCAAGCTATTCCCTTGGAGCAATAAGTTGGACTCCATGGGAACCTCAATGAAGCGAGATCGCCCCTCTACATGCATCGATGAATTGGTGAAGCCCTCTCGGAATGTGCGGATGTCATGTCAGATTTGGACCCATACTCATCTACAGCATCCCTCCCCCCTTCCACCGCCGAAGGGATGCTTGATTCACCAACAATAGCAGCCGCTGAGGAAATGCCTCTCATCTCAGCGACTGGAACCACCAACTGAGTCGCCGAAGTGATGGTATCATCACGGCCTAAGCCAACCGTGGCAAACCCACTGATTGTTCTCCCTCAGAGGCAGGCGCCGCAGCCACACTCCTCTACGTATCCGCTGGGGGGAGAGTCCAAATTAATTACCATGGGTGGAGCCGACGTGAACACGACCCTCTATCTCACCAATGTCCTTTCTTCCTCCTACTCAGGTGAGAGAGATTCCGCTCTAGGGTGTACTACCTTTGACAGCCCCTCATCCCGAAGTGCGGCCCGTGCTGGAGAAGAAGCAGCTGAAGACTCAACTGACGCTGCCCTCGGTACTAGGCTCGGCACCGCTACTGTAATAAATCGAGCAATTGCACCAGGTCGACGGAAGGCCAACAGAGGGGCCCTAGCGCGGCTTGCTCCCCTGATAAAAAAACAAAGTTGATAAACAAAATTGAAACAAAGAGGGACAAAAGAAGAAGTCAACTTTTTACCTGTCACAGGCCTACGGCCATGCCTCTCCCAGAAAGACTCACACATGTGTATCCCCACCATATGGGGAAGCACGGCCTCTAACCAATCATGTATCCCAGCTAGCGAAGCTGGCGACGGCCTTTCAGCTATAAATTTTCACACAAATTAACACTTACAGGCGCAATACGTAAAGAGGGCAAAAAAAGAGAAATCGACGATTAAAAAACTTACGTGCATGGTTCCAAGCCTCTGGGAACCCAGGTAGGGACGCCACTAAGTGATTAGTCCTGCTATCGAATAAATGCTCAAAAGGGCGAAGCCCAGCCTCGTCATCCAATTCAACGGTAAGGCCCCTTGATCCACGAGGACGTGCTCGAATCATCGTACCGGGAAACCTCTAGGGAGCGTAAAGACTAAGCACGTGTTGCAGCGTAATACCCTACTGGCCAGTTCCGCATACTTGATGAACATCACCAGCAACTCGTAAAGAGAAGGGGCAAGATGACCCAGGCACACCCCGTAATAGCGGCAAAAGTCAACTACCAGCATAGGGAGCGGAAGCTTGAATCCCAACTTAAAAGGATTGGCGTAGAAGATGCAGTATCCCCTGCGGTCGGTTTGTACCCTCTCCTCACTCCGAGGAGAACGATGTCAGCATAACTAGGGATTTCCCACTGTTCCCGTAGTTGGGCAATCCGAACTTCCCCCCATTAATGGGGCTTCATCCACCAGATCCTCTCCACCATCGTCGGTGAAGTCAATCATAAGGCCTCCAAGCAGAGACAATATATCATCAATCGACGAAGTTTCGTCGATCTCCGCCGGTCCTGCACCTCCCATTACCGGAGATGGCCCCTCTACCACCGGAAAACTAACCGGAAAATTGGCCGGGAGAATATTTCGAGAAGAACTGACTGCCATCACAGATTCAATGACAAGAACAAGGTAATATTTGGTGGGAAAATGGAAGCTGTAACAATCGAAGAACAAATAGGAAGATGAAACAAAAAGAAGAAGGGTTTCTTCAAAATCTCTCTCAGACCAACAATGTGAATGTCAGACATAAATGCCCCAACCCTTTATTTATAAGCATACAAGTGACTTTCACGAACCCCAATAGCCATCATTAACTACATGACCAACCGCAAAACAGTTCGTTTTTACATAAACGTGCGTCATTATAACATGCTCCATGAAGAGACTTTTCAGTTACCAACCAGCGCCTCGCCGCCAAAACGGTCACAAAGACATGTGGACGCTGAGGGGAGGTTCCGTACACCCAGGAAATTTCGAACGTTGCCAAAGGCGTGTCAAGCGCATTATCGCTCTCATCGGCCGTACATCATACTACCAGTCTCCAAGCAGACGTAAGCCTCAAAGCACAATAAAGCATGACTTCACTCGAATTAATATAAAGGCTAAATGCCTTCGCCAAAGAGGAGAATTCAACCTCGATCGAACCACGACCAAACACGGTAACAAAACACTAATGTTCCATAATGTCACCTCCAATATAGCGAACGGCTAAAGCCGTCGACACTATTAAGGCTGAGGCCATCTCCAATTTATCAAACGACTAAGTTCATCGATAGTTGTAAGGCTAAGGCCATCTTTAGTATGTAAACGGATAAGGCCGTAGACAATATTAAGGTTAAGAATAATCGCCAAAGAGAATTCGGCCTCGGCCGAAGCAACAATTGACCCTCCTCCCCGAATTTCTTGAAGTATAGTCGATGAAGTTCGCTCATCGAGCTCGGCCAGGGCACGACCTCAATAAGCGGAGGGACTAACTGTATGGTTCAGAATCTGACCCCACGACAATTAACCAGGCTAATCCCGTTTTTGGGTTAATTCAAGATTAATAAGTCGTATAACCATTTAAAATCAATGGTACTTAACCTTTATCTGGTTCGACCAATAAGGCGATGGCCCACTCACCATCATGAGAGTGAATCCACAACGTGATCACAGCCACTTATTGACAGCCCATGAACCTTATAGCTATTAATACCAAGAGAGTGAACCCTAAAAGGGGGGCTTCTTCTTCGCCATTATTCACAATAGAGAGGAAAGATACAATGAAACCCATATTATGGGAAAGAGGAACACTATTGTAAGGCTCTGAACCTCTCCATGGATAGGCAAACCAACTCAATATTATCAATAAAAGCTTCTAATGTTTCTTCCCCAAATTCTGAGTACTTATTTTCATTTTTTTCATTTTGTCCAATGGATTAGAGCAAATTGTTTTGATTTTCCCTCGATTAATGTGTATTGTTTTACACTCATAAAGTGTATGATAACTTTTGAGCAAACAAAGAGCCTCCAATCTCTAACGATAATTTACCTGTAAATTCAAGATAAATAATTATTGGTGCTACCAAAGTTATGAAGGTTTCAGCCTCATTTTTTAAGAGCTTTTCGTTTCTATGCCTTTTCTCATCCTCCTTCAAGGTCACTATGCAGAATATCTATGGATTATACAACTCCAAACTCAAGATATGAATGTTTTTCATTTTATTTATGTATCACGAAATCTCTATGCACCATTTTGTATTATGACTACTAATTATTCTGCAGTTGATTGATCTGGTTGTTGCTATGTCTACTCTGTCGTGTATTTGGGATGACGATTAAAGAAATAATATTGTTTCCCTGCTTAATATATCTTTCGGTCAATAAAGAAGAAATTATGAGGAAGTGTTCTATACGTCCTTGCATATGTATTCAATGCTGAATATAGAATTCGCCGATACTTAATATGATATTATTCCAAGTTACATTTTTACATATGGTAAATAACTTCTAAAAGAGATTGCTTATGATAAAGTTACTTTCAGTGATAGAAATATTGAAATAGCAACAAGCAAACGTTTTCAAGATTTGACATAGAACTGAATATAAATTATTAGTAGCGCGAAAAATATTATTAATAGTTGCGAGTTAAAAACTGATAAATGCATTGCACGAAGCGCGGACATACCCACTAATTTATCATATATATTCGGACCCAAAATTTATACAAGTGAGTTCAATAAAAAATGATTATAACCAACAACAACGGCAGTACCATTAAGTAAAATTTGCCCAACGCTATTTTTTTTTCTTGAGGCATAATGCTGTCACACAACGAACATCAAAAAAGTTGAGATCGATATTTATTTTTCTTTTTCTTTTCCAGATATAGTTGGGAAAGATATTTAAAGTGTTTAACAAAGATAAATTACTTGAGTTGCAAATATTAACAATTTATCTATTTAATATAGCAATTATACTTTAAACGAATTTTACGGTTGTCAAACTGTCACAAATTTTTTTAAACCAATTTGAAAATTTATTAGATTTTTTCTTATAAAAAAAGTAAATTCTTAATTTACAAACATAAAACAACAAACAATAAAAAGTTATAACTTAATTGAACTAATTTAAGATAAGAGACCTTATAAAGTAAATTAACTTGTTCAACGTAACATACATAATTAATTCAGCATAAAATAATTTAAGATGAAAATTATAAATATTTTCACTTGCATAATTAGGCAAAATAATATTGTGGGACTTTAAGCTACTGGGCTTTAAAGTAGAAGAAGTGTGAATGGAAAATGGAGGAAAAATGAAAATTTGAAGAAGTTAACTTATGTCTTGCACTTTGTCCGAGGGATAACCACATTTGGGTGCTTATATATAGAATCACTTCTTAAAGCTCTTAAAAGGAGTTGAAGAGAATGAACCCTCGCATCGTCGTCGTCGTCACTCGCTCAGCTCCGGCTTCAGATTTGATCGATCGATAAGATTATTTTTGGACAAAATTTATTTAATTATTTAATAATTAATTAAATGTCAAATCACTTCTGAAAATACGCCAGAACAGCCTCTCTGGCCGCGGTTCTGCAGCGACCGCGGTAGAAGCGCGGCAGGCAGCGTATTCTTAAAAGGCACCTTTTCCAGACAACTCTTCTAATAATTGCCTATAAATTATGAGGCAAGGCTCCATTTTCTACATACGAAACAAACACTCCAGAACTTCTTTCTTTCTGAACATACTGCATCCTAATTCGTAGTCTCGGTCTCTGAAATTCATAAGTGTGATTTTGCTCCGTTCTTTGATTTCGTTGGTATCTTGCAGTTTGTATTGCCACTGTTGCAGGAAGGTTTCTTCCGTTTTATCCTGGGAGGATTTAATCCATTACCTTGGCAACGTGTGAGGGGGTTAAAATTCCTTAAAGACGCACAAAAAAATTGTGAATTCGGAATATTTCTGATTCTTTACTATTTTCTATATTTCTTTATTCTTCGAACAATTTTTCTGATTTTTGTTTTAACTCACAAATATCAGATATCACGCATTGATGAATGAACACACACTTGCACCAGTACACACGTCAGATTGTGACAAAGAACGTAAGATATGCAAGAACAAAAACTAATCAAAAAGGAAAAAAAAATACAATCAGTTGTTGTTACAGAGTTTCGGTCTCCTGACCTATATAAATATCAAGAGTTTACGACGAAGCGTGTTCATTTGAACATCTTGATCCTATGTGGGCCCGCCCCTCATACAAAAGCACCACCAAAGTTTCTCCTCATTTAATCTAAAATTAAGTATTGCAGATTAAATGAGGGTTTCCTTGAAACTTTCAGAAATTATTATGTTTTAGTAGTTATTAGCTAGTTGTAGTTATCATTTACTATTACTTTTTGTAGCTATGTTTCAGGATTTTTATAGTGTATTTAATGTATTTATGCTATTTTATTCATGAATACAGTAACATTTCTAGGCATGAAACAAGGGATTACAACTAGATAAATTTTTATATTTGATTGTTTTCACGACGTGAAACAGGAGATTACATCTAGATAGATTATTGTATTTGACTGTATTTAAAATATGTATTTGTTAATATAGTAGCGTAAAAAGTGCAATTCATCGTCTATTGAGTTGTTTTTAAACAGAAAGTGAATCAATTAACATAATAGACTCCTAATATAACTCAACAAACTCACTTATAACACACAAAAATTGTATTTTCAGTTATAAAAAAGAATCTCAATCGAAAAACACCCCAAAAACATAGCAATCTTCAGAGAAAATATGTTGAATATTTTTCCCAGCCGATAAATACAATAAAAACAGGGCAATATATATATATATATATATATATATATATATATATATATATATATATATATATGTGTGTGTGTGTGTGTGTGTGTGTGTGTGTGTGTGTGTGTGTGTGTGTGTGTATATACGTGTGTGCGTGTGTGTGTACACACATACACACACAGATCTAAATACATAAATTATATTAATTTAAAAAATATATGAATACATTATGGAACACAACGAGACACTGAATACGTTGAAATACGTGGATACAGCAAGATACATTGAATAATGAAAAAAATATAATGAATAAAATAAAATACATGAAAATACAGCGACATACATTGAAATATATTAACAAAAAATTTAAGTTGCTCAGCTCCAAACTCCATCGTCTTTGTTCAAGAACAACCCTAATATCGTCTCGGCGAGAGGGCCGTGATTCTAACTCGAAACGCCACAGTTCCTATTACCATTATACCCTCACGTGTGCTTCAAAAAACCTATTCTTTACAATTGAATTTGAATGACACTTGTGGATTGGGACAGAAAATTCCAGATTGAGCAGAATCCTAGTACGACAAAGAGAAGAGGAAGACGGAAATTTATATAGAGTTTTTCTTTCTCGTGATACAATGGCAAAATTTTGGACAATGAAATTTGGGCTGCTGTGGTAGATCGTAGGGATATTTATTGAGAAATTTTCACAAATCCTTGGGAAAGAAGTGTTGGCTTTTTCGTTCTGTGTATGAGAGATTTGGTAATATAAATTTCAGATTGAGAGTCAAAATTGGCTGTTGTAAATATACAAATACGAATATTCCAGCCAAAATAATAGGAATTAGACCTAACATGTTGATATATATTTAGAAGAATTGTGGTTGTATTTATGAAGAAAGACGGGAGTTAGAGAGAAAGAGGGTGGAGAAAAATGTGAAAGAAAACAAAAGGTTAACTTGTGCTCTCTCACAACAGATCAAAACTATTCGTCATCGATAAGATGATAAATTATTTTATTATGCATCAAATCAATTATTATATTATTTTATGTGAGATTAATTGGTTCAATAATAATACCACAAGTAAACCACCATAATGGATAAACTTTATTGTTATTGTGACATATATCTACCACATTGTCAGCTGATGGATACCACATATATGTCTGTCTCTCTTTGGTTGATACCAAGAAACTGAAAACAAATAATTGGAAAAGGCACCAAAAAGGAAGAAGAAAAAGAAATATCCTCAAATTTCCACCTTTTTGGCATCTGTAAGGAATTAAGGATAGATCCTTTTTCCTTTGAAAGAGAAAGGTACCTTGGGTCTTTTCTTCCAGAAAAATTCTAGTCTATCTGCACAAAATATGGGACCCACCATGTCCTATGTTATTCTCTCTATAATAATAATAATAATCTCCAATTTGTAGTCAATTTTCTTTTTTTCCCCATTAGCTGTTTTTGCATTTGTTGGTCCCTCATACTCTACCTAACATAATGTTATCCTAAAAAAATATCACAAATTTGTGGCTGATGTTCAAATACTTGGTAGTGATGACTTTGGAACGGATTTTGTTTTTGTGAGTCTTGTACACCTCTGTCGACAGCAGCCAATAAATACTTATTCTAGTCGGATATTTATATCAAACTATAAAATTTAAGCTTGACAGTTACAAATTAAAGTGAGAATATATAATTTAAAAAGAGTCGTCCGATACACAAAGCATTTTATATTCACACAAGATTTGGGGAAGTGTCGTACCCTTAGGGGCGTGATATAGACAGCTTATCCTAATGTAAGCATTAATGACTGCTGTCATGACTCGAACCCGTGGTCACACGAAGACAACTTTACCGTTACTCCAAGGCTCCCTTTCAGAACACATATCACTTAGTTATAATTAAATAGAATGTTTGCATGAAAAATACGAATTTTTTATTAGTCTGATATAAACGCCATGTATGAATAAGTTTTCTGATGCAACCTGTCAAGAAATGTAGGGGAAGTCTAGTAATTTGTAATTTTTGTGGAAATCCTTTGTTGAGAATGGTAATTGTATTAACCTACCACTAATAAATTGCAGTGAAATTTGTATAAAGACTGGAAATTTTTCCTTTCTGAAGCACCTTTCATGCTCTTTACTGTCAATTTTAAGTACTGAAACTAACCATAATATAGGAGTTTGTAATATGTTCATGAATAGTTCATTTTCTTCAAGATAAGTGAATCATTACAAGAACTACAAAGTCCATAATTACAAGGATAAACCTATCACAAAAATAATGGAAATATCCACAGTAAAACTATCAATATTAGAAGTCAGAAAAAACTTCATATATAATATCTCAAACCAAAAAATATTCCAGATTTACCATTGCAGCTTCTTCAGCAACATCTTATTTTCTCTATGTATTAGAACTTTACAGGTTTATGTACAAAGTACACATACTGCAAAACTATAAATGCTTATATTTTGAACAACTAACTTATGCCGCTACCAAAAATTAGCTGCTGCACTAACATCAGTGATACTGCTTCTGCTTCCTTAGGAACGAGTTAACGCGAATTTGAGTCTCATTGTGTGCTCTCGCGAAAATTAAGCGATCTAGACAAGGCTGCTGGATTCGCTTGCAGGACGAAAGAAGCATCAGATTCCCGATTTCTATGATCAGCTTTCGTGTTAAAGGCTTTGAAGAGCCTTGCCCCACGAACCGAATCAATCTTATCATTCTTGATACCTAGTGTTGACCATATAGAGCTTTTCGCTGCTTCATTTGGATCATCAACCCTTAATGTCTTGGGAATCAATACACATCTCTCTCCTTCATTTTCACGAGAATGTTTTCCTAATGTTGGTGAACTAGGACCGGTGTTATGGGCCGATTGATCAGAAGATAGCCACGGTACGTTCCAAGGACTTGCTACAGTGCAGCCCCAGTAAGGTTGTGCTGGATAGAATGATACTGGAAAGCCAGAATAAGGCCACGGAGCGCCTTGAAAGTACGGTACTTGAGGATGAAATGCCTGAAAAATTTTCAAATCATGTGTACTAGAATTGTTTTCTTTCTCAGTTAAAACTGAGGATGTACTACAAACTCCATTTGATTGATCATTCCCAACCATGGAATCACAAAGGGGTTCATCTGATCCAAATGTAAGGACAGTCCCGTTCGCCCTTAAAGCAGGAAGATGCATTCCATAATTTGAAGTGGAAGAACTTTTGTTCTTGCGGCGGCCAGAACCAACAGGCACATTCCTCATTGTTCCACCAGCAGTCCAATATCTCTGGCAATTCTTGCAAAAATAACGGGGCTGGTTTACGTTGTAATTGTTGTAATAACAGAATTTTGTTTCCATGCTATTACATCGCGGACATGGAACTAATTTGTCAGGCTTCTTGAGTGTCTTTTCCTGATCACTCGAATCTTCCTCTTCAACTGATTTTGGCGATAGTGTTTCTTTATCCGCATCATGTATCTTAAGTTCATCACTTATACCTGATGATGTTTCTGGTTCAACCAACGAGTCTACAGTTGGATCGACAAGTTCATTTTCTTGTTTGCTTTGTGTAAATTCTCCTTTTGAAGTGATCTGATCAGTTGAAAAGAAAAAAAAGGTTAATTTGAGCTCTCTCACTACTAATCAAAACTATTCGTTACCGATAAGATAAATTATTGTCTTAGCATAAGTAATAAGGATTTGTTATGATATAGATGTATAGGAATTAATCATAATCCAATAACAGGCCATTAAAACTCTCAATATGTAACAGTAGAAATTTATTTCTTCTAACCTTCGTTTTATTTTTCCCTTATGGTAAAGAAGATCTAAAAGTGGAATACTATATGAATTTTGAAATCTAAAGGCAATTAAACAAAATTGGCTGGATTACCCCAGCAGGGGAAGATATACCACAACAACTACGTCTTGATCTTAAACAAGTTGTGGTCGGCTATATAAACTTTCACTGACTATGTTTCTCCGCTTAAATGCATCTCAGGCCAGCAGGGGAGCCCTAAATGAGATTTTCCCTAAGCTCAAAACCTGAGTCTGACTCCCAAATAGTACCAAACTAGCTCCCAAAACATAAAATTCCAATAGACAAATGATGAAAATGCTAGTTTTACATTTCCATTTTAGTCTATCATATCAAGAAAGATTGACGAGGACAACAACAACAACAAACCATCACCCAAATAGAGTCTAGGGGCGTTAGTGTGTACGGAGACCTCGGAACTATTTCTGGTAGACCCTCTACACAAAAAAAGAAGCTATATCCAGAAAGATTGAACTTTTTTCCCCAAATAAAAAACAGCAACATACTAAAAAAGTGATCTCAATTTAGTCAATTCCATTTTCATTAAACTCATCATATATTTGTAAGCAATATGGTGAAAGCAGACTCAAATATAGACTTTGTGACAGAGAGAAAAACTCAAAATCTTTTTACCTTGTCTTCATTTGAAGCAATTGAAGTAGAATATGACGAGCTCTTTCGATTCCATAGACCTCTTTCCTGTGTCAAACCAATCGTTTGACCAAACAGCTTAATCTCAGGTTCTCGAACTTCTGACATTCCAATTACTTAGAATTCTTCTCTGTTCTGTTTCTTGATATTGGTTTTTTGTTTTGTTGTTTCTTCTTGTAATTTGAAGGTTGAAAGATGGTAACAAATATTTATCTTCTTGTTTTGTTTCTTTGATGGTTGGTGTCTTATAGTTTGGAGTTTTGGACTATAGAGGAAGAAGAGAAGAAGAAGGGGTTTGGAGTTTCGGGGGGGGGGGGGGGGGACACGTCAGTAAAGGGAAAGGATTTAGAGCCACAAGTTTGTATGTGGCAATGAGGAAATCTTAATTTGCTTTGTTTGAGGAGGGGGGGGGGGGGGGGAGGGGAGAACGGTTTTGTTCTTTCCAAGTGTGTGTGGTTTGTTTGCTGTTTTTGATTCCGTAACCAACCAAAACAATAAAGTTGCCTTAAAAGAAAAAGAAAAAAAAGGCGAGTGCTTTTGTACTATTTTTTCCCTACCCTTTTTGTCCATGTCAGCAGCACTTTCCCAATTTGACTATGCCTTTGATTCTCAATAGACATGCCCTAACCCTAATTCTGATTTATTTTGTTCTTCCCCACTCCACAAATACAATTTGGGGCGGATTCAAAATTGAATACTATGAATTTTAGTTCGGGATTCTACCACAATCAATATATATAATTAGTTACTCCCTCCGCTCCAAAATAAGTAAATTTTTGTATGTTTTCACACAGATTAAGAAATTCACCTTTTAGCATTAATTAACAATAGAATTGGCCATATTAACTTTTACTATATAAACACTCCTAACACATGTTCCAACATTATTTACTCCAAGGACAATGTAGGAAGCAAATAATTAATTCATTCTTGAAATTTAAAAAAATCACTTATTTTGGGCCACAAGAAAAAGACCAAAAAATCACTTATTTTGGACCGGAGGGAGTAGTAAATTGAGAATATGAGGATTGTTAGAGCACTACAAGGAGAGAGACTTATACATAGTATTTATTGACTGGAAAAAGCATACGACAAAGTTCCTAGGGAGGTTTTATGGAGATGCTTAGAGGCTAAAGGTATACATGTGGCATATATTAGGCTAATAAGAACATATAAATGGAGCCAAAACCTGAGTTAGAAAAGTGGATTAAGAGTCAGGGCACATCTCGTCGTGATAAAGTTGCTTCAAGGATAAACCCTTAGCCCCTTTTTTATTTGCTTTAATGATGGATGTATTGACCCGGCATATCCAAGGGGAGGTGCCATAGTGAATGCTATTTGCCGATGATATAGTATTAATTGACGACACATGCAATGGGGTTAACACTAGGTTGGATGTTAGAGACAGACACTAGAATCTAACGATTTTTGGTTGAGCATGACTAAAATGGAATACATAGAGTGCAAGTTTAGTGACATAACTCAAGAAGTAGATGTGGAAGTGAGGATTGATTTGCAAGTCATTCCTAAGAAATGTAGTTTCAAATATTTTGGGTCCATAATCTAAGGAAATAAAGGGATTATGATGATGTCTCACATCGTATTGAAAATGGTGTGGATGAAATAGAGGCTCTCATCAATATTTTGTATGATAAAATGTGAAATTAACACTTAAAGGTAAGTTTTATAGAGTGGTTGTTCGACCAACCATGTTGTACGGGGCGAAGTGTTGGCCAGTTAAGAACATTCACGCTCAATAGATCCAAGTTGTAGAGATGAGGATGTTGAGATGGATGTGTGGGCATATAGGAGGAATATGATTAGGAACAAAGTTATTCGAGATAAGGTGGAGGTGGATCTCATGGTTGACAAGATGAGGGAAGCAACGCTAAGATGATTTAGGCATGTGAAGAGGAGATGCATAGATGCCCTAGTGAGCAGGTGTGATGGGCTGGCAATTGTGGGTCTAAGGAGAGATGGTGGAAAGCCAAAGTATTGGGGAGAAGTGATTAGACAAGACATGGTGTATCTTCAGATTACCAAGGACATGACCCTAGATAGAAGGATCTGAAGTTCGAGGATTGGGGTAGAAGATTAGTAGGTTGCCGAGCTTGGAACATCGTCGTGTCTGCAATACCTGTTGTTACCATTGCTTGGTTATCCTACTGCTTTTTTTTTGTTGCTATTGTTACTATTTTTGTTTATAGTAGTCTCAATATGGCTTCTCATTTTTGTTTTTCTTTTTCTAATCCATTGATAATATATTTTTCTTGAGTCGAGGGTGTCTTTCGGAACAACCTCTTTACCTCCACAAGAAAATGGTAAGGTCTGCATACACACTACCCTTCCAAGAGCTCACATTGTGAGAATACACCAGATATGTTGTTGTTATTGTAAGTGCAAATTCGAGGATTGAGCGAGAGTTCAAATTCAATATTGACTTTATAGAAAAGAGGATAAAAAATATTCCTCCACTTTGTTTACTTCAGATATATCCATTGAAAAAACTAATGTATCTGAGAATATTAATCTGACTAAATTACTTTTATACAAAATCATTGTTTCACCTAGAGAACAACCAAAAACTATTCTCTACACCACACCAAACGAGGCCAGTACTCGAAGAAGTGCACGAGGGTCACTGTGGTGCCCACATAGGTAATCGCGCCCTCGTGTGATGCCTCATACAGGCCAGCTATTACTGGCATACCATGAAGAAAGAGGCAGCGGAATACGTTCGCCGGTGTGAACAGTGCCAAAAGTATGCCCCCATGATACACCAACCGGGAGAACCCCTCCACTCGGTCAACTCCCCATGGCTCTTCATCAAATGGGAAATGGACTAGTCAGACCCCTACCCGCGGGACGAGAAAAGGTACGATTTCTACTAGTTTTAACTGACTATTACTCCAAGTGGGTGGAAGCAGGTGTGTACGCCCAAATACGCGAACAGGAGGTCATTGCCTTCATATGGAAAAATATCACATGTCGCTTCGGCATCCCCAAGGAAATCAGCTGTGACAACGGACGATAGTTTGTCGGTCAAAAAATGACAGAATTCTTCGAAAAATGGTAAATCAAGCGAATACTCTCAATGCCATACCATCCCGCCGCCAAAGGCCAAGCAGATTCTTCCAACAAGACAATACTATATATAGTGAAAAAGAAACTTGAGAAGGCCAAAGGGCTATGGCCCGAGCTACTGCCAAAAGTATTATAGGCCCATCGGACCATCCCCAAATCCAGCACAGGGGGAATATCATACTCATTGTTCTATGGAACCGACGCGGTCATACCAGTCGAGGTCGGTGAACCAAACTTGAGGTATTCAGACACCAGTGGAACAGAAAACGACATGAACAAGCTCCAAGACCTTGACGAAGCCAAGGAAAGAAGAGAAATGGCCCACATAAGAATGGTGGCCCAAAAATAACAGGTCGAAAGATACTACATCAAGAGGGCCAAGATAAGACCACTCAAAGTGGGATACTATCTCAAAGCCAAGACATTGGCATCCAAAGACCCAAGCGAAGGAAAATTGGGCACTAATTGGGACGGACCCTATAAAATCACAGCATCAGCCAATAAAGGAGCATTCTAGTTGGAAACAATGGAAGGAAAAATGCTAAAAAATAATTGGAATGTCGCCCACCTCAAGTATTTCCATTTCTGAACGGCGTCTCTCGAGTCGTACTCTTTTTCCCTTACCCAAGTTTTGTCCCAATAGGGTTTTCTCGGGAAGGTTTTTAACGGGGCGGTAGAGGGGACACCTTGAGATATTTGCGAAACAAGTTTATCAAATCATCCTCTCTATACGCTCTCCAAGCCAACTTGGTAAAAGGGCACTAGCTTGATCTCAAACGTATAAATGGCTACAATTATCTCCAACGTATAAATGGCTGCGGCCTTCTCCAATGTATAAACGACTACGACCATCTCTAATGTATAAATGGCTATGGCCATCTCCAATGTATAAACGACTACGGCCATCTCCAATGTATAAACGGCTACGGCCACCTCCAATGTTCAAATGGCAACGGCCATATCCAATGTGTAAGCGCCAAGGCCATCAACACAAAACAGATAAGGCCATCGACAGTACTATGTCTAAGGGCATCGCCGTCAATCGTCGACCCAGTTCGACTACGGCATGCAAAAGACTCGACAACATTCGAAGTCACTCACATGGCCAAGGCCATCAACAAGAAATGGCTAAGGCCATCGAAAGTATTATGGCTAAGGCCATCGCCGTCAACCGTCGACCCAGTTCGACTACGTCAAGCAAACCACTCGATGACAGTCGAAGTCACTCACATGGCCAAGGCCATCAACACGAAATGGCTAAGGCAATCTCCGTCAACCGTCGACCCAGTTCGACTACGGAAAGCAAAAGAATCGACGACAGTCGAAGTCACTCACATGTTCAAGGCCATCAACACGAAATGGCTAAGGCCATTGATGGTATTATGGCTAAGGCCATCACCGTCAACCGTCAATCTGGTTCGATTACGGCAAGCAAGTGACTCAACGACAGTCGAAGTCACTCGTATGGCCAAGGCCATCAACAAAAAATGGCTAAGGCCATCGACGGTATTATGGCTAAGTCCATCACTGTAATCGTAGACCCAATTTGAATACGGCAAGCAAGTGACTCGATGACAGTTCAAGTCACTCATATGGCTGAGGCCATCAACACAAAATGTCTAAGGCCATCGACAATAGTTTGGCCAAGGCCATCATCAACGGGCGTCGATCTAGTTCGACCACAAAAAATAAGGCAAGCGCCCGCTCTACAAGACGAGATACCAGAAGTAAAAGACAAAATTAAAGGAATGGCAGCAAAACCATGACTTTCATTATCATTTAAAAAATGCATATACATCCTCTTTACATTTCAAAATATAGGAAAACAAAAATGTACACAAGTCCTAAGAGGCTTTGCCGCCTTGCCCGTCACCTCCTACGTGACCACAACTTTTCTCATTATCCCCGCTTGGTCGCCGTCTTGTTCGTCACTGCCCCCGGGTTGGTAAGCCTTAGAGATCCAAGAGCCGAGACGGTTGACGTCTTCAGAGTTATAGCCCGCCCGATCGGGAGAATCGAAACTAGATCCACAAGTTTCACGAGCAACGCGGGCTAAGCATCGTTGCTCTTGAACCTCCACCTTAGTGGCTCGGCCCACGGATAATTAATCCTCGAGCACGACCAATTGGGCTTTGCCGTACACCCACATTTCATGCGTTTCACGATGCGCAACATCTTCGAGCTTCAAAAAAGCATTCTGATTGAGGACCTCAATCTCAACCGCCTTGGTGTCGAGCTCGGCGATAAAGGGAGCGACTCTGGTTTGCAATTGAGCCTCCTCCGCCGCTATCCCGTGACTGATCTCCTGCTCCTCTTCTTTTGATTTAAGGAGAGTCTCTAGCTTGATGTTTGGAGCCAAAATAGCCATCAGTTGCTCGTCGCCTCCTCCAACTCGGCCACCCTCCATTTTAACTAAGCCTCTGATTGTTCAAGGCCCTCATGGAACACTCAAAACTAAGGGTCCTTTTTGAATACATATGCCAACGCCTGATGCTTGGCACGATATTGTTTGTATTTCTTCACCATTTTGTTGAAGGTGGCCGCCTTCCTTTCCTCACGCCGCCTTCTCTCCACCTCCAAAATAAGAGTCTAAAAAGGAAAGGAAAAAGAGGAAATACAAGTCAGTACGTACCAAGGTTGTCCTCACGACCCACAAAAAAACACTGAAAGTTACCTGTAAGGTTGCGCCAGCAACCTCTCTAGATAGATCCCTGTCATTAACGCCCTTCAGCATCTCATGCTCCGCGTCCGAACATAGCATGGTCATATCCACTACGTCCTGCTCACTGCTCTCTAGTGGATATACCCTCTCGGGATCAGGATTTGGTGGTTAGGCCTACCCGCCATCATCTCCACGTGGGCTGGATTCCCCGTTACGTCTCCAAGAGTGGTTTCGGGGCTCGTCCTCTCAACATCGACGCTCGCTTCTCCAAATGCGGACGACGAACCACCCTCTGGAATGCAGGTTGAGCTGGTAGCAGTGGGAGTTCTCCTTCGAGGAGCCAACCTCCCTGAATGGATGGCCTCGTCCATGAAAACTGGACTTGGCTCTTGACGGGGCTCGGTAGTCCTCTCACCTTCGATAGCTATCTCCTTACCTATTATTAATCGCCGCCTTTTTCTCTCTAGCGGCTACTCACCATCTGATGTCTCCTCCACCAGCTGCGGAGGCTGTACCAAAGGAAGTGCTTCACTTGTGTACGCCGCCACATGCGTAGCCTCCTGTTGAGGGACTACGAGAATGCCTTCATGGAACGAGCCGCAGTGTATATCTTCATCCTCAGAATCTGCCTCCGCCCTGGGCGAAGTAACAACAGCTGCTCTCTTCTTTGGGATGTTGTGACCTGCCAACACGAGTAAGTCAGGTAACAAAACAAAAGGAAGTATCCAACTCAAAGCCGAAGAATTACCTAACAGGCCGTACCGTTGTCGAAACGCAGCCCAGGTACGACACTCCTCTACATACGGTATTAATTTCTCCACCTACGATTTGATCTCGTCCATGGGCTGGGGCGGAGAAGCCCTTACTACAAAAAAGAGAAAAAGTCATAACGGCTGAACGGCTAAAACAATGTGCAACCAAGAATTCCACATACAAGGATACTTACGTTCAGAGTTCCACCTTTCGGGGAACCCATTAGGTTTCGATACCAGGTGCTCCGTTCTAATATAGAAGTACCTGCGCCAGAAGCCGCGATTGGCCTTGTCGTCAGTCTTCACCACTAAACCCTTTGAACCACGATTCTTTAGTTGCAACATGGTACCCCTCAGGTAACCAGTGCTGAATAATTGTAAAAGATGGTGGACGGAGATTTCACACCCAGCCCTGTCCGCATACGTGCTCAAAATCCTACACACCTTTAAAGTGTAGGAAGTAAGTTGTGCCGGACATATGTCAAAAAAGTGGCAAAGCTACTCTGCTAAAGGATAAATCGTTACGCTCTAACATATTAAGAACGGGTACACATAAAAAGTACAATATCCGGGTCTATGCACACTGGCGTAATCTGTTCCAGCCGGAACCATTTCCACGTGGCTTGGAATGTTATGCTCCGCTCGGAGATTGTCCAAATGCGGCTGCAATAACTCTATGCTCCCAAAGGAGAGATGGATTTCTCTTCTGAAAGTCTCGTCGAATGACATTTCTTTGGGAAGCACATTTTCTACAGAGAGGGGAACGAGAGCCTTTTCTGCCTCCTCTTCTTCACCGCCAAAAGAAGGCGGAACCCTAGATGGGGCGGCATCCTTGCTCTTCTTACTACTTTGGCATTTTACCATGGTGTTTCGTTTAAGAAAGAAAGTGCTTATAGCAAGAAATAAGGCTTCAAAAAGATAGAAGAGTCTCACATGAAAATATCAGTAATCAGAGAGAAAGGCAATGAAGAAAGTTAAAATTTTTTTTTCAAGGGTTCGAAAGATGAATCAGTTTGAACCTTTTCCTTATTTATAGGGTAAAGTTGTGCGGGAATCGAAAAGGCATGACCAAAATGGGCGCGGGAAACTAAAACGTCACATCACCTTCCGAACCACCTCGGGAACAAGAATAACAATGATGCATGCGGGCAATGATGTTATCCTGAAAAGGAAATCACACATCAACGGATCAACAACGTTGTTAAAGTCACATTGTTCCTGTTGTCGCCTGCGTACGAGGTCAAATTCTCCAAAGATGAGGTTCAAAATTCCGTCCACTAGAGACGCCCATCGAATGCGCCTCCAATGAACGGAGGGACGTATAAGGTCAAATTTGACCAAAGACGTCTCTACAGTGATGGGTACGTCCTCGAGCATACGTCGACTAAAATGAGGACATGACCTAGACGTGGTGACAAAGGCGACGTCACTTAAAGACTCGGCAACTTCGCTCAGAAGATGTTACCTACTTTTGTACCTTTTTGATTATTTCGAGGAGAGCCTCCTGTTATATAAAGGAGACCCTAACATTGTAAGGAGGCATTATCATTATTCTCGAATAATATAACTTTTCTCCCTCTCTATCTCTGTCACTATCTCTTACGATTGCTTCTCTCGTAAGCTAATATTATCTTTTTATCTCCCAGGTCTATAACAACAACAATATCATCCACATAACCTATAGGTCATATTATATTTTATTACGATTTACCCTCATTTATTTTTGATTGTTTTTAAGCTTACAAAGTATATCAATAACTTTTGAGCCAAACAAATATATCCAGTGTAATCTCATATAATAATGTCTGGGAAGGGAAGTAGTGGCGGAGGCAAGGGCAGAAGGGGGTTCATCCGAACACCCTTCGCCGAAAAATTATATTGTATATATAAGGCAAAATCTATTTTTTACCTCTCTCTCCCTCTCTCTCTATATATATATATATATTTGAACCCCCTTAACACAACCCAAAAGTGTAGTTTAGTGGTGAAGGGGGTTCAAAATATTCATAAGGTCATAGGTTCAATTCCCACTAGCTACAAAAAAAAAAAAAAAATTGAACCCCCTTTCAGAAGATTCTGCCTCCGCCACTGAAGGAAAGTGTACACGCAGACCTACCCTAGCAGAGATAGAAAAATTATTTCCAATAGATTCTCGAGTCAAAAAAGTATTAGCATAACAATAACAAAAAAGGAATACGATAATGCAGTAGCCGTGAAATGAAGGAGCAAGGCCATCTCCAACCTTGCCCCCATTTCTTGTCCCTAAAATAGGGAAATTCTTATTTTGGGGATAACTTACTCCAACCATTCTCCCATTTTTCCCCCCAAAATTTTTATATTCTTCTCTCTCTTTAATATTTTATTATTATATTTTATTTCAATTTTATTTTTTAATTTCCATTTAACAAATTCCATAATTAAAATAATTCCATAAAATTTTATATAATATAATTTGTAAGCAATTATTATAGATTAATTAATAATTCAAATAAAAGTGAAATCGTTACGATACAAGATTAATTAAATACATATTACATAACGATAATTTTACATAAAAATAATAAATGCACGAAAATTAGTTTATCAAAATTATACACCAAAGTTAAGATATAATATTAATATTATAAAGATATTACATAAATATAATTAGTATATATAAAAAGTTAAAATAAAATATTAAATAATTAAAATAATAATAAAATATGGGTGAATAGTAATTGGGAAGATGAATAGTGTACCCCATATTTGAGGGAACACTATTCCCAGCTGCAAAGGAATGGCTCCCAACTGGAAATTTATTTCGATCACTCTCTAACAGAAAGCCATTTTCCCTTTCGCAAAAAGTAAACTTGAACTTCTTTCCTAAGCGGAGATTTGGACTACATGGACCTAAGCAACACGCCGACAGGGGACGAGCACAGAACAGAGGAAATGCATATGGGTCTCCTTGAAGAACGAAGTCTAGGGTAAAGAAAGAAGGGTAGAGTGGGCACACTTTTACTGTGCTTGATTGGCATGGCTGTCCCCCTTTGCTGGTTGAGGCTCGGTCGCTCGACTAATAAGAGCTTCAATGCTATCTATACAAAGCGTCGCAGCGTAGTCGTTCTTGTTCGTTGTCGTAGTGAGCTATTTGGGCTCAATTACGCTTGCTTTTCAAGCCTTCTTTCAATTAGAAAGGAGCGTCCTAAGACCTAAGACGAGGATAAGGAAGTTTCATATGGGGCCGGGATATACCTACGAATGAGTGGTTCATCCCTTATTACTATTACAAATATGAGGGATGATTGAAGTAAAATGCCCCCATTTTTTCCCCATTATTGGGAATAGGGGCAAGGTTGAAATTGCCCTAAGTTACTCTTATATCTTCCTTAAATGAGTTTAATGATTGTATGCCTTTCTAGAATAGCAAGAGTTTTGTTTTACCTTTCTAGAACTAGAATAGCAAGAGTTGTTTTCTTTCTTTATTTTATCAAATGACTAAAATTTTAGAATTAATATTTCAGATAAAGTGCCGAATAAAAATAAATATGTTGTTGAAGCGATCATGTTGATACTAAAAATTAACTTCATGTTCCATGTGAGTCGTCAACTTCTATTGATTAAGCGTCCATGTTGAGTTGTGTCCATCATAAACATAAACTTACTCCAGAAAACAAAAAGACATAAACTTACTGGAATATAAGTAGTTGAGTATATAGCGGAACTTTATACCATATGATTTATTAATAGGATATATTTGATAAAGAGCTTAGACAAGTTGCTTTATATGTTTTGACAGTTTGCCTAGCTAAACTGGTCGTACTATCTTTGCGTTTTAAGTCATAAAGTAAAAGCATTTGACAGTAACTCCACAAGGTTGTCCAAAATATAGGTTGAAATTGAATTACTGAAAAACAAAAAAGAAACTGGACTACATACATAAATCATGATAATAGATGTTTGGATAATATTTGATTAAATTATAAAAAAGAAAGAGTATTTCTTTTTTGAAATTTTAAAAGATTCCGTGCTGTATTTTTTCTTGTAAAAATTGAAAAGTATGAACGAGATTGTTTCACTTGAAATTCTTCTCAATTCAATACTTCTAATAATCTATCATCAGTATTTCACATACAGAAGTTTAGTATTTACGTATATTGATATTCATTTTTTAGTAGAATTTTAAAATATCAGGAACAAATAAAATGTTAACAAGTACTACAACATTTCAGTACTTATAATACTGAAATATTATTTAATTAGATGAAACATGTGGACTTTTCAATACGAGGGGCAGGCCAATTAAGAATTACAGCACGTGATAGTGGGTTCACGTGGAAAAAACCCAGCCAAGAGAGGAAGGCATCTGCCACCTCAGCATTTCAGATAGAATGTCGTGGGACCCAATGTTCTAACAGTAAAGTGAAATACAGTGACACGTGTAGCACCGACAACCATCTACCTTTGTAGTCCCCGTTCTTTCAAAGAATCTAATGTTTTCGTGGCTGTCGTTTGCCCATCTAAGAATAGGGATCCTCGTATCTTTTTCTTTTATCCAGTGCTCACTTTTCATTTTCTTAACTATTCTTTTTCCCCTTTGGAATTTTTCCCACTAGTCAGTCCCTTCTCCTTTTTAATTATAACAAAAAAGAAGTCACTCCTTTGGTGCCTTTGTTAATTCTTCCACTTGCATATATAGAGTAGGATTGATATCATGGAAGGAATTCCTTACAACCCATCTTGATTATCTTAGGATTTGAACATATAGGGTATGTTTGGTACGAAAATATTATTCAATTTTTTTATATTTGATTGGCTTAAATATTTTGAAAAATATTTTTCTCATCAATTAATTTTTCTTTAATTAGAGGAAAATATTTTCCTTATCAAAGAAGGGAAAACAGTTTTAAAAACTCTTTCTCAACATTCTCCACCCTCACCAACCCACCCTACCCCTCTCTAAAAAATGTTTTTTTTTTAAATTTCAGTTTTTTTCGTTACCACCCTACCACCCACCCTACTACACTTCCATCCCTCTCCCCCTCCTTGCAAAAAAAAAAAAAAAAAAAATTTACCTTAACTTTTTTTTTTTTGCAATTTCAACTTTCTGTTCTTTTATTTTCTACAACGCCCATCACAACCCCCCCACCTCCCCCCTCCCCCCGCACAAAAATAAAATTTTACTTTTTTTGGTAATATAAATTTCTATTTTTTTTGTTTTACGGTCGCCCCAGCTTCCGTCCCCACCCCTGCTCTTCGTATTGAAATTGCAAAAAAAAAAAAAACTAAGGTAAATTATTATTTTTTTGCATGGATACATACTTTTTACTTTAGGTTTTGTCTTCTTATTAGTCATTACTCCATCTATTTAGTTTATATGATGTTATTTCCTAATGTTAAGAAAGTAACATTATTCTTAATTTAAAAGCAATTTAACTTATAAACTTTTTATTTTAGTCATAATGACAAACTTTTATATCCATGTAAATATTATTCTATATTTAAGGATATTAAAAATTTTAAAAGTATTATAGTTATATATATGTTATAATTAATACGGTTAAGATCACAAATTTTAAAATTATTAAAATATTTTATTACTTCTATGTCCAATCAAATAGGTTCCCTATAAACGGAAGGAGAAATAGACAACTGGGAAGTTGAGATGCATAACTAAGTTATATAATTGTTTAAGGAATTATTTTAAATTAAAAAACGTGATAATACAATTTGAGACTTGATGATGCAGTAGGCCTTCAAGTTTTGCCATTCTACCTATAAATGCATTTTCCCTTCAATTTTATATGTCCTATGTCCAATATTAGTCGTAATATGTCTATTTGTGATGTTTGCTCAAATTAGTAGGTTATATTAACTTTTAGGCTCACACCTTGGTTTCGAAATATACTTTTTTAGCTACTCGTATTTGCTTTTGCCGAAGATTTAGCTTATAATTAATAAAACGAATTGCGTTCAATCGGCTAAAGCAACAAAACAAATGAAAATGACCTTTAATATCTTGAGAATTGATATGGAAACTTTTGTCTAAAATCTAAGAGCTAAATGGATAGCACCCCTTTGGGGCGTTCTACTACAAAAGTGATTCATTTGGTAAGGAGACTAGTGAGCAGTACATGGAGAGGAAGAAGGATTTGCATATAGTATTTTTATTGACCTTGAGAAAGCATATGATAAAGTTTCGAGGGAGGTCCTGTGGAGGTGTTTGGAGGTTGGCGGTGTTCCCGTGACGTACATTAGTGTGATTAAGGATATGTATGAAAATGCTAAGACTTGGATGATGACTGGGGTGGTGACTCAGAGCATTTTCCTGTGGTGATGGGGTTGCACCAGGGATCGACTCTTAGCCCAATTTTATTTGCCTTGGCGATGGATGTATTGTCGCGTCACATCCGATGGGAGGTGCTTTGGCGCATGCTATTTGTCGATGATATAATGTTGATTGACGAGATGCGAGGTTGGAGGTTTGGAGACAGACCTTGGAGTCTAAAGGTTTCAAACTGAGTAGAACCAAGATGGAATACTTGGAGTGCAAGTTCAGTGGCGGGACCCATGATGTAGACGTAGAGGTTAAGATTGATGCTCAAGTTATCCCCAAGAGAGCGAGTTTTAAATATCTCGGGTTTATTATCCAGGGTAACCAGAAGATTGACGAAGATGTTGCACATCGCATTGAAGCAGGATGGATGAAGTGGAGGCTTGTTTCTGGTGCTTTGTGTGATAGGAATGTTCCGCTAACACTTAAAGGTATGTTTTATAGAGCGGTGCTTCGACCGGCTATGCTGCATGGGAGAAGATGAGAGTAGCAAAGATGAAGATTTTGAGATGGATGTGTGGGTATACCAGGAGAGATATGATTAGGAATGAAGATATCTGGGACAAAGTGGGAGTAGCCTCCGTGGAGGACAAGATGCGGGAGTCGAAGCTGAGATGGTTCGGAAATGTTAAGAGAAGAAGCATTGATGCTCCAGTTAGAAGGTGTGAGAGGTTGGACATGGAGAGTTTGAAAAGAGGTCGAGGTAGGCCAAAGAAGTATTGAGGAGAGGTGATTAGGCAGGACATGACACTGCTCCAACTCACTAAGAACATGACCATTGATAGGAGAGTGTGGAGGTCGAGGATTAAGGTAGAAGGTTAGTTGGTAGTTTATAGTTGTTCGCCGATAGTCTTAGTAGTATGGATGTCACTTCATATTCTTAGATTTTTATTATGTTATTTGGTTTTTTTATCCTCAGGTATTGTATTCCCTGTTCTTATTATTTGGTGCCACTTATCCTTTATCTTTCCTTTTTTTTCCTTTTATCTTCCATATTTATTCCTCCCTTTCCTCTTCTTCATCTTGCCCTTCCCGAGCCAAGGGTCTATTGGAAACAACCTCTTTACCTGAATTAGGTAGGGATAAGGTCTGCGTATAGACTACCCTTCTCGGACTCCACTGTGAGCATGTGATTTTTGCCTCGCTTAAATTACTCCTATAAATTTCTTAGAATTAGGATTCTGTTTTATTAATTGATTTCTAGGACTTAATTGTGTAATTTTAGTATGTATTTTTATTTGTGTGTGTGCATGACATTTCATAAAATACAAAAATAGCATATTCCATTTAGGACCCAATTTTTATAATTTTTTAGGTCTATTAGTTAATTGACAGTACGAAGAATAAGAGAAAATAACAAAAAATAGTCCTTCCGCATTTTTACTTTTTATTTTTCCTTAGTTTCTGTTAAAATTTAACAGTTAAATTAGGATTTAGTTCATTTTAGAAAAATTAGAGTTAAATCAGGTCTTTTCATTTTAATTTCGTATTTGACAAAAATCTAAAAAAATGAAATGAAAATGAATTGAAATTAAAAAAAAGAGAGATAAATCAAAAAGAATTTAAAAAGGCAAAAGAAAAAATTGCCCAGTCTTTGTTAAAGCCCAATACCGATCTCAGTATCCAGTCCAGTCCGCCTAGACGACCAAACGAAGTCGTTCGTCTTCAATTAATCTCAGCTATCTAGGATTGTTGATCCAACAGATGAAAAGTCCCCATCACTTAATATAAATTGTTGGACAACCCCTCCCCCCCAATCATCGTCTCTAACATCTCAATACAGACCACCGCCCTCCGCCGTCGGCGGTCGATCTCCAAATAACACCAAAAATATACCATGTGTTCTCCTTCATCTCCCCAAGTCGAATCCAGCATCACTTTCCCTCAAATTCTAGCCAAGCTTTTCGAATCTCGAATCAGAAAATTCTTGGCCAAAACTCTAACTCGTCCTAACCTTACCAAATTAACACCCTATGGTCTCCTCAACCTCCTTACCCCGAATCCCAAACCAAAACCCTTCAAATCTAGTATGAACCCTTCGAATTTTAAATCTATTATTTTGGTTCAAAGACTGGTCGAATTTCCAGAGCTAGGCAGTGTTCGAATGGGTTTTGAAATTATGTTATGTGTTTGTTCTTGGAAAGAACAAGCACATAACATTATTTGAGGACCGGATTCGAGGCCAGTTGAGTTAAGGCTCAAAATCAGTGAGTGTTCTTAAAACTTCCTTTCCTTCGTTATTTGTCAATTTTTCTTTAATGTATAGTTTCTGTTTTATTTTTCTATCAATTCATCCTCATCATTTATATTGTTTGTGTTTTAGGATTGATTTAGGGTTTTGATTTTTTCCAATTACAGTTTTATTTTGTTCATGTTATCTGATTTATTTTCCTGTTTAATTTTAACCGTAGGATTCCATGTTTTCTACTATTTTATGTTTTAATAGTTAGCTTTAGTGTTGTGTGTTTGATTTTAGTTGTTAGTTTATTGTTTTGTTAGTTTAATGACAATTTAGCATGGTTAATTAGAACTAATTTCAAGTGCTGGTTGATTTGGTTTGGTTATAGCTGATTATTCCAGCTCCTTGTTTAATTAACCATAGTCATTTCTGACCAGGGTAAAAGGGGCTGGGGTTTAGTTAGTATAGGATAGTAATTTCAGTATGAATAAAAGGGTAGTATAGTTAGTTTACTTAAGGAATCTTTTAGTAACTGAACTTGGAAACCATTAGAACTTTCTAGATGGGGTTCCAATTAGAATTTTAGGAATTTAGTGATCTAACTTGGGTAAGAAGTCAGTCTTTCAGGGACTAACTAAGCTAAAGCTGAAAATAAAAGAGGGGGTAAGGGTGTAAAGTGAAATTTCCCTTAACTTGTGTAAAGTGAAAATTCTGAAATTTCCAATAACTTGGCCTTGTAAGCATGTGATTTTTGCCTCCCTTGAACTATTCCTATATAATTCTTAAAAGTTAGGATTTTTTTTATTATTTGAATTTTAGGATTTAATTGTGTAATTTTGTGTGCATTTTTAACTTTTGTGTGTGTTGACCCAAGTTCAGTTGATTTTGAAGATTGACAAATAAACTCAGGGATGGACGTGGTTCATCTGGTGTGACATAGTATGAATCAACCATTGCACATGAGAGGCACGTGAGGAAGATATGCATTGAAGATCACGCATCAATATCTGAACTTATTGAAAAGATTGCATTTAGGATAAGGAGGACAATCCCCTTATGAGAAGAGAACACAATCTTAAGCTAGGATAAGTGTTGGAGTTTGTATTGGTTAAGGACACAAATCGACCAAGGATAAGCATTGGAGTCTCGATAAAACTCTAATTGCTAACTCAATATGTAACTGAGTTTATTCTCTTTTACAGGTAATTCACATATGCAGAAGTAAAACATAATTGAGAGCAAAAGAGCAAGTCTATTTTGCAAGAAATATATGTGTGATATAAGTGTGCACGTCTGAAGCTACTTGAACGAGATAGAAGAACCAGTTCCATTGTGTTTATTCTTATTCTAGTTCAATTGTAGTAGATTTTTATATTGTACCTTTCAACTTATTTTAGAAGCAATTATATTAGGTATATTAAGTATTCAAGTTAGAGTTAACTTGAAGGTGTCGCAACAGTTGAGGCTATGTGCCATACTGAGATTAGAGTTAATCCTTAGATTTACAAAGAGTTTTGTAAATGATGTTTTTGGCTTAGTGATTTTAGTGGAGTTTGGAAAAATCCTACTGAGTAGTAGGTCGTAGTTTAAAAATCTCTGTGCACTTTACTTTCAGTATTTATTACTCCCCAAACTAATGTAGTTAGAACACTTAGAAGAACCTGGTTCTTTTAAAGCAAATATTGAGTACCACATAAATCACCCCTCCTCTTGTGTGGTATTGAAGTTTATTACATCAATTGGTATCAGAACAGATTATCCTTGAAGAGGTTAACACCTTAGGAATGATCAACATGAGTGCACCACCTGGTAACTGGGAAGGACAATCCACTGCTAGACCTCCACTTTTCAATGGTCTTTACAACTCCTGGTGGAAGAATAGAATGAGAGACAATATCATGAGTGAAGACTATGAGCTTTGGGACATCATCACTGATGGTCCTTTAGCCACAACAAAGAAGACTGTTGAAGGGTTGAATGTTCCAAAGAGAAGAGCTGATTGCACTGCTGAAGACTTAAAGAAGTGGGAAAAGAATGCAAAGGCCAAGAAATGGCTAGTATGTGGACTTGGACCAGATGAGTACAGTATGATTCAATGCTGTAATACTGTCAAGGAAATTTGGGACATATTACAAGTGTCCCACGAGGGAAAAACTCAAGTGAAGAGATCAAAAGGAACATTGCTGTATTCTTAATATGAGAATTTCACTATGAAGGATGGAGAAACCATACAAGAGACGTACACCAGGTTCACTACACTGATAAATGAACTTGAGTCTATTGGAAGGATTATTCTGTAAGAAGACAAGGTTGAGAAGATCCTAACTAGAGTTCTACCAATTGCTTGGGAAAGCAAAATCACAGCTTTTCAGGAATCCAAGAATACTGCTACCCTAAAATTGGATGAACTGATTGGAAATCTTACTGCCTATGAATTGAGAAGGCAGACTATTAAGATGGATGCTCCAAAGAAAGAAAGAAGTTTGGCTCTCAGAATATCTGAAGGATCAGATCTTGAAGATGGTGAAATGACTATGATTACCAGAGATATCAAAAAGTATCTTATGAGAGGAAAGAGTCCTTCAAGAGGAAAAACCTTCAACAAACCTAGGGCTCCGGAGAAGCAGACAAATGATGGTTGCTACAACTGTGGTAATACAGACCACATGATCAGGAACTGTCCTCAATGGGACATTGAGTGGAAGAAAGAAAGAGCTAAATGGAGAAACAGGAAGAAGGAACAGGTCCAACCAAGAAGAAACAAAGGTTCAACTAAAGCCATGGTTGTTGCATGGGAGAAACATAAGATGAGGACTCAGAAGATGAAACTGAAAATGAGAAAGCTCTTATGGCCATCGGAGAATCAGAGGATGAACATGAGGTAAGTATCCTACATCTTAAAAAAAAGATTAAATTTTTGTCAAAGGAAAGGTTGGTTGAGCTATTATTGGACTTCATTGATGAGTCCAAAATAATAAACAGTGAGAAGAATCTTCTGTCAAGGGAATGTGTCATCCTAGAAGCAAAATAAAAAATGTTAGAGTCTAGGGATGATGAGAGTAACAACACAAATACTGAGTTGAAGAACCAAGTTCTTCAACTTGAAAATAATTTTCTAGAACTTAGATATGGAAATATTAAACCAAAATTAGGGACAGGAAAGAAAATAGCTGATCAATCATTTCTCACTCTAGAAGAAAATCTAGGAAAAATGGAAGATGAATTGTATAAGAAAGATGAATTGATTAAGGTCCTAAAAGAAGGTTTAGGAAAGGTGAAGCATGAACTAGACAGAACATGCAAATGGAACAAGGCTTCTGATGGTCTCTCTTGGCTGCAAGAACATCACAGTAGCAATAAGAGAGGACTTGGATTTGGGACACAAGCTCCAAAATGGGATCCTAAAAACAAGTACCTCACACTTAATGAAAATAAGATCTGCACACAATATGGTAAGACTGGCCATTACAAAAATGAATGAAATGCAAAAGAAAGGGCCAGTCAAAAGAATAAAGCCTTTGTTCAAGAAAAACACAAACTGCCTGGTTGGGAAAAGAAACATTTAATTTATCTTTTTCCCCATAGAAAGGGACCCAAACTAGTTTGGGTTCCTAAGACTAACCCATGATTTCATTTTACAGGTCCAAGTAAAGGGGAGTAGCCAAATATCGTACATGGATAGTGGCTCCTCAAAATATATGACTAGGAACAAGGACTAGTTCCTTTCATTTGAGAACCTAAAAGGAGGCAATATCTCCTTTGGAAATAGAAAGAAAGGTGAGATCATTGGAGTTGGAAAGGTAGGAAACATAGACTCTCATTCCATTGAGAATTTCTATTTGATAGATGACTTGAAATATAGCCTGATAAGTGTCTCACAACTGTGTGACAGAGGTAATCTTATGGATTTCACTTCCACCAATTATTTTGGTATTAGCCTTTCTGCTGACAAGATTGTTTTGCACGAAAAGAGAGCAAACAATATTTACATTGTAGATTATTCAACTCTCTCTGAAAATGAACTCACTTGTTTAAGTGTGTTAATTAATGATCCCCTCCTTTGGCACAAAAGACTTGGTCATGCTAGTCTAAATCAATTGAACAAATTAGTCTCCAACGACTTGGTGATAGGGTTACCTAATATCAAGTTTAAGGAAGACAAATTTTGTGAGGCATGTGCAAGGGGGAAGTAGGTAAGGTCATCCTTCACTCCCAAGAAAATGGTACGTACGTCCAAGACGTTGGAACCGGTTCATATGAATCTCTGTGGTCCAGTGAGAACTATGAGCAGAGGTGACAACAGATATGTAATGGTGCTTGTTGATGATTATTCTAGATTTACCTCGGTGTTGTTTCTAACCTCTAAATATGAAGCATTTGAAATGTTCACTGCTTTTGTTAGAAAAACCCAGAAATAGTTAGGAAATCAACTTGCATCCATTAGGTCTGATCATGGAACTGAATTTGAAAATGTAAAGTTTGGTAAATTCTATGATGAAAATGGAATAGATCATAATTTCTCTGCTTCTAGGATCCCTAAGCAAAATGGGGTAGTTGAAAAGAAGAACAAGACCCTTGATGATATGGCAATGACCATTCTTCTTTCCAATAAACTACCTCACAGCTTCTGGGCATAGGCTATAAACACTGCATGCTATATAATCAATAGATGCATGACTAGACCTCTTGTATAGAAAGCTCCCTATGAGTTACTTAAAGGGAGAAAACCAAACATATCTCATATTAGGGCTTTTGGTTGCAAGTGCTATGTGCACAATAATGGCAAAAAAATACTTAGGTAAGTTTGATCCCAGAATTGATGAGGGAGTGTTATTGGGATATTCTTCACATAGCAAAACATATAAAGTCTTTAATAAAAGAACTATGTATGTAGAAGAAAGTTTACATGTTGTATTTGATGAATCTAACATTATTTTTGAGAGACATAAACATGAAGATGAAGCCATTGGACTGGTGAGACAATTGACTGAAGCCACAACACAAGTCAAGGTTGCATCAAAGGAAGGAACATGTCATGGAACGGGTCCTTCCACGCAGGGCAACCTGACAGGGGGAACCAACATGAGAGAAACTGAACAAAACTCTCTAAAGGAACTTGCACCTGAACCTATTCCTCTGCAGCTTAACAATGAAGAAGCATCTAGCAGGGACCAGTTGATGGGAAAATCTTACAAGTACCTGAGTTCTCATCCCATTGAGAACATCATCAATGATCCAACATCTGGAGTCAAAACTAGATCTCAATTGAAGAACCTATGTGCATTTGATGCCTTTCTATCCATCATTGAACCCAAAAATTTTGTTGAGGCTTTACAAGATGCATATTGGGTCAATTCCATGCAGGATGAACTAAATCAATTTGAGAGAAGTCAAGTCTGGCACTTGGTTCCAAGACCCAAAGATAGATCAGTCATTGGGACAAAATGGGTCTTCAGAAACAAACTAGATGAAGATGGAACAGTTACAAGAAGCAAGGCTAGGCTGGTAGTTCAAGGTTACAGTCAAGAGGAAGATATTGACAATGATGAGAATTTTGTTCCAGTTGCTAGACTTGAAGAAATTAGACTTCTCATAGCCTTTGTAGCACATATGGAATTCACTCTTCATCAGATGGATGTCAAAAGTTCCTTCTTAAATAGCTACCTCAAGCAAGAAGTGTTTATTTAACAACCTCTAAGATTTGAAAGCAAGGAGTGTCCTGAACATGTGTACAAGCTAGATAAAGCTCTATATGGTCTCAAGCCGTCCCCTAGATCTTGGTATGAAAGATTGTCAATATTACTACTAGAGCATGGATACAAAAGAGGTAAAATTGATAGCACTTTGTTCCTAAAGGAAAAAGGTAAAGATCTTCTTGTTGTAAAAATATATGTTGATGACATAATATTTGGGGCCACTACAAATAGGTTGAGCAAGGACTTTGCAAAACTAATGGGAAGTGAGTTTGAAATGAGTATGATGGGTGTACTCAATTTCTTCCTAGGATTGCAAATCAAACAAAGTCCAAATGGAACTATAATCCATCAGCAGAAGTACACAAAGAAACTAATCAAAAAATTTAAAATGGAAGAATCCAAAGAAATAGATACTCGTATTTCCACAACCACTATATTAGATATTGATGAACCTGGTTCATCAGTTGATCAGAAGTTATATAGGGGTATGATTGGTTCACTTTTATATCTTACTGCCTTCAGACCTGACATTTTTTTCAGTGTAGGGCTTTGTGATCTTTTCCAGGCGAATCCAAAGGAGTCACACTTGACAACTGTTAAAAGGATATTGAGATATTTGAAAGACAATGCCGATTTATGTCTTTGATATCCCAAATGTAGTAATTTTTATTTAATTGGATACGCTGATGCTGATTATGCAGGTTTCCTAGTGGATAGGAAGAGCACCTCAGGTATGGCACACTTCCTAGGTTCTTGTCTTGTAGGATGGGCTACAAAAAGCATAATTTAGTAACTCTCTATACTGCTGAAGCTGAATATGTTGTTGTTGCTTCCTGTTGTGCTCAATTGCTGTGGATTAGGCAACAACTGGTAGATTTTTAAATTGAAGGGGTATGCATACCAATATTATATGATAACACTAGTGCTATAAGTATGACAAATAACCATGTCATCATAAAAGGACTAATCACATAGATGTTAACTACCACTTCTTAAGAGATAACTATGAAAAAGGGTTAATCTCTATAGAATTTTGTGCCACTGACAAGAAAATAGCTGATATCTTCACTAAGTAACTAAGTAGAGAAAACTTTAAACGGAACAGGTTGGAATTATGGATGATGAAGATAACCTAAAAGGTCCAGTTCAGATTGCACAATGAAAAAAATAATAATAAAAAAATGAATTTTTTTTCCGGTTAGGAGTTCTTAATTCATGTAAATATCTAAACTAATTCTTACCCAGTCTCATACTTTAACTAGTATACTCTTGTGACATGTGTCTATATGAATCATTGATCTCCTACAAAGTTTTCTATTTTGACATTTGAGGCATAATCAAGAGAAGTTTTACTTGAAGAACCTGGTTCATCAGTATATGCTCATAAGAAAGTTCAGGTATGTTTCTATACTTTGCACAATTAGAAAAATTAAATTACCAATCATGAGCAAGGGTCCTAGATATACCAAACGTCCAAAAATTCTATCCGTTGGGAAAATTGAACAAGTTTCAATGAAATTAGAAGTCTAAATATAACAGAACACCTCCCTAAATATTAGCGACCCGCATTAACCACCAAGGAGACCGAAACTCCCAACTGATTAAATTTCTAATAGACCACTGAAAAAGCTTCCTCTAATGATGTAATCATGACCCCTCTTTAAAACCCCCAAAATTAGTCATTACCGTCATTCTATTATCAATACTTCTGATCGTCACTTTTCTGCTCCAAAATTCTCCAAAAATTTTCCAAAGATTTCCAGAAATTCCTCATAATGACAAATCCCTAAGACAACCCTGGAACTCTACCACCCGTCTTACCCAACACCACTTCATCTTCCTCACCTCCTATAGAAACCCCAAAACCAATATTCTGTTGCCAGAAAATGTTAGCAAGAAAAACGCTAGCTACTGGTTCCCTGAGGAGGACTTTAAATGAAAAAATTACCGGCCAGTCAAAGAAGAGAAGTCCCAGCCAAAGTGACTGACTCTAGTTCTGAGTCCGATCAATATATCTTTGACAGTGAAAGAGATGAACCTGGGTCTTCTGAAAATACCAATGTTCAAGAAACCCTAGGAAAGGTAAGCACACGTTTTTTGTTTTCTGATGTAGTTTAGAGGGATGAAAATAGGTTTGTTCTGATCGAGGTTGTTAAAAATGTTGAAGGGCCTGAATCTAGTAAAAGGAAAAAGAAAATAAGGGGAAGGTTTTAGCTATCTGTGGTAGTGGAGAAGAAGGAGGCATGAAGTCAGGGGGGAAATGGGTCCGGGGAAGCTGCTGAGGGACTGGTGAACTTAAGTGAACAACCAGATGAACCCGGTTCATCTGTGGAGGAGAATTTGGCAGACATCGTGAACAAAGTTGACACCATTTATGACCCTAAAATGCGAGGCTTCCTCACAAAGGACCCTTGTTGCGTCCAAACCAACCAAGAAGAGCAAAGCGTCATCACCTAAGTTTACTCCTAGGGTTAGAGCCATAAGAAGTAGAGTTAGAGAGAGTGAAGCAGAATTGCAAAAGGCTCTAGAGGAGAGCAATAAAAAGAAGAAAGAAAAGGGGAAAGCTAAAATGGTTGAAAGTTCTGAGGCTGCTGCTGAAGAAGAGGAGGAAGATATGGAACTGGTCCATCAAAAGCGGAGTACTACTGTGGAAGTTCTCACTCCCAAATCAAAGGGAACCAGGTCTTCTGCTAAGAATCCCTCCAAATATGTACCTGCTGAAGCCTCTCTAGCCAATAGAACCAGGTCAGCTGGAAAAGGTAAACAAGTGAAGATAACTGAAGAAGAGGATGAAAAGTGAAGCGAAGAAGAAGGAGATGATGAGTCTGAACAGGAACAAGATAGGTATGCCATGTTTGGCAAAAGAAAAATTTTGAAGGGAAGGTTGCTCAAAGACCTGAAGAAGCCAGACATGATGAGATTGTTGACTGCATTGGAGGCACAAGGATGGAAGGACATGGTCCTTCAGATGGATGGCAGATTGGCCAGAAATGAGCTCATTGAATTCATGGCCAATGGAAATGTGAAAAATGGACAGGTAACTAGCATATTGAAGGGGGTGAAGGTGAAGTTTGATACACCCAAGCTGGGCAAAATTCTGAATATTCTTAGTGAGGGATATGATGATTATACAAGGCAAAGATGGCCTTGTCTGGATGAATTGCCTACAGATATTCAAATCACTAGGAACTTCTGTGACACTCAAGCTGATGAGGAGGTGCCTGAAGCAAGGGTTGTACAAAAAAAGTGAAATGAGGCAAGAGCATAAAATGCTCTTTGAATTTGTAAACAAATGACTACCGCCTAGACAGAAGAGCAGGCATACAACAAACTATATGGACCTGGTCCTTATGCAGTGCTTGGTGGAAGGAAAGGAGATTAATTGGCCTGCATTTATTGTGAAGCTGCGAGACAGGGTACTAAATGGCTCAAAGGCTCATGTCATTCCTTATGGATTTATTCTGACTGATGCGCTGGACAAGCTGAAAGTTCCCTTAAAGAAATGGGAAAATGCTTCCAGCAAAGAGAACTTTGGCATCAAGACCCTCCAAGCATGTGATTATCTGCTTAGTGTAGGCCCAGTTGAACCTGGTTCATCAGTGAAGACTCCTATGAGTTGCAAGGTCATAGCCTTGGTTCAAGAGGTTGAGACAAAATATGCTGAGATTGCAAGGCTTCAAGCTCGAGTTGGTGAATTGGAGGAAGAAAGGAATGGGTTGAGAGTTGAACTTTCAAAAGAAAAAGAGAAGAATGAAGGGAAGCTTCAGCAAATGCTAAATCTGCTACAAACCCAACCCTCGAGCTCCTCAAAGCCTTAGGTTTCCTTCTCCTGTAGTGAACCTGTCGTGAAAACCTCCCCAGTGACCCAGATTAGGGATTGTATATGTTCTATTTTGTTTTTTCTCATGGTTGGTAGTTTATTTTTTGTGGACTGCTATGTAGAAGCATCGCTGTTCAATGAATATATGCAACTCTCTTGCTCTTTGTTAATTATGATCTTAATAGTTCTTTTTGATAAGTTAATTTTTGATTAACTAAAAGCATGCCTTCACTTGCAGTTGCCCCAGTGACCATGAGTACTAATTAATTATCTTATATTCACATTATTTATGCAACTTTTTGATGATGCCAAAAAGGGGAAGATATTGTGCTTAAATCTATTATCTGAACATGTGATATTTATGACCTAATTAAATCTAGCCCTTAATGATAAGTTAAAAATTTAAGTGTTGATATTTCAGCTAAGTTCCACAGGTTCTTTGATTAGTAAAAGCACAGAGTTTGTCATCATCAAAAAAGGAGAATTTGTTGGCCCAAGTTCAGTTGAAGTTTTGAAGATTGACAAATAAACTCAGGGATGGACATTGTCCATCTGGTGTGATAGGGCATGAATCAACCATTGCATATGAGAGGCACGTGAGGAAGATATGCATTAAAGATCACGCAGTAATATCTTCTGAACTTATCGAAAAGATTTCATTTAAGATAATGAGGACAGTCTCCTTATAAGAAGAGAATACAATCTTAAGCTAGGATAAGGGTTGGAGTTTGTATTGGTTGGACTCAAATCGACTAAGGATAAGCATTGGAGTCTTGATCAAACTCTAATTACTAACTCAATCTATAAATGAGTTTGTTCTCTTTTACAGGTAATGCATATAAAACATAATTGAGAGCAAAAGAGAAAGTCTGTTTTGCAAGCAATATATGTGATATATAAGTTGCACACCTGAAGCTACTTGAACGAGATAGAAGAACCAGTTCCATTGTGTTTATTCTTATTCTAGTTTATAGTAGGTGTTTCATATTATACCTTTCAAATTATTTATAAGCAATTGTATTAGGCACTTTGAGTATTCAAGTTAGAGTTAGCTTGAAGGTGTCGTAACAGTTGAGGCAGTGTGCCACACTGGGATTAGAGTTAATCCTTACGTTTTCAAAGAGTTTTGTAAATGATGCGTTTGCTCAGTGATTTTAGTGGAGTTTGGAAAAATCATACTGAGTAGTGGGTTGTGGTTTCTTTACCTTTTGACTCAGGTGTTTTCCACGTAAAAATCTCTTTGCACTTTACTTTCAGTATTTATTATTCTGCAAACTGGTGTAGTTAGAACACTTAGAAGAACTTGGTTCTTCTAAAGCAAAAATTGGGTACCACACAAATCACCTCCCCCCTCTTGTGTGGTATTGGCGTTTATAACATCAGTGTGCATGATACTTCATTAAAATATAAAAAATTATAGGGGCATTCAGGATTTAGTTTCACATTATTTCAGGACTAATTGGTAATTAGGCTTGTAGAAAAATATAAAAAAAATTATAAAGAAACATTGATGTTAATTTTAGTTCTTTTTTGATTTATTAATTTTCTTTAAATGGGTATTAGGCTAATTGCAACTTAATTAGGAAGTTTAACTTAATTTTGAGTTTTAATTTTAGTTTAATTATGAATTTCAACAAAAACCAGGGAAAAGATAGAAAATAAGTAGAAGGCATTGAATTAATTGAATTGATTTTGTTAAACAAATATAGGAAAGCAAAATAACAGGCCATATTGAAGAAAAACGTTTGGGCCATATCCATTTTAGACCAATTTGAACCCCAAAACAGGCCTCAATTTAGCCCAAACCCATAGCCAACCCGGTCCAGCTTCCCCCATCTCCAAAATGACCCCGTTTCAGTGGCGTTTGATCTTGGTCGTCGAGGATCTTTGATCCTACAACTCAGAAGCTAGGGTACATTAAGTATAAAATGTTGGACCTTCCCTACCCCCCCAATGTCTCTCTCTCACCCCACTTTCATCAGAGTTGACCTTCACCGGATCCGCCCTAAACCGCCGTAAAAAATTGTCCACGGTGGCGGTGAAGCTCCAATGACCACCAAATTAACCCCCGAACCACTTTCCCCTCCTTTTTTCGAATCTACAATCCCTTTCCCTCAAATCCTAGCAAATCTATTTGAATATCAAATCGAAAACTCCGACCAAAACACTAACTCGTCAAAATCTTACCAAACATATACCCTAGACTCTCCTCTCTTCCCTCTTCAAGAATCCCTAACTGATTTCCTTCGAATATCACTGGAATTGCACAAATTTTAAATCGTAGAGGCGGAAGAACCCTAAAAGCTCAAATGGCTCGAATTCTTCCAAATTTCTTGGGTCCAGTATTGGATTCGAGTCACGAAATAATGGTTTTCGTTTGTTCTTAGTGAAGAACAAATATTTAACATTATTCCGAGACTCGAATCACAGTACAACCCTGTTCAAGCCTCACATAGGTGAGTTTTCTTTTATTCTTTTTTACTTTTCATTTTTAAATTAGTTTTCTGATTAATTCCTTGATTTATTTTATTTTTTTTGTTAGCATTTCTACGTTTTGTATTAGCTTCTGATTTTGGTTTTCCCATAATCGTGTTGTGCTAATTCATGACCAGTGTGTTTAGTTAGATTAATTAGATTGATTGAGGTTTAATTTAGGATTAAAAATAGGTTTAGTATAATTTGATTAATCATATGTTTATTCGAGTATTACCGTTTCCATATGGCATTTTACTTTATTTTGAATTGATAAATTAACAGTTTACTGCTTTTCAATGATGCATTTGGCCTTATAATTCATCTTAGTTATATTTATACCAGGTTCAACATAGGTTATATGATTTTTGATTCAATTTTAGGATTTGTTTGGGTATAGCTGATTATTCCAGCTCTTTATTTAATTGACCAAAGTCAATTCTGACCAGGGCAAAAGGGGCTGGGGTATCGTTATGATTGGTAATTTCATAATCAAATCAATGGTAGTATAGGAATATCAAACAAGAGAATCCTGGAAATAACTAAATTGGAAACTCCTAAAACTCTCTAGATGGGGTTCCAATTATAATTTTAGAGATTTAATAGTCTAACTTGGGAAACAAGCCAATAAATATGAGGCTAACTAGCTAAAAATTAAAAATAAAAGAGGGACTTAGCGGGTAAATCAAATTTTGAAGGTTGCCTTAGTTTTGCCTATAAAAGGCATGCCCTCTGCCTTAATTCACAAGATTTTAAGGCTAAAAAATTTGAAATTCAAATTCAAACGAAAAACTAAAATGTGAGAGTTAGAAAAGTTCATCTAGATCTTAGAAATTATGAAAAAACAAAAAACAAATAACAGAAAATTTCTACAAAAAACATTGTTACATTAGATCTTCCTAGTTTTTCATTTTTCAAACATTCATAGATTCAAAAATGGTTTGATTCTGCCTAATTGATTCCTGTTCATGGTATTTCTTCTCCGATTTTGAAAATATCAATCTACTGGGTAGTTTGTTGAGTTGCTGATTGGCTTTCGAGATTCTACTGGTGTTGATAATTCCCTGCTAAATTACATCTGATGTTCTACTAATGTTTGGGTTGATCCTTACCTTTATTTTGCTTTAATTCCAGGTATTCCTCAACCTCAAATGATGTGTGAAGAACTAAATCAGCAAGTGTATTCGAATTATTGAATAAGTGACAAATTACTCATGTTAATTTCATATTTAGTTTACTTGTGTGCACATTAGTTTACATGTTAGAATATACAGTAGTAGTATTTGAAGTTCAATGAACCTAGACTTTCGATATTTGTAATAATTGGACTATTTTTCCTCTTCCTTTAGAAATTATATAAGTAGGATATTCAATAATGCTTACTTACTGTAGTTGATTTTAGTTGTGGTATTTTGTTAGTTGGAATTTAACAAGAAGTGTTAGCTTGAATTACAATATTAGTTAATGCATTTTCTCATGTTTATCGACCTAGAACCTCTCTGTCAATCGTGTGATTTAAACATTGAAGCCATTTACTTAGTTAAGCCTAAGAATTCAATAGTCTCACATGATTTACATGTTATAGGCGAGTTTGCTTTCAGTTAAGCTAATAAGATGTTTGCGAAATCGATTCTCAGCTAGTCTACGTAGTTCATGTGATAATACGACCATTCTATTAGTATGTGAAATTTATTTCTAAATGCCCATTATCAGTGTTTTCTTTCAATTTTAGCTCATGTTCTCGTATGAATCAGAAGTTAAGTCTTGACATTAGCCCATAAATTGAATCACTAATGGTTTTTAAAATCAGTTAGCATAGTAAGTCAAATTTCAATTTGATTCAAAGTGGGGCATGGACTGTCCAGGCTGTAAGTCTGAGCCTAACTTGGCCCAGTTACATGATCACTACCCAGAATATTATCAGGACCATCTCAGATAAGTTAGTTCCATTGGGTTGAAGGCATGTGCATACTCGCGTTTAAAACCCAATTTTGTTGCCTTTGTATTAGGTTTATTTTGAGGCCCAAAATTTTGAACGACGACTGAAAGTCTTATTTTACTTTTTTTTAAAAATTTTTGAATTTGGATACTTGTAAAAAAAATTGAATTATAGACTTGGGCTTTTAAGTTAGGTAGCAAATTTGAGTTAAAGGGATCCTTAATAATGAAGATCTTTTTGTTTGAATTCGGACTTGATCTTGAAGCCCGAGTACCTTTGCTTATTCTTATTAGTAATTGGTCCACTTTTTAATTAATTAGGCCTTTTAGAAATAAACCTTAATAGAGAATCATAGTCCCTTTTAGGATGGCCTTTTAACATAAAAAGAGGTGTACCGTGCCAAATAAAACTACAAACTGTGTGGCCCTGATTAATTACTTTATTAAAAATATTTAAAACTTGGGACGTGCCATTTAGCAAATTTTTATGGCCTCCCGCAAAGTTAATAATACGTTAGTTTCTTTAGGTGCGTTGTTTAATAATTTTTACCTTCCTCAATTCGGGTGTGCATTTCATGCGACCAAAATCAAAATCCCAAAACATTGAATAAAATATGCCGAGGATCCGGGTGAATTTCATGTGACGTGATCCGAAAACATGTTTTAAACTTTGTTCAATTTCCTAAAAAATATTAATTAAAAGAGGTAAATAAATTTAAATTGCACTATAAGATAACATATATTAAAATCCAATTTTTAGCCAATTATAATAGTTTAAGAGACCGTGTTAGAACCACGGGATCCGAGGGTGCCTAACACCTTCCATCGGGCCAACAGAATTTCTTAGTCAGAATTTCCGGTTAGCAGAATTTATTTGGAAAGTCAAAAATATTCCTTGATTTGGGATGCACGATAAACCGATGACTTGGGACACCAAAAGCCAAACCTATCCCAAGTGGAGACTTTAAATCGAATAAATAATCCAAATTCGAATAATGTCACTTACAATGGAAAAATTCCTTTATACATTATCCTTCGGGGTATGTGTCTAAAGAGGAGGTGGGATAGCTCTGGCGACTCTACTGGGGACACAAACCTAGAACTTCTGTTTAGGGTTTAAGAATTCGAGCTTAGAATAACTGTTATATTCGGCTTTATCTGATTTTCCTACATGTTTCATGTTAAATTTGTTAAATGCTTTACCGCTTTGATATTGGATAAATTGTATATATAAATTGCTACGAAACCCTTCCTCTCTCTAAGTCTTCTACATAATAGAGAAGGGTGCACTTCATGTGACTTCTCTTATGTTTAGAGTCTTTTCCCATTAAGAACGAGGTTCAGATAAAGTGCTAAGAACGCGAAGCTTCTGTATTCTCGGTACGCTGCCCCCCTCGGCTCGAGTTGTCCGCTCGTGTAAGCTAGGTCTAGAATAATAAACCCAGGTTTTTTATCCTAGTATAACAAATCCTCATGACGGATCCCTAATAGGAACGTTTGTTAGCATCATGTGCATTTGACTTAGGGGACTCAACATAGGGGTTGAGTCCGTCTAGGAGTAGTAACCTGAAATGAAATGACCATCTTGATGCATCATACGTGCTACTTGTGCATTTATTTGATCGGCTTTGCATGTTGACTGGCTTTAGAATAATGGGAGAGAGATTGAAAAGAAAATAGCAATTCTAGGAATGAGTGAGGGTGACCACTTGTATTGAAAATCCAATGTAAAAATAGTACCAAAACTCTAACGGATTTTGGAAAGAAAAATGAAAAAAGATTTTGTTTCTTTTATTAAATAGTTGATTTTTTCCGAACTATGCCAGTTTGATTCTCACCAGATGTGGGATATGTAGGCAACCCTCATCGGGTCCAACTTCCCTTTTGCAAAAATAGTCCAAAATAACAAAATTTTTGCTTTTGTCAGAAATAAGTCGAGTGATGTCATTCTTGCGCAAAATAAGCCGAATTTCTCCCAAAAGGATGTCGGAAAAGCGGTTTTTGCAAGAACAACCACTTTGAGTCATTTTTAACGGTTAGCGGGCACAACTTTAATATCTTCTCCCTCGAAGTGCTGAAGGGCCGTATCCACAAAATAAGGTCTTTGTTTTCCTTTAATTGCAAAATTGTAAAAATGGTCACTTTTTATTTTAGATCAAAATGAGTCATTAAATCACCTTAATAAATGTGCAGGATGAGCACGATATAAATTGAACCCTTCACGGTCCGTAATTAGATCCCTTTGCAGCTCCATATGGTGGAATTATCTAGGAGCGGGTAGCAGAAAAATAGTGGTAAAGGTTCATGGTGGCCTTTTCGGGTTATTGAATGTCTAGCCAAGACCGGATATTATTGAAGCGTTAATACCATTCTGGGACCCTACTCGCAATGTGTTCCATTTTTTCGACTTTGAGCTCACACCAACTTTGGAGGAAGTTGCGGGCTATGCAGGCCTCAATGGAAATCTCAGAAATCGATACCCATTGGCACCAAGGCCAGTAACTCCACACAGGTTCCTAGACTTCTGAGTATTAGTCGGGATGTTCAGGACGAGAAGCTAGCAGAATGGTATTACACACTTTATTTTTTGTACCATCTATATGGAAACCCCCAAGGTTTTGAAGAGCCCAACACTGGTTTGAACCATGTCGAAAACAAAGATAAGTGGGAGGAAAATTGGGGTTTAGCTTTCATGGTAGCCTTTTTGGGAGTTGTGGTGTGTCCACGGAAAGATGGTCATATAGAGATCGGCCTTGTAGGAATGCTAGATGTGGTAACCAAGCGAGCCAACAACAGGGCAGTTCCTATGATCGTGTCTGAAATCTATTGAGCCCTGACTATATGCCGAGAAGGGGGAAGTTCTTTCAGGGTTGCAATTTGTTGCTACATCTGTGGATGCAAGAGTAGATTTGCCACCAGACTGGATACATGAATTGTGGTTTGACCAGGTTGAGCTGCATTGAAGACTTTGGGACCCAGATAGCAGGAATTGAATTCTCTGAGGGTACAGAGGCTTGGTTATCACACTTGAGGTATTTGACTGCTAATAAAATAAAGTGGGCCCTCGAATGGCTTCCTTCTACAGAAACAATATACACTTCAACTGCGGTGCCTCATATCCTCTTGATGGGTATTCGGAGAATCCAACCCTATGCTCATTACAGGGTCTTGCGCATATTGGGAAGATTTTAAACCTTCAGCAATGAAAGGATCTGAGTAAACAAGTCATTGAATTAGGCCCAAAGGCCGCCTTTTCAGAAGGGAAAATTCGCAAAATATGGAATGAGTGTAGGTTTCTCGAACCTAAGACCATAGTATGAGATCAGGCCAGAGGCGAAGAGGACCCTAAATATATCATCTGGTTTGGCAAGAGATTCCAAATTCTTGAAAGGCCCGCAAAGGGACCACACATCCAATAATTTACAGATGGTGCCTAGTTACATTGGGGTTGGTTAGAAAAAGAAAAGGAATATAGGGCCAGAATCGAAGAGCTGGAACAGCAGGTCCGGGATCTTCAGTTCGAGAACCGCATGCAAGCCGCAACTGACGAAGGGGACAAAAAGAAACTGACCCAAGAAAATGAGGCTCTTAAGGCTCAAATCCGACAGATGACAATAGCTGCCAACAACCAAGAAAGAAGTTGGTCGTATAAAAGGTTAATAAGTGGACTAAAAAATAATGTCATTGAGTGCTAGGAAGACCCGGAAAGTCTGAGGGTAACATTGCCAAAATCCGGGCACAATGGGCAAAGAAGACGGAAGAACGCGCGTTTGTACAACCTATCTGTTATTTGTCTCAAATTAATCATTTATTGAGCGAGATTTCTAGCTTGAATTAAGGCTTCGAAGCCCTGTCACTCTCTGGTCTAGGTTTTATAGAAACAGACAGTTGGTTTTCGTGGTAAACTGGCTTCACATCCCTACTTTACCATATCATAGGGTAGCACAGGAATGTCTTCAGAGATGGCCTTGCCAAACAATTCACATCTCAGAAGATAGCCCAATCTCTGGCGTCCCAGCCTCAGAGTCTGCAGCGGCTGAGGAAAACAGAATCTTACGTCTTAGGGTCATAGAGATGTGGGATGCATGGACGAATGGAAGGGAGCCTCCAAGTGCTATCCCTAAATTCCCTAAACTGTTCCCTAGACCTGTGGGTACCTCCAATGTTCCCATCAACCATCCAAATGACCTACTGGTATAGCCCACCATATCCGCTCATTAAATGGGAAAAAATTCTGAGATCCGCCCCTAGGTGTTCATGCCCGGAGCAGCTCCTAATATCTTTACGGCTCCCCTATGCTCTGCCACAACACATCCTGCACTGCCAAGACCGCTTTCGATCTGTCGGCCTTTACATTCCAAACACCCACTTACCAGACAAAACGTCCTCAGTACCCCACATATGCTTATCCTTAGCCACCTCCATTTGTGTTCACAACAAGACATGACAAAACTCCCAAAGCTCCCAACCAGGACAAAATGGCAAAAAGGACGAGAAGCATGGAGCAGAGCCTCAGAAATATGCAGGGTCTGAGTGGGCAAAAGAGTGTGTCATATACTGATCTATGAATGTTCCCTAACATGAATTTTCCTACGGGATTCAAAACTCTGAAGTTCAAAAGATACGATGGGCATGGTGATCCTATTTCTCACCGTAAGAAGTATTGCAATTAGTTGCGTGGAGCTGGAGGCAAAGAGGAATTGGTCATGGTTTACTTTGGGGAAAGTTTGGTGGGTATCGCTTCCGATTGGTATATAGATCAGGATATCTCTCAATGGCACATTTGGGATGATCTCGCGAGAGACTTTGTTAGACAGTTCTACTGCAATATAGACATTTCTCCAGATCGGAACTCATTGACAAATCCGAAAAAGAAGTCCTGTGAGAATTTTAGGGAACATGAAATCAAATGGCGTGATCAGGTGTCAAGGGTAAAGCCTCCAATGGACGAGGTATAAATGGTCACGGTCTTTCTTCAAGCTCAAAAGGCCAATTATTTACAGAATATGATGTCAGCTATGGGAAAACCATTCGCCGAGGCCATTAAAATTGGTGAAATGGTGTAGAACGGACTAAAAACAGGCAGAATTTTAAGCCAATCGGCTATTAGAGCAACCTCCCAAGCCATCCAATGCAGTCTGGAGGACCGACAACGGGTAAGAAGAAAGAGGAAACATCCATGGCAGCTTCGGGTGTAAGAAGACACCACACTCCTAGACCCATGTTTTCAGAAAGACCCCCTCAACATTATTACCCTCATCACGACATGGCCTATGCTCCTCAACCAAATGCGGTCGTGAATGCTGAACCCTTTGTACGACCACAACAATATGCCAATAGAAACCAATCTCCTTTTCCAAGAAATCAGCCTCCTCACAATAACCACTATAATCCCCACCCTCCATAAAATAATTTTCCTCCTCCTGATCCATCTAGGAGGAAATCTTTCACACCTATTGGTGAATCCTACTCCGTTTTATTCCAAAATATCGTCCAAATGAGTCTACTACAGCCTATCCCCCAATAAGGCAAAATCCAGCGTCACATGATTACAGAGCCGGTGTCAGATATGCTTATCATTTACGGGCAGAAGGGCATGACACAAATGATTTTTGGACCTTGAAAAGAGTGGTGGAGAACTTGATAGAGCAAGGCAAAATAGTGCTAAGGGATGAGGATGTCCCTAACGTTACTAATAACCCATTGCCAGCCCACAACAATAGTCCAATAATTGGGATGATTTGCTAAGATAAAGAAGTCGACCCGGCATTAAAGGCCATAATTGCTGTTGCTAACCCGGAGAGAAAGCCCAAAATTGCCCCGAAAAAAGATAAAGGGGAAAAGAAGAATAAAATCATCAAGGTTGAACCAGAGAAGAAATTTAAGACGGGAACAAAGGTAATGACTCCTAAAAATGGAATTCTATATGTCCCACGAGGCCATAAAGAAGAGCATTTGACTTTGAGCCCTCCAAAGAGGTTTGAACTGAAAAAAGGAGCCCAGATATACATACCCAAAGGAGCCTATGTTGTGCGGGGACCAACTAATCCACCTAGACTGACTGAGCCCGTGGTTATTGGTCGCGCTGCACAGAAACCCATGATGGATCCTAGTGCAGTGCCATGTAATTATCATAAGACGGAAGTTACATATAAAGAGCAAAGAGATCTCGGGGGGTCTTCAGGAAAACCATCCTGTTGTGAAGTACACTAATGTGGAAGAAGTAAAAAATACCACTAAGAAGCGTTTTCCACCTAAAAAGCCTGTAAGTGCCGGGGAAGCAGAAGCTTTCTTTCAGAAAATGAAGATGGCAGACTATGAAGGGGTTGATCAGTTACGAAAGTATCCTAAACAAGTGTCCATGTTGTTCTTTCTAATGAATCTTCCAAACACCAGAATATTTTAATGAAGACCTTGAATGAAGCGTACGTTCAAGCTAAAACTTCGGAGGAACATTTAGAAAGAATGGCGGAATGGTTTTTCGCAATCAATCAGATTTCATTAAGCAAGAACGATCTGCCTCCAGAAGGGGTTGCTCACAATAAAGCTTTGCACTTAACTATCAAATGTGAGGGATACTATATGAAGTGGGTCATGATAGACGGATATTCTGGGATAGACATTTGCCCACTCTCTACACTACAACGCATGGAAATCAGGACTGGAAGGATTCGTCCCAACAATGTCTGCGTACGAGCCTTTGACGGCATTAAAAGAGACACTATTGGAGAAATCGATTTGATCTTGACCATTGGACCGGTGGACTTCGAGGTTACGTTCCAGGTGCTAGACATGGACATGTCCTATAATTGTCTTCTGGGAAGGCCCTGGATTTATGCCATAGGAGCTATACCCTCTACCCTCCGTTAGATGGTGAAATTTGAACAAGAAGATCAGGAGATTGTGGTCCATGGAGAGGTTGAGCAGTCAATCTATCGAGAACCGTTTGTCCCATGCCAAGAAGCAAGGGAAGGCAGTGACCACATAGTTTACCAAGCTTTCGAAATTGAGGTGGTGGACCAGCATAAAGAGGGAAATCCTTGCCCCAATCCTTTCTTGTCCAATGCTTCAATTTTGGTGGCCAAAAAAATGATCGGACATGGTTTCAAGCCAGGAAATGGACTTGGAAAAGCGTTGCAAGGAATATCTGATCCAGCGATTCTGCCTACGACTGAGAAGTTTTCTCGGGATAGGTTTCATGCCTACCTTGGATGATGTAAGATAGGCAGATGAGAGAAAGAACGAGGGATGGGTCCTGCCACAGCCACTGCCACATTTGTATAAGACCTTTGTCAAGCCAAAGTAGAGTGAGAAAGAGGACGATAAGGCCTTTACGACCGAAGAAATTGAAGAAATATGTGAGGCAATGAGGAAGATACTCTACGAAACCCACATGGTTCAGCCGGGAGAGGGCACAAGCACCGCTGAGGTGTTGTATTTGGGACCGAACGCCATGCTGCAAAATTGGAAGGCTACGCCATTTTTGATCAGGCGTGAGTCCCGATAGATTTGTCCTGCCACTATTTTTGCATCGCGGGTTATTCCAGGGTGTAACTTGGATGTTATCTTTAGTTTCTTGTCTTTAAATTCTCGAATGGAAACCCTTCTATCTTCCCAATTCCAAGAAATTAAATCAATATTTCATCGTTCATTTTTCTTTATTCTTTTTTTTTGCTATTTTTCTCTTTTTATTTCTTCTTCAGTTATAACAATGCGACTTTAAATAACATGTCATGCTTGTAGACTTCAATCCAAACAAATTGTCTAATTGTGAAATAATGAACCAAGAAACCGGAATATGATGAAGAAGAGGCTTTTAGGGAAATAAATCGAGAATTGGAAAAATTGGGAATAAACCTAAGCCAAATTTGAATGATACTGAGCCGGTTAACTGAGGAACTTTTAAAGAAATTGGGGAAATGAAAATAAGCATTCACACGGATGAGAAAACTCGGGATGCAACAATCCAACTCCTGTTTGAGTTTAAAGATAAGTTTGCTTGGTCGTATGATGATATACAAGGGCTGGGTATTGATCTGGTGGTTCATAAGTTGCCAATTTACCCCGATTGCCTTCCACTCCAGCAAAAATAGAGAAAATGTAAAATTGACATCAGTGATAAGATTAAGGAAGAAATCACAAAACATTTAAAAGTAGGGGTAATCCGAGTGGTCCAGTACACTACACGGTTGGACAATGTAGTTCCACTTCTAAAGAAAGATGGGAAGACCCAGGGTATGTGTGGATTACAGGGATTTGAACAAGGCAAGTCCCAAGGACAATCTCCCTTTTCCCAACATCTACGTCATTGTTGATAACTGCGCAAAGCATGAGATACAGTCATTCGTGGATTGCTACGCAGGATATCATCAGGTGTTGATGGATGAAGAAGACGCAGAAAAGACAACTTTCACCACACCTTGGGGTACATATTGCTACAGAGTCATGCCATTTGGTTTGAAGAATGCTAGAGCAACGTATATATGAGCCATGTCTGCCATCCTTGATGTTATGATGCATCAGGAGATAGAAGTATACGTGGGTGACGTAATCATCAAGTCCCAAACTCAGGATGATCTTGTTCGAGATTTGATAAAATTCTTCGAGCGATTGCGTAAGTATGATTTGAAGCTTAACCTGGCTAAATGTGCATTTTGAGTCCCGTCGGGAAAACTTTTAGGCTTCATAGTCAGTAGGAGAGGTATCGAGTTAGACCAGCGAAGAATAAAGTCTATCCGGGATTTTGCTTCTCCTAGAACTAAGAAAGATGTGATGAGTTTATTGGGCAGATTAAACTATATCATCCGGTTCATTGCCCAGTTGACATCCACATGTGAGCCGATATTAAAATTACTGAAGAAAGATGCGGTAATCAAGTGGATAGATGAGTTCCAAGAGGCTTTTGATAAGATCAAATATTAACTGTCAAATCCACCAGTCTTGGTCCCACCAGAGCCAGGGAGACCTCTTTTCTTGCATCGGATAGTCTTAGAAAATTCCTTTGGTTGTGTCCTAGGGCAACACGGTGTAACTTGGAAGAACGAACATGCAATCTATTATTTTGGCAAGAAGTTCACCGGTCATGAAGCTAAATATACTCTGTTGGAGAGAACCTATTGTGCTCTGACTTGGGTTTCTCAGAAGGTAAGACATTGTCTACAAGCCCACACCACTTATCTCATAACCAAGTTGGATCCTTTGAAATACATATTCCAAAAGCCGATGCCCATAGGGAGGTTAGCAAAATGACATATTCTGCTCACTGACTTTGATATAGTCTATGTCACTCGCACGACAATAAAGGCACATGCATTGGTAGATCATCTGGCTGAAACGTGGTTGACGAGGAATACCAACCGTTGAGCACTTACATCCCAGATGAAGAGGTAAACTCAATAGAAGTAATCTCAGAGGAAACTCATGCTTGGAAAATGATCTTCGATGGGCAGTAAACGCCAAATGTGTAGGAATTGGGGAATCTTGATCTCACAAACTGGCCAACATTACCCGGCCACTGCTAGGATTCTGTTTTTCTGCACAAACAATACTACTGAGTATGAAGCCTGGGTATGAACATGGCGATCGACCAGGATGTCACAGAATTGTTGATTATGGGGGACTCAGATCTAATCATCCGGCAAGCCCAAGGAGAATGGGGAACCCGAGATGTTAAGCTTATTCCCTATCACCAACATGTGGAAGATATCAGTAAGAGGTTCAAGTCAATAGAGTTCAGGTTCATCCCTCGGTGTCACAATGAACTACTTGATGCACTTGCCACTCTAGCTTCGATGTTGCCTTACCCATCCAATGTCCAAATTGATCCCTTGAAAACTCAAATCAAGGACATACATGGTTAGTATAATACGGTTGAGGCAGAACCAAACACCCAACCATGGTATCATGACATTAAGAGGTTCTTGAAAATGCAAGAATACCCCAAACAAGCTACTGGAGATGAAAAGAGAACCATTAGACGACATGCAGATGGTTTCTTCTTGAGTGGCGATGTCTTATATAAAAGGACCCCGGATCTCAACTTGTTAAGATGTGTTGACGCCGAGGAAGCTGGAAGAATTATGCATGAAGTTCATGCAGGAGTGTGCAGACCTCATATGAACGAGTATGTTCTTGCCAAGAAAATCCTTCGAGAAAGGTATTACTGGATAACCATTGAGAAAGACTGCTTTAGTTTTGTCCAAAAGTGCCATCAGTGTCAGGTGCACGGTGATTTGATTCACGCCTCTCAACAGAACCGCATCCCCTGTCAACACCTTGGCCTTTTGTCGCTTGGGGCATGGACGTCATTGGGCCGATCGAGTCAAAAGCTTGAAATGAGCATAGATTCATATTGGTCGCCGTTGATTACTTCACAAAGTGGGTTGAGGCAATCACTCTCAAAACAGTCACTAAGAAAGTTGTAGTGGATTTCGTGCACTCTAACCTTATATGTTATTTTGGCATTCCTACAACCATCATCATAGATAATGGTGCAAACATGAATAGCCTTTTGATGGACGAAGTATGCGAACAGCTCAAAATAATGCATAGGAATTCCACTCCTTACCGGCCTAAAGCCAATGGTGTTGTTGAGGCAGCAAACAAGAACATCAAGAAGATTTTGAGAAAGATGATTCAGAGCTCCAGATAATGGCATGAAAAGCTGCATTTTGCATTACTGGGATATCGCACTACAGTGCGCACATCGGTGGGAGCAACCCCATATTTGTTGGTTTATGGAACTGAGGCTAATATACCCGCAGAGGTAGAAATCCCTTCGCTCCGGATAATCCTTGAAGCAGAAATTGAAGATAGTGAGTGGGTCAAGACTCGGCTGGAACAATTGTGTTTAATTGACAAGAAACGGATGGCCGCGATTTGTCACGGGCAGTTGTCCTAACAGAGAATGGCCTGCACTTATAATAAGAAAGTACGGCGCGGGAGTTTTGAAGTGGGACAACTGGTGTTAAGACGCATTCTTCTTAATTACCAGGAAGCAAAAGGAAAGTTTTCTCCTAATTGGAAAGGTCCATACATCATTAGAAAGATATTACCGAGAGGGACATTGTATCTGGGTGACATCGAAGGAAATGATCCCGAGGCATATGTGAATGCGGATGCAGTAAAAAGGTACTATGTCTAAGTGTTCAACGGTAATGACTTTTGTGCGGTAGAGATGACGAAGGCTTTCATTCCCTCTACCCAAACACTATCAACCCTTCGCAAACCCTTTGAGCCGGTTACCCTTCTTTGATTACCCTCTTTGGAACCCGGAAGTACTATTGAAGGAAAAGAAGGAAAAAGAAAAAAAAAGGAAAAAAAGAATAATGAAAAAAATGATGAAAAAAAAGAAAAAACAAAACAAAAATAAAATAACAAAAAACAAACATTTCCCTGAACTACGTCTAACTTGATTGCGAAAGGATACGTAGGCAGCCTCTCCCTGGGGTTCAGTCACACCAAAACAAAAATCCCAATTCCCCCAAAAGTTGAAACTGGGGCAGATGATATAATGGTTTGTCCATGAGGCCATTAAAACGGTTCCAAAGTTGTACTTCCTTCCAAAATTCTTTTACCCAAAGCCTTGTTCAAGTCCTTCCGATCATTTGGCAAAGGCATGGGAATTGAAAAATATCATTGTTGGGATCCGATGCAGTCCAAATTGAGAGAAATAAAAAAAGAGAGTCTTATCGGTGAAAACCTTTGGGCACCCCAAATAAGTCCTTCTTTTCCCCCGAAAGGGACGGTTCACTTCAAATTCAACATCTTGCCTTTTATTTCCTTTTCCTTTAATCTGTTTCGGTCTAACTCTGATTCCGAAACTATTACAAAGAAATATGGCAAGATTGGTTATACGGGGCTATTCCTGACAAGATCTAAAGAAAGCTACCCAGCCTCAGCCGGTGCATTAAGCAAATCCTGACTGGCCAAGATTGTTGATGTCTTCAAAACAAAGATGAATAAAGGAAAGAATGTCCAAAGACAAAGGCCCTAATAGCAGATTAAAGTAAATGGTCGGAGCCTCATGCGGGTGAGTTGTCATGAAATCTTGAGGGTTAAGGCCTTCGTTTTGAAAGCGAGAGGAATCTTCAAAAACCAGCTAGCAGTAGAGGCCCTTGACAAAGCTAAGCCGGGATCAAGAAAATCAAGGCCACAAAACCAATCACCGTTTCGAACTAACAAATTATTCTTTGTTTGAAAGTCGAAACATGTGAAATCCAGGCAAGTGTGCAAAAAGCGGGTATAGCCCAAGAGAAAACGTGCAAATGTTGAAACAGCTTTGCAGAAAATAATCAATGCAAAAGGGAAGTTTCATCCAAGTTCTTTCCTGCATCTAATCAAAAATGAAAAAAGAGATAACCAAAAAGAAGGAAATCTTAAGAGAAGTTAGTTTAGAATTCCCAATACCAACATGTTAGCCAACATTAGGGCATCAACCCCCGATTGAGTGTTTTACCTTAGCCAACATTAGGGCTCCAACCTCTTAGTTGAGCATTTTACCTTTTAGCCAACATTTGTGCTCCAATACCTGAGTTGAGCATTTTCCCTTAGTCGACATTAGGGCTCCAATCCCTATGTTGAGCGTTTTTACCCTTAGCCAACATTAGGGCTCCAATCTCTGAGTTGAGCATTTTTTCCCTTAGCCAACACTAGGGCTCCATTCCTTGAGTTGAGTGTTTTACCCTTAGCCAATATTAGGGTTCCAATCTCTAAGTTGAGCTTTTTTTCCCTTAGTCAATATTAGGGCTCCAATCCCTGAGTTGAGCATTTTTCCCTTTAACCAACATTAGGATTCCAATCCCAGAGTTGAGTGCTTTTATCCTTTTGAAACATTAGGGCCCTAATCACTGAGTTGAGCGTTTTTCCTGTTAGCGACAGTAGGGCTCCAATCCCTGAGTTGAGTATTTTTCCTGTAGCCAACATTAGAGCTCCAATCCCCGAGTTGAGCACTTTTCCTTTTCCAACATTAAATCTCTAATCCCTGAGTTGAGTTTTTTTACCTTTTACCAACCTTAGGGCTCCAACCCCTGAGTTGTGCCTTTTTAAGACATAGAGCCTCCATTCCCTAGTAGCCTTTTGCCAACATTAGGGCTCCAACCCCTGAGTTGCGCCTTTTAGAAATAAGTTTCAATTCCCTAATGCGTTCCATTATAGATAAATGCAATTCTTGAAAATAAAAATATAAGAAGAGAGAAAATGAGTTCAGACTATTCTCACAAATAACTCACAAAATTTTCCTAGTGAAAACTGGGGCAGAAATTTCGTTCATTTGTTTGTTTTAGTGTCTGAGCAGGTTTGACCTCGAGGCACATGGTTTGAGATGACCAAAAATAATAAGTCTTAATCTAGAATAAAGAAAATAAGAAAAACACAAAAGAAGTGAATTCAAAATGTTGAAGCAAACAGAGATGCAGATTGCTCAAAACTTGATTAAAGTCATAAGCTCCGCCTGTCCCGTTCTGATCCAATGCTGAAGAAAGAACCAACACCTACAGCTTGCGAACATCAAGATTCAGATCGGAGTCCACAACAAAGTAGTTCAGACTCAAGATCAAGCTTCCGGAGATTTGTAGATAGAAATTTTGTAACTCATAGTTGATAGGCATAACTAGATTAGTTTTGATTTTCCTTTTTGTGTAATAAGGAGGTGAACGAGCAGTAGCAGCAACAACAACAGTGAAATCAGAGCTCTTGGTAGTCCTAGCTACCAACACTTCCAGAACTACATTGACCTGATTCCTTTATACCCAAGGATATGTAGGAAACTTTTGAAGTAGGGTTCGATTAGACAGTTTTCATAAATGCTTCTCATGGAGTGCCAAGAAGGAAAAAATCTCTCATGATTGCTCATTTTTCTTTGCCCGTAAACCCTTCGTGTCTCCAAGCAAAGAGGGGCAGCTCTGAGCATGTGATTTTTGCCTCGCTTGAACTATTCCTGTAGAATTCATAAAAGTTAGGATTTTTATTTTACTATTTGAATATTAGGATTTAATTGTATAATTTTGTATGCATTTTTTCACTTGTGTGTGCATGATAATTCATAAAAATACAAAAAAATACTGTATGGGCATTTAGGATTTAGTTTCCCATTATTTCAGGACTAATTGGTAATTAAGCTTGTACAAAAAGACAAAAAAAAATTATAAAGAAACTTTGATGTTAATTTTAGTTCTTTTTAGGTTTATTAATTTCCTTTAAATGGGTATTAGACTAATTGTAGCTTAATTAGGAAGTTTGATTTAATTTTAATTTAATTTTGAATTTTAACCAAAAAAAAAGAAGGGGGAAAGAAAGAAAACAAGTAAAGGAATTGAATTAATTGAATTGATTTTGTAAAAAAAAAAAGGAAAGCAAAATATAAGGCCTGATTGAAGAAAAACATTTGGGCTAGACCCCTTTAGCCCAATTGGAACTCCAAGACCCGCCTCAATTTACCCCAAACCCATAGCCAACCCGGTCCAGCTTCCCTCGTCTCCAAAATGATCCCGCTTTAGCGGCGTTTGATCCTGGCCGTCGAGGATCTTTGATCCTACGGCTCAGAAGCTACAGTACATTAAGTACTAAAATATCGGATCTGCCCTATCCTCCAAGCGTCTCTCTCACCCCACTCTCATTAGAGATGACCCTCGCCGGCTCCGCCCTAGACCGCCCGCCGCCGGAAATCGCCCACGGCGGCGGAGAACCTCCAATGACCATCAAATTATCATCTCTGTACCACCTTCCTCTCCTCTTTACGAATCTACAATCCCTTTCCCTAAAATCCTAGCCAATCTCTTCGAATGTCAAATCAAAAACTCCAACCAAAATACTAACTCGTCCAATTCTTACCAAACTTACACCCTAGACTCTCCTCACTTCCCTCTTTCCTCCTACCTAACTGGTTTTCCTCGAATATCATCGAAATTGCTCGAATTTTAATCGTAGAGGCAGCATAATCCTAAAATCTCAAATGAATCAAATTCTTCCCAATTTCTTGTGTCCAGTATTAGATTCGAGTAACGAAATAATGGTTTTCGTTTGATCTTGGTCAAGAACAAATGTTTAACATTATTCCTAGGCTCGAATCGTAGTCCAGTGCTATTTAAGCCTCACATAGGTTACTTTTATTTTCTACCTTTTTATTATTCATTTTTAAAGTTAGTTTTCTGGTGAATTCCTTTCTTTATTTTTATTTTTTTTTGTTACCAGTAACTAGATTTTTAGGTTTTGTATTACCTTCTGATTTTTGTTTTCCCTGAATCGTATTGTGCTAATTCATGACCAGTGTATTTAGTTGGAATAATTTGATAGATTGAGGTTTAATTTAGGATTAAACATAGGTTTAGTATAGTTTGATTAATCATAGGTTTATACGAGTATTAATGTTTCCATATGGCATTTTACTTTATTTTGAATTGCTTCAATTAATAGTTTACTACTTTTCAAATTCATATTAGTTAGATTTACATTAGGTTCAACATAGGTAATAGGATTTATTATTTAATTTTAGGATTTGTTTGGGTATAGCTGATTATTCTAGCCCTTTGTTTAATTGACCATAGTCACTTCTGACCAGGGTAAAAGGGGTTGGGGTTTAGTTAGTATAAATTGGTAATGTAAGAATCAAATCAAGGGTAGTATAGGTATTTAAAAAAAGAGAATCCTGCAAATAACTGAATTAAACCTCCTAGAACTCTCTAGGTGGGGTCCCAATTATAATTTCAGAGATTTAATAGTCTAGGTTGGGCAACAAATTAATAAATAAGGGGCTAACTAGCTAAAAATTGAAAATAAAAGAGGGACTTGGGGGTAATACAAAAATTTGAATACTGCCTTAGTTTTGCCTGTAAAAGGCATGCCCTCTACCTTAATTCACAAGATTTGTAGGCTGAAAAATTTGAAATTCAAATTCAGAACCAAAAACTGAAATCTGAGGGTTAGAAAAGTTCATCTAGATCTTAGAAATTCTGAAAATAACCACAAAATATAGCAGAAAACTGCTACAAAAAAGCTGTTACATTAGATCTGCCCAGTTTTTCTTTTTACAAACATTCATAGATTAAAAAATAGTTTGATTCTGCCTAGTTGGTTCCTCTTCAAGGTATTTCTTCTCCGATTTTGAAAAATCAGTCTACTGGGTTGTTTATTGAGTTGCTGGTTGGCTTTCGAGATTCTACTGCTGTTGATAATTCCCTGTTGAATTACAGCCGCTATTCTGCTATTTTTTGGGCTGATCCTCACCTTTAATTTGCTTTAATTCCAAGTATTCTTCAACCTCAAATAATGTGTGAAGAACTATCAGCAAATGTATTCAAATTATTGAATAAATGACAAATTGTTCAAATTAATTTCATGTTTAGTTTACTTGTGTGCACATTAGTTTACATGTTAGATTATATAGTAGTAGTATTTGAAATTTAATGAACCTGGACTTTTGATGTTTGTAATAACTGGATTGCTTTTCCTCTTCCTTCAGAAATTATACAAGTAGGATATTCAATAGTGCTTGCTTAGTGTAGTTGATTGTAGTTGTGGTATTTTGTTAGTTGGAATTTAACAGGAAGTGTTAGCTTTAATTACAATATTAGTTAATTCATTTCCTCATGTTTATCGACCTAGAACCTCTCTGTCGATCTTGTGATTTGAACATTGAAGCCATTTACTTAGTTAAGCCTAAGAATTCAATAGTCTCACATGATTTACATGTATTAGGCGAGTTTTCTTTCAGTTAATCTAATAAGATGTTTGTGAAATCGATTCTCGACTAGTCTACGTACTTCATGTGATAAAATACGACCATTATATTAGTGTGTAAAGTTTATCTCAAAACGCTCATTATCAGTGTTTTCTTTCAATTTTAGCTCATGTTCTCATATGAATCAGAAGTTAAGTCTTGACAGTATCCCATAAATTGAATCACTATTGGTTTTTAAAATCAGTTATCATAGTAAGTCAAGTTTCAATTTGATTCAAAGTGATGCTTGGAGTATCCAGTCCATAAGTCTGAGCCTAACTTGGCCCAGTTACATGATCACTACCCAGAATATCACCAGGCTCATCTCAGATCAGTTAGTTCCATTGGGTTGAAGGCCTGTGCGTACTCGGGTTTAAAGCCCAATTCTGCTGCCTTTGTATTGGGTTTATTTTGAGGCCCAAAATTCTGAACGACGGCTGAAAGTCTTATTTTACCTATTTTTAAGTTTTGGATTTGGATAATTGTAAAAGAAATTGAATTATAGACTCGGGCTTTTAAGTTTGGTAGTGAATTTGTATTAAAGGGATCCTTAATAATGAAGATCTTTTTGTTTGTGTTCGGACTTGATCTTGAAGCCTGAGTCCCTTTGCATATTCTTAATAGTAATTGGTTCACTTTTTTAATTAATTAGGACTTTTTGAGATAAACCTTAATAAAGAATCATAGTCCCTTTTAGAATGACCTTTTAAAATAAAATGAGGTGCGCCGCGCCAAATAAAATTTCAAACTGCGTGGCCCTCTTTAGTTACTTCATTAATAATATTTAGAACTTGAGACGTACCATTTAGAATATTTTCATGGCCCTTCCTAAATTCGAGTGTGCATTTCATGTGACCCAAATCCATATCCCAAAATATTAAATAATATGTGTCGAGGATTTGGGTGTATTTCATTTGACGTGATTCGAAAATATATTTTAAAGGACGTTCAATTTCCTAAAAAATATTAATTAAAAGCGGTAAATAATTTCAAATTGCTCTATATGATAACATGTATTAAAATCAGATTTTTAGCCAATTATGATAGTTAAAGCGACCGTGCTAGAACCACGGGATCCGGGGGTGCCTAACACCTTCCCTCGGGTCAACAGAATTCCTTAGTCAGTTTCTGGTTCGGAGACTTCATTTGGAAAGTCAAAAATTTTCCTCGATTTGGGATTCGAGATAAACCGGTGACTTGGGATACCAAAAGCCAAACCTATCCCAAGTGGCGACTCTAAATCGAATAAACAATTTCAATTTGAATAATGTCACTTAAAATGAAAAAACTCTCTTATACATTATTCTTCGGGGTAGGCGTGTAAAAAATAGGTGTGACATGCCTATAAAAAGGCTACCCATTGCCTTGCAAGATAGGTTTTGGGAAGTGTGAAAATTTGAAATTCAAATTAAAAAATCAAATTTGAAATCTGAGAGTTGGAGAGTTCATCTAGATCTGAGAAATTCTGAAAAAAAAACAAATAGCAGAAAACTTCTACAGAAAATACTGTTACATTAGATCTGTCCAGGTTTACATCTTCCCAAACATTCATAGATTTAAAATGATTTGATTCTACCAAGATGATTCATGTTTGTTGTATTTCATCCTTGATTTCAAAAGTAGCATCCTAATGGGTTGCTTGTTAATTTGCTAATTGGCATCTGAGATTCCATTACTGTTGCTGATCTTTGCTGATTAACAATGTTGATCTCCTTGTGTTTTTTTGTTCGTTCAATCTCAGGTACACACCTTGAATCTTAATTGATGTAGCTTCTCGAATTGAAAATTGAATAAAGCTATACATGAATTTCCTCATGATGTGTGTTCATTTGATTCATTGTATGCCAATTGCTTTATAAACTAGCTACGTCTTTACATTGTAATTAACTTGGACTTGGACTTGGACTGTTGAACTTTATTTCATTTGTTTCATTCGTGTTAGCTCTAATAATATAAATTAGTTTACAAGTAAGAAGTTATCAGATTCCATGACTGGCTACTGTGTATATGTCGCCAGGTCTGCTGTCATGTTTCAAATATAGTTATGATGTTACGAGTTCCTGAAATTAATTGTGAGATTACTTGAATGCTATTTGATGTAGTTGAATGTGTAGAACAGCTGGTTATTTTAATTTGTTCACCATATGCTGTTGAAAAGTAGGATTCAAAGTAGTGCATTTACAATTCAAAATAGTATGATATTTCAGATCCGTGTTGTATTACATGTTAGTTTGGCAGTTCACTGTTAAATGGCTGATTAAATTTCAGAACATTCACGTTAATTATTAGTGTATCAGTGAGTTGAGTGAATTGAGTTAATTGGGTGGTTGAAAGTTACTGTTGATTTGAATAAGTTGTGCATCTGTTTACAAAATGGATAACAGGCCCAAATTTAAAATGAGTATCCGATTTCTGGGCCTACTACGAGCCCAGGCAGTCTAACCTCTTGTGTAAATAAAACTTGGGCTTGTGATTGAGGCCAAGACTCTGAATAAGTTGTTTGAACAGAACTGAAGTGTTATTTCCTTCCCATGGGCTGCTTTGAGGCCCAACCCGCTGGAAGCTCTGTTTATGTATTAGAGTTAGTGGGTTTGGACGATTTAAAATTGAATTATTGGCTTGGGCCTTTCAAGTAATGCAAATTGATTAAGTTTGTTTTTTTGAGACACTCCTTAATAGAAAATAATAGTTCACTGTGGGGCATCCATTATAATAAATGAGGTGCGCCACGCCAAATAAAATCACAAATTGTGTGGCCCTCTTTAATTATTTCTATAAGATTATTTTGAAATCGGGTAAGCCATTTAGCAATTTTTTATGGCTTCACGCAAAGATATCAATACGCTAGTTGCTTTAGGCCCGTCACTTAATAATATTACTTTCTTAAACTCGGGTGCACATTTATGTGACCCAAATCCAAATCTCAACGGCGTTAAAATATGTCAAAAATTACGGGTGTATTTATGTGACGTGGTTCCAGACGCATTTTAATCATGTTGCAAATTCCTTAAAAATTAATCTAAAGTGTAAGTAATGTAAAAATGCACTATAAATCGAAACATACATTAAAATCAGATATTTAGCCATTTATAATAGTTTAAACGACCGTGCTAGAACCACGGGATCCTGGGGTGCCTAATATCTTCCCTCTGGTCAACAAAATTCTATAGCCAGAATTTCTGGTTCGCAGACTTCACTTGGAAAGTCAAAAATTTCTTCGATTTGGGATTCAAGATAGATCGTTGACTTGGGACCTTAAAAGTCAAATCTATCCTAAGTGGCAAATTTTAATATAATCCCAATTTGAATAATATCACTTGAATTGAAAAAATTTCCTTATACATTATCCTTCGGGGTATGTGTGCAAAAGAAGGTGTGACACCCATTTGTTGGGATCAAATTGGGTTTGTTGTGGTTATAGTTATTGTTATTTTTGTAATTGTAAATTGATAGCGCCCAGATGAGACATTTAATTTAAAAAAAAATAAAGTGTAAAATTTGAAGGTAACAGAAATTCAAATTTTAACATTTACCCTTGTTTTGTTATATATCCAAATTAGCACAAGTTTGAAGGAAGTGAATATTCGATCAATTAACATAAAACAACCGAGCTAATCAATAACACGGTAACGAAAGGGAAAGAGAACTTTATTTAGTCCATTATAATGTAGAACACAAGTTCAAATAGTGGGGTCAAGTCAAAAGAACTTTTTCAAGCAAAGGTTGAAAAGGAGAAAGTAAGGGGAAAAAAACTAAGTTGATGATTTGTGGACATCACGTTAGAGATTAACCTTTTCGTCCATCACTTCTAATGAAATGAGTGATAGATAAGTAGCACAAAGTTCAGAAGCAAACTTTATTTGCTTATAGGGAAGTATGCTCAAATCAGAAGCACATTTAGGATTTGAGTTTTATAGATTCCTATAACGACCTCAAATTTTATACTATAATAATATATTAGTTTATAGATATTAAAATATGTATAGATATTTGATAAATTTTTTAAAATATATGCGAAGTCTAAACATAAGCTACAGAGTTTGTTGGGGTTTTTAAGCTTGTTTTAGTTTAAAAAGGGGTGAATGGGAAATGGAGAGAAAATAAAATATTTGAGTTTGCCTCTTTGACAAAGGAACATTGTCCCATATTGGAAGAGGAAATGACTTTTTCTAGGTATATATATAATCGCTCTGCTTCTAACTCTTAAAAAGTTAAGAAGAAGGCATGCCTCGCGTCGTTGCCGTCGTTGCTCGCTCGGCTTCGACATTGGATTTGAGCAAATAATTGATAGATTAATTTTTTATACCAAATTTATTTATTAATATTAAGATTAAAGTAATATTATTTTAATCCAAATTAGCCATTTTTATAATGGTAAATTAATTTTCCTCCGCATTTTGATTTCCCGTTTTGTTTTACGAAAGTAGCCATTTACATAATAGTTGTTTGATTACGCCCAACTATGCTAAAAAAAGCGGTCGTTACATATATAATCTGGTTTACAAGTCCGGAGTCGAATCTCACAGAGAACTAAGGCTAAGGTACAGTTGTTCACTATCACCAAAAAGACAAGCTTGAACAATTCCTAACTTATATATATTAAGATTCTTGTACTTAACTAATTAAATAACAAATTTAAAACTAAAGATACTAAGGGTTAGAGACAAGATTAAGGAGGTCTAGAGCTATAATTTACCATATGGTCGGAATCCTTTTCGGTATGTTTTTTATATATTCGCCTAAGTATTCTCTACCGATCATGAGTTCTCTAACTGTTGTAACTCTCTCCCGAGTAATTACCATAATTTACTTGACATATTCTCATAAATTACGCTAGCTGGCATTAAGTACGGATCACTCGGATCGCATCCAAGGTTTCATTATCCCTAATCCCACCTTTAAACCCTTCGTGTTGATCCATCATATACGTTAGGAGTGATGTTGCTCAACAACTACTCAAATATGTACTCTCTCCCGAGTAATACACACTAAATAGGCACAGTCGATTGATAGATCTTCAACCAACCATAATAATAACATAGTTGAAAAATAGAGAAAATAATACGACAAAACTATATTAAAGTAACAGGAAAATCATCCTCCAATCTGTTCCATAAAAACCCTAGATAAATAATTAAATATTCATAATAGTATGCAAAACTACAATATTAGAATTTATAGCCAATAATGAAAATACGAAGAAGAAAGGGAAAAACTCGTAGAAAATTTTTCATCTTGCTCCAAGTGTGTTCTTGCCTCCTTAGGTCGAATGTCCCGGCCTACTTAGCCCCCTTAGGTCCAATTATGTCAAATGTATGTCAAAGGTGCTTAAAATATCATTTTCCATGTATATATACCAAGTGTCGATTCCCCATTTCTCCCCCATCTAAAAGAGGCGAAATCGGGTTTACGACATTATGGACAAAAGCAACTGTTTATTCCCATTTGGGAATTGGGTTACAGAGTTTGAAAAATCGACACCTAATGATTATAGTGCATTAGGACACTTTATGAAGAAAAGAAGGTTTCTGAAAGAAAATCAGATTTCGGGTAAGGGCTTGAAATTATCTCGAGGGGAAGGTGTTAGACACCCCTCAAGATCCACTAGTGTGGTTCCCAGCCTTACTTAGATGTGACTTTAAGAAGCATAGAAATAGACAAGCAAAGTTTGCACACAAGTAAAAAGGGAATTTTAGAGAAAACGTTTAAATAAAGAAAAGTAATGAGGGTCCTAGGTTTAACTATAATATGGATCATTCGATACAATATCCGCACACATTCCCAAAGAGGGGTCGCTTTATGATATTATCGCATCGTCATCATCTTTATATTCAACCCTTCCCACCTTCTTAAGGTACTTGAACGCGTTTAGTCTCGTTTACTTATTGCATGCTTATACCTGTCCCATCCTATCAGTCCAGGGGTATTTGGACTTCTAATCTTAAGTTGAGGGAATCCTACATCAGTGGATACTTACATAAGGGCAAGCATATGGTACCTAGAGCAAGACTTATGGCCTTTTATTTGTGAGAGTTGAGAGAGAAGTCCATTCACCTCGATTATGTGCAAATACTTTATAAGGTGAGGTTCACTTAGGGAAAGTCGAGGATGTGTGAGTTTGGGTTCCACAATGACCAAAGTAGTTGAGAAAGGTTCCTTGATGAGAAGTGTCAACTCTTGATGCTCTTGTGTCACATTCGATCCACAAGTTTTCAAAGTTTAAATGTGTTAATGATGCATTCGCATTGAGGGAAATTGTTAGTCTCAATTGACGCTTGTTGAGGTTACATTAGGATAAGCAGGAATTACTTGGGTATCTTCCATTGAGGGGTAGGTCTCATTTTATTTGCTTTAGGACAAGCAAAGGTTTATGTTTGGGGGAGTTGATAAATGTGATTTCTACAAGTTTTATACCATTCTTACGTAAGCTTTGTGCATTAATTGCCATAAATTAGTCCCAAAATGATTACAAGTTGTGCTTGATTGCATGTTTGAGCAACAAGACAATAAATATCAAAGATCGGCTAAAAAAGGAGGGAAATCTGCCAAGTGTTAAAAGACAACTAAAGTGGGGAACAAAATAATCTGTGCGGTCTGCACTAATGTTTCACGCGGCCGCACAGAAGATTTCAAAGGCGGGGTTATTTTAAGGCCTACCTACGCGGTCCGCACTGCTTTATCATGCGGCCGTGCAGGATAGTTCAGTGACCTCACATTTTTCATGTCAAGCTACACGGTCTGCGCCTCTTTCCATGCTGTCTGCACCCAAGAGTGTCAGAGACTCAGTCACTCAAGGCCAAAAGCCCACGCGTCCCCATACCTAATCAGTGCGGTCCACGTGGATCAAGTTCAGAGAGGGTGGATTTGAACCAGAACACCTACGCGGCCGCACTCCACTTCTACGCGGTCCACGCTATCACCCTATGCGGCCGCATGTCATATTTGTGCGGTCCGCGTCCCCATTGTCAGAAGAAACATACCAAACCCTATGCATCCGCGTGTCATTTATGCGCGGTCCGCGCCAGACCCTCAGGGGTATTTTTGTCTAGTTTTTCATGTGTAGTATAAATAGAACCATTTTACTTTTTTACGTTAAGTTTTGTTTTTTCAGATACGAGCTGAACTTGAGACTTCATAGTTTTAGCCTAGTTTGGGCAATTTCTTCTAATATTAACATGGATTTGAGTATATTAACATTGTAGTTAATTATTATGTCAATTTCATCTACTATTTCTTCAATATTTGTTTCTATTATGGCTAGCCAAACCTATTATCTAGGGTTGTGGCTCAACCCTAGTGTGAGTAATCAATGGGTGTGATTGTTTAGTGCATGAATGATGTTGGGTATTTGTTATTTAGATTAATCTTGTGGTTTTATTAAGATTTGGTATTTGCAAACAGTGAGTCTAGCTTAGTGGGTCTTGAATCTTCTTGAGAAAGAGAGTCTATGACCCAAAGATTAATTCCAATAAGGAATTGGGATGGACCCATGGAATGGTAGTCCCAATTAACGGGTTAGACCTCGAGAGAGTAATTACCCAACTTGAACCATAAGCTACTTGGGAAAATTGTCCTACCCAAATGGTCTCGAGAGAGTCAATTGGGAAAAATCGCTCTCTCTACCGAGAGGTGTGAGAGTGGGTGCAAAAGTGCAACAGTTATAGCATAAGTGCCATATTCATCGTTCTTGCATTAGGAATCTCTACCGGTTAGTTGACCACCTAGGTACATGCCACGACCCTAGTACCTTTCTCTGAATTGCATACAATTTAGAATCAATATCTTAGCATAAATTAACTTTAAACTTGTAGTTGATAAATTGTTGTTGATAATCAAAAGAAAGCCAAAAATTATTAGAAGATCAATTAGGAACTAAAACATAGTCCTAGACAAACACTCAACTCCAAATTGAAGCTCCTTGTGGAAAATTGACCCCTATACCACTATTGGGTAAACGTTTTAGCACCAACTCTTCCTTATGTTGAGTCTGCTGCGATCAGTCCATCAAGAGGGGTCCTAGTAGCCTTCTCTGGTGCAGGTTGTACAAAAAGCACCATTTCTCTTTCTCCACCAAGGACTGAGTCTCTTCCTCCCGTGACCCGGGCATAGTAGAATCTTCCTTACCAATGATTCCTCATCAGTAATAGCAAACATATTTTCTAAGGCATCCATTTCTTGAGTTTCTATAGGAGCAAAAACAGAAGAGAGAGGAGTACTTGTAGACTGATCAGAGTTTTCCTTAGAATTCTTAGCATTTTCAGGACTGATTGATGAAGTTTTTTATGCTGAAAGAGACTTACTCTTTTTCTCTGGAATGAGAATATCATCTTTACTCTTTCCTTTGAATGTCTCAGGAAACAAGTGAGAGAAACTTTCATTCTTAGGGTTGTTTGAGTTCTCAAAACTTAGAGGAGGGGCAGAGTCGGAGGGAGTAGAGAGAGGTATGGAGGGTAAAGGAGAATCTGTTTTAGTGTTCTCTTGTTGAACAGTGATGGAAGAAGGTATGACTGGTGTTGTTTCTTCAGGAGAAGACTCGAGGTTTTTCTCTTCAGTGGTAGGAGGGTTTGTTTGATCCTCAGCCATGGTACAAGAGTTTGCTTGAAGGTTCTAGAGAGACCGAGGAAGAAAAATATGGTTGTTCAATTCTTTGGGAGTAAGAGGGTTATAATGAGGTGAATGGCAATTATGAAGGAAAGATAAACGGGTTCTGAAACGGTGGTAGATGTGTAGGAAGATGCAACATTTCAGAGGGAAATGAAAGGATTGACCTAAAAGACGTGACATACAGAGTCTATAAAGTTTAATGACGTTGCATTATTTTTGTTATCTCTTAAGATATGTATGAGAAAAGGAAAAGACTACTAACCTGTGTCACAAGAACCAGGTTCCTTATTAGTCCTTATAAAATTCTCAACCTTCTTTTACCGGTCATGCATTGCCTTAGAATCTTCTATAATCATCATGCGTGTCTACCTGTGATGGTATAGAAGTGAGTTACACTTGGCCGGAAAACACTTTAGCTAATTTTACCTTTATGTGATTTTCATAGCCATATGGTAGGAATCATGTTCTTAATTAGGCCTTAATAGCCCCAGTGCTAGCCTAATTCTCTCAAAGTGTTCTCTACTAAGCGCTTTGGTGAATATATCTTCAATTTGGTCTTCTGTGTTTCAAAACTTTATACAGATATGCCTCTTTTCAACATTTTCTCTAAGAACATGATGTCTCACATTAATGTGCTTGGTTCTTTTGCGATGTACTAGAGTTTTGGCCATGTTGAGTACATTTGTGTTATCACACATAAGAGATACACAGTCAGTGTACACTCTAAAGTCTTCAAACTAGTGTTTGATCCATTAAAGCCGAGCACAGAGGGAGGCTACAACAACATATTCTCCTTCATTTGTTGAAAGAGCTATTGAATTTTTCTTTCTCGTGCATCATGAGATAAGACATGATCCCAGGAAGGGAGCCATTCTAGATGTGATTTTTCTATCCACAAGATAACCTACATAATCATCATCAACATATCCACTAAGATTAAAATTATCACCTGAAGGGTAGTATAGAACCCGGTCTTGTGTTCCCATAAGATATCTCGGGATTCTTTTAGCAACCTTCAGGTGAGATTTCTTGGGGATTGAATGAAACCTTGCACATAGTCCCATACTAAAAACAATATCTGGCTTGCTTGTAGTAAGATAGAGGATAGATCTAATAATGCCTCTATTCATTGTTTGATTCATAAAGTAGCCAAATTCGTTCATGTCTAGCCAAGTAGCGCTGGCAATGGGATTGTCAATTACTTTTGATGCTTACATGTCAAACCTCTCTAGAAGCTCTTTGATATACTTCTACTGACGAATGAATGTTCCCTTTATGGACTGCTTCACTTGAAGATCCAAGAAGAAATTCAACTCACCCGTTATGCTCATCTTAAACTCACTTCCCATGAGTTTTGCAAATTCCTCACATAGTGAATCCACTGTTGCCCCAAAATAATATCATCAAAATAAACCTGAACAATGAGTAGGTTCCTCTCTCGTTTTTTTTTAAAAACAAAGTGTTGTCAATTTTTCCTCTTGCAAAACCATTTTCTAAGAGAAATTTTGACAACCTCTCATACCAAGCTCGAGGGGCCTTCTTCAATCCATATATTGCCTTGTACAATTTGAACACATATTCGGGGTGTTCGTGACATTCAAAACCTGGAGTCGGCTTTACATAGATCTCTTCATTGAGGAAACCATTCACAAATGCATTTTTGACATCCATTTAGAAAATAGTGAATTCCCTATGTGATGCAAGGCAATTAGGATTCTGATATATACATACAAGCAACCAAAGCAAAAGTGTCATAATAATCAATTACTTTCTCCTGATTGTAGCCTTGGACCACTAGCCTTGCTTGTTCCTTATAGTGTTCCCATGTTCATCAAGCTTATTCCTGAATACCTACCTGGTCCCTATGTTGGTTTGATCTGAGGGTCTAGGTACCAGGTGGCATACTTTGTTTTTTTTTTTTGAATTGATGCATCTCATCTTGCATGGATTTAATCCAATCTGCATCTTTTAAGGCTTCCTAATGTTTTTTGGCTCTATTTGGGAGAGAAATGCTTAGAAGGCAAGTGAATTTCTAGCTTTTGATCTTGTTTGGACTCCTGAATCTAGAGGAGTAATTATGTTGTCGAGAGGATAGGAACTTTTTTGTTTCTAGTTGGGCACTTGAGTTTCATTAGTAGAGGAGCTACGTAATTCTGACTGGTTCCCTTGTATCATTCTTTCTGCTACTTGTGGCGTACGTTGAACTGCATCAACCACTCTTCTTCAACTTCAGTGGTTGTAATTGTAGTGCTAGTTCCTCTATGACTGATGAGGAAGTGATTGCATTGTCTTCACCTTTATCCTTCACTTGATTCATCATATCTGCCATTCCATTTGCCATATAAATTACCTCTCCTGGAACCAGCAAAAGCTCTACATCTTTATCATCCTTCTTGCTGTTCTCACAACTGAGATATGACTCATCAAAGAATACGCGTATACTTTCCTCAACAGACTGAGTCTGTCCCAGAAGTTCTTAGCAATTCCACTATCTATCAACATTTTTCTTTGCATTAATTCAACGGTTTTTTTCTTCCTTACCACAACTCCATTTTGTCGTGGAGTTCTTGGGGTTGAGAAGTTGTGGGTGATGTCATTCTTGTTGCAGAATTCATCAAACATAGCATTGTAAAATTATGTTCCATGATCTAATCTAATGCATGCTACTTTTGATTCCATCTTCACTTGAATTTTCTTCACAAAGGCTGCAAAAACTTCAAAGGTCTCATCTTTTGTTCTAAGGAATAAAGTCTAAGTGAATCTGGAATAGTCATCCACTATCACAAAAATGTATCTTTTTCCTCCCCTGCTTGACATTCTCATACGACCACATATATCCATATGAAGGATATCAAGTGGTTTTGAGGTGCTGACATCCTTCTTTGGCTTGAATGTGGATTTCACAAGCTTTCCTATAGTGCATGCATCACAAACTTTGTGCTCTTTGAACTTTGACTTGGGTAGACCACGAACCAAGTCTTTCTGAACCATTTTGTTTAGTAGAGAGAAGATTGCATGCCCCAGCCTTCTATTCCACGGTTCAGCATCATCATTAACTTCTTTCAAGCAACTCAGATCACCACTTTGTAGGTAATCCAAATCAACAACGTAGATGTCCTTGTATCTTTTGGCCACAAGTACCACTTCACTAGTTACTAGATTTGTAAATGTGCATATCTTTGACAAGAACTCCATCTTGTTTCCTTTATGAAATATTTAAGAAATACTCAAGAGACTATACTTAAGGCCATTGACATAGTACACATTCTCAATTGAGTGAGTGAGTAATTTTCCAATTTTTCCAACACCAAGAATGTACCCTTTTTTGCTATTTCCAAAGGATATACTCCTTCCTTGCAGGCCTTTTAGGTGAAACTTCATGGTATTCCCAGTCATGTGCTTTGAGCATCCACTGTCCGTGAACCACTTTCAACTACTTCCTTTCACTATTCCCCGCACAAGGAAATCAAGGGTTCACTTGTAATTAGGAAAGGTATGAATAAGTGCTCTTCTAGTCCACGCAGGTAACATGTGCTTTTTATGGGTGGCACTTGTTACTCTTTCAACAAAAACTTTGTTTTTCTGAAGAGACCGAATCCTGGCTTGGCAATTTTCCTTAAAATACCCATTGTTCCCACAGTGGGTACACAACCAATTATCAGGCACAGTGGCATACTTGCTAGGAGGATTATAAGGAGTTATTTCCCTTAGAAATCATGCTCACTACCTGCTTCCACCATTGTTAACGTACATGGCAATAATAGCATCCGAGGACCAGTTCCACTTATGAGACTTCTCAAGATTACTTTTTACTCTTTCCAATTATGTTTGGAGTTGTATATTTTTCTCAAGTTCAGAATAGAAACTAGTTTTACAACATTTAACTCATTTTCAAGTATAATATGTGCCTCACTAGTCACTTCTTTTCCTTTTCCGTATTCTCAAGCCTACATTCAGCTTTGAGTTACTCTATTATTTCCTTTAAGTCTACAATCACCACTAAGAGGCCATCTATTTCCCGCTCAATAACACCTACTTTTGCCACTAAGGCATCTTTTTCTTTTGTGAAATTCTCAATAATTTCTTTTAGGTCAACAACTACTACCATCAGATCATCTCTTTCGAGTTCTACACTAGTGATTTTCTCAGTTAGAACCTCCTTTTCATTTTCCAGATAATTTATTGTTTCCTTCAAATCAACCACACTAACTACCAAGTCATCTCTAGTTTTCTCAACATCTCCTAACTCCATAGTTAAGGCATCTTTATTATTTACAAGACTATGGTAAGCATCAATTAACACATTAGCCAATGAAATGAGTTTTTTAGGAGTGTAGCACTTCATATTTCTTTGAACAACCTAAAAACTTACCTCATCATTGTCATCGTCTTCATCATCATATAATTGAGCCATCAAAGCAAATATTGGGTCATACTCATTTGCTTCACATTCAACTGCCACCATTGAGTTGTCACCTGTAGTATCTTCTTCTTTCAGACTCGCTGGAAGAATCTCTCCATACTGCAAGAGCTTGCTTCACAATATAATCAGTGGTGTTCTTTCTATTGAAGCATTTATAGGAACATGTTTCCTATTAACTTCTTTTTCAGAGTTGTGTTTGAAGTGTTCGTGCTTCAGAAGAGGGAAATCTTTGATGAAATGCCCTAATTTTCCACATATATGACAGAGGTCATTTTTCTTTTGCTTTCTAGGACTACCCCTCTTTGGTATGCATCCATTACTTCGAATTATTTTCTGAAACCTTCTGGTTAAGTAGGCCATGTCACTATCCTTGCCACTTGAGTCATTTCTTTCTGCCTTGAGTACCAGGTTCTTTTCCTTCTTTGGTTCTCTTCTTTCACTTCCCTTCTTGTTCTTCATAGGCTTCCAAATTCCCAATCAGCTCATCCATATTCAACGCCTACAAATCCTTTGCTTCAGTAATGACATTCACTTTACTCTCCCAGGAACTGGGCAAAACACTAAGAATTTTCCTCATGAACTTGTTCCTAGGAATGATTTCACCAAGCGAGTGTAGCTCATTTATGATTGAAGTGAATCGATTGTGCATATCTTGCATACTCAGTGCTGAGCATATCGGTCTTATATTTCTTTACTTGAGTAGTTTCTTCGTGTGTTGTTTGTAAAGCTTCTCATATCTCTTTGGCAAATTGGCAAGTTGAAATCTTGTTGTATTCCTTAGGACCTATACGACACACCAAAAGTTTCTTGGCATGAAAATATTATTCCACATCCTTCATGTCAGCATCTTTGTATTCTTTCCTCGTCTTAGGCACTGTCACAATAGTATCTCTGACCTTGTTTGTAGGGACATAGGAACCGTCGCATATAATACCCCACATCTCAGAATCTTTAGGCATGACAAAGTCACCCATCCTTCTCTTTCACCACCCATAATATTGGCCATTGAACCTGGGTTGTCTGTAGGTAGATTGACCCTCTTCGAAGTTTTGTGGAGCAGCCATGAAGATCCTTTCTAGGTATTAACATGATAGAAGCAAACCCCATCTGATACCAATTGATAGAATATATAAGTCCAAACAAAACTATATAGAGACCGGGTCCTATATAGGTTTCCACAAATAAGTCTAATGCAATAGTAAGTAAATGGAACAGGGAACTTTTACGTGGAAAAATCCCTGCTCAAGGGGATAATAAAACCACGACCTACACTACTATGATTTCTACTTAACTATGAGCAATCCTTAGAATACAACCTATGTAACCTAGGGATTAAACTCTTAATCCCTCACTAACTTGTAATACCCCTATTACAAGCCACATTGCAATACAATTATTACAAAGAATTCAACTCATGGCTAACTCTTGTCACGACACAAATACTAAAAGTTTATGGTTTACAAAGGGTTCCTAGTTAAAGCTTCTAGATAAGCAAAAGGAATTACAATGAAAAACAATTACAAAGTCACAACTCAATTGAGGATATACAAGAGACTTATTATAAGAATTGGTCCATAGTGGTGTTCTACTTTATTCTTGATACACTTGAGAATTGAATGCTTGATTATCAAATGCTTGGAATGCTTGAATGAATTGTCAAGTGTTCAAGTGATATTTTGTTTTAGTGTTTTTTGTTAATACAACATGGATGACATCATTTTAATGATGTATTTATTTTGTTGGTACAAGTTCCTTCCCAAATAGAAATGACTCTTGTATTATGTTGCATTGTTTGTGTATACAGTGGAGGCAGTCACTTTCCAGCTGTAAAGAGTTGACTTCGTACTGTTGTCACGGGAACCCAAGGGGATCGGGTCCTTGTGTTGATTCTTTATCTTCTGAAGTCATAGCAACTCACATAAGCTTGACTTCGTTGATTGAGTTGTGTACCAAGTGTATCAGGTTCCTTATATGGTTCTTTGACAATAATTTTGTTAGATCATAAAATCATGAAGCTAAGGTACTATAAACCCATCAAAAATTATGCATATGGAGAAGTAAACAAGGAAATAAGATGTACACCACTAAAGCATAGGTTAGCCAAAGAAAAAACCTTAAAGAAACCTTGAAAAAACCTTGAAGAAAATGTCAAATTTTAAAGTGTTCAAAGCTCGCAGAAAGAATGGGCATTAAAGAGTTGAAGAACCTACAAAAAACATCCACGAGCCTTTAGGCTAATTCCATAGATTTAACCACAGGAAAATTTACCCATACTCATAAACCTACGATTAAAAAAATAGTTATGATAATGTTGTACATGGATCTAATATTAAAGCTGCTTTGGTATGGCGCACATTAAACGAAACCTAGGCTCTCTCAGCGCACGTTAGCAAGGTTTGCCATTGTGCCCGGAGATGGCTCGCTGCCGGAGAAACGCGCCTGCCGACGACAACCAAACCGTTACCCCTGACCATGGGGCTGCCAAAGCTCGAGAACCACTGACTTTTGGAAGCTTTCTTCCCCTGAAATTTCAAGCAATTGATGCGATTCATGACTCTGAATGTGAAGATGCCCACATGCAGAGCCCGGTATGCAAACCAGATAGGGTTGATATTCATGTTGTGCGACGCCTGCAATTTTCTGAGATAAGCAAAGCGGAGGCTTCCCACCCAACTGCCGCTGAGGTTGTGCAGGGGAATCAGAATGCACAAATGGGTAAACCATTATCATTTATGCCTCCCACCGATAGAGAGGGTAAGAAGATAAAGAAATTAAGTGAGGATGATTTCCAATCCCAAGCTGAATACTGGAAAACCTCATTAATCGGGTATGTCATTGGAGAGGCTCCGTATGAGAAAGCGATGGATAATTTTGTTATTCATGTTTGGAATTTTGTATCTAAACCTCAGATCCTAATCCACTCTGAGGGGTACTGCATATTCCGATTCAATTCGATTGCGGACAGAGATAAAGTTATCCAATCGGGTCCCTACTCATACAGAAACAAACCTATGATTCTGAGACCTTGGGAAATTGATTTCTCCTTTCAAAATGAAATTGTAAGCACCAATCCTGTATGGATAAGATTCCTTGGACTTCCTGTGGTTACTGGTCTACTGATGCATTGAGCAAGATGGCTAGTGCCGTGGGCAACCCCTTGTATACTGATAAGTTCACTGCCCACTATGAGAAGATCTCTTATGTTGGAGTGCTTGTGGAGGTTGATGCTGCCCAACCTCTCCCTGGCCAGATTGATATTGAAACTCCATTTGGGCTTAAGGTTCAACAGATTGAATATGACTGGAAACCCCTGTTCTGTAACCATTGTCTGACGTTTGGTCATGATGCTATGGACTGCTGGTACAATACCAAACCTGAGACTGAGAAGGAGCAAACTGAAGTGGGACTGAAAAAGAGACAAGAGGCTCAAAGGAAAACATATCCTAAAAAGCAAGAATGGCATGTTAAGAAGCCACAAGTTGCTGCTCCACAGGACATGCTCTCAGAGGAAGCTGAACCTAACAGGGCAACTGCTCCACTGGTGGCCAATACCAACCAGATGATGCCTCCCCAGCAAGAGAATCAACAGAACACTAACAGCCAGGTGAGGAGTCTAGATATTGACGTTGAACAACTTTGCGGGGAGATTGATGAATGCACTAAGGGTAAGGCTACTGTTGATGTGTTAGACTCTGGTAGAAAAGGTCAACAGAGTGACCCAGGGCCCTCTTATGTCCTCAAAAGATCTTAGTCACTTGGAATATAAGAGGGCTAAATCTAGCCCATAAGCAGAAAGAACTGAAAAAGTTTCTTGCTGCTAACAAAGTATATGTTATGGGATGTTTAGAAACAAGAGTTAAAGAACATAAAGCTAAGAAATCCAAGACAGAATTTTAAAGGGTTGGAATATTTATTGCAACTATTCAAAGGCTGTGAATGGTAGAATATGGCTGCTTTGGAAACCTCACATTCAGGTACAAATTTCTCTTGTAACTGATCGGATTATTCATTGCTACATAGAATATTCCTTCAGCCATGTCAAGATGAATGCCGGCATCATCTATGCTCAAAACGATGCTAGCCTTAGAGAGCTGCTGTGCACAGATTTGAGGAGTATTCCTATTACCAGCCAGGATATCTGGTTATTGAGTGCTGACTTCAACAATGTTTTGAATCCTGATGGCAGAATTGGATCACCTATCACAGAAGCTGAAATCAAAGGACTTAAGATAGTTATAAATGACCTGCATCTTTCTCCCCTCAGCTACAGGATGGCATTTTACTTTTTCTAACAAACAGGGTACTGCAACTAGGGTGTAGAACAAAATTGACTGGGCATTTAGCAACTTTCAATGGGTACATCAGTATTGTCATGTAGAAGCTGATTTCATGAATCCCTCTGTGTCAGACCACACCCCTATTCTCATCAAATATGGAGGCTTTAAGCTGATACACCCAAAGCCATTCAGACTGTATACTCACATCATGGAACTTCCCCAGTTTCAATGCATCTTGCAGAATGTCTGGAGGCTAGAATACAATGGATCTCCCATACAACAGATCTGGAGGAAACTAAAATGCTTAAAGCAGCAACTAAAAGACTTAAATGCCTACATGGCCACATACAAGCAGAAACTGGTACAGGCTAGAGAATCACTGGACATCATCCAAAGCCAGCTGCAGACTTGTCTTTTATCACAGGTTCTTTTTTATGCAGAGAAAACAGCCCTACAAGACATTGCCTACTAGAGTTCTGTGGAGGAGCAAGTCATGAGACAGAAGTCCAAAGCATGCTGGATTACTTGTGGTGATGCCAATACCAAGTATTTTCATACCCAGTGGAAGATCATATCCTCCCAAAGCAACATTATTTCCATCTATACAGACACAGGACTAAAGTTAACAAAACCAGAAGATGTTGAACAAGAGTTCATTACTGTTTTTCAGTCACTGATGGGAGATTGTGAAAGATAATTACCACTTGCTAACACTGCTATTATAAGGGAAGGTAAATGCTTATCAAGGCTTCAACAAACATTGCTGATCCAGGAGATTACTATGGAGGAGATTGTTGAATCTATGAAGGAGATGCCTAAGGACAAAGCACATGGAATGGATGGGTTTCCTGTTGAATTTTTTACCAAGCACTGGGACATAGTAAAGGAGGACATCTTTGCTGCTGTTAAGGAATTATTCAATACTTGCAGATTACCTCCTATGCTCAATAGTACTGCCATAGCTCTTATTCCCAAGGACAAAACCCCAACAACTGTGAAGGACTACAGACCTATAGCCTGCCGCACCACAATGTACAAGATCATTTCCAAAGTCATCACTAGATGGATGAAAGCTGTGATAGGTGATTTGGTAGGGCAAGCCCAATCTGCATTCATTAAGGGCAGAAGTATACTAGACAACATCATACTCAGTCATGAAATCTTCAAAGGCTATTATAGGAAAGCTGTTTCCCCTAGATGTGTCTTGAAGGTGGACCTGAGGAAAGCATATGACACATTGGATTGGAGGTATCTAAAGCAAATGCTAGTTGACCTGGGATTTCCTGCTATCTTTGTGCAATGGGTAATGAAGTGTGTCACAACGGTTTCTTACTCCCTCATGCTTAATGGTGTCCTCACAAAGCCATTCAAAGCTAAAAGGGTATTAGACAAGGTGACCCTATGTCACCTTAACTATTTGTACTAGCCATGGAATACCTCAACAGGATACTGGGACAATAACACAGAAATGGTGACTTCAATTTTCACCCAAAATGCAGGAAACTAAACTGTGCACATGTTTGCTTTGCTGATGATTTACTGATGTTTTGCATAGCTGATCTGGTGTCTGTCCAAATCCTAAGGGAAGCCTTCCTGAAGTTCTCTAGTGCCTCAGGGTTGCAAGAAAATCTGTCAAAAAGTGCGTCGTATATAGCTGGAGTTACACTGGATGAAAAAGCACAGATTCTGGAAGCTTTGGGATTCATTGAAGGAAAATTGCCTTTCAGATATCTGGGGATCCCCCTTGACTCCAAAAAACTATCTATTGGCCACTATTTACCAATTATTTAGAAGATCACAGCTAATGTAACATGCTGGTCTTCCAAGTTGCTTTCCTATGCTGGAAGATGTCAACTCATTAAATTAGTCATATTTGGCATTCAAACTTATTGGGCTCAAGTGTTTATACTTCCAAAGAAAGTTTTGAAAGCCATTGAAACTATTTGCAGAACATTTCTTTGGACTGGGACTGTGAAGCTGTCTAGAAAGGCATTAGTGGCATGGGACAGTGTTTGTAGGCCTATCTCTGCAGGTGGACTAAATATTATAGATATGACAGTCTGGAATAAGGCTGCAATCAGCAAACACCTCTGGAACTTGGCTAAAAAGAAGGATTGCTTATGGATTAGACGGGTGCACAACTACTACATCAAGAAGAGGTACCTGGAAACAATGCCCTTACCCAAGACAACTTCTTCGGTGGTAAGGAAGATACTGGATAGAAGGGATGACCTAGTGGGATCTCAACTAATTCAAGGTAGCCTCTTCAGTAGATTGCAAGGCTTCTGCAGACTGGATCAATTCCTTATTCAGAAGTTTATACCTGGCATTGACCCCTGCATATAGTAAGGTTGCTTGGAAGAACCTGGTTTTACTTGCTTAAGCTCAACCAAGGTACAAATTTACAGTCTGGTTAGCTGCTCAAGGAAGACTATCTACAGTTGACAGAATACAGAAGATTGGAATCCAATTTCCTGGAAATTGTGTATTCTGTGATCAATGCAGTGAGACAGTTAGCCACCTCTTCTTTGACTACCCAGTCACTAAGAACTTGTGGAACAGACTGTGCTCCTGGCTGGGACACCATAGGACTGTGGGAGACTAGGAAACAGAATTGATGTGGGTGTGCAACAAGGCCAAGAGTAGAGTGGCACTTAATAGTATTACAGGATGTGCCTTCATTAACACTGTGGCTCTTATCTGGAATGAAAGAAACAACATCAGATTTAATAGGACAACTTTTGATGCATCTCAACTGTGCAGAGAAATAGCCTTATCAATTCATATCCGAGGCAGAAACTGCAGGATATGGCAAGCTGGATTGGACAAACTCAACAAAGATCCTTAGTTTTCTAGTTACTAGGAAATCCTATACTATGATGTACTTGAAGCAAATTAGAATTTAGTATAGAAGAATGATGTGAATGAGTAGGAGTAGTCCAATCTCTTACTAAAACTCCAACTGTAAATATTTTTTGGGATATCAATGGATAGAAATGTTTAACCAAAAAAAAAAATTGTTGTACATGAATATTTATTTGAAAGTTCAAAAATAAAAACTTCTTCAAATTACTTCATATTCCATATCTTTGTATCAATAAGAAGATGAGACATTATCTTTCTTAGTGTTGTTTAAGCACGTGATTTTGCCACGCTTAAATAACTCCTATAAATTCATTAGAATTAGGATATTTTCTTTATTATTGAAATTTAGGAATTAATTGCACGGTTTTGAGTTTTGTTTGCACTTTTGTGTGTATTTTAATGGATAAAATTCAAAAATGCAAAATAGCATTAGGGTTCTCATTTTGTTTTTGCATTTTTTTAGTCAATTAATACTACAAAAATATAGAAAAACAACAAATTGATTCTTTTGCATTTCTATTTTTAAAGTTTTCCTTAGTTTGCTTTTAATGAGGATTTGGTTATTTAGGAATTAATTAGTGTAGTTAATTTGGGTTATTACGTTTGCAAAGTCACAAAAAATAATAGATAAAGGAAAATTAATTAATAAAGAGAGAGGAATTTAATAGAAATGGAATGGTCTTCGTAGATTACCCAGTGTTGGGAAAGATTCATGTGAAATCAGCCCAATATACCTCCAAAACCCATTCCAATCCAGCCCAATCCACAAAGCCACCCAGTACACTGCCTTTAAATCGAAACGATATCGTTTCACATCATAAGATCTCGGCCGTCATTTTTAATCCAACAACCCATGATAGATCTTGATTTTAAATAAAAATGTCCGAAAATCCATCAGTAACCCTAGACCAACTCGTCATCCTCGTACCATTGTGCCTCCACCGTCTGCCGCCGGTCGAAAATCACCTCCGCCGGTGGGGATTCTCCAGTGGGACCCAAAAATACATCCTAGGTTCCTCTAACTCTTCTCTCCCTAAATCCACCCTCAATTTACGTGGAATCGTCACTAATCGATTCAAATATTCGATCGAAAATTCAGCCAAAACCTCAATTCACACAAATCCAACCAAATTCACACCATGTGCTATCCTAACTCCCTCTTCCCGAATCCTTATTTAGAATCTTTCGAATGTTACCATAAATCCTTGAATTTTAGATCTTAAAATCAATGGAACCCTATGAAATTTGGGGTTCCTCAAATTTTCCCCAATTCTTGAGTCTAGAGCTCGAGTCAGGCTTCGAGATAATGTGTCCATGTGTTGTTTGTTCAAATAACACAAGTTCATATTATTCCGGGGTTGACTCGAATTCCAGTCGGATTAATTGCAAAATCAATAACCTTTCTACTTGTTTTCTTTTCTTTATTATTTGAATCCTATTGTTAGTTTAGACTTTTGTTTAATCAATTCATGCATGTTTCTGTAGGTTTTAGTTAATTTAGACACGATTTAGGTATGTTCATATTCATATTTGGTTAGTTTAACTCGTACTAGGTCAGTTCTGAATTCATAAATTGGCCATTGATTGATATATGTTCATGGTCGATCCTACTTTGTTGATTGTTAGTTTAGTTTTCTGATTTTTGGTTTAGTTCAGGGTTAACCCTGTTTCATTGATTTTGATTAGTTAATTCATTTGTTAGTTCTTGTTTTTTGATCATTCACTTTTATTGTTTATGTAATTAGTCTATTGTAAGTTGATAACCGGATAGTAGTGTGATTTAGGATTAATTTTAAGTCTCAATTAGCATTAATTGGATTCAATCTTAGAAATTTTGGAACCATTTTGGTTATAGCTAAATAGTTTAGACCATTCTAGTTAACCATGGTCTGTAAAAATGGGTTGGGGTCAACTAGTATAGGATCTGCAGTTTCCAAACAAATACAGGGTTATTTTGGTACTTAGAATTGTACTTTTGTAGTTAACACTTGAATGCTCTAGAGTCTTCTAGAATAGGACTTTGGTCTAAATTTCAGTAAATTTAGTGTAGTAACTTGAGTAACAAGTCAGAAAATAGAGGACTAGTAAAATCTAAAAACAAAAAGAGGAGATAAAGTGTAAATGCAATCTAGAAGCTTCCTATCCTTCTTCTGCATATAAAAGGCAGCCTATCTTCCTTATTTCAGAAGCAAACAGATCTGAAAATTCCTCTAGATTATTCTGCAAATTTTCCAATTGAATTTTGAGTTTCAAATTCCAAAAACCTTCAAAAACTAAAAAAAAAAAAAAAAAGCAGAAAATAACAAAGAAAAATCAAAAACAGGTACTGTTCCTTTGAAATTCAGAAGAAATTTGAGTCCCTAGAAGTCTGGATTTGAGTTACAAGCCATTTTTGGGTTTCTTCAAGTTACTCTAGGTGTTTCTAGTTGCTGAAGCTTTTCCTGAAGTTTACCGGTTCATTTTTGGATGTCTTCGATTCATTTGAGTTCGTTTTTGGGTTAAATACTAATGCTGTAACTCTCAGTCCACTCCTGGTTTTTGCAACAATGTATTTATTCTGAAATTGTCCATGTTGCTGCTGGTTTAACTTTGCTGCTTTACTATTGGCTAATGATTCCCTTCTTCTTTCATTTTTGCCATAACTCCAGGTATTCACTCGTATATTGTTGTATTGATGTTGATTCGAAGTGGACATGCAATAAAATTGCTCCTTCATTTGCTTCTGGGAACTATGCCTATTTTGACTGTGATGCTAGATTTACTCGTCTAGTGCAGGTTAAATTCTGCTTCATATGTATACAAATCTGAATTGTGTGATTAGGAGTGTTGAGACTGTTAAATTTTTAGTATTCATTCAGTGGTAGTGTAGATTAGTTTAATATCCTATTCAATTAGTTTTTGTTTTGTTGAAGAGAATCATGAATATGAAAATTTACTTAGATATCCTAAAATTTCATTTTTTACTGAGATTGGATTTGATCTGGACTGCTTTGGCCTGTTATAGACTATTTTGAATTTAAGCAAGCACCTAGTGATAACTGGTTCAATTCATTTGAGAATGATTGTTTAAGTTCACTTTGTTCAACATGTTCAATAGCTTTGTATTGAGTTTATCTAATTAGATCTCATGGTTTGTTAAAATAAGATCCCACATATATCACCCGTGTTTTTTGCGCCCCGCCGAACAAAACTGCATAAATTGTGGGGCCCTCTTTAAACACCTATACTAAAATACTTAGAATTGGGGACGTTCTGTTTAGCAAACTTCACGGCCTCCTGCAAAGTTGAAAATATGCTAGTCGCTTTAGGGCCGTCATTTAATAAAATTACCTTCTTAAAATTGGGTGCATATTTATGTGACCCAAATCCAAATCTCAACGGCGTTAAAATATGTCAAAAATCATGGGTGCATTTATTTGACGTGGTTCGAGACGTATTTTAACAATTTTGCTAATTCTTAAAACAATTAATTTAAAGCGGTATTAAAATCATATATTTAGCCACTTATGGTAGTTTAAGGGACCGTGCTAGAACCACGGGATCCGGGATGGCCTAACACCTTCCCTCGGGTCAACAAAATTCCTTACTTAGAATTTCTGGTTCGCAGACTCCATTCAAGAAGTCGAAATTTTCCTCAATTCAGGATTCAAGATAAACCGGTGACTTGGGACACCAAAAGCCAAACCTTTCCAAGTGGCTACTATAAATAAATAAATAAATAATCCTGATTCAAATAATGTCATTCAAAATGGAAAAACTCACATATACAATTATCCTTCGGGATAGGCGTGTAAAAATGAGGTGTGACAGCTCTGGCGACCCTGCTGGGGACACGAACCCAGAACTTTGATTCAGGGTTCAAGAATTCGAGCTTAGTATAATTGTGTATTTGGCTTTATCTGATTTTCTTACATGTTTCATGCTAAACGTGCTAAATGCTTTACCGCTTTGATATTATGTGGAATATATATAAACCGTGAAGAAACTCTTCTCTTCTCACCTACGGGGATGTGCTTACTGGTTGAGATTCCTTATTCTGTTAGTGCCATACCCTGAAATAAAAAAGAGGCTCAAATAAGTTACTAAGTCAGATGATCTTGCGGGTCTCCGGTACGTAGCCCCCTCCTCGACTCGAGTCATCCGCTCAGGTACACAGCCTAGGATATATACCCGGGTTTTGAACCTAGAATAACTTGACTTCATGTCGGATCCTTAGCAGGAACGCTTATTTGTATCATGTGCATATGACTTAAGGGACTCAACATAGGGGTTGGGTCTGTTTAGGACAAGCAACCTGAAGGGAAAAAGACCAACCTGGTGCATCCTACTTGTTTATGCATTTATTTGCTTCAGACTTGCATGATGACCAATTTCTTTTTAAAAAAAAATTGAGAAAAGAGGAAAAGAGAGAAATAGGGCTGAAACTCTGCCGAATTTTCGAGAAAAATAGAAAGGAAAAAGAGGAAACTTGTTTTATGTTTGAGAAAATAGTTTGTATATTTAAAAAAAAAAGAAAAATAAAAAGATTCTTGTTCTCAAAATAGTTTATTTGCCCGAACTACACCAGTTTGATTCTCACCGATGTGGGATACGTAGACAACCCCCATCGGATCCAACTTCCCTTTTGCAAAAATAGCCCCAAAATTGTCAACATTTTAATTTGTGTCATAAACAAGTCGGGTGATGCCATTTTTGCTTAAGTAAGTCGAATGCCCCCAAAAAGGGCGCCGGAAGGATGTTTTTGCAAGAACATCCACCTTGTGTCATTTTTTAACGGTTAGCGGGCACAACCTTAAAAGCTTCCTCCCGAATTGCTGAAAGGCTGTATTCGAAAAGCCGATTTTGTTTTAAAATAAAATTTTGAAGAAAAAAATATTTTTTCTCAATGAACCTTTCTCAATGGTTCAAAATGAACCTTTCTCAATGATGAAAAAAATCCATTTGGAGTTGCGTCTATGGTGGAACGATTTAGGGGCAGAAGGGCAAGATGAGGTCAAGAAATATCTGAAAGGGCTTATTGGTTTGCTGGAAATTAGGCCTCAAGGGGACATTATAAGGGTGTTGGTCACCTGCAGGGACCGGGCAGACAACGTCTTCAATTTCTCAGATTATGAACTCACCCCGACCTTGGAGGAGATAGCCGGGTACATTGGAAATGATGAGGTGCCTTTAAGACATAAATACTTGGTTTCCTCGAGAACTGTAGTTGCGCACCGATTCTTGGACTCACTAAAATTAAGCAGGACAGTCCACAACCCGAACTTGGAAAAAGGCTTTTGTACTCTGCATTTTATATACCATAGATATGGCCATGTGGGACGGTTCAAACATCCGGGCAACAAGCTATGCAACAAAAGTAACCGCCAAAAGTGGGATGAACATAGACGTGTGGCATTTATGATAACCTTCTTGGGGATTTGGGTGTTTCCGAGGAAAGACAAAAATATTGACATAAAAATTGCTAGTGTCGTTAGTACTTTACTTACTCAAGACAAAAGCACCCTTGCGCCCATGATAGTGGCTAAAATCTTTCGAGCTCTCACAACCTGTAAAGCCGGAGGAGACTTTTTTGAGGGGTGTAATTTATTGTTACAGATGTGGATGATCGAACATCTATGTCACCATTCCCGGCTGTTGAGTTATGCTTTGTCTGAGAAAACCTGCATAGGAGAGATTTACATAAGAATTGACGAGGTCAGTTTACCTGAAGGAGTAACAGCGTGGATATCATTCTTTCGGGTCCTCAATGCCAGTCAAATACAGTGGACTCTTGATAGCTGTCGATGAAATCATATATTTGACAGCGGCTAGGCCGCATTTTCTCTTGATGGGACTTAAGAGCATTTAGTCTTATGCTCCATTTCGGATTTTGAGATAACTCGGGAGATGCCAAATAGTGCTAGAGGATGAGGATCTTAGTACTCAAGTAATTGAGATTAGCCCTGACGAACAGTTTCCTGAAGCAAGAGTCCGTCAGATCTGGAATGAATGTCAATACATAAAAGCAAATACTTGCCTGCGGGATCGGGCCAAAGGCGAAGTGTCGCCAGGATACCTTTCTTGGTATAGGAGAGAACTTGAGTTAAATAGGCCAACTAAAAGACCTCACCTCTAGGACTTTGTTGAATCCTTACAGGAACAGTGGGGTTGGTTAGAAAAAGAAAAGGAATACAGGGCCCGCATAGGAGCATTGGAAAAATAAGTACATGATCTCTGGTTCGAAAACATTTTTCAAGCCGCAGCCGACGAAGGGTATAAAAAGAAACTGGCCCAAGAAAATGAAACTCTCAACGCTCAAATCTGACAGATGAGAATAGATGCTAACAACCAACAGAGAAGTTGGTCTGATGAAAGGTTGATAAATGGGTTGAAAAAGGAAATCATTGAGTGTCAGGGGGACCGAAAAAATTCTGAGGGTACCATTTCAAAACTCTGAGCACATTGGGCAAAGAAAATAGAAGAGCGCACACAGTTCATACATCAGATGAAGAGAAATTATGAAAAGACCATTGCCAATTTGAGATGGAAAATAACTACCCTTGAGAACGAGGCAGCTAAACAAGCCAAAGCTTTTGAGGTTGAAAGTAAATACTGCTATGACTTAATGGACCTAATGGAACGAGAAATACAGCAGTTACAGAATCAACATCTTCTTGACTCCCGGGTTTTTAAAGCTAGGGATAATTAGATAGAGCGTCTGCTCCTAGAAAAAGGTCGAACCAAGGACAGGATTCTGACCATAGCTCATGCCATCGCTAGGGAATATCGAGTGTACAAGAATATAATCTACACCACCTTCTTTTCGGCAGTAATAATATTTGTCTAGTAGATAATGAATGAGCTAGAGCAACTTCAAAGGGGCCTTGCACCTAAGCCCGCGGCGAGGCCGAACGATTGCCCGCATGCACCAGTATTTGAGACTTTAATGTATTCGTAGTTTGCGTATGTGTTTCCTGTTTCTTTAGAGTCTGTCGACTGTTGGAGTCTGTATTTCCTTTTCGCATTAAAGTATGTCGGTCATTCGTGAGTCTGTACTTTGTTCTATTTCGAGTCTGTGGTTTTTTCTTTCCAAGAAATGGGTAGTTTTGTAATAGAGTGTTTTATTAATGAAAATTTAAAATTCCCGAAAATTGTTTCTTTATTTTTTTCACTTATTTTCACGCACTATGCTTGGTCTGATTCATGCAAGGTCATGATACGTAGGAAATCTTCATCAAATTCGACCGTAACCTTAAGAGAGAAAGCAAAAAAAAGAAAAGAGGAAAGAAAATATAAAAAAAAGCAAAAGAGTGCGAAGAAAATAAGAAAATCAAGGAAAAGAAAGTCTGGATGATGCATGTAACCGTTGCAAAACATGTAGAAATTTGATTAATTGTGTAGGTGTATCACACCCCAATGTGCGATACCTATTTGTAATGTGTCCCAAACTAACCATTTGTTGCTATCAAATTCCAGTCAGGTTTATAGAAACAGGTGGTTGGTTTTGTTTGTAAACTAGCTTCGCACCACTACTTTACCAGATCCAAAGGTAGTGCAGAGATGTTGTCATAAATGACCTTGCCAACAATCCCTATTTTGGAAGACAGCCCACTCTCGGGCGTCCCGGCCTCAGAGTCCGCAGTAGCCGAAGAAAATAGAATCTTGTATCTGTGGGTAATGGAGATGTAGGATGAATGGAAAAGTGGAATAGAACCCACTAGTGCCATCCCTGGATTCCTCGAGTTGTTTCCAAGACCAACGGGTACCTCTAACGTTCCCATTAGTCCTCCAAACATCCCGTTGGAACAGCCTACTATATTCTCACTTTATGGGAGGAACTTCTAAGGTTCTCCCCCAGGACTTCATACCCGAGACAGCTCCTAACATCTTTATTGCCCCACCATGCTCTGCTACAACACAGCCGGTAGTACCGAGACCAGTGTTTGATCCATCCGCCTTCACTCATCAAACTCCTACTTACCAGCTAGAACTTTCGCAATACCCCACTTATGCTTACCCTCAGCCACATCATATGAGCTTACACCATAGAAAGATCAAACTCCCAATACTTTTGAACAGGACGAGATAGCGAAAAAAATGAGGATCATTGAGAAAAGTTTAAAAAATATGCAAGGGTTGAGTGGTCGAAAAAGTGTTTCTTATACAAATCTATGCATGTCCCCTGATGTGCACTTACCCTCGGGTTTTAAATGCCAATGTTCAAAAAGTATGATGGGCATGGCAAATTGTTGATGGCTTACTTCGGAGAGAGTTTAGTGGGCATCGCTTAGGAATGGTATATGGACCAAGACGTCTCACAGTGGCACATTTGGGACGATCTTTCTAGATATTTGGTAAGGCTATTTCAATACAACATTGGCATCGCACCAGATCGAAATTCCCTGTCAAATTTGAATAAGAAACCCTTCGAAAGCTTCAGAGAATATGCTATTAAATAGCGATGAATAAGAATCGATAGTGAAACCTCCAATGGATGAAATAGAAATGGTCATTGTCTTCCTTCAGAACCAAGAAGCCTATTACTTCCATAACATGATGTCAGCCATGGGCAGCCTTTTGCAGAGGCAATCAAAATTGGTAAAATGGTAGAAAACAATTTGAAAACGGGCATGAGTTTAAGTCAGTTGGCCATCAGAGCAATCTCCCAATCCATCCAAGGTTGGTCTGGAGGAATGGCCAAAGGTAAGAAGAAAGAGGAAACAGTTATGAAGCATTAGGGGGGAGAAGATAACGGGATCCTAAACATGTGTTCTCTTAAAGAACCCCTCAACACTACTATCCTTATCCTAAAATATCTTATGATCCCCCACCTTATACGGTCATGAATGCTCAACCCTTTTCCCGACCGCAGGCACAGGCCAACAGAAATCACCCTCCAACCAAAGAAACCAGCCTCCTCACACAAATAACTATAATCTCCGACCTTTCCAGAATAATTTCAGTCCTCGGAAACCACCCGAAGACCAAAATTTACATCTTTAGGGGAACCCTAATCCAGTCTATTTCCGAAGCTTGTTCAAATGAATCTGCTGCAACCCATACCCCAAAACAGGCAAAACCCGAAATTGCCATCCTATCAACGGGGCCTCCGATGTGCCTATTACTTCGGAGCTAAGGGGCATATTACAGAAAACTGTTGGACATTGAAAAAGGCCGTGGAAGATTTCATGCAATAGGGAAAAATAGTGTTAAGGGACGAGAAAGTCCCAAATGTGACCAATAATTCGTTGCCCACTCATAAAAATGGGCCGGTAATAGGGGTGATCTGTGAAGACATGGAGTTTGAACCAGGCTTGAAAGTGATAATTGCTATTATCGATGCTGAAAGAAAGACCAAGGCAACCCCAAATCAAGAGAAAGGAGAAAAGATGAATAAAATCGTCACGACTGAACCTGAGAAGAAGGGTGAAACAAAAGAGAAGATAGTGCCTCCTAAGAGTGGAATTCACTATGTTCCACGAGGTTGCCAAGAAAAGCCACTGGTTGTGAGCGCTCCAAAGAAATTTATATTAAAATAGGAAACACCAATGTATGCACCAAAATGAGCTTATGTGATCCGGGGGACAATTAAACTGCTTCGGCTGAATGAGCCAGTGGTTATTGGACGCGTGCCACAGAAGCCCGTGACAGACCTTGCTGTGGTGCCATGGAACTATCAGCAAAAAAATAGTGGTTACATACAAGGGTAAAGAAATCACGAAAGAACTTCCAGGAAATACCTTTGCTGAAAAATATTCAAATGTATAGGAGGTAAACAATGCCACACGAAAGGGTTGTCCATCCAAGAAGCCTGTGAGTGCTGAGGAAGCAGACGCTTTCTTCAAGAAAATGGAGATGCTTGATTAGAAGTGGTTGATCAATTGCGAAAGTATCCTGAACAGGTGTCCATGCTGTCCTTGTTAAAGAAATCTTCCGAACATCAGAAGATCTTAATGAAAACTCCGAATGAGGCATACGTACCGGTTGAGACTTCGGTCGACTAGCTCGAAAGAATGGTAGAAAGTTTCTTCGCTGTCAATCAAATCTCCTTTAGCAAAAATGGCTTGCCTCCGGAGGGAGTGGCTCACAACAAAGCCTTACATGTGTCTGTCAAATGTGAAGGTTACTATGTCAAGTGAGTTATGGTGGATGGAGGCTCGGGTGTTGACATTTCCCCACTCTCTACACTGCAGAGAATGGAAATCAGGACTGGAAATATTCATCCAACTAATGTATGTGGAAAAGCTTTTGATGGTATTGAAATGGATACTATAAGAGAAATAGATCTGATATTAACTATAGGCCCGGTGGAGTTCGAGGTGACTTTCCAGGTGTTGCACATGGATACATCTTACAATTTTCTACTTGTAAGGCCCTGGATCCATGCCGTGGGGGATGTACCCTCCACCCTCCTCCAAATGGAGAAATTCGAGTATAAAGATCATGAAATTGTGGTCCACGGAGTAGACGAGCATTACATTTATTATGATCCATATATCCCATGTTTGGAGGCGAGGGAAGGAAGTGAACACATTGTTTATCAAGCTTTTGAAGTTGTAGTGGAGGATCAGGACGAATAGGGGAGCCCTTGCCCCCAACCTTTCCTATCCAATGCCTCGATCATGGTGGCAAAGGAGATGATCAAACACAGTTTCAAGCTAGGAAAAGGATTGGGAAAAGCTCTACAAGGAATATCGGAGCCAGTAAACCTACCCACAATAGAAAAGTTCTTCGGGATAGGCTTCCACCCTACCCTAGACGATGAAAATTTTGCAGATGAGAGAAAGAGGGAAGGATGGGTCTTGCCACAGCCATTGCCACATCTCTATCCGACCTTTGTCAAGCCCAAGTATAGTGAGAAAGAAGATGATGATGCCTTTACGACCGAAGTAATTGAAGGAGTATGTGGGGCAATGATAAAAATTCTTTATGAAACCCATATGGTTCAGTGGGAAGAAGGCACAAGCACCACTAAGGTGTTGTATATGGGGTCAGATGCGAAACTTCAAAATAGGAAAGCTACGTCATTCCCAATCAGGCGGGAGTCTGGGTAGACTTGTCTTGCCACCTTTTTTGTATCACGAGTTATCCCTGGGTGTAACTCGGGTGTTTTACTTAGTTTCATGTTTTTAAATTCCTGAATGTAAACCATGTTATCTTCCCAATTCCTAGAAATGAAATTAATATTTCATCGTTCATTCTCTTTATTCTTTCTAATTTTCTCTTTTATTTCTTCTTTTCAGTTATAATAATGCGGCTTTAAATAACATGACATGCTTGCGGACTTCATGACCAGATCCAAACAAGCTTTCTAATTGTGAAATAATGAACCATGAATTAGAATATGATGAAGAAGAGGCTTTTAGGGTAGTAAATCGAGAAGTGGAACAATTTAAGAGTAAACCTAAGCCAAATTAGAATGATACTGAACCATTTAACTCCTGTTTGAGTTTAAAGATGTGTTTGCTTGGTCGTATGGTGACATTCCAGTACTGAGTGTGGATCTAGCGGTGCATAAATTGCCAATGTACCCTAATTTTCCTTCGGTACAGCAGAAGTAGAGGAAGTTTAAGACTGATATTAGTGATAAGATCAAAGAAGAAATCACAAAACAGCTGAAAGCGGGAGTAATCAGAGTGGTACAATATACCACATGGCTGGCCAACATGGTTCCCGTGCCAAAGAAATATGGGAAAACCCAGGTGTGTGTATACTACCGAGATTTGAATAGGTCAAGTCCCAAAGACAATTTCCCTTTGCCCAACATCCACATCCTTGTTGATAACTACGCCAAACATGAGATACAGTCCTTCGTAGATTGTTACGCAGGATATCACCATGTGTTGATGGATGAAGAAGATGCCGAGAAGCCAACCTTCACTACACCCTGGGGCACTTACTGTTATCGGGTTATGCCGTTTGGTCTGAAGAATGCCATAGCAACCTATATGAGAGCCATGACTGGAATCTTTCATGATATGATACACCAGGAGATAGAGGTGCATGTGGACGACGTGATCATCAAGTCCATAACCCAGGCTGTGCAAGTATGATTTCAAGCTGAATCTGGCTAAATGTGCCTTCGCAGTCCCATTAGGATAACTTCTGGGCTACATAGCTAGCAGGAGAGGTATCGAGTTAGATCCAACAAAGATAAAGGTTATCTGAGATCTACCTCCTCCAAGAACTAAGAAAGGCGTGATGAATCTACTAGTTAGGATAAACTATATCAACTGACTACCACATGTGAGCCCATATTCAAGCTATTGAAGAAAGATGCATTAATCAAATGGACAACTGAGTGAAAAGAGACCTTCGACTAGATCAAGGAATATTTGTCAAATCCTTTAGTTTTGGTACCACCGGCGCTAGAGAGACCTCTTTTCTTGTATCTAACGGTCTTTGAAAATTCTTTTGGCTGTGTCCTCAGGTAGAACAATGTAACTGGAAAATAAGAGCAGGCGATCTATTACTTGAGCAAGAAGTTCACCAATTATGAAGTTAAATACACTTTGTTGGAGAGAACGCGTTGTTCTTTGACATGGGTAGCTCAAAAGTTGAGGCATTATCTTCAAGCCCACACTACCTACCTCATAACCACGTTGGATTCTTTGAAGTACATATTCCAAAAACTGATGCCTACTGAGAGACTAGCAAAATGGCAAATCTTGCTTACTGAATTTGACATAATCTATGTCACTTGCACGAAAATGGAAGCTCAGGCATTGCCAGATCATTTGGCTGAAAACGTGGTTGATGAAAAATACTAATCGTTGAGCACATACATTCCAGATGAAGAGGTAAACGCAATACAAGTACTCCCTGAGGACACTCATGCTTGGAAAATGTTCTTCGATGGGGCAGTAAATGCCAAAGGTGTAGGGATTGGGGCAATCTTGATCTCACCCGTCGGCCAGCACTATCCGGCTACAGCCAGGCTCCGATGTTTCTGCACGAACAATACTGCTGAGTATGAAGCCTGCATCATGGGCATGAATATGGCAATCGACCAAGATGTTAAAGATTTATTGATCATGGGGGACTCAGATTTGATTATCCGAAAAGCTCAAGGAGAATGGGAACCCAAGATGATAAGCTTATTCCCTATCGGCAGCAATTGGAAGATCTCAGCAAACGCTTCAAGTCAGTAGAGTTCTGGTACATCCCTCGGTGTCACAATGAACTAGCTGATGCACTTGCTACCTTAGCTTCGATGTTACCTTACCGAGGAAATTCCCGCATCGATCCCTTGTAAATCCAAATCAGGGAAAGACATGGTTACTGTAATGCAGTCAAAGCAGGACAAAATATCCAGCTATGGTACCATGACATTAAGAGGTTTTTGAAAATGCAAGAATACCCTGAAAATTCAACTGGAAACCAAAAGAGAACCATTAGGCGGCATGCGAGTGGTTTCTTTTTTAGTGGTGAGGTCGTTTATAAAAGAATCCCGGATATCAACTTGTTAAGATGTGTTGACGGCGAGGAAGCTCGATGAATCATGCATGAAGTGCACACAGGAGTGTGCAGACCTCATGTGAACGGGTATGTTCTGGTAAAGAAAATCTTTCGAACCGAGTATTATTGGATAACTACGGAGAAAGACTTCTTCAGCTTTGTCTAGAAACGTCATCAGTGTCAGGTGCACAGTGATCTGATTCATGCGCCTCCAACAGAATTACATCCTATGTCAGCATCTTGGCCTTTTGTCACCTGGGGCATGGAAGTTATTGGTCTGATTGAGCCGAAATCTTCAAATGGGAATAGATTTATATTGGTTTATATCGATCACTTTACGAAGTGGGTTGAGACTATCACTCTCAAAACAATCACTAAAGAAGCTGTAGTGGATTTTGTACACTCGAACCTTATCTTTCGTTTTGGTATTCCTGCAACCATCATCACAGATAATGGTGCAAACCTGAATAGTCATTTGAAGGAGGAAGTATTCGAACAATTCAAAATAACATATAGGAACTCTACTTCTTATCGGCCAAAGCCAATGGCGTTGTAGAAGCAGCAAATAAGAACATCAAAAAGATTTTGAGGAAGACGATCCAAAGCTTTAGACAGTGTCATGAACAGTTGCCTTTTGCTTTACTGAGATATCTCAGCATAGTTTGCACATCGGTAGGAGAAACCCCATACTTGTTGGTCTATGGAACTGAAGCTATGATACAGGCAGAGGTAGAAATTCCTTCGCTCTGGACAATTGTTGAAGTAGAGATTAAGGATAGTGAATAGGTCAAAACTCGTTTGGACTAGTTGATTTTGATTGATGAAAAATAGATGGCCGCAGTTTGTCACGTGCAGTTGTATCAACAAAGAATGGCCCGTGCCTATAACAAGAAAGTACGGCCTAGGAAATTTGAAGTAGGGAAATTGGTGTTAAGGCGTATTCTTCCTCATCATCAGGAAGAAAAAGAAAATTTTTCTCCTAACTAGAAGGGTCCATATATCAGTAGAAAAATACTACCGAGAGAAGCATTATACTTGGGTGACATCGAAGGAAAAGATCCCGAAGTAGTTATGAATGCGGATGCAGTAAAAAGGTATTATGTCTAAGCTTGCTCCAATGATGTCTTTGTGCAGTTAAGATGATGAAGGCTTTCATTCCCGCTACCCAAACACTATCAACCCTTTGTATACCCTTTGAGTCGGTTACTTTTCCTTAGCTACCCTCTTTGGAATCCGGAAGTACCGTTGAAGAAAAAAAGAAAGAAAAGTGAAAAAAAAGATGAAAAAAACTAAAAAAGAATAATTTATTTGAACTAAGCTTGACTTGATTCAGAGAGGATACGTAGGCAGCCTCTTCCTCGGGTTCAGTCACACCAAAAAAAAAATCCAAACTTTCCCCGAAAGTGAAACTGGGGCAGATATTATAATGGTTTGGCCATGAATCCACCGAATGGTTCTAAAGTTGTAATTCTGTCCAAATTATTTTTACCCAAACCATGGTATAAGTCCTTCTTATCAATTGTCAAAGGCGGGGAAACTGAAAAACGTCATTGTTAAATCCGATGCATTCTGAATTGAGAGAAATACAATGAGAGTCTTATCAGTGAAAACCTTCATGCACCATTAGGCGACGGGAGTAGAGAAATTAAAAATGAGAGAGCCCGTTTGGTGAAAACTCGCAAAGAGCACCATCGAGCGACAGTGAGAAGAGAAATGGCAGAGGTCAATTGGCGAAACCCCGCAAATGGCACCGTTTGCCAAAAATAAGACATCACCCGTCTCTGAAAGAGTACTTGCAAGGTTCCCTGGTTTTGAAATGCAAAGAAATGAGTGTACAAGGAGTTGGAAAGATAGTACGGGTCGAGAATCCAGTCCAAGAAGCATGTCATGTCAGTTTGAAGCCAGGAGGTACCCCAAATAAGTCTTCTTTTTCCCCGAAAGGGACGCTTCTACTTAAACTCATTTTGGTGCCCTTTGTTTACTTTTCCTTGAATCTCTTTCGGCTTAACTCTGATTCAGAAAATGTTATAAAGAAAAGGTTACTAGTTGTTACAGGGATCTCCCTCGCAAAAGATAAACAAAAGGACCCAGCTTCAGTGGATGTTTTAAGCCAATCCTGGCTGGCCCAAAATATTTAAAAAAAAAAGACAGTCAAAGACAAAGGTCTGGGAAGCAGAAAAAGTGAAAATTCATCTCCCTACGCGGGCGAGCCATTATGAAATCCTGAAAGTTGAGTCTTATTGGTTGGAAAGGGATTCATCCCCAAAACCCGCAAGCAACAAAAATTCTCAAGGGACATGATGCTGGGATAGATCATAAAGGCAACAAAACCATTTGTCGTTTCAAACTAAAAAATTGTTCATTATTGAAACGTGAAACAGGTGTAATTTAGGCAACCATGCAAGAAGTAGGTGCGACCCAAAGGGAAAAGAAATGTACAAGCACTGAAACAGCTCTACAGCAAGGAGCCGATCAAAGGGAAGCCCCCCCCCCCCCCCACGAATTCTTTCATGTGCTTAACTAAATAAATGAAAATACAAAAAAAGAAGAAGAAGGAATACGAAAGAAGAAAAGGGGTAAAAAATAAAAATCCCAAAAGAAAATTCATGGTAGCATAGGGCCCCGTTCCCTAGATATTCCGGCATAACCCAAGAAGCCTTTTTTTTCCAAATCTCGGCATAACCTGTGGATCTCCCTAGAATAACCCAAGGAGCTTTTTCTTTCCAAATCCCAGCATAACCCATGGATCTCCTTGCCATAAGCCAATGAGCTTTTTCTTCCCAAATCCCGGCATAACCCGAAGATCTCCCTTTCATAACCCAAAGAGGTTTTTTTTCAAATCTCGGCATAATCCGTGGATCTCTCTGGCATAATTCAAGGAGATATTTCTTTCCAGATCCCAGAATAACCCGTGGATCTTCTTGGTATAATCCAAGGAGCATTTTCTTTCAAAATCCTGGCATAACCTGTGGATCTCCCTGACATAACTCGTGGATCTCTCTGGCATAACCCAAGGAGATTTTTTTTTCAAATCTTGGCATAACTCGTGGATATCCCCAGCATAACCCAAGGAGCTTTTCTTTCCAAATCCCAGCATAATCTCCATGGCAAAACCCAAGGAGCCTTTTCTTTCGAAAATCCCGACCTAACCCGCGGATCTCCTTGGCATAAACCAAGGAGCATTTTTCTTCCCAAATTCCAGCATAACCTGTGGATCTCCATGGCATAACCCAACGATATTTTGCTTTCTAAATCCCGGCATAAACCGTGGATCTCCCTGGCATAACCCAAGGATCCTTTTCTTTCCAAAATCCCAGCATAACACGTGGATATCCCTGGCATAACCGAAAGAGTGTTTTCTTTTCAAATCTCGGCATAACCGTGGATCTCCCTAGCATAACCCAATGAGCGTTTTATTTCTAAATCCCGGCATAACCCATGGATCTCCCTAGCATAACCCAAGGAGCTTTTTCTCTCCAAATCCTGGCATAACTTGTGGATCACCCTATCATAACCGAAGGAGCCTTTTTCTTTCCGTCATAACCTAAGGAGCCCTTTTTCTTTTTCCGGAATAACCCGATCATTTTGTATAATAATCTAGATTCATTCTGAAGGATTCAAAATCCTAATTTGATGGCTTATATATGGTCACAACTAACTCACGAAATTTTGCTAGTGAAATCTGGGGCAGAAAATTTTGTTCGTTCATTTGTTTTGGTATCTTATGCAGGTTTGATGTTGAGGCACAGGGTTTGTGATGACCTACGGAATGAGTTTTAATCTAGAATAGAGAAAAGAAGAAAATAACAAAAAGAAATGAACTCAAATATTGAAGCAAACAAAGGTGTGGATTGCTCAAAAACCTGATTGAAGTCACAAGCTCTGCCAATCCTGTTTTGACTCAATCTGCAGAAAGAAACAAAAACCTACAACTTGCGAGCACCAAGATCCATATCAGAGTCCACAAAAAATTAGCTAATACTCAAGATCAAGCCTCAAGAAACTATAGATAGGAATCTTGTTACTCAGAGTTGATTGCATAGATAGCTTAGCTTTGATTTTCTTTCGGTGTAATAAGGAGGTCAGCAAGCAGTAGCAAATAACAACAACAATGAAATCACTGCTCCTGATAGTCCCGGCTACTAAAATATTTCAGAACTACACTGACCTGATTCCTTTATAGTCAAGGATATGTAGGCAATATTTGAAGCAGGGTTCGGTCAGACAGTTTTCAAAATGCTTCTCACGGAGTGCCGAGCAGGCCAAAATCTCTAGTAGGTGCTCATTTATCTTTGCCCAATAACCCTTCGTGTCTTCGAGCAAAGAGGGGCAGCTGTGAGCACGTGACTTTGGCCACGCTTAAATTACTCCAATAAAAATCCTGAAAATTAGGAATTTTCTTTTATTATTTGAATTTTCGGAATTAATTATATGATTTTGTGTCTTGTTTGCATTATTAGTGTGTATTTAATTGATATAATTCCAAAAATAGAAAATAGTACGCATTTTAATATTACAAAAAATAAAGAAAATAACAAAAATGGTTCTTTGCATTTCTACTCTCAATTTTTAGAATTTGTCTTAAGTTTTCTTTCAAATTAGAAATTAGTTAATTCTGAAATTTTAACTAGTATAATTTTAGAGTCAATTTGGGTCTTTTATTTTTATTATACATTTAATAAAATTAGAAAATAATAAAAAAGGGGGAGAAAAGGAACTGAAATGAAAATGAATTGTAACTAAATGAAAGAATTGAAATAAACAATTAAAATGAGAAAAAGGAGAAGCTGGCCTATCACATTTTTGGGCCAATATTACCAGCCCAATGCCCCAAAAGTCGTTGCCTAGACCAGCCTAAGTCATCACAATCTGGTCCAGTTCCCCACTGCAAACACGACATCATTTTAAACTAATCAATCATATCCGTATATTTCCCATGATCAAACGGTTAATAAAAATGTCCAAAAATCAATCACTAACCCTAGAACAACTCGTACCCTTGTTCCTCCACCATCCATTGCCGGCCAGAAATCGCCTCCGCCGGCGGCGATGCTCCAAACTTCACCAAAACTACACCCTAGGCTCCTTTCCTCCTCTTATTCCAATACTGGCCTCAATTTCACTCAATCATAACCGAATTGCTCGAATATTAGATCAAAATTCCGGACAGAACGCAAAGTCACCCAAATCTCACTAAATTTACACCCCATACTCCCCTAATCTTCCACATCTCTAATCCCCCATTAGATTTCCCTGAATATCACCAGAACATTTCGAATATTAAATCGAATTTTGACCGAAAGCCCTAATTCCATAAAAGTTGGAGACTCTTCAATTTTAGGCTATAATAGCTCTTAATCATGTGTTTTCTCATGAAAACACATGATTAAGGACAGTTGTGACCCAAAAGTGCTAAGGAAAACTTATCAATTTCAAGGTCGAACCACTCTGGTGAGTTCTATTCTTTTGCTTTGTTTAATCTTTTTCTTTTTTTGTTTTTATTGATTAATTTCTAGTTTAATCTTCGTTTTTAACTTTTGTCAATTCTGTTTTAATTCCGTGTTCTGATTACTTTTTTATTCTAGTTCGTTTTGATTTTCGATTTTAGTTTGATTATTAGATTAGAATTTGTTCTGTTTTAATTCAATATTGGTTCTGTTCTTGACATTGTTCTAGTTTTAGTCTAATTCTCTTTTAAACATTAGTTCAATCCTTTGCTTTAATAGTTTTTAATTGACTTTGTGTGGGCTTGAATTATTTTAATTTGTGGTTTAGTGTAGTTCAGTATCGTTAATCAGCATTCTCTTTAATTTAGTAGTTAGGCTTAATTAGTTTAACTTTAGTTTAGGTTTTTTAGTTATACCTGATAATTTCAAATTAGAATTAAAGAGCCTGGGATTTCAGTTAGGCTAACTCAGTAATTTTAGGGTGAAAGTGAGGGTAGCTTAGGTATTCTCCAAGTAGATGACAATACTAGAATTTCCCAGAACCTTCTAGGGTAGGGCTTTAGTTTAGATTTCAGTAAATTTAGTAGTTTCAAAGGTTTTTAAAAAAAAACGGGAAGCAATCAGAGTTTGAAGCTAGTGATTAGACTCAAATGCTAATGCATAGGAAGTGGTAAATTTATAATTAACACAGGAATTTCAGTTTAGCTTCGACATGTTCGGTTCTGAGATCAAATATAGCATTAATATTGTCAAGGTTGTTGCTAAATTTGATATTCAATTCAGTTAGCAACCATTCTAGCTTAATAATAGCCTCTGAAACGATGAAGGTTTAGGCACAATTTGGATATAGAAGTTGATTTTAATAAATAATTTTTGTTAATTTAAAATGTAATTACATTGTTTCTTTGCTATGAAAGGTCAGGGAGTACAATATGACTTTGGTCGAGTAATTATGAAATTTAGTTTAGGTGGTTTGGTTGAGGCCTGCCATAATTACGGGTCAGCAGCCCAGTGACGATATACTTGGACCTCAGTGCTATTAAGGCACGGTCTAGGTCTATTTAAATCTCCCTGTTCTTTGGGCTGACTTCTGAAGCCCAAACACTTTCATATTTTTAACTGATTGGATATGTTAAATTAACTAAGGCCTTCTCTTCCTTTTTAGAGACAATTGAATACAAAACCATAGGTTGCTTTAGGATGCCCTTTAAAATAAAAATGAGGCGAGCCCCGCCAAATGAAATGCATAAATTGCGGGGCCCTCTTTAAATGTTCTCATTTAAAATATTTAGAATTTGAGACGTTTCGTTTCGTGAATTTTACGGCCTCTCGCAAAGTTAACAATACGCTAGTCGCTTTAGGGCCGTCATTTAACAATATTACCTTCATAAAATTGGTGCGCATTTATGTGACCTAAATCCAAATCTCAACGAAGTCGAAATATGCCAACCGGGTGCATTTATGTGATATGATTCAAGACGCGTTTTCACGATGTTGCAATTTTTTTTAAATAATAATAAAAACGGTTTAATGTTAAAAAAACACATAAGTTACAACATGTTTTAAAATCAGATATGTAGCCATTTATCATAGTTTAAGCGATTGTGCTAGGACCACGGGATCTGGTGGTGCCTAAAACATTCCCTCGCGTCAACGAAATTCCTTACTTAGAACTTTTGGTTCGCAGACTCCAATTGGGAAGTCAACAATTTTCCTCGATTTAGGATTCAAGATAAACCAGTGACTTGGGACACCAAAAGCCAAACATTTCCCAAGTGATGACTCTAATTGAATAAATAATCTCGATTCGAATAATATCACTTAAAATAGAAAAACTCCCTTGTACATTTATCCTTCGGGGTAAGTGTGACATTGTTAATATAAAAGGGCCCTCTTTTGTAAAAAACCTTGTGCATACTTAAGACGCGATCTATTAAAGAATTTTTTTAACGCAAGTATAAGCTCGAAAACTTAAAGAGAAAAGAGGGTTAATATGCAACGAAATAATATTTATGTCAACATCCTGAAAATAGAGAAGAGAAAACTTCCAAACACAACTTAGAATCAAAAATAAAAAAGTTTCAACAGACACCAACACATGTCACTTCTAACACAAAGGGCAAAAACTAAGGAGCATTATTAACGGGGGTAGAGGGATCAACTTGAGAAGACGAAGGTTGGGCATCTTCTTCACAAAGAGTAAGTCCATCTCCATTACCTTTCGAACTTTCATCCTCGAGTGCTGAGAAGCTTTGACATTACTGATTTCTCAATTGCTTCCTTAGCTTTCACAATTTCAATATTAAGGTCAAAATCTCATGGTTAGCCTCGGTCAAATTCTCTAGACGATTATTCAAAAATGCCCAGCTAACATCAAGTGTTAACTTGTCTTTAAGAGCTTCATAATCTTTCTCCAAGTGCTCTATCTCAACCCTCAAGTCTTCTTTCTCAACTTCCTAAGCTTCATAGGATGCCTTCAAAGGTTCAAGAGAACACTCAAGGAATTGAATCTTATCAGAAAAGGCATGGAGATCCTCTTGAGCTTGGGTGAGCGTCTACACCAAATCACCTACGTACACTTCCTACTAATTTAGAAGTTCTTTCAAGCTTCTAATTTATTCGGTTGCCTTTGAGTGTTGTTCAGCAAAGAAAGATTCCAATCTATCCTTATCCTTTTTAACTTTATTGAAAGAAGCCTTCCAACCGCTAATTCAGCGGCGGTTATCCTCAGTTGTTTCTCTAAAGCTCTTTTTGCCTCAGCAAAAATATCTTTTTCAAGTTGAAGGATTTCAAATTTTTCCTTCCAATTCTCTGCTTCCGTGCATAGCTAAATCACTTGTTAATCAGTCCAATATATCCTCATCATGAACTTTGTACATGTTAAATTGATATGTGGTAAGATAAAGGAGAAGAATTATAAATATGATAGAAAAGGAAGAAATATAAAACGAATGGGGACACATCTTGATGCGCAGAATGAACAATGTCATTCATTAAGGTCAAAGAGTTGTGGGATTAAAGATTTTTCCTTTCCATGGGGACATTCAATGGTTCAACCAAACATCATCTTGGCCTAATTTCTTTAGCAGATTCCCACCATTGGGGACTTTAATCAAAACTTTCTTCATGTCTTGTCTTCTGCTAAAGGGTTCAGCTTCTTGACGAGAAGCAGTGGCAGGAACAATAACATCGGCGACTGTAGGTAAGCGAGAATAAGAAATGGGAGGAATAGAAGCAGTAATAACTGGGGTCATTGGAAGGTGGAAAGTGGTGGCTCTTCATAAACGGGCAAAAAGTCTGTCAATGGGACTTGAGGGGGATTACTAGAATGGTTACTATCTTCATTAGAGATGTCCAAATGGACACTGTATGACTCGTCAACAAGACTAAAAGGCGTGGAGTGTGAAGGTAGTTCTCATGAAACAGTGTCTTCATCATCTAAAGCCATGCGTCTTCTGACTTGTGGCTTCCATACTAAGGAACCTTCTTTATTATCGTCTTCTTCGAAATCACATGCGTCACCATTCTTTAGCTTAGAAGAAGATACATTCAGAATTTGTTCCTGTGCATAGCTAACAAAAAGCCTAGCAGAAGGAATAGAAGCAGGGCTGATGTCACAAATGGCAAATCCTAAAAACGGCAAATCTAAAAGCGATCAAAGAAGAAAAAAACAAAGGGAAAGAAAACCATGAAAATAAAATATGTCATGGATTTTCACTTTCTATCCAAAATTTTTAGAAAGAAATTTTCATAATCTCTAGTCCATGGGAGCAGTCAATATTTCTTATACCCAATCACGAAAGTGAGGAATTTCTTGGAAAAACTTTCATAGTTGCTAAAAAATAAACATAAATGTACGTGAGAATACGTGAAATATTAAGAAAAGTAAATAAATAGAGAAAAATACTCACCTGCAAAGTTCCACTTCATAGGAAAGGGCATATTCTCATCACCTACTAAGTCACGAGTAAGAACATCTACAAACCGGGCATACCGTCCACGGTCACAGTCATCAGGGTTGACTAAAACTACTCTCTTACATTTTTTCCACAAGAGAGAAAACACACTTGCGATATATTTTTTGGGAGTACAGGTGGAGTAAGTGACTAAGAGTAAAAAAACGGAGATCAAACTTCAAACATAATGAAGGCAAGATACTGCCCTCCACACGATTGGACCTATTTGGCCAAGGCAGAAATTGAAGTAACAGAAAAATTCAATGACTACAAGTTCAATATGGGGGGTTAAACACTAAAGTAAAATGGTAGGTATAAACAAAAAATAACATTCATGATTAAAGTTAATTCTATCATCAATACTAGGGGTCATCACTGGAAAATCTTGTTTCTGGTTGAACTCATGATGGACCAAGGAAATGAGGCCAGAAGTGATCAAACTAGGGTAATGATCAGTAGGATTAAGTGATGCCATGGAAGAAACCTGTGTTCTCATGGCTTCACAGTCTAATATGAAAGAAAATTCATGAGGAACGATCTCAGATACAATGGGTTCTCGCAAAGGTTTATTGTGATCTCTACATCTAGAGAAAGATCTAGAGGTTATGGAAGTTCTATGTCTAGAGGAGAAAGATTTAGCTGTATCCGTCTAAGAAGGGGTAGATCTACGGGTGGATAAAGAACCTATGATACGAAGCCTGCCACCTCTTATACTTCTAGTTATGGGGAAAAGGCGGGGAGGGGAAGTTCATCAATAATCACTACATTTACGGGTTCCGATGATGAAGAAGGGTTTGAAGAATGAGAAGACATCTTTAAGGGTGAAAACACAGAGAAATGAGAAAGTTCGAATATGGATCCAAGAGAGTAGAGGAGGTTTTGAAAAGTTGTGCTTGATATTGTTTTTATAGGAAAAACAAAAAACCATCATTCAGAAACCGTTATTATGAAATGTCATCATAGAACCTTCACTTCGCAAATGATCCAACCGCAGCAATCCCTAAAAAAGGCTCTGAAAATTACATAATCAATTAAAATGATACACGTGTCCTGTGCATTAAATCGACAAGACATACGTCCTATCATTTTTCTAGAAAGAAGTTTGATAGTTAGGAAGAGGCGGCAAGACATTCCCTCCATAAATGAACTTATCACTTCCCAAATATTCAATTGAGAATATTCAGAAAGTTAGGGGATTATCTATATTGGTGGAAAAAAGGTATGCTATGTGGACCAACAGCAAGGTGACAAGTGGCACTTATAATTGGGTCAATAAAGAAAGAAAAAAAAATACAAATAATAACTACTGTATTATATCAGTGAAGATACCGGATCTGACAGTTAGAAAAGAGAAAATACGCATGCGATGTATGAAGACGGCAAAAAGGGAAGATTCATTAATCGGTTGTAAATATGAAAGGGGAATCAATAGTAACTTTGATTACGTGTGAAGCTTTATTATAACCATAACCGATAAAAGTAAATTTGCCAACGGACAATCAAGGCAATTAATGCAATTAACGAACCATAATTGAGTAGGAAAACCGTAACAACTTTGTATCCTTATATAAGAACACATACCTTACTTTGTACAATCATCTGATTATCTCTAAATATAGGCAATCAGTCGTTTATTTTATTTGATTCAAGATTCCAATATGCAATTCTGGAGAGATTAGCAATCAACAATTCTTTCCTTTAGTTATTATTTCAATTATTTACTTTATTTTTGTATTACCAAAAAAGTGAAATAATTTTGGTTATAAGTAATCCGATATTTCTTAATATTAGCTTTGACCATAAAAATTATTTTTGGGTTAAGCAATTTTACTGTACATTATGAAATCATGGGTAACGACCATCCAAACGGGCCCTAAAACAAAAAAGGAAAAATGACGAACGATGTCGTCCTGCAGTGGATAACAATTGTAGTGGAAATTTCAGCCGAGCAAAGACATCACGAAATGATTCTTTTACTTTGTCAGTATCAGTTAGTTTCATATGAAACTTCATCATAGTCTATAAACAAACACACTTTTTTATTGAGTTATGGCCGACAAACTTGGATCAATTATTCTTCATAGTGCTTGTTTTCTCTTGCTAGCTGATATTATACTTGGTTTTTAAGCTTTGTGTTATCTGTACGTGGCAAAATCATATTTGTTGAAAACAAAATATGAAAGTTTAGTCCCAAGATATATCTTATTAGCTATGTGGACGAAGTTTGCACATTAAAAGTTAACGAGGAAAAAAGCAACATATAATGAAATATTTTTAATGGTGCGAGAATTTCGGGAAAGAATTATATAGGCTAAATTTAAAACGGATTAATATTACATTATATTAAAAGTACTTTCGGCTGACTTAGTTGAACAAATATGTTATTAGTTAACCGAATAACGGAACAAGTATGGAGATAATAGAGAGTAACTTTCAAGTTACGGCTCATGAAAAGCTAAGAAACAAGTCCAACAAAGTGATGGTGAAGAACGGGTCGGTTTACTGCCTTTGCCCATTACAAGTAGTTTCTCTATTTGTCCGTAGTTTGGAGGCACACACAAGAATCAAGAGAAAGCTTGTGAGCTCGTGGCTATAAATACTCGTATCATGTGAACGATGCACTGTTATCCTATGTTAGCTCATGAATTTTCGTAAATGGATTATGTGGTACTTAGTTTCGAATGACAGATAATATATTAAGTATACAAACAAAATCCACATAAGATATATTGTTTAATCAAAAATTTGAATCTTTGATCAAAACTAGAAATAAAGAGAAATTCGGGTCATTGATAATTAAGAGACAAAAATAATAAAAGATTTTTTGAGAGCAGTAGTAAAGCAGTAAATAATTTTGTATTTAGTGATATCTCGATAGTATTTTTTGTCCTACAGATGATGAGACCTTCTCCTTCTATAGTTGATTCGAGGAGAGTGTGTAATACCTTTGTCTTAATGATGCAATTATGAGCAATAAATGACATTAACAGAAATGTTACTCGATCATTCTTATTAAATACAAATTCTCTAACGTATTTTGCATTTAACGTTGAATTTGGCCTCTTTTGCAAATTATCAGGTTCATTTCTTCAATTCCTTCTGATCTTCGGACTTTAAATGACTCGAACAGGTACGAGACTCGTGCCATTTGAGTAGCGACTCATGCCTTTTTTGAGTTTCTTTTCCCTCGTATCTGTTGCTTCCCGTGCCTCTTGACTGATTACCGTACTTTGACCATTTGACCATTCCACGTGTCACGACACGTCATCTTCAATATGTAAATTTAGTTTTTTCCCAATACAGATAGTTCCTTCACTTTTTATTTATTTATCAATTAAATATTTGGGAAGTGAATCTTCATTAAAAAGAGAATTTTTGCCATAATCAATGTTGTGACAAAACATACGCTTCAGTTGTTTTTTCTATTTAATGCACTACATACGTATCACTTTCCTATTAGCTCTACAATTTTGCAGCCTTTTTGCAAGGCTTCTTAAACTCCACTATTCACAAAGTGATAGTTGCCTTTATTATAGACTTTCCATCATTGCACTTCTTGGCCTTTGACGGTTGCTATTACATACAAATTTAACTCTTTTTCCCTTGTCTTCTTATTCATAAACCTTTATCAAGTATTTTACTCTTTACTTCTATTCACTTCTCCCTTAGTTCACCTCTTTCTACTATGTCATCTTCAAGCCCGAACCCTAGAAAAGTTTCAATTCTTGACAATTTACCCAATGCACATGTTAGACAAAGAAGGGGTAGAGGAGGCAGACTTCGTAGCCTAGGGTCTGTTCGCGCTGGTAGTTCTGGTTCCATCACACCTTCTTCTAGTTCTGGCCTTGTTACCAGAGGTTATTTCACTCGAAAATCCTTTTGTAAAGGCAAAGAACTTTCTGAGCCTCTTCAAAAACCTTTAGTTGAGGAAATAGTTCCAAATGACCTATCCTTTGAGCATGATAGAGAATCTCTTTGTGAACAAGTTGCTCATTTAGATAGAGTTGACACCTATCCCTCTCTAATTACTGAACTCTTGATTTCCATTGTTCGAAAAGATTGTCATTGGAGAAGTGACCTTCGTATAGTAGTCCCTAATCCAAACCAGAGAATATCTTCTTATAGGATTGGATTTTCTTTTGTTTATATTTATCCCTTTACTTTGGGATTTATTCCTGCTATCGACTCAGTTATACTTGATTTCTGTCATTCTCAAAATTTGTTTACGATAAATTGGCCCCCTTGTATGGAGAGCAATGGTTTGTTTAAGGTATTTATCTGTCAAAGCTTATTTTTACTTTACCTTTCCCCTTATTATTCATCTTTACCTACCCCAAGCTATTTCGCAATGGTGTTTTTACCTTAACTGCAAGAAGTAAAAGGATCTTGGTAAGCCCTGAAGGTGATAAATATCGTGGCAGGTACACCCGTTATGTTGCGGTACCCACAGTTGGTTTGGTGGGTGAAACAAATATTTCCTTTCTTGAAAAATAGAACCTTGCACGTAGGTATTTTTTCCTTACCGTACCTATTTTTAAGAATTTTAACTCCTCTAATTTCATTTTTTGTTGCTTTTCTATAGCAACCACGGGAGACGTGGAACCCGTTCTTAATTTTTGTGGTTGGGTAGATGCTATTTTGAAAGTCGTGCCTATGAAAACACGAACGTGGAAGTCCATTTCCAATCTAAGTGGATGGAAAGCGAAAACTCACGGTATGCATATCTTATGCTTTTCCGTATGTTAAAATTTTTCTCCTTTTTTTAAAAAAAAATTTTGTACCCTTCTTTTTGTCAGGATTTGTTATTTGAGTAATGACAGCTAAAGTGGCTATGCCCTTCGAGCCTCTTCTGGAACTCCCCTCTCTTTGGAAAGAAATCAGGCTACATTGTCAAAGAGAAAAATTATGGAAGAAGATTCCGAGGAAGGTGAAGATGAAGAAAATTCTTTGGTGGCTAGGCCAAGAGCTAGAAGACGCATCATATCTGAAGATGAGGCTGAATTTTCTCCTGCCCGTGCTTCTCTTAACGAACTTGTTAATCTTATTTCCGATGAACAGACCCTCCCCCAGGACACTCAAAGTTCTTGCTAATAATAGCCTCCTAAGGAAATCTGTTGGAGCAGATGTCTGGCTCGAGCCTTTAATTGGAGATATTGAAAAGAAGAAAATGAACAGCCACAACTGCTTAACTTTGATGAATGACATAGTTCATTCTACTTTAATGGTATTTTTCCTTTATTCACTTAAAAAAAATTTTACTTCTAGATTCTTACTTTCATTTTACCATTGCAGGCTAACCTTATTAGCATAGAATTGATGGGAAGAATTTGACTTCTAGAAAAGAAGGCCCGTGAGTATGAAAAATCTATCCTCGAGGCTGAGAGAACAACTAAGGGAGCCCAGGTAGAAGCAGATAATTAGAAGGAGCAATTTGAAAATCCTCAAGGAACTATAGAAGAATTGCAAGAGAGTAGAGATCACCTGAAGCAGCAGAAGCGAGCACTGACCTCTGAATTAGCGGTTGCCAAGGCTTCTTCGAGCCAATTTTAGAAGGATAAGGATCACCTTGAGTGTTCCTTTTCAAATAAGTTGTCAAAGTGTGAAGAGATCATAGAACTTAGGGCACTTCTAAGCAAAAAAGAAGAATATGCAGGAGAATTTGCTTGACTCAAGCCCAAGCTGATTAAAGAACCTCTTCTGATAAGGTACGTGCTTTAGAGAGTTCTCATGCCTCCCTTCGTGCTTCTATTGATTCAACCTTAGCTAAAAACCAAGAGCTAAAGAAGGAGCTTGCTGTGTGGAAGAAAGATTATGAAACTCTCGAAGATAAGTTAGACTTGGAAGTGAGTTGGGCTTTTCTGAACTCTCGTTGTGATGCTTTAACTGGGGTCAGTCAAGAAAACTTTGATTTGGAATTAGAGTTGGCCAAAGTTTTAGACGCTATTGAAAAGACTCAACAACCACTTGACTTTCCTTCTCCGGTGATTGAGACTCCCTTGGCCTATGGCCGAATCTCTTGAAGTTGAAAGTGTTGCAGCTCAAGTTCCCGAGGGTGAAACTTCCATGACTTAGTCAATAGAAACTGAAGCTATCATGACTCTTGCTGCCCTCGCTGATCCGATCACTTCAAGTCAAACTGACACCGCACTTGTTGCTTCTTCAGAAGTCGATACCATGCCTATGGTTGTTCCTAAAAACGAAGCTAATATCACAACTTCTGATGTTTCAGCACCTCAATGACCAGTTTATGTTTCTGAACTTGTTTTTTTCTTTTTGAATAGTGGTTTATCCCTTAGTTAATTTTTAAGGATTTTTGGAAAAATTCCCCAGTTATCATGATGGGGTACTTGTATAAATATTTTGTTGACTAAGTTTCTACTTAGTCTTTTTAATTATATTGTGAAGTTTTTTCAGTACTTCTATATGTTCTATTCTTGCCTTTTTCATTTCTTTAGGACTTAGAGAATAGTTTAGCATTTTTGTCCTTTGAAAATGCTTTATGATTATTCTCATGACTTATTAACATGAGGTTTATAAAAGAGGACCCTTTTATATTTATTGACACTTAATGAAGAAGACGTCCCAACTTCATAATGGCGTTATAATACGATAAAAAGAAATAAGAACACACATGTTTTGTTTGAAATAACTTTGACAAGTTTTTATTCATGAACTTTGACAAGTTGTTTGAATAATACATTATATGTGTTTGATATACATCAATAACTTTCTCGTAATTTTTTTTCTTGTAACAATTTTTTACAAAATAAAAATAAACCATACAAGGTTTCTTCTTATAACATGTTTTAGTACACAGTCATAACCCTATCTTTATATGTTATGAAGGGTTTAAGAGGTGACTGTTCTTTCTATGATGACAAAGATCTGTCTTTGCTTTAATGGGAATGAACACTATGATGAATGTCTTATATCTCCATTTATTTTGACAGGAAAGAACACTCTAAGCACTTGCTTTTTCACATGTATCTGTGTATACTGTGTAGTCCCCTAAGTGTTTGAGCGATGAAGTATGAAGCCCCGAGCACTTGTTTGTCTCTCTCAAATTTGAAATGGAAAAACATACGGGACTCGGAGGTGAGATTACAGATGAAGACACCTTAACCGGTTTGTATTTTCTTGTAACCATGTGCTGGGAATTTTAGAATATTCCATTTTGCCGTACAGGTTGTGACTCATCATTTGGTACGGGTTAGCATTTTGCCTAGCATCTAAAATCATTAGTAAAATTTTAACAATTCAAAGATAATATTTAACATGGCGATACCTGACCGTGGGTACTTTCTTAGAAGTAAAATCTCTTCAGGTGAACAGCGTACCAATGTGAGAGTAGAATTTTCCCATACATCGTCTCTAATTCATATGCTCCTTTCCCTGCAATTTCGCAAACTCTATAGGGTCCTTCCCATGTTAGACTTGGCTTTCCAGAATTTGTAGCTTTCGTAGATTGAAAACCCTTCTTAAGCACGAAGTCCCCAATTTTAAAGAATCTAAGATGTGCTTTCCGCTTATAGTGTCGTTCATTGACTTGCTTTTGTGCTGCCATCCTTATTAATGCAGCTTCTCTCATGCCTTCGATCAAATCAAGGTTCACCTGCATTTATTCATCATTTGATTCCTCCGTTGCCTGAACGTACCGTGTTCTCTATTCTCCTATTTCAACTGGAATTAAGGCTTCCACACCATAAACCATAGAAAATGGATTTTCTCCTGTGCTTGTCTTTGTCGTTATATGATAAGCCCATAAGACCTCAGGTAGTACCTCGGGCCAACTACCTTTTGAATCCTATAACCGTTTCTTTAAGTTATTGATAATGACCTTGTTTTTGGATTCTTCTTTCCCATTAACTACTAGATGGTACGGTGTGGATGTTATCTTTTTGATTTGCCGACTTTGAAAAAATTCTGTGATTTAGGCTCTTATGAATTGCGGTCCATTATCACACCTGATCTCCTTTAGTACTCAAAAGTGGCATATTATATTCCTCCAAATGAAGTCCTTGACTTCCTTTTCTCGTACCTGCTTAAATGCTCCTGCTTCTACCCACTTATTAAAATAATTAGTGATTACAAGTAGAAACTTTACATGACCTTTTCCTGTGGCAATGGACCCACAATATCCATCCCCGATTTCATAAAGGGCCATAGTGCTATACTGGATGTAGCAGCTCCGCTGGTCGATGCATATTATTACCATACCTTTTACATTTATCACATTTGGCTACGAAACATTCTGCTTCCTTCTCCATCTTAGGCCAGTAATAACCTGCCCTCATCAATGTTTTTACAAATGACCTTTCTCGTGTGTGATTCTCGTAATGTCCTTCGTGTATTTTCATTGACGTATTCTATTTGGGAAGGTCCGAGAGACCTTGCTGAAGGTTCACCAAACATTTTCTGATAAAGATTTCCTTGATGTAAACGATAACGAGCAGCTTTTTTGCAAAGTGCATGAGCTTTCCTTTTTTGCAAAGTGCATGAGATTAGTTAAAGCATCCGCCTCCACATTTTCATCTCTTGGGATCTGCATTACCTTCCATGTTCGAAATTGCTTTATTAGTTCCCATACATTTTCTGGTATTCTTGCATTCGTGTTTCACTAGCAGTATAAGTCCCAAACATTTGATTAACCACGAGTTGAAAATCACTCTTGATTATAACCTATGTTATGTCGAGTTCTCGTGCCAATTCTAGACCTGCAATCACAGTTTCGTACTATACTTCATTGTTATTTATATAATGACATTTTATAGCATGTCTAATGGTTTCACCCTTAGGTGGTATGAGAACTATCCCTAAGTCTGCACTTTTTACATTAGATGAACCATCGATAAATAAAATCCAAGTCCCCAGGTTTGTACCATTGAAAACTTGTAATTCTTTTTTTGCTTCTATTTGCATCCCTTGACTAAAATCAGCTACGAAATCAGCTAATACTTGATAATTTATAGCAGTCCTAGGTTGACAAGTGATTTCGTATTCACATAATTCTACAGCCCATTTTGCTAACAGTCCTGATAATTCATGTTTATGCAGAATGCTTCATTAGGGAAAAACAGTTACTACAGCAATGGGATAACATTGAAAGAAAGATCTTAATTTTCTAGATGCCATGATCAAAGCAACTGCTAACTTTTCTAGTTGCGGATACTGTGTTTCTGAAGTCTAACAAAGACTTTCATACATAATAGATAGGTGATTGTTTACCTTGGTCCTTGTGAGCACATGATTTTTGCCTTTACGGAAAGCATCCCAAAGGAGATCGAAAAATAAAACAAGCTACCTTTGGGTACAATTTTGGAGAATTTGCGAGAAATTTTGATAATTATTTAGTCTGTAAGTGTTCATCTTGTTGTGGTTAATTAAAAATCCAAAAAATATAGACGTTGCATACATTTAGGAATTAATTGTGCTTTTTTAGGAATTAATTAACCATAATTTGGTTAAAATAAAAATACAAAAAATATGCATTTTTGTGCTTTGTCGTTGTGTCATTTTATTTAAATGAGTAATTTGCGTTAATTGTTGTAGGTATTAATTAATAGGTGTGTAATTTCATTTCTTTTGATTTTTACAAAATTGTTTAGGATTTTATTTGAATTTGAATTTGGTTAAGTAAGAAAGAAGGGAAAGAGGCTAAAAATGCAAATAAAACCAGGCCCAAACACACCTAACCCAGTCCAAAGACTAGGTCTCTGAGACCGTAACCAAATGACGTTGTTTTGAACCCCTCAATCATGAGTCGTTGATCAAGTCAAATGAACGGCCCAGATCAGGCCCTTCACTAACTCAAACAACGTCGTATAAGGACAATTGATCTTAGCCGTTCATCTCATTTGATCAAACGATCCCGGGCCTCCCCCATAACCCAATCCATTTCGCCCCGAGTCAGCCTGGTCTCATAACAAGACCACACGGTATCGTTTCATTTAGACGAAAGATCCAGGCTGTTGACCATTTATGATCCAACGGCCAAGATTCAACTCCTCGTCCCATATATAAACCTCATCTCTTACCCCGCCCCCTATCCAAAGCACCCCCCGTCCATCATCTCTCTCAGAGACGAACCAAACACTTCCCAAAACCCTAGCAACCGCCACCCCTCCCTTTCGCCGTAAACCCGGCGGCCACGACACCGAGGACCACCAAAATAACACCCCTGAACCACCTAACTCCCCTCTACATGAATCCATCATTGGCTTGGCTCGAATTAACCTAAGTCATTTCGAATCTTCATTTGCAGATTCAAGCAAAACCCTAATCTATGCCAAACAACCCCAGATTCCTACCAGCTACCCCCCTAACCTCCCTCGTGACCAAGCCAAGCTTGGTTTGGTTCGAATCTAACCAGAAAGCTTCGAGCCCCAAATCGGACAGTACGAACCCAAAAAAACATAAAACATGGATTCTGGCTAATGAGTATAAGGGTTGCGGTTTAATAGACCTTAATCGAGGTGTTCTCAGTTGAGAACACTTCGATTAAAGTAAGTTCGACCTCAAAGAGGTCAAGCCGGTTCAAACCTGGGTCCTCTCTTTTCTTATGCTTTCAAGGTATTTTCTTCCTTTCTCTCTTATATGTGTTTTATTAACGTTTGTTTGCATGTTAGTTTAATTTGTGTGATTTTTCTATTATTTTTGTTGTAATTCTGTCCATCTCCATAAGACCTTTTATTTGGTCGATTCTGTCGTTTGTTTGTTTAATTATATGGTTGTGATGAGTTGTATGATTCAACCTATTTAGAGTAGTCTAGTAGTTAGTTCGTGTTAAGGTTCCCTGTTATGTCTAAAAAACTACTGAAGCCATTCGGCAACCCTTTTGTCTAGCTTATTTATCGATGGTTGGCTATCTATTGTAGTTTGTTAGTCGATTAAATAAGTGTCGTCAACCAAGGTTTACTGAAAACTAGAGAAGCATGAATTGTTTGTTACATGTATAACTTCCAACATGTCTCTCTTTTGTATCAATATGCCTTGTTCAATAGATTCAATCTTAGCATGTAGTTGCTATTACCTGTGTGATCAACTGGTTTGGAGTTGGTCAGGATTGGTTCCCAATGTGATAAACTTATACCATTTGATCAGAACCCCTTCTTTGATTAAGTTGAATCCTTGTTTGGACTTAAGATGAATTAGATATAGCTTTAGTAGTCTATTAATTTAACCTGAAATTAGTTTTAAGTCTAAGCTTATATAGAGGTAGTTTCAGACTAGTAAACATAGGGTTAGGGGGTTGAGTGAAGACCATGTGTTGTCAGGAACGCATAAAATTAATATTTAGGCTGCCCATATACTTTGGGATTAAAAAAATAAAATCAGTGGGTTTGCTAGTTGGAAATCAGAAATAAAATGGGGTTTTTAATAAAGAATTAAAAGCTGACATTTCTTTTAAATGCCTTTAGAGGTGGAAGATCAGAAACTTTAAGGGGTTAATAATAAAAGGGTAGAGGATTCACATGGGAAGGAATATACAGGCTGAAAATGAAAGTTCTGAATAAAAAAGGGGTTGTAGTTTGCATATAAATAGAAGCTAAAAAACAGTTTTAGGGGGACTTAAGGATTGAAGAGTGAGAGTTAGGCTGGTTTTTGAATCCGAAAGTTCAGTAATTTTTGAGTGTTTCTGTATTAGTGAAAAGAATAAAAATCAGAACTGTTCCGTTCCTATTTGCTTTCCGATTCACTGTGCATCCTTCCAGTAGTTTTATTTGAGTGTTTAGGTTTCAGTTTGGTATCTCTTGAGCACTAATAAATAATAATGACAATCAGTATTATTAAAAGCGGTAAAAGAGTCATAATTTGCAGTAAGTACATAATTGTTAAAATCAGATAAATAAGCCGAATATAACAATTGAGTGACCGTGCTAAAACCACGGAACTTGGGAATGCCCGACCCCTTCTCCCGGATTAACAGAATTCCTTATCTGGATGTCTGGTAAGCAGACTGTAATTTAGAGTCAATTCCTTTCATCGATTTGGGATTAAAACTGCTGACTTGGGACACCCTAAATCTCCCAAGTGGCCACTCCAAAATAAGTAAAAAAATACCGTTTTATTGTCCTTTAATTGGAAAAGACTCATGTACCCTAGCGGGGTGCGGAAAAGAAGGTGTGACAGCTCTGGCTATTCTGCTGGGGATAATATGACCTAGAACCACTGGTTCAGGGTTAGAAATTCGAGCTTATGATGAATTGTTATATTTTTAGCTTTATTATCTGATATTTCCATATGATACATGCTTAATGTGCAAAATGGTGTGTTGTTACCACTTTGATATTGTTTGACTGTATATATAAATTGTGCCAAACCCTTTCTCTTCTTACCTCCGGGGATGATGCTCACTGGTCTGAGACTCCCCATTATGTTAGTGTTACCTAATCAGAAAGAGGCTCGGATAGGATACAAAGCCGGACGATCCCGTGGCTCCTCGGTAAGTTGCCCCCTCATCGCTCGAGTTGTCCGCTCGGGTTAGCTAGGTCTAGAACAAAGACCAAGTTTGAAACATAGAATAACAAAACTTCATGCCAGATCGCTAGTAGGAAACGCTTATTTGCATCACGTTCCATTTGACTTATGGGGCTCAACACAAGGGTTGGGCACGTCTAGGAATAACAACTTGAAACAAAAAGACCATCGTGCTGCATCTTGTTTGTTTTGCGCATTTATTTTGCTTCGAACTTACATGTTGACCAGCTTGTAAAATCGGGAATCCTGAAAATTGTGAAAAAGGAGAGGAAAAATAGCAGAAAGATAACTACTCATTTTTTTCGAGGAAAACCATGTCCAAGTAGTGTCAAAACTCTGTCAAATATTGATTTTTTGAAAAAGAAGAAAATTGGGTGTTTTTACGTGAAGAAAAATAAATAAGTAATAGGTTCTTGTTTTAATTTAAATTAGTTTCGTTACCTGAACTATGCTGGTTTGTTTCTCACCGAATGTGAGATACGTAGGTAACCCTCACCGGGTCCAACCTCTCCTTTTGCAAAACTAGCCAAACAATATCAAGATTTTAAATTTCGTAATGAATAAGTCGGGTGATGTTGTTTTTCTCAAAATAGCCTAATGTTCCCGAAAGGGACGCCGAAAGGCTGACTTTGTATAAACAGCCACCTTTAGTCATTGTTTAGATTTTTGGCCGGTTGACCAACACAGGCTTAAAATCTTCGTCCCCGAGATGCTGAAAGGTCGTGTTTGCAATGTTGGGTCTCCTATTTTGAAGAAGAAGAATAAAAAAGAAAAGAAAATAGTCGTAAATAATTCGGTGATGTTGTTTTTGCCGGAAATAGCTGAATGTTCTCGAGAAGAACGACGGAAGGCTAACTTTGCATTAATAGCCACCTTTAATAATTATTTTATGATTTGGGTTGGCTAGCTAACGCAACATTAAAATATTCGTCTCTGAGGTGCTCAAAGGTCGTGTTCGCCAAACCGAATCTTTTTATTTTAATTTGAAAAAAAAAAGAATCTGTAGGCAAGTTAATGTTGTGATTTTTGGTCAAAATAAGTTGAGCCATCTTCGGCCGTGCATTGAACCGTTCTTGCCGAGACAGCCTTAGAGTATCTTTGAGTTGTCGAAAGGCTATTTTCGTAAAGGAACGGACAAGTTTGTAAAATAATACTTCCCGACCTCAAAATTCATATGAAATTGAGAATGGGCCATGTTTGAAAAACAGTTATTTGGTTGAAATTGGAAAATAGGGAAAGGAATCTGTTTGTTTGTTTTTGAATTTTTAATTCCTTGATTAGAGTATGCGGGTTCTTTGATTTTTGAATCCGTATGTCGTCCTTTCGTCAAATTTTGTTAGTTTGGTCATTTTTTAAAACCATAGTAATTAAAGTTGGTTTCATTATGAAAATTGAAAATTTCAAAAAAAAATGTTTTATTGTTGTTTACCTCTTATTGGCCCGAACTACGCAAGGTCTGATTTATGCAGGGTCATGATACGTAGGCAATCTCCATAAGATTCGACCATAACAAAAAAAGAAGGAAAAATGGAAAAGAAAACAGAAAAAGATGTTGTTAATAATGAGGACCAACTAAGTCCATTCTAACCTTTTTTGTTTTGAATCGCTAACGAAAGTTGGGGTGATCGGTTTGTGGTAAGCTGAAAGCACAAGATCCAGGAAATTTTGATTCAAGACAGTGACACCCAGAATATCACGCTGGATCCTTTACATACACATGATGATGCACACCTTGTGGGGATGATACCCGGTGACATGGGGTATGAGAATCCATTTGGGAATGTATTGACTAACGCTGAAGATCTTGAAGCAGATAGTCATCTTGGCAATATGGATGCGAAGCTCAAAATGTCGTACTTGTTAATTGGAAAGACGTTGCATGTCTGGGTCAGCTGAAGGGAGTGTTGGTAGTGGGCTCTGATTTTCCTTTTTGTTTTGTGGATCATTCAGGGGTTGTAATCCGGTTTCTTTTATTTTGTCCTTGTCAAAGGGTGAAACCTTATTTTCCGTAATTCAATGAAAAATGAAAAAAATTCTTCTTCACTTTTACATTAGATTAATTTTGTTTTCTTGTTTTCTCTTTCTGAACAGTTCCCTGTATATTGGTTCTAATGACATGGCATGCACGATGGATCTTCAACCCAGTCTAAATGAAAAATCAATATGATTATAAACTAATAATACAAGAAGTAGATTGATGATAAGAGTGGGTTAAAACCCGAATGGAGCGGTTGAGGCGGCCAACAATAACATAAAGAAGATATTCAGGAAAATGGTATAAGGGTCCAGGCAATGGCATGAAAAGCTACCATTTGCATTGTTGGGTAATCACACTACTGTTCCCACTTTAGTAGGTGCAACTCCTTATTTGTTGGTATACAGAACTGAAACAGGGATACCAGCGGAGGTTGAAAATCCGCCTCTCCGAATTATTGCTGAGGCTGAGAATTGATGATGATGCGTCAACGCCCGATTGGAACAGTTGAGCTTAATTGATAAAAAGAGATTGGCAGCAGTATGTCACGGCCAGTTGTATCAAAAGAGAATGGCAAGAGCAATAATAAGAATATGTATCCCAGGAAATTTAAAGTGGGGCAGCAAGTGTTGAAACGAATCCTGCCACATCAGGCTGAAGTAAAGGGCAAGTTCGCCCGAAACTGGCAAGGACAATGCATTGTGACGAGAGTATCATTCAATAGCATTTAATGTTTGAAAGATGTCGAGGGAATATGTATCGGCATGGCAATCAATTCTGACGCAGTCAAGAAGTATTTTGTATGATTTCTTTGATTATAATTGTTTGTTTGTTTGCACTTGGCATTGATCGGAGAATGAAATGACGGAGGTAATTTTTTCTACTATCCAAACAATTTAACCTTTGCTTTCCCCGTTTGATCCTTATTTAATCTTTCATACCGCTCTTTTGGAATCATTAATGAAAATGAAAAAAAATAATGAAAAAAAGGAGAGAAGAAAACAAGGAAAAAATAATTACAAAAAAAGAAGAGAAAAGTCACAAGAAAAACAAAGGAATCAAGTGAACTACGTTCGACCTGATTCCTCCAAGAGGATACATAGGCGCCTCACGGCTTGGTCGCAATGTGACAAAGTGTCACGAAAAATCAAAAGCCCCCCAAGAAAGAAAATTGGGCTAAACGTTATGTTTTTTTTTAAATTTTGGAAAAAGTTTGATTCCAAGAGTTGTAATCTCTTACCCATCAAGTTATTTTAAATTTTTTGATAACTTTTTCTTTTCTTTACCCACACAAAACCCAAATCATATGTCCAAGAAGACCTCCCTATCATTATCTTAGAGGTGCCAAGTCAGGCAGATGAAAGCCAAGGGTAATACACCGATCCCCGGCCGGATAAGGGTCATAAGCTGAAGAAATTGATAGGAAAAATAATGCTCAATAGAGAGAGTCTTATCGGTAACACTCCGATCCCCAGCTGAAAAATAAAATGAGAGAGTCTTATCGGTGAAAACCTTCACAGGCACCATAAGGCGACGTAAGCTAAGAGAAACAAAATGAGAGTCTTGTGGTGAAAACCTTCACAGGCACCATAAGGCGACGAGAGTTGAGAGAAAGGAGAGAGTCTTATTAGTGAAAATCCCTCTAAGGGCACTATGAGGCAACAAGATGCGATTGGCGGAAAGGATCCGCATATGGCAAAGAGTTGGGCATCTATTTATCCCCGGAAAATGAGGCCATCATAAAGATTGATTGATACAAATAGACTGGGTCGATTAATCCGGAATGCGCGATATGATCGTTGGGACCAGTCGTAACATCCAGATAAGTTCTTTCCTTTTCTTTTCCCCCAGCATTTGATCAGAAAGATTTTTCTCTTTTTCTATCTTTTCATTTCTTTGTCTAAAAGACTTTTTCTAGAAATTTGTTTTTGAGAAGGATTTTTCAGAGTTTACTACCAATTGTCAAATGGTACAAAGTGAAATGTGAAACAGGCCAAAGACAAGGAAATAAGAAAAAAAGGCGTTTGTTGCAAGACCAAATGGCAAACTGGCCTAGAAAGTTAAGGGAAATATGGAGAAAACTGGAAAGCAACGGTTGAAGAACTTATGGATCAAGTTCCAAGAGGATCCCCAGCATAACTTTGATAGATCATTGACCAAGTTCCAAGGTGGTCAGACAACACATAAAAGGGGAAGGAGAAAAGGAGAATTCATCCGTAGCAAAATAACCCGAACAGTCGTATCCTCAATAATGTCATCCCCGGATGATAACATTTTATCCACTGCAGTATTTAGGGAAAATAAAACTTTTGAAGGGTGTAGTTTTGGAGTTGAAAAAGACTCCCCAGCGTGTTTTAAAACAAAAGAGCGGGGAGGGGATAAATGGAAAATCCATCCTCAACAGAAATATCATCCCTAGCAAGTAACGTTATCCCCAACCAGTTTTGGGAGTGCATAGAATTGAAAAAGGAAAGGATAAACCATCCCCGGCAGGAGTGGCATGACCACTCACCATGTTTTAAACTAACAAAATTTTCTTTGATTTTTACAGGGAAATAAAGGTTAATGATGGCAGAAAGACATGCCACAAAGAAGGACACCGAAACTGGGGCAGAATATTTTCTGTCGCTGTCAAAAAAATTCTCGGAGGAACGAGGAAACAAATTAAAAAGTTTATTTTATGTTTTAGGTCAATAGGCGCCCACCTGTATAATAAGTGGAATAATTGTTCATGTCTTAGATAAATAGACGTCCACTTGTACAAAAAGAGGAATAATTTTCATGTTTTAGATAAATAGGCGCCCACCTGTATAACTAGAGGAATATTATAATATTTTAGATAGACGCCCACCTATATAACTAGAGGAATATTTTCATGTCTTAGATAAATAGGCGCCCACCTGTATAATAAGTGGAATAATTTTTCATGTCTTAGATAAATAGGCGCCCACCTGTATAATAAGTGGAATAATTTTTCATGCTTTTAGATAAATAGGTGCCAACCTGTATAACTAGAGGAATATTTTCATGTCATAGGTGTCCACTTGTATAACTAGAGGAATATTTTCATGTTTTAGATAAATAGGCGCCCACCTGCATAACTAGATGAATATTTTCATGTTTTAGATAAATAGGCGCCCACCTGAATAACTAGAGGAATATTTTCATATTTTAGATAAATAGGCGCCCACCTGCATAACTAGAGGAATATTTTTATGTCTTAGATAAATAGGCGCCCACATGTATAATAAGAAGAAAATTTAAATGTCTTATATAAAAAGGCGCCCACCTGTATAACTAGAGGAATATTTTTTAGTCTTTACGTTTTAGGTCTTGAAACTGGTAACCCACTGGAAGACAGAAGCTCACAATAAGAAGTCTAGCACAAATTCAAGCGCATGAGTCAAAAGGAAGATAAGACAAATCTCGAGAAAAGCGGCCTTTGAACCTCAATTGTTCCCAGCATAACAAATCTGCTGAAGAAAGCCGCCTCCCTAGAGTAACCACCAAAGAGCTTAATGAAGGAAGCCGTACCCCTCAGCAAACCAAACAAAACAACAAAAACCATTGTTCCAGAAGGCAAAAGGCCAGTATCGTCCCCGAAATGTTCAGAAGAAAGGAGCACCGAAAGAAAGCACAAGCCAACAAGAAAGCAAGGCCTGTAAAACAAATTGAAGATAAACATGATCTTGTGATCCGTAGGCTAGCCTAGCTTCTTGTTTTCCTTTTGATACGGTGTAACAAGAAGATCAGTAAGATAGTGGTAACAGCATACAGCAACAGTAATGGCAGAACCACAGCTCCATGGTAGTCCCAACTACCAAGACTACCCGAACTACATCAACCTGATTCCCTTTAGCCAGGGATATGTAGGAGGCCTTTGAAGCAAAGGTTCGATTAAACCATTTGTCAAAAAAATGCTTCGCACGGAGTATTCCAATGGGCAAAAAACGCTCGTAGCCGCTCACTTTATCTTTGTGCGAAAGCTCTTCATGCTTCCTGACAAAGAAGAGAAGTTGTGAGCACGTGATTTTTGTTTTACAAGCACTCCAAAAGAGATCATAAAATACAACAAGCTACCTTCGGGTAAAATTTTTGACAATTTGCCAGACATTTTGATAATTATTTAGTCTGTAAGTGTTCACCTTGTTGTGGTTAGTTAAAAATCCAAAATATATATGTGTTACATATACTTAGGAATTAATTGTGCATTTTTAGGAATTAATTAACCATAATTTGGTTAAAGGAAAAATAGGTGTGCAATTTCATTTCTTTTGATTTTTACAAAACTGTTTAGGATTTTATTTGAATTTGAATTTGGTTAACTAAGAAAGAAGGGAAAGAGGCTAAAAATGCAAACAAAACCAGGCCCAAACACACCTAACCTATTCCGAAGACCAGTTCTCTGAGATCGTAGCCAAACGACTCTGTTTTCAACCCCTCAATCTTGAGCCGTTGATCAAGTCAAATGAATGGCCCAGATCAGGCCCTTCACTAACTCAAACGACGTTGTATAAGAACAGTTGATCTGAGTCGTTCATCTCATTTGAGCCAATTATATCAGGCCTCCCCCATAACCCGATCCATTTCAGCCCGGGTCAGCCCGATCTCATAACAAGACCACACGGCGTCGTTTCATTTGAATTAAAGATCTAGGCTGTTGATCATTGATGATCCAACGGCCTAGATTCAACTCCCCGTCCCATATATAAACCTCATCTCTTACCCCGCCCCCTATCCAAAGCACCCTCCTTCCATCGTCTCTCTCAGAGACGAACCAAACACTCCCCAAACCCTAGCAGTCGCCGCCCCTCTCTTTCACCGTAAACCTGGCGTGCACGATGCAGATGACCACAAAAATAACACCCCTGAACCACCTAACTCCCATATACATAAATCCATCATCAGCTTGGCTCGAAATAACCTAAGTCGTCTCGAATCTTCATTTGAAGATTCGAGCAAAACCCTAATCTATGCCAAACCACCCCAAATTCCTACAAGCTACACCTTGACCTCCCTCGTGACCAAGCCAAGCTTGGTTTGGTTCATCTAACCAGAAAGCTTCAAGCCCCAAATCAGACAGTACGAACCCTAAAAACTTAAAATCTGGATTATGGTTGATGAGTCGAAGGGGTGGGGTCTAATAGACCTTAATCAAGATATTCTATGTTGATAACACTTCGATTAAAGTCCGTTCAGCCTCAAAGAGGTCAAGTCCGGTTCAAACCTGAGTCCTCTGTGTTCTTAAGCTTTCTAGGTATTTTCTTCCTTTCTCTCTTATCTGTGTTTTATTTACGTTTGTTTGCATGTTAGTTTAATTTGTGTGATTTTTCTATTATTTTTCCTTCTAATTCTATCCATCTCCATACGACCTTTTATTTGGTCTATTCTGTCTTTTGTTTGATTAATTATATGGTTGTGATGAGTTGTATGATTCAACATGTTTAGAGTAGTCTAGTAGTTAGTTTGTGTTAAGGTTCCCTGTTATGTCATAAAAACAACCACTGAAGCCATTTGGAAACCCTTTTGTCTAGCTTATTTATCGATGGTTAGCTATCTATTGTAGTTTGTTAGTCGATTAAATAAGTGTCGTCAACCAAAGTTAACTCAAAACTAGAGAAACATGAATTGTTCGTTACATGTATAACTGCCAGCATGTCTCTCTTTTGTATCAATATGACTTGTTCAATAGCTTCAATCTTAGCCTGTAAATGCTAATACATGTGTGATAAACTGGTTTGGAGTTGGTCAGGATTGGTTCCCAATGTGATCAACTCATACCATTTGATCAGCTCACCCCTTTTTTGATTAAGTTGAATCCTTGTTTGGACTTAAAATGAATTGGATATAGCTATAGTAGTCTATTAATTTAACCTGAAATTAGTTTTAAGTCTAAGCTTATATAGTGGTAGTTTCAGACTAGTAAACATAGGGTTAGGGGGTTTAGTGAAGACCATGTGTTGTCACGCACACCTAAAATTAATATTCAGGCTGCCCATATACTTTGGGATTACAAAAATAAAATCAGTGGGTTTGCTAGCTGGAAATCGGAAATAACATGGGGTTTTTAATAATGAATTAAAAGCTGACATTTCTTTTAAATACCTTTAGAGGTGGAAGATCAGAAACATTAAGGGGTTAATGATAAAAGGGTAGAGGATGCACATGGGAAGGAATATACAGGCTGAAAAGTGAAGGTTTTTAATAAAAAAGGGGGTTGTAGTTCGCATATAAATAGAAGCTGAAAAAATATTTTTAGTGGGACTTAAAGATTTAAGAGTGAGAGTTAGGCTGGTTTTTGAATCCGAAAGTTCAATAATTTGTGAGTGTTTCTATACTAGTGAAAAGAATAAAATCAGAACTATTCTATTCCTCTTTGCTTTCCGATTTACTGTGCATCCTGCCAGTAGTTTCATTTGAGTGTTTCAGGTTTCAGTTTGGTATTTCTTGAGGACTAGTTCATTGATTCCTGGGTCCCTATTTGTTTGTTGAATCTGCTACTGGCTCTTTCTGCTTGGTTTTTAACTTTTCCTGGGATTTATGCTAGTGTTGGTTATTGGCTATACTGGTTGTTGTTGTGCCATGTTGCTACTGTGTTACTGACCTTCAGCTATTTATTTGCTTTCCCTAATACCAGGTACACATCTATTACACTGGTACACAATGTAGCCGAAGTTCGAAGCATGAATAAAAAAGGAGATTTAAAGCTTAGAATTTGCTTAGTTGTATTTTGTATATTAGTTAGTGTATATGTAGTTATTAGTCTTCACTAGATTCATGTTAGTAGTTGTTATGCATAACTGAATACCATCCTGTAATAGTATAGATGATAGACCCTTTTTCTCGTATGCTAGTTTAAACGAGTTAATGACATAGTGATTTGATTTCTATCATTTCAATCCATCTCGTTTAGAAGCATGAACAAACTTTAGGTAATTAATGAATAGATAGCTCAAGTCACTACAGTAGATAAATGGCATATCCAATTTGCAAGAACTTTTGTAGTTAGACAACATTTCTATTTCTGCCCCTTTTTATTAATATCAAGCACGTGTAGTGTAATGTAGTTAGGCCCCAAATTTAGAGTGGAATGACCCAGCCCCAGTTTCACATCACTCACGTTAGGCCTGGTCCCAAAACTATTAAACTCCTGCCAATTTATGCATCCAACATTTTAGCATTAACCATTTATGTTTGAACTTAGCTTTAATAATTCCAGCATGTAAATAATGTAGGCCTTTGCTTTGTTCTCTTCATTTTTAGAGACACAACAAAATAGAAAATTAGTCGTCTTAGGATATCGTTAAAAGTGAAATGGGGCGTGCCTCGCCAAAACCAATCATAAAGTCGTGGGCCTTCAATTAAAAGGATCTAATAAGCGAATAGACTTCGGAATAGACCATTTAATGAATTCTATGGCCTCTTCCCAAATAATAAAACGTTAGTCTATTTAGGATACGCTTTAATTAATTTTATCTTCCTAAACTCGAGTGTGCATTGATGTAACCCAATTCTAAATCTCGACGAAGTCGAAATGTGTCGACGACCACGTGTACATTGGTTGTGACGTGGTTTGAGATACGTTTTCACAATGTTGCAAGTCTTTAAAAATGATAACAATAATAATAAAAGCGGTAAAAGTGTCATAATTTGCACTAAGTACATAATTGTTAAAATCAGATAAATAAGCTGAATATAATAGTTGAGCGACCGTGCTAGAACCACGGAACTCGGAAATTCCTGACCCCTTCTCCCAGGTTAACAGAATTCCTTATCCGGATGTCTGGTACACAGACTGTAATTTAGAGTCAATTCTTTCCTTGATTCGGGATTAAAACTGGTGACTTGGGACACCCTAAATCTCCCAAGTGGAAACTCCAAAATAAGTAAAGAAATCTCGTTCGATTGTCCTTTAATTAGAAAAAACTCCTGTACCCTTGCGGGGTGCGGAAAAAAGAGGTGTGACAGTCCTCACAGACTAAAACAACACTTACCGCAACTTCTGATACGACCAAATAGATAAGTACCTTTTCTCCTTCCTTTGTTTTGCCAATAATGGTGGTTTTAATAAATAAGCTTTCAAATTTCCAAGTGCTTGTTGACAATCTTCGTTCCATTCAAAATGATCTTGCTTTTTGAGTGTGGAGAAAAATTTAAAATATTTTTCTGAAGACTTGGAAATAAATCTCCCCAAAGCTTCAATTCTCCTTGTTTGCCTTTGAACTTCTTTTTTACTCGTAAGTACATAAGATATTTCCTCTATCATTTTGATCTATGAAGGATTTACCTCAATACCACGGTTAGAAACTAGGAAATCCAAAAACTTACCTGATGCGACCCCAAATGCGCATTTTTCTGGATTGAGTTTCATATTAAACTTTCGTAAAATTTGAAATGTGACAGATAATGAGAGATGTGATCATGAGAATGCTGGGTTTGATGAGCATATCATCTATATATACCTCTATGATTTTTTCTAAATGTTCCTGGAATATTTTAGTGACCAACCTTTGATAGGTTGCCCCCGCATTTTTGAGACCAAAGAGCATTACTTTATAACAGTAAGTCCCCCTACCTGTGATAAAAGAAGTTTTCTCTTCATCACTTGGATCCATTTTGATTTGGTTGTAACCTGAGTATGTATCTATAAAATTTAAAAGTTCATGCCCTACAGTTGCATCAATTAACTGATCTATATGCAGTAAAAGGAAAGAGTATTTTGGACAAGCTTTATTAAGATCTGTATAATCTATACAAACTCGCCACTTACCATTTTTCTTAGGTACTACAATTGTATTAGCTAACCAATTAGGATACTTTACCTCATGGATAGACCTAACTTTTAATAGGTTTTGGACCTTATCTTGAATCACCTGGTTTTTGAAAGCTCCTCGCTTTCTTTTCTTTTGCTTTACTAGTGTGAATGATGGGTCTTCATTTAGTTTGTGAGTCATAACATCCAGTGGTATCCCTGTCATATCAGTATGGGACTAAGAGAAAAAAGTCCACGTTAGCTTTTAGAAATTCAATTAACGTACCTCGCATGTTTGAGCTTAGATTGGCTCAGACATAAACCTGCGTTCAGGCCATTACTCAAACAATATAACAACTTCGAGTTCTTCAATTTTTGTTTTGATATTTTCATTTTCTTCAGGCTCTTGAATTGTATCAGGTCTCGAGTGTGCATCTATCCGTCCTTGATCAGTTGAGGTTTGAACCTTGATACCCTCAACTATTTCCTGTGATTGCTATTTCTCTTCCTTTACGGTGCTCCTATCCGTTAAAACATTAATACTCCTGGTTGTATGTTGATCTCCACGAATTTAGAAAATTCCCCATGGTGATGGGAATTTAATGACTTGATGTAGAATTGATGGGACAGCATCCATGTCATGGATCCATGGTCTTCCCATGATCATATTATAAGACATTTCCATATCTACTACCTGAAATTTGGTTTCTTTAACAAGATATTCAACAAAAGTTGTTAGAATTACCTCTCCTTTTGTTACCACACTTGAATTGTCAAACCCGGACAAGGTATGCGCCTTCAGTATCAATTTGTCTTCATCTTGCATCTCATGCAATACCCTTAGTAGTATAATATTTACGGAACTACCTGGATCAATCAAAACTCGTTTTACATTAGTGTCATGTACAAGTAAATATATTACAGCGCGTCGTTGTGGGGGGTCAACACTTCTTTAGTATCTGCATCATCGAAAGAGATGCTTTCGTCTTCTAAAAAACCTGTCATACCCGTTTACCGTGTGTAATTGTTACTTTAGAAACCTTGATTGAAGCCGTATATGTTACACCATAAATATCTTCTCACCCACTTATTACATTAACGGTTCTCTTGGGTGATGGGGGATTTGGTGGCTCTTTCCTATTTTTCATATAGGCTTGCTTACCTTTCTCACTAAATAAGTCAGTGAGATACCCTTGTTTCAATAGGTGGTCCACATCACTTTGTAAGAATCTACATTTTGAAGTTTTATGCCCGTGATCATTGTGGAATTCGCACCAATGGTCTGGATTGCGCCTGTTTGGATTTGACCGCATCTCCTTTGGCCACCGTACCTTATCTCCCATACTCCTTAAAACAGCCACGAGCTCGGAAGTACTTACGTTGAAATTATAACCACTGAATCTTGCCTTTAAATTTCTTTCGTCATCACGGGACTCTTGAGTGTTCGATCATTTCTGAACCTTGATGAAGAACCAGATTCCCTATTCCTCGATCTTTGATCATATCTTTGATTATCCTGGTTCGACCATGATTCTTTTCCTGCAGGTCCCATATATGGATCGTACCTGTTTTTACCTGATGTTTTTTTGGTTTCTAACCTCCTAGAATTGCTCCTTTCTTCATGTTGAAACCGAGGTATGGTATCTTTCTCAATTGGCAATTTCGTACTGTACCTATTATAAATATCATTCCATGTGGTTGCAGGGAGCTCTTGAAGGCTTTCTTTAAGTCTTCTTGTGGCTTTTGAACATTTATCATTTAAGTTGCTTGCAAAAGCTATTGCAGCCCAATTATTAGGTACACGGGGTAAAGTCATCCTTTCACTTTGGAATCTATCAACAAAATCTCTGAGCAACTCTGAGTCCCCTTGTTTGATTTTGAAAATATCCTCCATTCTTTTCTCAATATTTTGAGCTCCCGAGTGTGCTTTAATAAAAGAATCCACAAGCTCAGCAAAAGATTTTATAGAATTTTCAAGTAAAAGAGAATACCAGGTTAATGCACCCTTGGTGAGTGTTTCTCCAAATTTCTTGACCAATACTGATTCAATTTCTTGCTTGGTCAAGTCGTTTCCTTTTACGCCTGTAATGAATGCCATTATGTGATCACGTGGGTCTATTGTGCCGTCGTACTTTGGGATGTCAGGCATTTGAACTTTTTTTGGGATTGGAAGGGGAGCAGTACTTGGTTTCCAAGGTTGTTGCGAGTATTTATCCATATCCACTCCTTTGATTACATGGGAAACTCCAGGGATCTGCTCGTTGCGCTCATTTTGTTCCTTAAGCTGTTTCTGCAAGGTTAGTACTAAATTTTGCTAGTAAGAATTATTCAAATTACCTGGTTCTCCCTCCTTTGATTCAGTGGGGGTTCCTCCATTTCCAGAATTAACAATCCCAGAACGAGGATTCTCCAACGTATTATTATTAGGCGTAGATGTGGGTGGTGCAACAGGTAATCGACTAACTAGATACTGAAGAGCTTTTCTAACCCGTGCATCTATTACTTTTTGTAAAGCTTCATCTACCCCTTCAAACTGTTCAGATTACTCCTGTTCATCAGCATGAGATTCAGGAGAAGGAGAGCCTTCGTGAGATTGTCGTGGCGAATCTTGGGGGGAAGGAACCACGTTAATATTTTGTAAATTTCCTTGATCTTGCTGGATTTGATTTTCATGGTTTCCCAAGGTGTTGCCACTGTTGTTGTTGTTGTTGTTGTTGTTGTTGTTTTTCATAATAGAAGGAAATTGATTGTCAGATTCCTGGTAACGGAACAAATTTATTTAACCAAAAATCTGAGTGTTTGGTAAAAACTAGAAATAAAGAGAAATTCGGGTTACTGATAATCAAGAGACAAAAATAATAAATGATTTTTTGAGAGCAGTATTAAAGTAGTATATAATTTTATATTTCAGTGATATCTCAATAGTATTTTTTTGTCCTATAGATGTTGAGACCTTCTCCTTTTATAGTTGATTCTAGGAGAGCGTGTAATGCTTTCGTCTTAATAATGCAATTATGAGCAATAAATAAATGACATTAAAAGAAACGTTACTCAATCATTCTTATTAAATATAAATTCTCTAACGTATTTGGTATTTAATGTTAAATTTGGCCTTTTTTGCGTTATCAGGTTCATTTCTTCAATTATTTCTGGTCTTCGGACTTTAAATGACTCGAACAGGTACGAGACTCGTGACATTTGAGTAGCGACTCATGCATTTTTGAGTTTCTTCTCCCCCCGTATCTGTTGTTACCCGTGCATCTTGACTGATTACCGTAATTTGATCATTTGACCATTCCACGTGTCACGACACATCATCTTCAATATGTAAATTCATTTTTTCCCAATACATATATGAATACCCTTATTTGTAATGACTCATGCAGTCTCCACTAATAGTCAATAGAAATTTAAAAGATTTCAATGGAAAAAAATAAATAGCATCATTGCTGCACTTAAGAACTTAGCTATAAAATAAAGAGATAGTACATAATATATCCATCAAACTTGTCCGGTAAAATCATTTTCACATTTAAACTTTACGGGCAATCTTTTACAACACTATTCTAAACTTAAGTGAATTTAGTACCCCCTTCTGCGCAAAACGTGTAGTTCACGTTGTAATTGCATGAAGGGAAAAGAAAAACTTAAAACTAATTTAGTGGTCCATGTATCACTTTCTAATATGATAGTATAACTAATTAACTTAATATTGTTTTTTTTTCTCTTTGCTCTTTCGTTTTTTCTTTCTCTATCTTCATTCATTATCCATACCCTTTTAAAAATTGCAAATATTATATAAAAAATAACTTTTTTCTGTTTATACAAAATTTATTTTTTCAGTTTTTACAAAAAGAAAATCTTTAAAAAAAATTGAAAAACTAAAGAAAAAAAAGAATTTTCAAAAACGAAATTTTTTTGTTGGAAATATTTTTTCAGTTTTTAAAAAACGAAAATATTTTGTTAAAACTATTTTTTTAGTTTTTACTATTTTCTCATATTTTACAAAAAAAAAAATTTTTGTTAAAAAAACCATTATTTAAAGTTTTTTTCAATTTGTTATGCAAAATTTTTTCAGTATCTAAACTGAGTAGATACAATTATTTTAGTTTTAAACCGATTAGATACTGAAAAGATTTTGCAAAAAAAAAAATTGTAAAAACTTACAAAAATAGTTTTTTTAACAAAATATGTTTGTTTTTTAAAAAGTGAAGAAAAAAAATTCCAGCAAAGTAGTTTCGTTCTTGAAAAATATTATTTTTTTCAGTTATTAAAGATTTTCTTTTTGTAAAAACTAATATTTTTTTTGAAAACAGAAAAAATAAATTTAATTTTTAACAAAATAGTTTTGTTTTTTAAAAACAAAAAAAAATTATTTTCAACAAAATATTTTCTTTTTTTAAAAATATATATTTTTATTTTTTTAGTTTTTTTATAAAAAATTTGGTTTTTAAAAACTGGAAACACAAATTTGTAAAAACAGATTTTTTTTTTGTTTTTTTGTTTTTTATCATAATATTTTCATTTTTTAAACACTAAAATTTAAAAAAATGGAAAATTGAATAGTGGGGTAAAAGGTCGCCCGTAAAATTTAGGTATGTAAATAATTTTTATTTGGACAAGTTTAATGGGTATTTTATGTATTATCTTTAAAATAAATCAATCGGATCATGTTTGGAAAAGCAAGGGATTGATATGTTCTTCTGAGGGAGGACAGGAACTACTAGGGTAGGTATTCCTCCATAACAAGAATATTTAACCAATATGTATATTTGTATAGTTTAGTTTTAGGACAGATTCTTATGGTTTATTAACTAAGACATGAATAAATAATTTCTCTTTGCTTCTAAAACAATAGACTACTTCAACTACAGGTGTATACTGTATAGTATAAATAGGAAAGTGGATTAGGATGAATTTGCAGAGAGTTTGAGCTTCATATATACAAAACATGGCAGAGAATAATTCCCTTCTTCTACTTGTAGCTTTATTAGCTTTCTCTACTATTTTCTCACTTAATGCTGCTTCAGTTTCAAGTACATAATCTTGATCACTTCTTTATCTAATTCTTTTAGTGGCTTGAGCTACTCATATCCATTTTTTTTCATTGAACTTCATTGTTCTTGTACTACAGGGAATACACGTCTGTTTTTGCATGAAAATCAAGAGCTTCCACCACCTGCATATACTAACCAGGTTCTTTTGCTGGTATATATATATATATATATATATATATATATATATATATATATTACAAAAACGTACTTAGTGTAATCTCAAAAATAACTAGGGTCCGGGGAGAGTTGTGTATCCAGACTTTACCCCTGTCTTGTGAGAATACGTATAGGGCTACTTCATAGATTTCTTGTTTCTGATCACATTTTTTAATATGACTGAAAGCAGATGATGAAATTCGAAGCTATGGAGGAAGAGTTCATCAATGGCAGGATGGATTTAGAAAGTCATGATTACCCTGGCTCGGGAGCGAATAATCGTCACACTCCAAGGCCACCTATTGAGACATAATATAATTAAGTAATTAATTAAAAGTACATTTTCTCTAATAGTTTAATGATGCTTTTCGCTCAAATATGATGCAGCCTACTCAACATTCTGTCTGTTGTACGATGTTTAATCTTAGTCATTATGAAATAAAGATCTGTGATGAGTTAATACAACCATAAACTTGATTTATCATGTGCATCTCTGATTTTACAAATACTTTTGGTTAAATATTCTACACAAAGATAAGGAGTAATGTCAGGACAACATGGTTGGAGTACAAGAAGAACAATTTTTAAGATTTAGCTTAACATAAGTTGTTGGCAGAGTACACAGTTGCCAAAATTGACTGAAACAAACTACGTACAGTCTAAAACTCATAAATTTTAGATTCTCGCTCCTTCTTTGGGGAAACTCTTTAAATGGGATTTGGTAGACTTACATAAATGAAATGCATAATAATACCCAATCATATTACTGTAAATAAAATAGGAATAGCTGGATAACATTGATGTAATAGTATAAAATAGACAACGAGGAGTAGAATTGTAAGAAGAACAATACGTAGTTGCTAGTGGTTTGGTGATTAATAAGAATTTCTCTCCTTCACCCAAAAAAAATTTTAAAAAAATATTACTCTCTAAAGTTTATATAAGTGATTTCGTGTAATATTCATTTTTATCTTTTTGTGATTTGAGTAGCAGGTGTAATGGTTGCAACTCCACTTTACACCATTAAGTGCAGGTCTAAATCCCAATCAAAAATAGTCCATCTTATCCTCAAAAACATTTAAAAAAAAACGGAAAAGGTCCAAATACCCCTTCCCCAACTTTACGATAAGGTTTATATATAACCCTCGTTAAAAGATTGGCCCATATCCAATCTTACCGTTACACTATTGGTCCGAATACCCCCATGGACTTTAAATACCCTCCCACCCCCCTCTCACCCCCCCTCGCGAACTTTACGAGAAGGTCTATATATATTTTGTTGAAAATAGTTTCTTAAGTTCATAAGAAACGAAAATATTTACTTAAAAAATAATTTTTTCCTGTTTTTTCACAAAAAAAAAAGTTTTTACAAATTTGTTTTTCCAGTTTTTACAAAAGAAAATCTTTAAAAAAGCTGAAAAATGAAGAAAAACATATCTTTCAAAAGCGAAAATTATTTTCTTTTTCGTTTCAACAAATTATTTTCGCATTTGAAATTTTTTTTTTCTTCATTCTTTAGTTTTTTTTAAAGATATTTTTTGTAAAAAATGGAAATATAATTTGTAAAAACTGTTTTTTGTTGTTGTAAAAACAGGAAAAAAATTCGTTTTTAACAAAATATTTTTATTTTTTAAGAATTGAAGAAATTATTTTCAACAAATAATTTTCAGTTTTTACAAAAAAATATTTTGTTAAAAAAATAAGGGTTATATATAGACCTTATCGTAAAGTCGAGGGCGGTATCTCCAATAGTGTAACGGCAAGGTTGGAAATGGACCAAACTTTTAACGAGAATTATATATAGAGCTTATCGTAAAGTTCAGGGGGGTATTTGGACCTTTTCCGTAAAAAAAATAAAGTGTATATATATATATATATATATATATATATATATATATATATATATATATATATATATATATATATATATATATATATATATATATATATATATATATATAATCCCTTTATACAATAATCTTGCTAATCTTGAATTTTCTTGAATCCTTTAACATTAATATGTAGTCGATTTAAAATACTTTAAATTTCTTTCCAATAACGCAAAACTAAGCATAAGACTAAACTAAATTCTGATCGTGTTGGCGCCCAACATACTAATAGGCAAACCCGATCATTATTCAACACTTAATCCAATTTATCAAAAATAGCGGATGGAAATATCAATTAATTCAAGTTCAAAGTACTGAAGAGCTTAACAAAAATATACAACATAATCTCACTAGGACCCGGTGTCTCGAATATGAGCCATTAGAATACAGAATATCATCCTAATACATAGTGTATCCAAAGTCTGATAATACGGAAATAAAGGGATAGGATAGGAGGGAAGAAATCAATGTTGCGAACGTCGTACAACTATTTTGATACTCCCCAAAATGTTGGATCCGTTGATCAACTCGATCTACTGTCCCTGAGACTGCCCTGGATCTGCACACAAGTTGCAGGGAGTAAAGTGAGCACTCTGACCCAGTGAGTAATAAAAGTAACTGCAGTACGAAGATAAGAAAATCCATTAAATACACAAAGTAAGCTAAAATCTAATATACAACAACATATGGAACTGAGCAACTAAACAACAGTTTAAATACAAGTGCATGAATGAAATGTAATGCATATGATGGTACATTCCAGTACCCACTGAGGTGTGCAGCCCGAACCATTTAAATTTATTTATCGTCGACGGCGGTCACTGGGGTATGTACAGAATCCGGAGGGGCTCCTACAGCCCAAAAGCAATATCTTGTTCAGTCATTATTACATGACCGGTCAGCCATTATTACCTGACCAATTTACATCACACAGTGCCATTGTTACCACTGTTCCAAGTATATCATAGAGTATCATTGTTACCACTGTTTCAAGTATATCATACAATGTCATTGTTACCACTGTTTCATGTATATCATACAGTGTCATTGTTACCAGTATTTCAAGTCACTTTATAATCAGTCCAGAAAATAATATAATAAGCCCCTTGGGCATTCACAAAACAGAAGTTCCCAACCCGAAATGCATTTAAAATGTCATTTATGTTTTTCAACACTTAGAATTATAGCTGAGTATGTAAAATAGCATTTGAAACCTTGGCCTGAAATTAAAGGATATGCATTTCATGCTAAGCAGTAATATCAATCCTCGAAGGATTTGCAAGTCGGCACGAGGCCCAAACACGGCATCAAGCCCAGTAATATGAATAAAGTATGTGTATTAATCACCAGCATAGAATAAACATCACACGGGATGGACCAAGTCACAATCTCCATAGGTGCTTTACCCCAAGCTCATAACCGGCGTGCAAGTCACCTCAATATAACGTTACGATGTGAAAATCCGGGGTTTCAAACCCTCAGAAAAGCATTTACATCCATTACTCACCTCTAGCATGCGAATACTACTCCGCGATGCCCTTTCTTCTCGTATTGACCTCCTCACACATCGAATTTGGCTAAAACCACAACGAATACCTTACAATAGGCTAAGGGGATATAACCCAATCGAAATTCACGAAATTCACAAAACCCGATCCCCCAGCCCATTTCTCAAAAAATTATGAAAGTTATATCACCGGATTTCTCGTCTCGCTACGAGTCCGTACATATAAAATATATCAAAATCAGAGTTCATTTGACCCCTCAAATAGTCATTTCTATCCAAGAGGGTTTTCTACCCTTTTAAACAAAATTCTCAATCTAAACACCAAAACTTGCAATAGATTCGAGTTGTACAACCAAAATTGAGTCAAGAACATTTACCGCAATGCTTTTCTTGAAAATCTCTCGAAAATTCGCCTCACCCGAGCTCCCTTGGTCCAAAAACGGAAAATGGGATGACTCCCATTTTCAGAAAAATAATAATCTGTCCAGAAATTTCGGGGGCACTGTTCACGCATCAGGCACAGTTCACTTGTACTGTTCACGGGTACTGTTCATGGCACTATTCACATCAGAATTTTCTTCAGTGTCTGCATATTTTTCTAAGTCCGAAATCACTCCGAGACACCTCTGAAACACTCCTGAGCGATTGGGGCTCCAAATCAAATATACACACTGGCTCTAAAACATCACACGAACATGCTCGAGAGAGATCAAAACATCAAAATAAATGATTTGAGCCTTAAATCCAAGAATTCGTTCAAATTCCATAAACATTCAAATTTTCCTATTTAAGGCCGAAACACGTCAAACAACGCCCGTTTTAAACCAAACTTTACAGGAAGCGCTTCACCAACGTATATGACCTGCACCGGGCGTCAGAACCAAAATTCGAGCCCGATACCATTACTTTCTGATCAAATTTTATTTTTATTTTTCTTAAACATTTTCAGAAAATAATTTCACGGAAAAAATCATTTCTCGGGCCTGGGACCTCGGAATTCAATTCCGAAAACACGTCCAAGTCCCATATTTTTCTACGAACCTTCTGAGACTGTAAAAGCATGAGTCCGGGTCTGTTTACCAAAAAAGTTTATCAAAGTCAACTTTAACAATAATAATTATCAAAATTTTCACATAATTCATATTCAACACAAAAATATTCTGAACACCCTCCTAAGTCCCAAATCACCAAATGAAGCTAGTGGAACTGTCGGAATTCCATTCCTACTCCTGGATCAAAATCTCACCTATCTACCGGAAATCGCCAAAATACTAACTTTGCCAAAATAGGCTAATTTCTTCATCGGACCTCCAAAATTAATTCTGATTGTGCTCCTAAGCCTTAAATCATCCCTCGAAACTAACTGAATTGTCGGAATTCAATTCTGAGCCCTCTAACTTAGAAGTCAACGTCCAGATGACTTGTCCAAACTAATTCTTCCTTAAAGAGACTAATTGTCCCATTCCTACCAAACTTATTGACTCAAATCTACCGAGTACACATATTGAAACATGAATAAGCATTTAACAGCGAATACAAGATGGAAATATAGGAAACGACGGTTCGGGTCGTTACATTCTTCCCAATTAAAACAAACGCTCGTCCTTGAGCGAGTTAAGAAACATACCTGGAGTTACAAATAAGTGTGGGTACCTGCTCCGCATCTCCTGCTCGGTTTCTCAATTAGCCTTCTCCACGGGCCGACCTCTTCACTGTACTTTCACTGATGCTATATCTTTTGATCTCAATTTTACAACTCGTCGACCCAAACTGGCTCCACGGTATAAGTCAAATTTTTTTCCAATTGCACTGTACTGAAATCTAAAATATGAGACGGGTCCCCAATGTACTTCCGGAGCATAGACACATGAAATACCGGATGAACAGTCGATAAACTGGGTGGCAAAGCAAGCTCGTAAGTCACCTCTCCAATCTTCCTAAGTACTTCAAATGGTCCAATAAACTGCGGACTCAACTTCCATTTCTTTCCGAACCTCATAAAACCCTTCATGGGCGAAACCTTCAGCAAAACCTTCTTAACCTCCATAGATGACACATCTAGGACCTTCCGGTCCACTTAACTCTTCTGATGCGACTGAGTTGTGCGAAGACTTTCCTGAATCACCTTCACCTTTTCAATAGCATCCTGGACCAAATCTGTCCCCAACAACCTAGCCTCACCAGGATCGAACCAACCAACTGGAGATCTACACTGCCTCCCATATAAATCCTCATACGGTGCCATCTGAATACTGGACTGATAGCTTTTGTTGTAGGCAAACTCTGCAAGCCGTAAAAGTTCAACCCAAGAACCTCCAAAATCAATCACACAGGCACACAACATATCCTCCGATATCTGAATAGTACGCTCGGACTGTCCGTCCATCTGAGGATGAAATGCTGAACTCAACTCCACCTGAGTGCCCAAATCATGCAAAAAAGTCCTCCAAAACTGAGAAGTGAACTGAGTGCCTCTATCCGAAATAATAGTAACTGGAACACCATGCAACCGCACAATCTCCTGAATAAAGATCCTAGCCAGCCGCTCCGAAGAATACATGGTACACACTGGAATGAAATGCGCTGACTTGGTTAGCTTATCCATAATGACCCAAATAGAATCGAAATTCTTCAAAGTCCGAGGAAGGCCACTCACGAAATCCATAGTGACTCTCTCCCATTTACATTCAAGAATAATCATCTACTGAAGCAGGCCGCCCGGTCTCTGATGCTCATATTTCACCTGCTGACAGTTGAGACACCGAGTTACATATCCCTTAATGTGTTTCTTCATTCTCCTCCACCAGTAATGCTGCCTCAAGTCCTGATACATCTTCGCGGCACCCGGATGGATGGAATACCGCGAACTGTGGGCCTCCTCAAGAATCATATCTCTAAGTCCATCAACATCGGGCACACAAATACGGTCGTGCATCCTTAATACGCCATCATCACCTATAGTCACATCTTTGGCATCATCATGCCGAACTCTGTCCTTAAGGACAAGCAAATGCGGATCATCATATTGGTGCTCTCTGATGCGATCGTATAAGGAAGATCGAGAAACCACACTAGCCAACACCCCGCTAGGCTCAAAAATATCTAACCGTACAAATTGATTGGCCAAGGTCTGAACATCAATTGCAAGAGGCCTCCCCCCAACTGGGATGTAATCCAAACTCCCCATACTGACTGCCTTACGGCTCAACGCATCGCCACCATATTGGCCTTTCCCGCATGATACAAAATGGTAATATCATAGTTTTTATGTAACTCAAGCCATCTCCACTGCCTCAAATTAAGATCTTTTTGTTTAAATAAATGTTGAAGGCTGCGATGATCAGTGAATACCTCACAAGATACGCTATATAAATAGTGCCTCCAAATTTTCAAGGCATGAACTATAGCAGCCAACTCTAAATCATGAACATGGTAGTTCTTCTCATGGGGCTTCAACTGACGAGAAGCATAAGCAATAACTCTACCCTCCTGCATTACCACACAACCAATCCCAACTTTGGAAGCATCACAATATACCATATATGAGCCTCTAGCTACTGGTAACACCAACACTAGAGTTGTGGTCAAAAGTACCTTGAGTTTCTGAAATCTATCCTCACACTCGTCGGACCATACAAATAGAGCACCTTTCTGAGTCAACTTGGTCAAAGGCGATGCAATAGAAGAAAACCCCTGAACAACCCGGCGATAATAGCCTGCCAATCCAAGAAAACTCCGAACTCTGTGACTCAAGACGGTCTGGACCAGCTCTTCAATGCTTCTATCTTCCTTGGATCAACCTGTATACCCTCGTTGGACACTAAGTATCCTAAAAATGCCACAGAACTTAGCCAAAATTCACACTTGTAGAATTTTGCATAAAGATTCTCCTCTCTCAATCTCTGCAACACTACGCGCAAATGTTGGGCATGCTCCTCCTGCCTACGCAAGTACACCAGGATATAATCAATGAATACAATAACAAATGCATCCAGATAAGGCTGAAATACATTGTTCATCAAATGCATGAATGCTGGGCCATTAGTTAGCCCGAAAGACTTAACCAAAAATTCATAATGACCATATCTAGTCCTGAAAGCAGTCTTGGGAATATTCGCCTCCATTATTTTCAACTGGTGATAGCCCGAACAAAGATTAATCTTAGAAAATACCCTCGCTCCTTAAAGTTGATCAAATAAGTCATCAATGGGAGGCAAAGGATACTTGTTCTTCATTGTTACTTTATTCAACTGTCTATAATCAATGCACATTCTCATTGTGCCATCTTTCTTCTTCACAAATAAAATAGGTTTACCCCACGGAGACACACTAGGCCGAATAAACTCCTTATCTAGGAGTTTCTGAAGTTGCTCCTTCAATTCTTTCAGCTTTGCTGGTGCCATACGATATGGCGGAATAGACATGGGCTGAGTTCCCGGCACACAGTCAATGCCAAAATCAATATCCTTGTCCGGTGTCATTCCCGGCAGGTCTGCAGGAAATACATCAGGAAAGTCCCTCACAACTGGAACAAAATCAATACTATGAGTCTCAGCTCCAACATCCCGCACAGAGGCCAGATATGATAGACAACCTTTCCCAACCATATGCTGGACTTTCAAGAAAGAAATTACTTTGCTAGAAACAGAATCAGTCATACCACGCCACTCAATCCTCGGAACACTCGGAATAGCCAAAGTAACTGTCTTAGAATGACAGTCTAGAATAGCATGATATGGAGATAACCAATCCATGACTAGAATAATATCAAAATCTACCACGCTCAATAGCAGTAGATCAACTCGGGTCTCCAGACCCCCAATAGCGACAGCACGACCGATACACACGGTCCGCAATAATAGTATCGCCCACCGGGGTAGAAACATGAACAGGTAAAGTAAGAGACTCTCGGAGCATATTCAAATGATGGAAAAAATATGAAGACACATAAGAATAGGTAGATCCGGGATCAAGTAAGACAGAGGCATCTGTGTGGCAGACTGGGACCTCGGAATTTCACGGAAAAATTCGTTTCTCGGGCCTGGGACCTCAGAATTTGATTCCGAAAACACGTCCAAGTCCCATATTTTTCTATGGACCTTCCGAGACCGTAAAATTATGGGTCCAGGTCCGTTTACCAAAAATATTGACCAAAATCAACTTTAACAATATTAATTATCAAAATTCTTCAGATTTTTCACAATTCATATATTTCAACAAAAAAAATATTTCGAACATACTCCTAAGTGCCAAATCACCTAACGAAGCTACTGGAACTGTCTGAATTCCATTGCGACTCCCGCATCAAAATCTCACCTATCAACCAGAAATCGCCAAAATACTAACTTTGCCAAAATAGGCTAATTTCTTCACCGGACATCCAGAATTAATTCCGGTTGTGCTCCGAAACCTTACATCATCCCTCGAAACTAACTAAATCGTCGGAATTCAATTATGAGCCCTCTAACTCACAAGTCAAAGTCCGGTTGACTTTTCCAAACTAATTCTTCATTAAAGAGACTAATTGTCCTATTTCCTACCAAACTTGATACGAATTGACTCAAATCCACCGAGTACACATGTTGAAACATGAATAAGCATTTAACAGGGAATATAAGATGGAAATACAGGAAACGACGGTTCGAGTCGTTACACTTATCCACACTTTCCCTCTAAAAAAATTAAACTTTAAGCGTCTTTTTATTCAACCATCTCTTTGTGTACCTAATCCAATTCGGATATTTAAAATATCCAATTAAGATTTAGAATACTAATAAATAATAGGAGTATAATATTCCCAATTACTTTCATAAGGCTGTGTTGCATAATTCTTCGTGCTGATCAACAGTGATTATAATTACGGGTTCAATTAAATTCATACTTTTCGAGACGAAATATAATATTATGTATAAAAATTTATTAAAAGTATAAGAAATAAATATGAACGCATAATTTTAAAATATAATTAATTTAATATGAATGAAACTTTTCAATATATTTGTATTTCTTTGGGACGGGTTTCCCTTGCGCTTGCAAATTTAAGCACTGTTTGTTTACGTGTCACACAAAAGAAATAGTGTAAACTGGAGTTCGTGTCTGTGTCACATCTATGATCTTTAACAACAACGAAAATGCATTATTTGATTAAATCGGCTTTTTTTTTTCTCTGTTTTTCCCCATAAAAAAGAGAAGAGGAAAAGGAAAAAAGACAAGCAGGGACAGAGCATCAAATTTGGTGGAATATTTTTGACATAATTCAAAAAGCATAAAAAAGTAAGACTTATTGTGTAAAACCACCTGAACACTCCACAAAGATGGAAAGTAACAAAACAGATAACATAATCATTAAGTGAAGGAAGTGGATCTGAGGTGTCAGCCACTTATAATGCAATTACTAGCTCTTATATATCATCATCATTTTATTCTTCTTTTTCTTTTTATGATTTTGATGGAAAAATTAATACATCATGAAACTTGTCATCATTGAAGTTTTTAAGGATGACCGGTAACAAGGCTCCAAGAACAAGGAGAAGAAATTTAAAGGAGCGATAAAGTTATTTCTGTATAATTTATAGAGTACGTATTTGAGTCGTAAAAGAAACCATTAATACTATATTAAAATAGACTATTTACCCTTATCCATTGAGATGTGACTCTTCCTCGAATCCTACATGAATGCTAAAATACCTTATGTATCAAGTGGCCCTTTAAAATTTAAAAAGTAACCTATCTATGAAATTATTATTAATACTAGACCGCAAAAATTGGTAACCTTTAATCCACTGTTCAACTCAAAAATTAGCCTATTTCATTACATTGATTGTCGAAACTTGCTTCTTAGCGCCACGTGACAAGAGAATATATCTATTTAGCTCCCATATCTTCAATTACAAACTCTTACTTTTCGATTTAACTTGAATTAATCCCTTAACGAGCAAGAAGTTTAATAGAAAGTTAGTTTCCACCCATTACTATTGTCCCAGACCAGAGTTTGTACAAATATAAATGAATGTCTTGCCTTAAAATGTCTAATGAATTCTCTAATGACTTGACTTATCTTCAATTTGTAGTTCCAAAATCCCAGATGATTTTGAGTTTCAGAATCCCAGATGCCTAATATCTGGCATCTTTTAAGAGGAACCAAGGTATTCAGTTATATGTATAATTATTGAAAGAATCCATTCATTAGCTTGATCCACTAAATTCATAGTAGTTATAAAGGCACTATGCAAACTTCGGACATATATTGGTTCCATCTCAAATTATCTCTCGTGATTTCTAAATTTAATTATCTTAAATTATTTATCATTTTAAAGTTCAAAACAAACTATATAATTTTTCTATTTTACCTTTAGTAATAATTATTCTTGCAAATTACAAACACCTCACTTATAAGGTAATATTATGATTGTTCAAATACTAATAAGCAGTGACGGAACTACCTTATAGAATCGTGAGAAAAATACACTGTGTAGGTAGGTAAAAAAATAAATTTAATAATATATAATATGTATTGACTCCCTTTAATTTCCTGGTATATTTACTTTTATATATTTTGATATTTCTTAACGAGAATTCTGGCTCCGTTACTGCCAATAAAATATAAAAAGGGTAAATAGTCAAAACTTCCTCCTAATTATTATTTTCTTAAGAAGCATGTCTAGTAAAAATATATCAGATAATTTGGGATGGAGGATTAGATAGACAAGGAAAAGAAACTATATATTACTCTGCTTTCTATTAGTATATACTCCCTCGGGTCCTTTATATCGTTTTGGCACACTCATTAATAAACTTATTTAATACCATATTTGACTAAATTATCCGGATAAGTAATTTCTACGTATATGGGGTGTTCTGACTAAAGAGAAAGCACAGGAGTTGGAGAGGAGGTTAGCTGAGGGCGGAGCTTGGAGAATTTCTGGGGAAGCGGACGCTATGTGGTCAGAGACGGCGAACTTGGTTAGGGAAGTAGCATGGGACGTGCTCGGGGTAGCCAAGGGCTATTCAGGTAGACATCAGGGTGACTGGTGGTGAAACGATATAGTTGAAGGAAAAGTGGAGGTGAAGAAGGCGCCGTTTGCTAAGTTGGCAGGGAGCACAAGTGAGGAAGAACGCAGAACGAACAGGGAGATCTACAAGGGGGCGAGGAAAGAAGCAAAGCTGGCGGTTACGGAAGCTAAAAACGCGGCGTTTGGTCGCATGTACGAGGAACTAGGGGAGAGAGGCGGGGACAGGAAGTTATTCCGGTTAGCTAAAGCAAGGGAAAGGAAGGCGCGTGATCTTGACCAAGTTAGGTGCATCAAGAGCGAGGATGGTAGAGTTCTGATGGGGGAGTCTCAAGTCAAGCAGATGTGGCAGGCGTACTTTCGAGACTTACTTAACGAGGAGGGGGATCGTAACATAGAGCTAGGGGAGTTGGGGCATTCAGAGCAACATATAGACCTTGGGTACTACAGGCGCATTTGGGCGGAGGAGGTCATGAGGGCTTTGCGTAAGATGAGTAGGGGTCGAGCGACCGGGCCTGACGAGATTCCGGTGGAGTTCTGAAAGTGCATGGGTAGGTCAGGAGTGGAGTGGCTCTCCAGGTTGTTCAATGCGATCTTCAGGACCAAAAGGATGCCGGATGAGTGGAGGTGGAGTATAGTGGTGCCCTTGTACAAGAACAAAAGAGACATCCAGTGCTGAAACAACTATAGGGGTATCAAATTAATAAGTCACACCATGAAGGTCTGGGAGCGGGTGATCGAGGCGAGGGTGAGGGAGATGACATCTATATCTGCGAACCAATTTGGTTTCATGCCGGGTCGCTCCACTACAGAAGCTATCCACCTTATCAGGAGGCTGGTGGAGCAGTTCAGGGATAAGAATAAGGACCTGCACATGGTGCTTATCGACTTGGAGAAGGCGTATGACAAGGTCCCAAGGGAGGTGCTATGGAGGTGCTTGGAGGCGAAGAGCGTGCCGGAAGCCTACATCAGAGTAATCAAGGACATGTACGATGAAGCTAAGACTAGGTTTAGGATGATGGGTGGCGACTCAGACCGTTTTCCAGTTGTTATGGGGCTTCATCAACGATCTGCGCTTAGCCCTCTCTTGTTTGCCTTGGTGATGGATGCTCTAACCCGACATATTCAAGGGAATGTACCTTGGTGTATGCTATTTTCTGATGATATAGTCTTGATAGACGAGACGAGGGTCGGTGTTATTAAAAGGTTAGAGGTATGGAGACAGACTCTCGAGTCTAAGGGTTTCAAAATAAGCAGATCTAAGACAAAATACATGCAGTGCAAGTTTAGCGCCGAGCCGAGCGAAGTAGGCAGGGACGTGATGATTGGATCTCAGGTCATCGCCAAGAGGGACATTGTCAGATATCTTGGGTCGGTGATTCAGGGGGATTGAGAGATTGATGGGGACGTCACTCATCGTATTAGAGCGGGGTGATCAAAGTGGAGGCTTGCATCAGGAGTTCTGTGTGACAAGAAAGTTCCATAGAAACTCAAGGGAAAATTTTATAGAGCTGTGGTTAGACCTGCAATGTTGTATGGGGCGGAGTGCTGGCCAGTGAAGAACTCTCATGTTCAGACAATGAAGGTTGCGGAGATGAGGATGCTGAGGTGGATGTGCGGGCTCACCAGGTTAGATAAGATTAAGAATGAAGTTGTTCGAGAGAAGGTGGGGTGGCCCCGGTGGATGAGAAGATGCGAGAAGCGAGGCTGAGGTGGTTCGGGCATGTGTGAAGGAGAAGTCCTGATGCCCCGGTGAGGAGTTGTGAATGCCTGGTGATGGTCGCCGTTCGGCGAGGCAGAGGGAGGCCTAAGAGGTATTGGAGAGAGGTGATTATGCATGACATGGCTAGAATGCGGGTTTCCGAGGACATGGCCCTTGATAGGAAAGTCTGGAGGTCTAGTATCAGGGTTGTAGGATAGGGGCCCCTAGAGTTTTTCGTACTAATCACCCGGGGTTGGGTGAGGCTTGGCAGGGTTATCCATAGATGATTTGTGTTTTGGATTGTGTCTCCCTTATGGTAGTTATTTATGGTAGTTACGGTATGATGTTATTGCATGCTATTTTATTTATGGTTCTTATGTTTAGATAATTATTTACGCTATTTCTGCTGGACTTACTAATGCTTTTTTGTTTTTATTTTTGTTTTTGTTTTTCCTTTCCTTCACTGAGCCGAGGGTCGATTGGAAACAACCTCTCTGCCCTTTCGAGTAGGGGTAAGGCTCGTCTACATATTACCCTTCCCAGACCCCAATTTGTGGGACTATACTGGATAGTTATTGTTGTTGTTATGGCTTCTTGTAATAGTAGGATGGATTGAAAAAAGTTAAATGCCTTCTTAATTTCTAAAGTGCAAAATAATTTGAATTTTTTTTTATTTTTGATAAAGCAATAGATAAAAAGGTTGAGGGGGTATCATTTTTGGGGAGAAATGAATGGATTGAAATTTCACATCATCAGTTTTCTATTAAATAAAAATCTGCTTAGAGAAGCCCTAATTTCTAAGAAAAATTGGAGGCATTATTAAACTATGTATGACAAACTACACATCATAAATATTGGCTCTGAGAGAAAGATTCTGTCCTATGTCCTTTATTTCAACCACTTTCATGTTGAATGACATCAAAACTGTCTATTTTCACCTCAGTCAACCATCTTTAGCAGTTGAACGGTGAAGACAGCTATCAGGCAAAGAAATACTAGAAATTATTTGGACAGGGACAATAATATCCGATTTTTACTAGGTGAGCTACCTTTCTTGTAATGAAAATCACATGAAAAACGATATATAGGAAGTAGAAGTAATCAGACAAGGATAAAAAATGTTAAAGCTAGTTAATGATTAAAGCTAGCTAAGTTGGTGTGAATGAGAAATGGAGGGAAGAAGACAATAGAAGGAAAATGAAGTTTCAAAGCAAAGTTCCTTTGAAAAGGAGCTTTGTACCACATTGGTGGTAGAAAGGGAAAGTTATGTGCTTATATTAGAAAGCACTTCTTCTAGCTCTTAAAGGGTTAAGAAGAGGGACTCCCCTCGCGCCGTCGTCGTCGCTCGGCTTCGGATTTGGATTTGGATTTGGTCAAATGATCTGATTGCCCGTGGGAAAAAATATTAATTTGTTAACTGTAAACTTCCCAACGTTCTTATTTTTCAGAAAAAGGCATGGCCTTTCTCGAACAGGCACCAAGCCTTTCCGAACAGTCACAATTCGAGGCTATATAAACTGAGGCAATGCCTCATTTTCGAGTACTGAAAAAAAAAAAATATTCGTGCATTAAAAATTCTGCATTCTTTTCTGCAAACTGAAACATATCGAGTCATAGTGTGATTTCGTTCCCGAATTTGAGTTCGTCGAAGTCGTAGGCGTTTGAGGTACCGCCACTCCTACGACAGGTATATCCGTTATATCCTGGGAGGAAATAATCCACAACCTCGGGTACAGTGAGGGGGTTAAATTCCTTAAGGACACACAGTGAATTCTGTGGTCTCGGATTTCTTCATTTCTGTGATTTTTTTTTTTTTAACGTTACATACGTTCTGTTTTTTTGTCTCTCTTCTTCTTACTGGTTTCCAGTTTCTCGTTGCTTTGAACACGGACAATCGATAACAAAAAAATCCATCTACTATTGTAAAAAGATTATATATATCCTCGATTATATTTTTGGTTTATTTTTACTCCCGACATTATAAAACCGATGCAAAAAAATCCTTCCGCCGTTACGACCCTCCAATATGGGTAAAATCATCCCATGTGGTTTGATATCTCGTCGAGGTGACTGCTACATGATATGCCACCTCGCTACCCCAACCATTTTACACCGTCCCATCTTTTGCACCATCTCCTTCTTCTCCCAAAATGAATAAACCATCTGAATATGAATATAACTAACACAACAATTAAAACAAAAAAGAATGTACCAAACCCAATTAGTAAAAATTTGCACTAAACACTATTAGTACCTTCTATTATTTCAAAAAAATTCCATACCGGACTTCTTCTTTTACGATTAGAAGTCGGGTCATTACTATTACTACCAGAAGCTACAGGACTAGCATCATTAAACATATTGTAAAAATGAAAATATAAGCATAAATTAAATATGCAATTAAAATATTAAATAAGAGAAAGAGTTGGAGGGAGTGCACCGAATTCGACAATAAATTGAGCACTTGATCAAATATGAAATCTTGCAAATTGAACGGAAGAGAGATAGATTGATAATTTGAGAATTAAGAATTTAAGATTGAGATAAGAATTTTGAGTGAAGAAATGAAGAAGAGATGAGATTTATAGATTTTAAGAAGGGTTAATATTGTAAATTAATAAATACTAAAAAATAATGAAAAAATGACCATTTTTGTAAATTTGTCCGTTGGCCAACGGTAATGTGGGCCCCACATATTCAAAAAAAAAAAACAAACAAAAAATTTTTACCGTTGAACCGGGCCGGGCCGGTCCGGGCGACCCGGTGCAAGGCATTGTAGACGCTACCGGATCCGGTCCCAGCCGGTTTCATTTTTCAAAATCCTAACCGGCCTAACCCCCTCCCCCACCCCCACCCCAACCCAGCCCACCCGGCCCCCTATAATCTGGGCCGGTCCGGTCCTGGTTTGTAACTGTCCAGGCCGGTCCGGTCCCGGGTCAACCCGGCCCAGTTGACGGGTTTAATAAAAACAGACCTTTTTGTTAGAATTCTTTATTACACAAATGCCCACGTTTGTTTTGTAATTTTCAGGTGGATTCTCTATGGATAGGGTACTGAAGTGTTGCTTTCAAATGCCGACGCAAGTATATTTGGTTGTACAAGTAATAAAATGATAAATCGAGTGTCGAATTCACAGAGACTTATATCAACTGCCCACTGGTTCACCAATATTATTATTCAGTCAAGCTAGATTCGAGTTCAAGAGTTTAATCATACTAAACTACAGTTCTAAGTAATAACTAAATTATCAAGCAGTAGAATAATTGTTATGTATACAATAGAAACAAATATTTCAGGGTTGACCAGAGACCATTTGCTACTATTCTGCCCAGTCACTGTTGAATTATGGGAGAAAACAATGCACTCGCTGAAGGAGACTTATCCTCACCTTACTGCCTGGAACCAGAAAATGCAGTGGCTTGTAAGCAAAGCCAAGGGTCGAACATGTCGAGCAGCCATCTTCAAAATGGTAGTCGCTGAGTTTGCATATACTATCTGGCTGGAAAGGAACTCAAGAATAACAAGACATTTCGTTGCAATGAAGCCCTTTTGAGAGACATAGTATACACTTGTAATGTTAGAGGTACCCCACGAATTAGAAACCACTTACAACATCTTCAAATATAATATTGTTAGGTAGTTAGGACATTAGATACAGTTTAAAATGTTATATTAGAGATAGTCGGCTGAGTTAAAGCTAGACTATAGCTTTTGTAATGTTATTTCATTGGTGATTAATGAAATCCTTAATTACCAAAAACAAAAATATTTCATGGTTATGATTGATTCATCAATCTTATTGTGTTCTAATTAACTCTCCCCCTCATACAATTCACTCGTTGTTGTTAATTAATCGATAATTGCACCCATAGTATTCTCCCGAGGTACTACTCGCCTATTCAAAATAGATTAACGCATATATTCCTATGAAATCAATCTATTAAGAACTCATTAAAATTACGATATTTAATTAATCACAGTGACTAGGTATATTCATATCCTAACAACAAATCCGCTTCCCCCTCCCCTCCCCTAAGGGTTAAGATCATGTTCTCTTCAATTTTTCTCTAATCTAAATACGGCTTTTGCAAGCATAGAATAGATAGTAAATAGAATCTAACTGTTGACCAGACAATTAAGCAATTAATCACAGAATTGAAGAAACAGCCATATATTAGCGAATTATAATCGAAGTTATGTCAACGTTAAACAACAATATTCATGGCTAAATCGTGACCCCTGAACAATGGGTTTTTAGCCATTCATAATACTAGGAAACAATTGTATACGTTTTGAAAATTAAAAATACTAGAAAAGATGAAGAAATTTGAGATGTTTTTGCTCCCAGATGTTTCTTGTGTGTATTTTTCCTCCAAAATGTCATCTCCCCCTTCGAAAATAGGCTTAGTTTTTCTTTTATATGTATTGGGTAGGTCTAGGACCGAATAAACTGTGTCCCATAGAAAATAGGACAAAAATCACGTCAACGACGTCCTGGATAGCGTCAGCCGCCCACCAGGGCGCTGCCCAATTTTTAGCTTTTGTTCCAGTGCCACAGGTGGCACCCGGCGCTGCCTGTGGCGCCCAAATGCACAATTTATGGTTTTGTTCGTTTTAGCTCTAATTTTGCGTGTTTCGCCCCCAATGTCTCCCGAATTATTCCTACACATGAAAGCCCTTCAAATTAATATAAATTATAGCATTTAACATCACAAATTCACGAAACAAAAGTAACATATGAGGTGATATTCATAGAAATATATATCCTTTAAGCTAAATATCAACACCCCACACTTAGACTCTTGCTCTTCCTCGAGCAATGAGACTATCTAATAACCCTTAACTATGTACAAGTCTCAATCATAGAGGAGCACATTAACTTTTAACCACACACTATACCCTTGACTATGATCAATACTGGCACACAAGCATGAATACACAAAATTTTACATTTTTCCCGTTTAAGCATGCCCAAGTATAATATTTCAAATTAATCAATTCCAACAACCTATTTATCACCAACCAACCTCAAAAGACGACTTGCAACTACTAAGCACCGTCAATTCATGCACCTACCTAACAAGAATGTTTACAACATTACGAATCATTCATGAGATCATGTGCCCTCACCAACAAATAAAAGAGTGAATATAGATTGTCCACACATTCAAATATACTTTTGAATATAGATTAAGGACAACACACAATTTAACCAAATTCGCTCACTCTCACAAAGAGTTCATATGCCTCTCGTGGTCGTACCATAAGCTTGCTCGTAGTGTATATCTCTACTAATTTAAGCTAGCCAAATCTAGGATCAACTAGGACCTTAAGGTTTTAATGTATGCTAAGGGACGGTATGATACATTTAGAAATAGTGAATAACCCTCTTATGCACTTTAATACACTAAATTCACAATTCAAGCACATACTCATTTTAACCAATTCACTTGCCATATACAACATAACCCTATTTTCAATTAAGTACTTATGTAATTCCACTAGCACAAATCATTGAGAATTGGAGGTGTGTATTTTTTTATATTATTTGAACTATCATTATTTCCTTTTCTAGCAAATTTTTTCTTTCTCTTTTTTTTTATCACACACTCCATATATTAAGGTTCATTGGCTAGTGTCTTTTGATTTAAACTTTAGTGCACCAACGGGCCCTTCCATGGTTCTACTCAAAAGCTACTTCCCAATATCTAACCTTACTTCTTTTAGCGAATAAGTGCCTTAGGAGTTCAAGTTTAATCAATGTCTAATTAAGAATAAAATAGGGGTATGGCATGTAATGTGGGTGCTGAAAGAAAGGTCTATAGGCTCAAAGGGGCTAGCAACGGAAAATTTTATTTTTATGTGACAAGCACATCCATGATCAAGCAAGAAAATGCCTACGTCATCTCCTAGATTAACACAACTCACAATTTCGCTTCAATTAACACACATGGAAAGTTCTAGACTACACATGATATCATAGAAAACCACAAATCCTCACACACACGTTGCACATGACTCAATCAAGATGGCTCTGTTTAACTCTCAAGTAAAGAAAGCACACATAATTGAGAAATTATTGCACTGTAGCATACGATTCAAACGACTGAGAAAAGGCATCACAAAATAAGCTATTTACTTTACTTAGGCTTCACAATTAAAACTTAATACACATAAAAATAAAATGTATGTCCTAGCCTAATGTGCCAGCATCAACCATGTCAATAAGTATCTCAGAGCAACTCAGTTTCTTCCCAAACTACTCATAAACAAAAAAAAAAATAAAGTACTCTACTACATCCTTGGAAAAGAACACGTACCAAAAGAATATGCAAGGAATACTACCTAGCTATTCTAAATAAAATAAAAACTTTTTTGTATTTTTAAACCGGACTTTTATCCCTCAAGAAAATTTTCCGAAAGATCCATCGTCGGAAAAAGTCTGAACTTTTTCAAATTTCTTTTTTTCTTATGTATTTTTATATTTTTTTTCTTTTTTCTTTTGATTTAAAGCAACTAAACTACACTAGAACTACTAAAAGAAACAAATTAAAGCGAGTTTATACAAGATATATAGCTACAACACAGGTAGTATTCCTCTCACCCCACACTTAAACTATGCATTGCCCTCGATGTAAGTAAAAATAAAAATAGAGTAGGGGAAAAAGAAAAACTCCCTGTCAGGCGAAGTCCACCGCCGCAACATGCCCTCCACAAGCAGCTCTGGGCTCATCATCTCCTTAGATGTGCTGGACAAATCATTGCGTAAATGCATACGTTCCTTGTTTGTAATACCTGCCCTACTCATGAGGTAGTTCATCGAGTTATTAAGGTACCTATTGAAGTTCTCATCTTGATCCATCCGGGCTGCGGGGGTGAGTTTTGACGTTGTTTCCAACAAAGATTTGATGTCCATAAGCCCTGACAAAGCCTCCACCACCTCATTATGTCTAGGGGGGGGGGGGGGTACTCCGACACTCCTCAAAATGGCATATACTGAGTGAGTAAGTTTCCGAAGAAGAACTGTCTAATATATCGCCCAAATCTCGTGCGGGCCATCTCACTGACCATAATCGCAGCCACATTAATGGGCCGGCCGGTTATTAAGAAGAAAACGACACACACTCTAGCGCGAGTGCAGTCACTGTTGTGCTCTACCGACATGAGTCTCGTTTGTACAAAATTCTGTCACACTTTGGCAGCTTTGTTGAAGTCAGAGCAAACCATAGAAAAGTGAATGTTGCCATGCTTCCTTATTCACTTAGCATTGCAATATACGCCACAAAGAGTGTGACGTATCAACTCATACTTGGGGCTTATGATAAATCGTTGGAGTCTCCTTGGATTAGCATTCTCAACCCCCAAATAGTCACATAAAGACTCTCTATTCATCGGCACATCCTTCCCTCTTATACGTGAAATGTCCAATTGGTAATCTCAGTTAGCATACAACTCTCAAACCGTGCTTAGGTTTGTAAGCCCCGAGCTTTCCAAGAACTTGTGCATATTTAGAGCTCATAGCCTGCCAAGTACCTCCGGGAATTTTCTTTCTAAGGCCGTAGTATTAATCCACATCTCAGAAATGTACTGGCCAATGTACATTATATAAAAAACATTTATACAACATGTACAAGAGTTTCACCCTTAAGCTATAGGTGCTCTTCCCCGTGCCACACAATAATGATTGATCATGGCTACACGAATTCATAATTAGGTAAGCAAGAGGCATATGGTACACGCCTTTCTATACCAAATTAGTCAAAATTTACAAGATTCTACAACATACATTATATAAGATAGATGGTGTAGGAACATGTATTATATCAAAGCCACATCCCCTAGCATGTAAAATCATCCCTACACACCCCACACTTAGCCCAAATTCGTACACAAATATACCCGGTTACTCAGACTTCACCAGTGCACCAAAATCCTCATTCAAGAACTTTAACAATCTTCCAGGCATAAAGTGGGTGATTCTAATTCAACAGTGGTGGAATATGGTGGCCCTCCCAAGTTTTAATGAAGTAGAAGGAATTCTAGTTTACTACTCTGTATACACATTAATCACACTATTTCGGCCAACACAAGCCACCCACCATAAAAATACATAAGAACTACATAAAAAAAAATTGGGGGATTAGGGCTATTGGGATTGGGATGCATATTATTATCTACTCATTAAAACACAAAAAGAAGGAGAAGGAGAAGGAGAAGAATAAGGACATACCTGTAAACTGGAGAAGGAGAGCAAGAGAAAAAAAATGTTGAGAAAACTTGGAAAGGAAGAAGCGGACGCAGCAGCAAGCAGTATTAAAAATAGATGCTTAGTTGTCTGTTTAGATGAGTTTGGGTTATGGTTAAATTGGGTTGGGAATGGATATGTATATTCGAATTGGGGTATAGTATTAGTGTAAATGGTTATTTGGGTTGGGTTAAATGGGTATGGATAGAAAATTAAAAAAATGAAAAAAAAATAAAAGAAAAAAATATAATTTCCTGGACGCCCCCTATCCCGGCGCCTCGTGCCCAACCTGGCACTGGGTTTTTTGAGTCTTATGTTTCAAACGCCCCAGGCAGCATTGGGCTCTGTTTCGCAAAACTTTTTTTTGAACAACTTGATCCCCCGAGCTTTATATATACCCAATTTACATGGCCTACACAATTATATCTAAAATATTTATACTACAGAGAAAATGCAAAACTCTACGTATTCTAAAAGAAAAATTAAGTTGTTAAATTAGAAAAGCAATAAGAATTGGGTTGCCTCCCAACAAGCGCATGCTTTAATATCGCAGCACAACGCAGAGTCTTGCGTACTCATTGTCACATCTCCGTTTTACGCACCCGGAGGGCACAAGGGAGTTTTCTCAATTAAAGGACAATCAAAACGAGATTATTATTAAAGAATCAGAGTCGCCACTTGGGAGATTTTATGGTGTCCCAAGTCACCGGTTTAATCCTGAATCGAGGAAAATATTAACTCTGTTTAACAGTATGCGAACTAGAAATCCTAATAAGGAATTCTGTTATCCCGGGAGAAGGTGTTAGGCGTTCCCGAGTTCCGTGGTTCTAGCACGGTCACTTAACTGTCATATTCGGCTTAACTATCTGATTTTTACAATTATGAACTTATATGCAAATTTTTTCTTTGAACCGCTTTTATCATTATAATTATAATAAAAATAATAATAATAATAATTATTATTATTATTATTATTATTATTTTACATAGAATTGCAACGTTGTGAAAACGTATCTCGAACCACGTCACATCCAGTGTACCCATTGCTCTCGACACATTTCGACCTCGTTGAGATTTGGATTTGGGTCACATAAATGCGCACCCGTATTTTAGAAAGTAATTTATTAGAGACGTGCCTAAAGCGACTAGCGATTGTGGTTTTGAGAAATGCCGCCAAATTTTGCTAAACGGCCCCACCCTGAAATCTAAGCAATTTCACCAAACACGTGTAAAGGGCCCCCCAGCCAGCGTATTCTTGTTTGGCGAGGCACGCCTTATTAGTTAATTTTTAAAAGAAATTGCAACATCATGAAAATGCATCTTGAACCACGTTACAACCAGTGTACACGTGGTCGTCGACACATTTCGACTCTGTCGAGATTTGAATTTGGGTCGCATAAAGCACACCTGAGTTTAGGAAGGTAAGATTAATTAAGGTGCGTCCTAAAGAGACAAACGTATCGTTATTTTGGGAAAAGGCCATAAAAATTCGCTAAGTGACCAACTCCGATATCTATCCAATTGTTATATGTATTTATTGGGGGCCCCGCAATTTATAACTCATTTGGCGAGGCACACTTCCTTTATTTTAAAGGACGTCTAAAGCGACTATGTTCGCTATTTTCATTTGTCAAGTTAATTTTCGAACATGATACGTTAAATCTAAAGAGGACGTAGTAAGAGCAGCATGATTTAACACTTATGGGCCAAGCCCATTGTATATGGCATAGATTTGGACTTGGGCCGTCCCTATGCTAATTACGGCCCGGATAATTTATTCTACACGTTTGACATTTTATGATGGCTAAATGTGAACCAGTTATATCTAATTAAACCAGTTGTTATGAATATAGATAAGTAATTTGTTAACTGAAACAGTCTAAAGCTATTGAGTAATTAATCCTAAGACCTTACATGCATTTAGAGTATACTTTTTGTTTCAAACAAAAGAAACAGAGGGCCGAATATTACTACTACATCACATGCCTTGTTTAACTAGCATACATAGGGACCTTATTCACTAAGCTACTGTGAAGGGTTCCACTCTATTATATCATACAACTACATGATTCTAATAGAGGAAGCTAACTAATGTATATATACAACCATAATTCAAAATATAACTTAAAATAAATCCTAGAGCTTCAGCTCTTCACTTGTATTTCATGCTTCAATATGTTTCAGCTTACATAATTCAGTACGTTCGATTGTGTACCTGTATTTGGAAATGACAAAGAAGAAGAGGAAGGTCAGTAGTGCAGCAGTAACACAAGCACAGCAACAACACGTTCAACAATAACCAACAACACTAATGAACCCAGTAACAGATACAGTAGCAGAAAACAAGGACCAGATTCAAAATACCAAGCAGAAAACCAAGAACCCTTAATGAATCAGGATTCAAGACCAAACTGAAATCACATGAAATGCCCAAAACAAAACCACAGTCAAAGGAGAAAAGGAACAGGCACAAGACAATAGTAGTTGTCTGATTTTGAACACTCAGAAAGAGAACAAATTGAAACTCTTGATATAAAGCTCATCCTTGATCACTATTACTCTCTGAAAAGAATCTCAAAATTGACTAAAAACATTCAAGTTTTAATCTTTGAAATATGATTTTTCTCTCAAAAATTTCCAGTCTCCAGTTCTGAATTTTTTTTTCTATATTCAAAATCCAGTTCTTAAGTGTCAAATGAGTCCTATTTATCCCAAGCAAGACTTTATCCTCCTACCCCTTAATTATTATTACCACCCTCTTTTATTATTACCCTTTTCCTTTCTTTACTTTCCAGCCCAAAAATATTCCCCTATATGCGGGTTCTTTACCCTTTTATCATTACTTATACTATTCCTAATTCCAATTAAGTAAAAGCAGTCAAAAATTATCATTTTCAGTTGTCGCCCCCTACCAATTAGTCAAATTAAAGCTACTATGGCCCTACTGAGTAGACTACTCAGTCAAACCAGATTTATCTATTTTTCTATTCCTAAAACACCCATGGAATTCCTACTGACTGCCACTGTTCTGATTCAAATCATCAGTAAGCAAAACCGAACTTAAAACTATCTAAGACTAAAGTTTGATTACCAGTGATAACCAATACTTAATACCAATTTGAACAAAATCAAATAACTAAACACCATAAGAAATACTTATTTCAAAGCATTTAAACATGAAAAATCATCCACTACAGGAAAATCATGACCTGAACTGATCAGCTCAGTTCTTCAATTCAAGTAATTAACAGTCTCATCCAATTGCATACTTGGAACATAAACAAAATAGGCTAACAATGCCGCTGACACTTTGAACAAAATCCACTATTATCCTGTTTTTCCCTTCGACTTTTAAAACTAATTAATCGACGATACTTAACGGATCAATTACGCATAATTGGAAATAAATAAGCAGAATAAAATACACAAATAGGTACACATGTAATTTCAGTGACATTTTGACAGAGACAGTGAGTTACCATACAATCAATTGATCGACGACACTAATTGAATCGACTTTATGAACTTACACACAATCAGATAGCAAGAAAACAGAATTAAAGTAGATGAATTAGGTGATTCATGTGATTTTGGAAAGAATAGGGAACTTATGAAACTAAACTATTCGACGACATTATTCATCGAATGTATAGTTTATCATACACACTTTAACAATGAACAAAAGAAAAATCGACCAAATAAAAGGTCATACGGAGAAGAAGCAGAAAAATAGTTGACAAAATCAGAAATAATACAAAAAAAAACTAAACAAATAATTATAACAAATAACAACAAAGAAAACAGAAAAACAAAGAGAAAATACCTCAGAAACCCTTAGAAACGGACAACCTTGACTTGAATTTGAACTCGAACTTTTTATTGAGGTTGAATGGACCTTAATCGATTGTCACTGAGAACATGTCGACTAAGGTCCATTGAACACCCAAACCCCCCTTGATTTGGACAGAATTCCCGAATTGGATTTTTAGGGTTCTTTGGCTCGATTTGGGATTCGAGCATTTCTACGCTGATTCGAACCAAACCAATGGTATTTGGGGTATGAGGGAAGTCAGGAGGAGTTGTGGTATGAATTTGAAGTGAGTTGGGATAAGTTTCCGTTTGGCTCGAATCTTCAAATGAAGATTCGAGAAGCTCTAAGATGATTCGAGCCAAATGGTTTAGGATTTGTGTTGGGGTGGTTGGAAGGTCACAGGGTGTTAGTTTGGCGATCATCGGAGACAGTTGGACTTTCAGGCTAACCTTTGATTTAATATTTGAAGTGTTGGGGCCTGATTCAAGGGGAGCTATGGTGATGGTTGGAATGGGGAGGTCGAGGTGGTTCAGGGGTGTGAATATGGGGGTTATTGGACCTCAGGCCGCCGAGATTAATGATGGAGTACAAGGGGGCGGCGCTAGGGTTTGATAGGGGTCTTCTGGTTCAGTCTTAGAGAGAGACGACAGGAATGAGGGGGGTGGCTATGGAGCGGCGCATGGTGTGGTTTAGGATTATATACTAGGGGGAGATTGAATCCAAGCCATTGGATCGTATGAGATAAACGGCTCGGATCATTCGATTAATATAAAACGGGGTCGTTTGGTCTTTGAGGAGTATTGGGTCGACCGGGGTCGAAATGGACCGGGTTGTGAGTAGGCCTTGAGGCCGTTGGATCAACTGAAAAAGACGGCTCAGATCAACTGGTCCAAAACGGTGTCGTTTCACCTTAGTTGGGGCTGAACTGTACCGTTTGATTGAGACAAATCAATGGACCAGATTTGAAGCTTGAAAACGACGTTGTCTGGACCTTCTGAGAGACCAGGTCTTTTGGACCGGGTTATTCAATAGTTTGGGCCTGGTTTTGGGTCTTTTAAACTAGCCCAATCTGATTTTCTTCTTCAATTTTGAACTCTTTTACCTTCTTTCAAAAATTAAACAAAAATTCTAAAATAAATTGTAAAAATCAAAAATAAAATTACACACATATTTTTGACACCTATAATAGTTAACACACAAATTAGACATTAAATAAAATCATACAATGACAAAAAGTTAAGAAGGCAAATCTTTTGTAATTTTCTTTTAACCAAATCATGGTTAAATAAAATGCACAATTAACACCTAAATGCCTGCAACATATTTTTGGTGTTTTAATTGATCAAAACAAAATAAACATTCATAGATAATTGCTCAAATAGTTACCTTAAACTGCCCTGCAATATTCTAAGAAAATTATACGCCAAAGAACATTTATTTTATTTTGATTTTTTTTCGGAGCAATTTTCGTGAGAGCAAAAAGTACGTGCTCGCACTCATCATCGATTACAACCTTGATTTTCTCATAATTAATCATTCCTCCCCAATAGTGCTTGACTCGATGACCATTTACCAAAAATTTCCTTTCACCATGTAAAGCTCACAGCTTGATCGCACCATAAATAGTGACTCTCACCACCTCAAATACCTGACCACCTCGATTTTAGCTTTCCACGGAACATTTGTATCCTAGAATTGAACAATAATACCTGTTGGCATGTCTCCAAGTGACGTGGATTGATATGCTTGTCATGCCATATTTTTTTCTTTTCTTTATAGAGCTTAGCATTTTCATAAGAGTGCAGCTTCAAATCATCTAATTCATTCAATTGCAAAAGTCTTTTCTCGTCCGCGGCTTCAAGGTCCATGTTCATCTTCATGAATGGCGCAGTATGCCTTGTGTTCTAGTTCAACGGGCAAGTGACATGCTTTCCATAAACAAGCTTGTAAAGGGATGCCCCAATTGGCGTTTTATATGCAATTATATACTCCCATAAGGCATCATCTAATTTCACATCCCGACCCTTCCTATTCACACTCACCGTCTTCTCTAATATTTTGTTTTATTTCTCTGTTTGACACCTCAGCTTGCCCACTTGTTTGAGGATGATATGTTGTAGCAACTCTGTGGCAAACTCCATATTTAGCTAGAAGGTTATTAAACAACCGATTGCAAAATTTGTCCCCTCATCACTAATGAATGCACGTGAAGTCCCAAATCTCGAATAAAAATTCACAGAAGGAGCTACCACCATGGCATCATTTGTTGGCAAAGAAATTGCCTCCACCCATTTTGACATGTAGTCAACTGCTAGCAAGATGTATTTGTTTCCTCTAGACTATGGGAATGATCCCATAAAATCTATCCCCCACACATCAAAAAGCTCAACTTCTAGTATGTTATTCAAAGGCATCTCATGCCTCATTGTGATTGTTCCTTTCTCTAACATTGGTCACGCTTCTTAACGAATGCATGGGCATCCTTGAATAGAGTTAGCCAAAAGAGACTGGATTATAGTACCTTTGCAGTTGTTCTATCTCCTCCATGATGGCCCCCATAAGGTGAGGTGTGACAATCATACAACACTAATTCCACCTCCTTTTCTGGAATGCATCTCCTCATCAACTGGTCAGCACATTGCTTGTACAAATATGGCTCATTCCAGTAGTATAAGTTCATATCATGTAGAAACCTCTTTCTAGCTTCATATTCAATTTCAGGAGGAAGTACCCCACTCACAAGATAATTCACATAGTCTGCGTACCATGGGGGAGGGCCTTGGGTGATAGCAAAAAGTTACTCATCAGAAAATACTTCTTTAATTTGGCCACCCTCCTCCACGTGATCGTAATTTTCCAGCCTTGATAGATGGTCAGCTACTTGGTTCTCTGTCCCCTTTCAATCTCGTATTTCTACATAAAATTCTTGCAGCAACGAAACCCAACGCATCAATCTAGCCTTAGATTCTTTTTATGTAAACAAATACGTGATTGCTGCATGATAGGTATGGACTATGAATTTCGTTCCCACCAAGTATGCCCGAAATTTTTCAAAGGCCCATACAACAACCAACACCTCCTTCTCAGTGGTGGAGTAATTTAGTTGTGCATCATCAAGAGTCTTACATACATAGTAGATGGAATAAAATACCTTGTCCTTCCTGTGGCCTAGCACTGCCCCAATAGCATGGTCACTCGCATCACACATAAGTTCAAATGGGAAGGACCAATCAGGTGCCACAATAATGGGAGCAGACACCAACTTCTTTTTGAGTTCTTCAAATGCCTTGAGGCAAGCGTCGTCGAAGTTGAAAGTTATATCTTTTTCAAGCAGTCTGCGCAAAGGAGTAGCAATTTTTGAAAAGTCTTTAATAAAGTGCCAACAGAAACCCGTGTGTCCCAAGAAACTCCGGACACCCTTCACTGAAATAGGTGGAGGTAATTATTAAACCCATCCACCTTTGCCTTATCAACTTCGATGATGCTATAGATATTCTGTGACTAAACACGATGCCTTCTTGTACCATAAAATGACATTTTTCCCAATTCAGTACCAGATTTGTTTCTTCACAACGGGCCAACACGTTTCTTAAATTCCTCAAGCAATCATCATAAGAAGACCCAAAAATTGAGAAATCATCCATAAATTCTTCCACGAATGTTTCTACCATGTCGATGAAAATAGCCATCATGCACCTCCGGAAAGTGGTTGGTGCATTACAAAGACCAAACGACATTCGCTTGAAGGCAAAAGTACAACAAGGACAAGTAAATGTTGTCTTTTCCTAATCCTCTAGGCATATGACAATATGATTACGAATAACCATCAAGGAAGCAATAATATTCATGCATGGCTAATCTGTATAGCATTTGGTCAATGAATAGAAGTGGGAAATGGTCCTTGCGTGTTGCTTTGTTGAGCCGTCTATAATAAATGCAGGCTCTCCATCACGTCTCAGCGCGGGTAGGAATTAACTCATTCTTCTCACTCTCAATCACAGTCATTCCTCCCTTTTTGGGCACACATTGAACTGGGCTTACCCAGTTACTGCCAAAAATAGGAAAAATTATACTTGCATCGAGCAACTTGATAACTTCCTTTTTCACAACCTCTTTCATAATGGGATTTAACCTCCTCTGCTGCTCCAAACTAGGTGGTGTCCATCCTCCAATAAGATTTTATGCATGCAAACCGATGGATAAATTCCTTTGATGTCAGCAATAGTCCACCCAATTGTCTTTTTATGCTCACGGAATACTCTGAGCAATTTCTCTTCTTGAGTGTTATTCAAGCATGAGGAAATAATCGCCAGAAATGTCTCAGAGTTCCCCAAATAAGCATAGTGCAGATGCGCTGGAAGCGACTTAAGTTCTAGCTTCAGATCTTCTTCAATAGATGGTTAGGAGGGGTCAGAGTGACAAGCCTTTCCAACTCCTCAAATTTTCCAAACCCATGGAAATAACTGCAGGACATATCCAGTACTTGATCAAGTTTTCCCATAATTTAATCTTCACTATCTTCTTCATCCCCAATCAACACTCAATTAACAGGGTCTACATGGCTAATATAAGGCATTAACGATGTGGAATCACTCACCACCACAGACATCATGGATAACTCTTCATAGTAGGCTGGCAACTTGAGTGTTTTATAAACATTAAATACCTCCACTCGATCACCTTCTCTCACCGTCATCTTTCCTTTGCAAACATCAATAATATCTTGGCTCGTGGCTAAGAATGGATGCCCCAAAATAAATGTGACTTCCTCATTAGGCTCGTAGTCCAGGATAATGAAATCAGCAGGGAATATGAAAGACCCCTCTTGAACTAGCACATCTTCAATCACTCTTTCAGAATGAGTAAGGGAGCGATCAGCCAGATGTAAGATCACCATTGTTGGGCGTGGCTCACCCAACCCCAATTGCTTGAACACAAATAGCGGCATCAAATTGATTCTCTCTCCAAGATCACATAAGGCTCACCTAACTGCATGTTACCCATCGAGATTTGGATTGTGAAACTACATGGGTCTTTTAATTTCTAAGGTAACTTGAGTTGAATTCTTGAGCTACACTCCTCAGTAGTTTGAACTTGGTCAGCCTCCTTTTATTTGCCACTATGTCCTTGATGTACTTTGCATATTTGGGCACTTCTTGTAAGATGTCAACCAGTGGAATATTAACTTGCACCTGCTTTAAAATATCGAGAAACTTTTTATATGAGGTGTTATCTTTCATTTTGTGCAATCTTTGAGGGAACGGAGGTGGTAGCCTTGAAACCAATCTTTGAGGGAAAGGAGGCTTCTCGGCCTCCGTAGATTTTGCTAACGTTTATTCTATAGTGGCTGACCTCTGATTAAAAGTCACATGTTTTCTCTTTTTCGACTGAACCTCTTCTAATCGTCTCCCATTCCTCAACAACATGGCATTAGGGACGTTTTAGGATTAGCTTCAGTGTCACTTGGATGAGCTCCAACGAGTCTAATGTTTTGAGCACTGGCAAGCTGTCCCATTTGGCGCCCCAAATTTCTTAAATCGGTCCTGAGCTGTAGATTGTCAAGCAATAACTTCTTCAAAAACTCATTTGTATTTTCTTCTACCTGTTCAGGTGGCTTCTGCAGTTGATTACAATTTCCTTGGGGTATTTATTGATTCTGATTCGGTTAATTTCCTCCCCATGAGAAGTTGGGATGATTCTTTCAATTTGGGTTGTAAGTGTTCCCATATTGTACATTCCGATTCATTGGACCCCAACTATGTTGCCCCATGTAGTATATAGATTCAGGATTCATGGGGCAAATGTCACTTATATGATTGTCACCACATAGTTCACAACAAATAGACATCTGTTGTACATGTTGCATTTGTTGTGAATATTGCATTGTCATTCTATTCATCTGGTTTTCCAATTTTGCTATATCAGCTCTCATGGCCGAGAAGTCATCAAGCTCAATCAACCCGGCTGCTTTCTGTTTAATTGCCTTGTGTGAATCCCTATCGCCTTGCCAGTTATGATCATTAGTGGTGAAGTTATTCAGCAAGATTTGCATTTCAATATACGGTTTCACCTTGCAACTATCCCCACAAGCTAAATCAAGATTCATCTCTGAGGTCTCATCTAGCCCGTCAATAAAAGTGTGTCCCAATACCTCATCAGTCTGACAATGGTGCGGGCAATCTCTAAGTATCTTTTTGTATCTTTCCCTATCTTGACGAAGTGTCTCGCCATCCCATTGTTCGAACCCAAGAATCTGACACCTCAATGACTTTGTCTTCTTGGTGGGGAAAAACTTGATTAAGAATTTCCTTGCTAGATCATCCCAAGTGTGGATTGAGTTTTAAGGCTCTTTCTGTAACCATTCCTTAGCTTCCCCCAGCAGTAAAAAGGGAAAAGTGTCATCCTGACATAGTCCTTGTAAACGTTCGGATAATTGTAGGTATCCATAATTTTCAAGAAATCCTAAATGTGCCTCTGCAGATCTTCATGAGATAGACCCACATATTATCCTGTGGAATGAATCATCTGTACCATGTACTGTTTGAGTTCAAATGCCCTATGATCTCAGGTTTCACAATAGCCTAAAGTCATATTAGCAAGTTTGGGCCTTGCCGCTTCTATCATCGCACCCTCTGCATTACCTGCCATTTCTATTGGATGTGGTTGAACTACGATGTCCAACTCTCTTTCTATTCTAGTCCTAGCTTCTACCTCCCTCCTTACTCTCTGAAGTTTCCGTTCAATTATAAGATCAAGAGGAAGGAGATTGTTTGCGCTTCTACTCCTCCGCATTCAAGAGAAGAGCCTGTGTGTTAACAAACTTAAATCTAGAACAAATAACAAATAAAAGCTTAAGTCAGGAAAGTAGCTAATTTTTAAGTCCCCGGCAATGGCGCCAAATTACTCCCAAATGCACACGCGAGTATGCGTGGTCGTACAAGTAATAAAATGATAAGTCGAGTATTGAACCCATAGAGACTTATATCAACTACTAACTAACTCACCAATATTGCAAATCAGACAAGCTAGATTCGACCTCAAGAGTTTAATTATAATAAACTACAATTCTAAGTAATTATTAAATTATCAAGCAGTAGAATGATTGTTATGTATTCAATAGAGACAAATATTTCAGGGTTGTGATCGATTCACTAATCCTATTGTGTTCTAGTTAACTCTCCCTCTCATACAATTCACTCATGGTTGCTAATTAATTGATAATTGCTCTCATAGCCTTCTCTCGAAATACCACACGCCTATTCAAAATAGATTAACGCCTATATTCCTATGAAATCAATCTATCAATAACTCATTAAGATTACGATATTTAATTAAGCACAGTGACTAGGTATATTTCTATCCTAACCACAAATCCATCCCATTCTCCTCCCCAAGGGTTAAGATCATGCTCTCTTCAATTCTTCTCTAATTTAAACACGGATTTTTAAAGCATAGCCTAGATAGTAAATAGAACCTAACTTTTGTCCATACAATTAAACAATTAATCACAGAATTGAAGAAACTGTTAGTAAACTGTATTCGTAAAACAATTCTGAAAATATTAATGAAAATGAACAGAAATTATCATAAAGAGAAACGACATAAACAGAAATGAAATAAATAATTCGAGCAAACTAAATTCACAGTATTTCCTTATGGAATTTAATCCCCTTCTAGCACCCAAGGTTATGGATTATTTCTTCCCAGGATAGAACGAAATACACACTGGTGAAGTGGTACTTCAGACGCTAGTGTTTCAGCGAGCACAAAGATCAGTAGCAAATCATACTTAATTTTTGCTTTGTTTGAATAATAAAAATATGCATAAGAAGGAGAGAAAACTCATAAATTCGTAATGCAATTCTTAGCAGAATAGTGTTGTATTTATAGCCAAAATTTGGGCTGAAATCTGAAGAGGTGCAACTCTTCAAAATGGCTGTTTCTGCAAAACTACAACAACATAAATACCATTACATAAATGGATATTTACTCAACAATAAATAGGGAAAATTGATAGGTAGTTAAATTTTCTGTTACAAAAATAGAAACGGAAATCTGGATAACTGATTTTAATTTAATATTAATATTAATTTTAGTATTAATATTCTGTTATTAAAATAAGTATTTAATACCATATTTCTATTAATATTTTACTATTAACAGATAAATTTGGTCCAAAAAGTTAATCAATCAATCGATCATTTGACCAAATCCAAATCGAAATTCGAATCCGAATTTGAATCCGAAGCCGAAAACGAAGCTGAGCCGAGCCGAGCGAGCGACGACGACAACGTCACAAGGCTTTCTTTCTTCTCAACTCTTTAAGAGATAGAACGAGAGCAATTGCTTATATACCCATAAAAAATCTCTTACTCATTTGGTAAGGGACAAAGTCCATATGCCAAGGGGGGAAACTTGAAATTTCACTCAAATATTTCATTTCCCTCCATTTCTGATTCACCCTCTTTTAAGTATTTAACTTATTAATTAAATAGAAACCCAACAACCCCCCACATAAATGGGGAATGGCTATATCACGGAAGTATGCATGAAAAACTGTGTGATTCGCAAGCAAGGGTTAATTGCATCTGGATAACTAGGTTTCCCTTTGAACTTTCCGTAGTGAACTTATGTCGGATATACTCGATCAATTGGTAGATGTGATATCTTTGAACTGTCAAACTTTGGTGTATACCTGGACAACCACAAGTCACACAACCAACCCATAACCGTCTTTGGTTCTCATTGTTGTGTTCGTTTCAGCTATGAACACCGCATGGTTTCATAAATGCGCAAAGAACTGGCATTAAAAAATTCTCCTTGAAGTGGCTAGCACTTCACAATTACATAGGTGATTCCTAAACGTGTCATCCCGTAGATACACTATTTGATATACCACGTATCAAACTTAGAAATCATTAAAAAGCCTTAATGCTTTATCCTTTGTACCGAACATTGTCTCGTCACGAGAATGGACTAAAAGTTTAGTTGACAATGTTGAAACGTTATAAATAACTTTGTTTGATCTCCTTGAACCTAGATCTTGGGATGTTCATTCTTCTAGGTAGAGTTACCGCCACTATGACTTGTTCTAGGCCACAGTTCCATTCCCCTTGATGACTTCTCAAGTACAACTCTAGTTAGGCCTTTTGTAAGTGGATCCAATACATTATCACTTGACTTTACATAGTCAACCGCGATAATTCCTCTAGAGAGTAATTGTCTGACGATTTTATGTCTTCGTCGTATATGACGAGATTTACCGTTATACATAACGCTCCCAACCCTTTCAATTGCCGCTTGACTATCACAATGTATGCATATTGGTGCCAACGGTTTGGGCCAAAATGGAATATCTTCTAAGAAATTCCAGATCCATTCAGTTTCTTCACCGGCTTTATCCAAGGCTATAAACTCAGCCTCTATTGTAGAGCGGGCAATACAAGTTTGTTTGGACGACTTCCAAGATACCGCTCCTCCGCCAATAGTGAATATATCCACTTGTGGACTTGGAATCAGTTGATCCGGTGATCCAATTTGCATCACAGTATCCCTCAATGGTTACAAGATATTTACTGTAGTGCAAAGCAAAGTCCTGAGTGTGTACTAAATACCCCAAAACTCTTTTCATGGCCATCCAATGAGATTGACCTGGATTGCTCGTATATCGACTCAATTTAGTTATAGCACAAGTTACATATCTGGTCGTGTAAAATTCATGATGTACATTAAGAATCCCAACACACGAGCATAATCTAACTATGACATGTTTGGCCTTTGTTCTTTGCTAATGCAAGATTCACATCAGTTGGAGTCTTTGCAACTTTAAAGCCCAACTGCTTAAAGTTTTCAAGTACCATCTTAATATAATGAGATTGTAACAATGCTGGACCTTGAGAAGTCTTATGGATCTTATTTCCCAGAATTAAATAAACAACTCCCAAGTCTTTCATATCAAACTTGCTAGTTAGCATACGTTTTATAGCATTTATGTTGGCAATGTCATTACTCATTATGAGCATATCATCCACATACAATAAAGAAATGACTATGTGATTTGGAACATTTTTAATGTACACAGATTTATCACATTCATTTATCTTAAACCCATTTCACAACATTGTTTGGTCAAATTATGCATGCCATTGTTTGGGTGCTTGTTTTAGTCCGTATAGGGACTTAACAAGTTTACAGACCTTCTTTTCTTTACCTGGAACCACAAACCCTTCAAATTGTTTCATGTAAATTTCTTCCTCCAACTCTCCATTTAAGAAGGCCGTCTTAACATTTATTTGATGAATTTAAAGACCATAAACTGCAGCTAACACTACTAACATTCGTATGGACATAATTTTTGTAACTGGAGAGTATGTATCAAAATAATCAAGACCGTCTCGTTGTCTATACCCTTTGACCACAAGTCTTGCCTTATATATATTACTAGTTCCATCTTCTTTCATTTTCCTCTTAAAGATCCATTTAGAACCTAACGATTGATTTCCAGGAGGAAGATCAACCAATTCGCAGGTATGGTTGTCCAGTATGAAATCAATTTCACTATTGACTTCCTCTTTCCATAACAATGATTCCGAAGAAGACATAGCTTCTTTAAATATTTGAGGCTCATTTTCCAATAAGAAAGTCACAAAATCTGTTCCAAATGAAGTAGATGTTGTTTGAAATTTACTATGTCTTGGACCCTCCTGGTTATGTAAACATTTTTTTATTTCTTCCCGAGGTCGTTTAGATCCTTCACCAGCCGACGCACATTCCTTTTTATTCGGATATGTATTTTCAAAGAACTCGGCACTATCTGATTCTATAAACGTATTATTATGAATATCGGGATTTTCTAATTTATGAACCAGAAATCCATATGCTTTACTATTAGTCGCATATCCTATGAAAACACAATCAACAGTTTTCGGTCCTATTTTTACCCTTTTGGGTTTAGGAACTTGCACTTTTTTTAAACACCCCCACACTTTAAAATAATTCAAGTTGGGCTTCCTTCCTTTCCATTTTTCATATGGAATCGATTGCGTTTTTCTATGGGGTACTCGATTTAGTATTCGGCTACCCATAAGAACGGTTTCCCCTTGCAAGTTCTGTGGCAAACAGAACTTATCAATAATGCCTTCATCATCTACTTTAATGATTCTTTTTTTTTCTACATTCCCATTGGATTAGGGCATGTAAGGGGCCATTGTTTGATGTATAATTTTATATTCTAAACATATTTGTTCAAATGGAGATTCATATTCACCACCCCTATCACTTCTTATCAATTTTATTTTCTTGATAAGTTGTGTTTCAACTTTATTTTTATATTGCTTGAGTGCGTCTATTGCTTCATCTTTACTATTAAGTAAGTAAACATAATAAAATCTAGTACTATCGTCAATAAAAGTTATTAAATACTTCTTTCCACTGCGAGATGGTATTGACTTCATGTCACAAATATCTGTGTGAATTAAGCCTAAGGGATTTGAATTCCTTTCAACTGACTTATAAGGATGTTTAACATACTTGGATTCCACACATACTTGACATTTTGATTTTTCACATTCAAATTTAGGCAATACTTTCAAATTAATCATTTTCCGTAAGGTTTTATAATTAACATGACCCAAACATATATGTCATAATTCATTTGACTCAAGCAAGTAAGACGAAGCTGAAATTTTATTATTATTCTCCACAACCATTACATTCAGCTTGAAAAGGCCCTCAGTGAGGTAACCTTTTCCTACAAACATTTCTTTTTTACTTATTACAACCTTATCGGAAACAAAAACACATTTAAAACAATTTTTAACAAGAAGTCCAGTAGAGACTAAATTCTTCCTTATCTGGGGAACATGAAGGAAGTTGTTCAAAATCACCACTTTGCTGGAAGTCATTTTGAGAAATATCTTTCCACATCCTTCAATCTTGGCCTTTGCAGCATTTCCCATGGAAATTGTCTCATCGGATCCAACAGGAGCATAAGTAGCAAAAGCTTCCTTGACAACACAACATGGCGAGTGGCTCCAGAACCAATCCACCACTCTTTAGGACTGCCCCCAAGTTGCATTCGGAAAGCATGGCGCATATGTCATCAACATCAACATGCTTTTCAACCATGTTTGCTTGACCCTTCTTCTTGTCTTTCTTCGGAGCACTGCACTCCGTAGATTTGTGTCTAATTTTTCCGTAGTTGTAGCAGTTTCCACTGAACCTCTTCTTACATGGGTTGTATTTCAGACCAAAAGCCTTCGTTCTCTTCTTGTTCTCTTCAACAATATTCGCTCCCATTATTGTTGAACTTCCACGGCCTCCCTTTTCATCATCTTTGTTGTCCTCTTCAACTCTCAATCGAACAATGAGATCTTCAAGGGACATCTCCTTAAATTTGTGTTTCAAGTAGTTTTTGAAGTCTTTCCACAAAGGAGGCAACTTCTCAATCATTATTTCTACTTGGAATGCTTCATTGATGACAATACCTTCAATGAAATTTCTGTTAGTAAAAATACTAAGACTACTACTTTCAACATCAATATTAATTTGATTTATACCTTCAGCAAGAAGATCGTGAATAATCACTTGAAGTTATTGGACTTGGGTAATAACAGATTTGCTATCTACCATTTTGTAGTCCAAAAATATTGCAGCCGCGAACTTTTTCAATCCGGCATCTTCAATTTTATACTTCCTTTCAAGCGTAGTCCACAGTTCTTTTGACGTTTCCACGCCACTATAGACACTATACAAATCATCCTCCAACCCACTAAGAATATAATTCTTGCACAAGAAATCTGAATGCTTCCACGCCTCAGTCACGAGAAAGTGTTCATTATCAGGAGTTTCATCAGACAGTACAGGAATATCTTCCCGATGAACTTCTGAAGACTTAAAGTAGTCAAATAGAAGAACATCTTTTGCTGCCACCGCTTGAAATTAATCCCGGAAAATTTCCCGGGTTTCTCCGCCGGTGCCAAAGCAGCTGGTGTCGTTCGACTTGTTGATGCATTAGCTATCACCATTAGAACAACTTGATTCTCATTCTCAGTAGTCATTTCTATAAAATAATGACACCAATGTTAAAATCACGTAGATTTTAATAGAGTACAAAATCACAAAGGTTTTACTCTCCAGAAACAATAATACAAATACAGAAATATATTAAATTCCTTAAACTTGTTAGTAAACTGAAATAACTCTGGAAATATTAATGAATATGAACAAAAAGATCAGTAGCAAGTCACACTTACTTTTTGCTTTGTTTGTATGCTAAAAATATGCAGAAGAATTAGAGAAACTCATAAATTCGTAGTGAAATTCTTAGCATAATAGTGTTGTATTTATAGCCAAAATTTGGGCTGAAATCTGAAGAGGTGCAACTCTTCAGAATGACTGTTTCTGCAAAACTGCCACAACATAAATACCATTATATAAATGGCTATTTACTCAACAATAAAAAGGGAAAATAAAGAAGGAAAATTGATTGGTAGTTAATTTTCTGTTACAAAAACAGAAAACTGAAATTTGGATAACTGATTTGAATTTAATATTAATATTAATTTAATATGACTATACTATTATTAAAATAAATATTTGGTACCATCCAAAGCAGAAGCCAAAGCCGAAGCCGAGCCGAGCGAGCGAGCGACGACGGCGCGAGGCTTGCTTTGTTCTCAACTCTTTAGGAGCTAGAAGGAGAGAAATTGCTTATATACCCATAAAAATCTCTTCCTCTTCCAATGAGGGATAAAGTCTATATGCCGGGGGGGGGGGGGGAACTTGAAATTTTACTCAAAATTTTCATTTCCCTCCATTTCGCTTTCACCCGCTTTTAAGTATTTAATTTATTAATTAAATACAAACCCAACAGAAACAACCATATATTAGCGAATTATAATCAAGGGTAAGCCAACGTTAAACAACAATATTCACGACAAAATTACAACCGCAGAACAAATGAGTTTTTTATCCACTAATAATACTAGCAAACAATGGCACATACATAGATTAAAATGGCAATTAATTGCTTAAAGGATGAAGTAAAGATCGGTTCTTCAATTAACTACTTTAAACTGAATTACTAAATAAGGAGGTAAACTGAATTACTAAATAAGGAGGTGACGGTGGTGGCGATTGGGTGAAGACGGAGATTGTGTGGAACAGGTGGGTAGGTTGGGATAGTGAGATGTCAATACCATGTGGCATTAACCTCAACAAAATGTCAAGCCACGTGGGAAGGTGTTGTCCATGTTGGAGGATCCTAATGGAAGAAGGATATTATTACATCAGTTTTATAACACTGGGGATAAAAATAGACCAAAAATATAAGAAGGAATATATGATACTTTTCTATAATTAAAGAGATATATTTAACCCTTGTCCGAAAAATAATTCATGACCAAGAGACTCCCAACTGCCTTTCGAAAGAAAACTAGCAGTCCTCCACTTTAACAAGTAAGGCATCAATTTTCTTTCTTTAGAAAAACTTTGCAAATCCAACTGAATTGTTCCAAAAATACAAGTTATCTCACATGGACATGCCCTTTGAAGGGTATGTAATGGACATATTTATGTCTGATCAGTCAAAAATACAAGATGTTCAGAAGTATCTGAATCTGCACATAAAAACATGTACAGAAGAGGCGTGAGTACATTACATCGCTACTCAGTAAGTGCCAAGCCTAACCTCGGCCGGGTAGTGATGAGGAAGGTCAGGGCTCTACTGAGATAAGATATAATAATAGAGCTGACAACAGTATGAAATAAGTAGAAATAATGATATACAATAATGAAATAAATCGGATCACACCACAACAATTTAACCCGCAGAAAATAAGATAATACAGAGTAGCTAGCTCAATATACGAATAATGAGCATCTCCTAGGATACCGTCCTGTATTCCACTTTGTCAATCTATACGAGGAGCTCCCGGGATACCGTCACATAGTCCAAATATAAATACCCAGTACTGGGAGAATCTACCGGCTGCATCACCTTAGTTCCATATAATCGTGCAGGGGGATCTCCCGGGAATCGAACCCGTCGTCCCAAATATAAATGTGCAGGGGGAGCTCCCGGATCTCCGCATCCGTAGTCCCAAATAAACAAACAAGGGGGAACTTCCGGAATTCCATATATGTAGTCCCAATTTAAATGCACAACCACAACCAAGAATATTACAGGGAAATCAAATATGGAGCACCAACAATTTGGTATAACTAACCTAGGATGCTTCACATAGTACAACTTAGGCAAAATAAGCAGTTAAGCAGTAAATTCTATCTAATCATGCTTTTCTAACTAACACAGATAAAGCTTGAATTGAAATCAGTCAAATAGACAGAGAGACATAGTGTAAATAATTCAAGTAAAGTAGATTTTTTTTCAACAATTAGCACAAGTACACTCCCAAAACCTCGCGCACATGGCATTTAAACAACAGTAAAGATATCATAAGGGGAGAGGTCCCCCACACAAAGTTAGAAAAGCCACTTACTTCGAACCTGTACAAATATTGCTAAGAAATAATGCTGTTGCCACACGTATCTGACTCCAAGTGACCTAAATCTACTCAAACCAATTACATATTGTAAATAACATCACAAGTGGGTAATTCCACTATTAAAATTAAATCTAAGGCGCGAAATTAGGTAAAATAAGAAAAGCCCCTCAGGCCAATGTCTCGGAATCGAATAATTTTTTACATTTTCAGAAACCTCTTACTCTCATGAGTCTAACCATATAAAAATCTCCCAAATCGGAGCTCAAATGTCTTTCCAAACTCAATAGTTTAGCCACCCAACTTATCCAATTTTTTGATCCAAAATTCGAATTGAAATGATGGATTTAACCACAAAACATTGGAATAATACCAAAAAGGATCATAGAAACGTTACCCAATATTCTTCTCTTCAAAACTCACTCAAAATCGCCTCCTCCCGAGCTCTCAATTAATTTTCAAACCTTTGAAACTTAACCCTCGATTTTACTATTTCTAATCAGTCATTTCTGCTTTTGCAGATAAGTGACTGATTATGCGGTCCTGCATATGCGGTCAAAGAGCCGCTTCTGCGACATTCAATAAACCCCCAGCTTCCGCTTCTGTGCACACACGAATCACTTTTGCGGTTCCGCCTTTGCGGAGGCTAGACCTCTTCTGCGATTTCTGAGCAAAAAGCCAAACCCGCGTCTGCGGTGGCCCAGGCCGCTTCTACGGCTACGCTTCTGCGATTCCCAAACCGCAGAAGCAAAAATACCAGAAGGCTGAAGAACTGTAGTTGCACACTTTAGAAATTCCATCTGCGACCATCCGAAATCCTCTCGAGGCCCCGGGGCATCAACCAAAAGTACTAATACCACCATATAACTCATTCAAACTTGCACAAATCCTTAAGACACCTTAAACAACACCGAAACCTCGATCAAATCAAAGATTCATGCCTAATAACTTCAAGTTCATCCAAAACATGTTTTCGATTAAAAACTTAATCAATACTCGTCCGATTGACCTGAAACTTTGCACGCATGTCCCAAATGACATGACGGTGCTACATCCACTTCCAGACTTCCATTTCAGCCCTCGGATCAGAATTTCACTATCGGGCCGAAAACTTCAAAATTCTAACTTTTGGCATTTCTAACTTAAATGATCTATGGACATCCAAAATACATCCCAAACACGCTCCCGACCCCGAATCACCTACGGAGATAACGGACCCATCGGATTCCCATTTCGAGGTCGTCTTCACACTATTATGATTACAGACCATTTTTCATCAATTAAGCTCTCATTTAGGGACTAAGTGTCCCAAAACACTCCCAATTCTATTACCGAACGTCCCGACAAACCAAAATAGCAGAATGAACTTAGGCAAAACGGTTAATGGGAAATGGGGCATAAATTCTAAAGACGACCGGCCGGGTCATCACATCCTCCTACACTCAAACATTCATTCGTCCTCGAACGAGCATAGAGAACATACCTGAAGTAGCAAAAAGAATATGGTATCAGCTACACATATCCCGCTCGGTCTCCCAAGTCGCCTCCTTGGCCGGCTGACTCCACCACTGAACCTTTACTGAAGCTATATCCTTTGACCTGAGCTTCCGGACCTGCCTGTCTAATATTGCCACTGGATCCTCAACATTGGACAAGACATTGTCCAACTGGACTGAAGTGAACTCCAACACGTGAGATGGGTCACCGTGATAACTACAAAGCATCGAAACATGAAATACCAGATGAACCCCGGCCTTAACCTTCTCGACCGCATCCTGAACCAAATCATTGCCCAATAACCTGGCCTCACCCGGCTCGAACCAACCCACTGGGGATCTGCATCTCCTACCATATAAGGCCTTATACGAAACCATCTGAATACTGGACTAGTAACTGTTGTTATATGCAAACTCAGCCAATGGCATGAACTGATCCCAAGACCCTCTAAACTCAATCACGCACACATGGAGCATATCCTCAAGAATCTAAATTGTGCGCTCGGAATTTCCGTCTGTCTGAGGGTGAAAAGTTGTACTCATATTCACCTGGGTACACAACTCGTGCTGGACGACTCTCCAGAACTGTGATTTATACACCGAACCCTTGTCTGAGATGATAAAAATTGGAATGCCACACAGACGGATAATCTCCCTAATATAAATCCCTGCTAACCGCTCCGCTTAGTAAGAAGTACACACTGTATTGGAATGAGCGGAGTTGGTTAGCCGATCCACAACAACCCAAATAGAATCAAATTTCTTCGTCGTCAGAGGGAGACCAGTTACAAAATCCATAGTGATCTTCTCCAATTTCCACTCCAGAATCTCCATCTGCTGGAGTAACCCTCCTGGTCTCTGGTGTTCAGCCTTTACCTACTGATAGTTGAGACATCTAGCTACAAACTCCACTATGTTCTGCTTCATCCGCCTCCACCAGTAGTGCTGCCTCAAATCCTGATACATCTTCGTGGCACCTGGATGGATGGAGTACCGCAAACTATGGGCCCCCGTCAATATCAACTTGAATATCATCAACATCGGGTACACAGATCCGACCCTGCATCCTCAATGCCTCGTCATCTCCAATAGTCACATCCCTAGCATCGCCATGCTGAATTGTGCCCCTAAGTACAAGAAAATGAGGGTCATCATATTGTCGCTCCCTGATACAATCAAACAATAAAGACCGAGAAACCACACAGGCTAGAACCCGGCTTGGCTCCGAAAGGTCCACTAAAACAAACTGACTGGTTAAAGCCTGAACATCCATCTCTATAGGTCTCTCTGAAGCTAGTAAATATGCCAAACTCTCCAGACTCTACGCCCTGCGACTCAAGGCATTGGCTACCACATTGGCCTTGCCTGGGTGATAAAGAATAGTAATATCATAATCCTTCAGTAGATCCAACCATCTCCTCTGGCGCAAGTTCAGATCCTTCTGCTTGAACAAGTGCTGCAAACTCCGATGATCCGTGTAAATCTCATAAGACACGTTGTACAAATAATGACATCAGATCTTCAAGGCGTGAACAATAGCAGCTAACTCAAGGTCATGGATAGGATAGTTCTTTTCATGTACCTTCAACTATATGGACGCGTAGGCAATCACCCTACAATCCTGCATCAACACCACTCCAAGTCCAACTCATGAGGCGTCACAGAAAACCGTATAGGACCCCGAACAAGTAGGCAAAATTAGAATATGGGCTGAAGTCAAAGTCGTCTTGAGCTTTTGGAAGCTCGCCTCACATTCGTCTGACCACTGAAAAGGAGCACCATTCTGGGTCAATGTAGTCATAGGGGATGCAATAGATGAGAACCCCTCTACAAAACGACGGTAATACCCCACCAGGCCAAAGAAACTCCGGATCCCTATAGCGGAAGAGGGCCTGGGCCAACTCTGCACGGCCTCCACCTTCTTTGGATCTACCCGAAAGCCCTCACTCGATACCATGTGGCCTAGGAATGCCACAGAACTCAACCAAAACTTACATTTTGAGAACTTTGCATATAATTTCTTTTCCCTCAGGGTCTGAAGCACTATCCTCAGGTGCTGCTCATGATCTTCCCGAATCCAAAAGAATACAAGAATATCATCTATGAAAACAATGACAAACGAGTCAAGATAGGGCCTGAACACACTGTGCATCAAATGCATGAAAACTGTTGGGGCGTTGGTCAACCCAAATGATATGACAAGGAACTCGTAATGACCATACCGAGTCCTAAAAGTAGTCTTCGGGATATTCGGCTCCCGAATCTTTAGTTGTTGATAACATGAGCGCAAATCAGTCTTAGAAAACACATGTGCGCCCTGAAGCTAGTCAAATAGATCATCAATACGAGGTAAAGGATATCAGTTTTTCACTGTAACTTTGTTCAAGTGACGATAATCGATACACATACGCATAGAACCATACTTTTCTTTACGAACAAGACATGAGCACCACAAGGTGAAACACTGGGTCGAATAAAACCCTTATCAAGAAATTACTGTAACTGATCCTTCAACTCATTCAACTCAGGAGGAGCAATACTGTAAGTAGGAATGGATATGGGCTGAGTGCCCGACAAAAAATGAATACCAACATCAACGTCCCGATCGGGCGGCATGCCCGGAAGATCAGCTGGAAACACATCGGGGAAATCCTGTACTACTGGGACAGAGTCAAAAGAAAGGGGTATCAGCACTAACATCTCTCACATAAGCTAAGTATGCGGCGCACCCCTTATCAACCATACGTTGAGCCTTAAGAAAGGATATAACTCTACTAGGGGTGTGATCAAAAGTACCACTCAAATCAATGCGTGGAATACCAGGCATAGCCAGCGTCACGGTCTTAACGTGACAATTAAGAATAGCATACTTGGCCGATAACCAGTCCATGCCAAAGATAATATTGAAATAAACCATATCAAGTAATAAAAGATCTGCCCTAGTCTCAAAACCACGAATAGTAACAAAAAATGACCAATATATGTGGTCCACCACAAGGGAATCTCCCACGAGGGTAGAAACATAAACAGAAGAGCTCAAGGTCTCTCAGGTTGTACTCAAACGCGGAGCAAAATAAGAAGACACATAAGAGTAAGTGATGACTAGGTCGAATAGAATCGGCACGCCTCTATAACAAACCATGAATATACAAATGACGTCAGAATCAGAGACAAGATCCTCAGTACGGGTAGGTGGGGTAGCATCTGAGGCTGTACCCATGGCTTGAGAACTCCGCGGGGCATGCTATTGATGATGATGCTGTGGAGGAGCACTCCTTCCAAGCCTAGGGAAATCTCTCACTACATGGAGGGTGTCCCCGCACTCATGAAAAGCTTTGGGAGGGCGTGGCAATAGGAACTATACGACACAGGTACTCCAAGACCCCAGAACACCCAAAACTCTGTGGGATTGCTTAGATGCAAACTGAACTAGTTGACCCAAAAAACTTATACAATGACGTACCCTGCATCCAAGGTAAGGACCAGTATATCTCCCAGGCCCACGAGGTCTACTCGCTCCTATATACTCTCTCTCTTAACCTCGTCTGTCCTCTACTATGCGAGAGGTCCTCATCACCCGCTGCACCAGAACCACAGGCTGTGCTGGCATGAAACCTGAAGTCTGACTAATGGGAACTCGCTACTCTTGAGTGGTGACAGTGAGAGTTTAGGTCCCTCCCCCGATCTGTGAAGTAGTCGGCATCACCTGAATCATTCTCAGCTGGATCAATGTACCAAACATGCTTAGGAACTGTGCCAATGCCTCCTGAACAGCTGGAGTAGTGGTGGTTGTAGGCGTGTCAGGTGCCTGAGTCCTGACTGGATTCGCTGATGGTACCTCGGCGGCCGCTCGCGCAGGTGCTCGGGCTGCACCCCGCACGTGTTCACGACCCCTGCCCCGACCCTTGCCTCTAGCGGCTGCAAAAGGGGGTGCGGGTGCCTGATCGTCCTGGGTCGTGCGTGTCCTCACCATCTGTGAGAGAATGGAAGACTGAAGTTTAGAGTCAATGTCCAAAATATAGCACGAAAAAGAATTCAATGAAGTGAAGATTTTTCTTAAAAAGTTACATAGCCTCCCCTAGATAAGTACAGACGTCTCTGTGCCGATCAGCGAGGCTCTAATAAACCGGCATGTGTCCAGTGACTCCTATGAATGTAGAGGACTGATACCAACTTCTCACGAGCCTAATTCACCAATTGTGAACCCGTCATGACGGCACCGAGTCTTCGCGACTAGGTAAGCCTAACACATTACGAGATTTAACACTTTTTACGAAAAACAATAATAGAATGTCGAATAAAATAAAGGAAATGTATAAGTTTTCGTCTGGCACATACACTTTGATACTGAATACTAAAATATCACCAAAACTCGGAAACCCATGGGCAACACCGGCTATAAGAAGTCATACACTATTCTAATCACTAGAGTACCCTATAGAAAAGGGAAATGGAAATGACAGCTAACATCCAGGGATAGAATGAGAAGGAGACTTTGTGGATCTGCGGACGTGGCAGATGTATACTTCAAGTCTCCAATAATGCTCCCTGACAACTACTGGCGGTATGCCTTCTCAGAAGTACCTGGATCTGTACATGAAAAATATGCGCAGAAGAGGCGAGCGTACACCACAGCGGTATTCAGTAAGTGCCAAGCCTAACCTCGGCCGGGTAGTGACGAGAAAGGTCAGGGCTCTACTGAGATAAGATATAATAATAGGGCTGACAACAGTATGACATAAGTAGAAATAATGATATACAACTATGAAATAAATCAGATCACACCACAACAATTTCACCTGCAGGAAATAAGATAATACAGAGTAGCTAGCTCAATACTAGTACCAATAATGAGGATCTCCCAGGATACCGTCTTGTAGTCCATTTTGTCAATTCGTACAAGGAGCTCCCGGGATACCGTCCCGTAGTCAAAATATAAATACCCAATACTAGGGGAATCTATCGGTTGAATTGCCGTATTTCCATATAATCGTGTAGGGGGATCTCCCAGGAATCGAACCCATAGTCCCAAATATAAATGTGCAGGGGGAGATCCCAGATCTCCGCTTCTGTAGTCCCAAATAAACAAACAAGGGGGAACTCCCAAAATCCCATATCCGTAGTCCCAATTTAAAAGCACAACCACAACCAAGAATATTATAGGGAAAATCAAATATGGAGCACCAACAATTTGGTATAACTAACCTAGCATGCTTCACATAATACAACTTAGGCAAAATAAGCAGTTAAGCAGTAAATGCTATCTAATCATGCTCTTCTAACTAACACAGATAAATCTTGCATTGAAATCAGTCAAATAGACAGAGAGACACAGTGTAAATAATTCAAGTAAAGTGGATTGTTTTCAACAATTAGCACAATTACACGCTCGTCACCTAGCGCACAAGGCATTTTTACAACAGTTAAGATATCATAAGGGGAGAGGTCCCCCACAAAAAGTTAGACAAGCCACTTACCTCAAATCGGTACAAAAATCGCTAAAAACAATGCTCTTGCCACGAGTATCCAACTTCGAGTGGCCCAAATATATTCAAACCAATTACATATTGTAAATAACATCACAAGTGAGTAATTCCACTGTAAAATTAAAGCTAAGGCGCGAAAATCGGTAAAATAACCAAAATGCCCCTCAGGCCAACATCTCGAAATTGAATAATTTTTCACATTTTCAGAATTCTCGTACCCTCACGGGTCTATCCATTTAAAAATCTCCCAAACGGAGGTCAAATGCCCTTCCAAAACTCAATAGTTTAGCCAAAGAAGTTTTATCTAAATTATCTTAATTTTTTATCCTAAATTCAAATTTAAATGATGGACTTAACCACAAAACGATGGAATATAACCAAAAAGGATCATAGAAACTTTACCCAATAATCTTCTCTTCAAAACTCACTCAAAATTGCGTCCTCCCGAGCTCTCAATTGATTTTCCAACCTTTGAAACTTAACCCTCGATTTTACTATTTCTGAACAGTCATTTCCGGTTTTTGGATAAGGGACAACGCTTCTGCGGTCCCGCATATGTGGTCAAAGAGCCGCTTCTGTGACTTTCATTAAACCCCCAGCTTCCGCTTTTGCGTACACACGAACTGCTTCTGCGTCTGCAGAGGCTAGACCGCTTCTGCGGTTTTTGAGGAAAAGGCCAAACTCGCTTCTGTGGTGGCCCAGACCGCTTCTACGGTTCCCAAACCGCAAAAGCAAAAATACCAGAAGGCTGAAGAACTGTAGATACACACTATAGAAATTCCATACGTCGACCATCTGAAATCCTCTCGAGGCCCCTGGGACCTCAATAAAAAGTATCAATACCACCTAATACCTCATTCAAACTTGCACAAATCCTTAAGACACCTAAAACAACACCAAAACCTCGATCAAGTCAAAGATACAAGCCTAAGAACTTCAAGCTCATCCAAAACACGCTTACCATTCAAAACCTAATCAACACTTGTCCGATTGACCGGAAACTTTGCACGCACATCCCAAAATAACATGACAGTGCTATAGCAACTTTCGGAATTCCATTCCGGCCCTCGGATCAAAATTTCACTATCGGACCGAAAACATCAAAATTCTACCTTTGGCATTTCTAACCTAAATGAGCTACAGACATCCAAAATACATCCCGAACACGCTCCCGACCTGAAATCACCTATGGAGCAAACGGACCCATCGGATTCCCATTCCGAGGTCGTATTCACACCGTTCTGATTACAGATCATTTTTCCAATACTTAAGCTCTTATTTACAGACTAAGTATCCCAATACACTTTGAATTCTATTACCGAACGTCCCGGCAAACTAAAATTGCAGAAATGAACTTAGGGAAACCATTTAATTGGGAAACGGGGCATAAATTCCAAAGACGACCGGCTGGGTCGTCATAAGAAACCAAATTTGGTTTATAGGAAAAAGCGACCAAAGTTGATCGCCAAACTAGCGAAAATAATAAAATAAATTGTTGAAACAAAATAGCAACCATGGTTGGTCGCTAAAGTAGTCAAAATGTTGACTGAATTAGTCAGACTTGCTTGGTCAAACGTTTACTAAGATTAGCGACCAATCTTGGTCGCTAAAGCGGGACCCGCTTACACAATTTTAATAATTATATTATTATTTTGAAAAAACAATAAAATATAAATATATATAATATAACATTGGCTACCAATGTTGGTCACTACATAAAGGCAAAAAAGGTAACGACCAATTTTGGTCGCTTAATTGGGTCCCAGTTATTCAATGTTAATAATTATATTATTAATTTAATTATTATATGAAATATAATTAAATCTTATTTAAATTTAGCGACCAAATTTGGTCGCTAAATTAAATTCATGAATAAATAGCGAGCACAATTGGACACTATTCTGGTAACCAATGGTCAAAATTAGAAAGCACTTTTGTATTTACTATGTAAATAATATAAATGTAAGTCGTTAATACTTTTGTAATACAAGGAATGAATAGTACAATGAAGCCGGCGTGTGTGCATATATATACAATAATGTACTTATGCTATACTATGCACTAAGTATAAGTGTATGAGGTAATACCGTATCAAATACAGCTTATATATATAATATGTATATACTTACGCTATACTATGCACTAAGTATAAGTGCATGAGGTAATACCGTATCGAATACAACTTACATATATATATACAAACACACACATATATAATATATACTTACAATACGCTATGCACTAAGTATAAGTGTATTAGGTAATAACGTATCAAATACAGCTTTTATATATATATATATAAATATATATATATATATATATATATATATATATATATATATATATATATATATATATATATATATATATATATATATATATATATTATATGTACTTACGCTATACTATGCACTAAGTATAAGTGTATTAGGTAATACCATATCGAATACAGCTTATATAAATATAATATATGTACTTACGCTATACTATGCACTAAGTATAAGGGTATTAGGTAATACCGTATCGAATACAACTTATATATATATATATATATATATATATATATATATATATATATATATATATATATATATATATATATATATATATATATATATGTATATATATATATATATATATATATATATATATATATATAATATGTACTTACCCTATACTATGCACTAAGTATTAATGTATGAGGTAATACCGTATCTAACACAGCTTATATATATATAACACAGCTTATCTGGAAAGGATTTTATGAACGTTGCTGAGTAATCGATTGTAGATTTCTGACAATCGATTGTTTTACGTAAAATCTGGAAATGATTTTTTGAACGTTGCCAATAATCGATTATTGATCTTAGATAATCGATTGTTATGCGTAAAATCTGGGATTGATTTTTGGAAGAACTGGCAAACAATCGATTGTGGTAATCTGACAATCGATTGTCACAGAGTAAAATCAGCAATTCTTAATTGGCAATTAGGCAACAGTTATACAAAGTTTTTCAACTATAAATACAGCTTCAAATCAGTCTTTTAAGCACAACAACACACAACAACTGATCATACAATTGCTAAAGCTTGCATACTTTATTGCTTATCATTTTATATTCATTACATAAGCTTTTGAGAGCCAAATTCTTGTCGAAAGTTGTTGCGATCTTGAGCGTATTCTTTTTACTCATATCTACTCTTAAAGGAGTGTCTTGTTTGAGTGCTAAGTGTTTTTGTACACTTGAAGGGAAGTGTTAGTCCCTTGTGTTGTAAGAAGGAACTTGCGTTTCCTTGGTTGAAGTCTTGGAGTGTTGTATCTCCGAGCAAAGGTTGTTGAGGCTTGTGTCCTCAAGTTGTAACGGTTTGTTGAGCACCCGTAAGCTTAACAAGTTAGTGAAAATCTCGAGAGAGTCTCTCGGGGACTGGACTAGCCACGGGTTGTGGTGAACCAGGATACATCGGTGCGTTTGTTCTAATTTATTTACTTATCGCACTTATTTATTTCCTGCAATTTTTAAATTCCGCAAGTTTACGCTAATTTTTATTACAACGCTATTCACCCCCCCCCCCTCTAGCGTTAAGCGTATTATCTAACAACGATCTGATAAATCGAGGTTTCAAACCCTCAGGCCATCATATATACAGACTACTCACTTCTAACCAGTCGTAGACTGGTCCGCAATGCCTTTTCCCTTTGAATCTTTGTCTACGCATGTCGAATCTAGTCAAAACCACAACGAATACATTATTATAGGTTTAAGAAATATAAACCAATTGAAATTACTCGAAAAATACTAAAAATTGCAAAGTTGGTAAAACCCGAGCCCCGTGCCCACTTCTCAAAAAATTCGAAAAATCACATCATCAGATTCCTCGTCTCACAACGAATCCGTACATATAAAGTTTACCAAAAACGGAGTTCAAATGGCCTTTCAAATCACCAAAGTTTGTTTCGAAAAACTAAGCCCTAGTTCTTCACAATTTCAACATATTTTCATGGATTTGAGGGTCGATTCTTCATAAATATTGTGCTTTTAAGTGAAGAAACTTACCTTCAAGCAATACTGTTAAAACACACTTCAAATTGCTAAAACGCTCTCTTGGCTGCTTAACAATGGTGGAAAGTATCACGACCCGAATTTCCCACCACCGGGGTCGTAATGGCGCCTACTATCGGAGCTAGGCAAGACACCCCTTTCAAATACTTCACAAGCTTTAATCTAAACAATATAATATACTGAAATAAATAATTATAAACATGGAGAAGATTTTTAACGAAAACAAAAGTAAAGTGCGGAAGTTTGTAACAAGTCTCTACCCAGTAACTGGTGTCACCACTCACGGACTACTAAAGGAATACTAAAAACATCAGTCTAAAGGAAATTACACAAGAGTCTATCTCGATACAAATAAACAAACTGAGATAAAATGGAAGAGATGCGGGGCCCATTAATGCCAGCGAACTACCTAAGAGTCTCTAGGTTAAAGGCACGCTCCCAAGCTACTGCTGCGGTCCGTAAGATGTCTCCTAGCCTGTGCACAAAAGGCACAGAAGTGTAGCATCAGCACCTACCACAATTAACTTGTGCAAATATGATATACAAGTTCGAGAAAGAACCAATAACAAAATAATACAAGAAAGCTGGGAGGGGACATGCTATCGGGGAGTACTGGATGAAAATGTAACATTAGAAACAATAGCAGATTTATTTCGGGTTTTTGTGATACACATATCTACAGTGGACGACGCGCCACACTATCCCGTAACGTATAATCTAAATGGTCGGCGCGTCACACGATCCCGTAATGTAGTAAATAAGTGGGCGGCGCGCCACACGATCCTGTGGTATAGTATATAAGTGGGCGGCGCGCCACACGATCCCGTGGTGTAGTATATAAGTGGACTGCGCGCTACACGATCCCATGGTATAGTATATAAGTGGGCGGCGTGCCACACGATCCCATATTATAACAGATTATCTCTAATAATCTCTCCAAGGGAGGTGCCATTAAGGGAGAACAACAATATAACAATTAAACCCAGCACGGGTACAGCTAACTGCCCAAATATCCTGGCAAAGGAGAATTTAATAGTAACAGCCTACTTGTCCCGGCAAAGGAATCATTGCCTCAGAAACTCTTTTAACTCATTTCGTTATTAACCAACACTTTACATGGAAACTATCAACTTAACAAGACTGTTGTATCATATCTTTCGATTCAAAAGCATTTACGACTAACGGTCATGCTAGACACCGGTGTATAGATACTCATCACCATGACTATACACCGCACTCGATCATTTAGCAAATAGCAATCAAAAACTTTAATCCTATTCCCTCAAGCCTAAGTTAGATCAAACACTTACCTCGAAAGCTCCAAACTCAACTCACGCCTCTAGGATAGCTGTGCCCCTTGAATTCCCAACGAAACCGCTCGAATGTAGTCAAAAGTTACCCAAATGTATCAACAAGTGATAGTTAAAACAATTTGAATGCACAAGAATGATTTCCCCAAAGTATTACCCAAAAATTCCCAAAATGCCCCCAGGCCCATGTGGTCAAAACCCGAAGTTCGAACCAAAACCGGGTTATCCATTCCCCCATGAGTGCATTTCTATGATTTGTTTTTGAAATCGGACCTCAAACTGAGGTCCAAATCCCCAATTTTAAGAAAACCTAGGTTGTACCCCAAATCCCCATTTTTGACCATGGAAAACCTTGATTTTGAGATGAAAACACGATAAAAGATGTAAAAGATTTAAGAAATTGAGTAAAAGTTACTTACAATTGACTTGGAGAAGAGAAAGTTCGTGAAAAATCGCCAATGGTTTTTTGGCTTTTGAAAATATGAAGAATGAGGTTTAAAATCGTCTAAGTATAGAATTCACAGGTGCAGATCTCGCATTTGCGAGTTTTGGTTTGCAATTGCGAACTATGCAGAAGAAGGGCGGATATTGCAATTGCGAGGAAATGTTCGCAATTGCGAACAAGGCAGAAATAGGTGGGACTCGCATTTGTGAGGGAATGTTCGAATTTGCGAACTCAGGGCTTAGGATGGGGCATCCGCATTTGAAATGAATGTCTTTGCATTTGCGAAGACTGAGCTAATATGTAGACATAAAATTTGCGATGTTTTCTTCGCTTTTGCGAAGTCTGCTACATCAGGGGAAATGTCGCAATTGCGAGACTGGATTCGCAATTGCGAAGTCTGTAGGTCAGGCATACCAGAAAATTTCAAACATGCAAAAATGAACTCGCGGCGTATCCAAAACTCACCCGAGCCCTCGGGGATCCAACCCAAACATGCACACATCCCCAAAAACATCCTACGGACTTACTTGTGTTATCAAATCGGCAAAAGAACATCAAAATCTATGAATCAAGCCTCAAAACACAAATTCTCCTTTAATTTCTCAAGAACTTCAAATTTTCCATTTTTAGTGCAAAACACGTCAAATGACGTCCATTTTCAACCAAACTTTACAGATAGCGGTTAACGCTCATTTAAGACTTGTACCAGGCATCAGAACCAAAATACGAGCCCAATACCATCACTTTCTAACTCATTTTCATTTCAATTTCTCATATCAATTTCAGATAAACAATTTCGTTCAAAAATTCCATACTCGGGCCTAGGACCTTGGATTTCGATTCCGGGAAAACGCTCGTGTCCCATATTTTTATACGAACCCTCCGGGACAGTCACATTATGGGTCCGGGTCTGTTTGCGCAAAATGTTTACCAAAGTTAACTATATCAATATTATTATCAGAATTCATAGTTTTTAACACAAAATTCATATATTTTCACATAAAAATTTTCAGGCTTTGCGCCCGGACTGCGCATGAAAATCGAGGCAACCAAACAAGAGGTTTTCAAGGCCTCTGAAGCACAAGGCAAGGGAGAACGATGACCCCTTTGGGTCGTCAAATTCTCCACCTCTAAAACAATCGTTCATTCTCGAACGAAAAAGAGAAAGAAGTACCGGAGTCCGGGAACAAATAGGGATAACGGCTCCGCATATCGAACTCGGACTCCTAGGTCGATGCCTCAGGAGGCTAACCTCTCCACTGAACATGCACTGAAGGAAATCTCCCCGACCTCAACTGTTGAACCTGCCGGTCTAAAATTGCCAACGGCTCCTCCTCAAATGACAGATCAGTGTCCAATTGGACAATACTGAAATCAAACACGTGGACGGGATCGCTGTAATACCTCCGAAGCATTGATACGTGAAAAACCGGATGCACGGCTGATAAGCAAGGCAGAAAAGCAAGTCTATAAGCCACCCTCCCCACGCGATCAAGAATCTCAAATGGACCAAGAAACCTAGGGATAAGCTTTCCGTTCTTCCCGAATCTCATCACGCCCTTCATAAGCGGTACCCGAAGCAATACTCGCTCACCAAACATGAAAGCAACATCCCTAACCTTACGATCTGCATAACTCTTCATCCTAGATTTAGCTGACCGAAGTCTATCTAGAATGATCTTGACCTTATCCAAGTGCTCCTGTACTAGATCTGTACCCAATAGCCCGATCAAACCATGCGACTGGGGAACGAAACCGCCTACCATACAACGCCTCATATGATCCATCTAAACACTGGACTGATAGTTGTTGTTTTAGGCAAACTTTGTTAAAGATAAGAACTGGTCCCACGAGCCTCCAAAATCAATAACGCAGGCTCAGAGCATATCCTCAAGAATCTGAATAGTCCTCTCGGACTGACCGTGCGTCTAGGGGTGAAATGTAGTACTCAAATGTACCTGGGTCCCCAACTCATGGTGCACCTCTCTCCAGAAATGTGAGGTAAACTGTGGACCTTGGTCCGAAATAATGGATATGGGCACCCCATGAAGACAAACAATCTATCTGATATAAATCTCGGCATATCTCTCGGATGAGTAGGTGGTGGCAACCGGAATAAGATGCACTGACTTGGTCAGCCTATCAAAAATAACCCATATAGCATCAAACTCCTTCCGAGTCATCGGAAGGCCAGTAACAAAATCAATGGTGATTCTCTCCCACTTCCACACGAGAAGCTCAATCCTCTGAAATAGCCCACCGGGCCTCTGATGCTTGTACTTAACCTGCTGACAGTCACGCAATGAGCCACGTATGCGACAATGTCTTTTTTCATCCTGCGCCACCAATAATGTTGTCTCAAATCCTGATACATCTTCGCGGCAACCGGGTGAATAGAATACCGAGAACTGTGGGCCTCCGCTAAGATCAACTCCCGAATACCATCGACATCGGGCACACAAACTTTCCCCTACAATCTCAATACACCATCATCTCCTAGGGTCATTTTCTTGGCACCTCCCCGCTGTACTGTGTCCCTCAGGACACACAAATGGGGGTCATCAAACTGTCATTCTCGAATGCACTCCATCAACGACGAACGAGCAACCGTGCAAGCTAAAACCCTGCTGGGCTCAGAAATATCCAATCTCCCAAATTTATTGGCCAAGGCCTGAACATCCAAGGCAAGCGGTCTCTAGCTGACTGGAACATAGGCAAGACTACCCATGCTGCCGGACTTCCCACTCAATGCATCGGCCACAACATTGGCCTTCCTCGGGTGGTATAAGATAGAAACAAAACAGTCTTTTAGCAACTCCAACCACCTCCGCTGTCTTATATTCCACTCCTTCTGTTTGAACAAGTACCGAAGGCTCTTGTGATCCGTGTACACCTCACACGTCACACCATACAAATAATGCCCCTAGATCTTCAAACATGAACGATGGCTGCCAACTCTAGGTCATTAACTCGATAACTCTTCTCGTGGATCTTCAACTGCCTCGAAGCATATGCTATGACCTTGCCATTCTGCATCAACACTGCACCAAGCCCAACACGGGAGGCATCACAATAAATAGTATAAGGCCCAGATCCCGTGGGCAAATCCAATATAAGTGTCGTAGTCAGAGTTTTCTTGAGCTTCTGGAAGCTCGCATAGCACTCATCTTACCACCTGAACTGGGCGCCCTTATGGGTCAATCTAGTCATCGGGGCTGCGATGGATGAAAACCCCTCCACAAAACGTTTGTAGTAACCAGCTTACCCCAAAAAGCTCCGGATCTCTATAGCTAAAGCTGGTCGAGGCCAGTTCTTTACTGCCTCCATCTTCTTCGGGTCCACCTGAATACCCTCTGCTGATACGACATGACCCAGGAATGCGATTGAACTCAACCAAAACCCACACTTCGAGAACTTGGCATACAACTGACTATCCTTCAGAGTTTGAAGAACCACTCTGAGGTGCTGCTCATACTCCTCCTGACTGCGGGAGTGCATCAAAATGTCATTAATCAATACAATCACAAACAAATCCAAATAGGGCCTGAACACTCGGTTTATCAACTCCATGAATGTTGCAGGGGCATATGTAAACCCAAATGACATCGCCAAGAACGCATAATACCCAAATCGTGTGCGGAAAACTATCTTAAGGATTCCGAATGCCCTAATCCTCAACTGATAATAACCAGATTCCAAATCTATCCTTGAAAAGCACCTTGGCATTCTGAAGCTGATTGAATCATATCCTAAATCCTCGATAGTGGAAACTTGTACACACTCATCACTTTGTTTAATTGCCGATAATAAATGCACATCCTCATTGATTCGTCCTTTTTCTTCACAATAACAGTGGTGCGCCTAAAGGTGAAACTCTGAGCCTAATGAAACCCTTATCAAGAAAGACCTAAAGCTGCTCCTTTAACTCTTTCAACTCTGGCGGTTCCATGCAAACGACAAAATGGGAATAGGCTAAGTGCATGACGCCAGATCAATACAAAAAAATCGATATTCATGTCAGGCGGCATACCCGGCAGGTCTGAAGGAAAAACCTCGGGGAAACTCCCGAATAATAGGAATAGAACCAATGGAAGGAACCTCTATGCTGGAGTCGCGATGATACGCCAATTGAACTATACACCCCCTTCTTGATCATGCTTCGAGCCTTCGCATACGATATCACACTGCGGGTCGAATAATCTAAAATCCCTCTTCATTCTAAATGGGGCAAATCTGATAAAGCCAAGTTCACGGTCTTGGTGTGACAATGCAAAATAGCATGGCACGGGGACAACTAATCCATCCCCAATATAACGTCAAAGTCCACCATATCTAAGAGAAATAAGTCGGCACAGGTCTCAAAACCCTCAATACTATCACACATGAACGATGCACTTGGTTGACTATTATGGAATCAGTCACCAGTGTATACGTATACACAGAAGACCCAAAGCCTCACTAGGCATAACCAAATGGGGTGCAAAACAGGACGAAACATATGAATACATAGATTCAGGGTCAAATAGCACTGAAACATCTCTAATACAAATCAGAACAATACTTGTAATGTCTGCATTTGAAGTCTCAACCTCCAAACTGGCCGCTGGCTGATCCCTACTGCTAGCGGTCTGGACTTCACTTCTAAGACCTCTACCTCTGACTCTAGCCTGCTCGGTAGGCTGTGGAACCTCCGGTGCCCGGAGCCAAGCACGATAACTCTAATACTGAGAGCTGCTCAGAGCTCTAGGGCAAAATCTGACCATGTGCCTCGGATCACCACACGTGAAACAAACTCTCGGCCGCTGGGAATGATGAAGTGGTGGTCCTCTGACAGGTGCGGACGGTGAGTGGAAAGACTGCTGATCGGAAAAATGCGGATGAGAACCCCTCAACCTCGAGAAAACCCTCCTGTTGTGACCATGCTCACCACACTCATAACATCTACCCGAACGCTGCAGCTAAGGAAACTGGGGCTGACTCGGTCAACTTGATCGACCACCTGAAGTACCATGAGTGACAGGGAAAACTGGTTGAAAGGGCCTGGAAGGATAGTCTCTACCACAAGAACCTCCACCTCCAGAAGAGTTACCACTGAATTGGCTTGCATGACGGGCATTTTATTCGATCGATGACTGCCTCCATGTAGCAGTACCACCTCAACTCCACAGCCCTTATTGACCGTCTCCTGAAAAGGGACCGCACTCCCAGTCTGAGCCGTTGTATCCGGCTGACCTACCACCGCTGGTTGAGACTCGTGAAGCAAACCAGCTCGAATAACACCGTCCACAAGATCCACTAATCTAACTAAAGCGTCCAGAAAAACTGGGGTGGCTATAAACCCCTTTGGGACTTGAGTTGGGCCCACCAGAACGGCTGGAGCTGGAACCTCCTCATCGTGGTCAACATGAGGCTCCACCTCTAGGACTGCTGCTCGGGGCTGAGCTCTGCCCCAGCCTCGCCCTCTACCTCTGATAGGAGTTGTTGTTCGATACTCGGACTATTGCATGGTAGAAGAGGAAGCATGTGTTCTCGCCATCTGCAAAAGAATAGAGTAGAAATTCAATCGGTGTTTGAGGAACGGAAACACACGACAAGAAAGAACAAAGTGAAATTTTACCTAATCTTGTAGCCTCTGAGGGATAAATACATACTTCTCTGTACCAATCCCTCAGACTCTACCGAGTTTGTCCGTGTGTGAGACCCAAGTAACCTAGTGCTCTGATACCAACTTGCCACGACCCGAATTTCCCACCACCGGGGTCGCGATGGCCCCTACTATCGGAGCTAGGCAAGTCACCTCTTTCAAATACTTCACAAGCTTTAATCTAAACAATATAAAAAACTGAAATAAATAATTGTAAACACGCTGAATATTTTTAAGGAAAACAATAGTAAAGTGCGGAATTTTATAACAAGTCTCTACCCAGTATCTGGTTTCACCACGCACGGACTACTAAGGGAATACTAAAAAACGTCAGTATGAAAAAATTACACAAGAGTGTGTCTCGATATAAATAAAAAAATTGAGATAAAATGGAAGAGACTCGGGGCCCGTGAACGCCAGCAAACTAACTAGGAGTCTCTTGGCTGAAGGTATGCTCCCAAGCTACTGTTGCGGTCTGTAAGTTGTCTCCTAACCTGTGCACAAAAGGGACAAAAGTGTAGCATCAGTACAACCGACCCCAAGTGCTGGTAAGTGCCTGGCCTAACCTCAACGGAGTAGGAACGAGGCTAGACAGGACCTGCCACAATTAACCTATGCAAATATGATATACAAGTATGAGAAAGAAACAATAACAAAATAATACAAGTAAAACTAGGAGGGGACATGCTATTGGGGAGTACTGGATGAGAATGGAACATTAAAAAACAACAATAGATTTATTCCCGGTTTTCGTAATACACATATCTACAGTGGACGACGCACCACACGATCCCATAATGTATAACCTAAGTAGTCGGCGTGCCACAAGATCCCGTAATGTAGTAAATAAGTGGACGACGCGCCACACGATCCCGTGGTATAGTGTATAATTTAACGGCGCGTCACACGATCCCGTGGTGTAATATATAAGTGGGCGGCGTGCCACACGATCCCGTGGAATAGTATATAACTGGGCGGTGCGCCACACGATCCCATATTATAATTGATTATCTCTAATAATCTCTCCAAGGGAGGTCCCATTAAGGGAGAAAAACAATATAACAATTAAACCCAGCAAGGGTACAACTAATAGCCCAAATGTCCCGGCAAAGGAGAATTTAATAGTAACAACCTACTTGTTCCGGCAAAGGAATCAGTGCCTCACAAATTCTTTTAACTCATTTCATTCTTAACCAACACTTTGCATGGAAACTATCAACTTAACAAGACTGTTGTATCATATCTTTCGATTCAAAAGCATTTACGACTCACGGTCATGCTAGACATTGGTGTATAGATACTCGTCATCATGCCTATACACCGCACTCGATCATTTAGCAAATAGCAATCAAACACTCTAATCATATTCCCTCAAGCCAAAGTTAGATCAAACACTTACCTCGAAAGCTCCAAAATCAACTTATGCCTCTAGGATAGCTTTGCCCCTCGAATTCACAACAAAACCGCTCGAATCTAGTCACAAGTTACCCAAATATATCGACAAATGCTAGTTAAAACAATTTGAATGCATAAGAATGATTTTCCCAAAGGTTTACCCAATAATTCCCAAAAGCCCCCGGGCCCAAATGGCCAAAACCCGAGGTTTGAACCAAAGCCGGGTTACCCATTCCCCCACAGTTCATATTTATGATTTGTTTTGAAATCGGACCCAAATTTGAGGTCCAAATCCCCAATTTTAAGAAAACCTAGATTCTACCCCAAATCCCCATTTTTGCCCATGGAAAACCTTTATTTTGAGATGAAAACATGATAAAAGATGTTAAAAATTTAAGAAATTGAGTAAAAGTTGACTTACAATTGATTTGGAGAAGAGAGTGTTCGTGAAAAATCACCATGGCTGTTTGGGTTTTGAAAATATGAAGAAAGAGGTTTAAAATTGTCTAAGTATAGAATTCACAGGTACAGATCTTGCATTTGCGAATTTTGGTTGGCAATTCCGAACTATGCAGAAGAAGGTCGGATATCGCAATTGCGAGGAAATGTTCGCAATTGCGAACAAGGCAGAAATTGGCGGGGACTCGCATTTGCGAGGGAATGTTCGCATTTGAGAACTCAGGGCTTAGGCTGGGGCATTAGCATTTGTGATGAATTTGTTCGCATTTGCGAAACTAGGCTAATATGCAGACATCGCATTTGCCATGCTTTTTTCGCTTTTTCGAAGCCTGCTGCATCAGGGGGAATGTCGCAATTGCTAGACTAGCTTCGCAATTGCGAGGCGTGTAGGTCAAGCATACCAGAAATTTTCCAACATGCAAAAATGAACTCGCGGCCTATCCAAAACTCACTTGAGCCCTCGGGGCTCCCATCCAAACATGCACACATCCCCAAAATTATCCTACGGACTTACTCGTGCGATCAAATCGCCAAAATAACATCAAAATCTATGAATCAAGCCTCAAAACACAAATTCTCCTTTAATTTCTCAAGAACTTCAAGTTTCCCATTTTTAGTCCGAAACACGTCAAATGACTTCCATTTTTCAACAAAACTTAACAGATAGCGCTTAACGCTCATTTAAGACTTGTACCGGGAGTCAGAACCAAATTACGAACCCGATACCATCATTGTTTAACTCATTTTTCATTTCAATTTTCTCATATCAACTTCAGATAAATAATTTCTTTCAAAAATTCTGTACTCGAGCCTGGGACCTCGGATTTCGATTTCGGAAATATGTCCGGTTCCCATATTTTTCTACGCACCCTCCGGGACCATCACATCATGGGTCCGGGAATGTTTACCCAAAATGTTGACCAAAGTCAACTATATCAATATTATTATAAAAATTCATAGTTTTTAATACAAAATTCACATATTTTCACACAAAAATTTTTTGACTTCACGCCTGGACTGCGCACACAAATCGAGGCGACCAAGTAAGAGGTTTTTAAGGCCTCAGAAGCACAAGGCAAGGGAGAATTATGGTGATGACCCCTTTCTGTCGTCACAGAAAGTAAGTTTGGTTCGTAAATGAAATGTTATTAAAACCCCTTCTCTGCCCAGCACGAGTCTTCTATCGATCGCGGCTTTAGCCATGCGATTGCGAAGAACAAATGCTAGACCCCCTCAAATAACCCTATGCGATCGCGACAACTGCCATGCCATCGCAATTGGTCACAACCCAGTGCTATGCAATCGCGTTCCACACTCTGTGATTGCGAAGATCAAAACACACCAGACCACCCCCCGGGCCTCTTATGCGAACGCGAGAAGGTCCACGCTATCGCGAAGTTTTACATCCCAGTGCTATGCGATCGCGGCCTTGGTGATGCGATCGCATAGGCCATTTTGCCTTCTGCAACTTTCTCTAAGTTTAAAACTTCCGTTTAACCATCCAAAACCACCTTGAGGCCCTCGGGACCTCAACCAAAAGCACATATGTGTCCTATTACTTCATTTCAACTTGCTCGTTGCATAAAAACACTATCATAAACATCAAACCCATCAATTTGCCACGGATTCAAGCGTAAGTTAAACTAAAACTTCCAAAACTTGCATTTGATCCAAAACCATCTAAACACCTGCGAATGACCTGAAACTTTGCACGCATATCCAAAATTGTCTAACGAAGCTATTGCAACTGTAGGAATTCCATTCTGACCCCCGTATCAAAGTCTCACCTATCAACCAGAATTCCCCATCAAACATAGCCAATTCAAGCATAACTCGACACCGGACCTCGAAATTCAGTCTCGATTGCGCTCCTAAGTCATATATCACCATCTAAAACTAGTAGAATCATCGAAAATCTATTCCGAGCCCTCTAACTCATAAGTCAACATTCGGTTGACTTTTCCAAACTAACCTTCTCATAAAGAGACTAATTGTGCTATTTCTAACCAAACTCTATCCGAATTACTTCAAATTATCCAAATATATATAATGAAACATATAGAAGCATAAATGGGGAAAACGGGGCGGTAACTCACGTGACAACGAGCCAAGTCGTTACATTTTGAAATACTAATTCAATATAATATTTCATATTGGTTCAATTCGCTTAACTGCTGATGTGGGGGAATTCACACGCAGTCAGCCACCTAATGAACCGAGCGAGGCAATCCAACTTTCAGACGAGAATGCTGAAAGAGCACTCCTTCAGTACTTTATATACTATTGTGTTAGTTCTATTGTGTTAGAACTAATTTACTATTGTGTGAGAACTAATTTACATTGTGTTAGTTCTATTGTGTTTTAACTAATTTACATACCAATTTACTATTATGTTAGTTCTCTTTAGTTCGATGGGCTTGTAATAAGCTTTAACTTAGTTTTGTTAGCTTAATGTATTAGTTCTATTAAACTTTATTCTTTGTTGCTTTTAATTGCTTTTTATTGTTGTTGTTGTTGGTATAAAATGCCTATTTAGGAAATTGGTATGACTGGCAGGTGGTGTAGCTACATAAAAAGGTTGTTTCTGGCAAAATAATACACAGAAAAGCGACCAAAGGTGGTCTCTATTTGGTCGCTTTAATAGTTAAAAAAACTTCTGGAGACTAGCGACCAACTTTGGTCACTATTTTCCCAAATTTCTTTAAAAGGCAAACAAGTTTGGTCGCTATTTCATTAAAACAAACTATGGTGATATAGCGACCACAATTGGTCGCTACTAGTTAAAAATTAAATTTAATTCATGTATTTAGGGACCAAAGTTAGTCACTAAATTAAAAAAATAAGTAAATAATTGAATAAAATAGCGACCAATATTGGTCTCTAGTTTCCATATTTTAATATTTAGATTAGAGACCAAAGTTGGTCGCTTTTTTAATGATTAATAATAAATAAATAACATTTTTTTATTTAGAGAACAACTGTGGTCGCAAAATTATATTATTAAGTTAATAAAGCGACCAAAGTTGGTCTCTATAGTCAATAACCGGAATAATGGGTCCATTTAGGTTAGAGACCAAAGTTGGTCACTAATTGGCGACCAACTTTTGTCCCTAAATAAAATGGACCATCAATATAGCTATCAGGCACTTTTGGTCGTTTTTTAGCCAAAAAGCGACCAAAATTGGTCGCTTTTGCGGTCGATTTTTGGCCGAATTCTAGTAGTGTACAACTTTCATATTTTGCATTTTTCCAAATTAGCAATGGAACAGGGTGAAAAACGCGCGAAGACATGTGCAAAGTCGCGCACGTTAAGGGCTGAGGCAGAATGGTGCGCGAAGGAAGCGCAAGTTCGCGCGAGTCACCAGGGAAAAGTGTCCTTTTTCACATTGGAGAAGGTATAATTGTTTGGGACCAACCCTACTTGGTATATATACATAGGAGGACGCCACTTTTGAGAGATCTAACATATTTTGGAGAATAATTCACGTGGGGCAACGCATACCACGCTTGGAGGAGGCTTCTACCTAGTTTTTCTTCTCTTCTCTTCTCTTCCTTTAATTTCATAGTTTATTTGTTCTAGAACTTTGGGTGCTACATGAACGTTGTAGTTTGAAGCTTGAATTGTTCTTGTTATTATATCATATTGGTTTATTTATTCAGTCTTGCACTTAATTATTTGATTGCTTGATCACTAATTAAATACTATCTACAAATCTAGGATTGAACTCAGGAGAGGGAAATTTAGATTCCATATAAGATTTAGTAGAGCAAGATCTTAACTCTTAGGGACGGCACATTTGCGATTAGGATAGGAATATACCTAATCTCCTTGCTTGGTTATTATACAAGAATTATAAATGCGTTCTTGTTAATTCTATTTCCATAGGAATATAGGCGTTAGGCTAGCTTGAATAGGCGAGTTTTTCTTCGGAAGAAGGCTACGAGCAATATTACACTGTCAACCAATAAATCAGATAAATTAATTAGACAATTTAGGTGAAAAACTCAACGGTTTTGTTATCCAACTCATAGCTCTAGAACATTCACTCACATTGAATTCATCTCTATAATTTGCCAACTTGTTTTCTTTAATCTTTTTGGTTGCTATTCTAGATTAGTTGTAGTTAATTAATCACACTTTAGAAAATCGCTTAAATAGATTAATTATTTGATTTAATTTAGTTGATAGTTAATGTCAAGTCCATGTGAGTACGATATCTGGACTTACAATCCTATATTACTTGTCGATCACGTATATTTGCGTGTGCGTTTGGGAGCAACAAGTTTTTGGCACCGTTGCCAAGGACTTAGAAATTAACTAGCCTACTAGATTAGATTTTTACTTTTTGTCTATTCAAGTTTATTTTTATGTTTATCTTAGTTTAATATTTTATTATCTTTGTTGACATGGCTTCTTGGAATGAGAATTTGTTGAATATTGGTTATTCTTATTATGATTATCCTTGTCCATACTATAGAGGACCTCACTGGTGCAAAAATTTTCAGAATGTTCCCGGGAGCGAGTTGTGCGCACAATATCAATCCTTTGAGGGAATATTTGTAATATGTGTGGTGGACAAGGCCCCACCTGGTGGGAATGTACTGGGTAGTTGTTGTTGTTGTTGTTGTGGTGGTGGACAAGGTGGCCATTAGGATGGTTGTCCTAATTCTTATTATCCTACTCAGAGTTCTTGTTATAATGTTTCTAATAATGTTTACTAGTTTGATAGGAGCAAGGAAGTGGAGGATATGGAAAGCAGGGCTCGTATTATGGACATGATGAGGCAAGTAGTCAAGCTACAAGATGAAAATCGAAAGGCTGTACAAATAATTAGTGCAACAATCATGAGAATGAAAGTCGAGGTGGAGGAAGTGGCTAAAGAGAGCGAGTTCCCACTAAAAAATAATTTTGAAGAAGCAGATATAGTGAGCCAATCGTTGCTAGAGGAACAATCTCAACATATAAAATCTCATGAGTTTCTCCATGATGATCTTTCAAATATGATAGAACAACTAATAAAAGGAAGAATTGAGCTCAGGCAAGAAATAGACCAATTTGGCTTAGATATCCATGACATTCATGATCAACTGAATGAAAAGGTTGAGGTGTCCGATTCCCTACAACCCATTTTTGTGGATACTGGCCAGCTTGAGGAGCGAAAAGAGGAATTCAAACAATTCAACAAAAATATTATTAATAATGCCAAAGTTGACGAAGAGTGCAAAATTGAGGATGTCAAAAGTAATGCAATTTTGGAGTTAGAGCGTATTAGACCGCATTCTAAACACTTTTCAACGAGGTGATATGAGAATTGATCCAGTCGAGCATATGGAGGAATCAATGTATGAGGAACAAAGTGTTTATATTCTAAAATTTGTCATACCAAGGAGACAAAACGACAATCCTAACTTAAAGTCCAAGAAGTGCAAGATGTGATATCTATTGCTTGATTCCTTTATTTTTATACCACCGCCTCATGAACGTGACAGAAAAATTGATGTAAAATTGGGGGCGCAATTTATATCCTCAAAGTGGAAGGAAAAGTGATGGTGTCGTGGCGCGACGTTAAATCAACCGTTTATTGGGAGGCAACCTGATTCTATTTTTTTCTTTTTTTTATTGTGTTATATTTGTAGTATTGTTTTTGTGTTTTGTAGGAGTAAGAGCATGGAGTCAAAGCCAATAGGCGAGTGCAAAAGTGAGCAGGTGTTGGAAACTAAGTGTGAGGTACCCGCACAAAGAATCATACCTGGGAGAAGGCTAAGTATCCCGTCAGCTGCTAATTCTTCAGCCTTTGGCCTACCACTGAGTCTCTTTTACCCACTTATTAGTTATAGTATGCATTGAGGACATTGCACAATTTTATGTGTGGCGTGAGGAGATTGTCTGAGTGACTCTCTATGTTATTTTGTTTGTGTTAGTTTAATACAATAATTTATTTTTAGAAAAAAACAAAAACAGAAAAAAAAATTGGACTTTTCCCGACGATGGATCTCCTAGAGAGTTTTCTTGAGGGATTTAAGTGTAGAAAAGGGATAAAAAGTTTTTCTTGGTAGGTAGTGTAGTAATTCCCCCTTGGTTTTTTTGTACTGCGGTTCTTTTCCAAGGGTATTGTTTGAACCGGGTGTAGGTAGTTTTTTTAGGAGAGAAGCCATGGTGATGTGCATTGAATTGAAGTAATATATCTTGACTTGGTTATGCCTTGAGAATAGTGGGCACTTTGGTTGTGACGCTTAGGCTCAGTTTTTGACTCTTGTAGAAGCACCTTAAATTGTATTATCCTAGCTTTGATTAACTGCTTTGACTAGAGTGTATGAATCTAATCCTGAGTGAGTTATGTTCCATGTGTGTAAGGTTTTGTGTTATTCTGTGCATTGTATTTGATGTCTAGAACTTGCCCCGTGTGTTTCCAAAGAGAAACAGTAGTCTTGTTCAGTCTTGGAGTGATATAGGCGTTTCTTTGTTGAGCCATATAAATATTTTATCCGCCTAATTGTTCTGTATCGTAGTTAACCTCTTTGAGCATATAATCCTTATTCTTTGGCAACCACATTAAAAGTCTTAACTATTTGTTTGAATTAACCATCTATTTGAACCTTTTCACCTCTCATGAGCACTTGAATTGTTATGCACTTTGTAAAAGTAAAAGTGTGCGGTGGCTGATTTAGCTTTTGAGTGGAACTAATTGAATAAGGAGAAAGGTGCACTATTTTGAAAAAGTAAGAGCCACTTGAATTGAAAAAAAAGAAAGATAAGTGGTGGCTCTTGATATAAGTGTGCTTAAAGAAGAATGAAGTAATTTACATTGATGTGAAGGTGGAGTTTTTGTTAGACATAAGTATGTGGTTTAAATGTTAAAATGTATGTATTAAAGGGCTTAGGGAGATGTAGTCATTCTTATATCCAAATGTATCTTACCCATCCCTAGCCTACATTATAGCCTAATAAAGTCTTAATTGATCCTAGATTGAATGAGCTCGATTAGTGGAGTAGTACACTATGGGCAAGCTTATGGTGCATCTTTTGTGGCATATGAATATTATTTCTGAGAGTGAGTAAATTCTTTCAATCTTAAGTTCCTAAGTGTTCTTTAATTTTATTATGTGGAACTACTCTCTTTTGTTGTGTGAGGGCACTTGATTCATAAAGGAAAGGTAGTGTCAGTGACCTCTATGTTAGAGTAAGTGGGTGAGTTGTGAATAATGTGTGGTACTTGTGAGTCAAATCTTGAGGTGAAGATGTTACACTTTTGTGCTTAATCTATTTTAAATATTCTTGGTGTGATGAGTTAGGAGAATTGTATAAAAAGGTCGTGTCTATAAAAGTGTAGTTTGATTGCTTGAGGAAGAGCAATGATATATGTGTGGGGTATTGATGATGGGCTATTATTTCATAGTTTAGTCGCTTATCACACTCAAATTTACTGCACTTTGATTGAGTTTGAACTTTAACCGCTAGTATCTTGCACTAACTGTGTGTTTTATGCCTTGTAGGAGTGATTCCGAGCTATATAGATGTATGGAATAAAATCAAGTGATTTGGAGATTTGAATGAGTAAAATCTCAAGGAATTAAGTTGGGATCATGTTTGGGGGTCCACGGATGATAGTTACAGCGAAGGGAGAATCTAGTAGGCAGATTGCGCACTGTATAGTAAAATAGACATAACGTTTTGATCAAAACTCCATTTTGGCAACACACTATATGGTTGAAAAGCTAACTCAATGGGTTTATGTTTTGTCGTTTCCCAAATTCGCAACGGAACATGGTGATAAATGCGCAAAGACATGCGCAAAGTCGCGCACGTTAAGCGCTAAGGCAGAATGTGTTGAAACACGTTCTCAAGGCACTAAACTAAACGTGTGTTCATATTTGCAGGTTTTAATAAATGACAAACGATGCGCAATTGACATATGACGAGGTCCAAGCACAAGCGCGCAAATGTCATGTAACGAAGTTCAAGCACAAGACAAACAAATATCAAGACTAAACAAAGTTATACATGAGTCGCTCTTTAATTGTGATCTTGATCCGACGACTTAACTCAAGACTTGGCTTCTCTCGTAAAAACATTTTATAAAATCATGCATATTTAATTTAAGGCAAAATGATTTTAAATCATGCATATTTATTTTAGTCAAATGATTTTTAAACATGCCTCTAAAATCTGGACTAAGATAATCGATTATGTACTTATGATAATCGATTATGTTAAGTCAGCTGCATGACAATCGATTGTGTACCTTATGACAATCGATTGTGTTAAGGCAGTGTCCATCAGATTTTTGAAATCTGCATGACAATCGATTGTGTTGAGACAGTGTCCATCATATTTTTTCAAAGCTACAAAATAATCGATTGTGAACCCTATGACAATCGATTGTGTTGAGGCAGTGTCTATCAGATTTTTCAAAGATACAAAATAATCGATTGTGAACCTTATGACAATCGATTGTGTTGAGGCAGTGTCTATTAGATTTTTCAAGACTGAAAAATAATCGATTGTCCATATAACATAATCGATTATGTAAATGACCGTTGCCAAAATATTTTCAAACTCCGTCAAGTAACCGATTGTATATTTCTGATAATCGATTGTTTTACGTAAAATCTGGAAATGATTTTTTGAACGTTGCCAAGTAATCGATTGTATATTTCTGATAATCGATTGTTTTACGAAAAATCTGGAAATGATTTTTTGAACGTTGCTAGTAATCGATTATACGTCTTAGATAATCGATTATGCTGCGTAAAATCTGGGAATGGTTTTTGGAACGATTGGAAAACAATCGATTGTGCCAACTTGACAATCGATTGTCGTAGCACAAAATCAGCAATTCTTAATTGGCAATTAGGCAACGGTTATGCATGCTTTTGACACTATAAATACATCTTCAAATCAGTCTTCTAAGAACAACAACTGATCATATCATTGCTAAAGCTTGCATACTCTCTTATTCATCATTTTCTATTCATTACATAAGTTTTTAAGAGCCAAATTCTTGACGAAAGTTGTTGCGTTCTTGAGCGTATTTACTTTACTCATATCTACTCTTAAGGAGAGTCTTGTTTTGAGTGCAAAGTGTTTTTATACACTTGAAGGGAAGTGTTAATCCCTTGTATTGTAAAAAGGAACGTTGTGATTCCTTTGGTTGAAGTCTTGAAGTGTTGTAACTTTGAGCAAAGGTTGTTGAGACTTGTGTGACTCAAGTTCTCAGTTTGTAACGGTTTGTTGAGCACCCGTAAGCTTAACAGTGTTAGTGGAAATCTCGAGAGAGTCTCTCGGGGACTGGAATAGCCACGGGTTGTGGTGAACCAGGATACATCGGTGCGTTCGTTCTTTATTATTTACTTATCGCACTTATTTCATTCCTGCAATTTTTAAATTCCGCAAGTTTACGCTGTTTTTTATTATAACGCTATTCACCCCCCCCCTCTAGCGTTAAGCGTATATTCTAACAAAATGGTGCGGGAAGGAAGCGCGAGTTCGCGTGAGTCACCCGGGAAAAGTGTCCTTTTTCACATTGGAGAAGGTATAATTGTTTGGGCCCAACCCTACTTGGTATATATACATAGCAGGACGCCACTTTTGAGATATCTAACATATTTTGGAGGAGGATTCACGTGGGGCAACACATACCACGCTTGGAGGAGGCTTCTACCTAGTTTTTCTTCTCTTCTCTTCCTTTAATTTCATAGTTTATTTGTTCTAGATTTTGGATGCTACATGGACGCTGTAGTTTGAAGCTTGAATTGTTCTTATTATTTTATCATATTGATTTATTTATTCAGTCTTGTGCTTAATCATTTGATTGCTTGATCACCAATTAAATACTATCTAGGATTGAACTCGGGAGAGGGAATTCTAGATTGCATATAAGATTAAGTAGCGCAAGATCTTAACTCTTAGGGAGGGCAGATTTGCAATTAGGATAGGAATATACCTAATCTCCTTGCTTGGTTATTATAAAGTAATTATAAATGTGTTCTTGTTAATTCTAATTCCATAAAAATATAGGAGTTAGGTTAACTTGAATAGGCGATTTGTACTTCGGGAGAAGACTACAAGTAATATTAACCCTGTCAACCAATAAACTAGATAATTTAATTAGACAATTGAGGTGGAAAACTTGACGGGATTTTTAGCCATCCCATAGCTCTAGAACATTCACTCACATTGAATTCGTCTCTATAATTTGCCAACTTGTTTTCTTTAATCTTTTTGGTTGTTACATGTGACGACCCAAAGGTTCATCACCATATTTTTTCCTTTTTCCATGCTTTCGAGGCCTTGAGAACCTCGCATTTAGTTGCCTCAATTTGCGTGTGCAGTCTGGGCGCGAAGCCGGAAAGCTTTTATGTTGAAATATGTGAACTATATGTCAAAATTGAAGAATTTTGAAATTAGTATTGTTAATGTTGACTTTGGTCAACATTTTGGGTAAATGGATCCGGACCCTTAATGTAACACTCTCAGAAGGTCCATAAAAAATATGGGACCCAGGCGTATTCTCGAATCTGAAATCCGAGGTCCCGAGCCCGAGTAAAGAATTTTTGAAGAAATTGTGTTTTTTCTGAAAATGATATGGATTTTTGAAAAGAAAATAAGTTATAAAATATAGGTATCGGGCTCGTATTTTGGTTCTGATACCCGGTACAGGTCTTAAATATATGTTAAGCACTTCCTGTGAAGTTTGGTCGAAATTAGACGTTGTTTGACGTGTTTCGGACCTAAACATCTAAAGTTAGAAGTTTAAGAAGTTTGAAATGAAAATGATAATTTTGAGGCTTGGTTCCTTGATTTTGATGTTGTTTCGGCGATTTGATCGCTCGAGCAAGTTCGTAGGATGTTGTTTAGTTAGGGTGTGTGTTTGGTTAGGAGCCACGAGGGATCAGGAGTGATTCAGAGGTGTTTCGGGATAATTTTACACTTGAAATCATAGCAGATTTTCTGCAATTCTGCCCAAGTGCTTTGTTCTTCGCGAACGTGGCCTCAGACTCGCATTAGCAGTGCACTTTTGACTTCCTCTTCCGCGATCGTGGTCTCCTTTACCACGTTCGCGTAGCTCTTCCAAACCCCTACGCGCGTTCGTATAGCTCTTCCAAACCCCTACGCGCGTTCGCATCTGCCTATTCGCGATTGCGTAGGCCGTTTTTCCCAGGGCCCCTATTTCCTTCTTCGCGTTCGCACACTTCCAATCGCGAAGGTGATGCCCCCCATCACTTCTTCATCGTGAATGCGTCACTTATGTCGCGATCGCGTATGATTCATTCCCTTTAGTGATTTTTAAGTTAAAAACAATAGCAGAACACGGGAATTGGCCATTTCTTTACACGAGCTCCTTCCCTAAACACTCCATAAGCGATTTTTATGAGCTTCTTTCTCCATAACCTCTTGGGTATGTGTTCTTAACTTCCTTCCCTTATAATTTCTTACACTAATCACTAATTTCCTAGCCCTAAATCATGAATTCAAAGTAGAAAATGGGGGTTTGGGTAGAGTTAGGGCTTTGGGGATTTTGGGTGATTCAACCTCAATTTGGCGTCGAATCTTAAAACAAATTGCATATTTGAACTCGTGGGGTCAGGGTGATTGGGTTTTGGTTCGAACTATGAGTTTGGATCATGTGGACCCGAGGTCGAATTTTGATATTTTCGGAAGAATGTTAGGACCTTCATTTCTAGGCTATGGGGTGATGGTTTTGAGTCTTTGTTGATATTGTTGAATTAATTATGCCTAGATATCATTGTTTCGGAGTCGAATTGTAAAGGAAAGGCGGTATTGGAGAGTTGATTGCTATTCTTTGGACCGAGGTAAGTGTTTGTTCTAACCTTGGCTTGAGGGAATAGGATTAGGATATTATTTGTTATGTGCAAAATATGGAGTACGGTGTATATGCATGGTGACGGTTATCTATGCATCAGAGTCTAGCATGACTGTGATTCTTAATTGTGTTTGTATTCAAATTTTGTGAAACATCTTCTTTGTTTAAATGATATATTTCATATAATGTGATTGGTTGAGGAAGATTTTCAATTGGTACATTATTGGAGCGTGAGCTCGAACTAGAATTCGCTACTCGAGAAAGAAATGATTAGAAAAGGAAGTGTTGCATTTATTCCCTTGCCGGAATCAGTTTGCTTGAGTGTACCACCTCTCTGAACTTCTCCCACTATCTGTTTATTTCCTTGTCTCATTTGTGACTGTTATTTGAGTGAGGAAGAGTAATATTTGATGACCGGGTTACACGCCGCAACGAATATATTTGAGGATAGGGTTGCACGCTTCAACGGATATATATTTGAGGACCGGGTTGCTTGCTGCAACAGATATATTTGAGGATCGGGTTGCTCGCCGCAACAGATATATTTTAGGGTCGGGTTGCTCGCCGCAACAGATATATTTGAGGATCGAGTTGCGCGCCGCAACGGATATATTTGAGGATCGGGTTGCGCCTGCAACGGAGTATGGATCAAGTATACTGTTTTTTGTATGTAGGGCTTTCCTGTGTTTTTCCTTATCAGTTTTTGTTGTAGAGCTTAACTTCTTATCCGATGATTTCTATATTTAAACTGTCATACCCATAGCATGCTTCCCGCCCTCTTAGTTGTTTAAATTTGTGTACTTCCTTTTATTGTACATATATATGTACAGGTCATTTGTGGTAGGTCCTGTCTAGCCCCGTCACTACTTCGCAGGGGTTAGGCCAGGCACTTACCCGCACATGGGGTCGGTTGTGCTGATGTTACACTCTGTGCATCTTTTTGCACAGATCCAGGAGTAGCTTTTGGACCTCAGTAGTAGTATTGCTCGTGCGCTGATTTAAGTTCAGGAACTTCCGAGGTAGCCTAGCTAGCGTTCGCAGGCCGCAGCCCCTTTCTATTGTATTCTTTGTTTTCCTTGTATCGAGACAGACATTTATATGTATTTCTTTTAGACTCATGTGTTAGTACTCCTTAGTAGTCCGTGAGTAGTGACACCAGATACTGGGTAGAAGTGTATTTTGAAGCTTTTGTATTCCTGTATTCAGTTATTTAAATATTTAAAATGCTTCCGCTTAAATTTTATTTGTTTCCGTTAGTATTATTGTGTGAATGGAATCAAGAATGTGTCTTTAAACGTTTGGCTTTCCTAGCTCCGATAGTAGGCGCTATCACGATTTCCGATTGTGGGAAATTCGGATCGTGACACTACTCTAGATTAGTTGTAGTTAATTAGTCACACTTTAGATAATCGCTTGAATAAATTAATTATTTAATTTAATTTAGTTGATAGTTAATCATAACTTCCTATGAATACGATATTTGAACTTACAATCATACATTACTTGTCGATCATATATACTTACGTATACACTTTGCATTAGGCTGATCACTTCAGTTGAGTCCTGTCATTTGGGGGATTTCTGAAACTGTGATATCATAAACTGGCAATCCTTGGCCAAAATTATATGAAGGAATATTATTCTCATGATTTTGTTTTGTCTCAACACTACCTAGTAAATGATTTTGTTTTGTCTTCATGCCGGGGTCTGTACGCATAAATGTGCTAATATTAACAGATAGTACATAAGGAAGTGGGATGCTGATTGGCTTGGGGAAAAAAAGAAGCAATTATATATCCAACTCATAAATTCCCTGAAATAGTTTCCTATGTTCACATTAACTTTTTTTGATATAACAAAAAATACACTTTCTTCCAATTTCTATGATTCTATCCTTCAAAATTGATGTAAATATTCCACTTATATTTTAGTAATTAAGTTGTAACGAAGGAAAACTTTGGAGTACTAACAAAATTATTTTCATATGATTTATAGATTACATATTTGAGTCGTGGAATCAGCCACTGATATTTGCATCATGCTAAATTGCATACATTATATCTCTTGGAATGCGGCATTTCTTCATACCCTACATGCATGCAGGATATTTCGTACACCTAGCCATCCTTTTTTATTTAATAAGTTATATCCCATCCGTTTTCTTTTATTTGTCCACTATTCTGGAAATGTATTTTTACTTTTACTAGTCTATTATACTGAATTAAGAGAAAGACAATCTTTTTTATTTTACTCATATCACTAACTATTTATTACCCAAATCATCTATAAGACTTTTGAAAATGCTCACATTATTACAGATAAAATTATAAAATATATACTTTATTTATTTTTCTTAAAGAAAGAGTAAAATTAAAAGTGGACAATTAAAATCGGACGGACGAGTAATAGTCGCAAAAATTTGATTCATTACTTTAAGATTAGTTGTCTCACCAAAGGTCAATTTCACTATGGGAATCAAGGAATCTTAATCATGCTACGTATTGGTTATCATGATTAATGAGGAAAGAAGGAATTTTAGCTAAACTTGACCAGTCTGTTCCTATGATTAACACATTTTGCTTGGCCACTAAAGAAACTAAAAGCTAAATTATTTGCTTCATTTCACTTCATTTAGTAACAGCCAATAATGCATGTCCATTTTACTGTCAATTTATCATCCATTGTTTAACTTCCAAACATATATATGGTCTATAGACAATACCATTCAATTAAAAAAATAAAAATAAATAATCTTACTACTACTATTAATAGTAGAGAAGTTTTATGTTGCTCTGATCCTCCAAATTAACGTGTGTGAGTCAGATTTTCCTAAAGTATGTATTTTTTAAGTAACCGATACGGATGCAATGACATTTTTAGAATATCTAACTTAGACTAAGATAGGTAAGAATGACATAATGCTTGTGTCATTTTGAGAAACAATTATGTTACAAAGGTAAAATAGCTGGGGATATATATGAATTATTCTTTGTTAGGATAGTGACTAGTTCCTTTCCTTTCACTTTTTGGGATTCCTGAGGCCATATTCTTCTTTCTTTTCCATTCTTTTGGATTTTTTATTTTTGATAGATCTCCTCTTATGAGGATGGGGTCCTCTAGCACAATAATTATTGATGATCAATTTCAAGAATACATTAATTTAATTGTCTTTTTGATCTAATGCATCATCCTAGAATCTCCTTTACTTGTAATGGAATATATTAAAGTAAGAAAGTAGCTCCAAGTACAGCAGCTGAATTAAAGAGAAAGAAAAATAATAAAGATACTACTTCTATTACTCTCTCCTTTTTCTTGATTTTCACACATTAATTTTGCTGTATAAAATGTTACAAAATTCAATCATTCTTCCAAACTTGAACCACACACCACATGATGAAGAACTTCTTACGTTGGCAGAGTTAGGATTTTAGTAAGGAAATTTACGAAACTAGTATAAACTTTTCTAATATACGTGATTTATACATGTAACTTAAAGTAATTTTTAAATCTCTTTTACCACTATAATAAAAGGTTTCCTTGCGATAAAAAAGATTCAAATTTTTTTTATATATGTTAGATGTTTGTCCTAATTTTTTTTTTTTATCATATTTGGTTTTCTATTTCTTGAAGGAAGGACAATATACTTATCATAATTGATTTTTTTCCTTTTACGAAAAGGAAAATATAACTCTTCTATATTTGACTAGTTTTTTTTTCTCAACGGAAAAAGTTTAAACTTTTATAAATTAAAAATCTTTCCTTCTCATTCATTATATAGCCATATGAGGTTTGAAAGTCTTGTTTCGGAGTGAATCTCGGGACAAATGTTAGCATGCCACTTGTGTTTGCTTCTTTCTAATATTGTTCTCTCGATATTTTGTGTTTTTTTTATATTTGTGATTGCTCGTCTCCGCCTATGACATATATCAATTGACTGAACTATGTTAAGTATTTGTTTCTTTTGGTGTATTTCTCATTTATTATACGATTTATCTTCATTTAAGGTTTGTTTTACTAACTTTTGCATGGCACCTAATTATATTAATACTAACAATATATAAAAAAAAACAAATATTACTCTATCTGCACAGTATAATCTTTTAATTAATTGAGATTCGATTGAACCTCTTCAAACATGTAGCTCTGCCTTTTGGAATCAAATTAATTAGTTTCATGCTTAATGAATATACACACTGCTGCGACTTTGGCTAATAATAGTTCTTCCTCTGATAATGTAATCAAATAGGAGAAACACAGGAACTATTACATGTATAGTCTTAATTCCTGTTCAACTGTTACATAGACTAGAAAAGCTAAAGAGCTTAATAGTTAGTACTAGTGTATTATTATATATATGACAGGTTTTCTTTGGAAAACTCTTAGGAAAATCCGCATCCGTTATTCTTTGGTGTGCACTGAGCTACTTGCTCACCGTGCAATAGCTCGCAAACCACACATTAAATATAAACTGCATTAAACAAACCCAAGCTCTGACTGAGAAGGCTAGCTAATGGTGAAAGTAACAGATTTCAAGTCCCCGTATCGAAAACGACTCACCCAACCAACTCATCCAATCCTTATCTCCTGTTATATCATATATATATATATATATATATATATATATATATATATTTTAAAACCCCTCCAAATTAGGAGAATCTATAGTACTTCCACACTTCCCCTCTCCGGTGACTCGAACCCAGGACCTAACAATCGTAGGTAAAGATACTTTACCAACTGAGCAAGCCTCACCCGTCTGTTATATCACATATATGATAGGTTGGAATTTATTTTTTCAGTCTTTTGAAAAATCTTTAGAAATGGAGGAGACCAAGTGAATGTAGTGCACTGAGAAGGCAAAACTTTGGAAATTCAATCATTGGATTTCGATTCCAATCGATCGAACACTTCTTAAGAGTCTTGACCACATCCCAAGAAATCACAAGATTGATCTGATCTAATAATTGACTTTTTATGATTTGTTGTTTGCCATTTTGGCCTTCTCCTTTTTCCTTTTTCTTCTTCTTTCTTTTGCTTTATGTATAGATTATACTGTGTTACTTATAGATCAAATGGATGTGGCTATAGCTTTTAAGAAAGCCAATTCTTTTCCTCCTTTTTATCACACTAATCTTCTATTTTTTTTGTAATATAGTACAAGAATTATGGAACTTTTTAACAATTTCTACATTCGTGTTTTGATTATTAAAGGGAAAAAGAAGAAATAATTAAAGGAACGCACCCCATAATACTGATCAGCTGGTGGGGTAGATGAAGAATGGTGTCAATCATGCAAGTACGTAGACTCAAAGACATGATTTATTTTTAAATTTGATGGATTTTTACTTTTTATAATATTTTCACACTTTCTCTTTAGCGTGACTCGAATTTAGGATTTAATAGTCGTGCATGAAGGTGCTTTATCAAATGAGCTAGCCACCCTTATCATATACTTTTGTATTGTATCTATTATACTATTGATTTTACGTGGTTCTAAATTTAGTATTTATCGAAACTTTAGTGATGTATTTCAAATATGTTTATGTAACGTGTGCATAAAGCTAGGTTCAGCTAAACTTCATACTGGATAGACGCCTGCATTCAAAAGTGTTGGTTTCAGTCAACGTTAAAAAGGCTGTTCGGTCCATTAAATTCTCGATACGTGCAAGATCTAGAAAAGGTTTGGATTATATTAAATTTACAATATATAGTTTTCCTTATATTTCTATAAGTAGTTTTTGTGGCTTGAATTGATTTGTAAACAAATGCATGAGTTATACTGAATATATACTCAATAAATTATAAGCCATTTCAAATCTTTATTTTCGAGAGATAGATAATCAACTCCGAAAATATTAATCGAAATTTAAACCCTTATATAGATAAATAATTTCTGAAAGCGCAACAATTAAAATAGATCCGTATTGGTATTAGATGTATTCTCATATTCCGATTTTTTTTCAATTTTTTGACTCGGTTCTTGAGTAAAGTCTCCCAACCATGATATACTCCATCATAAAATATGCCTATGCCTATGCCTATGCGGTTGGATACTTCTTGGCCTTAGCATAACAAAATGTGATCATAATTAAATATATACCTTTCTTGGCTCTTCAGCTAACAATAGAGCATAGAATCTATTCTTATTAGTGTAATCGTCCTCATACCAGCCTTACATATTATGCTAGGAAAAAAAATTTAATTAACCATTTCATTTCTATATTCTTGGATAAATGAACTTGTTCCTTTCTCGTTTTTCTTTTTTTGGTATATATAAAGGTAAATGGGATATGAACTTGGTTATTCCAAATTATATGCAAGGGAAGGGTCCCATTGAATAATTCTTCCAAGTTTGATGCCATTTCATTATTATCTGTCAAACATAGCTACTTTTACATTAAAATAATAATAACTGTTTGATTTCATTCTTCTCTCTTTTGGGTGGTGATCATATGCATAGTTCATATCAAGCATATACTTGTAGGACATCTGAAATTTCAAAGATTGATGAAGACATAGGAAAGTCACTAAAATTAAGAGTTTGGAATATGGCATAATTTGAATATTAGTGCTATTAAAAGGGGTTGGTTTTGCTCCACTATTATCTTAACGTATAATTAAATTAGTACTTCTTGATAACATAAATACGGCATAGTATGTCCTAAAAATCTATTACTAGATTCTTTGGTTCCTTCATTTCTAAAAAACAACAAAAAGAAGCTGCCAAAAAAGAAAGAAATACAACAAAAAAGAATTATTAATTTACCAGAAAGAAGAAAATAATTGTTTTAAAAAATCATTTTTCATTATCTCCAAAAAAGAAAATACCAATCAAAGCAATCCATATTATCAAAGGCTCCTCTTAAGTTTTTAGCAAAAAGTTAGTTCCCATTATATATAATGGTGGGGTTGCCTATTTTCAGTAGGGGAATCAAAGCAGAGAGAGAGAAATATAAGAAGGAAAAACAGGAAGGTAGAAACAAATTAAACACTTTTTTCTCCTTTTCTCTCCTTTTGAGACTTAAATTGAATTGTGTTTTGCTTTCTTTGTTTTTGCTGTATCAAAGATTCTCTCACACCCTTTCAAAGTCAAAGAAGAAGAAAAAAACAGTCCAGTGTACTAAGTTTTCGTATTGCGCGAGATTCGGGAAAGTGTCGAACCACAAGAATCTATCTTTCGCATCCTTATCCTATATTTGTGCAAGTGGTTGTTTTCACAGCTCGAACATGTGACTTCCTGATCACATGATAATAATTTTACCAGTAACGCCAAAGCTCCCTGCGAGTCAAAGTAGAAAGAGAAAGAAAATTACTTGGAAATAGAAGAAAATAAAATAAAGAAAAAGTTTGATATGAAACGGGAAATGGGAAATAGGAAGAAAAGAAGGGCCACAGCTCATAAGGCATATATTCCTTTCTCAACATATGTTTCCAGATATGGAGTGAGAACAACATGGGACACCCTTAACTACTTCCCAATTATATATACTACTAGTTTTCTCACATTTTTTAGGCACAAAACAACCTCTTTTCCATGTTTCAATCCACTACACATATTGTACCTTGTTATCCTAGTAAGTTGTAAAACAACAACAACAACAAAAGAAAAAACAATGTATCTTCAAAATGCACATCAAAGTAAGGATATGAACTTAGTTTTGTCAAGTGATGCCAAGCCTAGATTAAAATGGACTCCTGATCTCCACCAACGATTCGTTGATGCAGTCGCTCAACTAGGAGGTCCAGAGAGTGAGTACTGTTGCTCGAATTTTTGTTGCTACATCATGTTAGATCCTCCATACTTTTGGAGGATTCGACACAGTTGTAATTGTCTTGTTATCGATTCTAACATTGTTATTTGATTAATAATGCAGAGGCAACACCAAAATCATTGATGAGAGTGATGAATATTCATGGGCTAACTTTATATCACCTCAAGAGTCATTTGCAGGTAATTGTCTCATTGTCACGTTACAATAACAACAAAAAAACACAGTGAAAATTGCACAAGTGGGGTCTGGAGAGAATAGTGTGTACGTAGACAGTGATTGATTAGTAATATTTTGCTGTACAGAAATATCGTCTTGGGAAAAATCAAGTCACTGATCAATCTTTTGATGACAATAAACAAGAAGGTAAGTCGGAGTTGTGTGCAATAGTACCTGATGATACAAAGGAAAATGAAATCTCAAGTGGCTTATACCAGAGGACTTATTTTGATGCAGAATTCAGAGAGCCTCAGAGTGATAAGTTATCTTTGGACAATTGTGATGGAGCTCAGAATCAAATGAATGAGTAATGATAGTTTCCCATTGAATGCAATAAATTAATACAGAAAACAAAGCAATAACAGCATCTCACTAGTTAAAATTTTGTCAGGAGTTGGAAAATAGCTAGAGCTTTACAAATGCAAATGGAGGTCCAGAGGAAACTTCATCAACAGATTGAGGTAAATTTATCTTAATATAAATCTCTGCTCAAGTTCATGTGCATAGTTTTCCGAGATTTTTTACAAATTTAATGTGTATGAGGATTCAGCATAAATTTGACTAGTTTTATATTGGTTGTGTCAGCCTATCGAAATCATCATCCTTTGTACGGGTTTGAAACCGGAAATATGAGCAACCTCACATTACCGATCTGAAGCCCTAATAAAAGAGGAGGGTTGCAGTAGTTTAACGATGATCAACGTAAAAGTAGTTAATTTATGATGAATCCTCACATATGTACGTTTTATGTTGGTTGTGTCAACCTACCGCAACCCGCCTCCTTTGTACGGGTTTGTAACCGGAAATGTGAGCAAAGCTCACACCGGTAAAATCTACTCACATTGCCGGTTCCAAGTCTTGATAAAAGAGGAGGGTTGCAGTAGTGTAACGATAAACAAGTCAATTTCTGATAAATCCTCACATATGTACAAATCTGTAATCTTATAATTCTTTTGTATAATACTAAAATGAACTTAAATGGAGCAACATAGACAATGAAGATTCACAGAGCCGACCCCAATTTGGGATCAAGACATAGTTATTTTTGATGTTGTATTTACAAATTTGTATGTATATTTAGGTACAGAGACATTTACAACTAAGGATAGAAGCTCAAGGCAAGTATTTACAATCAGTTTTGAAGAAAGCACAAGAAACACTAGCAGGATATGATACTTCTTCAGTTGGAGTAGAACTTGCTAAAGCTGAACTCTCTCAATTAGTTTCAATGGTTAACATGGGTTGTTGTCCAACTTCTCCCTTATCAGCAACAACAGAAATTGATGGTACATCAATCTCAAAAAATACAGAGAGAAAACAATTGAATGGTGAAATCTTGTGTTCACTTGAAAGTTCTTTAACATCTTCCGAGAGCTCAGGAAGGAAAGAAGATCAGAACGATACGCGAAGCACGAATACTTCTATTTCCCTCTCATTGAATTCACAAACTAAAGAAAAAAAGAGAAGAAGAAATAACATTTGTGATGATATTTGTGTTGAACAATCATCTAGTAAAAGATGCCACAGTCAAAGGAGTGGTGAAAATGTGGCCCAAACTGAGCTTTTGGAGACCATTGATTTGAATAACAAGTGCCCAAATGAATATGAACATGGTCCAAAAGTTATAGACTTGAACAACAAGGAAGTAGAGCAATTTCAATGGCTATAGTTAGTGTATTTGGTAATTTCATTAGTAGATATATATGCTTCTAAGCTCAAGGGCAACTCGGTACACTAAGCTCATGTTATATGCGAGGTCTGAGGAAGAGTTGGACCGCAAGGATCTATTGTCCGCAGTCTTACCCTACATTTCCGCAGGAAGCTGTTATACTTTATTTTTTCCTTATTACCCTATATAGTCATTGATTCCTACAGCTAGTAATGTTGTTTATAGAGGAGTATATGTATATTATTTTGTGAATGAAACTGAAAGAACTTTTCAAAGTATATTCACATTGATAGGTATTGGATATAATGAGCACAAATGCACCACCCCTTTTTTCTTGTTTCACATTTACAAAAGAACATGCATTTATTCAAATGCAGAGAATGAGTCCAAGACAGATAGTCAATTTGATTTTTGAAAAAATGAATATGATGTTGAAAGATTATTCAAAGTTGAACAATAACTCAAAGAGAATCTGTATAGATAAATGGCATCCTTTCTTTTTCTTTCGTCTGATACCATATTCTAACTCATCTGCATATGAACTGTTAAACTTGGACAATGTACATATTCCAGGAACCCCATTTTATGCTATCCTTTTCTAAAGATGCAAGCAAGAAACTTCGACGTACACCAAAAAGTTATATTTATACATTGCTTTAGATATCAATATAAATGAATTAAATTACTCCATAGGAAAATAGGCCATTTTGTTTATCAACCCATAGTAAATAGCACGGTCTAGCTAGTTTTTAGACCGATAAATTAAAAATAGTCATCATTTGCAAAGTTATTGAAAAATAATTACTATTTTGGTGTAACACAAAAAGTTCCACCATAATATACTGGAGAATGGTGCAACTGTGTATGAACTTCCAGCATATTATGCTGGAACTCTAACGCACAGAAAGTTCCAGCAGGATATACTATAGATTGGAGCACATGTATATGAACTTCCAGCATATTATGTTGGATCAGTATATTATGCTTGAATATTTTTCGGATTCTGAACAAAATTTTCGTTCAAATTTATCTTTACATAAAAAATTACTAAATTTCAATAACTTATAATTATTTTTCAATTACCATTTGTAAATTTGATTATTTTTAAAATTTCTCCCTAACATTCAAGACAGTGTAAGGAAATTGAAAATGCTAAGCGCGAACATTCTTTGTTAGTGAGAGTATGAATCTCTAACGACTTTTAAGTTATACACACTTCTAGTGTAATAATATAGACTTGGTTGTTTGGTCATCAATAGCAAAATCAGGACTTTTATCGTTGCATTCGGTATTTTTGTTTTGTTCCAACAGTGTGATGAAGAATAGATCCGAGAAAGAGACTAAATAGAACACAAACTTCCATTCCATCTTCATATCAGTCGAGTCGATCCGATTCGTTCTTATCAATAGACAACGCAAGAGAGAACTTATGACTTCGCGGAGGGAGAGGGATTCGAACCCCCGGTATTTCTATAAATACTTCAGTTTTCAAGACCGACTCTTTCAACCGCTCATACATCCATCCCCTTTGCGCTTCGCCTGCCCTATCCATCTGCGCGCTGGCGGTCCCGGTTACATAGACATAACACATGCCCAAAAATGGAAGATATAGATCAAGAATCTATTAACATATTGTGATTGAGCCCGGGATCGGGGGGTTGGGGGTGAGAGCGTTAGAGCCAGCCTCTTTGTTTCGATCGGAAAGAAGACTTGGAGACATTGAAAGATATGGCTTAGATCAACAACTGATATGTGACTGCAGAGATAAAAGTTTAAATGAAATTCTAAAAGTTTTGGGGCCCTTCCATTGCTATAGCCATAAGTTATGGCAGCTCCAACTTGCAATTACAGGGGCCCGGCCCGCGAGGCCAAAAGAAATAAAAAAAGATTTTCGATAAAAATTATTCAATATATATTATGTATGTTTAAAATTTGATAAATTACATATATACGCAATGTAATTTTAATAAAGGGCGGTGAACTAACTGCCCTTTCCAAAGTGTTGCTTCACCCCTGCTGGCCACTATGTTTTTTCTGTTTGTCACTTGTCAAACGATATTGCCGCGTGAATATTTTTTAATTATAGAGTTTTCTTTCTTTGTTTTAACAATGGAAAAAGAATATATACTTAACCAAAAATCAAGCTATGACAGAGAGAATGAAGCATGTGTACTTAACATTGAAACACATAAGAATAAGGATTTACAAAGAAAATCGATAAATTGTACCAATTCGATAATTTGAGTTAAATTGAGAAAAAAATTCGATTATAATTTGGTTTGATTTGGTTTGATGTTGGGGAAAAAAATCCGACCATAATTGATTTGGTTTGGTTTTAACTAATAAAAGTCAAACCTAAACCAAACCAACCCGACATTACATATATAGAAATTTTAGATATATTTGATATATAAATATAATTATTGTGATATAATTTATAAATATTTCTTAAAAGATTTCATAATTTTATCTTTTGAGGTATTATTTAATGGTTGGACTTATAACTTTTGAATGTTCCAATAAGTTTTATGGCCATTAACATTAGTAAATTAAATAGGGGCATTTGCATCTATATCCGTTTTCTGTACCACATTGCAATTTGTGTTCGCTTTGTCTTTCTGTTTGCAAGCGTACCAGCTTTTTTCATAATTTCAGCTCACGAGACTGAAGTTTTTCTTTTGTACTGGAAAACTTTATCTGAAGTTTTACTTAAGATCTAGAGCTTAAGTTTACTTAATCAGTTTTCCAGCTTAAGTTTTTCAGTTATAAAATAAAAACTTAAGCCGTTTCAAGCTTAAGTTTTTCAGTTATAAAATTAAAACTTAAGCCGTTTCCAGCTTAAATTTTTCAGTTATAAAATAAAAACGACGTTTTCAGCTTAAATTTTTCAGTTATAAAATAAAAGCTTAAGCTGTTTTCAGCTTAAGTTTTACAATTATAAAATAAAAATTTAAGTCGTTTCCGAAAGCTGACTAACCAGTACTACGGAAATGAGATATCACCCAAATGAAGGCCTAAATGACTCAAAATTTTGTAAAGCCCAATAACACAATAAGCTAAAATTGAACCTTTAGCAGTCCAATTATACTGTTAAGAAAGGGATTTGTTATTCTATTGATAAATATTAACTTGTGAGAGTAAATTAATTTTATTCTATTATTGAATATTAACCTGTGAGATTAGATTAATTAGCATTTTTATGAGGTTATTAATTAATGTTAATATAATCATCCACAATATATATATATATATATATATATATATATATATATATAAAATCACCTTTCTTATCGTCTAAGATATTATAATAAAATCTCAGTTATGGTCAAACCCCACAATTATTATGTTGATGCGTAGTAGCAGTTACATATCAACATCAATACTATACTTATGTTTAAAGAGAGAGAGAAAACAATTAAACTTGAAAAATCATCTTTCATTCCACAATCCACCCAACTACAAAATGTACCTCTATACAAATATTATTCCAAAAAAACATAAAATCTAAAACTTAAAAATCAAAAAGAATTTTAAAAATAAAAATAAAAAGGATCTCCTCTTTAAAGCTCTGGTTCATGATCATGTTCGTTCTCCGAACTGGAATTAGCTGAAACTGTTTGATTATTCTCACTTCTCCTATCATTTCCTAAACCAAAACTCAACCAAATCTCTCTCCTTCTTCCTCTATTTTCACTCTTATTATTCAAATCACCTTCTTCTTCAGGCATCTTATATCTACAAACAGGACATGACCCATGAATTTTCAGCCACTTTTCAATACAATTCCCATGAAACCTATGCTTACATGGCATTTCTTTAACTACCACATCACCACCACCAACACCCCACTCCTCTAAACATATCACACACTCCCCATTTTCACAAATTTCCACATTTGGTAGTGCTTCAATTGATGCTTTTGAAGCTGGTGGCTGACCATCTTTTCCCAACAAATCACTCAAAAAAGACTCAAAATTCGAAGAGGAAGACCGGTTTTCTATCACTATCATGCCTTGTGTAAAAGGGTTTATGAGTATAATTCGATCAAGAAAATCAGATGGGGTTGTTGATTCTTGTGTTTGTTGATCTGGGTCTGTTGAATCTTGAACTGGAGATGATGAAATTGATGAGTTTGTGAAAGAGGCTAAAATAAAGGGTAAAAACAGAGAGAAGTCTCTGTTTCTTGAATTGATCAAATTTTCAATGAATGATGATGCCTCAGTAGCTGCTGATTCTGATTCTGAAGCCATTAAATTGAAGATTTGTTTGAAGATTTTGAGAGAATGAGAGAGTAATTTGAGAAAATTTGAGAGCAAACGTGTAATGAAAAGGGAGTGAAGATTCGGTAAGGAATATAAGGGAGGATACAGAAAGTTGTAGAAGGATCTGGAATTATGTATAACAGTAAAGTTTTGTTGAGATTCTATCATTTTTTTATTTTATTTATTTAATATATGTCTATCCGTTATATTTTTGCAGTCTTTTTCAGGTAGAGGCAGATATTTTCAAGGGACTTGATCGTATACTAGTGGGTCTTAGTTTTGTTCTATGGTCCAGCATCAATTGAATATGTCAACTTGTAGAAATGTGCACGATTGGAAGAAGTTTAATCGATATTAATATTTGTACCAAATAATTAAATAGATGTAAAATATGTACTTAATATTTTATAAGATAGATTTCTACAAAGCGAAGACAAATGACTCATTTCGGAATTAGAGATAGAATATTGTGATTAAAACTTGAAAAGTTGTAGCTAAATCTCAATTTTTTTGGGATTCGATTTCGAACTTGTCAATTGAATTATATTTGTAATGACCGTTTAATTTTTTTTATAAAGCATAGTTGAGAGTGATCAAATTTTGGCGCCTTTGACGGGGACATGCTTTCAAAATTTGACCACGCCCAACTATGCCTTATAAAAAGGACTAAACAACCGTTGCAAATATAATCCGGTTTACAAGCCCGCAGTTGAATCCCACAGAGAACTAAGGTTTAGCGACAACTGTTCACTATCACCAAGAAGACAAGCTGGAGCCATTTCTAACTTATAGATATCAGGATTTTTGTGTTTAACTAATTAGCTAACAAATTAAAATAGTAAATTAACAAATAAAGATACTAAGGATTGGAGACAAGATTAAGGAGGTATAGAGTTATGATTTTTCCTAATGTCGGAATCCTTGCCGCTACGTTTTCTATCCATTCGCCTAAGTATTTTCTAGTGATCATGAGCGCTCTGGCTGTCTTAACTCTCTCCCGAGTAATTATCACAATTTACTAGATATATTCTCCCTAATTACGCTAGCTGGCATTAAGTATGGCTCACTCGGATCGCACCCAAGGTTTCGTTATCCCTAATCCACCTTTAAAATCTTCGTATTGATCCCTCATATATGTTAGGAGTGATGTTGTTCAACAACTACCTAAATATGCACTCTCTCCCAAGAATTACACACTAAATAGGCACAGTCGATTGAGAGTTGTTCAACCAAACCACAATATAAACATAGTTGAACAAATAGAGAAAAAGCTACAGGAAGTCTATATTAACGTAACAAGAAAATCAGCCTCCAATAGGTTCCATCAAAACCCTAGATAACTAATTAGCTATTCGTACTAGTATGCATAACTAAAATACTAGAATTCATAACCAATAATGGAAATAGGAAGAAGGAAGTGAAAAACTCGTAGAAGAATTCTCCGTCTTGCTCCTAGTTTGTTCTTGCCTACTTAGGTCGAAACCCCAGTCTAATATCAGTCTCCCTGGCCTCCTGAGGTCTTAATTATGTCAAAAGTATGTTCCCATCCTTAAAATAGCATTTTAAATGTATTTATACCAAGTAGAATTGGGTCCAGACGAAAATACCTTTTCCCCTGCAAAATAGAACTCTAACTCTGTAAAATTTGCACAAGCACGCCGTATGGGGTGACGCACCACGCGGTGTTCTTGTGGGGAACTATAGAAAGCTGATTCTGACATGTTGCAGGAAATTTCTACAGGAGCGGCGCGCCGCTGTAGTGGGAATTCGGGAAAACGTAACATGAAAGTTATAGCACTTTTAAATATCTTTTCAACGATATATTATGGAATTCAAACGGAGTTCTGAACGAAATGTTATGTCCATTTTACTAGAGAATGTGTCGTATACCCGCTCGATTCTCCGTTTCGTTATTAACTAACATCTATTGATCCTCAAACACGATCCCGACTTAATTTCTTGGGCTTTTACTCGGACTTCAAAGCTCCAAATCACTTGAATTCATTCTATAATATTTGCGTAGTTCGAAATCACTCCAACAAAGCATAAAATACCCAATTTAGTACAAAAGACTAGCGAATAAAGCTCAAACTCAATTAAAGTGCAGTACATTCGATTATAATAAGTGACTAAAATACGTAATTATAACCTATCATCAAAACTCTCGATAAATAAATTGATCTTAATAGATATTGGTTTTTGGTTTCAAGTTTGATGAATAAGAGGGAACAAATTTAACTTTTCAGCATAAAGATTTGTTACTAAAATTCAAAATCTTTCTAAGTTCTTCCAAGAACTCTATACCTCCTCCTTCCCCCAGTCTCAGAATGGCTTATCCTCTACTGAAATTCGAGGATATTGCCTCTCTCAGATTCAACAAACAATAATTGAAATGCCTCTAAGGGATAGTGAAATTAAGAATAGTGAAATTAAGAATGCCATTTTCTCCTTCAAGCCTTTCAAAGCTCCTGGGCCAGATGACCTTCACCCTTTCTTCTATCAAAAATACCGGGACATAGTAGGTAAGAATGTCACCCTTTTCTGCAAAAAACTATTTCTTCACATCAATTATTGGCCCAGACATGAATGAAATCCTTCTATGCCTCATTCCAAAGTGCCCTCTTTGAGCACGTGATTTCTGCCCTAAGCAAATTATTTCCAAAAAAATTCAAACAAAAAAAGTTTTCTTTATTTTTACAATTTTTATGAATTTTTGTGTCATTTTCTGATAATTGTTTGCATTTTATTTGCGCATTTTAATTCATATAAAAAATATAAAAATATATTTGCATTTAGGATTTAATTTCATAAGGGTTACTTTGTTTTAGAATAGCATATGAAGAAAATAACAAAAATAGTTTATTTTTTTTGCATTTTTAGTTGTTAATTGTTATATTTTTCGCGGAATAGATTTTAAATAATTTTAGAAAATTAGTTAGCTTAGTTTGGGAAATAAATTAGGGTTCATCTTAATATTTTCATTTTTAAAAAATACAAAAGAAATAAAATAAATAAATAAAAGCAAGTAAAGAAGAAAACAAAACAAAAAAAAGGAAAAAACAAAAAAACAAATAACTAGTGGGCTGCCTATTTAAAAGAGCCCACATTGGGCCATTTTTATTAAACCCCAATCCAAAATAGATCAAACCAGACCGGCCCAAGAACCCTAACCAGCCTGTCCCTAAAGAAATAAAACGACGCTGTTTAGGCACGTTTAATCACAGCCATCAGATTCTCCTGATCCAACGACCTCGGAGTGTTCTTCAGTTTGATAAATATGTCAGAATTTCTTTTAACCCTAAATGACCAACATTCATCTTCCTCGTACTGAACTGGTAGCACCGCCGGAGTCGTCGCCGCCGATGAACGTTACCACCTCCGTCGCCTCCCAAAATAACACCCCAAACTCCATTTTCACCCTATTTCCGAATATGCAAATGGCTTCCCTCGAATCTACCCAGAAAGATTCGAATATCCGTTCGAAGATTTTTCGGTCACGACGTCATTTATCCCTAATGGCACCAAATTAACATCCTGGGGTCACCTGAGTCTGCTTTACCCAACCCCTCTAACCTTGTCCCTCGAATATGGCAGGAAATGCTCAAATGTCAATTTTTAGTTTTCCGGCCAAAACCTTAGGTGCTCTGAAATGATTCAAATGGGTGCTACAAGGTCCCCGTGCTTCCTTAGTAAGGTTTCTACTGTTGTCAGCACTCGAATTTCACCAGACGGGGTCGAATTGAGACTATGAGGCGTGGTCGGGTTTTAGTGAGTTCTTTTCTTCTTTTGATTGTTATTTAATTTTTGTTTGTTTTGCATGTGATTAATGAATGTTTGCAAGTTAGTTTCCGGTTCTTTCTTAGTTTTCATTATTTTTGAATCCTTTCTGCTTCTTAGATATTGATCGTAATTAGTTAAAGTCAGTTGATTTGGGTTCATATATTGATGCATAATCATTTAGTTTTTGGATTGTTAGTTGTTAATTGAAAATTCATGGTTAGTTTAGTGGAATTTTTCAATAGTAATTGCTTTCATTAGTTTGTAGTATTGGTTCAGTTTAAGAATATCAGGCAGTAGTTTAATGTTTTATGTCAGGGTTAGTAATAATTAAATATCAGTATAGTATAAGGTTAGTTTACGGATTTCAATGAAAGAGAATTTTCTAGAAGCTTCTGGAGAGGGGGTAAAATTAGAATTTCAGAGAATGAGTATACTTGCTTGAGTCAAGTGAACAAATAAGGGGTTTAAAAGTTGAAAATAGGGAGGGACTAAAAGAAAAAACAAAAAGCTGATTGCTCACCTCTTTGGTGCCTCTAAAAGGGCACTCAAATGCCTTGGTGAGGGGTTCCTTTCAGCCATCAAAAAGAGGCCAAAAATCTTCTTTTCTTTTAATTTTCAGATTTGCATTTGTGAAATTCAAACTTTCAAAAATCCAAAAATATTAGAAAATAAAAAAAGGAAAAGAAAAAAGCATATTACTGTTACATTGCTTTTCCCGTCATTCTCAAATCCCTTTTTTTTCTTGATTTTTGAGCTAAATTCGAGTCCTAAAGGTTCTGAAGATCTCCTAGTAGTTTAATTTGAGTGCATTGGTCCAGTTAAGGGGGTTTCAGTTTGAGTTTTGTGGCACTAGGGGTTCAAGAGAAGTTCGAGCTAAGCTTTGAGCTTTTATGAGTTTGTTCAAGTTGGTTTTGGAATGATTTCCTAAGCCTTTTGTTAGCCGCTGAATAACTGGTTTTTTTGAAATTGTTCCTGGGCTGTTGGTTATTCACATTGCTGGAATTAGTCGTTGCTGCTACTGTTGCATTGATGTAGCTGATCTTTTCTTTTCTGTTTATATTTCAATCTCCAGGTACACACTTTTGAGCTTGAATCCATGCAGTGTATTCAGTTGAAAAATGAAATGAAAATGGAGCTTGATTTTGTTAGAGGCTTCATTAGTTGTCATATTTTCATTATCCTTTATTGTAACAAATTAGTTGTATTGGAATGTTGATTTGTTTGGACTGTGTGATTTATTAGGAACATGCTTATGTGGAAATGAATACTGGAATCAACTTCACAATTTAATTAGTCACTTTAGATAGCCTCACATGACTAATTGTTCTAAATCTACTTGATGTGCGAAATTGAATTTGTATTCTCGAGTGAGCATGTGGATGGAATCTGATAATGAATATTCCTATTTGCCAAGTTAGTTCATTGAGTTTGATAGTTTAATTTAGCTAATGATACTTTAGTTTGATCAACACATCCAGATTAATATGCAGTGAGTGGTTCAGCCGTAAGTAAGTGAATATAGAATTAAAATCAAAGTTTTCAATATCATCCAGATTTGAACAGAACAGTTTGAAGCGATTTTCCTGTTACTACTTGTTTGAATCGAGTGCAGCTTGGTCTGTTTTAATGATTGGGGCTCAATAGCCATTATCTAAAAGCGATGCCTCATTGTAGTCTTGATGTGGGTTCGATGTTGAGTTGAAGCCTCACCGCCGTTGAAGGTTTTCTTGTGTTTACGCCAAACGGACTCAATGTGGGTTCAAGGCACAATCGTTTAGGCCTGTGTTTCATTTACGCTGGGCCCAAATAATACTTTAAGGGGACGACATTGAGGCTTGTCAACAGTGACTGTCCACTAGCAAACTTGTTTGGCCCATTAATTTGTGCCTATCTTTAAAGATTTCTATTTAAGCTTTAAGAATAATAAGTTTGGGTTGCGAGTTAGGTAGCGGGTTTAAATTAAAAGGTTCTTCCTTTTGTTTGGGCCCGGACTTGAACTTGAAGCCCGAATTTTATTGTTGATTTATTAGGATTTTTTATATTTTAGAGACAAAACGAAAATAGAAAAATCAGTGGCTTTTAGGTTTGCCTTTTAAAAAATAAAATGAGACGAGCCTCGCCAAATCGAATACAAAATTACAGGCCCTCAGTAAAAGCTAAAAATACTTAGAGATTCGGGAGGGTCATTAAGCGAATTTCACGGGCTTCCCCAAAATAACAATGCGCTAGATTCTTTAGGCCCAATCTTAATAAATTACATTCTTAAACTCGGGTGTGCATTTCATGCGACCTAAATCAAATTCCAAAATGTTGAATAGAGTGTGCTTAGGATTGCGGGTGCATTTCATGTGACGCGATCCGAAGACACGCTTTAAACGATGTTCAATTTTCTTTAAAAGTATATATTGAATAAAAGCGGTTAAAAGTAAAAATTGGCACATAGGAATAAAATCAAATAAATAAGCTAAATGCAACAGTTGAGCGACCGTGCTAGAATCACGGAACCCGGGAATGCCTAACACCTTCTTCCGGGTTAACAAAATTCTTTACTCGGATTTTTGGGTAGCGAACTGTTAACAGAGTCATAATTTTCCTTGCTTCGGGATTCAACCGGTAACTTGGGACATCATTAGTCTCCCAAGTGGCGACTCTAAATCTTATCAATAAATCCCATTTCGATGTCCTTTAATTGGAAAAACTCCTTTACTCCTTTGCGGGTGTAGTGAAAAAGGAGGTGTGACAGCTTTGGCGACTCGCTGGGGACAAGAACCTAAAATATTTTGTTCAGGTTTCAAGAATTCGAGCTTAGATAAATTGTTGTGGTTGGCTTTATCTGATTTTGTTACATGATCTGTGCCTAATGTGCTAATTGACTGCTTTTACCGCTTTGATTTTATGTGAATTGTATATAAACTGTGCCAAAACCCATCTCCTCTCTGAGTCTTATAAATCATGAAGAAGGGTGCACTTTGTGTGACTTCTTTTCTATATAGTGTCTAATTCCCAATTTAAAACGAGGTTTGGATAAGATGCAAAGCCGGCGAAGCTTCTGTATTCCCAATACGCTGCCTCCCCTTCGGCTCGAGCTGTCCGCTTGGGTAATCCAGGTCTAGAACAAACACCCAGGTTCTGAACCTAGAATAACTCAACTTCATGCCGGATCCCTAGTAGGAAGGCTTATCTGAATCATGTGCATTTTTGACTTAGGGGACTCAACACAGGGGTTGGGTCCGTCTAGGACTAGCAACCTGAAATGAAAAGATCATCATGATGCATCCAACTTGTTTTCTGTGCATTTATTTATTTCGGACATGCATATTGACCGGCTTTTGAATCTCGGGAATATTAGAAAATTGAGGAAAAGAGAAAAAGAAAGAAATAGCAGGATAGAGAGTTAATTTCCCATTCTAGAAAGAAAAACAATGCACAAATGCTGTCGAAACTCTGTCAAAATTTTGAGAAAATAAAAGGAGAATTTTTATGTTTTAAAATTGTTTGTTCTACTCGAAAAGCAAAAAATCATGAAAAAGAGTCTTTTCTTTTAGTTTTTTTTTTCAAAATAGAAAAGAAAAAATAGTTTGTTTTGCCATGGGAAAATGAAAAAGAAAAAAAAATCTTGATTTTTGATTTTCAGAATAGCTTATTTACCAATGGAAAAGAAAAATAGGTGGTTTCCCCGCTTGTTGAAAAAGAAAAAAATGAGAGTCTTTTATTTTTAGGTTTGGAAATAGGTTGTCTTATTGTTTGTTGAAAAAGAAACGGAAAAAAGAAGTCTTGTTTTTAAAAGTAGTTTTTTTATTTGAAATGCCAAAAATGAAAAGGGAAAAGAATCTTGTTTTCCAAAAATAGTTAGTTTATTTGCCCGAACTACGCAGATTTGATTCTCACCGGATGTGAGATACGTAGCAACCCTCATCGGGTCCAACCTCCCCTTTTGCAAGAATAACCAAAAAATATCAACAATATTAATTTTCATCCTAAATAAGTCGGGTGATACCATTTTCGTCAAAAATAGCCCAATGTACCCGAAAGGGATGCCGGAAGGCTAATTTTGCATAAACGGCCCCTTTTGGTCATTTCTAGGATTTCGACCGGTTAATCCACACAGCCTTAAAATCTTTGTCTCTGAAGTGCTGAAAGGCCGTATTTGACAAATCGGGTCTTTCATTTTAATTTGCGAAAGCAAAAATAGTAGCTTTGTTTTGAATCAAATAAATTTTACTTTTTTATTAATCTCCTTAATAAATGTGCAAGATGAGCGCAAATGAAAACAAACCTTTCACTGTCTTTAGTGAGGTCCCCCTCCAGCTCCATATGTGGTGGAACGATTTGGAAAAAGCAGCAAAGAAATAATGATAAGAATATTTGGAGGTCTCATCGGTCTACTAAATGTCAGGGCAAGGTCGGATGTCATCAAGGCTTTAATACCATTTTGGGACCTGACCGTAATGTATTTCTCTTTGCGGATTTTTAGCTTACACCCACACTAGAGGAAATCGCGGGTTATGCAGGGCTGAATGGAAATCTGAGGGGTCAATATCTGTTATCACTGAGGCCGGTATCTCCACACTGATTCCTGGATTTGCTAATATTAGTCGGACCGTGCAAAATGATGATTTTTTGGGAGGATGTTGCGCTCTTGAGTTCCTATATCAACAGTATGGCACTCCTCAGGGTTCCAAAGAGGCAAATTTGGGACTGACTAATGCTAGAAAAAGAAGTAAATGGGAAGAAAGACGCACATTGTCATTCATAACGGCATTCTTGGGAATCATGGTCTGTCCACGAGAAGATAAGAAATTGAGATAGGTCTTGTGGGGATGGTTGATGTCGCAGGGCTGATAGCACTATAGTTCCCCTGATCTTGTCACAAATGTACCGAGCATTGACTGTGAGCAAGGAGGGAGGAAGTTTTTTCTAAGGTTGCAATTTAGTACTTCAGCTGTGGATGCAAGAACATCTTTGCCACCGAGTGGGGTATATGGCCTATGGGCTGACTGGTTTAAGCTGCATTGAAGAGTTTGAGAAGCGGGTAACGGGTGTTGCATTCCCCGAGGGTACTGAATTTTGGTTTATATGACTGAGGTCACTGACGGCAGATCAAATTGAGTGGGCATTTGGGTGGTTACCTATTACCGAGATGGTATACATGGCAATGGGAGAATGTTATATTTCTTAAATGGGTATCCGGAGCATCCAACTATATGCTCCCTATCGGGTACTGCGCCAATTGGGAAGGTTCCAAGTTGTCCCTAAAGACAAATATTTGAGCAAGCATGTCATTAAGGTAAGTCCGAGAGACACATTCCCGGAAGATAAAATTCGCAAGTTGTGGAATGAATGCAGATTCCTCGAGCGCAAAACTATGGTACGAAATTTAGCTAAAGGTGAGGTGGAACCAAAGTATAATGCATGGTTTGGGAAAAGGTTCCAGATTCATCAGAGGTCCGCTAAAAGAGCCCATGTCCAACAATTCACGAATGATTCGCAAGAACAATGGGGTTGGCTAGCAAAAAAAGAAAGTTACAGGGCAGAAATAGGCAAACTAAAGTAACAGATTGAGAACCTGCAATTTGAAAACAATGTGTAAATTGCCGTTGATCAGGGGGAAAAGAACAGGTTGGCCCAAGAGAACGAGGTGCTTAGGGCCCAAATCCGACAAATAAGGATCGCTTCAGACAACCAGCAAAGGAGTAGGTCGGATGAGCGGTTGATAAAAGGGCCGAAAAGGGAAATTAGTGAGTGCCAGGATGATTTGGAGAAATCTGAGATTACCATAACAGGACGCAAGGCACAATGGGCAAAAAGAACTGAAGAGCGTACCTGATTTTGTAACAATTGAAGAAAGATCATGAGAAAACAGTTGCCAATTTGAAAAGAAAGGTGGCCACCCTTGAGGACAAAGCGACTAAGCAAAAACTAAAAGCGGGCACTGCTATGATCTGCTGGCTCAAATGGAAGTAGAAATACAACATCTGCAAAATCAGCATCGGCAGGATTCTCAGGTGTTAGATGATCGCAATAATCAAATAAGACCATTGCTTATAGATAAGGGTCGAAAAAGAGACAGGATTGAGACCATTTCTCACGTCATCCTTAAGAGATGCCAGGCATGTGAAAACATGCTCGCACAAACTTCTTCTCGGTAGTGATGATTTATGTCAAGCAAACCATGTATGAGCTAGAGCAACTTGAAAAGGATTTGGAACCTAAGCCCGCGGCGAGACTGAACGATGCCCCACGAGCACCCACTTTTGAAGCACTAATGTATTCATACATCGAGTCTGTACTTTCCATTTTATAGTCTGTTGTTTTTAGCCTATTTTCTTTTTGCGTTCAAGTATGCTAGTATGTTCGAGTCTGTATTTGAGTTTATTTGAATCTCTTATTTTCCTTTTTCAAATGTTTAGTTTGTAATAGAATATTTTAGTAATGAAAACTTGAAAATTCCCAAAAATTATTCATTTATTTTTGCACTTATTTTCACAAAATACGCCTATTCTGATTCGTACGGGGTTACGATACATAGGCAATCTCCATAGGATTCGACCGTAACCGAGTAAAAAGAAAAAGAAAAGGAAACAAAGAATGGGAAAGACGAAAGGAAAGCGCGGAAAAACAAGGAAAAGAAGAATGAAAATAAGAGAAGATAGAAAAGAAAATAAAAGAAAAGAAAAGAAAAGAAAAGAAAAGAAAAGAAAAGAGCGGAAAACAAGAAAGGAATCGAATGAGTAAAATAAAGGAGGAAAGAAAGGGAAAAAGAGAGAAAAGAAAGAGAGAAAAGAAAAGAGAATAGAAATAAAATAAAAAAGAAAGTTTATAGTTGGAACTAAGAAAATGCCGGGATGATGCACACGATCGAGCAAATGCATAATAGAAATGGTTAACTTTATAGGTGCATTCATGCTAATGCGCGGTTTTCCAATCTCTTATGGCCTAATCGCTAATGGAGTTGTTGTCTAAATGTGTTAGTCTAGGCAGTTGGTTAGTTGTTTTGCATTCTATAAATCCATTCTTACAACACTCGATCAAAAAACACGCTGAAAATGACTGAACAGGAATCTGATATCAATATTGTGGACCTGTCGAAAGAGGTTGAGTTGACAGATGTGAATGCTATGAAAGAGGATATGAGTAAACTAAAGCAACAAATGGCTGAAATTCATCAGGCCTGGTCTTAGGGGAATCCAGCGCCAGTGTATCCCGCCAATCCATCATATATCCCGCCTTTGGTTCAGGTTCAGGAGTCTCCCACTGCTAATTCATCTCCAGCCTTCCCTTACTACATACAGGATTATGGTACTACCGCCTACGCTCCTCAACCTCCACCACTAAGAAAACCCTCATCCACCTGTCACTCCTATCTTTGTGGCACCGCCACCCGCCACACTGCAAAGATCATCCAGTGAGCCTTTGTTTCAAATTCACGATAATACTATCCTGTGAACCTATTTTCAAGGCCGCTGAGCCTCACTCTTATACACCTCACATTGAGCTCCCGGCAAAGACTGAAAAGTCGTCTAAGAATCTAGAACATGAAGAAGTGCTTTGAAAAATAAAAAGCCTGGAGAATTCCTTCATGAATATGCATGGATTGGGAAATCAAGTCAGTGCGACATAGAAATACTTTTGTCTATTCCCCGTTGTTCAGCTACATGCGGGGTTCAAAATGCCAAAGTTTGATCTGTATGATGGTCACGGTGACCCAGTGTCACATTTGCGAGGTTTCTGTACTAAGATGAGAGGGGCCGGGGGAAAAGATGAATTGTTGATGGCATACTTTGGGCAGAGTTTGAGTGGGCCGACACTAGAATGGTATACACGCCAAGATCTTAGCAGATGGTATACTTGGGATGACCCAGCACTAGCATTTTCCAGTCACTTCCACTATAATCTTGATATCGTCCCAGATCGGCTGTCGTTGATAAAACTCGAGAAGAAACCCGGGGAAAGCTTCAGGGAATACGGGTTCCGCTGGAGAGAGCAAGCTGCAAGGGTTGACCCCCCAATAAGGGAAAGTGAAATGGTGGGTTACTTTTTGCAGGCTTTGGAGCCAACATACTTTGGTCACCTGGTGACGACAATCGGTAAATCTTTTAACAAGGTGGTGAAGATGGGAGCCATGGTCGAGGAAGGTTTGAAGTCCAATAAAATCATGAGCTATTCATCGATTAAAGCAACCACTCAGCCTATCCAAAGTGGCACTGATGGTGTGCTGGAAAGAAGAAGAAGGTGGAAGTCACAACTGTTGAAGCTTGTACTTGGTCCAGGTCCAGCAACCCTCCACCCTACTACAACCAACCCAGACCCCACCACCAAAATTATCCATACACCCCATATGGCCCTCCACAACATTACTATCCACCTCTAGAGCCACTTTTTTCTATCCATCACGCCCAGACATATACCCAGCCTTCGGCGCAACCGAAATGGCGTGCACCGGTTCCCCAAAACACATATCCACCTCCACAAAACACATATCCACCCCCAGGGCTTACAGACTAGGAGCCGGCTTTGCCCAAACCAAGCTTTTGGAAAGTTCCAGAAACAGAAAACATTTACTCCACTAGGAGAATCTTACACCACTCTTTTCTGTAGATTACAAAAATGCCAAACCCCCCTCCCAGAAACCTGGACCAGCCGGTCAGCTGTGAATATTGTTCAAGGATGCCAGGGCACGATACTGAGAAATGCGGTGCAAGAGCTTATTGATAATCACCATATTGAAGTCCAGGCACCGGAGGCGCCAAACATTAATCAAAACCCGTTGCCAACTCATCACGAGACCCACATGATCAAATTAGTGCAGAAGGAGTTGAACTGAAGAAACCCTCACAAACGGTCATGATGATCCATTCTAGTGAAGCCAAGGTGAACGAAAATGCAGCTATTCAGTCAAAAGGGATAGATGACAAGCCAGTTGTGGTTGTTGGGAAAGGGTCGTCTGTTGTTGCAAAGAAACCAATGCCAGTCAAGTTAGTGGTAAAATGGTTATCAAGTGCGCCCATGGTAGTTGTAAAGGGGCCTACATAGAACCGGTTGTCATAAAATCGGTAGTGCAATTACCCGTGACTGACAGTAAAGCTGTTCCGTGGAAGTATGAAAAGGTAGTGGTGACATACAAAGGAAAGGAAATTGAGGAAGATATTTGTGAGGCACAAGGATTAACTCGGTGGGACGTTGCTTTGCTCCCGAAGAGTTGACAAAGGCAAGGGTCCTCAAGGAAAATCCGGTGCCAGTAAAGAAGGCAGTGATGGAAGAAGAGGCAGAAGAATTTTTGAAAAAGATGAAAGTACAAGATTATACCATTGTTGAACAATTGAGAAAAACACCAGCCCAGATCCCATTGTTTTCATTGCTGATTCATTCAGATGAACATCGTCGGGCTCTGATGAAGATATTGAATGAAGCTCATGTCCCCGATAAAATCTTGGTGAATCATTTGGAGAAAATCGTGAACAAATTTTTTGAAGTGAACAGGGTGACATTTTCTGAACATAATAGAGCTCTCTACTTGACACTAAAGTGCGAAGAGTCATTAGTTACTCGGGTGTTGACTGATAATGGATCCAGTGCCAATATCTGTCCATGCCTACACTGAACAAGCTAAAGGTTGATGATGACAGAGTTCATAAGAATAGTGTTTGCATTCGAGTGTTTGATGCTGGTGGTACGAACACAGTGGGGGATGTCATACTTGAATTAACAATTAGCCCGGCCGAGTTCACCTTCGAATTTCAATGGTAGACACGGCAGTGTCCTACAACCTGATGTTGGGGTGACCATGGATCCATGTTTCCAAAGCGGTGCCTTCTACACTGCATCAAATGGTCAAGTTCGAGTGGGATAGACAAGAGGTCATGGTACATGGGGGGAGACAACATATGCGCTGTAAGTAATGCCATCGTGCCCTTCATAGAGACTGATGATGATAAGGGGCTGTAGGTTTATCATGTCTTCGATACAGTCCTGCTAGACAAGGTGCCGAAGGGTAAAAGTATTTTACTCCCCAGACTAGTAGATGCAACCGTCATGGTAGTTTCGAAGATGCTGAGTAATGGGTTCGTGCCAGGAAAAGGTCTGGGGGCTGATCTCTAAGGTATTGTTCAACCTGTTTTTTTGCCAAGAATCTGGACACCTTTGGATTAGGGTTCAAGCAAACAACGACAAATGTTAGAAGGATACGTAAATCGAAAAAGAAAGCTTGGGTTCTTCCAAAACCGATTCTACGCCTGTCCAGGTCCTTAGTCTGGCTGGGTGTCAGAAAGCAGTTATTGGTAATGGTGTCGGGTTCACTAATTGGCGCAGAAGGGAACTTGGATAAGGTGTTCTAAAGGGTATTTTCCGAAATGAACGTGGTTGAAGCTGGGGAAGGTTCAAGCAAAGCAGATATCCAGTACATCGGACCATGTGCTAATGTCAACAATTAGGAAGCCGCTCCTCTTCCAACTCGGAGGGAGTCATGGTAGTGGGTTTTGTTTTCCATTTGTTCACCTGGATTATTCTAGTGTTTGTAATTCAGTTGCTATGTTCCGTCCGTTTTGATGAGTTAAAACCCTGTTATCTTTACATTCAATGAAATGCAATTTTTCTTCTTTCTTCATTCCTAATTTTGTTTCCATTTTTTCTTTTCTTTTATGTACAATTCTTTTTATCCTGATATCAATTACATGACATGCATGAGGAATCTTTGGCCCACTTTAATAAGCCAATCTAACTCAGAAATAATAATACAAGAAATCGAGTGTGATGATGAGGTGTAATGTGATGATGACGAGGCCTATGAGGAAATTAGTAAATAATTGAGTCATTTTGAAAAAAAACCTAAACCTAACCTAAATAACACAGAAGCAGTTAATCTAGGGGACCAAGACAATGCTCGTTAAACTAAAATAAGTATTCATCTGGAGCCACAACTCAAGGAAGAGATAATCAAAAGCATTGTTTGAGTACAAAGATATTTTTGCACGGTCGTATGATGATATGCCGGGTCTAAGTATCGATTTAGTGGTTCACAAATTTCCCACTGATCCAGCGCTCCCTCCTGTGAAGTAGAAGCTCAGAAAGTTCAAAACGGACATAAGTGTAAAGGTCAAAGAAGAGATTACCAAGCAGTTTAATGCAAAGGTCTTTCGGGTTACACGGTATCCCACCTGGATAGCTAATGTCGTGCATGTTCCGAAAAAGATGGAAAGACCAAGGCGTGTGTCGATTATCGAGATCTTAACAAAGCAAGTCCAAAAGACAATTTTCCACTGCCAAACATCCACATATTGATTGATAATTGCGCCAAATATGAGATTGGCTATTTTTTGGATTGTTATGCGGGTTATCATCAGATTCTAATGGACGAGGAAGATGCAGAAAAGACGAGATTCATAACATACCGTTATCGTGTCATGCTTTTTGGTTTGAAAAATGTTGGGGCAACTTATATGAGGGAAATGAAAACAATATTCCATGATATGATACACAAGGAAATCGAAGTGTACGTAGATAATGTGATCGTGAAGTCAGCAGTCTGACCATATTAGGTATTTGAGAAAGTTCTTTCAAAGGCTTCGCAGGTCCAATCTTAAGCTCAATCCTGCAAAATGTGCTTTCGATGTGCCATCTTGGAAGTTGTTGGGATTTATAGTCAGCCGTCTGGGTATTGAACTAGACCCGCCGAAGATCAAAGCTATTTTGGAATTGCCGCCACCAAGAAACAAAACCGAGGTGATGAGTTTGTTGGGAAGATTGAATTTTATCAGTAGGTTTATTTCCCAACTCCCGACAACTTGTGAGTCGATATTCAAATTGTTAAAGAAAGATGCTACAGTAAAATGGACTGATGAATGCCAGGAGGCTTTTGGTAAGATAAAGGGCTATTTGTGTTGGTCCCACCAGAACCGAGGAGGCCTTTGATTCTATATTTGACAGTTCTGGACAATTCATTCGGCTGCGTACTAGAGCAGCATGATGTTACTGGCAGAAAAGAGCAGGCCATCTATTATCTCAGCAAGAAGTTCACATCTTACGAGGTTAAGTATACTCATATGGAGAGAATGTGTTGCGCCTTAACTTGGGTGGCACAAAAGTTGAAACATTATTTGTCGTCCTACACTACTTACCTCATATCCCGCTTGGACCAGTTGAAGTATATTTTTCAGAAACCTATGCCCACAGGGAGACTTGCAAAGTGGCAGATCTTGCTTACTAAATTTGACATTATCTATGTGATACGGACTGCGATGAAAGCACAGGCATTAGTTGTTCATTTGGATGATAATCCAGTCGATCAAGATTATGATCCTTTGAAAACTTATTTTCCTGATGAAGAGGTGATGCACATTGATTAGTTGGAACAAGTTGAGAAGCCGGGATGGAAACTCTTCTTTGATGGGGCTGCAAATATGAAAGGCGTGGGAATAGGAGCGGTACTTATTGTAAGAACGTAATTTTGCTTCACGAAAAATCACTCCAAAAGAAATCGAAAATAAAACAAGTCGCCTTCGGGTACAGTTTTTGGGAATTAGCGTGACAGTTTTGGTAACTGTTTTGTTCGTAAATACTCACCTTGTTGTAGACAATTAAAAATACAACAAAATATTGTTGCATGCATTAGGAATTAATTGTGCATTTTTAGGAGTTAATTAACCATAATTTGGTCAAAAAGGAAATCACAATATATGCATTTTTATTCTATTTTTGTTGTCATGGTGTGATTTTATTTCTTTAATTAAATATTTTTATTTATGTGTTAATTGTTATGTGTGTAATTTCATTTTTTGATTTTTACAAATTGTTTAGGAATTTATTTGATTTTTGTTAATTAAGAAAGAAGAAATAAGAATGTTGAAATTAATGAAAAGAATTCTGCCTGGGCTTACCATTTAACCCAAAACCACGCCCAATTCAATGCCAAACCCGGTACAAGACCAGGTCTCTCATCAGATGCCTCTCAAAGCGATACCGTTTCAGCAGCCCATTTTTAGCTGTTGATCAAATCAATTGAACGACACATATTAGGTCGTTCATTAAACCAAACGACATCGTATAAAGATGCATGATCTGAGACGCCCATCCTATCTCATCCAACAGTCTCCAACGCTCCTAGATGCCCGACCCATTTAACCTCGGATCGACCCAGTCTCCCTTTAATCAAAATGAGACTATTTCCCATTAGCCAAGAGATCCCGACCATTGATCACTCTTGATCCAACGGCCAGGATTAGATCTTCTAGTTCATATATAAGCCATGTCTCTTGTCCCAGCGCCAGACAAAAGTACCCCTCCTTCATCATCGTCTCTCTCAGAGACAAACCTAACCCAAACCCTAGCCTCCATTGAACCCCTAAGCTAGAAATTAGGTGGCAACGATGCCGGTGACCACCAAAGTAACACCACTGAACCACCAGAACCTCCTGAACACGAATCCACAAACCGTTGGTCTCAAATCATCCTCACACCTCTCGAATCTTCATTTGAAGATTCGAGCCAAACTGAAGCCTACCCCAGTCCACCCCAAAGTCACACCCTAGCACCCCATGACCTCCCTCGTACCCTAAACGCCTTTGGTTCGGTTCGAATCTGCCTAGAAAATCATGAACCCCAAATCTCTCTCAAGAACCCTAGGAAATTTAAAACCTGGAATCTGTCTGAATAAGCTAAGGATTTGGGGTTTAATCGACCTTAATCGAGGTGTTATCATGTGAGAACACTTCGACTAAGGTCTGTTCAACCTCAAAGCTGTCAGTTCGAGTTTGGGTCTGGGTCAGTCTGATTTTGAGTCCCTGAGGTAACTTTTCATTTCTTTTGTTCTTTGGTTTTATTAGCACGTATTGTTAATATGTATTAGTTTAATTTATTTGGTTATTCAGTTTTTCTTTCAATTAAGTCTTCTCATCTCCAAAGACCTTTTATTTGGTCGAACTTTTTCTGGTCGTGGTCGAGTACATAATAAACTACATAATCGATTCGAATAAGCTCCGTCGATTAGTTAGGTTTCATCATAAATCCTTGTATCAATGAAATCACCTCAGTGCCTGTTCGAGCTTGATTATTTTCTATTTGATTGTACGTGTTGCAATTCAAGTAGTGGATTCGATATGCGTCGTCGATTAGTCCTACTGTTTTGAATGGTGATAATTTGATTCACATTGTTTAATTTTTACTGAGATTTTATTTGAATCCATCTATGAATTGATTATAGTTGTTTTAGTTTGGTAGTTTATGAGAATTCAATTAAGATTGAATTGGTTATAGCTAACAGATTCAATACAATTTGAAAGAGGTTGGGTAAGGCAGTAATTTCAGAGATTTGAGAGGGTATTTTGGGATTTAAAAAACCTAAAAGTGGTTTATTTTGAGTGGCATGCCAGTAGAATATTCAGTGTACCATTAAAATAATGAATACTTTAATCAAAAAGGGGATCTACAGTGCAAAATACAAAATGCTTAATGCCTTTAAGGGTTGTAAATCAGAAACAAGAGGGTCTAATGATAAAAGTATAAAGGGGTGCACATGGGAGGGAATAAAACATGTTGAAAGTGAAAAGCTTTGAATAAAATAATGTCCAATTCTAACTTATAAATAGAGAGAGGGGAATTTTTGAGAATCAGACATACAGAGATATAGAGTACAACTTGCTTGCTTTTCTTTGAGTGGTCATAAGCAGAAGTAATTACATTCCTCACATCTGTTTCATTTCTGCTGTGACTGTTTGTTCTGCTTGAGTGTTCAAAAAATCAGAAGCTTTGTTTTCTTGTGACTGGACCTCTTTTGCTTTGGGTTTTGAGTGCATTTGGTATTACTGGAGTTCATTTGGTAGTTATATTCATCTTCTGGAATATCTGATACTCGTTTGGGTGTTGTTGAGTTGATGTTGGTTCTGGTAGTATTGTCATATACTTGGTGTTGTTGTTTTGACTTTCTGGAATTGCAGTTGGTTTCTTTAAGTGTCTTGCTTGATTTCAAATCCTTCATGGGTCTTCTATAGCCACTGGTTCATTGCTATTTATTCTTGAAGCTGTGTTGCTATGTTTGCTACTCTACTACTGACTCTCCTCTTCTTTTTTGGCATTTCTAAATATCAGGTACATATTTTTAAACCGGTTTAATGTAGCTGAAGTTCAAAGCATGAGTAAATCGAAGCCTTAGAGCTTGGAATTGATTTAGTTGTTTTATATATTAAGATGCATATAGTTTGATACTTTGATTATTAGCTTTCACAAGAATCATGTAAAGTATTTGTTATGTATAACCAAGTATAAATCTGTAATAGTCTAGGTAGTAAACTCATTCACTCCCATGCTAGTTTAAATGAGTTAATGACATTGTAGTTCATTTTATTATTTCTGGTCTATCTTGTTATAAGCATGAACCAACTTTAGGCAATCAATGGATAGATAGCTTAGGTTGCCTCGGTAGATAAATAGCATCACCAATTTGCAAGAACTTGTGTATTTGGTTAATACTTTCCTTTCTGCCTCCATTTGTTAATGTCAAACATATGTAGATAATGTAACTGGGTCTCAAGGATCAAAAACGAGATGGACCAGGCCCCATTTTGGTACTATGCACGTCAGTCCTGGGCCCAAACTGTTAAACGGATGGCCCATCTTTGTTCATTTCATATTTTTGACAAGTCTTGTTCACAACTTAACTATAATAATCCCCGTTAGCATGTAAATAAAGTAGGAATTTTCTTTCCATTTTTCAGAAACATAACAAAATAGAAACTTAGTCGTTTTAGGGTATCCATTAAAAAAAAGTGAGGTGTGCCTTGCCAAAATAAACTACAAATCGCAGGGCCCTCAATTAATAGTACATAATAAGCGAATAGACTTCGGAATTGGCCTCTTAATGAATTTCATTGACTTTTCCAAAACAACAAATATATGCGGCCCAAATCAAAATCCCGATGAAGTCGGAATACGTCAATAAACTATGTGTACACTGGTTGTGACGTGGTTCGAGATGCATTTCCATGACGTCGTAATTCTTAAAAATAAGCAACTAAAGGAGGCGTGCCTCGCCAAACCAAAAATACACAAATTGCGGGGCCCTCTATTCATGTTCGTTGTGCAAGATTTCTTAGACTCTGGATGGGCCGATTTACAAAATTTCACGGCCTTGTCCAAAACAGCACTACGCTAGTCGATTAAGGCACGTCTTTAATAAAATTACCTCCCTAAATACTGGTGTGCATTTATGCAACCAAAATCCAAATCTGGATAAAGTCGAAATGTGCAGACGGCCATGCCTACACTGGTTGTGACGTGGTTTGAGATACGTTTTCATGACACTGCAAGTCATTATAAAAAGAACAACAAAAATAACAAAAGCGGTAAAAGTCATATTTTTGCACTAAGCACATATTGTTTCAAATAAGATAATAAGCCAAATATAACAATTGAGCGACCGTTCTAGAACCACGGAACTCGAGAAGGCCTAACACCTTCTCCCGGGTTAACAGAATTCTTTATCCGGATATCTGGTATGCAGACTGTAAATTTGATCCATTCTTTTCCTTGATTTAGGATTAAAACCGGTGACTTGGGACACCATAAATATCCCAGGTGGTGACTCTGGAATAATTAATCCAATCCCGTTCGATTGTTCTTTAATTGGAAAAAACTGCTTACGCCCCTCGCGGAGGCGTGCAAAAAAGAGGCTTGAAACTTATTTTTGAAACAGGTCAGCACTACCTTGTTATGGCTCAGCTTCGTTTCTATTGTACGAACAACATGGCGAAATATGAGGCGCGTATCTTGGAACTGAGATTAGCTGTAGATATAGGTGTCCGGGAAGTCTTGGTCATGGGTGACTCGGACGTACTGGTACACCAAATTCAAGGATAATGGGAAACACGGGATTTGAAGTTTATATTATATCTACAAGCATGGTTTCAATCAATAGAGTTCAGGCATACTCCAAGAATTCATAATGAGGTTGTCGATGCTTTGGCTATTTTGCCGTCAATGTTATGTCATCCGGATAAGGCTTAAGTAGAGCCGTTGCATATTCAGGTTCGTGATCAGCATACTTATTGTTATATGGTAGAAGAGGAACTTGACGGCGAGCCTTGGTTTCACGATATCATGCAATACATCATAATGAGGGTATACCCGGTACATGCCACCGGTGATCAGAAAAGAACGATTCGATGATTGGCAAGTGGGTTTTTCCTTAGTGGAGGAGTGTTATATAAAAGAACCCCAGATCTCGGACTGTTGAGGTGCATGGATGCGAGGCAAGCCACGACTATCATGACGGAGGTACATTCTGGAGTTTGTGGACCGCACATGAGCGGATATGTTTTGGCAGCGAAGATCCTGTGGGCAGGTTATTATTGGCTTAATCTAGAGCAGGATTGCATCAGTTTCGTACGCAAATGCCATCAGTGCCCGGTGCATGGAGATTTAATTCATTCTCCGCCATCAGAGCTACATACAATGTACGCACCATGGCCTTTTGTTTCTTGGGGCATGGATGTTATTGGGCCAATTGAACCAGTAGCGTCAAACAGGCACAAGTTCATTTTGGTAGCTATAGACTATTTTACCAAGTGGGTAGAGGCTAATACGTTCAAATCTGTAACCAAGAAAGTTGTGGTGGATTTTGTGCATTCGAACATTATCTGTTAGTTTGGGATACCAAAAGTGATCATTAAGAACAATGGGGTAGACCTCAATAGTCATTTGATGAAGGAAGCATGTGAGCATTTCAATACTATCCATCGTTACTCTACTTCAATGGGGGTGAATCCTTATTCATTGGTGTATGGCACAGAGGCAGTAATACCTTCAGAGGTGGAAATTTTGCCTCTGCGAATCATTGCGGAGGCTAAGGTCGATGATGATGAATGAGTGAAAAGCCGCCTTGAGTAGTTGAGTTTGATTGACAAGAAGAGATGGGCATAAATGTGTCGTGGTTGGCAAGAATGCACACCAAGAAAGTGCGTCTGAGGAAGTTTGAAGTCGAAAAATAGTGCTGAGACGTATCTTGCCTCATTGGGCTGAAGCAAAGGGAAAGTTCGTTACAAATTGGCAGGACCATTTATTGGAACCAGAGTGTTGTCTAATGGTGAACTATATTTGACAGATGTAGAAGGAAAATATGTAGAAATGGCCATCAATTCTGATGCGGTCAAGAAATACAATGTATGATTTTTATTCTGAATGTACTTGTTTGTACTTGGCATATTTTAAAGATTGAAATGACGAAGGCATTTTGTTCTGCTATCCAAACACTTTTATCTCTTGTCATCCCTTTTGAGCCTACTTATTTTCTTTCATACCCCTCTTTCGGAATCGATGTCACAATTAAGAAGCCCAAGTGCCGCAAATAAGTAAATGAAAAGAAAGAAGAAAAGGAAAAGAAAGGAGAAGAAAAGAAAAGAAAAGAGAACAAAAGGAAAAGAACGGACAAGAAAAGAAAAGAAGAGAAAAGAAAAGAAAAAGAAAAGAAAATAGAAAAGAAGAAAAGAAAAAAAGAAAAGAAAAGAAAATGAAAAGAAAGGAAAGAAGAAAAGAAAACAAAAGGGAAAGAAAAATCACAAACAAAAACAAAGTAATTCTATGACGTGAACTACGTTTGACTTGATCCCGAAAGGGTATGTAGGCAGCCTCTCTGAGGTTCAGTCATACCAAAAATAAAATCCAAAAGTCCCCAAGCAAAAAATTGGGGCAGAAGTTGTGGTTGTTTTGAGAAATTGGATTCCGAAAGTTGTAATTATAACCCATGTTTAAATTATTTTTTAGCCTTTTATCCCTTTCTTTCTAACACTATCCAAAAGCCACATTACGGTCCAAAGAAAGACCTTCTGATCAGTCTTTGCGAAATGCCAAGTCAAGCAGGTAAAGGTAATTCATGTCTGGGGCAACACTCTGGTTCAAGCAGGAAAAATTAAAAATGAGAGAGTCGTATTGGTGAAAACCCCCACGGGCACCGTAAGGCGACGGGAGCTGAGACTAAATTTAAAATGAGAGAGTCTTATTGGTGACAACCCTCGCGGGCACCTTGAGGCAAAAGTGAGTTGAGAAATGGTTAATTGAGAAAGATGTATCGGGGAAAACTGTTTCGAGGCACCGCAGGATGAACAAGGTTAATGTTTGGGTAAAGTAATCAAGTGATGGAAATTCTGGGGCAATAAAGTATGGCAACTGAAAGCTGGTTAGTTGGACAGATTCGGCCGATTAGTCCGAAATACATGTCATGACCATGGGTGCCAGCTGTTCCGGTCAGATAAGTTTCTTTTCTTTGTTTCCTTTTTAGTAGCCATCCGGTTTTTGATTCTTATTATCCTTAACTTATAAAATCATTGCATTTTTTTGGGTGGTTTTTATCTGTCTAAGATATTTTAGTGTCAGTTTTTTTCAATGCTAGTAGAAAGAATTTCAAAGCTCACTACCAGCTTCCGAAAATGGTAAAGCATAATGTGGTTAGAGCATGTCAATAACAACATGATGTAAAGTGAAGTACGGGGAATCACCGGAAGTTTCATCGGTAGAATGATTAGGAAATGTAAAGGTTCAGATAAAGGGGTCAGAAAGATGAAACAACAGCAGGGGTATAGAACATTTGAGTTGTTAAAAGCCAGAGGTTGAAATTCAGGCAGAATGTCAAGCAGGTTCAGGGCTAGTTCGAGGAAGCTGGTCAAAGCAAAAAAAATGCAGTGGAAGGATTTCAGCAAGAATGCCATAAATTAACCACAATTTTTAAATTGACGAAATTTTCTTTGATTGATACAGGGGCAGAAAAGTCGGTTGTTCAAGAGGAATTCTCCATAAGGGAAAGCGAGCAATAATCAGATTTGACCGCAAGTGTGGTATGATTAAAATAGAAGATAGTCATGGATAACATAGGGAAATGTAAGTTAGTTTCAAAGTTTGCATGTTTAGGACAAAGTTCAAGTTTTGAAGTTAGGAGCCCGCCCATATAACAGAGGAATACATTTCAATCTTCAAATTTTGAAGTTATATCTCAGTCTTTAAGTCTTAAATTTACATGTCAGTCTTCAAATTGTCAAGTTTTGAAGTTGGGAGCCCGCCCATATAACAGAGGAATACATTTCAGTCTTTAAGTTTTAAATTTATATGTAAGTCTTTAAATTTTCAAGTTTTGAAGTTGGGAGCCCGCCCATATATTAGAGAAATTTATTTAAGTCTTTAAATTTTAAATTTGAAACATTTCAGGCTTTACATTTTCAAGTTTTGAAACTGGGAGCCCGCCCATATAATAGAAGAATACATTTCAGTCATTAAATTTTGAAACATTTCAGTTTTTACATTTTAAGTTTTGAGTTTGGGAGCCCGCCCATATAACAGAGGAATACATTTCAGTCTTTAATTTTTGAAGTTACAGTTCTGTCTTTCAATTTTCAAGTTTTGAGGTTGGGAGCCCGCCCATATAACACAGGAAGACATTTCAGTCTTTAAATTTTGAAGTTACATTTCACTATTTTTACAATTCAAATTTTAGTTTAATTTTTATTATAACATATACCCAGTTTTCCAAACTGGGGCAGAAGGTTTTCTTCGTTTTGTCTATCTTTTGTAATGTTAGGAGCCCGCCTGGAGAACAGAGGATTACAGTTCAAGTTTAGAAGTCGGAAGCCCATCCGTACAACAAGGGAATACATTCAAGTTCAAGTTTGAAGAAAAGGAAAAACACCTCAGTTTACAATTTGAAGTGGCAACAAGGGATTTCATAGAGAAAACACAACACAACGAGGCAACAAGAAAACACAAGACAACAAGGAAGTACAAGAGCAAGTTTGAAGAATTTAGATAGGACTTTTGTAATTCATAGAGCATAGCTAGTTTACTTTCTTTTTGTCTTTGACATGGTGTAATAAGGGAGGTCAGTAAGCAGTAGCAGCAGCAAGCGCAGTAAAATCACAGCTCCTGGTAGTCCCAGCTACTAGACACTCTCGAACTACACTGACCTGATTCCTGTTTAGATCAGGATATGTAGGCAACCTCTGAAGCAGGGTGCGGTCAAATTTTTCAAAAAATGCTTCACACGGAATATGCGAACGGGCAAAAACGCTCGTTTCCGCTCACTTATCTTTGCACGAAAACTCTTCGTATTTTCGGGCAAAGAGGGGCAGCTGTGAGAACGTGAATTTTGCCCTAAGCAAATTATTCCAAAAAAATTCAAACAAAATAATTTTTATTTATTTTTACAATTTTTGTATCATATTATGATAATTTTTCACATTTTATTTGCGTATTTTAGTTCATATGAAAAATACAAATATATATTTGCGAATTTAATTTCATAAGGGTCAATTCATTTTAGAACAGAATACGAAGAAAATAATAAAAAATAGTTTATCTTTTGCATTTTTAGTTGTTAATTGTTAAATTTGTCTCGGAATAGATTTTAAACAGTTTTAGAAAATTAATTAGCTTAGTTTGGGAAATAAATTAGGTTTCATCCTAATTTTTGCATTTTTATATAATACATAAAAATTACAAAAGAAATAAAATAAATAAATAAAAGCAAGTAAAGAAGAAAAAAAATTAAAAAAAGGAAAAAACAAAAGAAAATAAATAACTAGTGGGTTGCCTCTCTAAAAGAGCCCACATTGGGCCATTTTTATTTAAGGGATTTTTACCTATACATCCCATATACCAAACCTTACTACCATTATTGTGCATTGTTTGTTAATTACCCTCATATCTCATGGTTTTGTTACATAATATGTACCAAACAAGATATTTGCTGATTTTCCATCCTAAATTAACACTAGACAATTAAGGCTAAAACAGAATCTTAATAAATTGACACCCTCTGGAACCGCCAATCAGCATTAAACTACATTTAATGTTTGATTTACTACCAAATAAATGCCAAATCATGTAAGGTAACATATTAAATGCCAAAGAAAAGCTCTTTGATTAATTATGATTCAGTTAAGCACATTCTCGGCTCTGTTCCATTCCACTCCTCTATCTATCTTATTTGTAACCCAACCAAATATAGCCTAAGAATCTTTTATTGAAAATATAATTAAATATTATTTAAAATGTGATTTTCTTGTTAATTTAAAAGTTTGCGTTACATGATTATACATTCATCTTGATATCAGAAAAATCGTGTCTTATTTTTTATATTATAATTCTACCTTTTTTTATGGTGGACAATTACTGTAGTTATCATTTCGGCGATTTTTTGGCGGAATTAACGTGAAAGAAATAAATTTGTGCAAACTTTTGTTCTTGAGAACTCTTTTAACTATTAATTGAATGCATGGAATTTAATACTCCGCACTATCATCAGAGATTCCCCTGCATAGATTTTCTTGAAGTCCAAACATTCCGATTTCTGCCTCAAGAATTGAGCTATATTAATTGTATTTAGCTTATATTCTCTGAATAAAATTTTAAAAGACAAAAGTTAAAGACTAATGACCCGGCTTTGGGACCCAAATTTCAGGAGTACATTCCAGTGAGTTTTTAAAATGTAGTCAAATGTATGTAAATGTAGTTAAGGTTATATGCAGTGTATCCAGTGTGTTTTTAAAATGTAGTCAAATGTAGGTAAATGTAGTTAAGGTTATATGAAGTGTTTCCAGTGAGTTTTTAAAATGTAGTCAAATGTAGGTAAATGTAGTAGTCAAATGTAGGTAAATGTAGTTAAGGTTATATGAAGTGTTTCCAGTGAATTTTTAAAATATAGTCAAATGTAGGTAAATATAGTTAAGGTTATATGCAGTGTTTCCAGTGTGTCTTTAAAATGTAGTTAAATTTTTGTAGTTATATGGACTTTGTATTTAATTGTAGTTACTTGTAGTTAATCGTAGTCAGTTGAAAAATATGTTTGAATAACGTATTTTTTTGTATCTACTGGATGGTATGAGTTGCTGAAAACTACAAATGACATTTCTATGCAACGTCAATTCATTATTCTTCATTGTTCTAGACAAGAAGCTACAAAAAACTACAATTAACTACAAATTTGATTCAATATTATAATTTGCCAATCAAATTTGAGTCAACAGTGATAGTTCCAAATAAACATTATATTAAACTACATTAAACTATAAAAAACTACAATTAACTACAAATTTAATTCAACAGTATAATTTGTTCTAAATTTGTGATCTAAATTTGTTCTAAATTTTGTTCTTACAAAAATATGTACAACAACACAAATAACACCGCTGACCACCACAAGTTATTTTCTTCAATGAATAGTCCTAGAATCTCTTTCTCTAATGACTTCATCGATTCATGTCAACAGCAACAACATCAACATATGATGAAGAATGATTACAGAGATGCTCCTGTTTCTTCTGACTTCGAATTCTCCGTCGCTAACCATTCTATGATTACTGGTGCTGACGAGCTTTTCTCTGAAGGTAGGCTTATGCCTTTCAAAGAGAAGAAGACTACAACTACTACTACTCTAAGAGATGAACTCCGTAATAATGACGAAGATGATTTTACTTTGAGGATACCCAAAAGTAGTAGTAGTAGTTCTACTAGGTGGAAAGGTTTACTTGGCCTTAAAAAATCTCATATTGGGTCCAAGAAAATCGACAAGAAAAATGAAGGAAAGAGGTCTGAGAAGAAGAAGAAGCAATGTAGTCAAATGTGAATGTGTAAGAAAAGATTTTATTCCACAAATCAAGTCTCTAATTAATAGTTTGAAAAAATTTTGTTCCACAAATCAAGCAAATAATTAATGAGTTGATCATTAACCTTAAATATAATTTTGGTACATAAATTGAAAGGTGGTATACTTAAACGTAATAAACACAAACCTTAAACATGGGTGGTTATAAGGTTTGCTATGTGGGATGTATATGTAAAAATCCCTTTATTTAACCCCAACCCAAAACTAACCATAACGGACCGGCCCAAGAAACCTAACACGGCCTGCCCCCTAAAGAAACAAAACGACACCGTTTAGGCACATTTAATCACAACCATCAGATTCCCCTGATCCAACGGCCTCGAAGTGTTCTTCAGCATTTGATAAATACGTCCGAATTTCTTTTAACCCTAAACGACCAACACTCATCTTCCTCGTATTGAACTGGTAACACCGCCGGAGCCGCCGCCGGCATTGAACGTTACCACGTCTGTTGCCTCCCAAAATAACACCCCAAACTCCCTTTTTCACCTTCTTTCCGAATATGCAAATGGATTCCCTCGAATCCACCAAGCTTCGAATCTCCGTTTGAAGATTTCCCGGCCACGGTGTCACTTGTCCAAATTGGCACCAAATTAACACCCTAGGGTCGCCTGAGTCTCCTCTACCAAACCCCCTAACCTCGTCCCTCAAATATGGTTGAAAATGCTCGAATGTCAATGTTCATTTTTCCGGCCAAAACCCTAGGTGATCATAATGATTCAAATGGGTTCTACAAGGTCCCCGTGCTTCCTTAGTAAGGTTTCTACTGTTGTCAGCACTCGAATTTCACCGTAAGGGGTCGAATTAAGACTGTAAGACGTGGCCGGGTTTTAGTGAGTTCTTTTCTTCTTTTGATTGTTATTTTTTTTGTTTTGCAAGTGATTAATGTATATTTGCAAGTTAATTTTCGCTTCTTTCTTAATATTAATTGTTTTTGAATCATTTTTGCTTCTTAGTTATGGATGGTAATTGGTTAAAGTCAGTTTATTTGGGTTCATATATTGATGCATAATCATTCAGCGTTCAGATTGTTAGTTGTTAATTGCAAATTCATGGTTAGTTTAGTGGAATTTTTCAATAGTAATTGCTTTCATTAGTTTATAATATTGGTTCAGTTTAAGAATATCAGGTAGTAGTTTAATGTTCATGTCAGGATTAGTAATTTGTAAATATTAGTATAGTATAAGGTTAGTTTAGGGATATCAATAAAATAGAATTTCTTAGAAGCTTCTGGAGAGGGGGTAAAATTAGAATTTCAGAGAATGTGTATACTTTCTTGAGTCACGTCAACAAATAAGGGGTTTAAAAGTTGAAAATAGGGAGGGACTACAAGAAAAAAACAAAAATCTGATTGCTCACCTCTTTGGTGCCTATAAAAGGGCACTCAAATGCCTTGGTGAGGGTTTTATTTCATTCATCAAAAAGAGGCCAAAAATCTTCTTTTCTTTTAATTTTCAGATATGCTTTTGTGAAATTCAAACTTTCAACAATCCAAAAATATTAGAAAATTGAAAACAAAAAAAAAAATCAAAGCATATTAGTGTTTCATTGCTTTTCCTGTCATTCTCAAATCCCTTTTTGTTGTTTCTTCCTTTTTGAGCTAAATTCGAGTCCTAAAGGTTTTGAAGTTCTCGTGGTAGTTTAATTTGAGTGCATTGGTCCAGTTAAGAGGGTTTCAGTTTGAGTTTTGTGGCACTAGGGGTTCAAAAGCATTTCGAGGTAAGTATTGAGCTTCTATGAGTTTGTTCAAGTTGGTTTGGGACTGATCTGCTAAGCCCTTTGTTAGCCACTGAATATTCTGGTTTTTTGGGAATTGTACCTGGGCTGTTGGTTATTCACATTACTGAAATTAGTCTTTGCTGCTACTGTTACATTGTTGTAGCTGATCTCCTCCTTTCTGCTTAAATTTCAATCTCCAGGTACACACTTTCGAGCTTGAATCCATGCAGTGTATTCGGTTGAAAATTAAATGAACAGGAGCTTCTTTTTGTTCGAGGCTTCATTAGTTGTAATTTTGATTATCCTTGATCGTAACAATTTAGTTGTATTGGACTATTTATTTGTTTGGACTTGGTGATTTATTTGGAATAGGCTTATGTGGAAATGAACTGGAATCAACTTCACAATTTAATTATTAGTCACTTTAGATAGCCTCACATGACTAATTGTTCTAAATCTACTTGATGTGCGAAATTGAATTTGTATTCTCGAGTGAGCATGTGGATGGAATCTGATAATGAATATTCCTATTTGCCAAGTTAGTTCATTGAGTTTGATAGTTTAATTTAGCTAATGATACTTTAGTTTGATCAACACATCCAAATTAATATGCAGTGAGTGGTTCAGTCATACGTATGTGAATATAGAATTAAAATCAAAGTTGTCAATATCATTCAGATTTGAACAGAACAATTTGAAGCGATTTTCCTGTGACTACTTGTTTAAATCGAGTGCAGCTTGGTCTGTTTTAATGATTAGGGATCAATAGCCTTTATCCAAAAGCGATGCCTCATTGTTGTCTTGATGTGGGTTCAACGATAAGTTGAAGCCTCACCACCATTGAAGGTTTTCTTGTGTTTACGCCAAACTGACTCAATATGGGTTCAAGGCACAATTGTTTGGGCATGTGTCTCATTCACGCTAGGCCCAGATAATACTTTGAAGGGGCATACATTGAAGCTTGTCAACATCGTTGTCCAATAGCAAACATTTTTGGCCCATTAATTTGGTCCTGTCTTTAAAGATTTCAATTTAAGCTTTAAGCATAATAAGTTTGATTTTCGAGTTAGATAGCAGATTCAAATTAAAAGGTTCTTCCTTTTGTTTGTTCCGGACTTGAACTTGAAGCTATAATTTTATTGTTAATTAATTAGGATTTTTTTTATCTTTTAGAGACAAGACGAAAATAGAAAAATCATAGTGGCTTTTAGGTTTGCCTTTTATTTAATAAAATGAGCCTAGCCTCGCCAAATCGAATACAAAATTACGGGGCCCTCAGTAAAAGTTTATATACTTAGAGATTCGGGAGGGCCATTTCACGAACGACCTTCCCCAAAATAATAATGCGCTAGACTCTTTAGGCGCAATCTTAATAAAATTACGTTCTTAAAGTCGGGTGTGCTTTTCATGAGACCTAAATAATAACCCAAAACATTGAATAGAGTGTCCTTAGGATTGATGGTGCATTTCATGCTACGCGATCCGAAGTCACGCTTTATACGACGTTCAATTTTCTTTCAAAGTACATATTGAATAAAAGCGGTTAAAAGTGAAAATTGTCACATAGGTTCTTCATGTAGTAAAATCAGATAAATAAGCTAAATCCAACAGTTGAGCGACCAGACTAGAACCACGGAACTGGGAATGCCTAACACCTTCTTCCATGTTAACAGAATTCCTTAATCAGATTTCTGGTTCGCGGACTATTAACACAGTCATAATTTTTCTCGGTTCAGGATTCAACTGGTGACTCGGGACACTATTAATCTCCCAAGTGGCGACTCTAAATCATATCAATAAATCCCATTTCGATTATCCTTTAATTGGAAAAACTCCTTTACGCCCTTGCAGGTGTAGTGAAAAAAGAGGTGTGACACCCTCAAGCCACAATGATAAAAAATTTCATACCCATAGGCTTATGTAACACTCTCTATAAGACGGTAACAAAAATCATTGTCAATAGAATCAAGCCTTACCTCCCTCACATCATTTGGCCTAGTAAGGCCATCTTTCTCTCCAACAGGAAAGCTTCACACAATGCCATCATAGTCCAAGAGTACATCTCCCACTTGGGGAAAATCTAGTAGCATGATCCAAAAGATTGACCTGGAAAAAGCTTTTGACAAACTATAATGGTCTTTCATTAAGAAAACCCTCCATGCTTTCCGATTTCCAAACACAATCATCAATCTCATCATGTCATGTGTCAGCTCCTCCACCATCTCCGTAATTGTCAGTGGAGAGCAAAACACCCCTTTCATGCCCACTAGGGGCATTAGGCAAGGTGACCCCCTTTCCCCTACTTGTTTATCATGTGTATAGAAAGGCTTTCAAGAGACATTGACAATAATGTCCTCCAAGGGGAATGACACCCAATCAACATTAGCAGAAGTGACCCTAAAATATCCCATCTCTTCTTTGAATGACTTAACTCTTTTTGCAATAGCTAACCAATAAAGTTGCAATATAATCATGAATACTCTTAATTATTTTAATCTGGCATCTAGGCAAAAGATAAACCTCACTAAGTCCAAAGTATGATTCCATGCTAACTGCCAACCTCATCAAATAGAGATCATTTCAAAAACCTTCTCCATAAAAGTCTCAATAAACGTTGGGAAGTATCCGGGGTTCCCAATTTTCCACAAAACACCTACTCATAATGATTTTCAGTTCATTATTGACAATTGCCACTCAAAAATGGCTGGTTGGAAAACAAGTATGTTTAACATGACTAGAAGGACCATTCTGGCAAAAGCATCACTAAACTCAATCCCAAATCATGTCATGCAATACATTAAGCTGCCAACAAAAACAACCAAAGGAACTGATAAAGTTAAGAGAAACTTCATCTGGGGGCACTATTGCTACTAAAAAGAAAATGCACCTGATATCTTGCGACACAGTTACAAAACCTAAGGATAAAGGGGGCTGGGGATCCAGAAAGATAAATTGAAAAATAAAGTACAACACTCAGGCCTTGCTTGGAGGCTATACCAAAACCCCACAACCCTTTGGGCAAAAACTCTTATTGCAAAACACTGCAATTGGAGGAAACCTCCCAAAAGGTGAAGTATCACGCCTGGAAATATATCCTAAAAGGATGAAAAACATGCATGCAAGAAAAAAGTTGGGTAGTTCATTCAGGAAACAAAGTTAGCTTTTTTAATGACCCTTGGATAAACAACCTCTGTGCTATAAGGTCCCTAACTCATGGTCCTCTGATAAGAGAAGACATGTCAAAAACAGTTGCAAATGCACACCAAAATAAATTTTGGAATCACTCTACTCTCACTCTCTCACCATCCTCCAAAATATCCAAAATTCCATCTACAACACTTTCATTCCATCCAACACAGTTAAAGAAGATACAATGATATGGATAGACACACCAAATTGTCTCTATTCCACAAAATCTGCCTATTCAATACTGGACCAAGGGAAGGAAACCATGACCCATAATTTTGCGTAGATCTGAAAACGGAAAGTACCCAAAAAATTCCAATCCTTATTCTAGTTACTTTTCCATGAAAGAATCCCCATTGGAGCCTATGTCCATCATGTTGGGTTACAATCAAACCCCATTTTCCATCTATGAAGCCAGGCTAATGAAACATCAGCACACATCTTCTTTGAATGTACCATTTCACACACTTTCTGGCAAGACATCATTTCCCTAAACAATAGGGAAACCAATGCTCCTATTCCTACTTTCACTACCAAAGATTGGCTAACCACTTGGGTATCTCTAAAGAAAAAGCTTACAACAACCTTATTACTTGGAAAGAGCTTCTCCTTTTGATAACCTAGAGGTTGGGAGATCCAGTAACTTAAAGAAAATAAGTTGATGAAATGCGAAAGCAGTAAAGAAATGCAAGCGGATTAAGAAAAGCAAGAAAACAAACTAGATATATCGAAATTCAAGGAATGGTCCAAGAACTCCGAGATTATGTTAATCTATATTTGACAAGATCCTAATAACGGCAAGTTGGTTATGAATCTAATTGAATTCACTAGAGATAAGTTAATCAAGAAGTAGATTCAGATCTTGACTTCTAGTTTGAATAGCTTACGACAACAACTAGTAAAAGAAACTAGTCGCCTTCGAAGAATATCAAAAGAAACCAAAGATATTTCAAGAAAGAAAATTATCTTACTACCTTAAGCTATGAAATAGTTAGGGTTGCAAGATAAATCACAAAGTAAAGTTCACAAAGGTTAAAAAGAACTCACCATAATAATAATAATAATAATATTAATCTTCCATGTTCCTCTACAATGGAAGACAAGCACCCCTTTATTTAGTAGTAAAGAATGAGCTAGTCAAGACTTCAATAAATGACAATTATATTCCCTAGAAGTATAGAAGACTACCCACACTATGGCCAATGTAGTCAACATATACATAGAGCAATGCAAGTCAACATAGATTAAAACAACTGCTAAATATATATTCAACAAACTACTTTGGGGCTTATTTGGGCTGCTGAAAATTCCTCTCTTTTTGGGGAATATTTGGGTCTCATTCCATCTCCTCTTGGACTTTTCTTTCATCCTCCAAGTAGTTTTACGACTTGGTCCAACGATCCTCCTTATGTTTGAGCTCTTCTTTTATTATAAAACACTTTTTAATTTCCAATTGAAGCCCATTAAGCTTGTCTTGAAATTTCTTGGTTTGAGACCTTGTCACATGCCTTCTTGGAGCTTCACCCCTCTCCTTTAATGATGTCGAGCTGCCGTGGATACTATCATTCCCCTCTACATGAAGAGAATTCGTCCTCGAATTCGAGCCTGCGTCAAACAAGGAAAGATCAGAAACATTGAAGGTAGCACTAACTTGATATTCACTAGGAAGGTCAAAATTGTAAGAGTTGTTTCCAATCCTTTCAAGGACTTCAAATGGACCATCTCCTCTTGGACCTAATTTGGATCTTCATTTGTAAGGAAATCTTTCCCTCCTAAAATGCACCTAACTAAATCTCTAGGATTAAAAATGACATATTTTTGCCCCTTATTTCTTTTTAAGGCAGATTGTTCATTCTTCCGTTCAATTGGAAGCCTTATATATTCATGAATCTTCTTCATCATTTCAGCCTTATTCCTACCATGAAGATTAACAATGTCATTAGTACGCAAAGGCAACAAATCAATGGGAGTGAGGGGATTGAATCCATAAACAACTTCAAAAGGAGACTTACCAATAGAAGAGTGGATAGTTCCATTATAGGCAAACCCTACCATAGGCAAAGGTTCTTCCCAAGAAGTTAAATTTCCTTTTAAAACACCTCTCAACTTATTCCCTAAGTTCCTATTAGCTACTTCTGTTTGCCCATCAGTTTGTGGGTGACAAGATGTAGAAAATAGCAATTTAGATTCCAACTTTGCCCAAAGAACTCTCCAAAAGCGACTTAAAAATTTAGCATCCCTATATAATGATAGTTTTAAGTATGCCATGTAATTTAACCACTTCCTTCACAAATAAATCAGCCACATGTAATGCATAATTAGTCTTCAAGCATGAATAAAATGAGCCATTTTTGAAAATCTATTAACTACCACAAATATACTATCCTTACTATACTTAGTTCTAGGAAGTCCTAACACAAAATCCATAGAAATATCAATCCAAGGAGAAGTAGGGACAGGCAAAGGAGTATAAAGACCATGTGGTAACACTTTTGATTTGATTTGTTTACATTCAAGACATTTTGAGCACACTTTTTCAACATCCTTTCACATGCTAGGCCAAAAAAAAAAATGTTCAGCAAGTATATCTAGAGTTTTGGGCACTCCAAAGTGTCCCCTGAGTCCACCACAATATTCTCCCTAACAAACAATTGGCGCAAAGAGTAATTAGGAAATACACAATTTATTTTCCTTAAAAAGGAAGCCATCTTGAAGATTGAACCTCTCATAAGGACCCAACTTACACTCTGCAAAAGCCTGCCAAAATCAGAATCATTAGAATAAAGTTCCTTGATTTGATCAAAATCCATCAATTTAGAAGTAAGAGAAGAAACCAAGACATACCTTCTTGAAAATGCATCAACAACCACATTTTCTTTTCCTTTCTTGTAAGAAATCAAATATGGGAAAGTTTCAATTAACTAAACCTATTTTACATGGCGACGATTAAGTTTACCTTGGCTTTTCAAATATCTCAAGGATTCGTGATCAGTCTTAGCCACAAACTCTCTTGGCCACAAATAATGTTGCCATGTAGCTAAAGCTCGTACCAAAGCATATAGCTCGTTGTCATAAGTTGAGTAGTTCAGTGTAGCTCCACTAAGGTTTTCACTAATGTATGCAATGGGCTTCAGTCTTGCATCAAAACAATACCTATTCCTTTTCCAGAGGCATCACATTCAACCTCAAAAGATTTAGAAAAATTGGATAATTGCAAAAGAGGATCAGAACACAAATTTTCTTTCAACAAGTTAAAAGTATCATCTTGTTATTTTCCCTATGAAAAAACCTTATCCTTCTTAGAACTTCAGTTAAAGGAGCATCAATGATGCTAAAGTCTCTAACGAATCTCCTATAAAAGCTAGAAAGCCCATGAAAACTCCTAACTTCAGTCACACTGTTAGGTTTAGGCCACTTTTTGATTGGCTTGATATTCTCTTCATCAACTCAACTCCCTTATAACTAACTACAAAATCCAAGAATACCACACGATCTACACAAAAAATACATTTTTTAAGATTAGCAAATAAGTGTTGCTTTCTAAGAACTTCAAAAACTTGTTTTAAGTGTTCCACATACTCATCTACATTTTTAGAATAAATCAAGATATCATCAAAATAAACCACCACAAATTTTCCATGAAAATCCTTAAAAACATGATTCATCAATCTCATGAAAGTGCTGGGTGCATTAGTCAAGCCAAAAGGCATTACTAACCACTCATAAAGCCCATATTTGGTCTTAAAAACAATTTTCAATTCATCTCCAGGATTCATTAGAATCTGATAGTAACCACTTTTTAGATCAATTTTTGAAAAGATTTTGGATTCATGCAATTGATCAAATATGTCATCAAGACGATGAATAGGATGGCGATACTTTACCATTATCTTGTTGATTTCTCTACAATCCATGCACATCCTTTTGGGTACCAATAGGACGGGAACGGAGCAAGGGCTCATGCTCTCTCTCACAAAACCTTTCTCAAGCAACTCCTTAACTTGCCTTTGAAGCTCTGTTGTCTCTTCTTGATTACTCCTATTATCAGGCCTATTTGGAATTTGTGCTCCAGGAACAAAGTCACTTTTGGTGCTCTATGCCATGCAAAGATGGTAGACCTTTAGGGATATCCTCAGGGAAGATATCGTCAAAATCCTGCAAAAGAGAAGAAACACTACTTGGCAAAGAAGAAGTTAGTAAAAACTAATCAGAACTTCTTTGTAAGTAAGTAGTATAATGTATAACCCCTCTTTTTTTGAATTCAAACACTTTTTGGCTTTTATATACAAACTATCCATTTTCTTTGCCTCTTTCACCTCACCAAAACTTTCCTTTTTATCACTCAAACCTATTTTACCACTTTGCTTCCCCCCTCTCTCTCTTGGCCATCTCTTTTTTTTTTTTTCTATTTCTAGGCCTTCTTTCTTTTCTTTTCCCTCAAGCTCATTTTTTTTCCTCCCCCTTGTTTTCCCATTATTTCTCTCAAACTCTTTTGATCCTCAAACACTTGAGAAGGACTTAAAGGTTCAAGAGTACTCTTCTTGCCATTAAGCTCAAGAGAATATCTATTCTTTCTTCCATCATGAAATATATTCCTATCATATTGCCACTGACGACCTAAAAAGATGTGACAAGCTTGCATAGGACCATATCACAAAGAACATCATCCACATACCTACCAACCTTGAAGGAAATCATGCATTGTTTGTTGACTTTCAGTTCACCACTATCATTCAACCATTGGAGTCTATAGGGCTTAGGGTGTTTCATTCATGCAAGCTCTAACATGTTTACCAAGTGTGAACTCACCACATTATCACAACTACCACTATCAATAATCATAAAACGAGTTTTTTTCCTTTATTCCACACCTAGTATGAAATATATTCTCCCTTTGCTCTTCACTATTGATTCCTAATTAATCATCATAATCCGCCTAACTACCCCAATCAAACCATCATTGAAAGGTAACTCTATATCATCTTTACTTACACCTTCCTCTTTCTCACTTTTTTCTCCCTCATATTCTCCATGAACAATCCTCCTAATTACCCCAACCAAACCATTATTAGGAAGTTCTACATCATCTTCACTTACTCCTCACTCTTCTTACTCAATTTTTTCACTCTCATATCCTCCATCTTCTCTCAAAAGAATATTTATTTTATTTGGACATTTTTGCATCATATGACCTCTTCCATGACATTTGTGACATTAAATGGAACAAAAGGTTTAGAGGACCTACAATTGAAAGCTTTACCTCCCTATTTCTCATCAACATTACCTTTCCCCTTGTCTTCTTGAGTTTTAGAAATCACTTCTTGTTTTGGCCATGGCTTCTTGGAATTGGTGTTTGGTCGACTTCTCCATGAGCTAGCTTGCTGGCTTCTTTTATTTTGTTTTTCTATTTTTACAGCCAAATCTACTAATTCATCTACAGTTATATATAGTTGTATCTCTACTACATCAACTATTTACCTAATTAAACCATTAAGAAATCTAGCCATAATGGCCTCTTCTTCTTCCATACAATTAGCTTGGATCATAGCCATATCCATAGCTTTAAGTATTCATCAATAGTCATGGTTCCTTACTTCAAGGTCTGAAGACGCAGTTGCAGGTCTCTTTGAAAGTGGGAAGGCACAAACCTCTTCCTCGTGACTCTCTTCATCTCAGTCCAAGTAGCAATGGGTGGTGCTCCATCTTGTTGTGTGTCCCTTGTAAGCTTTTTCCACCAAATAGAAGCATAATAAGAAAATTAAACAGCAGCAAGCTTATCCTTCTTACCTTCAGAGTAGGGGTGACAGTCAAAGATAGCCTCAAATTTTCGCTCCCAGTTAAGGTACAAGTCTGGGTCTCTTGTACCCTTGAAAGATAGCATCTTCATTTATGCTTCTAATATTATCATCTTGTACCCTACCTCATTGTCCCCTCCTATCTCTTCCCACCATATCTAGATTTACATCAAGATCATCAAGAAAATCATTTATAGGGTTTTCTTGATTTAAAATGGGGCCATGGGGTACATTTATTCTATTATGAGGCCTAGGATTATTTCGAGGTTGTACATAAGGTATTTCCCCTCCTAAGTGCAGCTATTGTCTCATTTTGTTAAGCAATGGTATTCCTCTTCTCTTGAAATTGCAAGTTACATATCTCGAATTGTTGATGCATAGCTTGTAGAGTGAAATTATTTCTTGCTCGGATTTCGACTTCCTGAAGAGACCTCTGTTCATCATCACTAGAACTTGTATGCGACATCTTTTAAAAAAAATAAATAGTTATCACTCAAACTTTGGCTCTTGCCCTCAATTGTTCTCACCCACTCTTTCCTTTTTCCCCCTCAATAACCTTTGAAAAATACCTTGTAGATTTATAATTAAACCCAACTCGTATCAAAGTCCTTGGTAGTAAAATAATGAATTTTGGGGAACTAAAGAAAGTGAAGAATAAATCCTAGAAAGAGTAGGATTTAGTTGAAACAAACCTCGAACAAATAAAAGGATTTGTTTAGAATAAGACAAAGAATTAGAAAAAAATTTGATTTTGTTTTCTTATTCTTAAAGATCTAGGATACCCTCTTCATGTTTCCTTTCTTGACTTTGGAAACAAACAAATAAAAGCTGATTTCTTGAAGAGAAAATATGTTTCTCCCTTTGTTTTTTTTTTTTTGCTTTTTTTATAGTATACTATTCACTGCTGCAGTACTTTTTTTTTGCTCCTTTGTTCAAGAAATCCCCAAGATTTATCAAGAACAGAATCTTGATACAACCGCTCTGATATCACTTGATAACATATAGGTTGGGAGATCCAAGAACATAAATAAAATAAGTTGATGAAATGCGAAAGCAGTAAAAAAATGCAAGCGGATTAAGAAAATCAAGAAAATAAACTAGATATATCGAAATTCAAGGAATGGTCCAAGAACTCCGAGATTATATTAATCTAGATTTGACAAGATCCTAATGACAAAAAGTTGGTTATGAAACCAATTGCCTTCACTATAGATAATCTAATCAAGAACTAGATTCGGATCTTGACTTCTAGTTTGAATAACTTACAACAACAACTAGTAAAAAAACTAGTCTCTTTCGAAGAATATCTAAAGAAACCAAAGATATCATAAGAAAGAAAATTATCTTACTACCTTAAGCTATGAACTAGTTAGGGTTGCAACATAAATCTCAAAGTAAAGTTCACAAAGGTTCAAAAGAACTCACAATAATAATAATATTAGTCTTTCATGTTCCTCTATAATGAAAGACAAGCACTCATTTATATAGTGATAAAGAATGAGCTAGTCAAGACTTCAATAAATGAGAATTATATTCCCTAGAAGGATAGAAGACTACCCACACTAAGACCAATGTAGTCAGCATATACATAGACCAATGCAAGTCAACATATATTAAAACAACTATTAAATATATATTCTAGAAACTACTTTTGGGCTGCTGAAATTTCCTCTCTTTTGGGGCATATTTGGGCCTCATTCCATCTCCTTGTGGACTTTAATTTGGGCCTCCAAATAGTTGTATGACTTGGCTCAAAGATCCTCCTTATGCTGGAGCTCTTCTTCTATTATAAGACACTTTTTAATTGCCAATTGAAGCTCATTAAGCTTGTCTTGAAATTTCTTGGTTTCAGACCTTGTCATGGTCCTTCTTGAAGCTTCTAGAGCTTCATCCCTCTCCTTTAATGATATTGAGTTGCCATGGATGCTATAACCCTTTTTGCTTTTGGCAAATATGGCTAACAAGGAATAACAACCTTTTCAATAGTAGAAAAGATAGGGTAGACTCAAAATGTGCAATAGCTAATTCCACTGAATATGTTACAATGATGCTGGATAAAGAACCCAAAACCATAAAGAATACTCTTGGTAAAATGGGAGCCACCAAACAACAACTCCTACAAGCTTAACACTGATGGAGCTGCAACAGAGAATACTGGAAAGGGAGGACTGGGGGGAGTCTTCAGAAATGCAAGTGGAAACTAGATACTGGGCTACATAGGCTCAATCTAATACACCCCTAACACTCAAGCAGAACTAGTAGCTCTCCAAAAAGGACTGCAAATTGCAGAAAAAAGACAATTCACGCCTTTGGAAATAAATATTGATTCAACAGAGGTAATTAGAATGCTAATCAATAGAAACTTCCATTTGACTCACTTATTCATGAATGCAGGTCAACCTTCCAAAGATTAGGTGACATGATGGTGAAGCACAGTTTACAGGGAGACCAACAAAGTTGCTGATATGCGGGCGAAGGAAGAAGCAAGGAAAAAACAAATTTGAAGATGTTTTTGTAACAACAGTTCATTCGCTGTTTGCTAATCATATATTTTGGGCAGACATCGTAGGAACTGTGTTTTAAAGGAAAATAATGGATTGTAATATTGCTAACAATAGCATGCTGGAGGGGGGGAGGGGGGTATCATCTACCCTCCCATAAACACTCATTTTGTACACCCTAACAGATAATTTGTTTAGATATAATATGCATCCGCTTAACCAAAAAAAATTCTGAATAATCAATCATTGGTATTTGATATCTATTGATTGATTAACCCGATCCACTAACATGGCTTTGTGGGTCCTAACTATCCCGCCACACCTCTTGGCAGTCAAATTAATTTAAAATTATTTTATTTTCCTATTTACCTTATGCTAAATTTTAATTTATTTTTTTATTTTAAAAGAATCTAATTAGAGTAAAAATAATTAGAAGAGCATTTCAAAAATTATAAATTGAAATCTAATTAAATATAGTTAAACTCTCTTTCCGAATCGTAAGAAGAGGAATTCTAGTTCCAAATATTACTATCCATACAGACTACAAGAAATTATGCTGGAGCTTTACAGGACCATCTTTTAATTTAAAACTCGGTAAGATAAATTATGGAGAAATAGCCTGCGTCCAAAATTTTGAAAGTACGTTTGGCGATTGCTATATTTTATGGCAAATTCTAGTGATTCCATATGAAAATTTCTGGCAATTGTCATATTTTTGCAATTCTGGTGATCTTCATATAAAAAAATCTGGCGATGTCATATTTTATGGCTAATTCTGATGACCACAATATCAAGAATTCTGACGGTTGCCATATTATATGACAAATTCTGATAATCACCATGTAATAAATTTTGACAACTTTTAGGAACATTTCTCAAGACTTTTCTTACCGAGTTTAACATATAAATAATGGCATGGAATAGGAGCGGCAAACGGACGGGTCAGGTCGGATGTAGTTCGGGTCGAAAGTGGATAATGAAATAATGAATCAATTATTCAACCGGCTCATATTTAACAAGGATAAAAAATAGGTTGACCGGCAAATAATATGAGTTAATTATATTATCCATAACTTCTTGTATATGATCACATTTGGGCGAATTCTTCATCTCCCTAACTTGCGGAACCATTTTGTAAATGGATAATATGATTCTTATTCATATTGACCCGTTTTTAAGAAGTTTATTATCCAACCCATTTTTAATGGATAATATGGATGGTTAACTATTTTCTTTTAATCATTTTACCACCCCTAGCATGGAATGATCGTATTTGTGCAAACCACCTACGGACATGGCATGGAATTATCCTATTGTGTAATCGACCTATGGATTATTACTTCACACCTTTTGACTAATTCTTTTTTTCTTAAATTACAAAACTAGTGTTCAACTTCTTCTTTTTTTGAACGTTAATAGGAGTTATATATATATATATATATATATATATATATATATATATATATATATATATATATATATATATATATATATATATATATATATATATATATATATATATATATATATATATATATATATATATATATATGTAAACTTAAATTTAAGTATTGTCATGCATATTACAGGTAGCTTCACCTATGGTGAAGTGATAATTTGGTGAGGATGGCGACATCCCTTCCATCTTTATATTTTAGTTCCCTAGATAAACTAACATATTACATAATGTCTTCGATAGTTTTTTTGACAAAATATGTTCTCCGTTCATGTCATAGCTAAGAAGTGTTTCCACAAAAATAGGCGCCGATACTAATATTCTTGCTTCTTTATGCATATACTAGTTGATATCCTGGTTCTTCGCCTCTTTTGCTAATGCGTCTGCCACCTTGTTTCCGTTCATGAAATTATGCCTCAGTAACTAGGCCCTTCTCCTGGTACATTAATGACCTGCAAGATGAAATGATGTTGTTTAGTATGGCATGGCCGTTATTAATAGCTTTGATGACTTCTGTAGAGTCAGTTTCTATTTTCAAACTTTTCAGCTATTATTAGGCATTCATATAAGGATAAAATTTCCGTGTGAAGAGAGCATATGGCATTGATATTTTTTTGGAACCCAAGTATCCAGTTTCCTTTCCGCTATTATGATCATCATAAGCTCCATCAATGTTCAGCTTAGTCCAACCCTTGTGAGATGGATGCCATGAAATAGTGATGAGAATTGATTGAGTTATAGGGTTGTGGTTGGAAGCAAAAAAAATGATGTTCTGTGGCATGGTTTATGATATTTTTGATGGAGGGAAGATGGGTGGTATTGTTGGTATTGTTTTTGTTTTTGTTAAGCCAGATTCCCCAGATAACAAATGGAAATAAGTGTTGCCATGTGATAAGCGCATTGGTAAAGCTTGAGTCCTGGTTTTTTAGGGTTAGCAGCCAATGCATGTTAGATTTAGGGTTTGTCGTGATGCCTAGTAGAGTCCATAAATTTTTAACAATGAAGCAGTCAATGAAGATATGCCCTGTAGATTATTCTTCTGCATGGTACATGACACACATATTATCTATGTTGATGCCTATGAGGTGAAGGTATTGACGACATGGAAGTCTGTTGTGTAAACACTGCCAGAGAAAGTATCTGATCTTATTGGGGCCGTTGAGTTTCCAGATCCATTTGAAGTCGGTTGGCTGCATGATTTCTTCTTGAAGAATTTTTTTACAAGATTTTGAGTTGAAGATGCCATTGGATGAAAGGGGCCAAGTTGGGGAGTCTACTTTCATGTCAAGTGAAAGAGAATTACTTGATCTTATTAAGAATCTCTTGAGGGATGTTGAATGAATTTTTTAGAGATCCCATTGCTTCTGAACCAGAATAGTCTTTATAGTCATATTAGCCTCTCCCTGGTAGAGTGGGCCTGTTAAAGACATCCTAAGAGAGTTTCTATTTGGAACCCTGTTAGAGGTCCAGATATTGAGATTAGAGCTTTCACTGGGTATCCAGGTGATACCTTTGGAGCAGATAGACCAACCTTTGAGGATGCTTTTCCAAACAAAGGAGCCATTTATAGTGTTGGTTCGTTGCGAGTACTTATGGATAAGAATGTTGGCCCAAGGGGAAGTGGTATTGGTAAGAAGTCTCCAAGCAAGGTTGGATAGAGTGATTAAGTTTTAGTTGATGGCCTTAGTTAACCCAAGGCCACCTTCATCTTTAGGCCTAGTAATATTATTCCAATTTACATAGTGAATTTTCGTTGTATCATTATTGGAACCCCATATAAATTTTTGTTGGATGCGGTCTATTTGTTTCAAAGTTTTTCCGGTAGTAGGGCGTACTGCATGTCATGACTAGGACTGGAGTTTAGAGTGGAGATAGCTAGGGTAGTTCTTCCTGCTATGTTGAGGAATTTACCTTTCCGAGAGGCCAGTTTCCTTTGCATGTTATCAATGATGTATTGAAAATCTTTTAGAGACGGATGGTTGTTGAGGATTGGGTATCCCTGGTACTTTCCAAAGGAATTGTCAATTTTAATATTCAAGTAAGAAGAAACCTCTCTAGCATTATTTAGGTGGCAGTTCTTGGAGACTATAATTTTTTATTTTTGAAGATTGATGTTCTGCCCTGATAGTTTGCAAAAAAGGGAGAGACTATGTTTTATTGTTTTGCAAGATTTCTCATTTAGTTTGGACATGAGAGTCAGGTCGTCCGCAAAGAACAAGTGATAAATACCTATATCCTTTGGGTTGAGATGGATAGAATCCCATTGACAGATGTCCACATGGTGGGATATGAAATATGAGAACAATTCCATACAAAAGAATGAAGATGTAGGGGGACAAATGGCATCCTTGTCGTATACCCCTGCTGGGGCTAAAGAATTCAGTTTTGGAGCCATTGACTAGGATATCAATTCTACTGTTGCATATACAGTTTAGAATTAAGGTGGAAATACCTTGAGGGAAGTTAAAGTATTGAACCATTTTGCAGATGAAGGACTATTCAAGACAGTCGAAAGCTTTTTCTAGATCTAGTTTGAGAATCATGCTGGCTTTTTTTCCTTTCATTTTTTTAGAATTACTGATAATTTCTTGGATCAGAATGGCATTGTCACTAGTTCTTCTTCCCTTTATAAAGCTAGCTTGGAAGGTACTGATTAGTTTGTCAAGGAAAGGTTTCATTCTGTTGGCAATGATTTTTGCAATAATCATGTACATAGTATTGCAGAGGCTAATTGGTCTGAAATTCTTCAGATTGTTGGCGTTCTTGATCTTAGGGATTAGGTAGATAAAGGAATCATTGGTTTATGGAGGTAATATTTTATTTTTAAAAATTTGGTAGCAATTTTTTATCACTGATGGCCCGACAATTTTCCAATATTTCTGGTAAAAGAAAGGATGGATTACGTCCGGGTCTGGTGCCTTGAAAGGTTTAAAAGAGAAGACAACATTTGTGATTTCATTGGGATGAAGAGGTATGTCCAAGATGCTAAGGGTTTCTTTTTTAAAGGAAGGTGTTTTAATATTTTCATTGGCCCAGCGGGTAGAGTCATGAGAGGTGGTAAAGGCATTTTTAAAGAATTCAGTAGTGTGGTTAAGAAGGTCAATAGGATTACTAATCCAGTTACCTAGGTCATCTTTATAATAAATGATCTTATTATTCCTCCTCCTTTTCATAAACATAATATGAAAAAACTTAGTATTTGCATCACCATCCTGGACCCAAGAGACTCTAGCCCTTAATTTCCAGTAGTCGTCTTCAATTTTTAGCAGATTGTTGAAGTCAGTTTGAAGCGTTCGTTCAAGATTTTGAAGAAAAATACTTGAATGGTAATGATGGGATTCTTGGATGCCATTTAGTCTAGCTAGGATTCTATTCTTGTCCTTACGAATGTTACCAAAAGTGGTCTTGTTCCAATCTTTAACCTTTTTAGTAATTTTTTTGGATGATTCCTGCTGGTCAATTCCTTTCCAATATTCTTTTATAAGGTTATGGAAGCTAGGGTGTCTACACCAGAAAGATTCTAACCTAAAAGGTTTTGGAAGACTGTTTGTAGTGTTGGGAATTAGGTTTAATAATAGAGGGTTGTTGTCCGAGTGAGTTTTTGGGAGGTGAGTGACTGAGGCATTAGGGAAACCACTGGTCCAATCACTATTAGCTAAGATTTTGTCTAAGCTTTCCATTATCAGACCTTTGTTTTTCCGTCTGTGGTTAGAACTAGATTTTGTCTAACCTTTCCATTATCAGACCTTTGTTTTCCCACTTTGGATAAGATATTTTCATCATAGAACTCAGTGGGCAATTCAGGCAGTCGAACCCAAAGAGCAGTATAGGTTTGTTCGGCTCTAGATGGAACGAAGTTGGGCTCCCATCTTTGTACAAAAAAGAAGTCGCCAAATATGAACCATTGCCCTTTTTGTAAGGCAGATATCATATTTTCCTCTTTGTTGAATTTTGCAGTGTATTATCCTTCTCCAAGATCGATGAGGGGGAAAGGCTTAGAGGGTTTCCATAGTTCTGTTATCTTGCGTTTTTGCACCTGGTGGAGGATTTTCTTTTTTGTAGATTGATTATAAAGAATCTCCTTGGGTAATAGATGCGTTATTTGTCTTCTCCACTTATCAATACTATATTGTTATTCTCTTATTCCAGTGGAAGATCTTCTAGTTCCATCTCATTGGATTCAGTTGTCGGTTGTTGCATGTGAGGTGGTGTGGGGGACAATGAAAGGTTATTTTCATGTTGATTGGAAAGAAAAGTTTCCATAAAGGATGGAGGGGTATTTGATAGGTCATGTGTTAGATCGGATGGTTTAGGGGGGGGGAGGGGTCTTCATGGAACTTGTTGTTGTTCATTGCTGGGTTCTAGGAGTTTTATGCAGTAGTAGTAAATGTTGGGGATTTGCAGGGGCTGAGTTAGCAAGTAAGTGATGGACTTTTTGTTTTCAGAGAGAGAAGCTCTTCTTTCTCTCTAGCTGTTTTAACTAGTGTTCAACTTCTTTTACAAAGAGTTAAAGATTTTTATGGACTACAATGATGGAAGAAATTAGAAATGGCCACTTTTAGCCTCTGTTATTAGAATTTAACCAACATTTAAAAAGTTATTAGTTAAATATTTGGATAAAATTACCTCTGCTTAAACACGAAAAACCTCCAGAAAAAATTATTGGACTTTGAACATTAGTAAGTTCAAACTTCAAGACTTCTGGAATTGAAAATTTTCTATATGACAAACCCCAACACCATACGCCGCAGTTCATAAATTTTAAGAGTGAAACTCCAACATGCGACACTGGAGTTTAGAAATTCAAATTATCCTTCTTTGTGAAATACACCTCAGTGTATTCAAATGTAGAAAGATGGATTTCAAAACTTTTAAAGGCAAAAAGTCCAATACCATATCATGGAGTTATTGTTGGAACCATTATTCCAAAACTTCCACCAATGAAAGAAGTTGGATTACCTGAATCTAATGCTATCTACTAGTCAACCTGTGACGATCCGACCTGCCGTCTCATGTGTTTTCGATCTTGTTTTCCCTTTTTTATGCTTCTGCATGTTTCATTTTATGTGTTTGGTGAGATTGAGGTAATTCGAATAGATTTTGGTAAGAAATGAGACAATTAGTCTCTTTAAGGAGAGTTTTGTTTGGAATAGTCAATCGGATGTTGACCGGTGAGTTAGAGGGCTCAGAATGGATATCCGATAGTTCGGTTAGTTTCGGGGGATCATTAAATCTTAAGAGCGCAATCGAAAGTGAATTTGGAGGTTCGGTGTAGAAGTTAGCCTATTTTGGCGAAGTTAGGATTTTGGCGAAATCCGGTTGATATGCGAAATTTTGATCCGAGGGTCGGAATGGAATTCCGAGAGTTGCAGTAGCTTCTCTAGGTGAATTTTGGATGTGTGTGTAAAAGTTCAGTGTATTCAGATGTGTTTAGGTTCGGTTGTTGATCGAATGTGAGTTTCAGAAGTTTTAGTTTAACTTAGGCTTATATATTGTGATTTGATGATTTTTGTGTTGTTGGATGTGTTTTTAGGTCAAGTTTGAATGAGGTTGTAGGACGTGTTGGTTATTTTTGTTATGGTCCCGGGGGCCTCGAGGTGATTTCGGGTGGTCAAACGGACCAAATTTGGCCTTTGAGAGTTGCAGGAAATCAGCTGAAGGGTTGCCGAGAAATTACCTTTCGCGTTCGCATGGGCAAGTCGCGAATGCATAGAAGGAATCAGAGGGCAACAAAATTTGGCCTATGCGTTTGCATCAGTGGCCTGTAATCGCGTAAGTGGAGGACCCTAGCCTTCGCGTTCGCGCGGATGAAGCCACGTTCGCGAAGGGCATTTTTGGCAGAGTAATTTTTCTGGTCATTGCGAACGCGGGAGTGCTTCGCGTTTGCATAGAGTAAAGTTCTAGGGCAGAATACTTTTAATATGCTATTTCATCCGCGAAGCTTGGTCTATTTTCCTCCCTTTTTTTAGCACCGAGAGAGCTTTTTGGTAGAGATTCAAGAGGGTTTCAAGAGGAATTGATTGGAGGTAAGTCTCGTGACTTAAAAATATCATGTTATTGAAGAACCAACCTTTAATTCGTGGAAATTTGGGTAAAAATTGGAAGCACTAGGGCTTGGTTTTTGAAATAAAAAATTGGGATTTGATGGTCCATATGAGCTCCGATATTGATAAATTTTATATGCATAGACTCATGGCGAGATAAGGAACGTTTTGGTGTAAAATTTTATGGATTTCGAGAAGTGGGCCCGGGACTCGGGTTTTGCAAATTTCGTGATTCGATATTTTTCGAGTCTTTTCGATTGGGTTATATTCCCTTAGACTATTGTAACATATTCGTTGTGGTTTTGGCCACATTCGACACGCGAGGAGGTCGATTTGAGAGGAACAGGCATTTCGCGCTAGTCTTTGGCCGGCTAGAGGTGAATAATGCTTGTAAATGTTGTTCTGAGGGTTTGAAACCCCGAACTTTCACATCATAACGCTATATTGAGGCTCTGATACCAATTGTTAGGATATGCCCGTCACTAGAGGGGGGGGGGGTGAATAGTACGGCACGAGAATATTGATAAATATTGCGGAATTAAAATTGCAGGAGTAAAGTAAATGCAGTAATTTAAAAGATTAAGGAAAGGACACACCGAATTTATACTGGTTCACCACAACGTGTGGTTAGTCCAGTCCCCGAGAGACTCTCTCGAGTTCAACTAACTCCGTTAAGCTTACGGGTGCCTAACAAATCGTTACACTTGCTCGTAGATGTGCACTCTACAAGACTTCAACTTGCTCGAGGATACCTCACCTCAAGACTTCACCTTGCTCGTGGATACCGCACCACAAGACTTCACACACTAAGATTGAGGGTACTTAGCAAACCCGACAATCAATGAGAAGATATGGTCTTCTCAAACACCTTTCTCTTTTACAACAAGAACTCTCTAATAAGAGTAGATAAAGAGATACAATATAAGCTCTATGAACAACTCAAAGTTGTCTCTCAAATGGCTCAACAAAAGCTCTATAATGATGCACAAATAATATCAATATGTATATGAATAATGAGAGGTGTTGTGTGTTTCAAATCAGCTCAAAAGACCTCTATTTATAGGTGTTATAAGTTGTATGTCCGTTGCTTAATTGACAATCAATTATGCACTGATTTTATGCAAGATAATCGATTATTGGATTTTGATAATCGATTATTGGCTTTAACGTTCAATATCAGAAGCTGATTTTATGCTAGATAATCGATTATTGGATTTTGATAATCGATTATCTGCCTGTCGTTCAAAAACATTGGCAACGGTCAGAGAATAATCAATTATGCTCTTTTAGATAATCGATTATTCTGCCTTGCGGAATTTCCAGTTTAATCTAGAAATTCAGCATAATCGACTATCAGCATATGGATAATCGATTATCTGGCTATGCTGTCCAGAATTGAAACTTACTTCAAAAATCATTTTGGTTAAAAATGAAAACGTTAAAATCATTTTGTTTGAAGTATTTGAAATATGTTTATGATAAATATGATTTGATAAAATGATTTTATGCATATTTATGATGACCTATGTTGAGCCAAAAGACGAGATAACTTAAACGTTGCTCTTACATTGGTTCTACCTAACGACCTACGCCTTGGGTCTTCGGTCTTGAACTTTTGAGCTTGTCTTTGGCTTGTCTATGCAATCCATTCATCAATATGCTTCTCGGCATTCAATCTTGATTGTTTGTCATATAATAACGTTGTTTGACACTTGACTTCATTGTTTGTCATTCATCAAAACCTATACCTGAAAATCATGCTAATACAACCAAAGCGCACATATCATGGATAGAATGATTTTCTACAATTTCCCCCTTTTTGATAATGACAAACAACAGGAGATATGCATATCGGATTCCCCCTAAATTCATGCTATATCTCAACATACAATTCATGCAAGCAATTCCCCTTAATGATAATTCCCCCTCAAATAAGGCATACTATAACGTAGATACATTCCCCCTTATTTGATGCATATCGTCTAAACTCTTCCCCCTTTTGGCATTAGGAAAAAGAGAGTTTGCAAAGGCTACTTTCCCCTTTCGACACTTCCCCCTTTTGGGTATATCAATTGTTTGTGTCAAGAATAAAATAGAAAATACAATGAGGAATATACATTGACGATATTTAATCAATCATACCAACATGAAATAATACCAAATGTTAGTAAAAACATAACAACCATAATAACGGTTATTTTTCGCAAATCATATTGCTTAAGAACATATCAACAGTTAATTTTTAACAAACCAATAGTTGTATTAAAAACACGAATCATTTATTTTTCAAGAATATATCAACTGTTATTCAAACCAAAAATAATATTCATCAAAACATGAATCAATTATTTTTAACAAAAATAATTGATACCAATTGTTATTCAAGATCAAAGTTATCAAAACATGACTCAACAAGAATAATTAATATCAATTGTTAACAAAGATATATTAATTGTTAACACATATCAACTATTACGTTTTTATCAAAAATATGATAACTAACCGACATTCCCCCTCGATGCAATAAGGTTTCGTGCTTTGTGCATCTACTACGATATTGTAGTCTTCAAGCACACCTGCAAACGTACCTAAAAATAGGTTTTAGGTACCCAAGCACTTTTGGGTCCTTGGGGGTTAGGCAAATAATAATCATAGCTCAAAGATAAATCCCTATGTTTTGCAAAACATACGGGGTGCTATGTGTCCTACCCGGTTGCAATAATGACATATAACATTCGGGTTGTGCATATGTCTTGGTTGAGCCAAAAACGTTCTAGGTGATCTAAAGTCGTTATTCCTAGACGTATTGCGATTCCTAGAGTTATTTCTAGGTGCTCTAAAATGATTCATTTTAGACTCATTACCAAAATTCCTAGAGTTGTTTCTAGGTGGTCTAAAATGATTAATTTTAGACTCATTAGTGAATTTCCTTGAATTATTTCTAGGTGGTCTAACTTCATTTCTATCATCCTTTCTAATATTCTTCTTAATTTCTTCAATTGTTTTAGGATCATCAACACTACGTTTTTCTAGTGTGTTCCTAAGTTCTATGTTCTCTATTTTCAAAGAACTACAATAAGAACAATTGGAACTTTGATTAATTGAAGAGGCTTCATTCATCTCCTTAATTTTATTTTTAAGATCAATATTGTCATTTTCCAAAAAATTATTTTTCTCTTCTAAAACTTTAATTTTAGCCTTGGCCTCTTTGGAGAGTTTTGAAGACTTTTTCAATTCATCATATAATTCTTGAAAAGCTTCTTGTAATTCTTCATAAGAGTAAGAGTTAGAATTACTTACCTCTTCTTCCTTGTTGGCCATGAGGCATAGTGCGGCAGTTTCATCGCCCGAGCTGTCCGAATCCCATGTCACGCGCCTATGGTGTTTCTTCTTTTCCTTGTCCTTGGGTTTAATGTGATTTGGTGTGGCCAAGTTTTCCACAATTTTGGCATGAAGGACTTGGTTCTTCCTTCTTTATTTCCTTTTTCATAAACTTATAAAGCTTTTCGATCAAGGCATTGGAAATATTATCATCATCGCTTTCCGAATCACTTACCTCTTCTCTTTTAGAGGATGAGGCTTTGAAGGCAATACCTGGACCTTTATTTCCAAGATAAGGATTAAGAATAGTGCTTTCATAAGTTTTGAGGTTACCTCTTAGTCCATCAATTGTGACGTCCGTGATTCCTATCGACTCTTGGATGGCATTGGCTTTGGATCTCCATTCGAGAGTGAGACTGCGCAAGATTTTTCAAACTAGATCTTTGTTCGAGTATACTTTTCCGAGAGCATGGAGATTGTTGATGATCATTGAGAACTGTTCGAACATAATATCGATGCTTTCATTCTCCCTCATTCTAAAGAGTTCATATTCATGTGTTAGAAAATCAACTTTAGATTCTCGGACTTGAGGCGTACCTTCATAAGTGATCTCGAGTTTATCCCACATCTCCTTGGCGGTTGTGCAACAAGAAATCTTCCGATTGTCATCCGGATTCACCGCACAATATAATAAATTGACGGCCTTTGCGTTATTTTCAACTTTCTTGATGTCCTCGGCAGTATATTCATCTTCCTCCTTTGGAATCGTGGTTTCTCCAACTTTCTTTGTCGGCATTTGTTCCTCGTTCTTGATGATTTGCCATAGACGAAAGTTATTTGATTGGATGAAGATTCTCATCCGCTCTTTCCAATATGTGTAATTTGATCCGTCAAATAGTGGAGGCCTATTGGTGGAGTGTCCTTCGCTCATCATTCCTGCGTTCAATATTCTCAAAAAAAATATATCGTTCTCTCAACCGGTTAAGGCTTTAATAGAGTTAGGCTCTGATACCAATTGTTAGGATTTATGCGCGTCACTAGAGGGGGGGGGGGGTGAATAGTGCGGCACAAGAATATTGATAAATATTGCGGAATTAAAATTGCAGGAGTAAAGTAAATGCAGTAATTTAAAAGATTAAGGAAAGGACACACCGAATGTATACAGGTTCACCACAACGTGTGGTTAGTCCAGTCCCCGAGAGACTCTCTCGAGTTTCCACTAACTCCGCTAAGCTTACGGGTGCCTAACAAACCGTTACACTTGCTCGTAGATGTGCACTCTACAAGACTTCAACTTGCTCGAGGATACCTCACCTCAAGACTTCACCTTGCTCGTGGATACCGCACCACAAGACTTCATACATTAAGATTGAGGGTACTTAGCAAACCCGACAATCAATGAGAAGATATGGTCTTCTCAAACACCTTTCTCTTTTACAACAAGAACTCTCTAATAAGAGTAGATAAAGAGATACACAATAAGCTCTATGAACAACTCAAAGTTGTCTCTCAAATGGCTCAACAAAAGCTCTATAATGATGCACAAATAATATCAATATGTATATGAATAATGAGAGGAGTTGTGTGTTTCAACTCAGCTCGAATGACCTCTATTTATAGGGGTTATAAGTTATATGTCCGTTGCTTAATTGATAATCAATTATGCTGATTTTATGCAAGATAATCGATTATTGGCTTTAACATTCAAAAATCAGAAGCTAATTTTATGCTAGATAATCGATTATTGGATTTTGATAATCGATTATCTGCCTGTCGTTCAAAAACATTGGCAACGGTCAGAGAATAATCGATTATGCTCTTTTAGATAATCGATTATTCTGCCTTGCGGAATTTCCAGTTTAATCTGGAAATTCAGCATAATCGATTATCAGCATATGGATAATCGATTATCTGGCTATGCTGTCCAGAATTGAAAACTTACTTCAAAAACCATTTTGGTTAAAAATGAAAACGTTAAAATCATTTTGTTTGAAGTATTTGAAATATGTTTATGATAAATATGATTTGATAAAATGATTTTATGCATATTTATGATGACCTATGTTGAGCCAAAAGACGTGATAACTTAAACGTTGCTCTTACATTGGTTCCACCTAACGACCTACCCCTTGGGTCTTCGGTCTTGAACTTTTGAGCTCGTCTTTGGCTTGTCTATGCAATCCATTCATCAATATGCTTATCGGCATTCAATCTTGATTGTTTGTCATATAATAACGTTGTTTGACACTTGACTTCATTGTTTGTCATTCATCAAAACCTATACCTGAAAATCATGCTAATACAACCAAAGCGCACATATCATGGATAGAATGATTTTCTACACACATTTCATGATTAGTGCGGAGTCCGTTACTACTGGGGATTCTGACTTAGTCCATCCTGATTGAGATTTACACTATATTGCTGATTGATACACAATACTGTACTGATATTATTTGAGCTTGTTGGCATTTTTGGGGCCTCGTGTCGACTTGTAGAATCCTTCGGGGATTAATATTGTTGTTTCTGCATATGCTTGCATATCATTTGGCTCAGTCCAAAGCCTTTAAACATTCAACCATATTTTCTAAGTTTTTAAAACTCAAATGATAGTTTAAATGATATTCTGGGCTGAGAACTACTGTTTTATAAATGCCCATGGGGCTTATGACGATTTCTGGACTGTGCATGGATCAGGCTACGCGCCGTAGCAATATTATCTTGAGATGATCATGGATCGGGATGCGCACTACAGTAGTGTGTGTGAGCATGGATTGGCTGCACGCCACAATAGTGTGTGTGTGTATATATATATATATATATATATATATATATATATATATATATATATATATATATATATATATACATATAATTGGACTGCACGCCGCAGTAACATTGTGCTTGGGCTATAGGAGCCTCTCCGGAGTCTGTACACACCCCCAGTGAGCGCTGTCGATGATAAATAAATGGATCGGGCTGCACGCCGCAGTGGGTACTGAATTGTACCATCATATGCATTGCATTACATTCATGCAATTGCACCTCTATTTGTTGTTCAGCTGTTAAGTTTCACATATCACTGTATCATTGGATTTTTGCTTATCTTGTGTATTTATGCGTTTTCCTATCTTCGGACTGTATTTACTTTCATTACTCACTAGGTCAGAGTACTCACTTTACTCCCTGCACCTTGTGTGCAAATCCAGAGCAGTCTCGGGCTGAGTAGATCCAGTAGTTCAACGGATACAGCTTTCCGAGAGTGTCAAGGTAGTTGCACAGCGTTCACAGCCATTGATCTCCTCCCTCCTATCCTATCCTTTTATTTCCGCATTATCAGACTTTAGATATACTGCGTATTAGGATGACATTCTGTGCTTTTGAGGCTCAGATTCGTGACACCGGGTGTTAGTGGGACTATATTATGTATTTTGTTGAATTTTTCAGTATTTTGATCTTGGCTTACTTGATATTTCATTCCACTTAATAAATCGGATTAAGTGTGGAATAATGGTTGGTCTTGCCTAGTAGTGTACTGGGGCCTTCACGACCGGGTAGGGGTCGTGACAAGTTTGTATCAGAGCCTAGGTTACTTGGTCTTGCGAGTCATGAGCCGGTTTAGTAGAGTCTTGCGGATCAGTACGTAGACATCTGTACCTATACTCGGGAGGATGCAGATCCTTTAGGAAAACTTTATATTCTTGAAATTCTTATCGCGTGACTTTGTTGATTCGAGAACTAAATTCGGTTATTCTATTCTCTCGAAGTTGGCGAGAACATGCGTTATCGGAAGAGACAGACGACCACCAGTACAACCCGCTGCGGGCACCAGAGGCCGAGGACGCGGTTGTGGCCATGGTCGAGGGAAAGTCGTAGGGGAAGCACCTGTTGACCCACCAGTTGCCCCGTCTTAGGATCAGGCTCCAGCTGTAGAGACTCCATAAACACCTGCTCAGGCACCGGCTGTGTTCATTGTGATTCCGGGTCATTAGGAGGCCCTAACCCAGATTCTATCAGTATACACTGGCCTTGATCAGGCAGTCTCAGCCACTACTGCGCCGGCTACTTCACAGGCCGGGGGAGGCAATCAAACCCCCGCTGCTCACACACCTGAGCTGGTAGTGCAGGGTTTGCAGACACCATAGGCACCACCAGTTCAGTAGGTTGCCTCAGTTCAGTCGGTTGCTCCGTTTCAGGATTTTGTGGTTCCAGCAAACGATGAGCAGCATCATCTTGAGAGGTTCAGTAGGCTTTCACCTCCTACTTTCAGTGGTGATCAGGGCGAGGATTCCCAAGGTTTTGTCGACATGTATCGACATATGCTTCTGACAATGGGGATTTTGGAGTCGAGTGGTGTATCATTTACTAACTTTCAATTCTCACGAGCAGCCTTTACTTGGTAGAAGGCATATGAGCGGCATAGGGCAGTAGGTGCAGCGCCTTTGTCATGCAGGAGTTCTCCACTCTCTTCCTGAAGAAGTGGGTACCACAGTCTTAGAGGGAAGAATTGCGTAGACAGCTTGAGTAACTTTGTTAGGGAGATATGACTGTGAAACAGTATGAGGTGAGATTTTCAGAGTTGGCTTGATATGATCCACGGATGGTCCCGACTGATCGGGAGAGGATATGGAGGTTTGTGGATGGACTCATATATCCCATTCGTATTCTAATGACAGGAGAGAGGGTTCTAAGTCATACCTTTGACGATGCAACGGATATTGCTCGTGATATTGAGACTGCTCGCCGTCAAGAGAGAGAGGAGAGAGAGGCCTAGAGGCCTCGAGGATCGGGTGGTTTCAGTGGTGCTCCGTCTAGGGGCCAGGTTCAGCAGAGCAGAGGTCATTCTTTCAGGCCTCATTAGTCGGCTCATCCCGAGTATTGTGGGGCATCATCAGGCCGTGGTCATCAGGTGTCCCAGCAGGGCCATTATATGCTCCTCCAGCTCAGGGTTCTTCTGCGCCGAGTGTATCAGCTGTTCATTCTGGTGCGAGGGATTTCCTTCTATCCCCTGTTCTAGAATCTGGTAGTTGCTACGAGTGTGGAGAGATTGGTCATACTTGGAGAGAGTGTCCTCGACTTTGTGGCGGTCATTCTAAGCAGAGGGATCAGCCTTCTTCTTGTGGTTCAGTTTCTTCCTCATCTGCCCCACCAGCTAGGGGTGGAGGCCAAGTAGCCAGAGACCGCCCTAGAGGCGGGGGCCGTACTGGCGGTGGTCAGGCTTGATTATATGCTCTTCCAGACAGGAGGGACGCTATTGATTCACATGCTATTATCACAGGTATAATTTCAGTCTGCCATAGGGATGCCTCTGTCTTATTTGATCCCGGGGCTACCTATTTTTATGTTTCATCATATGTTGATCATCATTTGGGTACGACGTGAGGGTGTCTTGCTTTACCTGTGCACATATCTACCCTGGTGGGTGATACTATTGTTGTGGACCATGTGTATCGGTCCTGTCTTGTTACTATTGGGGGTCTTGATACCCTAGTTGATTTATTGCTTTTGAGCATGGTAGACTTCCATGTTATTCTGGGTATGGACTGGTTATCTTCGTGTCATGCTATTCTAGACTGTCATGCAAAGACAGTCACCTTAGCTGTGCCAGGTGTTCCAAGGATCGAGTGGCGTGGTATGACTAACTATGTCCCTAGCAGGGTAATATCTTTCTTGAAAGCCCAGCGTATGGTTGGTAAGGGTTGTTTATCGTATTTGGCCTTCGTGCGTGATGTAGGAACTGAGGCTCCCAGTATAGATTCTATTCCCGTTGTGAGGGATTTCCCTGATGTATTTCCTGTAGACCTGCCGGGTATGCCCCCGGACAGGGACAATGATTTTGGTATTGACCTGGTGCCAGGCACCAAGCCTATTTCCATTCTGTCGTATCGTATGGCACCAAAGGAGTTAAAAAGAATGAAGGATCAGCTTCAGGAACTCCTAGAAAACGGGTTTATCCGGCCTAGTAGGTCACCATGAAGTGAACCTTTATTATTTGTGAAGAAGAAAGATGGCACAATGAGAATGTGCATTGACTACATCCAGTTGAACAAAGTAACAGTGAAGAACAAGTATCTTCTGCATCGCATCGATGATTTATTCGACCAGCTTCGGAGAGCGAGGTGATTTCTATGATTGATCTCCGTTCGGGTTATCACTAGTTGAAGATCAAGGAGTCAGATATTCTTAAGACTGCCTTCAGGACTATGTATGGTCAGTATGAATTTCTGGTTATGTCTTTCGGGTTGACCAATGCCCTAACAACATTCATGCATCTGATGAACAATGTGTTAATTCCTAATTTTTCCGTATGTATTTTTATACTCAAAATGAATGTGTAAGTATCCCTAAAGGTTTTAGTATTTTTCCTAATTTTTTCAAGATTTTTAGAACTGATTTATTGTCTATTTTTAACTGTATAAACCCCAATAATTAGTCCCAAATTGTCACTTTTTCAAACCATTCATTTTTCACCATTATATTTACATCAAATATAATTGAGGTGATTTTTGCATATTTTGTATAAATTTATTTGATATTTTAAGCTAAATTGTTCAAAATTGCAATTATAGACTATGTTAAAATTAATCGCGTCTTGTAATTATAAAATTGTTTCAGATATTATTAGATTAAGGTTTATATATTATTAACTAGTTCAGTGCCTTTAACTTGGAATAAAATTATTTTTAACTATTTTAATTAATTAAAAAGAGAGAAAGTGGCTATTTAAAAGCTAGACCATTTTTATTTAAATTTTAGCAACATTTGACCCCAAATCAAACCCCAATTCTGCCAAATTAAAACAACCCAATTACCCGACCCCTTGACCCAATTTCAAAACCACCCGACCGTCCTTTTAATCTAGGTAGTTGATCATTTCGATTAACGGCCATGATTCTCTCTTTCCTTTTTAACTCACAAACCCACCCTAACCCTAGCCATTTATCCAAAACAGCCGCCCTAGAATCCCTTTGACTCTTAAACTCTATCTAACCCTCTTCGAAACACTAGCACTACTCCGCCGGTTTCCACCTTGCTTCACCGGAATCCATGGCATCACAAGCCCTAAGTGTCCTCTACTCACCCTCATGTGCCCTCATACCCATGTTACTTGAAGATTCAAGGTTCGAGCTTGAAGGAATTCGCTCAAATATCCGTCGATTCGAGTATTACGGCATTGTCCGGCACGACTCCTGCATATCCTATCCCTATGATTCCATCTCTGACTCATTCGACTCGGAACAGACCCTTTGCGAGGTTCTCCTAATTTCTCTAGACCTACTCCAGATCTGTGTTTAGATTAAAATTTTCAAATGATTCCCCTAAGTTTCTTTTTAAAATTTTGATTTCATAACTGTTCATCTTCTCCGACTTAGGGTTTCTTTGATTTTTCTTGTTCAACTGTGACTCATATATGTTTCTACTGTGATTCCTATGTGATCGGTTCTACCATGCTATCTTTTAACATCACTCTATGAATTATTTTTCAATATTTTGTTTCCTTATCATGTTTTCCTGAAATGTTTAAGGGTTCTCCGACTTTACTTTTTGCCTAATTTGCCAGCATTCGTCTTTACACCTATTTAATGGCGGAAACCCTAGAATTTGGGGGTTTTCAGACCACTTGCATATGAATTGCTTATTTCGTATCCCTGATCTAGTTTGATTTCGATAATCCCCAACACACTGATTTTTATGGCATGACACTTTTCGTTATTTCTTGAACCTAGACTCGTATATTCAAAACTTATACACTCTTTATATGTAGATTGTTACTCCTAGGATAACCTCTTATTTTGGAGGTTGATTTCAGACTGCCATTGTGTGAACTTGATTGATTCTTTCTTTGTCTAAATTGAACCTTCTGATTCCTTTATTTTCTGACTTGGTTCATTATTAATTTCGACTCTTTGATTCCCAGATTTACTATGTACTAGTTGATTTACTTCTTACCTTATTTTCTTAACCGTGTGTTTCAAAACATTCCCCTATGTATTTACTACCTTATTTGCATGCTTTACACGATATGTTACTTGATTCCCTTTCTTTAAATAGGTTCTGCCCTTTTACCGTTCAAATTTGGACTCCTTAATTAAAGAAATTCCCTTATGCTGATTGATTTTAACTAATACTTGATTATTTCTTGCCTTGCCTACATGCTTGATTTCAAAGTATGAATACATGGTTCTCATTTGACACATCACACAACAACAATTCGACATAGACATCTCTATCTTGAAATATTCTTTACTCTCAACTACTACTACTACTCTCTATTTTCCATACTACTGCTGAGCACTCTTATCCTTTATCTCCTGCTGAATCTCCTGGAGTTTCTCTGAACTCCCAAGTACTTGTTGAAGTTCCTTGAGTTTGTTCCTGTTGACTGCCTGGCTGTTTGTTTGTTGTTGCTATTCTACTGTGCTAAAACTTGCAACTAGTTGTTTTCCTAGTTAAATAACACCTTCTTTATTTTGTGTTCACTCCTCATCTTCTACACTTCTTTCCCTGAGTGTTTACTTATGCTTTCCGGCATTATGTGATTACCTTCAAGCATGTTATACCACTTTATTTATGTTTTCAATATGCTATGCTTTTAATCCCTTCCCTTATCCCCTTTGTGTGTGAGTATTGTCCTCAACTGTAGCAGCACTTTGAATTATTGTCTGTGATCCATAACTCGACTCCCCTGAGTCTTTACTTAGTTGCTTTCCCATTCCCTCTCCCCCTTATGTGCTGAGCCTTAATTTGGGTTTGTTGGTGTCCTAATTACCATTCAAACTTAAGTTTAACTCTCTAAGAGTGTGCTCTTATTTGTTTGAATCCAAGCAAGGGGTCAGGGGTTTTCCAGTCTATACCATGGCTTGGTATGACCACCTCCTGTTGTGGTTTCCCCCTCACTTTGCACTTACTCCTAGTTCATACGTTTTACCCCCCCTTTAGTAAGACATGCTTAGGGACCCTGGAGTTCCCTCTGATTTTGGATGCTTGAGAGCTGGTAATTCCACACTTGCACTATTCTGTTACAACATTTATTCTTCAGAGTGTAAGCATTTCCTGGGCTTTTGAAGCTCCTTGGAACTTTGAAACACTCTGAATAAGAGAAGGCCTTGGAATCTAGAATTCGGATTTGGTGAAACACATGTATTTGATATTGAAATTGCATTAGGCAGTTTGGATCTAACTGTGGGCTATGATGTATTTTTTATACTTTCTTCTGGTTCTGTAATAATTCCTTGTAAAGAAACTCGGGGGTATATTAGTAAAGGGTAGGGGAAGGGGTTTATATTTTCTTGCATATGTTAAAAGTTAGATACTGTGCCTATAAGATAAATATTGTTGTTTAATTATTTAGATACCATGCTCATAGGATTCATGTCACAATTTAATCATTTAGATATCATGCCTATAAGGTTTTAAATGTTTGAATTCTACCTCTTAGATATCATGCCTACAGGTTTAATACTTCAAATCACCTAGAGATCATGTCTATAGGCTTTGCATTCTTTTTCATTCAAGCATATAGAAATCATGCCTATAGAAATGCATAAAAGATAGGCAAAGAGTAGGGTAATCCAATTCTCGCCTTCTTTTAACGTTTAAAAATAGTAATGAGTCAGTAAAACCAAAGTAGATATCCTGACTATAGCATCTCAAGTTCGCCTAAAATTACATAAGTAGTAATCTGACCATTATTTTCAACGTTTTCAACTAAATACATCCAAACCTATATGCAATTTCTAAACTTGATTTTATGTCTCTAAAATCGTTTTTATAACTCTATGTCTGAACTTTTATTCATGAAGTTACTTTCAAAACAGTTTTCAAACTCCCTCTTCTTTTTATAGCACTTTACTAATGAAAAAATCTATTGTACATTTCCTTAAACAGTTCTGTCGATTTTCGAAACCTTTTTGAACTTCTACTATTTCCAAGCTTCTGATTTTTTCCCAAACTTTTCTGCATTAGGCCCTTAATCAATAATTCGTTAAAATGCTCAATTCCTAACAATTGGATCCAAGTTTCCTAATGTAGACCTTTTATCTAATTCTATGTGTTAAACTGGTCCGCCCGTCGCTTAAGTTTTAATTTAAGACAAACTAGTAGGTGTAAGGCATGCTAAACTAAGTGGTATTTGACTTACGGGGTGTTATGTGAGCCTTGCATGGTTGTTTGTCAATCCCCTTGCTTGTTATTTGTTTTGGTTGTCGAAACTAGCATTTTGTCCTTTTAAACCCCAAGATATACCTCTACCCCTTTCTTTACCTGTAGGATTAGAAGTCGTGATATCCCAGGACTGATAGGTTGGAACAGGTACTAGCATGCAATAAGTAAAACGAGACTAATCGCATTTAAATGCCTTAACGGGTTGGGGAGGCTATAATATTAATATGATAACTGGTGCACTACATATCTCGTATGAGAATGATTGCTGGGTAGTGCACCAAAGTGATCCATGTTATATTTAAACCTAGGACCACCTTTTCTCCTTCTTTATTTATTGATTTTTCTTTCTTAAATTAATGTTTTCTTCTACTAATCTTTCTCTTTTCAAAGTCACTCGTGTCTTTCTTGTAAACATATTTTTCAACTTGTTGATACTTATTATGTGAAAACTTTGCTTGTTTATCCCTACTCTTTTTAAAGTCACAACTTAGCAAGGTCGGGAACCACACTGGTGGATCTTGAGGGGTGCCTAACACCTTCCCCTCGAGATAATCTCAAGCCCTTACCCGAACTCTGGTCTTCTTCCAAAATCTTCTTCTTTTCTTTAAGTGTCCTAATGCACTATAATCATTAGGTGGCGACTCTTCAAAATCCATAACTCGATTCCTAGAATGGGAATAAGAGTTGATTTGTCCATAATGTCATAAACCCGATTTCGCTCCTTCTTGAGGGAGGGGAAAAGCGGGCGTCGACAGTATGGCGACTCCGCTGGGAAATTCTTTAAGGCTTTTCCATTACGTGCTTTTGTGACTTTATTGCTTCCTTAATTGCATTTACTTTCCGTCTTTAATTATTTCATAAAAAACACTAACTTGGCTCTTCATGTTTTTCTTTCCTTTTAATGCCTTATTATTTCAATTCTGTTGTAATTTCCTAGCATTTAATATAATCTTTACTTTATGAACGTGAAAATACATGCAATTTATTTCATTGTTATAACTACATCCCTTAACATCATATTCCATTCGTGCTAAAACAAATCCTATAGAAATGCTTATAATGAGTAGTTGCACCCTTCCGATATTATAACCCCTAAATGTGACAAATGCATAATTGCGGTAAAACCAGTCGATCAACGGTGTAGTCGACGGTTCCGCGCCTTTTCCTTTTGAGTTGCCCGCTCAAGGGTACCTTGTATAGCACTTCAAAGTAGAAATCTTACTCTATTCAACTATTCATGCATCATGATCAACCCTAGCTGAGTCAGTTCTGTTGTCCACATAATGACTCCGTAAGATAGCCTAAACCAAAGTCCACCGGGTTTCCTGGAAACCCAAACGGACACCTCCATGTTATGTTCATTTATTTAGAAAACTAAATGCCTTATGCTAATTGTTGATTTAAACAGTCTATTCTGGTGGGGTTATGGACCAAATGCTTTGTTTTGCAAAAACTGGGGCAGGAAGTCCCAAGATTTGGTATGGTAACCAACATTCACCCAAGGCTGACAAGCTAGTGGGAAGATCTTCATGCAAGCGACCGAACTCTTATGTTCATAAAATGATCGACGACTGTCAGAAAGCTAAGGGTAATACAGGCGGACATGTGGCTCGAGCCTATCTGCTGTTAGAACTACGCGATTTGAAGCAGCTGTACGAAGGAGGCAAGAGTACCGAATTCAGGGAAGGTCCTGGGACCAAGTACTTAGGATCTTTTATTTCATGTTTTCATAATGTAATAAGGCCACTGGCTATCAGTGACATATTTTATCATTCAGTTTTTTAAGACTCGTCTTGTTTTATCAATAAAATGAGGCACTTAGCATTATAACTTCTCCATGTTTAATTTGTCTCTACGCCTACCTTGGGCACAACGGGGTGCCCAACTTAGGAAATGAATTATACTATTGCACAACGTGTTTAAGTACCGTAATAATATTTCTCAGAACACGCACTAACTTTTTACCTTTTTGGTTTTCTTTTATTTTTATTCCCCTCCCCAAAGGTTAGTTCGTGTGTTCTGGCACCATCAGTATACTCAACAAGATCGAAGGGTCCTCCACCTCCTCCTCTTCCAAGTCCTACTAGAAATAGGAACAAAGGCAAAATGGGAGATGCAAACGCTAGAAAAGAACTTGAGGAAACTTCTCAGAATGCCACAATTACCAAGGATACTGCTGCTCATCTTGAGCAAACTTTGATGAGATTTCGATAGAAATTGGACCAAGCTCGGAACCTGGCAAGCCTGTCAATCACTCTTGTCGCTCCTGATGTTAACACCCAGAACCCTGCACCTCAACAAAATGCCCTGCAACCGCCAATACAACCCACTCATACCCAATCCTGAAGCACATGCAACAACACTCCACTGCTTATTCTCGAGCCCCAAAACACCATAAAAGATCATAACACTCCTAATCATAATTACACCCGAATCAAATGACAAGGAATCCCCCATTCAGAATTTGGCCGCTGAACTCAAGAAGCTGGCTAGCTGGGTCCAAGGTGTCGAAGGTGGCAAAGGCATTGAGGGTTTGAACTATGAAGATCTTTGTGTTCAGCCAGATGTTGAGCTCCCAGAGGGGTACAAACCTCCCAAGTTCAAGATGTTCGACGGAACAGGTGATCCAAGGGTCCATCTGAGAAAGTATTGTGATAAGCTGGTAGGCGTTGTTCATGAAGAGTTTGAAAGGCGATGCTTTATCATGGTATATCAGCCAGGATGTAAAGAAATGGACAAGTTGGGTGAACATGGCGTCTGACTTTATTGACCGATTTAGGTTAAAACCCGAGAACGCACCAGATGTGTTATATATCAAGAATCTAAAGAGAAACCCATAGAGACCATCTGCGAGTATGCTACTCGTTGGAGTCAGAAACTGCTAAGGTCAGGCCAGCCTTGGAGGAAGAGCAGATGAACAGGTTCTTTGTTCGTGCTCAGGATCTGCAATACTATGAAAGGCTGAGGCTAGTAAAGGGTCAAAAGTTCTCCGACATCATCAAATTGAGATAAAGGATCAAAGAGGGCATAAAAATTGTATGTTCACTAACCTCAAGGCATTGCAAGCTACCAACAAGGCTTTACAGTCTGGTGGCTCGTCAAAGGAAAAGGAAGTAAATTCTTCAATGGATGCGCAAAGGAACAATTCCCCTATGAAGTACCAAACCTATCCCTCACCTCCACTCACATATCATCCGACCATATATTACCAAGCACCCTCACCTACATACCAAATGCGGCCATCTGCCTACCAATCACCTCCACCGCACACATATCAACCCACTTCACCAAGATATTCCCAACCGCGCTTGTGTACCAAGCATACAACTCCTAACCTTCTCATTACCCATCACCACCCACTCGCCAAAACGTTCCTCGACCCAGACCAAATTTCGACCGAAGACCTCCCAGACAGTATACCGCCATAGCTGAGCCAATTGACCAATTATATGAAAAACTCAAAGCAACCGGTTACATTTCACCAATCCCAACCGTAACTCTAGAGAATCCTTCCCAATGGATCAATCCCAATAAAACCTGCGCATACCACTTCGGAATAAAAGGTTATACCATCGACGAGTATCACTCGTTAAAAGAAAAGATTCAGACTTTGATGATAACAAGGCCATTATAGCAGAGGAGACCACTCCCAATGTCCGCGACAACCCTCTGCCTGACCAAAAGGGTCGAAATGACTAAAATTCGATTACTTTTGAGACTGAGCTACTTTTGAACGGCCAATTATTAATATGGTTACTTTTTAATTTCACCCAAATTAATGTATATGTCACAAAATTATAATTAATTCTAATTTTTTTTTATCATTTGACCTTTAAACTAACAAAAAGTATCAATATTTTCTTGTATGATACATTAAGAATGCAATGAATCTCCTTTTCAAGTGTTTAATTTTTTCAATTAACTCCCTAACTTCTTAATAGAATTCTATTTAATGTTATAAGATTTTATAATAATCTATTTAAATCTTTACTGTAACAAATAAAATTTATGATAAATGATCCCAGATAGTATATTAAAAATATATGGCTAACATCTTCTTAACATGAAATAACCCGTAACATCTTATAACGTACGGTAAAATATGATTTCCTGCGTAAGGATCAATGGTGTTCCTTCTCTTTTTGACCTCTTTTCAAAACTTGTTTTCCATTGATTCTCTTTTATTATGATTTTTTTTATCTTAAAAGAATTATAAAAAAATTGGGAAAAAAAATATTTTTATATTTTCTAACATATTATCTTTTTATAATATGAAAAACTATATGTTTTACTCATCACCTAGTGATGGAGATGGCTAGGTCAGAGACAATGTTTCACAATATGTGAATGTCAAACTATGGCAGGAAAAATTAACCCTTAGGGACTTCTCGCCCATATTGTTGCTCAGAATAGAAGTAAAAGTTAATCTTGAAACCATAAACGAAATGACCAAATCTCCATGAAACATCAAAAAAAAAAAAAATCATTACTCTACAAATCCAACTACGAGTCAGATTGTTGTGCTCTTTTAATTGTGTCCCCCATCTATAAGAAGTGTTACAAACCCCAATAGATAGTTTTTTTTTGGCACCTCGTCAATGTGTTTATCCATTGATCTCTGATCAGCAAATGACCTTCTATTACACAAAAAACACGTAAGTGAAAATTTTTATGGAAGGGTGGAGGTGGTGGGAGGAACTCGGGAGGTTAAATTTGTTCAGCGTCTTCCATATTGGACAGAGTGAAATCAGAAGGGAAGAAATGTTGTGACACTGTGTTCGACGATTGCAAATCTAATAATTGCATCTGCAGCTCTAATCTCTTTTCCTCCAAAGATTTTATAGCGTCTTCCAACTAACGCAAATCCTCGAGACACTTCTTTTTCTTCTCCAAGCTTTCTATTTCCATGTTCAACAGTTTCAAACTCAGTTGATCCACCTCATATGCGAGCAACTGCAATCGCTTCTCAAGCGTTAGTTCCTCATTAATCTTTTGCTGCAAAGCTGAGCCTTATTACAGTATGGCAGTTGAGCTGCTTGGAAAAAACCTGCTACTCTTAGCTTCATTCCACTAAACGCCAGGCAACCGTTCCACCGTAGCCAAACGGCGTGGTTCGTCCAGTATCTGCAATGCCGGCAACGCCCCCATCCTGGCCTTAAGATTTTCATCCACCTCATGCAACTCCTCTTTGTGTGATTGGAGGATCATCTCACAGAGATTGTAGTGAGTATAAGAAGAACTGTGAGAGCTGGTATCTGCAAGAGTAGAACTGACCTCTTCGTTGGCATAATCACCGGCACCAGTAGGCAATTGCTCAAAATTAAGTAAAAATATCACGAAATAGCCAATTTTCGGATCGGTCATTCAAAAATAGCCATCGTTTACCACGTCAAAAAAATAGCCACTATTTTATTGTAATAGAGAACGGTCCAGCATAATATACTGGAGTTCGATGCACCTGTGTATGAACTCTAGCATATTATGCTGGACCGGTATGCTTTGCTGGCTGTAGTATATACTAGAGACTGGAGATCGGTGCTTCAAACTCCAGTACAATATGCTAGAGTTCAAGTATACTTATACTGGAACTCCAACATAACATACCGGTGTATTTTTTTGGGTTTTGAACAGTGTTTTCAGTAAATTTATCATTACATAAAAGTGTCTAAATTTCAATTACTTTTGAGACTGAGCTACTTATGAACGACCAGTTATAAATATGGCTATCTTTTAATTTCACCCAAAGTAATCTATATGTCACAAAATTATAATTATTTCTTAATTTTTTTTATCATATCTTTGCATTCATCATTTGACCTTTAAACTAACAAAAAGTATTAATATTTTCTAGTATGATATATTAAAAATGCAACGAATCTCCTTTTCAAGTGTTTAATTTTTCCAATTAACTCCCTAACTTCTTTGTAGAATTTTGTTTAATGTTGCAAGATTTTATAATAATCTATTTAAATCTTTACAGTAATAAATAAGTTATATGATAAATGATCCCAGATAGTATATTAAAAATACATGGCTAACATCTTGTTAACTTAAAATAACCCGTAACATCTTACTAACGTATGATAAAATATGATTTCCTACATAAGGATCAATGGTGTTCCTTCTCTATTGACCTCTTTTCAAGACTTGTTTTCCTTTTTTTTCTTTTATTTTGATTTTCTTCGTCCTAAAAGAATTCTAGAAAAATTTGGGAAAAAAATAATATTTGTATATTTTCTAACATATTATCTTTTTATAATAGGAAAAAATATATATTTTTTCACTCATCACCTAATAATGGAGATGGCTAGGTCAGATACAATATTTCACAATATGTGAATGTAAAACTATGACGGGGAAAATTAATTGTGTTCCCCATCTATAATAAGTGTTACAAACCCCATAGATGAGGTTACTTTTTGGCACCTCGTCATTGTGTTTATCCATCAATCTCTAATCAGCAAATGGACTTCTATTACACAGAAAACACGCAAGTGAAAAATTTTATGGAGGGGGTTGGGGTGGTGGGAGGATCTCGGGAGCTTGAATTTGTTCGGCGTCTTCCCTATTGAACAGAGTGAAATCAGAGGGGAAGAAATATTGTCACACTTTGGTTGTGATGTGAGTGCGTGCTTTTCCCAATTTAGACTATTTATAGGTTGCATTACTAATTTTTTATTTTTATAATAGAAATATAAGGGTAGAATAAATGCAAAAAATGGGTTTAACAAATAGATTACTCTACTACGTCGTAGTAACAACTATAGTATTGTATTTTATCCCATAATTGGGCATGTACAAATTGTAGAAAATCACTCTATCTATGATATGTGCGCTTTGGTTGTATGAGCATGATTTTCAGGTATAGGTTTTGATGAATGACAAACAATGAAGTCAAGCGTCAAACAACGATATAATATGACAAACAATCAAATGGCGAGAAGCATACGGATGACGGAATTGCATGAACAAGCCAAAGTCGAGCCAAAGAGTTCAAGACCGAAGACCCAAGACGTAGGTCGTTTGGTAGAACCAATGTAAGAACAACGCTTAAGTTATCTCGTCTTTTGGCTCAACATTAGGTCATCATAAACATGCATAAAACATTTTATTAAATCTTATTTATCATAAACATGCATCTTTTGATTTGTATTTTAATCAAAATGGTTTTTAAACATGTCTTTTAAATCTGGACCTAAACAATTGATTATATGCTCCTTACAATCGATTGTGTTTTTCAAAATAGCAAACAATCGATTATACAGTTTTAACAATCGATTGTATTAAGACAGTGTGATCTGAAGTTTTTCAAAATAGCAAACAATCGATTATATACTTCTAACAATCGATTGTATTGAGACAGTACTTAAACTGAATTTTTCAATCAGCTAAATAATCGACTATATGTTTTTAACAATCGATTATAATCAGAATAATCGATTATGGTTTTTATACAATCGATTATATTCAGACCGTTCCCACAGAATCCTAAATTGATTTTTGAACGTTGAAGAACAATCGATTATACAGGTTTTACAATCGATTGTTTCCCTTAAAATCAGGAGTCTGTCTTTTGAACTGTCCTCAAACAATCGATAGTGTAGGTCAGACAATCGATTGTATGAGCAAAAATTCAGGGATTTTATTTGTCAATTAAGCAACGGCCAGCACCATTTTTCACCTATAAAATGGGGTCTTTTGAGCTGTTTTTAAACACACAACTCCTCCATACATTGATATACATATTGATCATTTTCAAGCATCATTTTAGAGCTTTTGTTGAGCCATTTGATAGACAACTTTGTGTTGTTCATAGAGCTAAAATTGTATCTCTTTATCTACACTTTTGAGAGAGTGCTTGTGTAAAAGAGGGTTGTTTGAGAAGAACATATCTTCTCATTTGTCGGGTTTGCTAAGTACCCAAAGTCTTAGTGGTTGAAGTCTTGGGGTGAGGTATCCTCAAGCAAGTGAAGTTTTAAGGTGCGGTATCCTTGAGCAACTGTAACGGTTTGTTAAGCACCCTTAAGCTTAACGAAGATAGTGGAATCTTGAGAGAGTCTCTCGGGGACTGGACTAGCCACGGGTTGTGGTGAACCAGGATAAAATACGGTGTGTTCTTTCTTTATTTTTTCAATTACCGTATTTACTTTATTCCTGCAATTTTAATTCCGCATTATATTTCAATATTCTCGTGCCTCACTATTCACCCCCCTCTAGTGAACGGCATAAATCCTAACAATTGGTATCAGAGCGTATATTCTAACAATTGGTATCAGAGCCCAACTCTCTGAAAAACTTAACCGTTTGAGAGAAACAATACATGGCTTCTACTCGTGATTCTTTTGCAGGAATAGGTGAAGGACAATCCCCCACTTGCCCTCCACTATTTGACGGAACAAACTATACATATTGGAAAGAGCGGATGAGTATCTTCCTCAAAGCAAAGAGTTTTCGTTTGTGGCAAATCATCAAAAACGGTGAACCAATACCGACAAAGAAAGTTGGAGAAACCACGGTTCCGAAGAAGGAAGATGAATATGATGCCGAGGACATCAAGAAAGTTGAAAATAATGCAAGGGCCATCTATGTATTATATTGTGTAGTGAATCCGGATGACTATCGAAAAATCTCTTGCTGCACAACCGCCAAGGAGATGTGGGATAAACTCGAGATCATTTATGAAGGTACGCCTCAAGTCCGAGAATCCAAAATTGATTTTCTAACACATAAATATGAAATCTTTAAAATGGAGAAGGAACCCATTGGTATTATGTTTGAACGACTTTTAAGAATCGTCAACGATCTCCATGCTCTTGGGAAAGTTTACACGAACAAGGATCTTGTTCGAAAAGTCCTACGGAGTCTCACTCCTGAATGGCGTTCCAAAGCCAATGCAATCCAAGAGTCGATGGAATTCACGGATATCACAATTGATGGACTAAGAGGTAACCTCGAAACTTATGATAGCACAATTCTTAATCCTTATCTTAGAAGTAATTCAAATTTTGCCTTCAAAGCCTCATCCTCTAAACGAGAAGAGGTAAGTGATTCGGAAAGGGATGATGATAATATTTCAAATGATATAATTGAAAAGTCTTGTAAGTCTATGAAGAAGGACAAGAAAAAGAAGAAACACCATAGGCGCGTATCACGGGATTCGGACAGCTCAGGCGATGAAACCGCCGCATTGTGTCTCATGGCAAACGAAGAAGAAGAGGTAAGTACATCTAAATCTCACTTGTTTGAAGAATTACAAAATGTCTATGATGAATTGTATGGTGAATTTGTTAATGCTTCCAAAATGATAAAAAATTTGAAGAAAACACTTTCTTTGCAGAAAACACTTTCTTTGCAAGAAACAGATTTTCAGAAAATACTTTCTTTACAAGAAAAAGGTTTTGAAAAATCCTCTTCTTTGAAAGAAATAGATTTTGAAAAATTGACTAATGAAAATGGTGTTCTTAAAAATAAAATTGAAGTTTTAGAAAAAGAAAATAAATTTTTGGAAAATGACATTGTTGATTTTAAAAATAAGATCAAGGAATTGAATGAAGCCTCTTCAATTGATAAATGCTCAAACTCTTCTTCTTGTAGTTCTTTAAAAATAGAGACCATAGAACTTAGGAACGCACTAGAAAAACGTAGTGTTGATAGTCCTAAAATTGAAGTTGTTAAAAAGGATGAGAGTAATGAGGTCGGACCATCTAGAAAGAATTCTAGGAACCTCATTAATAAGTCTAAGATTAATAAGTTTAGACCACCTAGACACAATTCTAGGAATTTTATAAATGAGTCTAGAATGAATTATTTTAGACCACCTAGAAATGATTCTAGGAATTTCAACGCTTCTAGGAATAACGACTTTAGAGCACCTAGAACGCATTTGGCTCAACCAAGACATATGCAAAATCCTAATGTTATATGTCATTATTGTAACCGGGTAGGACACATTGCACCCGTATGTTTTGCTAAACATAGAGATTTATGTGTTGATTATGATTATTATCCTAACCCCCAAGGACCCAAAAGAAGTTGGGTACCAAAGACCTATTTTTAGGTACTTTTGCAGGTTGCTTGAAGGCTACAATATTGTAGTGGATGCACCAAGCACGAAACCTTAATGCATTAAGGGGGAACGTCGGTTAGTTATCATATTTTGAATAAAAACGTAATAGTTGATATGTGCTAATAATCAATATTATTTTTGTTTGATGCATGTCTTAATAAGTTCTTTTTGAATAACAATTAGTATCAATTAGTTTTAAAATAAATGATTGATTCATGTTTTGATGAATATTCTTAGTTTAAAATAATAATTGGCATAGTTGACAAAAATGACCGTTATTATTAGTATGCCATTTACTAACATTTGATATGATCTTGTTTATAACGATTGGTATCGTCAATGGTTTAAATAATTGTTGGTATAGTCTTTTTGCTAATGCCAAAAGGGGGAAGAATATAGGCGATATGCATGCCTTAATTGAGGGGGAATATTCAATTAAGGGGGAATTATATTGAATTGATCATATTGAATTGGTTGCATAAATTGTATGTTGAGATATAACATGAATTTAGGGGGAATTCAATATGCATATCTTCCGTTGTTTGTCATTATCAAAAGGGGGGAAATTGTAGAAAATCACTCTATCTATGATATGTGCGCTTTGGTTGTATGAGCATGATTTTCAGGTATAGGTTTTGATGAATGACAAACAATGAAGTCAAGCGTCAAACAACGATATAATATGACAAACAATCAAATGGCGAGAAGCATACCGATGATGGAATTGCATGAACAAGCCAAAGTCGAGCCAAAGAGTTCAAGACCGAAGACACAAGACGTAGGTCGTTTGGTAGAACCAATGTAAGAACAACGCTTAAGTTATCTCATCTTTTGGCTCAACATTAGGTCATCATAAACATGCATAAAACATTTTATTAAATCTTATTTATCATAAACATGCATCTTTTGATTTGTATTTTAATCAAAATGGTTTTTAAACATGTCTTTTAAATCTGGACCTAAACAATCGATTATATGCTCCTTACAATCGATTGTGTTTTTCAAAATAGCAAACAATCGATTATACAGTTTTAATAATCGATTGTATTAAGACAGTGTGATCTGAAGTTTTTCAAAATAGCAAACAATCAATTATATACTTCTAACAATCGATTGTATTGAGACAGTACTTAAACTGAATTTTTCAATCAGCTAAATAATCGACTATATGTTTTTAACAATCGATTATAATCAGAATAATCGATTATTGTTTTTATACAATCGATTATATTCAGACCGTTCCCACAGAATCCTAAATTGATTTTTGAACGTTGAAGAACAATCGATTATACAGGTTTTACAATCGATTGTTTCCCTTAAAATCAGGAGTCTGTCTTTTGGACGGTCCTCAAACAATCGATTGTATAGGTCAGACAATCGATTGTATGAGCAAAAATTCAGGGATTCTATTTGTCAATTAAGCAACGGCCAGCACCATTTTTCACCTATAAAATGAGGTCTTTTGAGCTGTTTTTAAACACACAACTCCTCCATACATTGATATACATATTGATCATTTTCAAGCATCATTTTAGAGCTTTTGTTGAGCCATTTGATAGACAACTTTGTGTTGTTCATAGAGCTAAAATTGTATCTCTTTATCTACTCTTTTGAGAGAGTGCTTGTGTAAAAGAGAGTTGTTTGAGAAGAACATATCTTCTCATTTGTCGGGTTTGCTAAGTACCCAAAGTCTTAGTGGTTGAAGTCTTGGGGTGAGGTATCCTCAAGCAAGTGAAGTCTTAAGGTGCGGTATCCTTGAGCAACTGTACCGGTTTGTTAAGCACCCGTAAGCTTAACGAAGATAGTGGAATCTCGAGAGAGTCTCTCGGGGACTGGACTAGCCACGGGTTGTGGTGAACCAGGATAAAATACGGTGTGTTCTTTCTTTATTTTTTCAATTACCGTATTTACTTTATTCCTGCAATTTTAATTCCGCATTATATTTCAATATTCTCGTGCCTCACTATTCATCCCCCCTCTAGTGAACGGCATAAATCCTAACAATTGGTATCAGAGCGTATATTCTAACACAAATGACGTGTTGCAATGCTCGTCTTTCTTTTTTTTCTTTTATCTTAATCACAAGCTAAAACTTTATTAATGTGGTTATGTCATATATAAATAAGTTCCGGGGAATGGAGTCTGGAAAGGATAGTGTGTACAGAGACCTTACAACTTGATCAAGTATTATGAGTATCGGGGGTTCTGTGGGTGGGATTAGGGCTCATGTTAGGCATGTCTTAGGGTGTGTGGTAGGCCTATGGATGTGTGTGTGGCTTTCTCCCTTGTGGTTCATTGTGTTGATTTGACGCCCTATGTAACGATCTGGCTGGTCGTTTTACTGTTTAGAATCTCGTTTCCTTAAATAAAACTTCTCATGCTTTCCTTAGCTAAATTATGACTTGTGAGGGCGGTTAGTTCGAAAGTTAAAATAGTTTTGATTGAAAATATAAGCAATTATTTCCATAAGGTTTTCTTAAAAAGGCTAAATTTGACTTCGATCAACTTTCATGAGAAACGGACCTGGATTCGTAATTTGACGGCCCCGAAGGGTCCGTGAGAAAATATGGGACCTGGGCGTATACTCTAAATCGAATTCCGAGGTCCCTAGACCGAGTAATGAATTTTTATGTAAAATTATTAAATCGAAGTTTAAAGAATTACAGAATCTAATTATTCATCAAAATCCTAGGTCGGGTTCGGATTTATGCGGACCAGTCACTACAGAAGCTAACTGACTTATGAGGTTAGATATTTAGGAGCCCAGTCGAGTTCTAGCATATGTTGTTCATAGTCTTCGTTATTGAGGAAGATTATGGCCCGACAGTTCGATGATCCGCATTTGACAACCCTCAGAGAGACGGTACTTCATGGAGGTTCCAAGGAGGTTACTGTTGGCGAGGATGGTGTGTTAAGGCTTCAGGGCCGTGTATGTGTTCCTAATGTGGATGGCTTGAGGAGGAGGATTCTATAGGAGGCCCAAAGTTTGAGGTACTCCATTCATTTGGGTTCCACGAAGATGTATCGTGACTTGAGGCAGCATTACTGGTGGCGGAGGATAAAGAAGGACATCATGGAGTATGCAGCTAGATGTTGGAATTGCCAGCAGGTCAAGTTTGAGCACCAGAAGTTAGGTGGCCTACTTCAGCAAATGCCTATTCTAGAGTGGAAGTAGGAGTGCATCACCATGGACTTCGTAGTTGGGTTACCGCAGACATTGCGGAAGGTTGATTCAGTTTGGGTTATTGTGGACAGGTTGACCAAGTTGTCTCACTTCATTCCAGTGGCAACTACTTATACAGCCGAGAGGAATGCCCATATTTATATTCGGGAGATAGTCCGGTTGCATGGTGTATTTGTTTCTAATATATTAGACCGAGGCCATCAGTTCACTTCCTATTTTTGGAGAGACGTTCAGAGCGGGTTGGGAACCCGTGTAGAGCTCAGCACAACATTTCATCCTCAGACCGACGGGCAGTCGGAGCGGACTGTTCATATTTTGGAAGATATGCTCCAGGCATGTGTTATTGACTTTGGAGGAAAGTGGGATCAGTTATTTCCCTTAGCGGAGTTTGTGTACAACAACAAATATCAATCGAGCATAGAGATGGCCCCGTACAAGGCTTTGTATGGTCGACGTTGTCGTTCTCCTATTGGGTGGTTCAAGTCTGGTGAGTCTATGTTTCTTGGCACGAATTTGGTTCATGATGCGGTAGATAAGGTAAATTTGATTCAAGAGAGGCTTCACACAGCTCAGTCCTTACATAATAGTTACGCGGATCAGCAAGCGCGTGATGTATCATTGTCGAGAAGGGTCTCTTAAAAGTCTCGCCAATGAAAGGTATTACGAGGCTCAGGAAGAAGGGCAAGTTGAGCCCCAGGTTTATCGGTCCCTTTGAGGTGTTGAGGCGAATTGGAGAGGTTGCCTATGAGCTTGCCTTACCTCCCAATATATCAGGCGTACATTCTATTTTCCATGTATCGATGCTTCGGAAGTATCATGCCGATCTATCACATGTGTTGGACTTTGGTACCATTCAACTTGATGGGAGTTTATGCTATGAGGAAGAGCCAGTTGCCATTGTTGGCAGACAGGATCGCCAGTTGAGATCCAAGAGGATTTCTGCGGCAAAAATCCAGTGGAGGGGCCAACCGGTTAAGGAAGTGACATGGGAGTCCGAGCAGGACATACAGAGCAGATATCCCCACCTGTTCGGTAGTGCAGATACCTTTCTATGTCCGTTCAGGAACAAATGTTTGTTTAAGAGATGGATAATGTAATAACCCGACTGGTCTTTTTACTGTTTAGAACCCCGTTCCCTTAAATAAAACTTCCCGCGCTTTGCGGGGGCGGTTAGTATGGAAGTTAGAAGAGTTTTGGGTGAAAATATAACCAATTATCTCCTTAAGGTTTTTTTAAAAAGGCCAAATTTGACTAAGGTCAACTTTCTAGGGAAACAGAGCCGGATTCGTGATTTGACGGTCCCAGAGGGTCCGTGAGAAAATATGGGACCTGGGCATATGATCGAAATCAAACTCCAAGGTCCCTAGCACGAGTAATGAAATTTTATATAAAATTGTTGAATCGAAGTTTTAAAGAATTAAATAACCTAAGTATTCATTGAAATCCTAGGTATCGGGATCGGATTTCAGTTCCAAATCTTGGTACAAGTCCGAAATATCAATTAAGACCTATCAGTAAAATTTGGTGTCAATCCGAGTATTTTAAGGGCGTTTTGACCCATTGAAAGAGAATTAGGAACTTGAAGTTCAATAAGTTGATTCAATTGGTTTGGGGGCATGATTCCTTGGTTTAGCGTTGTTTGGAGTGTTATGAGGGTTCGAGTAAGTCCGTCTCGCGATTTTAGACTTGTCGGTATGTTCGGGCGAGGATCGAGAGCCCCGAGCGCCAAATGATCGAGGTTCGAGCGAAGTTAGAGCTTGGGAGAAAACATATGATGTTGCTTATGTCATAACCACTTCTGCGGATCTTGGACCGCAGAAGTGGTCTACCAACCACAGAAGCAAAAAAGTCCAAGCGTGGGTAACCGCCGAAGCGGCCCACTCACGCAGAAGCAGTCCCACCGATGCGACCCATGGACCACAAAAGCGGTCCAGCCCATTTTTCTTAGTACTACAGAAGTGGCTCTATTTCCGCTGATGCGGGACCTCGGGAGGCGGTCCCCATGACCGCAGAAGCAAAAACTGTTGGGCATACAGGGTTCATTTAGTTCGCACCCAAAGTCATTTTCTTCACTTCTCGCTCTCTACTTGGGTAATTTGGGTGATTCCAAAGGAGGGATTTCAACATAACAACTCAAGGTATGTAATCCCCACTCTTTCTTAGTTCAAATTCATAAACATTAGGTAGCTTTAACACCAATAATTAAGTAAAATCAAAGGGTTAGAGCTAGACCTAGGGTTTTGATAAAATTAAGATTTAACCACCTAATTAGCTATGTAATGAACTTGAAATCACATATTAGTAATTCTTAGGTTATAGAGAATAATTTCCTTCAAACAATCTTGGAATCCGGGCACGTGGGCACGGGGTCGGAATTTAGGAAACTTGCGGGAGAAATTGGGAAATCACTTAATTAGTTAGAATTCAACTTTGTGAGCACTTATTATATTTATTGCTTTATTTAACTAGTTGGTGCTCGTTCAGCTTCGAATTGAGGTTGGAGCCTATTCTTGCTATTGAAAGAGCGCTGCGGAGCAAGGTGGGTCTCCTTTCTGACCTTGTAAGAGGGAAATGTTAGGATTAATAAATGTATAATTATTTCCAAATGAATCGGCTACGTACGCACAAGGTGACGAGAGTCCACGCGTAGCTATACCATATTGATTGTCTGAGTCATTTATGTCACAACCCAAAATCCACTAAGGGCCGTGGTGGCGCCGGACACCGCTATCAGGCCAGCCACCTCAAATACTTAATTAAATCTCATTTTAACACTTTTGAAATCCAAGATTTTCCTTCATTATTTAGAAATTTTTAAGAATCTAATTTCAAATCAAATTTAAAAATTAAGCAATTTATGCAATACTTCAAACCATCCTAGAACTCAGTGTTCCAAGTGCATGAGCATTTACTAATAAGGGAAATAAAATACAACAACCGTCTGAAATACAATGGACGGAAAGTAAATACGGTACAAAGGAAGGGACTGCTCTAGCTGCGGCCGTCTCGAATGATGCAACTCACCAAGTCCCAGAATCATCCATGCTGCTATGCCTAGCAGATCGCTGGGGTCACATATACTTGTGCAACAAGATACACAACAAGTATATTATGAGTACAAAAAATAGTGTGTACCCAATGACTGTCCGGCCTAATCCCTAAAGGGTATAGACGAGATGGTCAACCCTCACACTCACTAGTAGTCCAATGATTATTTATCTATAATAAATATATTAAACAATGGATTTGTCATATAAACATGATTCTAATCCAGATAGAGCAAACAAGTACATATAATTCTTTCATGGAAAATTCCCTTAGATTTCTTGTTATTATTAACAATGTGATCTCGCGACATAGTGAGGCATGAAACAACTCAAATAAGTTCAAGATAACAGCACAAACATGCACAAATCATGCCAAGGTCGACGGCCTGCTCCAACAGAAATGTAATGTGTACACTGCCGAGGGTCGAGCGGCCTGTACCATAGATGCATCTATTTCACCGAGGCGATCACCTCATTCCAAAAATAAACACATACCCTGCTCACGGGTCATGCATGTGACATAGGTACACATAAGAATACATGCTCAATCAGTCAAATAAGAGCTTATCGGGGAATATTTATTCAAATAAAACCGATTCTCCTTTGACAAATTTTAAAAACTGATGTTTAATCCTGATGATAGGCTATAATTACGTATTTTAGTCGCTTATTACAACCGAGTTTACTGCACTTTAATTGAGTTTGAGCTTTAATCTCTAGTATTTTGCGCTAATTTAGTATGCATAACTCTGGAGAGAATGCATATTTAGGTAATTGTTGAACAACAACACTTCCAAAGTATAAGAGGGATCTATAACTGCGGGTTTAAAGGCGGGATTAGGGATAACGAAGCCTTGGGTGCGATCTGAAGTGAGCTGTAAGCCAGCTAGCGTAGCTCGGGAGAGTTTGTTTAGTAAATTGTTATGATTACTCGGGAGAGATTTACGATAATAAGAGTGATCATGATCGGTAGAGAATACTTAAAAAAAAGAGAAAAAAAAACATGGAATCATCGAATTATGAAATTTTTTGTGTTGGTAATTCTACTTTTAATCCTCATTATGCATATTGTGATGAAAACCACCCTTGGCAAAATTATCAAAATATTTCCGAGAGCGAGTTTTGTGCACCAACTCAATATTATGTGTGGAATGTGTGTGATATGTGTGGTGGTTAAGATGGTCACTTTCATGGTTGTGCTTATATTTCTTATCTTACTCCAACCCCTTATTATGATGATTCTATGTTTTCTTGGAAGGATAATTGGAACAAATAACCTCGGGAAGCTGACCTAAAGAAGATCGAAGATGTGTTAAAGTGTCTTATAGAACAACAAAGTAAAATACTGCTGCAGATAGAAAGGCAAGATGAAACTATTCACAACTTAGAGGCTCAAGTGAGTCAACTAGTTGAAGATTTTAATGCTCAATATATCAATATTATGGATAGTAGCCAGGAGCAATTTGCATTAGAGATGGAAATTGAGGTGCCAATGGAGGGGTCCAAAGTAGAACCCCAATACTCTAACCATCTGGAATTTGAGGATGCTGATGTTGAAGAAGTAATACTAGAGTCAACCAGGGACGTTGAATATACAAATTTAGTTGACTCTAGTGTTTTGGGTATTGAGGAGGTCGAAAATCTTGAAGTTCATGTATTGGAGCGTGTTGAACCTCATTCCAAACAATTCTCTACATTATGTTTGGACGGTTAAATGGGAATGGATCAGTACGAGTATAAAGAGGAGTCCAAGGAAGAGGTAGATGGGCCTTATATTTTGAAATTTTCAAGGTCGTCTAGGCAAGGTGAAACTCCTCGGTCAAGATTCAAAGAGTTCATAAGACTCTATCTAAGTTTTGGCTCACAAGTCTTTGTGCCGCCCCAAGAGCATAATAATAAGCTTGAAGCAAAACTTGGGGTGCGATTCATAAGTTCGAAGTGGAGGCAGAAAGTGATTCACGTCATGTCGCGATGTTAAATTAAGCGCTTGTAGGGAGGAAACCCAACTTTACTGCTTTCTTTTATTTTTTTGTATTAATTTTTTTTAATTGTATTATTTTTGTAGTGTCAATTTTTTTATTCTCTAGAAGCATGAAAAGCAAATGTATTGGAAGAATGAAATAACAAACCAAATGGTTGGAACTAAGTGTGAGGTACCCGCACGAAGGACCAAGCTTGGGAGAAGTCTGAGTACCCCATGAGCTGTGAGTGCTTCGGCCTTTGGCCTACCAGGGAGTTCCTTTTACCCTCTTATCAAAATGGTGTACATTGGGAATAATGCACAATTTTAAGTTTGGGGTGAGGAGATTGTCTAGATATCTTTCGATGCTATTTTAGTTTTGTTAGTTTAATTAAATATTTTTTTTCAAAATAGAAACGAATAGATTTTTCCCGATGATGGATCTATTAGACAGTTTTTTTGAGGGATTTAAGTCTAAAGAAAAAGTACAAAAAAATTTTCTTTTGTTAGGTAGTGTAATAATTACCCCTTGGTTTCTTTTTAAACCAATGTTCTTTTCCAAGAGTTTTGTTTGAACCGGTGTAGTAGTTTTTTTGGGAGTAGAAGCTATTGTGTTGTGTTTTGAAGTGAAGCAGTATTTCTTGACTTTTTTATGCCTTGAGAATAGTGAGTACTTTGGTTGTGACACTTAGGCTCAATTTTTGACTCTTGTAGAAGTACCTTAATTTGTATAATCTTAACTTTGCTTTACTGCTTTGACTAGAGTGTCCACTAATCCAATCCTGAGTGAGTTGTGTGCCATGTGCGTGTGAGGTTTGTTGTATTCTGTGCATTGCATTTGATGTCTAGAACTTGCCCCGTGTGTTTGCAAAGCAAAATAGTAGTTTTATTCACTCTAGGAAGTGATATAGGCATTTCTTTATTAAGCCTGATATGTATATTTTACCCACCTAATTATTATGTATCGTAGTTAACCCATTTGAGCCTGTAATCATGTTGCTTTGGCAACCACATTACAAGCCTTACCCATTTGTTTGAATTAACAGTCTATTTGAACCTTCTAACCTCTCATGAGCACTTAAATTGTTATGAACTTTGTAAAAGTTAAAGTATGGGGTGGTTGGTTTGTCTTTTTGAGTGGAACTAATGAAATAAGGAGAAAGGTGCACTGTTTTGACAAAGTAAAAGCCACTTGAATTGAAAAAACATAGCTGGATATTTGTGAAAAAAACAAAAAAAAAAACAATTCCTTGATATGTGGTGGCTCTTGATGTAAGTATGCTTAAAGAAGTATGGGGTAATAGACATTGATGCGAAGGTGGAGTTTGGTTTGATATAAGTATGGAGTTTGAATGTGAAAGTATATGTATTAAAGTGCTTAGGGAGGTGTAGTCACTCTTATATCTAAATGTATCATACCCGACCTGTAGCCTACATTACATCCAAATAAAGTCCTAATTGATCCAAGATTGAATGAGCTCGATTTGTGGAGTAGCACACTACGGGCAAGCTTATGGTGCATATTTTGTGGCATATAAATGTTATTTCTAAGAGTGAGTGAATTATTTCTATCTTGAGTTCCTGAATGTTCTTAAATTTTATTGTGTGGAACTACTCTCTTTTGTTTTATGAGGGCACTTGATTCATGAAAGAAAGGTAATGTCAGTGACCTCTATGTTAGAGTAAGTAGGTGAGTTGTGAATAATGCGTGGTACTTGTGAGTCAAATGTTGAGGTGAACATGTTACGCTTTTGTGCTTGGTTTATTTTAAATACTCTTGGTGTGATGAGTTAGGAGAATTGTTTAAAAAGGTCGTGTCTATAAAAAAAAAGTGTAGTTTGACTGCTCGAGGACGAGCAGTGTTTTAAGTGTGGGGTTTTGATGATAGGCTATAATTATGTATTTTAATCGCTTATTACAATTGAGTTTACTGCACTTTAATTGAGTTTGAACTTTAATCGCTAGCGTTTTGCGCTAATTGTGTGTTTTATGCCTTGTAGGTGTGATTCAGAGCTATATAGATGTTATGAAATGAATTTAAGTTATTTGAAGCTTTCAAGTCTAAGTAAAAACTCAAGGAATTAAGCCAAGATCGTGTTCGGAGATCAACGGATGGGAGTTAAGAACGAAACGGAGAGTCGAGCGGGCATACGACGCATTGTCTAGTAAAATGCACATAAGTGTTTGCTCAGAACTCCGTTTTGGCTCCATAATATATCGTTTGAAATCTATTCAAAAGGGTTACAACTTGTATCTTTTGCGTTTTTGCAAATTATCACTATTTCTCCGCATAGGACGCCGCATGGTGCGGCGCAGATTTGACCTAAGGAGGCAAAAACACAATAGGAGCAAGGCTTTTTAATTCTTATACAAGTTTTTTGTTTCCTCTTCCTATTTTTCATTGTTCGTTTTGACTTTTAGTATTGTAGTTTTACATACTATTATGAATAGCTAATTTGTTATCTAGGGTTTTGATGGAACCTTTTGTAGGATATATTCTTGTTATGTTTTTATATAATTGAGTCGTAGTATAATCTCTATTTGTTCAACTACATTCTTGTTATAGCTATTTGAAGAGCTCTCAATTAGTTGTGCCTATTTAGTATGCATAACTCGGGAGAGAATGCATATTTAGGTAATTGTTGAACAACACCACTCCCAAAGTATAAGAGGGATCTATAACTGCGGGTTTGAAAGCGGGATTAGGGATAACGAAGCCTTGGGTGCGATCTGAAGTGAGTTGTATTAAAAGCCAACTAGCGTAGCTCGGGAGAGTTCGTCTAGTAAATTTTCGTGATTACTCGGGAGAGATTTACAGTAATAAGAGTGCTCATGATCAGTAGAGAATACATAGGCGAAATCATAAAAGGCATAGCGGGAATGATTCCGACAATTGGGGAAATCATAACCCTAAAGCTCCTTAAGGTATCTTTTTAGTTGTTAATTTATTATTTTAATTTATTAATTAATTAGTTAAACACAAGAATCTTAATATCTATAAGTTAGGAACTGTTCAAACCTGTCTTCTTGGTGATAGTGAATAGATGTAGCTAAACTTTAGTTCTCTGTGGGATTCGACTCCGGAATTGTAAATCGAGTTATATTTGCAACGACCGCATTGTCATTTGATAAGGCATAGTTGGGCGTGATCAAATCCCTTTGGAAGTCGTTTACTAATTTAATGTGATTTAGGTAATTCAAGCCATCAATGGGTTCACAAATAATTCAAGCGTAACATGCTTTTGGATCCTAAACTACCCGGACAATAGCATAATAGCAGCTAGCACGGAATCTCGTCACTTCGTGCGTACGTAGCCCCCACAATTAGGAGCATATAATCAATTTAACTCACCTATCGGGTAATTTCCCCCTCACAAGATTAAAAAGGAGACTCACCTCGCTCTGAAGACTCATAGTCGGCGCTCCACATCTTTCCGAAAGCTCGAACCAACGCACAGAGCTCCAAAACTAGCCAAATAACAAAACTAATGCGATACTCAAATACTTGCTAACAATTCAAATTATACAATTTTCCATCTCTATTTTGTGAAATGACTAAAATGCCCTCGAGCCCACGTGCCCGGAATCCGAAATTATTCGAAGATAAACTTTACCCATAAACTCACGAACTCAAATATATGATTTTCTCTAAATTTCATACTCAAAATCGTGGTATAAATCCAAGAATCCTATTTTTCTAGGTCTTCCTCTAACCCTCAATGTTTTACCCATTTTCATAGAAATATCCACACATAATCAATGTATTTAACTCATACTAGGTAAGGATAACCTTAATCCTATATGACAAAATCTCTTCTTGAAGTTCCCCAAAATTGCCCCATGCCAAGAAAATAGAGAGAAATGAGTTAAATCACGACTTAAAATAATGCTTCTGCTTTAGCGATTTTCGCTTTTGCGGAGGAAATCCCGCTTCTGCGGTCCCGTTTTTGCGGACCAATAGCCGCTTCTGCGGCTTCCACTGAACCTTCCCATTTCGCTTCTGCGATCCTCTTTCCGCAGATGCGGTCCTGCTTATGCAGAATCTAGATCGCATCTGCGGTCCTCGAGCCTCAGACCAAAACCGCTTCTGCGGTTCCCTTCGTCGCTTCTGCGGTCCCATTTCCTTAGAAGCGGAAATACCAGCAACCAGATCCCTTCAGCTATTTCTCAACTACAAAATTTAATCCTTTAGCCACCTAGAATCTACCCGAGGTCCCCGGGACCCCAACCAATCATACCAACCAGTCCAAAAATAAATTACAGGCTTGCTTGAGGCCTCAAATCATAACAAAAAATGATAAAACCATGAATTACACCCTGATTCGAGCTATATGAACTTTGAACTTTCCAACCCCTACTTCCAATTTTTAAACCTATCAAATCACGTCCGATTGACTTCAAATTTTGCACACAATTGTTAATTGACATTACGAAGCTATTCAAACTTCCGGAATCGAATTCGACCTCGATATGAAAAGGTCCACTCCCGGTCAAACTTCTCCAAAACCTTGAGGTTTCTATCTTTAGCCAAATGGCTTCAAAATAACCTACGAACCTCCGAATTCACTTTTGATCGCGCTCTCAACTCCAGAATCACCGTACAGAGCTACTCCCAGTCTTGGAATCCACAAACAGACATTGATAACACTGAAATGCACTTCAAGTCAAACTTAAGAAATTTCTTCCAAAACTTCCACAATAGGCGCCAAAACGCTCCCGGGTTATCCAAAACCCGAGCCGGGCATACGTCGAAGTCTGTAATCATCATACAAACCTGCTGAAACCTTCAGATCCCGATTCTGAGGTCGTTTACTCAAAAACCCAATCCTAGTTCATTTCTCAACTTTAAGCTTCTGAACTAAGAATTTTCATTTAAATTTAACTCTGATCTTTCTAAATTTTGCTTCCGACCATGCGTACAAGTCATAACACCTGAAATAAAGTTGTTCATGGCCTCATACTGCTGCACGACGTGCTAGGGCTCAAAACGACTGATCGGGTCATTACATTCTCTCCCACGTAAACATATGTTCGTCCTTGAACGTGCTGAGAACTATACCGAAGTAGTCTGAAATCACTGTTTAGCACCTGATGCACCTTTTCGTGCTACCACAACTTAGCTTAGCACATTAGGCAAATAAGCCTTAGAGCCCAATTCCAACATCCAAAATTCTATGACAGGCCTGTTTTCATCAAGAAATCACCAAATCATTCACAACACGCTGTACCCAACATGACTGCAGAACTTACTCATAGGACAACAATAAAATTTTCTGATCAACTTAGCCCAAATTCAATGAATCAGATGCTCGCATTGCACCTCATGATCTATATAGGTCTTGCTCTAACCTTTATAACACTAACACGACAGAAGAGATGCACTAAAAATCATAACCAACTGTCAGTTCAAAAAAATCATTGAGTCTATACCTCCTACAAGAACCATTAGCACATTCTGAACCAAATCATGATCTTTGCTCCTTAATATACTTCATATAATCAGATTGCACTGATCCTAAGTCTGATAATATCATCCCATCCAGTACGAACTGCTTAGGCAATAAGCTACCTCGGACACAATCAAGAGTCCCATATGATGCTACGATGTTCCAGTAGGCTACCGATTATGATATGATACAAGAGGAATATGAATAATGAAATAGAGATCTAAGTACCCCGCCCGCGAATCATTCATGCGACGCGAGCTAACAACTTATATGAGTTTTCCTAAAAATGGGAAACAGAACACATAAAAGAAGCTAGGGGAACTGTGCTGAACATCACACTGTTACGGTGCGCAACCCAATCCAAACAGCATTAACATGGCGGCGTGCCACCCGATACACACAATATAGCCATGGTGGTGTGCCACCCGATCGACATGCAGAACTCACATAAGGAGATACACATCGAGATAAATTGCTCACCACATAAAAAATACTGAATATCGGTCATAAACATGTTGAGGTGCATAATACCATCCCTGAAGAAACATATAGCGCTATAGACTACAAAACTCAAGCACAACTAAGGTGCGATACATGATCTGAATCTCAAGAGCCATCCTACTTATATAACATCACCGCTACGAGGAACCTCAACATATATGGAATTTACCAGGCCGTTTCACAACTCACACCACAGTACATCATTACCTGGAATAGCTGATGATAAAGCAACACCCCGACTGTTCCCCCATAGGGAACGCTCGCTAAGACGAACACACAAGTGGCCTGATACAAAGCCCCGTTCTCAAATAAATCAATCCACTGATCTCAAGTCGGTTTCTGAATGCGCCAACTTGGCTAATGACATATTAAAGGCCCATAATAACTCCCTTTTGCCTCATAACACGTAAGAACAACTATCATAACCGGAGAAACCTCCTCTTTTCATAACCCAATAAACAAAGTGCCCTCCAGGCCTAAATTCTCAAATTAATAATATTACCACAATTCTCATACCTGGTTCAAATCTTTAATCAATCAAGTGACTACATATCACACTTATGCAATCTTCCTGAGGGACACACTCCCACAATCTTCCGAAATAAATGACTATCCCGCATATCTAAACTACCGGACGCACTAACGCTGAAAGGTGATCAAGAATCCTTATCCAGGATGCAAAGCCTCTTTCACAACACATCGATCTCAGGTGATGCTGAAGAAAATACCAATTTACTCTAATCATTCAACCCTTTCCTTGCACATCTGAGCCCGTGACATCCTTGTCAACACCAAACTGCAACCTCAATCCTCGCTTCACATTTCCATACCTCTCACCGCACCCAACGTTCCAATATACGATAAGGTTTTCATCATAACTTCGAAATAATTAATATTTTAGCACGTCATCATATAAGAACTTTGCACTTAACTCACTTCAGGAGAATCATAGAACCACATAGGCAGATCCCCATAACCGTAGAATATGCAAATCTGCAAGTAGTGGTCAAAGCCACCTCAACCCTTCTGGAATCCACTTCAACTTAATAAGCCTTAACAAAGAATGCTTCTGAATAACATCAATTACGACGATTGACAAACCTCACACGCACTGCCACAAATCATGACGTGACCTGATCAGACGGAATGAACAGATTGTTGGTCCCAATGTGCCAATTCAACTATGGCTAACCAATTTACCTTCTTCCAATTAATTCATGTTTGCCTTAGAAATAAGACTAACTCCATTCAACACATAACATACTCTATCTGCACTCGCTCTGAGTGACCTTGAATCACGAGACACGGCTGTCTAAATTCCCACAAACTATTTAATATCACTTAAATGCTACATCACAAGCGAAAATATCATAGAACATTCTGGAACCTTCTTAAAAGCTACTACAAAGCTTGATTGTTAACTCTACCCATAGGCTCGAAATTACTTAGCACCACAATTAAACCGTGAATTCACTAGGACCATTATTGAGAGCCACTCGCTCTATCTTGGTCCCGGATATAACTTACTCCATGGATCTTATAACACACGAACACTCTCTCTGCGAAGCACCCGGCGAAAACACTTTCTCTAAAACCTGAATCTATACGAGGCATAAATCCTGAACCTTTTTCAAAGTCTGAACATGAGCCAATAAGGCCAACCATTGCATGCCTCCAACAATTCATTTTCTCGAATTACCACCTATGGTCTTTTCTCATAGCTGAAATAACCCATCAATATGCTAATAACCAAAAATCACGCAAGTAGTAAACCATACAACCCAATTATAAGTGGTGGAACTCTCCCACTTAGCTTGAAGCTATAATTTCGCAATTCTAGAGTTCGCCCGACCTCTTATTGACACAACCTCGCGCCATAAATAATAAAAATTACTCGGAATCTTCCTATGAATCCTCATCTTTCATATGAGTCATCATCTACATTCGCACGACCGATCTCTTTGTTAAACAACCAATATAATTCTTTGCAGAAGCTACGCCAACCACGCGACCGCTAACCTGCTCACGGGGAATAACCCACCGAGGGGAATAACCTTTCGACATCTTCCCACGCCGTTGCACAGGGTGCATTCACTAAGACACCAATAACCCATACTTCAGATCATACCTGCAGGCTTCAATCACAAATCCTTAAAATCCCCAATTCGATCCAAACTCTTCTAAAGGCACGTAGTCTTCCTACTACCAAGCATGTATGCAACACCCGCCACTCTCCCACTTTGGCAGAACTCACGTCCTTAATTTGTCACTCGACCTTGCTTCTCATACTTGGCCTCCTAGAAATTTAAATACCGTCTGACACTTCACACATGTCTTTCCTCACACTCTGCTCCTCAATTGTTGGCTTATATAAAACCTATTTTCGTGGCACTTAAACCCAAAATAGCTACTAATCTTTCGTGGCCTAAAGTTCGAGGTACTTCATTCATCCAGGTGCCACGAAGATGTATCGTGACTTGAGACAGCATTATTGGTGGTGGAGGAGGAAAAAGGACATTGTCGAGTATGTGGCTAGATATTTTGAATTTCCAGCAGGTCAAGTATGAGCACCAGAGGCCAGGTGGCCTACTTTAGCAGATGCCAATTTCGGAATGGATGTGGGAGCGCATAACTATGGACTTCGTGGTTAGGTTGACACATACTTCACTGAAGGTTGATTCAGTATGGGTTATTGTGGATAGGTTGACCAAGTCAGCCCATTTCATTCCAGTGGCGACTACTTACACAGCGGAGAGATATGCCCAAATTTATATTCGGGAGATAGTCCGGTTGCATTGCGTACCAGTTTCCATTATATCAGACCGGGGCCCTTAATTCACTTCCTATTTTTGGAGAGTCGTTCATAGTGGTTTGGGCACCAGTGTGGATCTCAACACAACATTTCACCCTCAGACCGACGGGCAGTAGGAGCGGACAGTTCATATTTTAGAGGATATGCTTAGAGAACATGTGATTGACTTTGGAGGAAACTGGATCAATTCTTGCCCTTGGCAGAGTTTTCATATAATAATAGCTATCAGTGCAGCATAGAGATGGCCCCATAGGAGGCATTTTATGGCCGGTGTTGTCATTCTTCTATAGGATGGTTTGAGCCTTGTGAGGCCAAGTTACTAGGTACAGATTTGGTACAGGATGCCTTGGATAAGGTAAAGTTGATTCAGGAGAGGCTCTGCCCAGCTCAGTCCAGGTAGAAGAGTTACGCGGATCAGAAGGCGCGTGAGGTATCATTTATGATCGGCGAGAAGGTTCTCTTGAAAGTATCGCCAATGAAGGGTATTATGAGGTTCGGGAAGAAGGGAAAGTTGAGACCAGGGTTTATTGGTCTCTTTGAGGTGTTGAGACGAGTTGGAGAGTTTGCCTATGAGCTTGCTTTACCTCCCAGATTATCCGGAGTTCATCCAGTTTTCCATGTATCGATGCTTCGGAAATATCATGCTGACTACTCTCATGTGTTGGATTTCTGTAAAATTCAGGTAGATGAGATCTTGAGCTACGAGGAGGAGCCAGTTGCCATTTTTGATAGACATGATCGTAAGCTAAGGTGCAAGAGGATTTCTGCGGTGAGGGTCCAGTGAAGGGGTCAATCGGTTGAGGAGGCGACCTGGGAGTCTGAGAACATGCAGAGCCGATATCCCCACTTATTCAGCATTCCAGGTACTTTTTTATGTCCGTTCGAGGACGAACGCTTGTTTAAGAGGTGGAGAATCTAACGAACCGAATGGTCGTTTTACTATTTAGAAAACAGTTCCCTTAAATAAAACTCTCCACGCTTTCCTTAGCAAAGGTGGCGATTAGTTCAGAAGTTAGAAGAGTTTTGAGTGAAAATAAAACCAATTATTCCTTAAGGTATTCCTAAAAGGTCAAGTTTGACTTCGGTGAACTTTCTTGGGAAATGGACTTGGATTCGTGATTTGATGGTCCCAGGAGGTCCGCGTGAAAATATAAGGCCTGGGCGTATGCTCGGAATGGAATTCCGAGGTCCTTAGCCCAAGTACGGAATATTTATGTAAAATTATTAAATCGAAGTTTTATGGAATTAAAGAATCTAAGTATTTATTCAAAACATAGATATCAGGTTCGGATTCCGGTTTCAAACTTTTTACAAGTACAAAATATCAGCAAAGACCCATCCGTAAAATTTGGTGTCAATCCGAGTAGTCTAAGGGCGTTTTGACCCGTTGAAGGGAAATTAAGAACTTGAAGTTCATTGAGTTGATTCAATTGGTTTTCGGGTTCCATTCCTTGATTTATCATTGTTTTGAGTGTTCTCAGGGTTCGACTAGGTTCGCCTTGTGATTTTAAACTTGTACCAATCCTTAAACCACCTAAAACAACGCCGGAAACTCGAATTAATCAATAATTTTAACTTAAAACCTCAAAACTTAACCAAACTCGCTTTCGATTCAAAACCTAACCAAAACAAGTCCGATTGACCTGAAATTTTGTACGCACGTCCCAAATGACTTGTGCTACAACAACTTCCGGAATCCCGTTCCGACCCTCGAATCAAAAATTCACTATCGGACCGGAAACTTCAAAATTCTAACTTTCGGCATTTCTAGCCTAAATGAGCTACGGACATCCAAAATATATTCCGAACATGCACCCAACCCCGAAATCACCTAACGGAGCTAACGAAATTATCGGATTTCATTCTGAGGTCGTCTGCACACTGTTATGATTAAGGGACATTTTCCAACACATAAGCTCTCAATTAGGGACTAAGTGTCCCAAAACACTCCGAATTCTATTACCGAACATCCCGGCAAACCAAAATAGCAGAAATGATCTTAGGGGAAGCAGTTAACGAGGGAACAGGGCATAAATTCCAAAGACGACTGGCCGGGTCATCACATCTTCCTACACTTAAATATTCATTCGTTCTCGAACGAGCATAGAAAACATACCTGAAATAGCAAAAAGATGAGGGTACCGGCTGCGCATATCATGCTTGGCCTCCCAAGTCGCCTCCTTAGCCGGCTGGCCCACTTTACTGAAGCTATATCCTTTGACCTGAGCTTTCGGGCCTGCCTGTCTAATATTGCCACTAGCTCCTCAACATAGGACAAGTCATTGTCCAACTGGACTGAAGTGAACTCCAGCACGTAATATGGGTCACCGTGATACCTCTGAAGCATCGAAACATGAAATACCGGATGAACCCCGGCCAAACTGGGAGGTAAAGCAAGCTCATAAGCAACCCTCCCAGCCTGCCTCAAAATCTCAAATGGGCCAATGAACCTCGGGCTCAATTTCCCTTTCTTTGCAAACCTCATGATGCCTTTCATAGGCGAGACCCGAAGATAAACCCACTCACCAACCATAAAGAAAACATCACGAACCTTTTGGTCAGCATAACTCTTTTGTCTGGAATGGGCTGTACGGAGTCTGTCCTCAATCACCATAACCTTCTCGACTGCATCCTGAACCAAATCAGTACCCAATAACCTGGTCTCGCGCGGCTCGAACCAACCCACCGGGGATCTGCATCTCCTACCATATAAGGCCTCACACGGCGCCTTTTGAATACTGCACTGATAACTGTTGTTGTACGCAAACTCAGCCAATGTCAAGAACTGATCCCAAGACCCTCTAAACTCAATCATGCACACAAGGAGTATCTCCTCAACAATCTGAATAGTGCGCTCGGACTGTCCGTCTGTCTGAGGGTGAAAAGTCATACTCATTGTTACCCAGGTACCCAAATCGTGATGGACGGCTCTCCAGAACCGTGATGTAAACACTGAAACCCTGTCTGAGATGATAAATACTAGAATGTCGTGCAGACGGACAATCTCCCTGATATAAATCCCTGCTAACCACTCCACTGAGTAAGAAGTACACACTGGAATGAAATGAGCGGACATGGTCAGCCTATCCACAACAACCCAAATAGAATCAAATTCCCACGCCGTCACAGGGAGACCATTCACAAAATCCATAGTGATCGTCTCCCATTTCCACTCCAGAATCTCCATCTGCTGGAGTAGCCCTCCCGGTCTCTGGTGCTCAGCCTTTACCTGCTTACAGTTAAGGAATCTAGCTACAAACTCTACTATGTCCTTCTTTATCCGCCTCTACGAGTAATGTTGCCTCTGATCCTGATACATCTTCGCGGCACCCGGATGGATGGAGTACCACGAGCTATGGGCCTCGGTCAATATCAACTCCCAAATATCATCAACATCGGGTACACAAATCCGACCCTGCATCCTCAATACCCCGTAATCTCCAATAGTCACATCCCTAGCATCGCCATGCTGAACTGTGTCCCTGAGGACAAGCAAATGAGGGTCATCATACTGCCGCTCACTGATACAATCAAACAAAGAAGACCAAGAAACCACACATGCTAGAACCCGATTGGGCTCCGAAACGTCCAATATCACGAACTGACTAGCTAAAGCCTGAACATCCATCGTCATAGGTCTCTCTGAAGCTGGTAAATATGCCAAACTCCCCAAACTCTCCGCCCGGGGACTCAAGGCATCGGCTACCACATTGGCCTTTCTCGGGTAATAGAGAATAGTAATATCATAATCCTTCAGTAGCTCCAACCATCTCCTGTGGCGCAAGTTCAGATCCTTCTGCTCGAACAAGTGCTGCAAACTCCGATGATCCGTGTAAATCTCACAAGGTACACCGTACAAATAATGACGCCAGATCTTTATGGCATGAACAATAGCAGCTAACTCAAGGTCATGGACATGATAGTTCTTTTCATGTACCTTCAACTGTCTGGACGCGTAGCCAATCACCCAAGCGTCCTGCATCAACACCGCTCCAAGTCCAACTCGTGAGGCATCACAATAAACCGTATAGGACCCCGAACCAGTAGGCAAAATCTGAATAGGGGCTGAAATCAAAGCCGTCTTGAGCTTTTGGAAGCTCACCTCACACTCGTCTGACCACTGAAAAGGAGCACCCTTTAGGTTAATCTACTCATATGGGCTGCAATCGATGAGAACCCCTCCATAAAACGACGGTGATACCCCGCCAGGCCAAGGAAACTGTGGATCTCTGTAGCTGAGGAGGGCTTGGGCCAACCCTGCACGGCCTCCACCTTCTTTGGATCTACCCGAATGCCCTCACTCGATACCACGTGGCCTGGGAATGCCAAAAAACTCAACCAAAACTCACATTTTGAGAAATTTGCATATAATTTCATCTCTCAGGGTCTGAAGCATTGTCCTCAGGTGTTGCTCATGATCTTCCCGACTCCGGGAGTATACAAGAATATCATCTATGAAAACAATGACAAACGAGTCGAGATAGGGCCTGAATACATTGTGCATAAAAAGCATAAAACCTGCTGGGGCATCGGTCAGCCCAACTGACATGACAAGGAACTCATAATGACGTCAAATAGATCATAAATAAGACGCAAAGGATATCAGTTCTTCACTGTAACTTTGTTCAGCTGACGATAATCGATACACATGCGCATAGAACCATCCTTTTTCTTTACGAACAAGACAGGACCACCCCACGGTAAGACATTGGGTCGAATAAAACCCTTATCAAGCAATTCCTATAGCTGATCCTTCAACTCCTTTAACTCATGAGGAGCCATACGGTAAGGAGGAATAGATATGGGCTGGGTGCCCGGCAACAAATCAATACCAAAATCAATGTCCCGATCAGGCGGCATTCCCAGAATATCAGCTGGAAACACATCGGGGAAATCTCGTACTACTGGGACAGAGTCAACAGAAGCGGTATCAGCACTGACATCTCTCACATAGGCTAAATACGCGGCACACCCCTTATCAACCGTACGCTGAGCTTTAGGAAAAGATATAACTCTATTGGGAGTGTGATCAAAAGTACCACTCCACTCAATACGTAGAATACCTGGCATAGCCAGCGTCACGGTCTTAGGGTGACAATCGAGAATAGCATACTGGGGCGGCAACCAATCCATGCCCAAGATAATATCGAAATCAACCATATCAAGTAATAAAGGATCTGCCCTGGTCTCAAAACCACGAATAGTAACCAAACATGACCGATATACGCGGTCCACAACAAGGGAATCTCCCACGGGAGTAGAAACATAAACAGGAGAGCTCAAGGTCTCGGGATGTACCCAAATGCGGAGCAAAATAAGATGACACATGAGAATAAGTAGAGCTTGGATCGAATAGAACCGATGCCTCTCTGTGACTAACCAATATAGTACCTGTGATAACAGAATCGGAGGTGACAGCCTCAGCACAATCAGGAATGGCATAGAAACTGGACCAGCCCCTCCCTCAAGGGCGACCTTTATCTCCCCGATCTTCGCCCCTGGATGGCTGGGTAGGTAGGGTGGCAGCTGGAGCTGGAACAATGGCCTAAGGATCCCGTTGGGTATGCTGTTGCTGAGACTGTTGTGGAGGTGCACTCCTTCCAAGCCTAGGGCAATCCCTCACCACATGGCGAGTATCCCCGCACTCATAACAAGCTCTGGGAGGGCACGGTGGCTGTGACTGACTTGGCCTACCCCTGCTAGACTGGCCTCTGGAAGTACCCCACGCGAGAGGTGCACTGAAAACCAGAGGTGCATAATAAGGCTCCTGAGATCTAGGAGGAGCTAGAGTACTGCTGGGTGAAGGAAGAGTTGAGTGAACTGGGCGACCCGTGTAGCCCCTACCATGACATCCTGCTCCTGAAGTACGGGAACCAGAGAAATGACTAGACTCTCGAGACCTCTTGGCCTCTCTCTCCTCTCGCTCTCTGGCATGCATATTCTCTATCATCCAGGCTATGCTCACTACCTACTGATAGGGTATATCCATCTCCAACTTTCGCGCCATGCCATACCTGATGGAAGTAATAAGACCCTCGATAAACCTGCAAACCCTCTCACGAACAGTAGCTACCAAAGCAGGTGTATGCTTGGCCAACCTAGTATAACGGATGGCATACTCAAACATAGCCATAGGGCCCTGGCGCAAGTGCACAAACTCCGCGCGCCATGCATCTCGGAGGCTCCGGGGAAAAAACTCCCTCTAAAACATATTCGAAAACTGAGTCCATGTTAGGGAGGCAGCCTCGTCCGGACTGTCTAACTCAAAAGTGCACCACCAGTCATAGGCGGCTCTCCAAAGCTGGAAAGCTGCTAATGAAACCCCGCTCGAGGCAGTAATACCCATGGTTTGAAAGATGCGGTGACTATCCTCCAAGAACCCCAAATCATCATACGTAGATAGTCCGCTGAAAATAGGAGGGTCATACTTCTTGAACCGCTCCAATCTACACTACTCATCCTCCTAAGCAGGTGCCCCATCCTCTGGCTAAACCGGTATTGCAGGCTGGACAGGGATAATATCTGGAATCGGTCCCATATGCACCCTCTACTATGGAGTGCGGGATACGGGAGTCTGGGCTCCTCCCTCGGCCTACGACGTGGCTGCAAGAAGGGGAAGCCACCCTGCCTGTGACAGCATGGTATACATGCTCATAAACTGCACGAATGCCTCCTGAACAGCTGGAGTAGTGGTGGCTGTGGGCGTCTCTGGTGCCTGAGTCCTGACTAGATCTGCTGGTGGTACCTCGGCAGCTACTCGCGCAGCTGCTCTGGCTGCACCCCGCACACGTCCACGATCCCTGCCTCTAACCGCTGTAGGAGGGGGTGTGGATTCCTGATCATCCTGGGTCATATGTGTCCTTACCATCTGTGAGAGAATAGAAGACAGAAGTTTAGAATCGATATAAAAAACATAGCACAACAAAGAATTCAATGAAGTGAAGATTTTTCCTAAACAGTTACATAGCCTCTCGTAGATAAGCATAGACGTCTCCGTACCGGTTAGTGAGACTCTAATAAATCGGCCTGTGTCGCGGGACTCCTATGAACATAGAGCTTTGATACCAACTTGTCACCAACCTGGTTCACCAATCGTGAACCTGTCATGACGGCACCTAGTCTTCGCGACTAAGTAAGCCTAAGACATTGCGAATTTAACAGCTTGAGATAAAAACAGTAAACAAACACTAAATAGGATAAGAAATGTATAATGGTGCCGCTTGGCACATACATTGAACACACACAACTTCCCAAAATAACATTCCAAAACCCGAAATCCCACGGGTAACACGGGCTGTGAGAACATAAGTACAACTCCAATATATGAAGTGTCTAATACAACAGAGGAAAACAGGAATAGTACTACTAACTACAAGATAGAATGGACGGAGACTCTCCGGTCTGCGGACGCAGCAGATACACCTCAAGTCTCTTATAGCAAGCTCCGAACTCACTGATGATACACATGGCCGGATGCACCTGGATCTGCACAACAAAAGTCTGCAGAAGAGTAGCATGGGTAAACCACAACGGTACTCAGTAAGTGTCAAGCCTAATCTCGGTTGGGTAGTGACGAGGAAGGTCGAGGCCCTACTGAGATAAACATAAGGATAAATGTGAAATGAATAAACAGTAGAAATACAGTAAATCTCGAATATCTAGCAAAATAATAAGTAGAACGGAACATACTACAATACAAGAAGAATCACTACAGGCTATTTATCATCGGGATCTCCTGGTATCCTCATTATATACACAAGGGATCTCCAACTATCCCGAGGATCTCGTAGTATCCTCCATTTAAACATGAGGGATCTCCAAGTATCCCGAGGATCTCCGAGTATCCTCCCATCAGTCAATCCTTTACCGGAGTTCTTTTAATATCTCACACTTCCAGTCTCAATATGTAATACGTACATGGAACTCCCGGGATGTCGTCCCGTAGACCCATTCATAACACATCACAACAATTTAATATTTAACAGAAAGAAGCTAAGTACAAGAAACATGTAAAAATTTAGAGTCTAGCATGCTCGCAAAAAGGCAGATATTGTAATTTAGTTGAATGGAGCAAATAAGTTACTAGCATGCTTTCCCTAAGCTCAAACAAGTGAAATTGCATTTTTAACAGTTAAATATGTGAAGAAACACAGTCTAAATAAGCCAAGTAAGGTGAATTCCCAACAAATAGCACAAGTACACGCCGTCACCTTGCGCACAAGGCATTTAAACAACAATAAAGAGATCCTAAGGGGAGAGGACCCCCACACAAAGTTAGACAAGCCACTTCCCTCAAACTGGTACAAATATCGCTAAGAAACAATGCCCTTGCCACGAGTATCCGATACCTAGTGACCCAAATCTATTCAAACCAATTATATATCATAAATAACATCACAAGTAACTAATTCCACTATTAAAATTAAAGCTAAGGCACGAAAATAGGTAAATGACAAAAATGCTCCATGCCAACGTCTCGGAATCGAATAATGTTCACATTTTCAGAAACCTCGTACTCTCACGAGTCTAACCATATAAAAATCTCCCAAATCGGAGGTTAAATGCCCCTTCAAATCCTCACAATTAGGTCTAACAACTTTGTCCCAATTTTCATTCAAAAATCTGAAATTAAAGGTTGAATTCACGATTAGATTAGTTGGTTTTATTCATAAATGCGTAAGGAATCGTTACCCAATCGTTTCCTCTGAAAAGCCCTCGAACAATCTCCCAAAATCGAGCTCTCTAGCCTGAGTTTTTGTAAAAATGGAAGAACCCTCGTTTTTGAAAAATTTATAACTGTTCTGGAGCTTGTTCCATGCGATCGCATGAACACTAATGCGATCGCGTAAAGTAAAAGTTGAGGGCCTAGAAAATGGTCTATGCGAACACGAGGTGAAGGATGCGATCGCGTAAGAGGGAAAGGCAGAGCTACGCGATCGTAAGGACCACTGTGATCGATAGAGGAATGAACCCCTGAGCAACCAACGGCATTTGCTCAGTGCGAACGCGGAGAGGAATGTGCGATCGTAGAGAAGAAGGAATGAAAACTATGAGATTGCGTACAAGAACCTGCGATCGCATTGAAGGAAAAGAAGGCCTCCCACAAGAAGCACTATGCGATTGCATGAGCACTTATGCGATCGCAGAGATGGAATTTCTTGCAGCAGGTTTGAAGGAATTTTTCTGCAATTTTCAACAACACAAAAATGGCACGTTGGGCATCCGAAACACACCCGAGGCCCCCGGGATCTCAACCACCCACGAACATATCCCATGACATTGTTCAAACTTGTACAAATCCTTAAACTACCTAAAACAACGCCGGAAACTCGAATTAATCAATTATTTGAACTTAAAACTTCAAAACTTAACCAAACTCGCTTTTGATTCAAAACCTAATCAAAACACGTCCGATTGACCTGAAATTTTGCACGCACGTCCCAAATGACATGACGTGCTATAGAAACTTTCGGAATCCCGTTCCGACCCTCGGATAAAAAATTCACTATTGGACCGGCTACTTCACAATTCTAACTTTCGGCATTTCTAGCCTAAATGAGCTACGGACATCCAAAAATACATTCCGAACACGTTCCCAACCCCGAAATCACCTAACGGAGCTAACGGAACCATCGGATTTCCATTCCGAGGTTGTCTACATATTGTTCTGATTATGGACTATTTTCCAACACTTAAGCTCTCATTTAGGGGCTAAGTGTCCCAAAACACTCTGAATTCTATTACCGAATATCCCGGCAAACCAAAATAGCAGAAATGAACTTAGGGAAAGCAGTTAATGGGGGAACGGGGCATAAATTCCAAAGACGACAACGACCGGCCGGGTCGTCACAGAGATCGGGTTTTATGACTGATTACAAATGTTTTTTTTAGTTATATGGCTTTTTTCATAAGTGATTAGTAAATTATAACATATGAAATCGGTAAATAAATTACATGAAATTTTTGTAGCCCCAATTATGTACTACATTTGGCTGCATAAATAGGTAATGTTAGTGAACATGAATCATTTTACACGATTTGGTGCTGATGGGTTTAATTACAATTTTTTAGTGTTTGGACAGGAGGAAGAAACTAGTTTAGGAGAGTATAATCGGGAATAATGCATTTAGTGTTTTAGCTTGAAGAGATCTGGGCTTTAAGATCATACATTATTGAGCAGAAATTAGTAATTTTTCCATAGAAACAGAACAAGTGTAGCAAATTTACTAAGGCAAATTCAAAGAGTTTATTGGATTGTTGGCATATTTTTGTATATGAGTAGCCAACAATGTCTTCGAATTTAACCGAAGGGGTTGATGTTTCGTGCATTTCCCTATTACATAAGAACCGTCAGGCTTTGACAACATGGCTTTTCTATTAGGATACTCATATGTTATTTTTACTCACAGATTGACATTTAAAACCTTGCATATCTCAATGACTAGTAGGAATAAGCAGAGGATACGTACCTTTGCCCTTGTTATCCATCTTGGCCTTGCCTTAGTAAACTTGTGGCTTAAGCTTGCTTCTCATAGTCGGGCTCGGTTCAAGCTGTCTGCAATCATCTTTTGGCTTGTTCCAGTTTCACGTAAAAATCTTGGTGTCATTGTTACTCTTTTATTCTTTAATTACCGTATTTAGGAGTTACATTATTATTTCGCTTTTATTACCGTGAATATTATTTTGGTATGGGGTTTATTCCCAACAACTGGTATCAAAGCACAGGTTCAGCTCGTTCACTAAATACTATTCACTATCGGTAGTACTATACTCGGTGAAAATAAAAATGTACGGAGTAAAGTACGAGGTAGCAAAATTCAACGGAGATAGCGGTTTCTCAAGATGGTAAAGAAGGATGGGGGATATGCTCATCCAACAAGGATTACACAAGGTACTAGATGTTGATGCCAAAAAGCCTGATACCATGAAAGTTGAGGATTTGACTGACTTGGATGAAAGAGCTGCTAGTGCAATCAGGTTGCACTTATCGGATGATGTGGTAAATAACATCATTGATGAAGACACTCCACGTGGAATTTGGACAATGTTGGAAAGCCTATACATGTCCAAAATGCTGACAAATAAATTGTACATGAAGAAGCAATTATACGCCTACACATGGGTGAAGGTATGAATTTTTTGTCAATTTAAATGTGTTTAACAGACTAATCACACAGCTTGCCAACCTCGGAGTGAAAATCGAGGAGGAAGTTAAAGCCATCTTGCATTGAACTCGTTGCCATCTTCGTACGATAATTTGGCAACAACCATCCTGCACGGTAAGACTACTATTGAGTTGAAAGATGTCACATCTAACTCTTTTACTCAATGAGAAGATGAGAAAGAAGCCTGAAAATCAAGGACAAGCTCTTATCACAGAAGGTAGAGGCAGGAGTTATCAAAGGAGTTCGAGCAACTATGGTAGATCCGCAGCTCGTGGAAAGTCAAAGAATAGATCCAAATCAAAAACCAGAAATTGCTACAACTGTGATGCACCAGGTTACTTCAAAAGAGATTCCCCAAATCCAAGGAAGGACAAAGGTGAAACTAGTAGCCAGAAGAATGACGACAACACAGCTGCTATGGTGCAAAACAATGACAATGTTGTCCTCTTTATAAATGAGGAAGAGGAATGCACGCACCTGTCAGCTCCAGAGTCGGAATGGGTGGTTGACACAGCGGCATCTTACCATGCCACACCGGTAAGAGATCTTTTTTGCAGATATGTAGCAGGTGATTTCAGCACAATGAGAATGAGTAACACGAGTTACTCAAAGATTGCGGGGATTAGTGACATTTGTATCAAGAAAAATGTCGGATGCACATTGGTTCTATAGGATGTGCGGCATGTACCTGATTTGCGGATGAACTTGATCTCGGGGATTGCCTTGGACCGAGATTGATACGAGATCTGGTGGGGTCCAGCCCCTTTCACAAGGAAGATGTTTTTTCATCCTTTCTTCTTCATTTGTCAATACAGCAGCCCATGTTTTTCTTTATCTTCTGCACCTGTCAAATTTGGCAGGCGTGCAGAAGAAAATTGTCAAAAGTGGTTGGCTATGTTTGCTTATATAATGAGAGTTTCGGTTCTCATTTTGATTAACCAACAAAAGAGAGAAAAAAGAGTAAGATTTCACAGACATGGTATAAGAAAATAGTCTGTGAGGACAATAGTGAGTGAGCGATATTGTAGTGAGGTGGAATATCAAAAGAGGGTTACTTGTTTTGAGTGTTGTAGTGGTTTTTAGAGTATTTTACTCGGACCTACAAAGTGTAAAATTCCTTACTATAGTGATATCAGTTGCTCCTCTCAGGGCCGTGGTTTTTTCCCTTATTCAGAAGGGTTTTTCACGTAAAATTATTGGTGTCATTATTACTCTTTTATTTTTGTTAATTACCATATATCGGTGCTACATTATTATTCTGCTTTTATTATCGTAAATATTTTTTTCGTAGGGCATTTATTCCCAACAAGATCCACCCTTATTTTATCAAATCACCAATAGTTTATGATATGATTATTAAAAAATTATTAAAAGGGCTATGCAAGAGTATTCGTTACGAAACCCAAAAATGCCTCCCACCATTTTGTGGAAGACGGGCTTTGTCTGTCCACCATAACCCGACTGCTTACGATCATAACGACGCTTTTCCTGGGCAGCTAGACTATCTTTTCCTTTCTTGTATTGTGTGACCTTATGTGCTTTTTGCATTCCTTGGATTTGTGGTAGGTCTTCTTTGTCTAAGGTACATTCACCTGCAAGAGCCGGAATCAAAATCCTATTTGTGTCTATTACTGCTACTAAATCAATCAATTTCCTACCCACTTTGATTCAAAGATTTAATATTTAAAGACTAAGCTTCACCCTGGAATCTTAAATTTATTTGTAATTTTTCTTAGAGAAATTTTATAGGTGAAGACAAAATTTTGTAGTCAATATTTTTTTCAACATAAATTGTAATTTTACTAAAGAATAAATATAGTACTTTTAAAGGTACTCTTAAAAAAAATACAGTTTTATACAATACTTAAATTGATTTGTAGTTTATTTGTAATTTTTTTGAACGAAATTTTGTAGGTGAAGAGAAAATTTTGTAGTCAATATTTTTTTCCAACATAGATTGTAATTTAATTGTAGTATAAATGTAATAATTTTGTAGATATCCTTAGAAACAATACAGATTTAAACATTACTAAATCTTATTTGTAGTTTATTTGTAGGAATTTTGTAGATGAATAGAAAATTTTATAGTCAATATTTTTTTCATCATAGATCGTAGTTTAGTTGTAGTATAAATGTAGTCATTTTATAATACCCCTTAATAACAATATTGCTTTATACATACTTAAACTGATTTGTAGTTTATTTATAGATAAATGTAGGATTTTTGTAGATATTAACATAAAATCAGACTTCCTCTTCTCCATTCCTTCTTCTTCTACAAAAATACAGAGATGAGACCCATTTTTTATAATCAGATATTTTCCGTTCAATTGTAGTATGATTGGGATTTTTGGAAATGATTGAGTGTTATTGCTGAGGTATTATTCTATATTTTTATTGTTTTTTTGATTTGTGGATTGAGAAAAAAAAATGAAGAACATATTTGATTTCACTTTGTTGAAGCTTTTCGTCTTATTTTTTCTAATTATGAAAAATATTCGGGAGAGATCAGATAAAGGATTTGTGTTTAAATTTGAAGTGAAGGTCAGTAAATCAATTATAATATTCTTTTCCTGATTTTTAGCGCGTCATATTAGGAAGATTCATCTACTATTAATTACTAATTAATGATGGTATAAAAATTGTAGAAAAATAGTGCACAGGTGGGTAATTTATCAAATATGCACATTTTTTATAAGGTTTCACATATGATATAGATAGAAAAAAATCTCATTCAAAAATTCTTTATGCAATATTTAATTTACCTACACAAAACTATAAATAAACCAAAAAGTACATCAAATCAAGTATTCAATACTCCAAACTAATTCATCATCTTTGACTGAAAACTTCATTTGTGATCATTATTCTTTTTTTTTTTTTTCTCAATCTTCAACACCTCTAAATCTTCTCAATTTTGTTTAAAAAAATGGAGGAACGTACTGAGAGAATTGGGATCAAAATTTGCAGTGCATCAAAATATGCAAAGACATCAATATACCCTACTAATTTGCCACCAGACAATGATGTTCCGATCCCCGAATTGCCTCAACCAGCAATTGGTGGCAAAAAAAGAAGAGTAATGGCAAATGGGGTTCAAAAAACACTCTCAAAAACATCATTGCTTGTTAATTTCTCGCCAACAGGCACACTTTTAACTTTTGAAATGGTACTTCCATCAGTCTATGGCAAAGGCGATTTTTCCCCTGTCACTACATTAATGATTTAACACTACTTGCCTTTGCACTTTGTCTTGCTTCTTATTCTATTTTGCCGATAGTTTTCGTGGACCAGACAGGAAAGTTTACTATGGATTTGTGACACCAAGAGGATTGAAAGTTTTCAAGTTCGGATTAGGTGTGGATGTGCCAAAAGATAAGAGGTAATATTTGTGACGGAAGATATGATAGACAGATTGTCTATCACAGTTTTGTAATAGTTTTATGACAGAATTCCTCCATGTGGATTGATATTTATATAAATCGTTTGTCACAATTTTGTGACAGTTTTGATGATAGAATTCATCCATGTGGAATGATATTAATTTTGTGATGGAATATATATGACAGACAAATCGTCTGTCACAATTTTGTGACAGTTTTTATGTCAGAATTTATCTATATGGATTGATATATGTGATGATTTTATTCTTTCGTCACGAGCATTATTTTTCTTGTAGTAAATTGATTTCACATTTCAAAGCCGTTATTTTTTTTTTAATTTACTAGTCTTAGGGTACGCGCGTTACGTATGTATCCATGTTAATGAGTACTAAGACTTTTTAAAAAAAATTATATAATATTATAAAATATATACTTGATTAATAAAATAAAAATGAAAGAAAAAAGTGTAAATTTTTAAAAGTAAACAATGTTGATCCTTCACTTAAATGGACAAAAATCTCTTGTGTCTTTCTAGTGCAAGTAATTGCTTTGACATGAAACCAGAAACTCAAATTAATTGAATATCTTAGCTACTTAATTGCGATAAAAAGATTATTGTACACTTTAGTTGTGTTTAGAGACAATTAAGAGAACGTTGAACCCATATATTTCTAATAATTTTAAGATAAAAAAGTTATTTGATTTGACTTACTATATTTTCGGAAAGAATTATAGTTATGTTACCTAATTCATTTAATGAATGATTCATAAAAGCTAAAATTTTAGATTTTAAATCCTACTCTTTCTGCCTCAATTTATGTGTCATCCTTTTTTTAAATAAAGAAAGATTTAATAGCAAAATTTTAGTTGATTTCAAAGTGTTAAAATATTAAGAAATTAATTAAATGATAATTTTTCCAAGGTAAATACATATTTAAAGTATAAAAAAATTGATCAACATTTTGTATTGAAGTTTCATTCAAAATAAATTTCATAAAATTTTAATTGACCTTTCTACTGTTTAAAAATAAATTTTATACTGGGTAAAAAATTATATCAATATTCTAAAATCTAGAGTAGTATATAAGGCACTAAATTATATTAATTAATTTTAAATTTTAATATTAGGACTTCCAACATTTTTCAAATAAGGAAAATTTTTAAGGAAATATGTAGGAAGATTTACTTAAAACTAACATAAAATTTCTTATGTATAATTTATTGCAATTAATTTCAACTTATAAATTAGAGTATAAAATATACACTTTACTTATCCAATATTATGATTGGGCTTTTGATTTGATATAAGTATATATAAGACATGTAAAAAAACATGAAGTATATTGTCATATTTGTTATTACGATAAACTATTATTATTTTCAAACGCATGTATAGCGTTTGTAAACTTACTTAAAGATATTTTCGTACTAATGTATCTGTAAATTTGATCTAGATTGTATAGCCAACTTCAATATTTAAAGACTTAGAAGAGATCTATCTTTATTGGTAAATATATAATGTACGTGTAAGAAAGAAGTTATATTAATTTACACAAGTAAAATAAAAAAAATATTTATGTAACCTAAATGTTAGGAGTTTATTCAAAGTTCAAATAAGGAAAATTTAATAATCAAAATTTTAGTTGCTTTTGAAGTCCTAAATAATAGGAAATTAACTTAAATTACAGTATGGTCCAATATAAAATTTATTTTTGAATAATAAAAAATGTGAACTACATTTCGCTAAAGACCTTCGTGCTTTTAATATAGTAATATAGATAAATTTTATAATTCAAATATATTATTTAATAATATTTACGTGCCCCTTTAACATTGTGTAATTATTGTTATGAGGTAACATAATGGGATAAAACCAATTAAATTCCTCGTATAAAACTTAGAAAAAGTATTAATTAATTAATTGATGAGTTCCATAGAAATATATTTCTTTACATAACTTATTTTTACTTCCTTAGACAATTATTAGGAGTAGGAGATTTGACTTCCGTAGAAATTAATTGATTTCCTTGTATAAAACTTAGAAGTATTAATTAATATAAGAAAATAATAATAAAGCTCTTATAAATTAAAGATACAGTGTATGTGCAAATTAGGACTTCGTACAAGTCAAAATAGGATAACATTTAGTAATCAATATTTTAGTTTATTTCAAACACTTAAATATTAGAAAAAGACCTAAATTACAATTTTGTCTAGTGCGAAATCTATTTTGAAAGGGTAAAAAAGACGAAAGATATTTCGTTAACGGTCTTCGTGCTTTTAGTACAACGTATCAATATAGATTGTTTACTTTTTCTAACAGATACGTAGTGAGATTTACGGATTCCGTGCATGCAATGATGTCTGTTTTAGTATTTGTGGCGATTGCATTTTCGGATCATAGAGTGACGCTTTGTTTATTCCCTGGACATGCAAAAGAAGTTGATGAAATTATGAGGAGTTTTCCTTTAATGGTGGGAGTTATTTGCAGTGGACTTTTTCTTGTTTTTCCCAATACTAGATATGGTATTGGATGTATGTTTGCTTAATAATTAGGAATTTAGGATTATTATTCAAGTAATTATTCGGGCGGGTTGTGCTTTAATTTTAGGTTGTTTTTGTTTTTCGATTCTTCTTTTCCAATTGTGTATATGTGAGGAATTTTTAGTTAGTTCTTTATGTTACTATTTGGTGTATTCTAATTTAAGTAATTACTCTTTATATTATCAATAAGTGACTGTGTTGTTTAGATCTATAGATCAATTTATTTAGGAGCTTTTTTCTATCAGTATTTAATGTTTATTAACAGAACTAGCTGTACCCACCGGTTTCCGCTGTTTCAAGGCGTGCACCACAGTTAGTTCCACGGGGCCCTGAAGACGCGATCGGTTTGTAATGCCTCCAGTGGACTGTTGGGGCTCGAACTGGCGACCTGAAGGACTTTGTCCTCAGACCTTTACCAACCGAGCTACTCCTCAAGGTTAGTAAGACTTCAATTTCGTGGTTCTATCCATATATAGTTTGAGCATTCTCATCATAATTTTAAAAAATTTCTAATTTCAAGTTCAAATAATCTTTTTCTTCCATTTTTAAGAATAATCTTGTAGTATTACATGTTTTCACGTGACTTTTATTAACTTACCACTTTATTTATTATTAATGTGCATTAATATTTATATTATTTAAAAGTATTGCTCGAAATTCTTAAATTATTTAAATTTACCAATAACATTTGTAAGTATTGTATATTTAATTTATTTTATTTATAAACTAATTCGTTGTATAAATATCCTTTCTTTAGCTCTAATATGTTTTTATTATTAGAACGGTAGGAATTCTCTCTCCTATGAACCAATCACCAGCTCCATCTACTTCCTCACCAATACCAGCTAGACCGCCGGACATCACCATGAACAAACAATCTTCATCACCAATAAGGCAGGAGAATCAAGAATATATCATCTCTCAGTATGATATGAACATAGACAAATTGGGAGGGCAAGATACTTCACAAGAATCTCACCCTAATTCTTACTTGTCTACCTTATTATCAATTGAAATCTCTCATGGTTTTTAGAGATCACTAAGTCCGGTAAGAAATCTTACTTCACTCATGGTGAAGATGGAACCACCCTCTGATCCCTCCATATTCATACCTTTATCCCTAGAAGAAAAATCAGAATCTACAAACCATGGCAACATACAGTAATAATTAAGCTATATGGACGAAAACTATGTTATCAATTACTAAGGAAAAAAATGTATGCACTATGGAAACCATCAGAAAACCTTCCACTAATAGATTAGGATCAGATTTTTACTTAATCAAATTTCAAAAAGAAGAGAACAAGCTCCGACCACTTCAAAATGGACCTGGTTTATTATGAATCACTACCTTTCTGTTAGAGAATGGGAGCCAAGGTTTTTGGCATCAGAATCCAAAATAAATTACTCAGTCATTTGGCTAAGATTACCTGAATTACCAACTGAATTTTATGATTTTCATATTCTAAGACAGGGTGGTAATCGAATAGGTAAATTATTAACGGGAATACATGCACATCTTTAACTAGTCGTGGGAGATATGCACGTTTATGTATTGAGGTGCCATTGGAGCAACCCCTTAAGACTCATGTTCATGGACACCATAAAAAAATTATATTGTATGAGGGACTTAATCTATTTTTTATCCGATGTGGACGCTTAGGCCACAATTAAAGAGTTTGTCCACATCAAACTCTGAAAATACCAATACCACTTCACAACTAAATCAATCTCTAAATCCAGTAATACCTCTTCAACATTCGCCATGCATAACCAATGCAATCAAGAAACTGAAAAACAGTGGAACTTCCTAAAAAACACCCTAGGAAGAAGAGTCCCAACAGGAGCTCCCAATCTAATCTTGCATCAGAATTGGAAGTAAATCCAGTACATGCTACAAGGATGCCAAATAAGAATGAAAACGTATTTAACAATCCTAACTCACTACTTTTTACTCATTTATCTATTAAACCTAGTTCTAACTCTCCTAAATACTCTATTAACACTAGCCATGACTCTATCAATCAAGCTTCTTCAGAAGGGATTATACATACTAATAAATTTGATAAGTTACTTACTCAGGATAATATGGATGAAATAACTACTAATGCTGTCACGACCCATTTCCAGAACAGGTAGTGATGGCACCCAACCTTGTTGGGCCAGCCAAGTGACGAATACTACTAACAATCATATAGGGTTTAACTCAGTTTTTAACTAAAATACCCATTTAGTTTATGTTTAAAACTAAAGTAGTGAATGCGACGAGTAGTATAATAGCATAAATCCAAAAGAAAAGTCTACTAAAGTGTACGTACCAAGACCTGGTGTCACAGTGTAAGGGCGACTAGTAGAATATACACATCTCTACCCTACTGTCTAAAATCAGGAAAAGACAGCAAAAAATACAAAAAAGAAGACTACATCCGGCTGCCGAGCAATGTGGAAGGAGAGCAGCTCACGTAGAAGTCTCGACCACCGCTCACTGACGCGCACCCTGATGATATCCAGATGAATCAGCCTCAGACCCTGTACATTTAATTATAGAAGTGTAGCATGAGTACATAAACAATATGTAACCAGTAAGTATGCCGTCTAATCTCGGAAAAGAAGAGACGAGAGGCCGACTTGATACCTACTAGGTCCAGATAATATCATAATAATAATATACAGTGTACAACATGAATAGTGTAATTAAATAACAGTTACATGCTTGTAAATATATTTTCATTTATCACATTTGCTCCTTTTTATTTATTTAGGAACAAATCATGCAAAGCCTAAGCTCCAACATAAACATATAAATCATGCGCAACAACGACGAGGGTCCGCTCCAACAGAATATAAAGTTTTGTGCACTGCCGAGGGTCGAACGGCCTGTACAATAGATGCATCTACTTTACCGAGGCGATCGACCCGATCCACAAATATCAAGAAATATCAAAAATGCGCAATAAGGCATCAAGTATATACAAGAGAAAGTCTTTCCAAGTTCATAAGTAAGCATGTGTTCATTTTTCATTCTCCTCTAATCTCAGGCAAGTCATAAAAGACCATTCACATCGTTCAAACAAGGAAAAGTTCAAAGTAGGCATGGTGTGGGTCCTAAACTACTTAAACATTAACAGTATAGTAGCTACGCACGGACTCTCGTCACCTAATGCGTACGTATCCCCTGCATTTAATAGCAAATTTATCATTTATTAACCTTAGAGGAACAATTCCCTCTTACGAGGTTAGAAAGAAGACTCACCTCGCTCCAAACCGCACTTCGAAATGCCAAGAACGATCTCGAAACCTTAAGATGAAGCCGAACGTGCACAAACTAGCTAAACAACGTGGAAATTAGTCAATAAGGGCTTACAAGGTCGAATTCTAACTATTTACATGGTTTCCCAACCTTTCCAGTAATTTTCTAAATTTTCGACCCCGAGCCAACGTTCCCGGATTTCGAGATTTTTCGAAGGAAAATTTTCTCTATAACTTAAGGATTACTAATATGTAAATTTTTGTTCATTACCTAGCTAATTAGGTGGTTAAATCTCATTTTTTATCAAAACGCTAAGTCTAACTCTAACCCATGATTTATTTGATTTTTGGTGTTAAATCTATGTGATAATCATGTATTTAGGCTAAGAGTGAGTGGAAATTAATTACCTTGTGATGTTGTGTCGAAACCCTCTCTTTGGAAGCTCAAGCATCACCCAAGTGTGGAGGAAATGGGAGATAAATGCACTTGAGCCTATATTAAATGAGCTCAATGCCCCTGTGATTTCCGCTTCTGCGATCCAGCATCTGTGATCAAATAGCCGCATTTACGGTTTTGGGGCAAGGAGAGGTTGACCGCTTTTGCATTCTAGGGGCCGCATAAGCTAAATCCGCTTCTGCGGTTTCTTGGCCGCTTTTGCGGTTTTCCCCTGGGCGGGCCTGGACGTTTTGCGACTAAGGGACCACTTCTGCGGTCCAAGAGCCGCAGAAGCATTTTTGACATAAGCAACAGATCTTGCTCCGCTAGAAATTCTAACTTCGCTCGAACCTCGATTATTTGATGCTCGGGGCTCCCGAGCCCCGCCCGAACATACCGACAAGTCTGAAATCACAAGGCGGACCTAGTCGCAACTTCGAAACTCCCAAAACAACACTAAATCAAGGAATCGTACCCCAAAACCATTTGATCAGACTTAATGAACTTCAAGTTCTTAACTTCCTATCAACGGGTCAAAACTCCCTTAGGTTACTCGGATTGACGCCAAATTTTTCGAGTAGGTCTTATATGATATTTCAGACTTGTACCAAGTTAAGGAACTGGAATCTGAACTCGATACCTAAGTTTTTAATAATTAATTAGATTATTTAATTCCTTAAAACTTTGATTTAACAATTTCACATAAAAATTCCGTACTCGAGCTAGGGACCTCGGAATTTGACTCCGAGCATACGCCCAAGTCCCCCATTTTTTCACGGACCTCCCGGGACTGTCAATTCACAAATCTGGGTATGTTTCCCAAGAAAATTGACCAAAGTCAAACTTAACTTTTTAAGAAAATCCTAAGGGAATATTTGGTTATATTTTCACTCAAAAATCTTCTAACTTCCGAACCGATCGCCCCCCGCAAGTCGTAAGTTAGCTAAGGGAAGAGTGAAGTTTTATTTAAGGGGATGGGATCCTAAATAGTAAAATGACCAGTCGGGTCGTTACATTCTCCACCTCTTAAACAAACGTTCGTCCTCGAACGGACATAAAAGAAAAGTAACTTGACTGGTGAATAGGTGGGGATATCGGCTCCGCATGTCCTCCTCGGACTCCCAGGTTGCCTCCTCAACTAACTGGCCCCTCCACTGGATGCTTACCGCAGAAACCCTCTTGGACCTCAACTGAAGGTCCTGTCTATCAACAATGGCAACTGGCTCCTCCTCGTAACCCAAGCTCTCATCTAACTGAATGGTACTGAAGTCCAATACATGAGAGTAGTCGGCATAGTACTTCCAAAGCATCGATACATGGAAAACTGGATGGACTCTTGATAAACTGGGAGGTAAAGCAAGCTCATAAGCAACCACTCCAACTCGCCTCAACACCTCAAAGGGGCCAATAAACTTGGGCTCAACTTTCCCTTCTTCCCGAACCTCATAATACCCTTCATTGGCAAGACTTTCAAGAGAACCCTCTCGCCTTCTGATCCGTGTAACTCTTATGCCTGGAGTGAGTTGTGTGAGCCTCTCCTGAATCAACTTTACCTTATCCTAGTCATCCTGTTCCAAATATGTACCCAGTAACTTAGCCTCTCCAGGCTCAAACCATCCTATAGGAGAACGACAACGCCGACCATACAATGCCTCATACGGGGCCATCTCTATACTAGACTGGTAGTTGTAATTATATGCAAACTCCGCCAAGGGAAAAAACTTATCCCATTTCCCTCCAAAGTCAATTACACATGCTCTAAACATATCCTCTAGAATCTGAATTGTCTGCTCCGACTGCCCGTTGGTCTGAGGGTGAAATGTTGTGCTGAGATTTACGCTGGTGCCCAAACCCTTATGGACGGCTCTACAAAAGTGAGATGTGAACTAAGGGCCCCTATTTGATATGATAGAAACCGGTACACCATGCAACCGGACTATCTCCCGAATATAAATATGAGCGTATCTCTCCATTGTGTAAGTAGTCGCCACTAGAATGAAGTGGGCCGACTTGGTCGACCTATCCACAATAACCCATACTGGATTAACCTTCCGCAAAGTGTGTAGAAACCCAACCACGAAGTCCATAATGATGCGCTACCTCTTCCATTCCGGAATGGGCATCTATTGAAGTAGGCCACCTGGCCTTTGGTGCTCATACTTGACCTGCTGGCAATTCAAACATCTAGCCACATACTCAACAATGTCTTTCTTCATCCTCCACCACCAGTAGTGTTGTCTCAAGTCATGATACATCTTCGTGGTACCCGGATGAATGGAGTACCTCGAACTGTAGGCCTCCTCTAGAATCCTCCTCCGCAAGCCATCCACATCAGGAACGCATGCACGGCCCTAAAGCCGTAACACTCCATCCTCGCCGATAGCAACCTCCTTGGCATCTCCCCGAAGTACCATCTCTCTGAGGGCTGCCAAATGCAGATCATCGAACTGTTGGGCCTTAATCTGCCCTAACAATGAAGATTGAGCAACCACGCATGCTAAGACCCGGCTGGGCTCCGAAATATCCAACCTCACAAGTCTGTTACCTAAGGATTGAATGTCCAAAGACAATGGCCTCTACGCAGCAGGAATAAATGCCAAACTTCCCATGCTCTCCGCCTTTCTGCTCAAGGCATCTGTGACTACATTCGCCTTCCCCGGGTGATAAAGAGTGGTAACATCACAATCTTTTAGTAATTCAAGCCACAAGCACTACCTCAAATTAAGGTCCCTCTGCTTGAACAGGTGCAGCAAACTGCGATGACCGGTGTAAACCTCACAAGATGCCCATATAAATAATGCCTCCATATCTTTAGAGCAAGAACAATCGCTGCCAACTCTAGATCGTGCACTAGGTAGTTCTTCTCATGGATTTTCAGTTGACGTGAAGTGTATGCAATAACTCGTCCCTCTTGCATTAATACACATCCCAAGCCAACGCGGGAGGCATCGTAATATACAGTATACGTCCCTGAACCGGAAGGCAATACAAGAATCAGTGCGGTAGTCAAGGCCGTCTTGAGCTTCATAAGGCTCTTCTCGCACTCATCGGACCAACGAAATGGGACACCCTTCTGGGTCAATCTAGTCAAGGGTGAAGCAATAGAAGAAAAACCCTGCACAAACCACCGATAGTGACCTGCCGAACCCAGGAAGCTCCTGATCTCGGTCGCTGAAGTAGGTCGTGGACAACTCTGAACCGCCTCCACCTTCTTAGGATCCACCTTAATACCCTCTCCGGACACAATATTCCCCAAGAATGCCACTGACTCTAGCCAGAACTCACACTTGGAGAACTTGGCATATAGCCTTTGCTCTCGCAAGGTCTGAAGTACTACCCTCAAATGTTGCTCGTACTCCTCCAAGCTTCGGGGGTATATCAAGATGTTGTCAATGAAGACGATGATAAAAGAATCAATATAATGCCGGAATACCCTGTTCATCAAGTCCATGAACGCAGCTGGAGCATTCGTCAACCCAAAGGACATCACAAAAAACTCCTAGTGGCCATATCTAGTCCTGAATGCAGTCTTCGGAATGTCTGAATCCCGAATCTTCAGCTGATGATACCCTGATCTCAAGTCAATCTTAGAGAACACCCTAGCACCCTGCAACTGGTCAAACAAATCATCGATGCGTGGCTATGGGTACTTGTTCTTGATGGTGACTTTGTTCAACTGGTGGTAATCAATGCACATCCGCATAGTCCCATCCTTCTTCTTTACAAATAGCACTGGTGCACCCCAAGGCGACATACTGGGCCTGAAAAACCCCTTTGCTAATAACTCCTCCAACTGCTCATTCAACTCCTTCAGCTCCTTAAGAGCCATACAGTACGGTGGGATAAATATAGGCTGAGTTCCTGGAGCCAAATTAATGAAGAAATCAATATCACGATCCAGAGGCATGCCTGGAAGATCAGAGGGAAATACATCGGCGAACTCTCGGACCAGTAGCACTGAATTAATCTTTGGAGACTCTGCCGTGGTGTCTCGAACATAAGCCAGGTATGACAAACAACCATAAATGACCATACGCCGAGCCTTTAGAGAAGAAATAACTCTGCTAGGGGTATAAACTGTGGAACCCTTCCACTCCAATCTCGCCAATCCTGGCATTGCTAGAAAAATAGTCTTGGCATGACTATCAAGGACGGCATGATAGGGGGATCACCAGTCCATTCCCAGGATGATCTCAAAATCTACCATATCAAGCAACAAGAGATCTGCTCTAGTATCGTAACCACAAAAAGTAACCACACAAGACCGGTAGATCCGGTCCATAACCACAGAGTCGCCCACGGGAGTGGACACATGAACAGGAACACCCAACGGCTCAGGAGAGATAAACAGGAAACGTGCAAATAGAGAGGATACATATGAATAAGTAGATCCTGGATAAAATAATACCGAAGCATCCCTACCGCTGACTGATATGATACCTGTGATGACAGCGTCTAAGGCCAATGCATCCGGCCTGTCCGGGAGAGCATAAAATCTAGTTGGAGCATCGGCTGCCTGGCCTCCGCTTGACTAAGAAGCATCTGACTGACCTGTCCCTGTCTGGCCTCCACCTCTATGATGACCTCTACCAGTATGTCCTCCATCTCTAGGTGGCTGGGCCGCTAGTGCTGGAGCCACTGGCTGTTATCCCTACTGTATAGCCTTGTCTCGAAGCCTGGGGCAGTACCTCCTCATATGGCCAGGGTCTCCGCACTGAAAGCAATGTGGTGTAGTGGCCTGCTTACCAGATGGCTAACTTTGAAAACCGGAAGACCCACTAGAAGAAGCTTGAATAGACGGCGGGCGGTATGAACTCTCTGGCATCGCACTTAGGTAAGAACCGAAAGAATCTAGAGGAACTGATTACGCACTGGAAGAACCCTGAACAGCCGGTGGGGGATAAAAACTCTCTAGCATGGTGCTGATATATGAACGGACTGGAGTAACCCGAGCAGGTGGTGGTGCTTGAGCTGGGGGCCTACTGGACTGACCCTTCCCGGAGTGGCCTCTACCCCTAACTGGGGTGCCTCTAAACTCTCCAGAGAACCTGGCCCTCTTCTCCCGCTGCAGCTGCTAGAACCCTCGCTGATGGTAACCGTCGATCCTACGAGCAATCTCAAGCGTAAGCTGATAACCTGTACCCATCTCCACCTCCCTAGCCATAGTGTTCCGGATATTGTGATGCAAACCTACAACAAATTGTCGCACCCTCTCTACCTCTTTGGGGAGTATCATAAGTCATGGCAGGACAACTCAAAGAATCTCGCCTCATTGTCGGTCACTGACATCTGACCCTGTTGTAGCTTCTCAAATTGATGATGTAACCCTGTTGGAAACACGTTCTCAATGCAATATACTAAAACATGTGTTCTTTTGTATAGGTTTTGATGAATGACAAACGAAGCGAAAATTGATATATGACGAGGTTCAAGAAACAAGCGCACAATTGATATACATCGAGATTCAAGCTCAAGACAAAGTTTTATAGTTTAATTAAGTCATTCTTAATTGTGATCTTGATCCTACAACTTGACTCGTAACATGGCTTCTCTCATAAAACTATTTTCCAAAATCATGCATATTTAATTTAATGCTAAATGATTTTAAATCATGCATATTTTCATTAGTCAAAATGGTTTTTAAATGCCTCTGAAAACTGGACTAAGATAATCGATTATGTACTAATGATAATCGATTGTTTTAAGCCAAGACTGCATGACAATCGATTGTGAACTAATGACAATCGATTGTGTTAAGGCAGTGAACATCAGGTTTCTTCAAACCTGCATGACAATCGATTGTGAACCTTATGACAATCGATTGTGATGAGGCAGTGTCCATCAAAGTTTTTCAAAACTCAGAATAATCGATTGTGAAACTAATGACAATCGATTGTGAAGAGACAGTGTCCTTCAGATTTTTCAAAGTCACAAAATAATCGATTGTGAACTAGTGACAATTGATTGTGTTGAGGCAGTGACTTCCACTAATTTTCAAATTTATTAAATAATCGATTGTGAGTATATAACAATCGATTGTCAAGAGGCAGTGTCTAAAATGTTTTTCAAAAACTGATAAGTAATCGATTGTTAACTTTGTGCAATCGATTGTGAAGCTGACCGTTGTCGTAAAGTTTTCAAATACCGTCAGGTAATCGATTATTGATTCTGTATAATCGATTGTTTTGATTAAAATCTGGAAAAGATTTTTTGAACGTTGCTGAGTAATCGATTGTTGATTCTGGACAATCGATTGTTTGTGGTAAAATCTGGAAAGGATTTTTTGAACGTTGCCAGTAATCGATTATGGGTTGTAAGTAATCGATTATCATGCGTAAAATCTGGGATTGAATTTTGATCTGACTGGCAGATAATCGATTGTTGGGGTTTGACAATCGATTGACAATCGATTGTCAGTGAGTAAAATCAGCAACTCTTAATTGGCAACTAGGCAACGGTAATGCCAAGTTTTTCAACTATAAATACAGCTTCATTTCAGTGTTTTAAACACAACAACATACTTCAACTGATCATTACATTGCTATAAGCTTGCATACTTTTGTTTATCATTTTATATTCAATTTCATAAAGCTTTTGAGAGCCATATTCTTGTCCAAAGTTGTTGTGATCCAGAGCTTACTTCTTTTACTCATATCTACTCATTAAGGAGTATTTTGTTTGAGTGTTTTAGTGTTGTATACACTTGTAAGAGAATTGTAATTCTCTTGTTGTAAGGAACTTGTGTTTCCTTGGTTGAAGTCTTGGAGTGTTGTAACTCCGAGCAAAGGTGTTGAGGCTTGCGTCCTCAAGTTGTAAAGGTTTGCTAAGCACCCGGAAGCTTGACACGTTAGTGGAAAATCTCGAGAGAGTCTCTCGGGGACTGGACTAGCCACACGTTGTGGTGAACCAGGATATATCTGTGTGTAAGTTATTATTTATCGCACTTATTTACTTCCTGCAAATTTTAATTTCCGCAAGTTTACGCTAAATTTTATTATAACGCTATTCACCCCCCTCTAGCGTTAAGCGTATTATCTAACAAACCCCTCCCTCTCAGAGGGTGGAATATACCGATCAAGAAATAGCTAGGTGAACTAATCCTATGTGAGGGGAGGAGAACCAACTAGCCTGCTAAGAACATAGGACTGCCACCATCTGCGAGCCCTGCCCTCCAACTAAAATATGGTGAAGTCGACTCCATGCGACTCCAATATCCTCATGTTGTGCAGTCTGTCCCTGCACCTCCCGATAAAGTCCTGTTCATCCTCATGACTCTTTCCCATAGACTGGAGGGAGAAGTCTAGTTCACCTGTCAAGAAGCTTCTGCAGGTCACCTCCCACAGCTGGCACGGCCTGGGGTGCCACAGCAGCAACTGGCTGAACCCCATCCGCGGGTAGTGCACCCGAAGGCTGATATACGGCGGTTGTACCTCCTGGAGCCTCAGTAGTACGGGTCTGTGCTCCCCCTCTTTCCTGTGAAGTGGCTGGCTCTGCTGGAAATAAACCAGCCTTGGTCATAGAATCCATGAACCGTAGCATGCAGCTCATAATCTCCTAAAATCCCAGTGCTGTCATAAAATCCGTCGGGGTAAGCTCAGCTGCAGGTTCCTCACCCTGCTCCTCAATATTAGGGTCTGCTGGAGGAATAACTAGGACGGCTATAGGACGCCCTTGTCCCTTACCGTGGGCGTGTGCCCTCCCCCGGCCTCTACCTCAACCTCTGCCAACAGGGGGAGTAGCCCCTCCCGGGTCTGGAACGTCAGCAGCACGAGTCCTCACCATCTATGAGAGAATAGAAACGGAAATTTAGTACACTAACCACTGCACTATATGAGGTGAACAAAGAGTAGTTTTTCCTAATACCCTATAGCCTCTGGAAGATAAATACAAATGTCTCCGTACCGATGTACAAGACTCTATTAGGTTTGCTCGTAACACTTTGAGACCTACGTGAACCTAGTGCTCTGATACTATGTTGTCACGACCCATTTCCAGAACAGGTCGTGATGGCGCCCAACAACCTTGCCAGTCCAACCAAGTGTAGAATACTACTAACAATCATATAGGGTTTAACTCAATTTTTAACTGAAATACCCATTTAGTTTGGGTTTAGAACTAAAGTAGTAAATACGACGAGTAGTATAATATTACAAACCCAAAAGACCCGTCTACTAAAGTGTACCTGCCAAGACCTGGCGTCACAGTGAGTAAGGGAGACTAGTAGAATATACACATCTCTACCCTACTGTCTCAAATCAGGGAAAGACAGCAAAAAAATACAAAAAAGAAGACTCCATCCGGCTGCCGAGCGATGTGGAAGTAGAGCAGCTCACCGTAGAAGTCTCGACCACCGCTCACTGGCGTGCACCCTGACGATATCCAAATGAATCAGCCTCAGACCCTGTACATTTAAGTACAGAATTGTAGCATAAGTACATAAAAATATATACCCAGTAAGTATCCTGTCTAATCTCGTAGAAGTAGAGATGAGAGGTCGACTTGTTACATACTAGGTCCAGATAATATCATAATAATAATGTACAGTGTACAACATAAATAGTGTAATTAAATACCAGTTACTAAGAAGTCATAACATGCTTGTAATTATATTTCCTTTATCACATTTGCTCCTTTTTATTTATTTAGAGACAAATCATGCGAAGCCTAAGATCCAACATAAACATATAAATCATGTGCAACAACGCCGAGGTCGACGGACTGCTCCAACAGAATATAAATTTTTGTGCACTGCCGAGGGTCGAACAGCATGTACCATAGATGCATCTATTTCACCGAGGCGATCGGCCCGATCCAAAAATATCAAGAAATATCAATACTGCGCAATAAGGCATCAAGTATATACAAGAGAAAGTCTTTCCAAGCTCATACGTAAGCATATGTTCATTTTTCATTCTCCTCTAATCTCAGGCAAGTCATAAAAGACCACTTACATCGTTCAAACAAGGAAAATTAAAAATTAGGCATGGTGTGGGTCCTAAACTACCCAAACATTAACAGTATAGTAGCTACGCACAGACTCTTGTCACCTAGAGCAAGCATAGCCCCCCGCATTTAATAGAAAATTTATCATTTGTTAACCATAGAGGGACAATTCCCTCTCACGATGTTATAAAGGAGACTCACATCACTCCAAACTGCACTTCCAAATGCCAAGAACGGAGCTCGAAGCCTCAAGGCGAAGCCGAATGCGCAAAAACTAGTTAAACAACATTGGAATTAGTCAACAAGGGCTTACAAGGTCGAATTCTAACTATTTACATAGTTTCCCAACCTTTCTCACAATTTTCCAAATTTTCGACCTCGGGCCCACGTGCCCGAATTCCGAGATTTTTCGAAGAAAAATATTCTCTATAACCTAAGGATTACTAATATGTAAATTTTGGTTCATTACCTAGCTAATTAAGTGGTTAAATCTCATTTTTTATCAAAACCCTAGGTCTAACTCTAACCCATGATTTTATTTTATTTTTGGTGTTAAATCTATGTGATAATTATGTATTTAGGCTAAGAGTGAGTGAAAATTACTTAACTTGTGATACTGTGTTGAAACCCTCTCTTTGGAAGCTCAAGAATCGCCCAAGTGTGGAGGAAATGACAGATAAATGCACTTGAGCCCGTATTAAATGAGCTCACTGCCCCTGTGATTTCTGCTTTTGCGATCAAATAGCCGCATTTGCGGTTTTAGGGCAAGGAAAGTTAGACCTCTTTTGCGGTCTGGGGGTCGCATAAGCAAAATCCGCTTATGCGGTTCCTTGGCCGCTTTTGCGGTTTTCCCCTAGGCCAGCCTGGCCGTTTTTGCGATTAAAGGACCGCTTCTGCGGTCCAAGAGCCGCAGAAGCGATTTTGACAGAAGCAACAGATGTTGCTCCCTTAAAAATTCTAACTTCGCTCGAACCTTGATTATTTGACGCTCGGGGCTCCCGAGCCTCACCGAACATACTGACAAGTCTGAAATCATGAGGCAGACGTAGTCGCAACTTCGAAACTCCCAAAAAGACACTAAATCAAGGGATCGGACCTCAAAACCATTTGATCAAACTTAATGAACTTCAAGTTCTTAACTCCCTATCAAAGGGTCAAAACTCCCTTAGGTTACTCGGATTGACACCAAATTATAGGAGTAGGTCTTATATGATATTTTGGACTTGTACCAAGTTTCGGAACCGGAATCTGAACACAATACCTAAGTTTTTAATAACTAATTAGATTATTTAATTCCTTAAAACTTCGATTTAATAATTTTACATAAAAATTCTGTACTCGGGCTAGGGACCTCGGAATTCGATTCCGGGCATACGCCCAGGTCCCATATTTTTCCACATACCTCCCGGGACTGTTAATTCACAAATCCGAGTTCGTTTTCCAAGAAAGTTGACCGAAGTCAAACTTGGCTTTTTAAGAAAATCTTAAGGGAATAATTTCACTCAAAACTCTTCTAACTTCCGAACCGATCGCTCCCCGCAAGTCGTAAGTTAGCTATGGGAAGCGTGGGAAGTTTAATTTAAGGGGACGGGGTCTTAGATAGTAAAACGACCAGTCAGATCATTATTAATGCTAATGTTCTTGATAATCCCAAGTCTAATACGAGTCCACCAAATTCCATACAATACCAAACCGCTTAAACCTAGTCAACAAAATCTTCCAAACACTCAAGTACACTCAAAGACTACTACTACTTTAGACCAATTAGATTTTTGCCACACTACACAACCTATTATAGCACATGCACAAAGATACGTAACTACTAATACTAAAGACAACATGTATACTCCTACTTCTATCCCTTCTGATTCTCCCATTCTCTCCATCTTATCACAAACAACAAACACTACAAACAATGTCTCAACCGCCTCCCATAGTTCCATCCTTACACCCACAAGTCCTACCCTATCCCCATTAACTTAGAGAATCATGACACCACCCCCACTATTTCCACACCTCACCCGTGAAAGACACAAGAAATCACCACATCAATCACACCGCCTAAGGTAGCCATTCACACAAATGAGTCAAAGATGCATTGTCCAAAAAATAGACAATTAAAATACAACGAATCCCCACCCTCTTCAGCCATCTCCAGTCATGAACCTTAAAATCTCACTCAACTCATCATACCCTTGACACACTCCACCAACAGAACATACCACCATCTCCATCGCAATCCAATTTCCACTCCACAATCTCTACTACCACATTATTTAGCCATGGATCCAAATACAATGATCTACACAGCACATACCCCTCCAACAACTCCAAACCAGTCTCATGGATGGAAATAGGATTCCAACATCATGCACTAACATTTAACATGGAGGTAAATCAGAGGGAAGTAACCATCCTTATCAACAACCCAAGGGATCTAGCACAAATTGTGGTGGAGGGGATGCAGTTAGGCACAAGTATGTTTGGGAGGTATCATTGGTCCAGGATGCAAGCTCCTCATCTTGAACCCTACCAAGCTCTTTCATTACGCATTTCATACTGGGATCCAACTCATCTGTGCCCTCATGAAGTTCACATACCCCTTCTCCCTCCACAACTCAACAAACACCACAGATCCAAGCTTACACACCTCCATGGCCCATATTTCCACTCTTGGAAGCCCCTACTCCCCCACCCACTCCCAACCAAGCTCTCTCACCACCCTACTCTCCAACCCCTCCCAATTCACCAGAACAAAACGACAACTTCCAAGCAGAACTAGAAGTAGCCATCGTCTACAATAGAGAGACTCGTCCATTGCATGCATGCCTGGATGGGATAAAAGTGTGCGTGCAAAATGAGGAATACGAAAGGAAAATATACATATGGTGTCCTCACAGACTAGTAAGAACAATATTACGTATAAGGCCAACTACAAACCCAGAGGCAGGAAAGTACGCAATGCTACTACTACCCATATCTCGTGTGCGTCCAGGGGAGAGCAGCAGCTGGAGGGGATCAAGGAACAGTAGTTTGTTGGATACAGATAATGATTCTATGAATTTCATAATCTGGAATTGTAGAGGGAAAAATCAGCCGACTTTCGACGTAATTTTAGATCACTACTAGATTACAATCGGCCTTCTCTAGTTGTTCTCCTAGAAACTCATTACCATGCACATCAAAACTTGAAAGAAGACTTCAACTTCACTAGTTTAATTGAAGTACCATCCATGGGAAAAGCTGGGGGAATAGATATCTTAAGGTTGGTCAATGTGTTAGATGTTGAAGCTGCAGCAACTACAACACAAGAAGTGCAATGCAATATTCAGGTTCGTCCATTAGCATTTAAGTTCCTTTTTACTGCCATATATGCTAGCACAGACTTGACCATTAGGAAAGATTTATGGAAAAACCTTATGTGTGTCTATGATAAATATAAATTGCATTGGCTCATAGGAGGTGATTTTATTGAAGTAACACATACAAGAGATAAATTTGGAGGGCTACCTATTCACCATGCACGGGCTAACAAATTACTACACTGCTATAATTACTGTAAATTAACGGACCTGGGCTTCAAAGGTAGTAGCTTTACATGGACAAACGAAAGACATAATAGGGCTAATATATTAGAAAGAATCGATAGAGTCATGGCTAATTACAGTTGGTTAAATCACGACTCGGATGCACTAGTAACACACCTACCACGTACACATTCGAATCACTGCCCCATTAAATTAGAGTTACAGTATAGATCTCCACACAGAAAGAAGATTTTTCGCTTTGAAAATATTTGGACATCACACCCCATATTTCCTCATGTAGTTAAGCATGGCTAGTCAAAATCCCTTCAGTTACTACCTGCGATAGAGGAATTTACTAAATTAGTACAAGACTGGAATTTGAATACTTCTGGGAATATTTTTAAGAAAAAGGGAAATTTTAGCTCGACTAGGTGGTATACAGTCTTCAATTCACTACTCTACTAGCTATTTACTCCAAAATTTGAAAAAATAATTACAAATTGAGTTTAATCACCTGTGAAAATTAGAGGAGGGTTTTTGGAAAGTAAACTCACGTATTAATTGGTTGAATGATGGAGATGCTAATACCAAATTTTATCACATGACAACTTTGAATAGACATAGAAATAACAAACTAACTGCTCTTCAAGATCAAGGAGGCAATTGGATTACAGACCCTAATCAGATAAAGAAAATTATTACCCAATTTTATAAAAATTTATTTTGCACCACACAAATAGTGTCCCAGCCAAATACAAAAAATACACCCTTCAAATGTTCTTAATCAAGAGCACCACTCTTGGTTGTTACTTTATCTACAACATGAGGAAATTAGGAAATTCATACATTCCTTCCAACCCTTAAAGGTACTGGGTCCAGATGGTCTTCACCCACTTTTTATCAAAAATATTGGGAGACAATTGGATCATCTGTCAAATATTTTTGTCATAAGGCATTCCATGACTATCATATTGATCCTCAAGTTAATACCACCTACTTTGTCTTATTCCAAAAAAGGATCAGGCATCCACAATTTTCTAATATAGGCCTATTAGTCTGTGTAATACAATTTACAAGATCATTATAAAAATTATTTTCAATAGGTTGAAACCTATTCTAGATCATGTCATTCACCCCACTCAATCTAGCTTTCAGAAAAATAACGAACTGCTGATAATGCTATAGATGTCCAAGAAATTATTTATAATTTCATCAAGACTAAGGGTGCCAAATATAAAATGCTGCTTAAACTTGATCTGGAAAAAGTTTTTGATAAAATGGAAAGGTCGTTCATATATTATACTTTAACTTCTCTTAACTTTCCTCCTTGTTTTGTTAAATTAATCATGTCTTGCATTTCTACCACCTCTAATTCAATTCTTGCAAATGGTGGTCCAACTGAATATTTTTGAACCTTCACGGGGCATACGTCAAGATGACCCCTTGTCCTCTTATATCTTTATATTATGCTTAGAGATGTTTTGAAGGAAAATTAACACAATGGTTGATTATCAGGCATGACTGCCAATTTCCCTAGCAAAAACTGGTCCTAAGCTCTCACATTTATTTTTTGCAAATGATATTATACTCACATCCTAAATTCCTTCTAAATCTTTAAACTCCATTATTCAGACCTTAGGTCAGTTTACAAGTCGGTCTGGCCAAACTATCAACTTTAACAAGTCAAAAACTTATTTCTCCAAAAAATGTTCTTCCCCGGTTAAATAAAATGTTGTCCAGCTATTTCACATGAATGAAGGAAAAAGATTTGAAAAATATTTGGGCTACCCATTTTTACAAAGAAACAATCCAAAAATGATTACCAATTTCTTATTGTCAACTTTAAAAATAAGATAGCTGGATGGAAAACACCTTTTTTAACAAAAACAGGTCGACTAACTCTTATACCATCTACATTAAATCAACTCCCAAATAATCTCATGCATTATTTATAACTCCCCACTAATCTTATACATCAACTTAATAGATACAAAAAAAATTCTTGTGGGGTAAAACGGAAAAAAATATAAATTGCATTTGATTAAATGGGCTATTGTTACACAGCCCCTCAACCAAGGTGGATTGGGTATTCAAAACTTACACGTTAAGAATAAAGGTCTTCATGCTAGTCTAGCTTGGAAGTTTTTTAACAATTCTCATCAACTGTGGGCACAAGTGTTACTCCATGTTCATCTTAGATCATCCTCTCAATCCAACTATGTAGGATCCAATACTTGGAGGAACATTATGCATAGTTGGTCATACTGTCGTTTAGGATATAAATGGAACTTCACTTCAGGAAAGCATGTCAAAGTTTGTACAGATCCCTGGATCCTCCCAAATACCATAATCCGGAATAGTATAGAAGGTCTTTTACCAGAAAACTCTGGTTTTAAAGTATTACTACAATAATCAATGGCACTTAGATAGATTACCCATGATTCTACCAAATCATTTGGTAAAACCTAATTCACAACATTTATATGCCTTTCCAACATACCATGCCAGATAATATTTATTGGGCTAGTACAGTGAATGAATATTTTTTCACTAGTTCAATCTATCACTTGAGACAAAGGACTAAAGATGTTGGAATGGATACTTCCCAATCCTATAAATGGATTTGGCACTTATATATTCCTCCAAAAATAATTTTTTTCTTATGGATAATGGCTCATGGAAGACTTCCAATGGCTGCCTATTTGACACGCTTTGGTATTATTCAGGCAGATTTATGCCACACTTGTAAGAATGCTCCGGATATAATCTTTCATCTTTTTTGAGAATGCCCTACTGCAAAGATCCTATGGACATCTCTAGGCATTCCAATCTCCACAATTCACTCTGTAAGCTCCCACGCTACCATCCATGCATGGCTACACCATCTTATTAATTCATTACCATTACCATCCTATATGAATATTCCAAATAGAACTCTTCTTCCATTTGCCTTGTGACATCTTTGGATAGCTAGGAATAAACGATTATTTGAAAACCAATAATATACAATTTCCCACTCTTTAATATTTAAACTAGTTGCAGAATATTACTACACCACAAACCTCCTAAACAAACATTCTTCCCTTACACCTGTTTATATCAAGTGGCACCCTCCTAAGCCAAACACATATAAACTAAACATTGATGGTTCCTGCTCTGCCACCAACAAAAGATATGGCATTGGTGGAGTATTTAGAAACATATTGGCAACTAGCTACTAGGATTTGCAGGACAAGTTCAAGAAGGCCCACCTGAAAAGATGGAACTTCTTGCCCTTCTTAAAGGGCTCAAACTAGCACTACACCAGTAGCTCAAGCCACTCACTATTGAGACAGATGAAACGTCGATACTCAACATGTTATACTCTCCTAATTTCCATTATACTAATATTATCAATGATTGCAGGTCCTTGCTCCATCAGCTGGATAGTCCGCTTGTATGTCAAATATATAGAGAGCAAAATGGTGTTGCTGACAACCTAGCTACTTATGGAGCAGTGCATCTCAGGGAGCAATGCTCAATTTTTGGGAAACCACCACTTTTTGCTATTCCCTCCTACCAGCAGGATCAACAGGGCTCGTTACATAGAAGACTACTCAAGAATAGCACAACTACTACTACAACATCATCATTTGACTTTCTTTCTAGTTATAATGTAAATAGTCCATCTAGGAACATAACCTCTAATATTAGTTCTAGTATTGTATCTACCTTTACTAACTGTGTGCAATAGATGCATCTAAGGCATCTACTAAACAAGTGTGTTGTAACTACTTAAGTTTTTATATAGTATAACGTATCTTTTGTACCAAATTTTTTTAATTATTATTTAAAATTTCCTTTTTCTTAAATCTATTAGACTTGAATTATGTGGCCTTATCCATAATATGACCTTTCTCTTCTCATAATAAACAAAAGAACCTCACTTATGGGGTGGTGTGGGGGGGGGGGGCAAAAGTTTAATTTTTTCTTTTTTCTTTACGGGATTTTATCTATTAAACATAATTATACTATAAGAACATTTATTATTCATAATTGAATTACGCAAATTATATGTTGCTCGCTTTTTAAAAGAAAATTTCTATCGTCGTCTTTATAATGAGTTATTAGTTAAGATAAAAAAATGCGTTTCATTTTGTTGTTTTGTTATTTTGAGTGGAGAGACATGTAGTATGTGCCTATAATTTAAGAGATGTTATGAAATAATATAAAAGACAAGAACAATAATGCAAGAACAAGAGCAATAGAGAGAAGAGTAGAGAGAGTTCTTCTTATTGATACTTAGAGAATGTTAGGAGTGGTTTACAATGGTAGAAGACCCCTTTATTTATAGGGAGGGGGATGATTTAGCTACCAAGAATAGAACTCTAGAATCTCTCTAATTATAGACATTCACCTTAAATAGGAGATTTCATAACACTCCCCCTTGAATGTCTATTCAACAATGTGCCTCGTTAAAACCTTAAAACCAAAACCCAATGGGAAAAATTAAAGAAAGGAAAAAGAGTACACATGTTTGAATATGCGCCTATTGGTTGCCTCGTTAAAAACCTCGCAAGGAAAACCCAATTGGGACAAAACCTTGTAAGGGAAAAAGAGTGCAATGCGCATTAACTCCCCCTAATAAGAACATCAATTTATATCCTTGAGCATTTGCATTCCAATCTTGTGCATCATCTTCAAAACGATCTTTGGTAGATATTTGATAAATAAATCAACCATATTGACTTGAACAAATATTCCGCACCTTGAAATCATCATTCTTGATAGATATGAACATCTTCATATAATGTCGTGGAATAATTCTTCAATATCTTCATAGGTGTATTCTCGATGCCATCATGCTTATAGTTATAGCAAGATACATATGTACACAAATTGTACTAAGGATGTGGTACTTCAGGACCAAGAATTGCATATGCTTCAAGCAACTTAAATCTTTCAAGTTAAGTCATATAAGTCACATAATAGACTTTAGATGCATATCAAGTTTTCACGTTATGCTAAACAAATAAGATGTTGAAAACTGATTATACATACCTTTGACTTTATACTTTCAAGCATTTGAACTATAGGTTCAAAACTACATGTCTTTCATATGGAATCAATTCTTCTTGAATTGTATCTCTTCCATTTAGTTACTTTCTTTGGGTCAGCAAATGCGTATAGCATGCTTTGCAATATGTTGCAATTGAATTATCCTTTTATGAACTTCAGGTTCATATCATGATATTCGGGGATATACATATACAAATGATAATTCATCCCATGTAACCTTTTCTCAAGTGTTTATCATGTCTCCCCCTCATGTTAGAAAAGCTAACTTGTTTCCTCAACTTTGAGAGTTCATCTTTGTGCATTATGGTGTTAATGAAAATATACACCGCACATCAAGAATAATAAGATGAAATTATTTAGTTCCTGACCTTGAACCACTTGTGAGGGGAGAATATAATATACTCTCGTATACAACGTATATCAAACTGATATATATAACTTTGTTCTCATAAGAAACAGTTTAGCTATTAAGTGGAAGCACTTAATAATTATCTTGCTAAACCAACTTTGATATAAACCAACTTATCAAGATGAACTATCTTGAGTAGAGAATCTGGAAATTATGCTCGAAGTTAGATTACTGAGCAATTTACCTCGCAATCACCGGCCAGGCTGCGGGTTAATAAAAATTGCGCATGTAACCATTTCATAGATGCATCATATGTGGTATACATGGCAGGTGAATGGGCCCATATTCACCTTTGATATTTCCAGAATTTATGGGCTTCAACCCGAACTCTTTAGTTGGTCAGTTCATTAATGAGAACAACTGATACAAGAGAATCCGTAAAGAACTTTCTAGTTCTTTAATATTCACCTATGTGAATTTGCACATCATACTTAAAATGAGATGGCTAATACGAATGCTAACTGAACAAATTATCAATATTGGTAAACTTCAAATTTACACCATGACATGTGCACTTATCAATAAACTTCAGGTTTATTATGACATGGGTTTTTATACCAATAGATATCCACTTTATTGTGACATTCTTTCTTTTGTGTAGTACAAACTGGAGAACAAAGCGGGTAGCTTTTCATATGCAAATTACCCCGCTATAAGTTGTAGTAATAGGAGATATCAAAGCCTTCCTTTATTTATAGTCTCAATATAATCAATTGCTTTCGCGTGTACTTTGGAAACTGAATAAGTTTCTTTGAGACTTACTACAGCACAATACTCAATTGTGTTTCTCCAACATAGTAATAATTGGCTCTTCTATAGCTCTCAATTAATTTTGTACTACCACAGATTCATCAACATCCATGTGGTGAATATCTTTCTTAAAGAGAAAGTTATACCATTATGGTCATGTCAAACTTATATGCAAGATATATTTCTTGCATTATCGTTGTCCTTTAATAGTCATATTTCCAAAATACTTTGGCGTACAATAGGTACGTGACCAACGATCACTCATGCCATATATCATCTCAAACCTCCTTCTAGGGGTAAGTGTGGTATCATCTCAAACCTCCTTCTAGGGGTGAGTGTGGTATATTTAATACCAATTTCATGTTCATATTCTTCCAATAATGAATATGTATTCGTGAATCAGATGTTGTCACATTCACTTCGGGGATATGTGATTTTGTTATCCTTTTCAAATCTATAAATGCGTCAGGCATTTGATTTGCTATTCTTTGCAAATGAATAATCTTTTGTGCCTCTTTCACAAATAGAGGTATGTGGATCAAGATGAGATAATGATGCATTTTTCCACAAAATTTCCCGTTTGGTTTCACCAACTTCTCCCCCTAATTTTGGGAAAAGTGTCTCATCAAATTGACAGTCTGCAAATCGTGCAGTGAACAAATCTCCTGTCAATGTTTCGAGGTAGCGAATAATGAAGGGCGATTCAACCTCAACATATATTCCTAACCTTCTTTGCAGACCCATTTTGGTGCGGGATGGTGGTGCTACAGGCACATATACTGCGCATCCAAAGATTTTTAAATGGGATATATTGGGTCCATGACCTAAAACCAATTGCAACGGGGAATATTTGTGTCAATTCATCAGTCAGAGACGAACTAGCATTGCTGTATGCAAAATGGCGTGACCCCAAACCGAAGTGGGCAGCCGACGAACTAGTATTGCTGCATGCAAAATGGCGTGAACCCAAACCAAAGTGGGCAGCCGACGAACTAGCATTGCTGCATGCAAAATGGCGTGAACCCAAACCGAAATGGGCAGCCTCGTTTTCATGAAGAATTCAAGATTATTCTCATCTATTGTCTCAATATGATATCCATTTTGAATGATATCTTTAAAACTCAACAAGTTCTTCTTAGACTTGGAGGAGAATATTGCATTCTCTAAGATAAACGTCGTGCCTTTGGGCAGAGTTACAGTTGCTCTTCCGGAGCCTTCAATCAACTTACTTCCCATGGTTTGACATATAAAAGAAAATATACGAACATGAGAATAAACAACTTCAATCCGTTTGTGTCACATAATATTATCAAAATCTGCTGATGTCAGTTGACTAAAATAAATCAGATAGTCGATTATATGTTTTCCATAATCGATTACTATGCAGTTTGAAAATTTTAGTTTAAGCATTTTCATAAAACAATCGATTGTTAAACACACACAATCGATTGTTGAGCATTGACAATCGATTGTTAAACATAGACAATCGATTGTTGACAATTTTTGAAAAATTCCAGATCACACTGTTTTAAGACAATCGATTGTTATGCATAGTCAATCGATTGTTGGCTATTTTGAAAAATTCCAGAGCACACTGTTTTAAGACAATCGATTGTTATGCATAGACAATCGATTGTTGGCTATTTTGAAAAATTCCAGATTACACTGTCTTAACGACAATCGATTGTTAGACAAAGACAATCGATTGTGGATGATTTTTGAAAAATTCCAGATTACACTGTCTAACGACAATCGATTGTTAAACATTGACAATCGATTGTTGACTATTTTTGAAAAATTCCAGAATACACTGTTTTAAAGACAATCGATTGTTAATCATAGACAATCGATTGTTGACTGTTTTTGTAAAATTCCAGATCACACTGTTTTAAAGACAATCGATTGTTGATCATTGACAATCGATTGTTTTGCAGTTTTTATGCGAAATATGAGATAACCGACTAGTTTTTCAGGTTAGTCGATTACCTCTACTGGAAAGTAAAAATATTATTGATATTTGAGCATATTGATACATTCTAAAGAACTAATACTAACATTATATCATGAACTAACTAATACGAGCTAATACTAATGGCTATTAGTTTATTCATTCACTAATACAAACAAGTAAAATAAAATCAAATAGCTCCATCTTCTTTCATCACGGATCCATCACCGATTAGGTGGTCTATCTTCCCCTCGGGTTGCTCAAAGAAGTCTGCCACATCCAAGTGGGTGATGTCAAAGTTGTCGTCAGAGACAAAATTCGTTTCAGGGCGTTTACTCTTTCGAGATGCTTGATAAAGGTCAACCAAAAGTCATGGTATACGGCAAGCCTTTGACCAGTGCCCGTTTTCACCGCAACGATAATATATAGTTTATAAACTATTTGATTTTGGGTTCTTATCGTATCGTGCTTGTGGCAGAGTGACCAACTTCAGGTTGTCATATCTCTTCTTTAAGCCATTCCACAAGATGGGTGGATCTTTGACTGTGATATATTCAATTTTCAAACCTTCATCAAGGTGATGGCGCAAGAAAATCAAGGCCTTAGCATAGTTTCAAACCTTCATCAAGGTGATGGCGCAAGAAAATCAAGGCGTCTCCAAGACCCATAGCATCTAAGTGGATTTCAGCATCCAACACCCATGTCATATAGTTCTTGCCCGAAATTTCAAGGGCAAGGAACTTTCTTTTCATAATGTCAGACATAAAACAAATTTACATCAAGAGCGTGTTCATACTTACGGGCTCTATTACAATTATCACATTCACTTCAGGGAATGGATCATAATCATGTGCTTTACACAATCTCATGTCAAATATTACTTTCATAAAGTGAAAGATTATTTTGAGAATCTTTATTATTCTCATTATCACAATAATGACGATTATAATTTCGTCTATTGCCACGTCCACATCCATTGACACCTTCACGGTAATAATTTTGTCTTCTTTCAGACTTATCACATACTGCTACCACATTCACTAAAGGGAATGGAGCAAATTCAATTGGACGGAATTTTAATTCTTTGCCCACAATCATACGTGAATTCAATCATGGCAAGGCATAGAAATTTTACCACTTCATGTGAGTGTAATTTCTTACAAACTTCATTAGAGTTATAATCAAACTTTGTTGTCCATGTTTGTATATGAAATCAAATCGTAGAATTTCAAGAATTTGAAAGAGAAAAGTAAATTACTTACCTTTAAGGTATACCAATAAATTCTTGGAAGCATTTAAGCCGACGCGATTCCACCGCGAAGCCGCCGTTTCCGGTTTCAAGTAATTGAAGAAAGAAACAGTACCGTGATTTAACCGTGCATAATCTATTGCTGGCCACCTTCGACTTTTGTTAACAATTTCTTCAACTTCTTTTGACACCAAACAGCAAAAATTGAAAACCAGTGCTTAGCAAGGACCTCAAACGACAGAACTCTAATGCGACTTCACTTCGACGTTGGCTTTTGACAATATTTTTAGGGGGCTGATTTTGGGTGGTTTGAAGCTGGTTCAGGGACAGATGAGATGGCCCTTCTCCTTCTTGCTCAAGGGGTTGTTCCTTTTTTTTTTTTTTTTTTTCATAAAGCACGGCTGAAGAGGAATTCTTCTGTTGAAGAAGAACGATGTGGGGAGAAGGGGGTCTCGTGTATTGGTTTTAAGAAGAAGTGGTTGCTGTCCCTAGGGTTTCATTGTCGTGCTTCTAGGTCTTTTCTCTTTTTGTATTTTTCTTCTCAATGAGCTTCTTGAGACGGTAGAGTCTCGTGCTGATAACGTGTTATGAAATAATATAAAAGACAAGAACAATAATGCAAGAACAAGAGCAATAGAGAGAAGAGTAGAGAGAGTTCTTCTTATTGATACTTAGAGAATGTTAGGAGTGGTTTACAATGGTAGAAGACCCCTTTATTTATAGGGAGGGGGATGATTTAGCTACCAAGAATAGAACTCTAGAATCTCTCTAATTATAGACATTCACCTTAAATAGGAGATTTCATAACAAGAGAAATATTTTAGGAAGAGATATAACATGGATAAACTGCGGTAGCAGTTAAGGTGTTGATTCTCTTTGTTTTGTTTTTTTATATTTGAAGATATACGTAAAATTCAGTTGAAGTTATATTTCATTTTTAATCTGAAAAGTTTATCTTTTAACTCAATTCAAAATTTTCCCACAGAATTCAAATAACTACCATATAGATATTTAAATATTTTAAATTCAAATTCAAAAAACTGTCATTCTTAATCTTTGCCTAAAAACTTCATTCTTGATCATTATTCCTCATTTCCTCAATCTTCACCCCTTCTAGATCTTCTCAATTTTCTCGAAAAAATGGAGCAAAGTACTGAGGGAATTGGGATCAAAATTTATAGTGCATCAAAACGTGCAGATACATCAATATGCCCTACTAATTTACAACCAGGCGACGATTTTCTGATCCCCGAATTGCCTCAACCAGCAATTGGTGGCAAGAAACGAAGAGCAATGGCAAATGGTGTTCAAAAAACACTCTCAAAAACCTCATTGCTTGTCAATTTCTTGCCAACAGGCACACTTTTAACTTTTGAAATGGTCCTTCCTTCAGTCTATGGCAAAGGCGATTGTTCCCCTGTCACTACATTAATGATTTTAACACTACTTGGCCTTTGTACTTTGTCTTGCTTCTTCTTCCATTTTACTGATAGTTTTCGTGGACCCGATGGGAAAGTTTATTATGGATTTGTGACACCAAGAGGGTTGAAAGTTTTCAAGTCTGGACTAGGTGTGGATGTGCCAAAAGATGAGAGGTAATATTTGTGACGAAATATATATGACTCACAGATTGCCTCTTACAATTTTATATTAGTTTTTATGATAGAATTCATCTATGTGAATTGATATTGTGACGGAATATATATGACAGACAAATCGTCTATCACAATTTTGTGACAGTTTTTATGTCATAATTCATCCATGGGGATCGAAATTTATGACGATTTTATTCTTCCTTCACAAGTATTATTTTTCTTGTAGTAAACTGATTTCACATTTTAAAGTCGTTATTTTACGTTTTAATTTATTGTTTACTTTTTCTAATAGGTACGTAGTGGGATTTACGGATTTCGTGCATGCAATGATGTCTGTTTTGGTATTTGTGGCGATTGCATTTTCGGATCATAGAGTGACGCTTTGTTTATTCCCTGGACATGCAAAAGAAGTTGATGAAATTATGAGGAGTTTTCCTTTAATGGTGGGAGTTATTTGCAGTGGACTTTTTCTTGTTTTTCCCAATACTAGATATGGTATTGGATGTATGTCTGCTTAATAATTAGGGCAGGGTTGTGTTTTAATTTTAGGTTGTTTTTGTTTTTCGATTTTCCTTTTCCAATTCTATTTTTATTAGTTCTCTGTGGTACTATTTGATGTACTGTAATTAAGTAATTACTACTCTGTTTAGATCAATTTATTAGGAAGATTATAACCGTGACTTTTGATGCTAGCTAGCTAGAGTTCAAGGATATATATATATAATAAACGGTTGAAATGAGGGAAAGGTTCATATTGGACAACCTCCGCCAGACCGCCACACATCAAATCTATCACTTCAACTAGATAAGGTGTTATGGCTTGCAAATTAAAAATGCTAACACCTGCCTAATTTTCCTGTTCCAATTTTATCAAATGCTCTTTTGACTTAAAAAAGAACGTTGGTAAGCTGAATTCTGGTCATGAAATTCCTCTTATTGGTATGGGAACAGCACCTTCACTACCACCATTGAATGAATTAGTCGCCACACTTGTGGGTGCCATTGATTTCTCTCAACTAATAGTAGCACTCAACTTCTTTATAAACAAGTAAGGATCTTCAAGCTACTTTTCTTATGTTGGGCTTATATCCAGCCCAAACCCAATAAACCCCTAATCGAGTCCATAAATTGACCGCTTCTCCATTTTCATTATCTTCTGCACAGATAGATAAAAACCATGGCATGCAAGAAGGTGAAGTGCAGACAGATTGTTTGATTAAATTCCCGAAAGAGCGGATGGTTACTCCAGTGAGCCGTGTTACCTTTTAATCACGCAAATGTCGATTTTTGAGAAGTGGGTCTGCTGTAATTTATATTAGCAAGTGAAAATATTTGGGAAACGAACGGTAAGAATGACAACTATTGCTCTGGGTAATGTTTGTTCGCTACAAATGAAAACTTGTGAGCTCTTTGGAACTTTTATAAAGCACTCATACACCCGTCCTATCCAAAATAAAAGTAAGTTTTATTCTCAATTGTTCTAAAGTTTATAGCTTTACATAGAATTTTTTGGGTACTGGAAATCCTATTCTACTGTGTACTTAGCTTTTGTATGATCCTTTGTAGGCTTAGAAATAAAGCTATTGGTTATTCAAGCCACAGCTAAAGCTACTTCTCGAACTGAGAGTGCTAAACTTCGAAATAGACGAATTCGAAAAAAGGTACGTATGTTGTAAAATTATGCTCTTGATATTTTTCCCCAGACAAATTTTCTTGTAGTTATATGGATTTTTCACAGGAGATCAGTAAATTATAACACATGAAATCAGTAAATAAAACACATGAGATTCTTTATAGCCCCAATTATGTACTACATTTGGCTGCACTAATAGGTAATGTTAGTGAACATGAATCATGTTACATGATTTGGTGCTGATGGGTTTAGTTACAATTTGGTGTTTGGACAAGAGGGAGAAACTAATTTAGGAGAATATAATTGGGAATGATGCATTTAGTGCTTTAGCTTGGAAGAGATAAACTGTAACTGGGCTTTAAGATCATACACTGTTGGGCACAAATTAGTCATTTTTCCTTAGAATAAAACAAGTGCAGAAAATTGCTTAAGGTAAATGTAAAGAGTTTACTTTTATTCTTGGCATATTTTTGTATGGAAGTAGCCAACGATGACTTTGATTTTAACCTAATGGATTGCTGTTTCATACATTTCCCGATTACATAAGGTCCGTCAGGCTTTGACAACATAGCTCTTTTATTAGGATACTGATATGTCATTTTTACTCACACATTGACATTTAAAACATTGCATATCTCTATGTCTAGTGGGAATAGGTAGAGCATCTGTACTTTTGCCCTTGTCATCCTTCTATCCATTGCCTTTGTAAACTTGTAGCTTAAGCTTGCTTCTCATCTTCGGGCGTGTTTCAAGTTCTCTGCAAATGTCTTTTGGCTTGTCCCATGTTGATGAAGTTTGTTTGCCTTTTTCTTGATTTGTTCTGCCATTTGGCTTGCCATGCAATGCTTAATCTTAATTGTTCTCTAAAATCATTTCATGAACTCTCTCTCTCCCTCGCACAAACACACACAACATATATGTATAACTTTATTGATTCACTGTAATCATTAAACTTCTTTTCGGTCTTAGCAGTTTAATGGAACTCCTGAAAAACCAAGACTTTCAGTCTTCTGCTCAGAAAAACAGTTATACGCTACATTGGTAGATGACCAAAATAAGAAATCTTTGTTTTACGGGAGCACTTTGCAAAAATCAATCCGGGGTGATCCACCATGCAGCACTGTAGTGAGTATCTTTAGCATATTAAGACATAATTATAAATATGTTAGTGCAAATTGTATAGTGAGTGGTATTTCAAGACTGTATAATTTGAAGATGGGATCTCAGTTTTCTATGTTTTATTGTTCCAATGCGTTTTGGGATTTTCAAGTCATAGCATCATCCTTGACTTTGTCCCTCTCAATCACAGGAAGCAGCGGAACGTGTTGGTGAGAAACTTGTGCAGACTTGTGTTGGTCTCAACATCAATGAGATTTCATCTTATCATTGCAATGGTTTTGCTCGAGGAGAAAGAATGAAAGCGTTTGAGATTGCCATTTCTCGCCATGGTTTCATGCCCAGATAGTTTCTTCCTTCTTTTCTATGTGAATTATTTATAGCCTTCAGAAGTCTGAAGCTTTCTCATAGGGGCTAGGGATGGCAATAGGATAGGGCAGGGCGGGGCAGGTGAAGCATTGCCCTGCCCCAAATTCAACATGCACTGCCCTGTTTAATAGTGTTTCTCTTTTTCAACCTGCCCCGCTCCGCTCTGCCCCGTTTAGCTTTTATGTTTATTCCTTTCTTTTAAGTTTGGAACTGTAACTATTCATATTATTATAAATAGAAAGATGAATATGATTTCCATGATAAATCTGATAACGGCATGGTTTCGGTTTATATCACGTAAAATTACTTTATTAAGAGCATGTCATTAAGGCTAAAATGGAATAATGTCTTTCTTTAAAAACGAAAAGAGTGTCAGTATAAAATGGAACAATGGGAGTATATCATATCTGTACATGCAAAATTAATTTTTTGACGTGGAAAACAGCAAACACAATGCTTTAATCAAAAGAAGTTCAGAATCATAGACCATACATCTGCTGATATAGTAAGTAATAGTTGTACCCAACAGTTGATTGACTTCTTCTCATGTATGTGTGTGTATATCTACCTAAAGACCTGGAGGAATAAACACTTCAAAAACCACTGGAGTTCACTGTAGCTGCACTCTTGCTCTTTCATTTAACATATTCACAAAATATCTCCCATCCAAGATCCACTTGTTAGAATAATGATTCCGACTAAAATACAATAGCCTTCATATTGAACAATTTGGAACAACAACATCATAAACGGAAGCGTACCTGAATCCATATGTGGAAATCCTTAGTCCTCCTTTTGAAGATTGTCCAAAGTGTTTGGCTCCTTGTTCCTTACTTGAAGATTGTCTTGAAGTTGTGCTTACACAAGAATATATCACAAGAACTTCTTCCAAACAACAAACAATATAATCACAATGACCAAATTGGAGTATGATTTTCCACAAGAATATGCAAGACAAGAAAAAGATTATCTTAATTCAATGGGAGGAAGAAGATAATTGTCTTGCTATAATGTGGGAACCATAACCCCCACTTTATAACAAATGAGTTACAAAACTCAAGAGTCACAAGCATGTAACCATGGCTACATATATGTAACCTTAGTTAGCCCATCATTAACTAAGGTTACCATTTTGGGTATCTACACATTGGTCCTACACTTTATATGACAATACATTGGCCCCCTTAACATAATGTCCATAAGACCACAAAATTAGGCCAAACCAAAAGATAGCACATAACATATAATTTATCCATATATTGTTCATATGTATGTAGAAATAAGTCCATATATCTTACAATCTCCCACTTGGACGAGATACACATACATATGTACAAACCTTTGCATTATATGTTACAATATAACCTTAGGAGCTCAAAATTGCTATCACAATATAATTGTCATGAACAATCCGGTCCATCAACATACCAACATAGGAACTAAGAGCTCTTCGTTACTCATTCGTAACTAGAACCAACATAGATCACGTATATCAATATAACCAACGACATGGATCAAGTGTAGGTATGTAGCATGGAAATAACATAAAGTGTGGTCAATAGAATGTCTATTTCCAACTGGTTCTCTTTATTGAGATCAATCATAAACTGTAAGAGTACAAAACTTTAAAACTGAATATCTGCGCAGATATAACTGAATTACTGAATTTCTGAATATAATGGACAATACATAAATGTACAATACAAACTCCCACTAAAATACATAATCCTTATCTGATTTGACACCCATACAAGCAATATGCTCATGAAATACTTTTGGTGTCAATCCCTTAGTGAGCGGATCCGCAAGCATGGAGTTTGTACTAATGTACTTAATGCACAATTGTCCATTTTGTACTCTTTCTTTAACAACCCGAAATTTGACGTCCATATGTTTTGCTTTCGTCAAACTACTGTTGTTATTAGCATAAAGGACTGCCGATCTGTTATCGCATAATAGCCTAAGTGGCTTTTTAATGCTATCAACAATCCGCAGTCCACCAATAAAATTCCGCAGCCATAATGCCTCATTGGATGCTTCATAACATGCCATGAATTCCGCTTCCATGGTGGAAGTGGCCGTAAGAGTTTGCTTGATGCTTCTCCAAGAGATAGCACCGCCAGCAAGCATGAAAATATAGCCTGAAGTAGACTTCAAACTATCCTGACATCCAGCAAAATCGGAATCAGTGTACCCAATGATCTCAAGCTGGTCCGATCTCCGATATGTAAGCATGTAATCCTTTGTTCTCTGTAAGTACCTCATGACCCTTTTGGCTGCCTTCCAATGGTCCATTCCTGGATTGCTAAGATATCTGCCTAACATCCCAACAATCTATGCTATATCAGGTCGTGTACATACCTGAGCATACATCAGACTACCTACAGCCGAAGCATAAGGCGTCTTCTGCATTTCCGAAATTTCATAATTATTATTTGGGCACTGTTTGAGACTAAACTTGTCTCCTTTAGCAACATGGGTGTTGCCTGGTTTACAATCCTGCATGCCAAATCTTTTCAGAACCTTATCGATATAGCCCTTTTGTGACAGACCGAGAACACCTTTGGAGCGATCTCGTTGTATCTGAATTCCTAATACAAAAGAAGCTTCACCAAGATCTTTCATTTCAAATTTCTTTGAAAGAAATTTCTTAGTTTCATGCAATAATGCCATATCGTTACAGGCAAGCAGTATGTCATCGACATATAAAACCATAAAAATATACTTACTCCCACTGAACTTATGGCATATACAGTCATCAGCAATATTCGGTTTAAAACCAAATGATGTAATGACTGCATGAAACTTATAATACCATTGACGGGAAGCCTGCTTGAGCCCATAGATGGATTTCTTTAATTTGCAAACCTTTTTCTCTGATTCATCCGAAACAAAGTTTTCAGGTTGCACCATATAAATTGTTTCCTCAATGTCACCATTGAGAAATGTTGTCTTAACATCCATCTGATGAAGCTCAAGATCAAAATGTGCTACTAGTGCCATTATAGTCCTGAAAGAGTCTTTCGATGAAACTGGAGAGAAAGTCTCTTTATAATCAATGCCTTCCTTTTGAGTGTAGCCTTTTGCGACAAGACGAGCTTTATACTTAATAACATTGCCCCCTGAATCCCTCTTGGTTTTAAAAGTCCATTTATAACCAATAGGTTTAATACCTTCGGGCAATGTTACAAGCTCCCAAACGTCATTATCGCTCATAGACTTCATCTCATCATTCATGGCATCAATCCACTTTTGAGAGTTAGAACCCTTAATGACTTGACGGAAGTTGATTGGATCATCTTCCTCAAGTCCAATATCACTTTCTTGTTCTTGGAGAAATACAACATAATCATCCGGAATTGCATTTCTCCGCTCTCTAGTGGATCTCCTTAATGGCACTTCAGTTTCTTGAGGTTGTTGAGTTTGATTTTCATTAGTAGTTTCAGGATCCTGATTGGGGAGATTTTCGAGATTGTCTTGAACTGGAGTTGTATGATTCGTGTCAGGAATGAGAACACCCTGACCAAGATCAACAACTTGAGGGAAAGACACATGTTCTTCCTCAATGACAAAATCTCTAACAACTTTATCTCCCCACCCCCCAAACTCAATATCCTCAAAAAACCTAGCATTACCCGTCTCAAAAATAGTTCTTGAAGTGGGATCATAAAACTTAAAACCCCTGGACCTTTCAGAGTATCCAACAAAATAGCTACTAACCGTCTTAGCATCCAGTTTCCTTTCATTCGGCCTATAAGGCCTTGCCTCAGCTGGACAACCCCAAATGTGTAAATGCCTAATACTGGGTTTTTGCCCAGTCCAAAGTTCATATGGGATTTTGATTGTAGCTTTAGTTGGAACTCTATTAAGAATATAAGCTGCGGTTTTTAATGCTTCTCCCCAGAGTGAGTCTGGCAAAGTAGTACGACAAATCATACTTCTTACTATATCCTTAAGGATCCGATTTCGTCTCTCAGTTACACCATTCATCGTAGGACTTCCTGGCATAGTATACTGAGGGACGATCCCACACTCATCTAGGAATTTAGCAAATGGCCCTGGACGTTGTTCACCTGAACCATCATATCTGCCATAGTATTCACCACCACGGTCAGATCTAACGGATTTAATCCTTTTGCTTAGTTGATTTTCAACTTCAGCCTTAAATGATTTGAACACGTCTATGGATTGGGACTTTTCATGAATAAGACATAGGTACCCATAACGAGAGTAATCGTCTATGAATGTGATAAAGTATTGTTGACCATTCCTACAAGGAGTAGGGAATGGCCCACAAATATCCGTATGTATCAATTCTAAGACGTCCGAAGCTCTCTTAGCACCTAATCTCGTTTTGTTTGTTTGTTTTCCCTTGATACACTCAACACATATATCCGAATTTGAGGAATCAAGAGAATCAAGAACTCCATCTGACACAAGTTTCTGAATTCTTTGAATGGATATGTGACCCCAAACGTTTATGCCAGAGTGATATAGAATTCTCATTAGTTAATTTTCTTTTGGTACCAATTAAACTTGTATGCAAGGTTTCATTATTTGAGGTTATTGTATCAACCAAATATAGGCTATCAAATATTGATAAAAGACCAGTACCAATAAGATTTGAATTCTGAAAGAGACTAACTTTATTGTCACCAAAAGAACATGAATAACCGGATATGTCCAATTTGGGAACTGAAATTAAATTCCGTCTAAAAGACGGTACAACAAAAGTCTCATCCAAATCTAAATAAAAACCGGTCTTAAACAACAGCCTAAACTTTCCAATAGCCTCAACTGGCACCTTCTTGCCGTCACCCACATAGATGTATCTTTCACCATCATTTGGTTTTCGATAGTTCAGGCAACCCTGCATAGATATACTTATGTGAGTAGTAGCAGCAGAATCTACCCACCAAGTATCCTTAGGTACCCAAATTAAATTAACTTCATAACAAACAAAAGAAAGAAATGTACCTTTTTCGCACGCCAAGCGTGGTACTTGGTACAATCCCTCTTCACATGATTAGTCCCCTTACAGAAAAAACAACCTAATTCAGTAATTTCAACCTTAGGTTCCTTATGTTGCTTATTCTTGGGCCTTGCAACCGCAACTTCCTTACCTTTCCTCTTCTTAGGATCCTTAGAAGAGGATGCCAAATGAGCACTTTCAGTCTTATCTTGCTTTATCCTTTCCTCCTCTTGCACACAATGTGAAAGGAGCTGGTTAAGAGTCCATTTCTCCTTCAGGCAGTTGTAACTGACCTTAAACTGATTAAAGTATGCAGGAAGGATATCAAAACTAAGTACACAAGCAGTTCCTCAGGTAATACTAGCTTGAGTGACTTAAGTTTCGAAGCAAGATGAGACATTTCCAAAATGTACTCCCTAATGTTTCCCTTGCCCATATACCACATGGAAACAAGTTTACTCAAAAGAGTACTTGTCTTCGCCTTTTCGTTTTGTTCAAAACGCTTTTCAAGGTTTTCAAGGAAAACTTTGGCATTAGCTTCATCATTCATAGTGCCCCTGAATGATTCTGGAATTGCACGTTTCATGATCATTAGACTCATGCGATTCGAGCGTTCCCACTTCTCCATCTCCCTCCTTTCATCAGGAGAGGATGTATCCTCAAGAGAAGCATGTTGCTCATTCCGTAGTGCAAGGTCAAGATCCATGCAACCGAGAACGATCATAATGTTCTCTTTCCATTCCTTATAGTTTGTGCCGTTAAGCACAGGGGTGCTATTGATGTTGGCAGATATCGAAGCAGCAGAAGAATTAACTGAAAATAGAACAAAAGGATTACTTAATACATGCTTACAATAACTTGAACTTTAACTGTAGTTTTCAGATTCAAAATAGGCAAATCCCATTACAAGATACCTAGCAGAACATTGATTTTAGTCTTTGGACAGAAAATCAACTTGTAAGTGGTACTCTTGGTGTAGTGATCAAATATAGACAATAAACTCCTGTCAAATATCAAGCCTTCCTTTGGGCCGACTTAATATTCACATGGAAAACCAAATAATTGTCTCATATTTATCACCACAAGCATGTTCGAATTCCTGCCAAATAACAACCTTCCTTTGGGCCGATGTTAAATGCATGGAAGACTAACATCCACAGTCATCTTATATTTCAAGATCAATCAATCTACACAATAGAGGTTACTTTGGCAACATAATGCTTCAATTGACTAATTTAAAACATTAGATGCTAAAAAAAAACTTTAGTTCCTTAAGCCATATTATGAATCTAAACTTAATATGTTACATGTTTTGACATGCAACATCTAAATATTAATTGTTTTAGACTTAGTTGGACAATTCCAAAATCTGAATTTTGATGGACTAAAACAATTAATATAAAAGCTGAATATTAATGTATAAAACATTAATAATTTAATAAAAACTTAATAATAATTGACATATTATAAATATTCAATTAAAATCTGAAACTTAAAAGACTTAAAACATTTTATTAATTATTAAAAAACATTTCTTATATTAAGTCCTCAATAAACAACCAAAACAAAACGTTTTCAGCACTTAACTGCCTAATAATCGATTATCAGGTCCTTGATAATCGATTATCAGGGCTTGCTGGTCCAGGATAATCGATTATCTTAAATAGATAATCGATTATTCTGGCATTCTGGAATTTCCAAATTTTGCTGAAAATTGAGATAATCGATTATTCAAAATTGAATAATCGATTATTCCACTGTTCTGTTTCAAAAAATTTCTGAACTTAATTTCATAATCGATTTTGCTCAATGCATAATAGATTATGCTACTGTTCTGTCCCAAAAATTTTACGGAAAAATTGACATAATCGATTATCAAAAAATTGATAATCGATTATTCCCTGTTTCTGTTTTGCAAAATTTTGATCAACATATTCAACATAATCGATTATATTTCCAGTATAATCGATTATGTTATTGTTCTGTCCAACGACTTAACAAGTTTTTCAACAAAAAACTTAAACATGGAATCATGTTTTTTCATCAACCAAAATCATGCAAAATTCAATGTTTCAATCCAAATAATGATAACATGATATTAAAACATCAAAATTCATCAGAAACATAACATTCATAAAATCATGCTATTTCATGGTACTAGAATTTCATAAACAAAATTCTAACTTAACTTGAATATGAACTATATATAACATGAATCTTATGAACATCCAAATTATCCAAATATGAAGGTGGCTCTGATACCAATTGTTAGAATAATGATACCGACTAAAATATAATAGCCTTCATATCGAACAATTTGGAACAACAACAACATGAGCGGAAGCGTACCTGAATCCATATGTGGAAATCCTTAGTCCTCATTTTGAAGATTGTCCAAAGTGTTTGGCTCCTTGTTCCTTACTTCAAGATTGTCTTGAAGTTGTGCTTACACAAGAATATATCACAAGAACTTCTTCCAAACAACAAACAATATAATCACAATGACCAAATTGGAGTATGATTTTCCACAAGAATATGCAAGACAAGAAAAAGATTATCGTAATTCAATGGGAGGAAGAAGATAATTGTCTTGCTATAATGTGGGAACCATAACCCCCACTTTATAACAAATGAGTTACAAAACTCAAGAGTCACAAGCATGTAACCACGGTTACATATATGTAACCTTAGTTAGCCCATCATTAACTAAGGTTACCCTTTTGGGTATCTACACATTAGTCCTACACTTTATATGACAATACACTGGCCCCCCCTTAACATAATGTCCATAAGACCACAAAATTAGGCCAAACCAAAAGATAACACATAACATATAATTTATCCATATATTGTTCATATATATGTAGATATAAGTCCATATATCTTACACCACCAATATTACATAACCAAATATTTGCCTAGAATTCAAAACAAAATAATTTGTGGACAAAATGATTTATTTTAAAAAAGTAATTAACGGGGGAAGTAACTACCAAAATGAGGACTTGCAAATTTTGAATTTGAGAGGAATAGTTTGCGGGTAGATGACCAAAATAAGAAGTCTTTGTTTTACTGGGAGCACTTTGCAAAAATCAATCCGGGGTGATCCACCATGCAGCACTGTAGTGAGTATATTTAGCATATTAAGACATAATTATAAATATGTTAGTGCAAATTGTATAGTGAGTGGTATTTCAAGACTGTATAATTTGAAGATGGGATCTCAGTTTTCTATGTTTTCTTGTTCCAATGCATTTTGGGATTTTCAAATCATAGCATAATCCCTTGGACTTTGTCCCTCTCAATCACAGGAAGCAGCGGAACGTGTCGGTGAGAAACTTGTGCAGACTTGTGTTGATCTCAACATCAATGTGATTTCATCTTTATAAGCATAAATTAATTGAAATTTACGGATGGCCAATCATAGCAGGTCGTAATATATCAAAAGACCAAATGAATAAAATATACGAGATAATGTTTAATGATTAAAGGGAGGAGGGTGAAGATCTTTTATTAATAATATCGATTTGGTCTGCCTCCCCATGGAGAGGTTCAGAGCCATACAATATAGTATTTTCTCTTTTTTTAGAAATAGATGTGAAGAGGAAGAAGAAGCAGCCCCCCTTTAGGGTTCTTTCTCTTAGTATTTATAGTTAGGAGACCTGCCAGCTGGCGCCGAATGGTTGCGACCATATTAAGAGGGCGCCCTTATAAGGACGGACAGGCCGTATCCTTAGTTGTCAAACCGGGTAATTGTCCGATGACATTATTAATAAATGGTCATACTGTTTATTAGTCACAAATAGGCTTTGAAAAATGCGTTGGTCTCATAATATCGTGAAGTCAAGTTTTGACACATACAGATAGTCCCTCCGCTTATTGAGGTTGGGATCCGGCCGAGCTCGATGAGCGGATTTTGCCGATAGCCGTTACAGTGATTCTTTGAAGATGGCCGTAGCCATTTATATTGTGGAGATGGCTGTAGCCATTTATTATTTTAAAGATGGTCGTAGCTATTTATACTTTAAAGATGGTCGTAGCCATTTATTTGCGTGTACTCTTTGTTGGAAACACGTTCTCAATGCAATATACTAAAACGTGTGTTCTTTTGTGTAGGTTTTGATGAATGACAAACGAAGCGAAAATTGAAATATGACGAAGTTCAAGAAACAAGCGCAATATTGATATACAACGAGATTCAAGCTCAAGACAAAGTTTTATAAGTTTAATTGAGTCATTCTTATTTGTGATCTTGATCCTACAACTTGACTCGTAACATGGCTTCTCTCATAAAACTATTTTCCAAAATCATGCATATTTAATTTAACGTCAAATGATTTTAAATCATGCATATTTACAGCAGTCAAAATAATTTTTAGACATGCCTTAAAAATCTGGACTAAGATAATCGATTATGTACTTATGATAATCGATTGTTTTTTAAGCCAAGACTGCATGACAATCGATTGTGAACTAATGACAATCGATTGTGAGTAAGACAGTGAGCATCAGGTTTTTCAAACCTGCATGACAATCGATTGTGAACAAATGACAATCCATTGTGATGAGGCAGTGTCCATCAAAGTTTTTCAAAACTCAGAATAATCGATTGTGAAGCTAATGACAATCGATTGTGAAGAGACAGTGTCCTTCAGATTTTTCAAAGTCACAAAATAATCGATTGTGAACTTATGACAATCGATTGTGTTGAGGCAGTGACTTCCAGACTTTTTCAAAACTATTAAATAATCGATTGTGAGTATATAACAATCGATTGTCAAGAGGCAGTGTCTAAAATGTTTTTCAAAAACTGATAAGTAATCGATTGTTGACTTTGTGCAATCGATTGTGAAGCTGACCGTTGTCGTAAAGTTTTCAAATACCGTCAAGTAATCGATTATTGATTCTGTATAATCGATTGTTGTGATTAAAATCCGGAAAAGATTTTTTGAACGTTATTGGGTAATCGATTATTGATTTTGTATAATCGATTGTTTTGATTAAAATCCGGAAAAGATTTTTTGAACGTTGCTGAGTAATCGATTGTTGATTCTGGACAATCGATTGTTTGTGGTAAAATCTGGAAAGGATTTTTTGAACGTTGCCAGTAATCGATTATAGATTGTAAGTAACCGATTATCAAGCGTAAAATCTGGGATTGAATTTTGATCTGACTGGCAGACAATCGATTGTTGGGGTTTGACAATCGATTGTCAGTGAGTAAAATCAACAACTCTTAATTGACAATTAGGCAACGGTAATGCCAAGTTTTTTAACTATAAATACGACGTCATTTCAGTGTTTTAAACACAACAACATACTACAATTGATCATTACATTGCTATAAGCTTGCATACTTTTGTTTATCATTTTATATTCAATTTCATAAAGCTTTTGAGAGCCATATTCTTGTCCAAAGTTGTTGTGATCTAGAGCTTAATTCTTTTACTCATACCTACTCATAAAGGAGTATTTTGTTTGAGTGTTTAGTGTTTTATACACTTGTAAGAGAATTGTGATTCTCTTGTTGTAAGGAACTTGTGTTTCCTTGGTTGAAGTCTTGGAGTGTTGTATCTCCGAGCAAAGGTGTTAAGGCTTGTGTCCTTAAGTTGTAAAGGTTTGTTGAGCACCCGTAAGCTTAACAAGTTAGTGGAAAATCTCGAGAGAGTCTCTCGGGGACTGGACTAGCCACGTGTTGTGGTGAACCAGAATATATTGGTGCGTTCTTTCCTTTTTGTTTATTTAACGCACTTATTTATTTCCTGCAAATTTTAATTTCCGCAAGTTTACGCTAAATTCTATTATAACACTATTCACCCCCCCCTCTAGCGTTAAGCGTATTTTCTAACACTCTTCTTTTGGTAGGAGACCGTAATCACCTCATTTTCAAGGGACGGCGATTGCCATTGTTTTGAGAGGACCATAGACGTCCTTATTTCGAGAATGGCCATAGCCATTTTGTATTCGGGAGACGGTCGTGGCCGTTATTACTTTGGGGACGGATGCAATCAATACTACTTTCGGAGGCGGTCGTGGCCAACATTACTTTGAAGACGGCCGTAGCCACTAATGGTTTAGAAATAGCCGTAGCTGATTACATTTTCCTGGAGAGAATATGATCATGCTTACAGCGTATAAGGAAGGCGTCATATGTATAGTGACGCATGGGTCGTGCACGTGGTATCTAGGGGCCGTTACAACCGTTTGAGGGGTGACGTGCCAATTGACGGTTGAATGACCGTTCTATGGTATCTGTCATAATGGTGCCCGTTACTATAAGCCTAAACCGTTTTGCGGTTGGTCAGGCATTTAATGGTGACCTTTGGGATTCGTGAAAACCATTTATGCTTCGTTATAAATAAGGGGTTGCATCATTCAGTTCTTACTTTTTCGATAATTGTCTAAGTGAAATTCTGAGAGAGATAGCTCTACTTTTTCTCCGATTACTTTGCCTTTTTCTCCTCGTCACCTCATTCTTCGTCGTTTATCGTCAGATCTTCGTCTTCTCTTGCTTTTCTGGTGAATTTTGCTTACTTTCTTTCGTTATATCGACAATGGCGAGCAGCTCTCGTTCCGATCTTGCTCCAGTGGAGGCAGCGACGGCTAAGGATCTATCTACGGTGGTGAGAACCACCGATTCAACGAGTATTGACCGGCCCCCATCGGTGACAAACATTCTTTCTCTGCCCGGTGATCCGGCAACTGATTTCTCCGACCCCGAAGGAAAGGACCAAGTGGACGAAGCTCCATTGATGGGGGAAGTTAGCATCGTCCAGCTGAGGGACCAATGTGACATTCCTCGCTTCGCCGACATCGTCCTTACTAGGAGCGTGGAAAGGGTATACGTCGACCACCGAGGGTAATTCGCCTTTTATGCTTACCCTTTCAAGCTGGGATTCAGACTTCCTCTCCCAATGCTAGTGGTGGACTCCTGCCGCTACTACAGGGTATGCCCGGGTCAGCTCGTCCCTTCCTGCTACAAGTTATTGGCGATGCTGATAAAATATGCGGAGTTGGCACGAAGGGAGATTACTCTTGGGCATGTACTAACTCTCTACGCTCCCCAGAGGGTACGAGGTACCATGATTCTATTTTTCCCTCGTGGGGCCAACGGCTTAACTGCAGAGCTTGATGACGAGGTCGATACCCGTCCTTATGAGCACTTTTTCCACATTAGGACCAAGCATTTGGTGGCTTGTGCTACTGACTTCCTGGAGGAATGGAATCATGCACGAAGTTTCTTTTCTGTTGGTCTTAATATCGTTTGGTTATATGCCTTGTTTCACATTCGTACGTAGTGATCTTTCTCTTCTGCCGTAGCTGGAGGTGCACCACCGGAACCGCTTTTCGGCATCCGCAAATGGTTCGAGGCTGTGCTTCCCGTCACACCGGGAATTCGCACGTGGGCGTCTTTCTGGGAGGCCCATGGTCGTAGGCCGGCTGCTGGTAAGAATTGACTTGCTATTATTGCTCTTATTTCGTAGTCCTTAGGTTCTTTTCCTTGACTCTTCTTACTCTGGTAGTCAGGACGACCACATCGCAAGAGCGCTCCTCAGCTCTCTTTTTGCAGGCCGGGCCGACTGCCCGCTTGATTACAATTCCGGTGTCGCACCCAATTCTGAGGGAGGCTTCTGTTGAATCCTCGGCGGCTCACTCTCTAGCTCGGTTCGTGCACCGAGTCGGAGAATCCTCAGGGGCCGTGCATTCCAGGGTGGAGTTTCCATCGAATGAAGACGAGGACGAAGACGGGAGGCCTCTGGTTTGGTGTAGGATGGTGTTCACCCCGGTCCTTCCGGTGGTGATTAGTTTGGATTCTTCGCCATCGGAAGGGGATGCGGCGGATCTTGCCCTAGAGGGCGAGCATTCAGTGGGGGTTGCCTCGATTAGCTTAGGCCAAGGTGACACAATCACTTCGCCGATTCAAATTTCAGTTCATGTTGCTGAGAGGGAAGGTAGTTCCTCAGCAACCATTTTGGTGGAGGATAGGGGCGCCGATGCTTTGGCGAATGTGGGCGCTTCAACTTCATGAGCGGCGGAGGCCTCGACTTCCATGGCGGCGGAAGGAATGGGAGCCTCTAGAGAGGGGGAAGATTCTTAGTCCGACATGGACCCTGAGGACATCCGTTTGTTCCAGGAGGGTTATACCCGTCCAGTGGTACAGGCCGAAGGGAGCTATCTTTACGGGGAGATTCCTAATGAGAAGAACTTGCTGCTCGAGGAGGAGAATCTGGTGACGCTATTCGAGGTTATGTGCTCGTAGGCGGAGAGTATGTCCTTAAGGGGCATCTCGGATGTCGGGTTGATGGGCGAGGTGGCCGCCCTGAGTATAAAGGTACGAATGAAACCTTGGTTTGTTTCTTTTCTTAGTACGTTCTCTCGTATTAATTGTTGCTCTGTTTGTTGTTGTCATTTTTATTGGAGGTGTAGAGCATCCGGCGGGCTAACGTCCGCGCGACAGTCTTCGTGCAGTTGTTGGAGAAGTATCGCCGCTATCGTGACCGGTGACGTGATTTGCGTGAACGCTTAAGGAATGATCCGCGGAACTGGGAGTTGGTAGAAGAGCTGGCGCGGAGGGAGCTTTACATGCAACAGACCCTTAACAGAGGTAAATTCTCTTGAGGGGCAGCTCCGTCAAACGAACGAGGAGATGGACGCTAAAAGAAGGGCGGCTACTGAGAGAGAGCGCAAAAATCGGACTGCGGCAGCAGAGGCCGCTGAAGCTCTGACTAGGCAGGTGGCTGCCCTAGAGACGGAGACTGCCGCTCTAAGGAAGCAGGCAGAGGACGCCTTTGGCGATAGTCGAATTGTTGCAGGCGACCAACCGTGCCCACGAAAGAGAACATGGATTGGAGAGGGCCGCCGCTACTTTCCGAGAGAGGGCTTTGGAGGAGCGCATTGCCATCTGTGAGAAGGACGCCCGTACTGCGGCGGACCGGATTGCAGCCTTGGAGGCCGAGAACCAGCGCCAGAGGAATCATGTCGCTTCTTTCGTTCCTTCTGTGAGCTTTGGATGTATGCCGAGGCCTAGATCTATGTGTACATGAAGTTTTGGGAAGCCGACGTTGTGCCCGAGGCCACTTATGAGGAGGCACGCCAAAAGGCTCGTGATGCCCGCCTCGGTTGCGATTTTGACCTGTTTACGCCCGGGGGTGATGACGGCGTGGAGGGTGATGACAATGTCGAAGAGGGCGCTGGTAGCGCCGAGTGAACAAAGAGAAAGTTTGTATCATTTGTTTAGTTTTCATTCTCTTTTTCTATTTTATTTATTTATATTTTGTTGCCATTTCGCCTTTTCTTTTTTTTTTTTTTGCCGGCCCTGGGTCGATGTAATTGTAAATATTGTAAGTATATGTGGCTTTCTTCATTTCTGTTTGTTTTTTATCAATTTCGTGTGTTTCCTTTTTTTGTGCTCGTTTGAGAGGGCCTTGTCTTAGAGTTTTTCTAGTGAGCATGTTAATGTTCTCGACCGGTTAAGTGATTTCGACCATTGTCGAATTGATTCCTTGCCTTAAGGGAAAATTGGTGCAGATGACCTAGGCCATAGATAGGCGCTTTTGTTCATCCCCTTCCTCCACTTGATGGGAGTGGGTTACAGCCGTGTTTGGGCAGTGGCGGCACATAGCCTTAGTCTCAGTTCGGGCTCATTCGGACTACTGGTCGTGGTAATGAAAGGCACAACCTCGCAGTTCGACTTGGGCCGGACTTTGCTTGGGCTGAAACTTTAGTTTTGAGTTAGTGGTACTTATTTGAATGGTGGGGGCGCTTGGCCTTACCTGTGTGTCGACCGTGGTTGTACTTAAAGTGGCTAACTAGTGTCTGACTAATTTTTCTGTATCGTTCCAATTTTATAAATTGTTCTCTTGACGTAAAAAGAACACTGGTTAAGATAAATACAAAATCAGCAGGTACTTGATCATTTTAATCATAGATATGGATATGAAGCAAGTATTAGTCCCAAGAGTGAAGCTGAATTCTGGTCATAGCTCAATCACCCTGCTGTTGCGGCTGTGTACCCCTATATCTCGGGCAAGGTCTCCTGATGTGACCATGCTCACCACACTCATAACACCCACCTAAAAGCTGTAGCCGAGTTCATGTATTTATGTTGAACAAATGGTTGAAATGAGGGAAAGGTTCACATTGGACAATAACCTCCACCACACATCAAATCTATTACTTCAACAAGATAAGGTGTTATGGCTTGCACATTAAAAATGCTAGCTCATGCCTGCCTAATTTTGCTGTGTTGTTCTTCTCTTGACGCAAAAGTGATGGATTATAATAAGCAGCGGAAACAATCCCGGTATCAAAATCACATGTAATTTAGATAACTAGCATAAATGAGATTTCACGGGTTACCTCTTGAAGCGTGAACATATATCTTCTACCACGTGAGCCTTCAGTTCCATAACTTCTCAATGGAATCTCCATCACCCGTACAATCGCGATCTTCTAACGTTCCACGGTCTTCTACTGTGTTTTCCAGATAATACCGGAAATAGCAATTTTGTGTGGGCAAAATTTCTAGGAAAACTTGGCTGAAACTTTCAGCCACCATCTTCTTCTCCCCCTAAATGGAAAACTTTGTATGTATTTATAGCACAAGTTTTAAGGGTTAAGACCTTTTTCCAAAACCTGTTGAATTTTCTCTTCCACTAGAAAAAGGTTCCTTTATTTTCTATTATTTAGGCACAGTAGGGACCACGTAATTTAATTAACAAGGCTCCAATTATGAAATTAATTTCTAATTTTCAAAATTAATATCTACCATAATTAATTACGAATTATTCAACTAAAATCTATAACTGCACTCCTTATCCAATTTTAAAATTCATCTATTAAATCTTATTTAACTCTCCATGTCAGATACTAATCAAATAAATTAAATTACTAACGATTTAATTTATTGATTATTTTCTTTAGACTTTCACTTAACTTATTTCATGTGTCGGATACAAAAACCACCGGCTGGGTTTACACAAGAAAACTTATAAGCTTTCATAAAGGTATGTCATCAATCTTTAAACCAAGACATGGATTCCATCATCTAATTATTACTTCGCCAATGTACATTATTATTATCCAATATACCATGCATATTGACCCACGAAAGAATCTCGCCTTGTAATAAATTTAAACAATAATAATATACACAACATATAATAATTATATCAAGATTAAGAGTATAAGTACATTTAATGGCTAGAGAGTTTATTTTATTAATTCAGTATAAAATATTTATCTCTACCTGGTCCGTTCAATACATATAAAATGTACTAGCACAAGAAGTTGGAATTAAACCATTCCCATAATCAAGATAAATTATATATAATCTTGTGCTACAATCATTCCTGATGGTTTGTCCAACTCCATGATTAAATTGTGAACTCAAACTTTATTCTTATAAGAACCGATGATTTAATATTCCGTGTATAAGCTAAACTCTATACACTAAATGATCTACTATATAAGCAAATGACACATACTAATATATGATCTATTTAAAACTTTATTAAAACTGAATAAACGCTTGTTTCATAATAAATACTATATCTAAACCAAACTCATGGTTAATAGTATGTATATCCCAATATTCTCCCACTAAGACTTTTAACCATGATAAGTATTAGAATATCTATAGCCAAATGCATGGTTAATAGTATATGCCCCAACAATCTCCCACTTAGACTTATAACCATGCATCTACAACTTTCTCACGCATTCTTTTATATGACTATTAAAAGTCTTCCCAAATAAGGTTTTGTTAAAGAATCTTGCCAAGTTATATCTGATGCAATATTTGTCATGTAGTTCTTTGTCGTAACTATCAAGTTTGGTATTGAACTCTTCAGGGATCCTATTACCGAAACTATCCCAAGAATGTACACCGAACTATGATTTTCTTTAGGTTTCTCCCACTACGACGAAGTACTACTAATATTACCTCCATTACCTGCCGACATTGAAATATTAGTGACTTCTTACTATAATGTTCAATGTTCAAACATCACTCCCACTTGATAAAGGCATATCATGTCTATTAACGTTCTCCCACTACTTAAATGCAATGGAATGTCAATTCTGACATGTGAGTTTTGATGTTCTTGAACATCTAGTTATTTCTTTGCCCAGTTCCTGAAAAAATAGTTTACTTCTAGGAACGCATTTTATGAAACAGTCCATACCTAGAAAAATATAATTATTTTAACAATTGTCTTATTTTCTTTAGGACAATAAATAAAGCTTCATTCGTCTTTTTTTTGGATATTCGATAAACATGCACCAATCCATTCTTAGTTCCAACTTACATATCTGTTTTCCCTTTCAGTACACATGCGTGACTATCCTATATCTGAGCATGCCACAGACCAAGCTTACATTCAGTCAACAGTTCTATAAATGTCCCAGGTACTAGCTTAGATGGAACTAAATTCAGAATGTAATTTGCAGTTTCCAGAAAATATTCCAAAAACAAATAAGGCAAATCTGAATAACATGCCATTAGTCTATCCATATCCAAAAGAGACTTATTTCGTCTTTCTACTACACTCTATTATGGAGTTTATGTTGGAAACACGTTCTCAAGGCTTTATACTAAAACGTGTGTTCCTATGTGTAGGTTTTGATGAATGACAAACAAGCGCAAATTGATATATGACGAAGTTCAAGTACAAGCGCACAATTGGTGGATAACGAGATTCAAGCACAAGACAAAGTTTTATAGTTTAAATGAGTCGTTCTTAATTGTGATCTTGATCCGACAACTTGACTCATGACATGGCTTCTCTCGTAAAATTATTTTTTACAAAATCATGCATATTTAATTTAATGCTAAATGATCTTAAATCATGCATATTTTCATTAGTCAAAATGGTTTTTAAACATGCCTCTAAAATCTGGACTAAGATAATCGATTATGTACTTATGATAATCGATTATGTTAAGCCAAGACTGCATGACAATCGATTGTGAACTAATGACAATCGATTGTGTTGAGGCAGTGAGCATCAGGTTTTTCAAACCTGCATGACAATCGATTGTGAACCTTATGACAATCGATTGTGATGAGGCAGTGTACATCAAAGTTTTTCAAAACTCAGAATAATCGATTGTGAAGCTAATGACAATCGATTGTGAAGAGACAGTGTCCATCAGATTTTTAAAAGTCACAAAATAATCGATTGTGAACTTATGACAATCGATTGTGTTGAGGCAGTGACTTCCAGACTTTTTCAAAACTATTAAATAATCGATTGTGAGTATAAAACAATCGATTGGCAAGAGGCAGTGTCTAAAATGATTTTCAAAGTCTGATAAATAATCAATTATTAACATTGCACAATCGATTGTGAAGCTGACCATTGTCGTAAAGTTTTCAAATACCGTCAGGTAATCGATTGTTGATTTTGTACAATCGATTGTTGATATTAAAATCTGGAAAAGATTTTTTGAACGTTGCTGAATAATCGATTGTTGATTTTGTACAATCGATTGTTGATATTAAAATCTGGAAAAGATTTTTTGAATGTTGCTGAATAATCGATTATTGATTTGGTATAATCGATTGTTTTACGTAAAATCTGGAAATGATTTTTTGAACGTTACTAATAATCGATTGTTGATCTTGGACAATCGATTGTTAAGCGTAAAATCTGGGATTGATTTTAGGAACGATTGGCAAACAATCGATTGTGGTTTCCTGACAATCGATTGTCACAGAGTAAAATCAGCAACTCTTAATTGGAAATTAGGCAACGGTAATGCCAAGTTTTTCAACTATAAATACAGCTTCATTTCAGTGTTTTAAATACAACAACACACAACAACTGATCATTCTATTGCTATAAGCTTGCATACTATTGTTTATCATTTTATATTCATTTCATAAAGCTTTTGAGAGCCAAAGTCTTGTCCATAGTTGTTGTGATCTTGAGCTTACTTCTTTTACACATATCTACTCATTAAGGAGTGTTTTGTTTGAGTGTTTAGTGTTTTGTACACTTGTAAGAGAATTGTGATTCTCTTGTTGTAAGGAACTTGTGTTTCCTTGGTTGAAGTCTTGGAGTGTTATATCTCCGAGCAAAGGTGTTAAGGCGTGTGTCCTTAAGTTGTAAATGTTTGTTGAGCACCCGTAAGCTAGACAAGTTAGTGGAAAATCTCGAGAGAGTCTCTCGGGGACTGGACTAGCCACGTGCTGTGGTGAACCAGAATACATCGGTGCGTTCTTTCCTTTTGTTTATTTAACGCACTTAATTATTTCCTGCAAATTTTAATTTCCGCAAGTTTACGCTAAATTTTATTATAACGCTATTCACCCCCCTCTAGCGCTAAGCGTATTAACTAACAATTGGTATCAGAGCCCAACTCTCTGAAGACTTAACAGTTTGAGAGAAACTTCCATGGCTTCTACTCGTGATTCTTTTGCAGGAATAGAGGAAGGACAGTGCTCCACCCGACCACCACTATTCAACGGTACAAACTATACGTACTGGAAAGAGAGGATGAAAATCTTCGTTCAAGCAAACAATTTTCATCTCTGGAAGGTGATAACAAAGGGAAATCAAATTCCAACCGAAAAGGTTGAAAACGAATGGGTTCCCAAGTCCGAAGAAGAATATGACGCGGATGATATCCGAAAGGTTCAAAATAATGCTAATGCAATTAATTTATTATATTGTGCTGTAAATGCTGATGATTACAGGAAAATATCGTGTTGCACAATGGCAAAAGAAATGTGGAACAAGCTGGAAATTACGTACGAAGGTACGGACCAGGTAAGGGAAGCTAAAATTAATTTCCTAACCCATGCTTATGAATTATTTCACATGAAGGAAGGTGAAAGGGTGGATGAAATGTTCGAACGATTTTCAATAATCGTAAATGACCTACATGCCCTCAAGAAAACATTCACGGATAGAGAACTTGTTCGAAAAATTCTTAGAAGTCTCACTCCGGCATGGCGATCAAAGGCCGACGCAATTCAAGAATCCATAGGCGTCTCAAATGTCACAATCGACGCATTAAGAGGTAACCTTAAGACTTATGAATCTACAATACTTAACCCTCTTGTTGATGATCAAAGGAAGCAAAGAATAGCGCTTAAGGCAAGCACAAGCCAACCTCAAGTTGATGAGGACGGAGACAACGAGTTTGGACTCGTTATCAAAAGATTTCAAAAGTTCATGCGAAAGGAGTATGAACGAAAGGGCAAAAATCAAGGCGAGCAAATAAAGTGCTATGAATGCGGTGAAACCGGGCACATCAAATCAAATTGCCCAAACATCAAAAAGGAGAAGAAACCTTTTAAGAAGCAACGTGCATACATTTCTTGGGGAGGAGACTCCGGAGATGAGTCAAGCGAAGAAGAAGAAGACGAAGCCGCAAACCTTTGTCTTATGGCGCAAGAAGACAAGCAAGATGAGGTATGTCAAATCTCTTCTAACAACTTCTTTACTCTTGAAAAAATGCGAACTGCTTTTGATGAGCTATATACTGAATTTATTAAAGCTTCAAAAACTGTCAAGAGCATAAAAGAAAATGCTTCTCTAAAAGAAAAAGATTTTTAAAAACAGCTTTCTTTGAAAGAAAAGGAGTTAGAAAAACTGGTTTTAGAAAATGAGAAGCTGAAAGAGGAAAACAAGTTTTTTGGAAAAAGAAGCGCCGACAAGCCCGAAAGTTCTATTAAAAATTGCTCTTCTTGCATGCATCTCGAAAATGAGGTAGATAGACTTAAAGGTACCTTAGATAAGTTTAATTCTTCTCACAAAAACTTGAATGAGGTCCTTGTTAATTTGAAGTCAACCAAGCATGGCATAGGTTTTAAGAATGAGCCTAAAGAAAAGGTTGAAGCCAAACCCCAACCACCTAAGGCTCAACCTAGGATTAATAAAACAAATGCTTATCGTAGAAATAGCAATCCTAGAACAAATATGCATGCTAGACCAAATGTTGAACATTTTAGAAGACCTAGAAATGACTTACCACCTAGAAATGACTACCCTAGAAATGATGCATATTCTAGGCCAAACACTAGAAGGAGTTTTGAACCTCTTAGAACATCTAGACATGACCATTACTCTAGAAATGCTGCTCATTTTAGAACTAATAGTAGGAGAAATGGTTCTCATGAAATGCGTAATAGTCATAATAAAAATAGAGTAATTCGTGTTCGTACATCAAGTTACTATGAACCTAGAAGGATGCATAACCCCAACGTGACTTGTCATTATTGTAGACGCATTGGTCATATTGCCCCTGCATGTTTTACACGACATAGACATATCACTCAATCGCATCATTATAATATGCCTAACCCTCAAGGACCCAAAATGGCATGGGTACCTAAAGCGCATTAACTTGTTTTGTAGGTATGTTTGAAGGGATCAAGTGTACTATGGTACCTTGATAGTGGATGCTCCAAGCACATGATGGGAGACGAATCCAAATTCCTTCAACTAGAACACAAAGAAGGAGGAAGTGTTATTTTTGGTGACAACAATAAAGGAAAGATTATCGGCATCGGATCAGTCGGTAAAGATGAAAATTCTTCTATTAAGCATATATTACTTGTGAAAGGTTTAAAGCATAATCTCTTGAGCATAAGTCAATTATGTGACAAGGGAAATCTTGCCCTATTTGATTCGGATGAATGCTTAGTGTTTAGACGTAGTGATTTTAAAATTATCCTTCGTGGTTTTAGAGTGGATAATATTTATATGGTTGATCTTGCTAATTCCTCACCCAAACTTGATTGTCTTATGAGTAAAGAGGATGATACTTGGTTATGGCATCGTAGAGTAGCACATATCAACATGCATCTTTTGAACAAATTGATTTCTCAAAACTTAGTTATTGGCCTTCCCAATTTAAAATTTGAAGATGACTCTATTTGTGATTCATGTCAAAGGGGAAGCAAACAAAAGCATCTTTCAAATCCAAAAATATTGTTTCAACTTCTAGACCATTGCAATTGCTTCACATGGATTTATTTGGACCATCTCGCATTGAAAGTCTAGGAAGAAATCGTTATGCTTTTGTGATTGTTGATGATTATTCTAGATTTACTTGACTTTATTTCTTGCCAATAAAAGTGATGCTTTTCAGAATTTTAAATACTTTCTTAAGCGTGTTCAAAACGAAAAGGAAACAACCGTCACTTCAATTAGAAGTGATCATGGGGGAGAGTTTGATCACAATCTCTTTGCGGACTTTTGTGACGAACTCGGTATCGAGCATACATTTTCCGCTCCACGTACACCACAACAAAATGGGGTGGTGGAAAGGAAAAATAGGTATCTCGAAGAGATGGCTAGAACCATGCTCGAAGAGGCTAAGATTCCCAAACATTTTTGGGCAGATGCCGTGAGTACCGCATGCTACATCTTAAATAGAGTAGTCATAAGGCCAATACTCATGAAGACCCCTTATGAACTCTAACAAGGGAAGGAAACCAAATATCTCCCATTTTAGAGTATTCGGTTGTAAATGTTTTATTCATAACAATGGCAAAGATCAATTGGGAAAATTTGATGCTAAGTCCGATGAGGGAATTTTCATTGGCTATTCTTCACGTAGCAAAGCATATAGGGTCTTTAATAAAAGAACCGAAACTGTGGAGGAATCCCCTCATGTTGTATTTGCCGATAATAATGCTCGCTTGGCGAGAAAGGATACTGGTTTTGATCTTGCAGGTATCTTAGATAGCTTGAAAGACAAAATACAATAGGAAACGCCTAAAGAAAATCAAGACGAATTTTTGAAACAACCAACGGAGGAAGCGCCACAATTGGAGAATGAAACGAAAACGCCTAACGAGTGGAGGACAATCAAAGATCACCCTCTCGAACAGGTAATTGGCGACGTCGGAGAAAAGGTAAGTACCCGAAACTCCCTTAAGAACACCTTAGGACATACTGCTTTTGTGTCTCAAATTGAACCAACAACCATCTCCGAAGCAATTGGGGATGAATTTTGGACCTTGGCAATGCAAGAGGAGCTTAACCAATTCAAACGGAATGACGTTTGGGATTTGGTGCCAAGACCCGAAAATCATACCATAATTGGTACGAAATGGGTTTTTCGAAACAAACTAGATGAAAATGGTGTAATCACTAGAAACAAAGCTAGGCTTGTAGCAAAAGGCTATAATCAAGAAGAGGGTATTGACTATGAAGAAACATATGCTCCCGTAGCTAGATTAGAAGCTATTCGTCTATTGCTCGCTTTTTCCTCTTCTATGAATTTCAATTTATATCAAATGGATGTGAAAAGTGCTTTTCTAAATGGTGTTATACAAGAAGAAGTTTATGTTGAACAACCCCCCGGTTTTGAAGATTTTAAATCTCCCGATCATGTTTTCAAACTCAAAAAGGCTCTCTATGGTTTAAAACAAGCTCCCCGAGCTTGGTATGAAAGATTGAGTAAATTTCTATTGGAAAATGATTTCATTAGGGGGAAAGTTGACACCACCCTTTTTGTTAAGCATAATAACAATGATATTTTATTAGTTCAAATATATGTGGATGATATCATATTTGGTGCTACTAACAATATCTTATGCAAGGAATTTTCCGATTTAATGACAAGCGAATTTGAGATGTCTATGATGGGTGAGTTAACATTCTTTTTGGGATTACAAGTAAAGCAAATGAAAGAAGGTACGTTCATTTGCCAAGCCAAATATTGCAAAGAATTGCTGAAACGATTTGAAATGAACAATGCAAAAGCAATGGCGACTCCCATGAGCACATCCGATCATCTAGACAAAGATGAGAAAGGTAAGGAAGTCAACACTAAGAAGTATCGAGGTATGATTGGCTCTCTTCTCTATCTTACTGCTAGTCGTCCGGACATCATGTTTAGTGTGTGCTTATGCGCCCGTTATCAATCGTGTCCGAAGGAGTCTCACCTTACTGCGGAAAACGGATTTTGAAGTACCTTGTTGGTACTACAAATGTGGGTCTATGGTACCCCAAAGGTTCTTCATGCCAACTCGTTGGCTATTCCAACTCTGATTTTGCTGGATGCAAATTGGACCGCAAGAGCACTAGTGGCACTTGCCATTTGCTCGGTAGCTCTCTCGTTTCTTGGTTTAGCAAGAAACAAGTAAGTGTTGCGTTGTCCACAACCGAGGCTGAATATGTAGCCGCGGGGAGTTGTTGTGCTCAGATCCTCTGGATGAAACAACAACTCTTGGACTATGGCCTAAGTCTTGATCATATCCCTCTTAAATGTGATAATACTAGTGCCATATGCTTGACGAAGAACCCCGTTCTTCATTCGCGAACAAAACACATTGAAATAAGACATCATTTTATAAGAGATCACGTTCTCAAGGGCAATGTCGAAAACGAATTTGTTGAAACCAAAGACCAATTGATATATACTAAAACGTGTGTTCCTATGTGTAGGTTTTGATGAATGACAAACAAGCGCAAATTGATATATGACGAAGTTCAAGCACAAGCGCACAATTGGTGGATAACGAGATTCAAGCACAAGACAAAGTTTTATAGTTTAAATGAGTCGTTCTTAATTGTGATCTTGATCCGACAACTTGACTCATGACATGGCTTCTCTCGTAAAATTATTTTTACAAAATTATGCATATTTAATTTAATGCTAAATGATCTTAAATCATGCATATTTTCGTTAGTCAAAATGATTTTTAAACATGCCTCTAAAATCTGGACTAAGATAATCGATTATGTACATATGATAATCGATTATGTTAAGCCAAGACTGCATGACAATCGATTGTGAACTAATGACAATCGATTGTGTTAAGGCAGTGAGCATCAGGTTTTTCAAACCTGCATGACAATCGATTATGAACCTTATGACAATCGATTGTGATGAGGCAGTGTACATCAAAGTTTTTCAAAACTCAGAATAATCGATTGTGAAGCTAATGACAATCGATTGTGAAGAGACAGTGTCCATCAGATTTTTAAAAGTCACAAAATAATCGATTGTGAACTTATGACAATTGATTGTGTTGAGGCAGTGACTTCCAGACTTTTTCAAAACTATTAAATAATCGATTGTGAGTATAAAACAATCGATTGGCAAGAGGCAGTGTCTAAAATGATTTTCAAAGTCTGATAAATTATCGATTGTTAACATTGCACAATCGATTGTGAAGCTGGCCGTTGTCATAAAGTTTTCATATACCGTCAGGTAATCGATTGTTGATTTTGTACAATCGATTGTTGATATTAAAATCTGGAAAAGATTTTATGAACGTTGCTGAATAATCGATTGTTGATTTTGTACAATCGATTGTTGATATTAAAATCTGGAAAAGATTATTTGAACGTTGCTGAATAATCGATTATTGATTTGGTATAATCGATTGTTTTACGTAAAATCTGGAAATGATTTTTTGAACGTTACTAATAATCGATTGTTGATCTTGGACAATCGATTGTTAAGCGTAAAATCTGGGATTGATATTAGGAACGATTGGCAAACAATCGATTGTGGCTTCCTGACAATCGATTGTCACAGAGTAAAATCAGCAACTCTTAATTGGCAATTAGGCAACGGTAGTGCCAAGTTTTTCAACTATAAATACAGCTTCATTTTAGTGTTTTAAATACAACAACACACAACAACTGATCATTCTATTGCTATAAGCTTTCATACTATTGTTTATCATTTTATATTCATTTTATAAAGCTTTTGAGAGCCAAAGTCTTGTCCATAGTTGTTGTGATCTTGAGCTTACTTCTTTTACTCATATCTACTCATTAAGGAGTGTTTTGTTTGAGTGTTTAGTGTTTTGTACACTTGTAAGAGAATTGTGATTCTCTTGTTGTAAGGAACTTGTGTTTCCTTGGTTGAAGTCTTGGAGTGTTGTATCTCCGAGCAAAGGTGTTAAGGCGTGTGTCCTTAAGTTGTAAAGGTTTGTTAAGCACCCGTAAGCTTGACAAGTTAGTGGAAAATCTCGAGAGAGTCTCTCGGGGACTGGACTAGCCACGTGTTGTGGTGAACCAGAATACATCGATGCGTTCTTTCCTTTTGTTTATTTAACGCACTTAATTATTTCCTGCAAATTTTAATTTCCGCAAGTTTACGCTAAATTTTATTATAACGCTATTCACCCCCCCCCCCCTCTAGCGTTAAGCGTATTAACTAACAGTTTATTGTGTAGTCAATCGAGATGTAATCCTTATTCTGATATGCAACAAAAGAACTTTTTAGAGATGTGCTCGCCACTACAATCAAATTGTAGTAACTTAATATATTTCTTTAATGCTTCTCCGTTTCAAGTCTTAAAAATCTTGAATCACTTAATTCATTAAGACTTACATTGCATCAAATATATATATATATATATATATTAATATTTTGAGTAATCATTTATGAACGTCACAAAATACTCAAAAATTATCTCTTACAAGTATGTTCATTTAACCATACAAATCAGAAAGGATTCATTCTAACTTATCACTAGTTTTATTTCCTTTTAAAAGGAAACATCTTTTAGTCGAATTTCCTTCAAAATAGGATCCCCAAGTTGGTAGTGCCTTTACTTTTAATGAACCTTAAGGTCCATCCTTGACCAACTTGAAATCCTATCCAGATTAATATGACTTAGACAAAAGTGAACAGATAAGTTTTACTCAATTTTGAAGAACATATTCTCTTATAAGGTAGACTAATATTGTTCTGTTCAGGAGAGACATCAATATACAACAACAAGGTCATGCATTCATGTACCACAAGAGATAAAATGTTTATTAGGCTCAAAAATTATAGAGTTATTCGAAAAATAAAATAAATATTCATCTCTTATTTTGCCTAGAAATCGGAATAAAATTCCCTCTAACAAAAGTACATATATTGCATCCTTAAAATTAATGCCTTATCCCTAAAAAAAAAATTAACAAGTAATACGATCAGTTGCATAAAATCATTGTGCAGTTGAGATAAAAACATTAAATAGATCATAATAAGTCAAAACATTGAATAGTAAAATCCAGACTGCATTCAATATTTATATACATACATGCATTTGGAATAATAAATTTCGAAGGGAAAAGAATCATTAATGCAAAGTATATTATATAGTGCAAGAATTATACAATCTAAAAATAAATAGATTCAACTCAAATGGAGAGCATACTATTATTTTCAGTCAATTGTATATAACTTTCTAATACAAAAATTTTAAACACACTACACATATATGTCATGCATCTTGAATAGCAATTTCGATGGGAAAGAACTACTCATGCAACATACATATGCAATGCCAGATTATTCACTCTAATAATTAAAACAGACCCAACTTATGGAGAGTATATTGTTAATTTAAGTCAAGTGAACATCATTTTTAATAGCTCTAGTTCCATTGATCCAACATGTATACTTAGATGAAAAGTAAGTACACGGTATCAGTTACTAGTATTTCACCTAGTGAGCTTATAATAAATTTATCCGATATGGGGGAAGACCTAAAGTCAACGCGTAAATTTATTACTCACTTGAAATTAATAGTGAAAGACCATAGAAATATAATTCTATCACCATTTAATCATGATTGTATTTTAGTTACAAAATTGATTTAATCTTTAAACTCAGATGGAGAGCTAACATAGGTTATCAATAACTAGTAACTATATCCAGTGAGTTCATAATAAATTTATCCGATATGGAGGAAGACCTAATGTCAACGCGTAAATTTACTATCTCACTATAAATAAAAATATGGAGACCATAGGGGTTAATTCCTATCACCACTTTATCACAACCACAAACTTTTCTCTGAGTATTAAGTTCCACAATTTTTTAAAAATTCTCAATACCCCATTTAAACAGTCTTAAAATACTAAAATTAATATTTTACATTGCATAGCAATGATTATTGTTCATTGAACGGTTTCTGATAAATCTACCAAATTCCATATCAATCGGAGATCGTTAAAGTCACAATCTCCAAAAGTTGCGACCAAATTTAGAAAATTATCATTTTAAGTATTTTTTAAGAATTTAAAATATGACCTGTATTTTTTTTCTTTTATCATATATCAATTCATGTCAAATCAACATGTGTTATCATGTTCTAGATTAGACATAAATAAAATGATAGAAAGAATGACTTTTCGTATGTAAATCACATTTTAATATGACAAACCTCCAAAACACTCATCTAATCCTGAATCGTCAAAATATGATGTGATTTACTGCATAGAAGTGAGTTATTCTTAAATGACCGTTTCTGATGATCCTACCGAATTTCAACTCATTTGGAGATCCTGAAATTCATGATCGCCAAAACTAGACCAAATTCGAATAAATTATTTTTGGTGTAGTTAGGATTAAATCCATGTGATTTGCATTCTTCATATATATCATATCAATTTAAATCACATGTTTCAGATTTAATACAAGTATAGCCTATATATAAGGAATAATGTTATCATATTTATAACAAATTCAATTTAATAAATTTCTTGAAAACTCATCTAAACGACCTCAAAATATCAAAAAAATAACATGATTCATTGCATAGCAGTGAGTTTTTATCACTAGATCGTTTTTGATGAACCCATTAAGTTTCAGATCAATCGGAGTCCGTCAAATTCATGACCACCAGCCTGTAACCAAACTCGGAGACTAACCGTTTTAAGTAGTCTCATGAATTAAAATAAATATGATACTGATTTTCATTGTCCTTATAATTACACTATGAGCTCAAGGCATATATTATGTTCTCCCTATTTCTAGGATATATAATATCTCCTTTTGCAATAAATTATCCTTTTATTAAACACATAAGAACCTGAGATATAATATTTTCTCTCGTTCGGTGACAACCCCAATATCTCTTCTCATGGGTGGAGTTAGTTTCACTAGTACCCAAAGATAAAACTCTTTTTCTAATTAAGAACCTCCACCATTAATGTAGATTTCTTAAGGATAATTTTCACACAGTATATTAAACATATTTCAACGACTCAAATAAATAGACCATTTTGTGGATCCTACTTATTAATCATAATGCTCAATACATGAATAAATATAATTTCACATGTACAAATTTACTAAGAATTTTTCATGAGTTCAAATAAACAAACCACTTCAGCGGTAACTATTTATTAGTCATAAAATTCTCAATTTACAAATGAATATATATTAGACGTGAGTGGGCTCTGATACCAATTGATGGATTATATTAAGCAGCGGAAGCAATCCCAGTATTAAAATCACATGTAATCTAGACAACTAGCATAAACGATATTTCACGGGTTACCTCTTGAAGCGTGAACATATCTCTTTTACCACGTGATCCTTCATTTCCATAACTTCTCAATGGAATCTCCATCACCAGTACAATCACGATCCTCGAACGTTCCACGGTCTTCTACTGTATTACCCAAATAATACCGGAAATAGCAATTTCGTGTGGACGAAATTTCTAGGAAAACTTGGCTGAAAATTTCAGCCACCATCTTCTTCTCCCCCTAAATGGAAAACCATATGTATTTATAGCACAAGTTTTAAGGGTTAAGACCCTTTTCCAAAACCTGTTGGGTTTTCTCTTCCACTAGAAAAATGATTCCTTTATTTCCTACTATTTAGGCACAGTACACAGAATTTAATTAACAAGGCTCCAATTATGGAATTAATTTCTAATTTTCAAAATTAATATCTCCCATAATTAATTACGAATTATTCCATTAAAAATCAGTAACTGCACTCCTTATCCAATTTCGAAATTCAGCCATTAGATCTTATTTAACTCCCCATGTTAAGACTCAGATACTAATCAAATAAATTAAATTACTAACGACTTAATTTATTGATTATTTCCTTTAGACATTCGCTTAACTTATTTCATGCGTCGGATACAAAATCCACCGGCCGGGTTTACACATGAAAACTTATAAGCTTTCATAAAGGTGTATTATCAATCTCTAAACCGAGACATGGATTCCATCAACTAATTATTACTTCACCAATGTACATTATTATTATCCAATTACCAGGCATATTGACCCACGAAAAAATCTCGCCTTTTAATAAATCAAAACAATAATAATATATACAACTAATAATAATTATATCAAGATTAAGAGCATAAGTACATTTAATGGCTAGAGAGTTTATTTTATTAAGTTAGTATAAAATATATATCTCTACCTGGTCCGTTCAATACATATAAAATGTACTAGCACAAGAAGTTGGAATTAAACCATTCCCATAATCAAGATAAATTATATTTAATCTTGTGCTACAATCATTCCTGATGGTTTGTCTAACTCCATGATTAGATTGTGAACTCAAACTTTATACTGATAAGAACCGATGATTTAATCTTCCGTGTATAAGCTAAACTCTATACACTAAATCATCTACTATATAAGCAAATGACACAGACTAATATATGATCTATTTAAAACTTTATTAAAACTGAATAAACATTTGTTTCATAATAAATACTATATCTAAACAAACCTCCTGGTTAATAGTATATATTTCAACAATCTCCCACTTAGACTTTTAACCATGATAATTATTAGAATATCTATAGCCAAATGCATGGTTAATAGTATATGCCCCAACAATCTCCCACTTAGACTCATAACCATGCATCTACAACTTCCTCACGCATTCTTTTGTATGACTAATTAAAGTCTTCACCAAATAAGGTTTTGTTAAAGAATCTTGCCAAGTTATATCTGATGCAATATTTGTCATGTAGTTCTTTGTCGTAACTATCTAGTTTGGTATTAAACTCTTCAGGGATCCTATTACCGAAACTATCCCAAGAATGTACACTTAACTATGATTTTCTTTAGATTTCTCCCACTACGACGAAGTACTACTAATATTACCTCCATTACCTGACGACATTGAAATATTAGTGACTTCTTACTATAATGTTCAATGTTCAAACATCACTCCCACTTGATAAAGGCATATCATGTCTATTAAGGTTCTCCCACTACTTAAATGCAATGGAACGTCAATTCTGACGTGTGAGTTTTGATGTTCTTAAACATCTAGTTATTTCTTTGCCCAGTTCCTGAAAAAATAGTTTACTTCTAGGAACATATTTTATGAAACAGCCCTTACCTAGAAAAATATAATTATTTTAACAATTGTCTTATTTTCTTTAGGACAATAAATAAAGCTCCATTCGTCTTTTTTTTTTTTTTGGATATTCGATAAACATGCACCTATCTATTCTTAGTTCCAACTTACATATCTGCTTTCCCTTTCAGCACATATGCGGGACTATCCTATATCTGAACATTCCACAGACCAAGCTTCATTCAGTCCACAGTTCTATAGATGTCTCAGGTACTAGCTTAGAAGGAACTAAATTCAGTATAATTTGCAGTTTTCAGAAAATATTCCAAAAACAAATAAGGCAAATCTGAATAACATGCCATTAGTCTATCCATATCTAAAAGAGACTTATTTCGTCTTTCTACTACACTCTATTATGGAGTTTATTGTGTAGTCAATCGAGATGTAATCCTTATTCTGATATGTAACAAAAGAACTTTTTAGAGATGTGCTCGCCACTACAATCAAATTGTAGTAACTTAATATATTTCTTTAATGCTTCTCCGTTTCAAGTCTTAAAAATCTTGAATCACTCAATTCATTAAGACTTACATTGCATCAAATAAATATATTAATATTTTGAGTAATTATTTATGAACGTCACAAAATACTCAGAATCTATCTCTTACAAGTATGTTCATTTAACCATACAAATCAGAAAGGATTCCTTCTAACTTATCACTAGTTTTATTTCCTTTTGAAAGGAAACATCTTTTAGTCGAATTTCCTTCAAAATAGGATCCCAAGTTGGTAGTGCTTTTACTTTCAATGAACCTTAAGGTCCATCCTTGACCAACTTGAAATCCTATCCAGATTAATATGACTTAGACAAAAGTGAACAGATAAGTTTTACTCAATTTTGAAGAACATATTCTCTTATGAGGTAGACTAATATTGTTCTGTTCCGGAGAGACATCAATATACAACAACAAGGTCATGCATTCATGTACCATAACAGATAAAATGTTTATTAGGCTCAATAACTCAAGAGTTATTCGAAAAATAAATCAAATATTCATCTCTTATTTTGCCTAGAAATCGGAATTAAATTCCTTCTAACAAAAGTACATATATTGCATCCTTAAAATTAATGCCTTATCCTTAAAATTAATGCCTTATCACTAAAAAAAAATTTAACAAGTAATAAGATCAGTTGCATAAAATCATTGTGGAGTTGAGATAAAAACATTAAATAGATCATAATAAGTCAAAACAGGAATAGTAAAATTTAGACTGCATTCAATATTTATATACATACATGCATTTGTATATATAGCCAAATACATAATTAATAGCATATGCACCAACACAAAGAACGTTGGTTGAGATAAATACACAATCAGCGATTTGTCATTTTAGTCATAGCTATGGATATGAAGCAAGTATTAGTCCCAAGAGTGAAGCTGAATTCTGGTCATGAAATTCCTCTTATAGGCATGGGAACAGCACCTTCACTACCACCACTGGATGAATTAGTCGCCACACTTGTAGTTGCCATTGAAGCCGGTTATCGACACTTTGACACGGCTGCTGCCTATGGCTCTGAGGAGGCACTTGGCCTAGCAGTGGCGGAAGTGGTTCAACGTGGACTAATTATGAGCCGAAATGAAGTCTTCATTACCTCCAAATTATGGTGCACCGAAACACGCCACGACCTTGTTCTTCCCGCCCTCAAAAGATCTCTAGCGTAAGTCTTCTTTTATAGAGAGAGACAGATTCAGAGTATAAAAGACAGTAGATTCGATATATATATATATATATATATATATGAGGCACACCCGACTAGTGATATTGTCCTATTTGGATTTAGACTCACACTGTTTAAAAACGCGTCACTAGAGTCTAAGGCATAAATGGCTGAACCACATTCATCCAACGGGTGTCAATCAATACCCTTTAGTCAGAAAATTACATTGTATTGCTAGACAAAAATTTTTTTTTGTTTTATGTATATTTTAGACAAGAGGGGTTGCTCTGATGGTAATCAACCCCCACTTCCAACCGAGAGGTTGTGAGTTCGAGTCTCCCCAAGAGCAAGGTGGGAAGTTCTTGGAGGGAAAGATGTCGGGGGTCTATTTGGAAACAGCCTCTCTACCCTAGGGTAGGGGTAAGATCTGCGTAGACACTACCCTCCTCAGACCCAACAACAACTACTACCCAGTATAGTCCTACAAAGTGGGGTCTGGGGAGGGTAATATATAGACTAGCCTTACCCCTACCCGAAAGGACTGAGAGGCTGTTTCCAATCGACCCTCGGCTCAGTGAAAAAAAGTAAAAACAAAAACATACATTGACTCCCTTAAACTTTTCCCTGTATCTATTTTTTATATCTTGACACTCCTTGGTGAAATTTTGGCTCCACCACTGTAATACTTGTTTACTTGTATATCCAGCTTTTCTTCTGGGTTTTGTTGATGTAAGATTCACCTAAAATATCATAGTCGTCGTTGGAGCTAGTTTAATTTTAAGTTTTCTTTTCTCGTCTAGTTTCTACCGAGTGAATGTCAAAGATTTCTGTATTGTCAATGCAGCTTAAATGTGTACAGCAAGATAGTTATCACTTTTACTAAGTTGCTAATTAGTAGTTCATCTGTAATTATCTTATGAGTAACCGGATTGTGTAACTAATTTTTACACAATCATCATGTATATAACTTAATTAAGCACATGTGAAAAAATGTCTGTAGGACGCTGGGGATGGATTACTTGGACTTGTACCTAATACATTGGCCAGCAACGATAAAAAAGGGTAATGATAAAGAGATAAGGTTTGCAAATGAGGAAGTAATACCATTTGACATGAGAGGAACATGGGAAGCCATGGAAGAATGTCACTGGTTAGGTTTGGCAAAGTCAATTGGTGTATGCAACTTCAGCTGCACAAAACTCTCTCAACTCTTGCACCATGCTACCATTCCTCCTGCGGTTAATCAGGTATGGTTGCATTAACCGAGACGGATCTAGGACTTTAATTTTATGAGTTTAACATTTAAAGTTATTAGTTTATATTTACTATTTATTATAATTCTAATAATTTTTTATACATAAATTTATGCTCCGAATCAAAAGTACTTAGTTCAGTTGCATCCAGTAATTCTACGGTGCATCCGCCCTTGCTTGCATAAGGTTCTAAAAATTTCATAGAATGAGATCAAATGAGCACAAACATCAAAGATGGGATTAATTTACCGAAAGAGTTAAAGGTATAGTATACGTTAAGTGTAAAAAAAATATAATTATTGGTGGTGTTTAACCTTTCACAGCATGTTAGTTCCTATTTCAAACAGGTCATAATTAATGCTTATTACAGTATAATTATTTTTTAATTGATATGATTGTGTTTTTTATACAGTCAACATATAGAACTTTTAACTCCCCTTTGTGCTACATAAAATGTTCAATTGTTTTGAAGTGTATTTATAGTAGAGGTGTCAACCGGGCCGGGTTGACCCGGGACCGGCACGGACCGGCCCGGTCAAACCCGGCCCAGACCGGACCGGTTTATAGCGGGGGGGGGGGGGGCCGGGCGGGGTAAGGGGGAGGAAAGGGGTTAGGACGTTAGGCGATTCCGTCCAATTGACCCGGAGCGGACCGGCCCGGGAAGGAAAATTCCGGGCGAACCGGTCAACCCGGACCGGTCCCCAACGGTAAAATTTTTTTTTTTTTTTTTAAAAAAAATTTCTGAAAACATGGGGCCCACTTGACCGTTGGCAACGGTCCAGCACCGTTGCCCAACGGGACTTTTTGCATTTTTGGCCAATTTTGAGTTTTTTTTTTGTTTTTTTTAAATTACATTATTAACCCTTCTTAAAATCTATAAATACCCTCCCCTCTTCTTCATTTCCTCACTCAAAATTATCTATCTCTCTCTCAATTCTCAAATTAGCAAATATCAATCACTCTCTTCTCTTCAATTTTCAAGAATTCATATTCTACTTTCATAATTTTATTGTCTTTATTTTTTCGAATTTAATTTATCGTAATTTCTTATTTGGAAATCGGCATTCGAAGCTTGATTCTTGAAGTTCAAGTGTTCAACATTGAAATACTTGCTTGACGTTTGTTCGTGGTAACACCGGATTTGCGTAATCAAGTGCTCAATTTATTGTCGAATTCGGTGCACTCTCTCCAACTCTTTCTCTTATTTAATATTTTAATTGCATATTTGATTTTAGCTTATATATTAATTTTTCCAATATGTTAAATGCTGCTAAAAGAGCGTGTAGAAAAGTTACTGGTAGGAGTGGAAGTGGAAGTGGAAGTAGTAAAAAAAGTCCTATAGCTTCTGGTAGTAATAGTAATAATGAACCAATAACACATGTTTCTGAATCATCGCCTAATTTGCAAGATGTAAATATTGATTATGAACAATTACACCAAGATTTCGGAATAGAAGATAACGAAATTGGAATAGAAGATGAGATACCACCTACACCTACTAGTGGAAATGTTGGTAGTATTGGAGTTGGAGTTGCTAGTGCAACAAGGGGTAGAAGACCACCAGTCGCTCAATTTCCACCTACACCTACTATGGCGCGGGATGTCCTGAATGTCCCAATTTCCACTGTTGCATCCGAGAGTGCATTTAGCCAAGCAAGACAACAACTTGGAGACACACGGCACTCATTGGGAAGCAATGCTTTGGAAGTCTTAGTGTGTCTAAGAGATTGGATAAGATCTGAACGAAGAAATCAAGGAAAGGAAGATCTTGATAGCCCGGAAGACGAAGAACTTGGAGATATATTAACGCACGGAAACCCATCCGAATTTAACTCTCCAGAAGAAGGTCATTCGGTTCATATTAATTTTGAAGAACTTTCTATTGCAATGCAAACCATTTGATGTAAATTGTAAACTAATTATGATACATTTTAGTTTTGAAATTTTGAATTTAAGAAATAAAGTAGCACTTGCAATAAGTGCAATTTTTTCCCCATCTTTTGTTGTGTTCATTCAATTATTACAAAGTATTAATATAACTTAATATTTATACTATACGTAATTCCAAAAAAAAAAAAAACCCGGCCCGGCCCGACCCGGATCAACCCAGCCCGTTAACAACCCACCTCTAATTGAACCCGGACCGGACCGGCCCGGACCCGGACGGGTCAGAAAAATTGGACCCGGACCCGGCCCGGCCCACCCGTTGGTCACCTATAATTTATAGGAATTCTAATGGAAGAATATTAGAAGTAGGGGTGGCAACTGGACAGGCCGGATCGGACATGATGGGATCGAAAATGGGTAACTTATAATGAATAAATTATTCGATCCGGTTCATATTTAATACGGATAGAAAATGATTTATCGGGGTATAATATAGATATCTATATTATCAATGGCTTCTTGAATATGATTACTTTTGGAAGAATTCCTACTCACCTAAACTTGAGGAACCCTCAATTTGAATCTTTACAAATATAAAAGTTAAACCCATTAATTTTTTTATTTTTTAAGTGGGTAATATAATTCTTATCTATTCGTAAAAAAATTATTATCCAACGTATTATCAGTAGATAATATGAATGTAAAACTATTTTTTTAATCCATTTTGTCATCGCTAATTAGGAGTGTAAGAGAAATGATTAATACTAATTGGCAAGTAGAAATGCATGTTTCATGGAGGCAAGATAAGATGTTGGAGTTTTGCAAGGAGAAAGGGATACATGTAAGTGCATGGTCTCCACTTGGAGCAAATGGGATACCTTTATGGGGTAACCATGCTGTTATGCAAAGCCTGTAAGATATATGGATTTATATCTAGATATATGGACTTATATCTACACATATATGAACAATATATGGATAATTATATGTTATGTGCTATCTTTTGGTTTGGCCTAATTATGTGGTCTTATGGACATTATGTTAAGGGGGCCAATGTGTTGTCATACTAAAGTGTAGGACTAATGTGTAGATACCCAAAAGGGTAACCTTAGTTTATGATGGGCTAACTAAGGTTACATAAGTAACTATGGTTACTTGCTTGTGACTCTTGAGTTATGTAACTCTTGCAAGACATAACTCAAGACATAACTCTTGTCTTGTAACTCTTGTCTCTTGGGTTATGTAACTCCTAGAGTCATAAAGTGGGGTTATGGTTCCCATTCTAGTGTAAGACAAGTTCTTCTTCTTCCCATTGAATCAAGAACCATATTGTCCATTGTCTTGCAAATAGGGTGGAAAACCATATACCAAATTTGATTATTGTCATAACCTTTACTATTGTGAACAATTCACATATATTGTTTTTAAGTCTTGTGAGGCATTTGTGGTGATATACAACTTCAAGAAACTTGAAGGAAGGATCAAGGAATTCACAAGAACATACGGACAATCTTCAAAGGAGGTTCATCAAATTCCACATATGGATTCAGGTTAGCTTCCGCTCATGTAGTTGTAATTCCGGATTATTCAATATGAAGGTTGTTGTTTTTAGTAGGAATCATAATCCTAACAATTGGTATCAGAGCCACCCTTCATTTTGGATAATTTGGATGTTCATAAGGTTCATGTTATATTAGGATTCATGTTAAAGTATAATTAGAATTTTGTTTATGAAATTCTACCATGAAATAGCATGATAGCATGATCTTATGAATGTTATGATTTGATTCAGTTTGATGTTTTTATATCATGTTAAAACGTTGTATATAGCATGATTTAGTTGGTAAATAACATGTTTTCATGTTTAAAGATTTATGTTAAAAATCATGTTATAATTCAGAAAAAGTATACACTGTACAATCGCTTGTATACACTCCAGTGAGATGAAATGTTTTTTAAAGTATACCTGACAATCGATTGTCTGGATTTGACAATCGATTGTCTGGTCCAGTAACTTAGAAAAATTTTTCCTTTTCACATCCAGTGACTTGAAATTTTTCAAGAAAAAACCAAACAATCGATTGTCTGTTTTGCCAATCGATTGTCTGGTCCAGTAACTTAGAAAAATTTTTCCTTGTCACAACCAGTGACTTGAAAATTTTCCAGAAAAAACCAAACAATCGATTGTCTGTTTTGACAATCGATTGTCTGGTCCAGTAACAGTTTTCCTTGTCACATCCAGTGACTTGAAATTTTTCCAGAAAAAACCAAACAATCGATTGTCTGTTTTGACAATCGATTTTTTGGTCCAGTAACTTAGAAAAATTTTTCCTTGTCACATCCAGTGACAAAATTCAGAAAAAACCAAACAATCGATTGTCTGTGTTGACAATCGATTGTCTGGTCCAGTAAAGTTTAAGAAAAACGTTTCAACTCTCTTAAGTTTTAGTGAATGTTAATTGTTTTATAGTCCATCAATTCTTATATATTATAGAATTGTCCAATTCAGTAAACAACAATTAATATTCAAGTGTTACACATCCAATCATGTAACACATTAAGTTGAGATTCATAAAATGGCTTAAGGAACTAAAGTTTATAGCATCTAATATTTTAGTTATTCAATTGAAGCACTATGTTGCCAAAGTAACCTCTATTGTGTAGATTGATTAATTTTAAAATATAAGATGACTGTGGATGTTAGTCTTCCATGCGTTTAACACCGGCCCAAAGGAAGGTGTTATTTGGCAGGAATTCGAACATTCTTGTGGTGGTAAATATGAGACGATTATTTGGTTTTCCATGTGAATATTAAATCGGCCCAAAGGAAGGTTTAATATTTGACAGGAGTTTATTGTCTATGTTTGATCACTACACCAAGAGTACCACTTACAAGTTGATTTTCTGTCCAAAGACTAAAATCAATGTTGTGCTAGGTATCTTGTAATGGGAAATGCCTAACTTTGAATCTATAAAGTTAAAGTTCAAGTTTTGTAAGCATGTATTTAGTAATCCTTTGTTCAATTTTCAGTAAACTCTTCTGCTTCTACGATCTCTGCCAATATCAATAGCATCCCTGTGCTTAACGGCACTAACTTTAAGGAATGGAAAGAGAATGTAATGATCGTTCTCGGTTGCATGGATCTTGACTTAGCCCTTCGGACTGAGCAACCTACTCCTCTTGAGGATACATCCTCTCCTAATGAAAAGAGAGCGATGGAGAAGTGGGAACGCTCGAATCGCATGAGTCTAATGATCATGAAGCGTGCAATTCCAGAATCATTCAGGGGCACTATGAATGATGAACCTAATGCCAAAGTTTTCCTTGAAAACCTCGAACAGCGTTTTATTCAAAACGAAAAGGCGGAAACAAGTGCACTATTGAGTAAACTTGTTTCTATGAGGTATAAGGGCAAGGAAAACATTAGGGAGTACATTTTGGAAATGTCTCATCTTGCTTCGAAACTTAAGTCACTCAAGCTAGTATTAACTGAGGAACTGCTTGTGTACTTTGTTTTGATATCTCTTCCTGCACACTTTAATCAGTTTAAGGTCAGTTACAACTGCCTGAAGGAGAAATGGACTCTAAATGAGCTCATTTCAAACTGTGTGCAAGAAGAGGAAAGGATTAAGCAAGATAAGACTGAAAGTGCTCATTTGGCATCTTCTTCTAAGGAAACTAAGAAGAGGAAAAATAAGGAAGTTGCGGTTGTAAGGCCCAAGATTAAGCAACATAAGGAACCTAAGGTTGAAATTACTGGATTAGGTTGCTTTCTCTGTAATGGGACTGATCATGTAAAGAGAGATTGTACCAAGTACCATGCCTGGCGTGCGAAAAAAGGTACATTTCTGTCTCTTGTTTGTTCTGAAGTTAATTTAATTTCGGTACCTAAGGATAATTGGTGGGTAGGTAATGCTGCTCACATAAGGATATCTATGCAGGGTTGCCTGAACTGCCGAAAACCAAAAGATGGTGAAAGATACATCTATGAGGGTGACGGCAAGAAGGTGCCAGTTGAAGCTATTGGCAAATCTAGGCTGTTGTTTAAGACCGGTTTTCATTTAGATTTGATGAGACTTTTGTTGTACCGTCTTTTAGACGGAATTTAATTTTTCTGTTCCCCAATTGGACATATTCGGTTATTAATGTACATTTGGGGACAATAAAGTTAGTCTCTTTTGGAATTCAAATCTTATTGGTAGTGGTGTTGATCAACATTTGAGAGCTTATATTTGGTTGATACAATAACTTCAAATAAAGAAACTTTGCATACAAGTTTAAATGGTACCAAAAGCAAAATTAACTAATGAGAATTCTTTTTCACTCTGGCATAAACGTTTGGGTCTGATATCCATTCAAAGAATTCAGAAACTCATGTCAGATGGAATTCTTGATTCTCTTGATTCCTCAAATTCGGAAATTTGTATTGAGTGTATCAAGGGAAAACAAAACAAACAAGACTAGATTAGGTGCTAAGAGAGCTTCGGACGTCTTAAAATTGATAGACGATTACTCTCGTTATGGGTACCTATATTATTCATGAAAATCCCAATCCATATTAAAAACTGCAACTTATATTCTTAATAGAGTTCCAACTGTAGCTACAATCTAAAAACCCCATATGAACTTTGGACTGGGCATAAACCCGGTATTCGGCATTTTCACATTTGGGGTTGTCCAGCTGAGGCAAGGCCTTATAGGTCGTTGAAAAGAAACTGGACGCTAAGACGGTTAGTAGCTATTTTGTTGGATATTCTGAAAAATCCAGGGGTTTTAAGTTTTATGATCCCACATCACGAACTATTTTTGAGACGGTAAATGCTAGGTTCTTTGAGGATATTGAGTTTGGGGGGTGGGGAGATAAATAAAGTTGTTAGAGATTTTGTCTTTGAGGAAGAACATGTGTCTTTCCTTCAAGTTGTTGATGCAACTCCGGTTCAAGACAATCTCGAAAATCTCCCCCATCAGGACCCTGATATAACTAATGAAAATCAAACTCAACAACCTCAAGAAACTGAAATGCCATTAAGGAGATCCACTAGAGAGAGGAGAAATGCAATTTCGGATGATTATGTAGTATTTCTCCAAGAACAAGAAAGTGATATTGGACTTGAGGAAGATGATCCAATCAACTTCCATCAAGTCATTAAGTGTTCTAACTCTCAAAAGTGGATTGATGCCATGAATGATGAGATGAAGTCTATGAGCGATAATGACATTTGGGAGCTTGTTACATTGCCCGAAGGTATTAAACCTATTGGTTGTAAATGGATTTTTAAAACCAAAAGGGATTCAGGGGGCAATGTTATTAAGTACAAAGCTCGTCTTGTTGCAAAAGGCTACACTCAAAAGGAAGGCATTGATTGTAAAGAGACTTTCTCTCCAGTTTCATCGAAAGACTCTTTCAGGACTATAATGGCATTAGTAGCACATTTTGATCTTGAGCTTCATCAAATGGATGTTAAGACTGTTTTTCTTAATGGTGACATTGAGGAAACAATTTATATGGTGCAACCTGAAAACTTTGATTCGGATGAATCAGAGGAAAAGGTTTGCAAATTAAAGGAATACATCTATGGGCTCAAGCAAGCTTCTCGTCAATGGTATTATAAGTTCCATGCAGTCATTACATTTTTTGGTTTTGAACCGAATATTGCTGATGACTGTATATACCATAAGTTCAGTGGGAGTAAGTATTTTTTTTCTGGTTTTATATGTTGATGACATACTGCTTGCCTGTAACGATATAACATTATTACTTGAAACTAAGAAATTTCTTTCAAAGAAATTTGAATTGAAAGATCTTGGTGAAGCTTCTTTTGTATTAGGAATTCAGATACAACGAGATCGCTCTAAAGGTGTTCTCGGTCTGTAACAAAAGGGCTATATCGATAAGGTTCTGAAAAGATTTGGCATGCAGGATTGTAAACCAGGCAACACCCCTGTTACTAAGGGAGACAAGTTTTGTCTCAAACAGTGCCCAAATAATACATATGAAATTTCGGAAATGCAGAAGACGCCTTATGCTTCGGCGGTAGGTAGTCTGATGTATGCTCAGGTATGTACACGACCTGATATAGTATACATTGTTGGGATGTTAGGCAGATATCTAAGCAATCCGGGTATGGACCATTGGTAGGCAGCCAAAAGGGTCATGAGGAACATACATAGAACAAAGGATTACATGCTTACATATCGGAGTTCGGACCAGTTTGAGATCATCAGGTATACCGACTCCAATTTTGCCATTTATGCCATTTATGCTAATAACATATGTAACCATGGTTGCATATGTTAATAACAACAGTAGTTTGACGAAAGCAAAACATAAGGACGTCAAATTTCGGGTTGTTAAAGAAAGAGTACAAAATGGACAATTGTGCATTAAGTACATAAGTACAAACTCCATGCTTGCGGATCCGCTCACTAAGGGATTGACACCAAAAGTATTTCTTGAGCATATTGCTTGTATGGGTGTCAAATCAGATAAGGATTATGTATTTTAGTGGGAGTTTGTATTGCACATTTATGTATTGTTCATTATATTCAGAAATTCAGTAATTCAGTTATATCTGCGCAGATATTCAGTTTTAAAGTTTTTGTACTCTTACAGTTTAAGTATGATCTCAATAAAGAGAACCAGTTGGAAATAGACATTCTATTGACCACACTTTATGTTATTTCCATGCTACATACCTACACTTGATCCATGTCGTTGGTTATATTGATATACGTGATCTATGATTGGTTCTAGTTACGAATGAGTAACGACGAGCTCTTAGGTCCTATGTTGGTATGATTGATGGACCGGATTGTTCATGACAATTTTATTGTGATAGCAATTTTGTGCACCTAAGGTTTGTAACATATAATATTAAGGATTGTACATATGTTTGTATATCTCGTCCAAGTGGGAGATTGTAAGATATATGGATTTATATCTAGATATATGGACTTATATCTACACATATATGAACAATATATGGATAATTATATGTTATGTGCTATCTTTTGGTTTGGCCTAATTATGTGGTCTTATGGACATTATGTTAAGGGGGCCAATGTGTTGTCATACTAAAGTGTAGGACTAATGTGTAGATACCCAAAAGGGTAACCTTAGTTTATGATGGGCTAACTAAGGTTACATAAGTAACTATGGTTACTTGCTTGTGACTCTTGAGTTATGTAACTCTTGCAAGACATAACTCAAGACATAACTCTTGTCTTGTAACTCTTGTCTCTTGGGTTATGTAACTCCTAGAGTCATAAAGTGGGGTTATGGTTCCCATTCTAGTGTAAGACAAGTTCTTCTTCTTCCCATTGAATCAAGAACCATATTGTCCATTGTCTTGCAAATAGGGTGGAAAACCATATACCAAATTTGATTATTGTCATAACCTTTACTATTGTGAACAATTCACATATATTGTTTTTAAGTCTTGTGAGGCATTTGTGGTGATATACAACTTCAAGAAACTTGAAGGAAGGATCAAGGAATTCACAAGAACATAAGGACAATCTTCAAAGGAGGTTCATCAAATTCCACATATGGATTCAGGTTAGCTTCCGCTCATGTAGTTGTAATTCCGGATTATTTAATATGAAGGTTGTTGTTTTTAGTAGGAATCATAATCCTAACAAAGCCCTGTCCTTTCAAAAACAAAAGAGCATTGCACAGGTATTTTGCTTCCGCTTTTTCTTTCTTTCTGGTTAGCATATCCACTTATAGTCTGCTTGGCTAAGCTTTTAAAATCAACTTATTTAAAAAATATATTTTTTATCAAACATATTTTTCTAATATCTGAGTATCTAACATTTGATATTTAATTGTAGGTTGCATCGAGGTGGGTATATGAGCAAGGAGTTATTGTATTGGTGAAGAGTTTTAACAAGGATAGGATGAAAGAGAATCTTCAAATTTTGGATTGGGAACTAAGTAATGAAGACATCGCTCGAATTCAAGAGATTCCTCAATGCAGAGGATTCAAAGCTGAGGTTTTTATTCATCCAAATGGAACATACAAATCCGTGGACCAATTCTGGGATGGCGAGTTATAATAAAAGTTTCCAGCCTTCCTATTATTTGCAATTTTTACAAAGGTATTTAAGAAAAATCGAAAAATCAACTCAAACAAATTTGATAAGAGATGTAGTCTTCAATTTAGTATGGTTTGACATGCAACTGTGATATATTGAGTATTTTATTTGATTTGGTATTTAATTTTTTTTTTTAAAAAGAAATGTCTATTGATGAACAAAACCATAGTGGAATTGGCAGCAACAGGCAACCCGTGTTCCCGAAGTAATGCAGGGTTAGAGACTTAATCACACCACGGCGGTCAAAGAAGCGTGTTCCCTTCAGATAAGACGCACCGTAGGCCATCCTCGGCCTTCTTCGTTTTCGATGAAAAAAAAATCTCGATCTCCGAAAGCGTTTATGCAAATATTAGTAATGCAAAAATTAGATATACAGGAATTCATCATTCTATTTTCTACTCCACATACAATAATACATAATTGACTCATAACTTACCTGTTTTATTGTGACATTGTAAAATGATGACCAAACAACGCAGTCCGTGTGCTGATTTTTTAACAAAGCAACTAAAAACTCCTAAACATGCAATACCTGTTTTATTTATGTGACATTGTAAAATGATGACCAAACACCGTACTTCGTGTGCTGAATTTTATACGAAGCTACAAAAAAACTGCCAAACGTGATATATGAACAAGTTTCTTCCTAACCAGCAACCAAACGACCCCTTAGAATTGCAGTAGTTGCAAGATACAAGGCAGACAACTCCAATTAAAAACATACTGTATAATATAACAATGCTCTCCATTACTCAAGAAATGGGTACAAGAGATCGTGTGATTTAGATACAAAATAATCACGGAACATAGTGTACCCGCTCTCTATACAATGTATAATGCACCTCCATCTAGTTTCCTCTTTATAATACAGATCCCTTTCCCACCATCATCTTCACTAATCAATCTTCTAGTAATATGTTTAACAAGCTAATCTAATCACCTACTTATATCAATAAGCCAGTAACTACTCTACCTCCTTATGCAACAACGTGGTATTGCTTGAATAAGCATATGACCTTTGCCTCTTCTTCCCGTCCTAATTGGTATTCCACCTCAAGTAGATATCCTTGGTCAGTTAGTAGAAAAGGTCAGCAGGATCTTTGTCAAATCTTAGTAGAAACTTCCGAGCCTTCAAAACTCAGAAGAAAAACTATTTTGTATTACTCGCCACAACATAAAGCCCGTTTTTTCTCTTCAATCTTTTGCCAAAGACAGAGCATCTCTCTAGGGCCTTGGTAATGTGCAATAACATAACCATCTCGGCAACCTTCATTAAAAATCCTCTCTTCCTTTTCATACTTCACTTCCAACCCTTTCTTATTCATTTCTGAAATCCAGATGCCCATAGCAACATCTTCCAGCTTAAACATCTGCATTTTCAGTGGACTTGTAACTTTTAGAATTAAATGGGAGATACAGGTCAGGGGCCGCTGGTTACATTTTCAAATGTAAACTTCATTCACTTAAATCATAGTTGAATAAGTAGAGAGAGACAATGGTACATTTTACCTTAAGGTGGCCTTTTCTCTGTTTTGAGCTGATTGTTTTTGCTATATCACTGGACACAACATAGCCCGGTCCATGTGCCCAGGGAGGGTAATTTTCTTCAGGCCATTCCTTTACATCAACAAAAGAACAAGATTCAATACGTATAAGAGCTTCAGATCAACCATGTGTTATTTTCGTTCCATGATCAATTGCTAAGACAGAGCCCTTCCCCATTGATGAATGCTGAAAGAGAACAAGGTGTGAAATTGTCTATGAACTATGAGATATGAAGAAGATATTCACCTCTGGACTGATAAACCACTTGCTGTCTGGACTCCTATGAGGATGGGAATCTGAGTTGATAAGACCATACAGCAATCCGCGAGTCACGTTAATCCTCTGCATAGAAGACAAGATTTCATCCACTCGAACAAATGCGTCATCATCTGTCTTCATGACAAACTTTGCCGAAACGACCTCGGTCTGTGCAATAAATGAAGTCAGCAAGGCGTGCACGAGATACTCCATGGATTAGGAAGAGACAGGATTTTACCCCAAAAACACATATGGCAATGGTCTTCCAAGCGATAAGACTATAGTAATCAACAAAAGGCATCAACTGGATGTCCATATATGTCCTAGCCTCATTCCAGAGCTCTTCATTCACCATTTGGTTTTTATGCTACAGCAGATACATAACACAGAATTATCATGTCAAATGAAGTTTCACATGCTGAATTCTAATATGTGACTTCTACTAAGAAATTACATAATACTATCTACTTTTTAAAATAAGATGCTTTCAGGATGAATAAATAATGGAATATCTTCTGGCTCTAACTTGGCAGCCCCAAGATCCAGTAATTAGGATCAAATAAGCATCGCTATTGAACACTACTTAGATCCAATGGTAGTTTCACAGTATGGAGTGCAAAGAAAAGAAGCACTCACCAAGCCGACAAAAAACCGCACCGCAACTTGTCCAGATCGCACTGCATCATATTGCATCCAAGTTCTACGGACAGCCATTCTGCGCTTAAAATTATTTGCGGTAGAAAATACACCAACAAAGAGATCTAGTCTTTTCCGAGGAGGAAGAGGAGCTGCTTTTAGAGCTTCCAAATCACTTATATGCTCTGAATCCTCAGATGTTGGCAAACCACTTGCGACAACAGAAATTAATTTTATGTCTCCGGATATCCTCACTTCACTTACAAGCCACGGTTCCAAAGTCTGATAAGACATAGATAAAAAAATTAAAGGAGATTCTGGGGAAGCAGATAACCATTATGATGATACAGAAATACAATAAAATTCTGATGAACAAGAGGAGAAACGGAGGAAAAAATTTACTTCACGGAAAGAAAAAGATGTTATGTGTTTTCCATCAACTGTCATCTGAATTCCTTCAGATCCTACTCTCAGAGTGGCGACAGAGAGATATCCTTGCTTGAAAGGAAAATACTTTCTTGATTTAGACCTGTCCTGAGCCAGGCTAGATTTATTTGTTGCAATGACATGTCGAGTAGCCATGATATTTCCCACCATCTCATTGCATTGTTCCAATTCATCCACTGGCAAAAAGGTATGTAGTGTTAGTTAATAATGCAAAGGATGATACAAGTGAGGAACAGGAGAACATTATGATGAACCCAAATTTAGCTAGTCATATAAACCTGTTATATCTCTTGGAAGAAAATAGATGTGCAAAAGGAGATGATGCAATTATAGAAATTGTTATCACGATTCTCACCAATGAGACCAACCAGCTTTTAACAAATTGGAGAAAAGGTTTGCACCACATCTCTTATGGCTTATGCAGCATTGGGAGCGGACAAAATTGAGGGAGACAATATCAACAGGAAAGACACTGAAACTCAACTAGGCAGGCAGACCTTGAAATAGTGAAATTAGGGAATCTATATATATCTAAAATAGTAAAAATTGCCAAGAAGATAAACCCATTTTCAGAATGCTTAGTATAATATCAGCACAGAAAGAAATCCCAAATGCTTGCAGGATCTAGACCTCAAGAGATGGCATAGACTTCAAGGATAATAAGTTTATTTCCAAAAATGGCATGCCCAACATTATGAATGCTGTTACTCAATTGAGCACACATGAGGATGCAGCATCAGTTCTAGAGCATAGAAAGTTGCCAAATCGTTGAAAGAATTGAAAGGAATGCTGGTAAATGAGCTTCAAAGCTATGGGCTTCCTTTTGTGAAGAGGGAAAAAATTCTCTAACCTTTCTTACTCTTTTCATCCGATGGTAAGGGACAGCGCTCCTCTTCACCCCAGTCATGTGCAATTGTCCAGGTGTTTTGTACAATTACGGGATCCTCAGTTATTTTATCACCATGGAGCCTAACATTGTAGTGCAGAATAACAGGAGGATCTGGTTCACCTGGAAGTGGTTCACCAGTCAAATCTATCCGAAAATTCCCAAGAAGACCATTTGGAATGCCAATTATTGTGATGGAAGAACCCTGAGTCAGACCACAAGGAAATCGCAACTTAAAGCCACTGGCATCAATTTCTGTAGCATTGGTTTTGCTGAGAAAATGAGGGCATTGTTTCTGTTTCCCTGTCTTAACTGAAGTATCATTTGCATCAAGTTTTTCCCTCTCTACTGCACTCATGAGGTTGTTCCATGCGATACTGGCTTCCTTAACTGCCTCTATAGCATTAGGTAAGACTCGATCATGAGTAACTAAGCGTTTCAACTGATACCACGTAGACAAAGATTGTTGCTCCTGAGCTGACAGGTTCCTCTTAATAAAGAGATCAGAGACAACAATTTCTGCAGATATCACTTGAGTAATTTTTTCTGGCTGGTGAGCTGCAGGTGGAGCCATAGCATTTATCCATTCAAGAGGATTTGTCATGTTGAAGTAGACAGAACTTGTAACATAACTTTCCTTGACAGGTTTCCTCATCACACAGTACCCCAGAACCAAAAACATCAACAAAGATGTCGTTAAAACACCACCGTACCATTTCTTCATTTTTATTCTCAATACAACTGTTTAATCATTTAGGATTCAATTCGCCTAATGCCAGACTAGAAGAGCTCCAGTAGTCAAACACAATAGAACCCTCAATGGTAATGCCCAGATAAGTCATAGGACAATAGCACCTGCAACAGTATGCCCAGATATGTCAAAAAACCAGCTCATCTCATGATCTGCATATGCTAATGAGAAAACGAACCATAATTAACTTGATGAACAAAATTGAATCTTGATCATGTGAGTCCATTGCTAGATACAGTGCAAAAGCCAAAAGGAAACGATACCATTTCTTCATAACACCAAATAAGACATGCACTTTCACATTATTTCCCCAGATTGGAAAGTAGTTGCAGATGAAAATCATGCCTAAACATGAGATTGGAGATTTAAGTGCACTGCTCAAGAACACGACAAACCTAGTGGCTGGGTGATAATCAATTTAGGGGGCAAGTTCTTGAACACAAAAAGATGTAATTCGAATTGAACACCTAAAGGACCTACTGCTGCTTTAATACTAGTCATGTCAGTAGATAAGAGATTGAACAGAGAAAATGGTTTTGAATAAATATCAAAGTGCTCCGAGAGGAAGATCACAACTTGAACGTAAAAGAGCAATATAGTCCTAGCTATATTGAAATAGAAAGGGCAGCAGCCAAGAAGCAGTGTCTGCAGCTTAAATAACACGGATAAGTTTTACTGGCACCTAAGCCTGTGAAACATACTCAACCAAGTCAAGAGAAAAGATTCAAAAATTATAACAAAAGCACATAAATGTCCAATTTTCCACCTTATACTCTTAGTTTGAAACATAAAGGGATAAAACAAGCTTTGAAGTTAAATGACTAAACATCTATAAAACCTGCCGTTTGACGATCCTAAGCGTAATTAACTTTTATTAACAGGACCGGTAATAGAAAAGAAAAAAAAATTGCAGCTGCCAGGATCATGCAGCAGTGGAAAGAAATTGGAAGAAACATTGAGACCAGTCAGGACAAAAAAATAGTATTATACTTTATCTGGAGCATGAAAAGCTGAAAATGCTCTAAATAAGCATACAACAACAACAACAACAAACCCACTGTAATCCCACAAGTAGGGTCTTGGGAGGGTAATATGTACGAAGACCTTACCCCAAGAAGGTAGAAAGATCATCGGCTTGGGAAAGATAAAAGTAAGGGCAGCAGCAATCACACCAATTCTAAAACCGAAGCAAAAATACAAATACAAAACTAAAACTGAGCATTATAATCAGAAGGCCAAAACGAAAGCAACGACTAGTGAAAATTTTTAATAGATTAGAACTAATTTAAAAATATGATACACTTAGTTTCTTGCCCTGTCTTCTGAGAAAATTAAATACTCAATACACTATTTCACATATTTTAGACGCTGAGATGCTATACTAAATTCTGCTTAGTCTTCAATATATCAGTATTTTATAATAGCTGTGCGACAGAAGCCAGCAAGCACCTGAAGTTACAGAATAAACAATTAAATTTAAATATAATACATAAAAATAATTTAGATCGGCACAAGGCGTGAGAACACTCGGTACTCAACTGTGACCAAAGTTTTTCAACTACAGATCTCAATCTCAACTTCAAACACAACATTAAAAAAAAAGGAAAAAAAATACTGAAGTCGGGAAGAAAGGAAACAGACTTAATCAAACTCATAGTTTTCACAAATGTCCAGTTCCTCGATAATTTCCACAAGAAAAACCAATGAATTTGCTTCTCGAACCTTAGGAGACGCCACTGCGGTCTGCAAATTCAGATTAATCGAGCAATTAACCCTAGAATGCGGCGTTTTCCTCCAATATGAAGCGCAATGTACAAATCGAGCAGCTTAAAACTGCAAGCTAAACAGAAGAAATTTCTGAAAATCACTCTAAAGTTAAAAATATTAACCAACGCTTTCCACTTCCATAAACCGCTGTTAATTAAAACGAAGCATACCTGATTATGCCGGTGAAGTTAAGAAATGGAATAAATTTCCAAAATGCACAGATCGAAGAGATTTAAACTGAAAAATAAGCAGCAAAACGAAGAAATTACAAACATAATTAGAAAACTTACACTAAAGTTTAAGCAGCAAAACTACAAAATCAAAGTTAAGCGGAACATTTTCTACTATCAAAAAAACGAGAGCGAGAAAAAAAAAACCGTACCTAGAGAGTCGTGACTCGTGAGAAATGATTATGCCGCAGATGTATGTTGAAAAACACTTGGATTATGTGTGCACCAGAAATGAACATGAAGAGTTAAAAAATGTAAAATAGAGAGGGAAAGATGATTTATGCGTGGGCCCGTTGTTGCTGTGTCGTCGTTGCTTGGACTGGACTTCAACTCTACGCCTAATTAAGAAAAAACTGGAAATGAACGCGGAGGGAAAATACTGGTTTGATTAGTTTCTATTGCAAGTTAAATAGAGTATGATACTCCAACCGACTGTCAAAACAAGGAAACTGTACTATTTGTTTGTTGAAAAAAATGACTAAAATGAGATAATTAAAGAAGACATCATTTAATTATTAATTACATTAATTTTCTCTTAATTATGTAAAGACGTTCTTGAGTAATAAAATATTGGAATGGCCAGGGGCGGATTTATAAGTGTATTTACGGGGCACATGAATGGATGAACTCGTAGTCTCTTTGTAAAATCAGATATTTTATGTACATATTTTTTAAAATTGGCATATTGTTAATTGCTTATACACACATTTCAAGAAGGCTTAACGGTCCACTTGATTGAAGATTGAGTTATTTACTAAAAAGTGTAGGTATTAATTTTCACTAGATACATTTTTTTCTTCCACTCTTTGGTAGTGTACCCATGTACTAAAAAATTTTGATCCGCCTTTGGACATGGCATATACAAGTGAAGGGTACTATAGTTGAGAGATATGAGCAGTCCGATACATAAAGCATTATGTATTTATGCAGAATCCATAAAAGAATTACGTTCCAAAGAATATTAATATAAACAGTCTATTCTAATGGAAATTAGTAATTCTATCAAATTATAGCTGAGAGATCTCAAGTTCAATTATAATTAAATTGACTGCAGCATTTATTCTGATTGTGAAAATCCTTCTAAATCGTCAAGATTTTTAATGAATAAAAGACTAGATGTCTTGAACAATTTTCATCATGAATTTAATATTCGTTCAATTACTCTTCTTTTTACTTGACCAAAAAAGAAATTCAGCATGTCCAGGTTCGAACAATTGAAAGTTCGTTTTGACTGGTGGTAAACACAGAATGGTCTTTTAGCCATCAACATGTCCCTACACGAACTTTTTTCTTCTTTATTTTTTTATATGCAGTGATGTTAATTTCGCAACAAATTCTGTTTGTGATGTTATAAGATGTTATACACATATACTCCATGTTGAAAGTAAGGGTGTCTAACGGGCCAGTCAATTCGACTCCAAACTGGCCCAGACCGATTAGAAACAGAATCGGATCGGACTGGTACAAAGAATGCTGGTTGGGCTGGCTTAATGGGGTAAGGGGGGTTGGTCCGTTCACCTTCGTTCAACCGGTTAATCGGACCGATCAACGAGATTCACTATAGAACCGATTAATCGGTCCGACCGGTTAACGGCTAGTTGTTTCACTAAAAATGATTGTTACCGTTGGCAACGGTCAGCTGGGCCAAGGGGCCGTTGCCCAACGGCTGTTTTGCACAAATAGTCCTTTTTAGGTCTTTTTCTAAATTTGACACTTTTTGTAATTACTAATTTAGCCCTTTAAAAATTATAAATACATCCCCCCTCCACCTTCATTTCTTCACTCGTCTCTCATTTCTCAAACTCATATTTTCAATTATCATTCTCTCATTCTTCACCTAAAGTGCAATCAAATATTTGGGTCTCATTTTTTTTTGGAATTTAATTTAATTGTTATTTACTATTTGAAGTTTGAACAATTGACATCATCAAGTGTTCAATTTATTGTCGAATTCGGTGCACTTCCTCCAACTCTTTCTCTTATTTACTATTTTATTTGCATATTTAATTTTTGCTAGTAGTCAAATTTTCACAATATGTGTTAATGCTGCAAAAAGAGTTTGTAATAAAGTTACTATTCGGAGAAATAGAAAAAGAGGTACCACTTCAGCATCTGTAGTAATTTAAATGACTCTGAACATATTTCTAAAACATTACCTGATAATAATATAGATTATGAATAATTACATAAAGATTTTGGTATAGAAGATAATGAATTAGAGATTGAAGATGAAACACCACTTACGCCTAGTAGTGTTGGAGTTGGTAGTAGGGGTGGTGGTCGTGGTGCTAGTAGTAGACCACATATGGCCTCGACTATTAATCGGAGAAAAAGAAATAAGGTTTAAAATTTTTTTGACGAAATAGTAGGTACTGATAGAGTTAAATATAAACTTTGTAATTGTGATTTTAAACATATGACTGGAGGACAATTAGGGAGACTGGGACACTTAGTAGACATATGAGAATTGAGCATCCTACAGAATGGGGCTCTGATGGAGACGGAAATCAAGCAACTCTAAAACCTATGATTGGAGGACTTATGAAATATGATAAAATGAAGGATCGTCAGGAGTTAGCAAAAATAATTGCTTTGGGTTGTCAAGCTTTTTATTTTGCTTCTTAATCATATCTTATTATGTATATTTAAAAGATTTATCATTCTTTATTTAAATGTATCCCTAGAAGTACCTGTAAATATGATATCTTTACACTTCATGGACAATATCAAATATACATACGTTATTTGTTTAGACACCTTCCTTGTAGAGTTTCTCTAACTTCTAATATTGGCCATGTTATTAATGAAAATGATTATTTGACAATTACATGTCATTGGATAGATGATAATTATTGTATGCAAAAATGTATTATTGATTTTAAATATGATAAAGATTAGAGTCATATTGTTGTATTTATAAGTACTACTATTTGCGAAGTTGTTGAATTTTATAATCTTAAGAAAAAACTATAGTGTATGTCTTTTGATAATGCTTCTAACAATAATGCCGCAATTTTAATATTAAAACTGCATTTGCAACCACCACTTGACAAAATTTTTCATGTTAGGTGTGCGTGTCATGTTTATAATTTTATTGTTAAAAGTGGCATTGATTTACTTTCAATAGAGATTACTTATGTTAGAAGAGTAGTTGGTATTATTTAAGGAAACAATAAACAATATAGAAATAGGGAATTTAAGAATAAGTGTACCGAGTATAACATTAAGCTCAGATTCATGCCAGACGAAATTGTTACTAGATGGAACTATTGTGATGACCTGGTCGGTCGTCTTTGGAATTTATGCCCCATTTTCCAATTAACTGCTTTCCCTAAGTTCATTTATGCTATTTTGGTTTGTCAGGACGTTCGGTAATAGAATTCGAAGTGTTTTGGGACACTTAGTCTCTAAATAAGAGCTTAAGTGTTGGAAAATGGTCCGTAATCAGAATAGTGTGAAGACGACCTCGGAATGGAAATTCGATGGTTTAGTTATCTCCTTTAGGGGATTTCGGGGTTAGGAGCATATTCGGAATGTATTTTGGATGTCCATAGCTCATTTAGGCTAGAAATGACGAAAGTTAGAATTTTGAAGTTTCCAGTCCGATAGTGAATTTTTGATCCGAGGGTCGTAACGGGATTCTAGAAGTTGTTGTAGCACCGTCATGTCATTTGGAACGTGCATGAAAAATTTCAGGTCAATCAGACATGTTTTGGTTAGGTTTTTGATCGAAAGCGAGTTTGGTTGGAATTTGAAGTTCTTAGGTTCAAATCGTTGATTAATTCGAGTTTTCGGCATTGTTTTAGGTGGTTTAAGGATTGGTACAAGTTTGAATGATGTTATGGGATATGTCCGTAGGTTTGGTTGAGGTTCCGGAGGCCTCGGGTGTATTTCGGATGCACAACGGAGCCATTTCGGGACTTAAAATATTGTAGAAATATTTCCACTACTGTTGCAGAACTTTCTTCTCTGCGATCGCATCAACCCCATGTGATCGCGTAGTGCAAATTGAGGAGGGCCATTTTTCCTTCAATGCGATTGTAGGCCCTTGAATGCGATCACATGACTCTGGTATTCCCTTCTATGCGATCGCATACCTCCTTCCGCGTTCGCACTGAACAAATCGAGCCGGTGACTCAGAGGTTCATTTCCTCTATATGATCGCAGGGATCCTCAAGCGATCGCATAAGTCTACCTTCTTCTACTCCGCGATCGCAACCTTATGCATGTGTTCCCATAGGACTAAATTGCGGGCCTCATCATTTACTCTACACGATCGCAATACCTTTCATGCTATCGCATTGAACAAAGGACCTGGGCAGTTATAAACTTTTCAAAACGAGGGTTCTTCCATTTTTATCAAAACTCAAGCTAGAGAGCTCGGTTTTGGGAAATCTTTCGAGGGCTTTTCAGAGGAAACGATTGGGTAATTATTCCTTTGTCCTCTTTGACTAAAACCCACTAATCTAATCGTGAATTCAACTTTTAATTTCGGATTTTTGAATGAAAATTAGGATAAAGTTCTTAGACCTAATTGTGAGGATTTGAAGGGGCATTTGACCTCCAATTTAGGGGATTTTTATATGGTTATACTCGTGAGAGTACAAGGTTTCTGAAAATGTGAAAATTATTCGATTTCGAGACGTTGGCCTGAGGGGAATTCTGGCTATTTTACCTATTTTCGCGCCTTAGCTTTAATTTTAATAGTGGAATTAGTTACTTGCGATGTTATTTACAATATGTAATTGGTTTGAATAGATTTGGGCCACCCGAAGTCGGATACTCGTGCCAAGGGCATTGTTTCTTAGCAATTTTTGTACCGGTTCGAGGTAAGTGGCTTGTCTAACTTTGTGTGGGGGACCTCTCCCCTTAAGATATCTTTTACAATGTTTTAAATGCCTTGTGTACAAGGTGACGGGCGTGTACTTGTGCTAGTTGTTGAAAATTCACTTTTCTTGACTTATTTAGACTGTGTTTCTTCACGTATTTAACTGTTAAAAATGTAATTTCACTTGGTTTAGGTCAAGGAAAGCATGTTAGTAACTTATTTGCTCTAATTGACTAAATTGCAATATCTGTCCTTTTGTGAGCATGCGAGGCCCTAGATTTTACATGTTGTTTGTACTTAGCTTCTTTGTGTTAAATATCAAATTGTTGTGATGTGTTACGAATGGGTCTACGGGACGGCATCGTGGGAGTTCCTTGTACGTATTGTGTTCCATGATTGGAAGTGCGGGATACTAAGAGATCTCTGGTACATGACTTACTAATTAGAGGAGATCCTCGGGATACTTGGAGATCCCTCGTGATTAAATGGAGGATACTAGGAGATCCTCGGGATACTTGGAGATCCCTTGTGTATATGATGAGGATACCAGGAGATTCTCGGGATACCAGAAGATCCCCGATGATAAACAGCATGTGGTGATTGTTCTTGTATTTGTAGCCTGTTCCGTTCTACTTATTGTTTTTTCTAGATACTCGAGATTTACTGTATTCCTATTGTCTATTCATTTAATATTTATTCTTATGTTTATCTCAGTAGGGCCTCGACCTTCCTCGTCACTACCCAACCGAGGTTAGGCTTGGCACTTACTGAGTACCGCTGTGGTGTACTCATGCTACTCTTTTGTACACTTTTGTTGTGCAGATCCAGGTGCATACGGCCAGGCGTATCATCGGTGAGTCCGGAGCTTGCCATCGGAGACTTGAGGTATACCTACTGCGTCCGCAGACCGGAGAGTCTCCATCCATTCTATCCTGTAGTTAGCAGTATTGTTTCCTGTTTTTCTCCATTGTTTTAGACACTCTATATATTAGAGTTGTACTTATGTTCTCACAGCCTATGTTGCCTGTGGGATTCCCGGTTTTGGGATATTATTTTCAGAATTTGTGTATTCAGTGTATGTGCCAAGCGGCATTGTTATACATTTCTTATTCTACTTAGTGTTTGGTTACTGTTTTTATTTCGAACTGTTAAATTCTGCAATTTGTTAGGCTTACCTAGTCGCGAAGACTGGTTGCCGTCATGACATGTTTACAAAATGTGAACTAGGGTCGTGACAAGTTGGTATCAGAGCTCTAGGTTCATGGGAGTCACGGGACCAAGGCCGGTTTATTAGAGCCTTATTGATCGATACCGAGAGATCTGTACTTATCTACGGGAGGCTATGTAACTGTTTAGGAAAATCTTCACTTCATTGAATTCTTTGTCGTGCTACATTTTTGACATCGATTCTAAACTTCTGTCTTCTATTCTCTCCCAGATGGTGAGGACACGCACGACCCGGGACGATCAGGCACTCGCACCCCCTCCTGCAGCCGCTAGAGACAGGGGCCGGGGCAGGGGTCATGGACGCGCGCGGGGTGCAGCCAGAGCACCTGCGTGAGCAGCTGCCGAGGTACCGCCAGCGGATCCAACAAAGACTCAGGAAACTGACACGCCCACAACCACTACTTATTCACCCGTTCAGGAAGTATTAGCACAGTTTATGAGCATGTATAGTACGCTGTCACAGGCAGGGTTGCTTCCCCTTCCTGTAGCCACGTACCAGGCTGGGGAGGAGCCCAGACTCCCGCAACCCGCATTCCAGAGCAGAGGGTGCATATGGGACAGATTCTAGATATTATCCCTGTTCAGCCTGCAGTACCGGTTCAGCCCGAGGATGGGGCACCTGCTTCGGATGATGAGAAGCGTAGATTGGAGAGGTTCAAGAAGTATGACCCTCCTATTTTCAGCAGAATAGCTACCGATGATGCTTTGGGGTTTTTGGAGGATTGTCATCGCATTTTGCACCGTGGGTATTACTACCTCGAGCGGGGTTTCTTTCATAGCTTTCCAGCTTCGGGGAGCCGCCTATGACTGGTGGCGCACCTTTGAGTTAGACATTCCGGACGAGGCTGCCTCCCTGACTAGTACTCAGTTTTCAGATATGTTTCAGAGGGAGTTTGTTCCCCAGAGCCTCCGAGATGCATGGCGCGTGGAGTTTGAGCATTTGCGCCAGGGCCCTATGATTGTCTCTGAGTATGCCATCCGTTATACCAGGTTGTCCAGGCATGCGCCAGCTTTGGTGACTACTGTTCGTGAGAGGGTTCACAGGTTTATCGAGGGTCTTATTCCTTCCATTAGGTCTGGCATGGCGCGAGATTTGGAGATGGATATACCCTATCAGCAGGTAGTGGGCATAGCCAGGAGGATAGAGGGTATGCATGCTAGAGAGCGAGAGAATAGAGAGGCCAATAGGTCTCGAGAGTCGGGTCATTACTCTGGTACCCGTGCTTCAGGAGCAGGATGTCATGGTAGTGGCCATAGGGGTCGCCCAGTTCACTCAGCACTTCCTTCCAGCAATACCCCAGCTCCTCCCACATCTCAGGAGCCTTATTATGCACCTCTGGTTTCTAGTGCGCCTCTTACGCAGGGTACCTCTAGAGGTCAGTCTAGCAGGGGTGGGCCTAGTCAGTCACAGCCACCGTGCCCTCCCAGAGCTTGTTATGAGTGCGGGGATACCGGCCATGTGGTGAGGGATTGACCTATGCTTTGGAGGAGTGCACCTCCACAGCAGTCTCAGCAGCAGCGTACCTAGAGGGATTCTCAGGCCATCGTTCCAGCTCCAGCTGCCACCCAACCTGCCCAGCCAGCCATGGGCAGAAATGTGATGACTCGGCCCGTTATCTCATGCATTTCTATCCCATTTTCCCCATTTTATATTTCCTCATGTGTCAGTATATGTGTTGGGTGAATTTGAAGTAATTCGGATAAACTTTGGTAAGAAATGAGACAATTAGTCTCTTTAAGGAAGAATTAGTTTGGAAAAATCCACCAGATGTTGACTTATGAGTTAGAGGGCTCTCAATGGATTTCCTATGATTCGACTAGTTTTGGGTGATGATTTGTGACTTAGGAGCGCAATCAGAATTGAATTTGGAGGTCCGGTGTAGAATTAAACTTGAATTGGCTAAGTTTGAATTTTGGCGAATTCCGGTATGATAGGTGAGATTTTGATCCGGGGGTCGAAATGGAATTCCGATAGTTGCAGTATCTTTGTTAGGTGATTTTGGATATGCGTGCAAAGTTTCAGGTCATTCAGAGGTGTTTAGGTCTAATTTTGGATCAAATGCAAGTTTCGGAAGTTTTAGTTTAACTTAGGCTTGAATCCGTGGTAATTTGATGATTTTGAAGTTTATGATAGTGTTTTTATGCTACGAGCAAGTTTGAATGAAGTAATAGGCCATATCTATTCGTTTGGTTGAGGTCTCGAGGGACTCAGGGTAGTTTCGGATGGCTAAACGGAAGTTTTAAACTTAGAAAAAGCTGTAGATTTTCAGTAGATATTGTAGAAGCAAAATGGCCTATTCAATCGCATCATCAGGGCTGTGATCGCATAGCACTGGGAGGTCAAGCTTCGCGATCGTATGGTCCTCCCGCGTTTGCATAAGAGGATATTTGGGGCAACATGTTTTACCCTACGTGATCACATGAAATTGGACGCGTTCGTGTAGGTTTCAGAAGCTGTTCACCGCGGCCGCATGGCCCCTGTCGCGTTCGAGTAGAACATTTGGAAGGTCTGAGAAATTTGTTCATCGCGATCGTAGGGCTAAGGCTGCGGTTGCATAGAGTAAAGCACCTAGGCATAAGGGTTTTTAATAATATTCATCCGCGAGCCTATGTTATTTTCCTCCATTGTTGACCGATTTTGGAGCTTGGGAGAGCGAATTGAAGAGGTATTCGAAGAGGAATGATTGGAGGTAAGATCTTTGAACTTAAAACTCGTTTTTATTGAGAAATCTACCTAGAAATTCATGGGAATTAGCCTCAAATTGAAGAGCTATGGCTTGAGTTTTTGATATTTCAAATTGGAAATTTGATAGGTCATTTGAGCTTGGATTTGGGAGTTCTTGGTATGCACAGACTCGTGGCGAGACGAGGAATCCGATAATGTAAGTTTCGTAATTTTTCGAGCAGCGGGATCGGGTTTTGCTAGTTTCGAGATTCTTGCTATAATTCGATAGATTTCGATTGGGTTTTGTCCCATTTGCATATTGTGATGTATTTGCTCTATTTTTTGCTAGACTCGATGCGCGTGGAGGCTGATTTGAGGGGCAAAGGCATCGCAGGCTTGAGATTTTGCCTGTTCGAGGTGAGTAATACTTGTGAATGATACTATACTGACGTTTTGAGCTAAGAACTGCTAGTTTACAATTGCCTAAGGGAATTACGTGCATTTGCTGGACTGAGCATGGATTGGGCTGCGCACCGCAACAGTGTCATGTGTGCATTTCGGGACTAAGATATGGTCGGGTTGCACGCCGTAGTAGTATATACATATACATGCATGGATCGGACTGCACGCCACAGTAGTATATCATATGGATCGGATTGCATGCCGCAGTAGTATATTATATGGATCGGACCGCACGCCGCAGTAGTATATTATATGGATCGGACGGCACGCCGCAGTATTACAGCGCTTGGGCTGTAGGAGCCCCTCCGGAATCTGTACACACCCCTAGTGAGTGCAGGGTACCCAAATGGATCGGGTTGCGCGTCGCAGCAGGCATGTACATTGCATTGCATTCATGCCTTCATTCTTGTTTGCACTACGTGGCATGATTTATAGCACTCACACATCAGTGGCACACATGCTATTACTTGCCTTGTTGACTAGATACCCTGGTGCTACATATTAAGGAGTACTGAGCTCGAGCGGCTGATGTTGTACCTTATGAGTTGGGAGTGAGCCCGCGGGGCTAATACTGTACTGAGAGGTTGATACTGAGCCCGAGGGAGCATATCTGTTATTATTTCCTACTTGTCGAAAAAATATTTTTGCAACTGTCGAAAAGGCGTATTCTCAAAAGAGATTTTTAAATGAGCTTGAGATTTTCTAAAGGATTTTCTCGGTGCTATTGTTTTACTATTCTTTTTAAAAGAAACAGGGGTTGCACAGTCTTTAGTATCATTTTTGGAGTGCTCATACGTGTTTTCTTATCGCTCAGATATTATTCGCTCTATTACGACTTAGTTGGAAGTACTCACTTTACTCCCTGCACCTCGCTTGCAGTTGCAGGTACTGTTCACCCGGTGGCGGGTTAGCAGCGGATTGAAGGTATTACTATCGTAGCTAAGCAGGGTGCCCGCTGGCGTTCGCGGCACCGAGTTTCTTCTTCTTCTTCTTCTTGATTTCCAGATATTACTCTATGTATTATAGACTTTAAAATTGTAATAAAGACCCTCCTAAATGCTCGTGACTTGTGACACCCTGGTCGGGCTGAGTTGGGCTATAATATTGATAATTAATGCTCTTTAAGTTGCATTTTCCCATGTACTCACATTTAGTAAGTGTTAAAGAAATGATTAGGTTAGTTGGCTGGCCTTTTTCTTCACGAGAGGCATCATCATGATCGAGTATGGAGATTGGGTCGTGATAAGTAGGTACCAGAGCCTAGGTTACTAGGTCTCACGAGTCATGAGCAGGTTTAGTAGAGTCTCGCGGATCGGTCGGAGACGTATGTATTTATCCTCGAGAGGCTGCAGAACCTTTAGGAAAACTTCACTTTCCTGGAATTCTTATCATGCGAACATGATTCAGCTTGAGATATAACTCTTGAAATTCCCTCCACATGTCTGTATGCGCACATGAGCACTCGGTGTTATAAGTGCCTTGATGGCTTATGTCACACCCTATTTTTAAAATACAAACAAACCCTCACTTAACCCTCTTATATAAATAAAAGGATATAGTAAAAAGCTTGAAAAGGATTTTCCATTTAGAACATGACAAAAATTATATTCAAAAGGAAATAAACTCTGAGTCTCCACCTGACATTGTTTTCGGTGTGCCAGGTCACCGTTTTTTTTAAAAATTATTTTCCTTTTAAAACACTTTAGACTCCAAAACTAAGTCTACACCAGAGATTAGGGTAAGGGGGTTCATTTGACTAGGGGAGAAGGTGTTAGGCACTCCGCAAGTTCCGTAAAGGCCATGGTTGCATACTCGATGTAGATGGCTTTTAAAACACTCAAATTGAGGTAAACATAAAGAAATAAAGCGAACACACAAGAGGCTCGATGTCGTTCCCACCTAAATGAAAGGAAATGAAAAGGAAAAGAAAAGAAAAATCCTAAGCTAACCTATTATACGACTTCTCCACCATGCTCGCCAAGGCCTCCAAAATATTTACATAGTCCTTCGAGGCATTCCCCGAATTAAAATATTTACAAAGTCCACAGGGCATTCCCCAGATAAATTTAACTAAGGAAACGACCTCTTGCCTCAAAATTAAAAGCAAACAAATAGAAAAATCCTAAAATTTCTTACCCAAATGTTTTCGGCCTAAAGCATGCTCCTAAGGATTCACACAAATAAAGCATAACTAAACTAATCACAAAGATCAAGACAAGTCATATTAAACATAATTCCATTTTTTCAATTTTCCTTTCCTTCCACTGTCTCCCTTCAATTCAACTTAACGTATTAATTCAACTCTCTTCCTTCAATTGATTCATAAGACATCCAAATCAATCACAACGAGCAAGGTAAATTCCAGATACTTGAAGTCATACTTTTGATAATAGAACAGGTTCTAAATTGGAATCACTTCAAAGAGAACATTATCAAAAGCATATCAACAACAATCTCAAAAATAAAATCAAAGGATTTAAGAGAAGAGAAAAGGGATTGGAACTCAGGAAGAGCAAATTTTTAGCGTTAACAGATAAGCTTCGAGAGAATCCTACTGCTTACCGCTGACCGGAAAGGTGAACCGCACCGGACCTCGACGAACCTCAACAAAATACTCAAACTTTCGACGTTCTCTGCAGACCAAAATTTACGGGTATTTGTTTCAATGTGAATGATTGAACATCAGATTTTTTAAGTTTCAGTTAGAGTTGTTTGTGATTTTGGCTTGTTGCTTTCCTTCTATGTCATACGTTGGTGTCAACTTCTGCTGAGTGTGTTGGTGAGATGGACAGCCGTTGTTCTTGTGGAGGTGACTGGAGGGCTGTGTGCATTTCTCGGCGAGTAGGGTCGCTGGTTGGTTTGACGACGGGAAACTGAGGGGTGTTGTTTGGTTCAATGTCTAAGAAGAACATGTCAGCCTAGGTTTTCGTCTCTTGTTTAGTTGTTGAAAATGCCATGGACGTGAGTGAAGAAGGAGCAGAGGCGGCGGCGGTTTCAGGTGGTGGTTTGGTCTCTAGGGTCCCGCTAGTTTATCCACTTGAAGAAGAAGAAGATGGGTGTCCATGGTTGTCTATTGTTGTGTGTAGGGTTTCCAGGTTAAGGTTCTTGTTTTCCTCTAATGAAGAAGATGGTCTTTAGGGTTAGGGTCCTTTTTGTCTTGTGCATTGTCCAAAAAATGAAAAATCTGATGGGTTTTGGAATTGGGCTCCTCGTTTGGGCTCATGAAATTGGACTAAAAGAAAAATGTCCAAAACTTAGCTAAATACCTTTTAATATAAGCTAAGCATACTACATATTGCAAAAATCTATCTAACTAATTAAACTAAATTATATATATAAAACATGAAATTATTTTTTATGTTTTCAAAATTCAAACTAAAATAATAACAAGATTAGATTAAAATCATCGCAAAATTGAGATAATACTATTACCCAAAACACTAATATTCTTGACAATAAAGTGTAACTATTTTTGTATTTTTGAATTTTGTGAAAGATAGATAAAATAAAGTAACTAGATAAAAGAAAAATATTTTTGTAATTTTTATTTTTTATTTTAAATTAAGATAAAATGGTTAAAACTAGTTAAAATAGCGATATAGGACCTAAACTAAATATTTAACACTAAAATGTGTAAAATCCTGGGGAGGGTCAAAAATCACATATCTACAGCTGCCCCTCTTTGACCATAAATATGAAGTATTTTCAGACAAAGAACGACTAGACATGTTTTTTGACCCGACCCTTATTTGGAGAGACTGAACTTAAGAGAAAAAGGAAATGTGACTGAGCCCTGGTATCTGAGCTGCCTACATATCCTTGGCTACAAAGGAATCAGGCCACGTGTAGTTCAGAAGTGAGTGAGATGATAGAGTGTACCGAGGTGGAGAGCCGAAAGAGGTGTTGTTCCGTCGAGGTTCCGGTCTGCGGTCCTGTTATTTCATCAAAATCAACTATGTGTTACAAAATTCCTATCTATAAGTCTTCTGAAGCTTGATCTTGAGACTTTAATAGTTTTTCATGTAGACTTTAGATTTGAACCTTGACGCTCGCTAGCTGCCGGTGCTAGTTCATTCTTCTTCAGCTTTTCGGATCAAGACTGGACATGTAGTGCTTGTGACCTTGGTCATGTCTTGAGCAATCTAACTCTTGTTTCGGTTTCTTCATTTTGGATTCACTTCCCTTTTCTTTTTCCCTTTTTTCTCTTTTTTTATTTATTTTGAGACTATTTCTGTTGGTCACCTACAATTGTTGACTCACATTCTTGCCGCGAGCTTTTGCTACTTTTACTGAATCGAATTTTGAAATGACTTCCCTTGTTCTCCAGGTGGGTTCCTACTACTGACTTGAAACTTGAACTGATTCTTAAATGAACTCTGAATTGTCTTCCCTCATTTTTCAGGTGGGTGCCTGCAATCAAAAACAAAACAAACAAAATTTTCTGCCCCAGTTTGCACTAGGAAGATCGGTGAGTTGTTATCAAAACTGTAAGCTACTTATGCTACTGATGCAATAATGAAAGTAAAACTAAAGACTTGACTAGGATGTGCGTCTCCTATGAATTAAACCAAGAACATTTGACTAGCAAATTCATCAGACTAGGTCTTCTATCTTAGGAGAAAGATTCATCAGACTAATTCCTCTTTCTTTCTTTTTCTTTTTTTTTATCTTAGGAGAAAGATTCATCATACTAAGATTTTTTATCCTAGGAGAAAATTCATCAGACTAGGTTTTCTATCTTTGGAGTAAAATTCATCAGACTAAGATTTCTATCCTAGGAGAAAATTCATCAGACTAGGTTTTCTATCTTAGCAGAAAAATTCATCAGACTAAGATTACTATCCTAGGAGAAGTTCATCAGACTAGGTTTGCTATCTTAGGAGAAAGATTCATCAGACTAAGATTTTGATCCTAGGAGAAAGTTCATGAGACTATTTTCTTATCTTAGGAGAAATATTCGTCAAACTAAGATTGCTATCCTAGGAGAAAATTCACCAGACTAGATTTTCTATCTTAGGAGAATAATTCATCAGACTAAGATTTTGATCCTAGGAGAAAATTCATCAGACTACGTCTATTTTGTTATCTTAGGAGAAAGATTCATCAGACTAAGATTTTGATCCTAGGAGGAAGTTCATCAGACTAGGTCCATTTGTTTTTGGTATCTTAGGAGAAAGATTCATCAGACTAAGATTTTGATCCCAGGAGAAAATTCATCGGACTATGTCCCTTATCTTAGGAGAAGGATTCATCAAACTAAGATTTTGATCCTAGGAGAAAGATTCGCCAGACTAAGATTTTGATCCTTGGAGAAAGTTCATCAGACTAGGTTTTCTATCTTAGGAGAAAGATTCATCAGACTAAGATTTTTATCCTAGGAGAAAATTCATCAAACTAGGTCCTTTTTTTTGTTATCTTAGGAGAAAGATTCTTCAGACTAAGATTTTGATTATCCTAGGAGAAAATTCATCAGACTAGGTTTTCTATCTTAGGAGAAAAATTCATCAGACTAAGATTTCTATCTTAGGAGAAGATTCATCAGACTAGGTTTGTGTTATCTTAGGAGAAAGATTCATCAGACTAAGATTTTGATTGGGAGGAAAATCCATCAGATTTGGACTTTTTTTATCCTAGGAGGAAAAATTTGAGGAGCAATGACAACATTTTATGTACACTATAAAGATAGGTAACGGAAAAGATTTGAGAAACTTCCCTTTGTTGACTCTTCTCTTCTTCTTCTTTTTTCTTTTTCTTTCTTTTCTTTTATTTGCTTTTTTTTTCTTTTTTTTATTTCTTGTTTTTGAACCAACTTCCTTGCACTGCTTTGTTCCTGTTTCAAACAAATAAAACTTGTGAGTTCAAAATGTGGTGGTTAGTTTGTGGCCTTGACCTTGAAGGCGATTTTTCTTGCACTTGTCACGATCACCTTGGCCTTCAGCTTGGAAGACATTGCTTGTTATTGAGCAACCACTTTTCCATACAACCTTTATCACAAAAAATATTCCTGATTCCTACAAGTTCAATACCTTATGCCTGATGCATTGCACTAGTGTTCTGGCATTCATCCAATCTTTGCATTTTACATCGATCCCAAAGAACATCTATTATCACCAACTCAGTGCACACACTATTCTCATGTATCTTATGCCATCTTGATTTGTTTGCCAGACTAGGCTTTGTGCAATTGGAAAGCTTGTAGCTAATTTCAAGTTATTTCTCGCTTGTTATGACAAAACAGACTAAAGAAGGGACTCAAACAAAACAAGAGGAACAAAATAAGGGACACGAGAAAGAAATGATACCTAACAAGAAAATTACAAAGTAGAAACTTATCAGAAGAGGATACCGACACTAATGACCATGACATGCACCTTTGGATTAAGTGGCCTAATCTCCCAGGCAAGTCTAATATCCAAGTCTTGTTGTATCTCTTCTCCATGAAACTGGGCTTCAGCGCTTCAATTGTCCGATATGATCCACAATCCTCAGTCGACTTGTAGTGGCATAAAGGGTTTTCCCATCAAGCCTCTCTCATTTTGCTCTTTTTCTCAACTCACTGTCGCCTTACACTGCCTATGAGGGTTTTCACCGATAAGACTCTCTCATTTATCATTTTCTCTCTTTGTGATGAGAACAAGGCATTACCCATGATGTAGGAATATCATACTTTCTTACACATTTGATTTGGCATCTTTAAAGATTGGTCAGAAGGTTCTTATTTGGATCGTAATGTAAGCTTTTGGATAGGGTTGGAAACAAAGGGTGGCATGAAGGCTCAAAATAATATAAGATGAAAGGGTTCAAAATTACAACTTTTGGAATCAAGCCTTTTCGCGAAATTAAAACTTCAGCCCCAGTTTCTCGAAGTTTGGGGGGATTATTTTCTTCTTCTCTTCTTTTTTTGCTATTTTTTATGGGGTTTCTAAGAAAATCTGGCCAGTATTAATTTCGGGGAATTATACAATATTTTATTTGGTGTGGCCGAACCCTAAGGCTGCTTATGTATCATGTGGTGACAAGAATCAGGTCGAACGTAGTTCAAACGGCAAAGTTGTTTTTTTCTATTTTCTTTTCCTTTTTCATTTATTTTCTTTTTTTTGTTGTTTTCTCCCTTTCTTCTTTTATTCTTTTTCTCTTTTTCTTTTCCTTTTCTAGTTCCCTACTCTTCTTCTAATTCCAAAAGAGGGTATGAAATAAAACATTAGGGCTCAAAATGGGTAGCAAAGGATAACAGCATTTGGGTGGTAGAATACAATGCATTCATCATTCCAAACTTCAAAAAAAACATGCAATTGAAGATAAGCAATCAAATCACACATAATATCTATTGATGGCATACACACAAACAAAAAGTGCATATGGGCAATACCTTTGTCCCAGCGAATGACCTGGCCAGTTCGAAGCAGACTTGATTCAATCTTATCTTGACGCGAAAGAATGCATTTCAGCACTGATTGATTTACCTCAAACTGCTTGAGAGACATTTCCGTGTTGTATGCTCTCATTAACCTTTTGATTTCCCAACTAACTACCTCAGTTTCACTCAATTCAAGCTTTAGGTTTCTCAGAATGCATGAATCTTTGCTTTTTCCTCAAATGCCTCATTTTACCACGTTCAACGCTGTGTCATTGCTTCATGATTAACTAACTTTCGAGACCAGGCTAAGAATTATGCATGCATGTAATGTCATTAGAGTCAGCATGAAAGAACTATAAAAGAAAAAGTGACCTAAACAAAAACTGACTAGAACTAACAGAAAATAGGAGATTGCATTAGACAGATGATGAACATGTTTTGAACAAAACAAGCAAATTAGAAACAGGTTACAACCCTGGAACAACCTAGATAACACTAGATGAGTTACTACCATAAAACAAACTAGGCAAAAAGAAGAAGAAGAGTTTGGGCCACAAGATAATATCCGAATTACAACCCTGGAATAACCCCAACAGTAGAAATGACAACAAAATAAACTACTAAAACTCCTCCTCGGCTAGCCGAGAAAGAAGTGTCTTTCCAATCAACAAGCTCGACATCTTAGCCACTGGATTGCAATCAAAATTACTGGGACCTTTACCAATTTTAATAACATTAACTTCAGTCAGCAAGTTCCCAAGAGAATTTTCATACTCCCTATCACCATGCATCTTCCCTACAAAGTATACATCATCATGTGCAAGTAAATGATTTTGTGCAATATTCTGTATTTCACTGTCCTGGATCACAATTATACCTTCTTGAATCATTCTTTCTATCTCTCTTTTCAAATCACGACAATCTTCAATACTATGCCCTTGAACATTAGAGTGGTACATGCACCGTACGGTAGGATCGAAACCTTTTGCATGTGGGTCCGGAGTATAGCCGATGAGCGGCTCAATCAGGCTAGACTGTTTCATCTTTTCAAATAAGCTTGTGTAGGATTCGCCGATTGGAGTGAAAGACTTTTCTATTTGTTGCTGGCTTCTCATTTTGTACTCCGGCCTTGGTTGGAACCTCTTTCGAGTAAGGGGTTGATATTCCAGTAGAGGTAGGCAAAACATCTGTGAAGGCAGTGCAAGCCGTTGCAGGTTTTGTGAGTGTGGAGCATAGGACGGTGCATTGTGGATAGAGTACTGGGGAGGTGAGGTATGGCTTCGGGGATTCTGTGGAGGAAATTAGCATTAGGGAGGATTATATGGAGTATCCGGACATTTACTAGGTCGGTATTGAGGTTGAAAACAATTAGTAGAATTCTCGCTGGATTTTATCATTGGCTGGGCTCGACAACATCTTTTCTATTAATCGGAGGACAGATCTCAGCAACTTGTTCGTTCCATTTGAACCAATACTCCATAAAGCCTTCCTTGGGATTCTTTACTTGGGCATCGGGGACTTTGGACACACTCTCGCTAGAGGATCGAGGAAGAGTAGGTAGTGGAGGAGCTACAAAAATAGGAGCAGATGTTGGAGCAGGGTATGAGGTTTTTTTGTCTGGTTGAGCATGAAAAGTTTGGGAGGAAGTTCCAGGGTAATTGTGAAGAGGGGTAAAGTTCGGTGCATATTGAGGGGAAATATTAACGATATTGGGCATCTGGACTTGGGACAATGGTGGAATAGAGGCATGGTTTTCTGTATAGTTTGTAGGGAATGAGGGTGGAGGGTGCCCCTTAATCCAGGCATGATACATTTCCGCCATTTGATGTTTCAACCTTCGGACCTCCTCTTTTAATTTAGACTCTGATTCAACAATCCCCCCCCGGCGGGTCAACAATCCCAGTGTCAGTTTCTTTGCTAGCCATGACTGCCTTGTGCTTTCTGTTGTTGTATGGACTAATCACCAGAGTGCCACAAACTAACCACCCTTTGTTATTGTAATAATAAAAGTATCAAATGTGAGCAAAACAAAGCCGACATGTCAGCGTTAGAGCATTCATAGATAAAAATATCACATTGCGTGCAATGTCCCTAGCAACAATTAACGGTTCTAGAATAGTTTCGAGGATACGAAAGTAATATGGCATCATCCCAATTTCACTTTTTTTGCCCTTTTCCTCCTTCATTTTCCTTTCTAACACCGCTTGATTTTTCATTTCTTTCCCACTCTTTTTTCTAATTATTTCTCTTCTTCTTCTCATTTCTCACATACACAATTTGATCTCTCTTTTTTCTGTTCTCTTTATTTTTTTTCTTTTTTGTTTCAAAAGAAATAATCTGATCGAACCCTATGTAGGTTGCCTACGTATCATGTCCCTCATGAATAAGATCAAGCGTAGTTCTGAAAAAACTAATGGACAAAATAATCTAAGAAATCAAATCCTTTTTGGATTTTTCATTTATAACTTTTTTTTTGTTTTTTGTTTTTTTGTTTTGTTTTTCAAATACAAAACGTGAGGTATGATAATGAGAGACTTGAAAAACTAATTTATACTGACAGACTCGATACTATCGTACAAGACAAGTAGGAGAAAATATAAACAGACTCAAAATATAACAAGGCTCCTTAAGTAGCTCCCGAATGCAGTGGTCCTATGGTATAAATCATGTTTGAGCTATGGTCAATGAATCAATACCTGAATTAGAAAAATAATACCAATATATTAGATGACTCGAGACACTATGTGAGACCACATCTCCTATTGGACGCATGCAAAACAAGATTGGGCTATTTTAAAAAAAATTAATCTACATAACAAAAAGTGGCTAGAAATGCAAACTCAACGAAATTGACCTCAAATATATGGAAAACCTCAATAAAACTTATATTGACTCAAAACTCCAACCAATCATGGCCCAAAAATTAATTTGCAGAAATGACCCATTTTGCAAAAACAACCGATATGGCCAGAAGTGGCTACAGATGCAAACTCCAAAAGGACAGACCTTAAAGTAATATGACACTTAGTTGTGGACTCAAGATCCTAAGACATGGGTTATTGAACTGCTTTTACGAAAACAACCCTATTTTGCAAGAATGATTGATGTGGCCACCGGTGGTTAGACATGCAAAATTTGGCCAAGACCCCGCAAAGCCAAGAACCTAAGACACTAGGAAGACCGGATCTTATGTGGGTTGCCTACGTATCTCGCCCTGAAAGACGAGAATCAGGTTCGCGTAGTTCGGAAAGATGAAACTAGTTTGAAAAAAACTGTATCTTTTAGAAAAAATTGGAAAATGGTGAAAAATGTAAAATCTTTTTGGATTTTCTATTTTCAATTTTTTTCTTCTTTTTTGAAAAAAAAATGGAAAAGTAAAATCTTTTTAAATTTTTTGTATTTTATTTTCGAAAAATAATGGGAAAGTGTAAAATCTTTTTTTTGGATTTTCTATTTTTGGAAAATAATGGAAAAGTGTAAAATATTTTTAGATTTTTCTATTTCCAATATTTAGAAAACAATGAAAAAGTATAAAATTGTTATGAAATAATATAAGAACAAGAACAATAATACAAGAAAAAGAACAATAGAGAGAAAAGTAGAGAGAGAGGAGTATTCTTATTGATACTTAGGGGTGATTTACAATGGGATAGGACCCCTTTATTTATAGGCATAGAAAAGACTTAGCCTCAAAGTAAAACTCTAGAATCTCTCTAATTATGGACATTCACCTTAAATAGAGTTCTATTTATAACACTCCCCCTTGAATGTCTATTCAATAATGTGCCTCGTTAAAACCTTAACTAAAACAAAACCAATGGGAAAAAAGTTAAAGAAAAGGAAAAAGAGTACACATGTTTGAATATGTGCCTATTGGTTGCCTCGTTAAAAACCTTGCAAGGAAAACCCAGTGGGACAAAACCTTGTAAGGGAAAAAGAGTGCAACGCACATTAACTCCCCCTGAAAAGAGCATCAATTCACATCCTTGAACATTTGCATTCCAATCTTGTGCACCATCTTCAAAACGATCTTTGATAGAGATTTGATAAATAAATCAGCCATATTGATTGAATAAATATTCCGCACCTTGAAATTATCATTCTTGATAGATATGAACATCTTCATATAATGTCGTGGAATGACTCTTCAATATCTCCATAGAGGTATTCTCGATGGCATCATGCTTATAGTTATAGCAAGATACATATGTACACAAGTTGCACTTAGGATGTGGCACTTCAGGACCAAGAATTGTATATGCTTCAAGCAACTTCAATCATTGACTTTATACTTTCATGTATTTGAACTACATGTCCAAAACTACATGTCTTTCACATGGAATCAATTCTGCTTGAATTGTATCTCTTCCATTTATGATCACTTTAATCATTTGCTCATCTTCTTTATTAAGAAGTTATTTTGAAACCGATTTGTCTATATGCTTCCGGCGTATCCAAGACTTTGTCCTTCTAGGACTTAATATGAGCATTTGCAGTGAGAATATAGTTACATTCTTTGGGTCAGCAAATGCGTATAGCATGCTTTGCAATATGTTGGAATTGAAGTATCCTTTTATGAACTTCAGGTTCATATCATGATATTCAGGGATCTACATATACAAATGATAATTCATCCCATGTAACCTTTTCTCAATTTGTTTATCATGTCTCCCCCTCATGTTAGAAAAGCTAACTTGTTTCCTCAACTTTGAGAAATCATCTTTGTGCAATATCATGTCAATATACACAGCACATTAATAATAAGATGAAATTATTTGGTTCCTGACCCTGAACCACTTGTGAGGGGAGAATATACTCTCGTATACAACGTATATCAAACTGATATATATAACTTTGTTCTCATAAGAAACAGTTTAGCTATTAAGTGGAGGCACTCAATAATTATCTTGCTAAACCAACTTTGATATAAACCAACTTATCAAGATGAACTATCTTGAGTAGAAAATCTGGAAATTATGCTCGAAGTTAGATTACTGAGCAATTTACCTCGCAAGCACCGGCCAGGCTGCGGGTTAATAACAATTGCGCATGTAGCCATATCATAGATGCATCATATGTGGTATACATGGCAGGTGAATGGGCCCATATTCACCTTTGATATTTCCAGAATTTATGGGCTTCAACCCGAACACTTTAGTTGGTTAATTCATTAATGAGAACAAGTGATACAAGAGAATTTGTAAAGAATTCTCTAGTTCTTTAATATTCACCCATGTGAATTCTCTATTATTGCACATCATACTTAAAATGAGATGGCTAACCCGAATGCCAACTGAATAAATTATCAATATTGGTAAACTTCAAATTTACACCATGACATGTGCACTTATCAATAAACTTCAGGTTTATTATGACATGGGTTTTTATACCAATAGATATCCACTTTATTGTGTCATTCTTTTGTTTGTGTAGTACAAACTGGAGAATAAAGCGGGTAGCTTTTCATATACAAATTATCCCGCTACAAGTTGTAGTAATAGAAGATATCAAATCTTTCCTTTATTTATAGTCTCAATATAATCAGCGCTTTCGCGTGTACTTTAGAAACTGAATAAGTTTCTTTGAGACTTACTACAGCACAATACTCAATTGTGTTTCTCCAACATAGTAATAATTGGCTCTTCTAGAGCTTTCAATTAATTTTGTACTACCACAAATTCATCAACATCCATGTGGTGAATATCTTTCTTAAAGAGAGAGTTATACCATTATGGTCATGTCAAACTTATATGCAAGATATGTTTCTTGCATTATCGTTGTCCTTTAATAGTCATATTTCCAAAATACCTTGGCGTACAATAGGTACATGACCAACGATCATTCATGCCATATATCATCTCAAACCTCCTTCTAGGGGTGAGTGTGGTATCATCTCAAACCTCCTTCTAGGGGTGAGTGTGGTATATTCTATGCCAATTTCATGTTCACATTCTTCCAATAATGAATATGTATTCGTGAATCAGATGTTGTCACATTCACTGCAGGGATATGTGATTTTGTTATCCTTTTTAAATCTGTAAATGCGTCTGGCATTTGATTTGTTATTCTTTGCAAATGGATAATCTTTTGCACCTCATTTTCACAAATGGAGGTATGTGGATCAAGATGAGATAATGATGCATTTTTCCACAAAATTTCCCGTTTGGTTTCACCAACTTCTCCCCCTAATTTTGGGAAAAGTGTCTCATCAAATTGACAGTCTGCAAGTCGTGCAGTGTACAAATCCCCTGTCAATGTTTCGAGGTAGCGAATAATGGAGGACGATTCAAACTCAACATATATTCCTAACCTTCTTTGCAGACCCATTTTGGTGCGGTATGGCGGTGCTACAAGCACATATACTGCGCATCCGAAGATTCTTTAATGGGATATATTAGGTTCATGACCCAAAACTAATTGCAACGGGGAATATTTGTGATAATTCGTCGGTCTGAGACGAACTAGCATTGCTGTATGCAAAATGGCGTGACCCCAAACCGAAGTGGGCAGCCGACGAACTAGCATTGCTGCATGCAAAATGGCGTGACCCCAAACCGAAGTGGGCAGCCTCGTTTTCATGAGTAAATGAGGTATTCAAGATTATTCTCATCTATTGTCTCAACATGATATCCATATTGAATGATGTCTTAAAAACTCAACAAGTTCCTCTTAGACTTGGAGGAGAACATTGCATTATCTATGATAAATATTGTTCCTTTAGGCAGAGTTATAGTTGCTCTTCCGGAGCCTTCAATCAATTTACTACTCCCAGAAATTGTAGTAACATCTGCCTTGCACATACTTAAATGGTAGAAATATTTCTTCTCTTTGAATATCGTATGTGTGGTACATGAATCAATTAAACAAATAATTTAAAATAATATACATAGTCATGCCTTAAGTACTGATTTACAGTGACAACTTGCAATACATTCAAAGTTCAAAACGTGTTCATGTATTGTTAATTGACACCAAATATAGTTCTATACATGTATATGTCTAAATTTGTTAATAAGAAATTTTACAATATTGCATACATCTCACAGGCGACGTTTAATTATTATTAACGTAGTATTTTGAATAAATCATTACAGTTGTGAATTCTTTAGTATGCAAAGTATGATAAAAACAAACAAATGTATAATAAGTTACGCATGGCTGTCACTACGATTTACGCCACTACATGGTTACAGATTAACAAACTAGGCCAGTTGAACTATCAAGAAGTCACTAAGATAAAATATGTTGTGCACTATTAAACTGATAACATTTTGTATACATAAGACATCAGTGTTAAATAACTATATCCAATATCTGATTTAAATCGTGTAGGTGTTTCATGCTGGTATAGACCAAATTACACTCGTTCCAAATATTTAGCAGTATTATTGTTGAAATACACATATGAGAGGCACACACAAAATATTACTGCCAACTAGTATAAAGTCGAAAACACAATGTACAGCTTAGACAGTAACCAAATATGACCAAATGTCTTGGTACACGGCAAATTCTTGGCCAGTGCCCTTTTCCACCGCAACGATAACATATAGTTTCTGAACTATTTGCTTTTGGATTCTCATCATATCGTGCTTGTGGCAGAGTGACCAACTTCAGGTTGTCATATCTCTCCTTTAAGCCATTCCACAAGATAAGTGGATCCTTTGACTGTGAGATATTCAATTTTCAAACCTTCATCAAGGCGATGGCGCAAGAAAATCAAGGCCATAGCACAGTTTTAAACCTTCATCAAGGTGATGGCGCAAGAAAATCAAGGCCTTAGCATAGTCTTGGGTGGATGCATTATTTCTGTCTTTAATGGTGTCTCCAGGACCCATTGCATCCAAATGGATTTCAGCATCCAACACCCAATTAATATAGTTCTTGCCCGAAATTCCAAGGGCAACGAACTTCCTTTTCATGATGTCAAACATAAAACAAAATTACATCAAGAGCATGTTCATACTTACGGGCTTTATTACAATTATCATATTCACTTCAGGGAATGAATCATAATCATCTGTATGTGCTATACACAATCTCATGTCAAATATTACTTTCATAAAGTGAAAGATTATTTTGAGAATCATTATTATTCTCATTATCACAATGATGACGATTATAATTCCGTCTATTGCTACGTCCACATCCATTGATACCTTCATGGTAATAATTTTGTCTTCTTTCAGACTTATCACATACTGCTACCACATTCTCTAAAGGGAATGGAGCAAATTCAATTGGACGGACTTTTAATTCATTGCCCACAATCATACATGAATTTGATCATGGCAAGGCATAGAAATTTTACCACTTCATGTGAGTGTAATTTCTTACAAACTCCATTAGAGTTATAATCAAACTTTGTTGTCTTTGTTTGTATATAAAATCAAATCGTAGAATTTCAAGAATTTGAAAGGGAAAAGTAAATTACTTACCTTTAGGGTATACCAATAAATGTTTAGACATCAAATATACCTCTTGAGTTTCCTTCCCGTTGCATTACTTTATGATGATACCATCTCTTCTATTTTTCCATATTGAAATTCAACGAAAGAAGACGTTGATGATGTCGTTCCAAATGGCACAGAAGGATTCCCATTCTGTTGAATTCCGGCCGTAGAACCAAATAGGTTGCTACTGCTAAAGAGGCGTGAATATGGTGCGGTATTATTTTAAAAGGAAAACATCACTGGTATATTCTCCTTAAAAGCTAAAATTGGAATGTTGGAAAAGACAATGGCCGTATGGGAATTCTTTAGGAGGAAGAAATCAAATTCAATTGGTTAGAGACTCGTGCTGATAACGTGTTATGAAATAATATAAGAACAAGAACAATAATACAAGAACAAGAACAATAGAGAGAAAAGTAGAGAGAGAGGAGTATTCTTATTGATACTTAGGGGTGATTTACAATGGGAGAGGACCCCTTTATTTATAGGCATAGAAAAGACTTAGCCTCAAAGTAAAACTCTAGAATCTCTCTAATTATGGACATTCACCTTAAATAGAGTTCTATTTATAACAAAAATCACCTACTTCATTTTATATTTCACACTCAATTATCCTTGGCCCGCCAAATGACCCATTTACCCTTAAAGGTATGCAACATGTAGCGCATGTGGATGATTAAATGTCTTTTTGGGCCATAAGCCCATTTTTAACATAATTTGGATAGGCCTCCTATAACGGGATACGGTGCTGGGTCCAAACCCTGCTAAGTTTAAATAATATGATGCAAATAAGCATGACCTAAATGCTGACCTACAGTTGGGGTTTACTAGACAAGGCAATTCGGGGTGACACGTGGTCGATGGCGGTTGCTCTAGCTGCCCGCCCACTCCACGCTCTCACGCCACCCCCCTAAAGACACCGGTGACTCACAAAAAGGTCGTGTACGCTCAAACATACTCCAGAAGACTTGTTGTAGAAAGAAGACTCGGGGTTATGCAAATGATGACAGTTATAAAGCAGTAAACACATAAAGCAAAAACTGTAAACACATAAGCAATTAGAAAATAATAACAAAATATAAAAATATAATAAAAATTAAGTAAAGCTAATGCAAAAACATAAAAACCTCAACCAAATATTCTAAAAGCCAACCATTACTAGCTCGAACCTACAACACCCCAGTAGAGTCGCCAGAGATGTCACACCCCTTTTTTATACCAAACAAACCCTCACTTAACCCTCTTAAATAAATAAAAGGATTTAGTAAAAAGCTTGAAAATCATGGTGTACCACTATCTATAAAATCCTATTGCATGCTGTACCACTATCTATAAAATCATATCTAAGGTCATTACTAGGAGGCTGAAAGCTGTTATTGATGACATTGTTGGTAAAGCCCAGTCAGCATTCATTGAAGGGAGAAGCATAATTGATAATGTCTTGCTCAGTCATGAATTATTCAAGGGATACTCCAGAAAAGGTATATCTCCTAGGTGTGTGTTAAAGGTGGATTTGAGGAAGGCATATGACACTCTTGAATGGAGGTTCCTCAAACAACTGCTTATTGATCTAGGATTCCCTGCCAAGTTTGTTAAATGGACTATGGCTTGTATATCTACTGTGACTTACTCTTTAGTGATGAATGGTGGTCTCACTAAGCCTTTTCCTGCTAGAAGGGGTATTCGACAAGGAGATCCTATGTCACCTTACTTATTTGTCCTTGCTATGGAATACTTAAACAGGATATTGGCTCAGTTGCATAGAAATGGTGATTTCAACTTCCATCCTAGATGCAGGAAGCTGAATTGTGCCCATATTTCATTGTAGATGATCTGCTCTTATTTTGTCGAGCTGATTTTATATCTATTCAGATATTGCATGATGCATTCCTTACATTTTCTGCAGCTTCTGGGCTATCTGCTAACAACACTAAGAGTGTTGTATATCTGGCTTGGGTACACCAGAATGACAAAGAAGCTATCCTTGAGGCTTTGGGATTCAGTGAGGGACAACTCCCTTTCAAATACTTAGGCATTCCTCTCCATTCAAAGAAACCTAATATCCACCATTACATGCCACCAATCGAGAGGATAACTGACAGAATTACCTGTTGGTCTGCCAAGCTGCTGTCTTATGTAGGTAGGAGTCAATTGATCAAAACTGTGATATTTGGGATCCAAACCTACTGGGCACATATATTCATCCTGCCTAAGAAAGTGGTGAAAGTAATTGAAGCTGTTTGTAGATCTTTTCTTTGGACTGGTAATGCAACAGTATCTAGAAGATCACTGGTAGCATGGGAAAGGATATGTAGACCTATCACTGCTGGAGGTCTCAATATTATTGATATACAGATATGGAACAAGGCTGCCATCACTAAGTTGGTGTGGGATTTGGCAAGGAAAAAGGATTGTCTATGGATTAAGTGGATTCACTACTATTATATAAAGAGTTGCGACATTGCTATAATGGCCATTCCCAAGAATGCTTCTTGGGTGGTCAGGAAAATTATAGAATGCAGAAATCCTCTTCTGGCTGATCACAGAATGCAAGGGGATCTTATGTATAGGCTGGCTGGAATGTGCAGATTTGGCAAATTTCAAATACAGTCACTATATCATACTATGCTTCCAATCTTTCCTAGGGTGGAATGGAAGAATATTATGGTGACAACCAATGTCCTGCCTAGACATAAATTCACTACCTGGCTGGCTGCCCAAGGTCGACTCCCTACTGTCGACAGATTACTAAAGTTTGGAGTGAATGTGGAGGAGCAATGTGTTTTCTGTCATCAATATGTTGAAGATTTTGGCCATCTATACTTCACTTGTTCAGTTACTAGTAGACTATGGCATAGAATATGTTGTTGGCTGAAATATAGTAGATCAATTGGAAGTTGGAATGATGAAATCCAGTGGATTTGCTGCCTAGCTAGAAGCAAATTGTGCCACAAGGCTGTGGTGGCTACTGCTTTTGTTACCACAGTTTCACTCATCTGGAGAAGTAGAAATGTCATTAGATTTGAGGGGAAATCATTTGATGAAAATCAGTTCTGTCGAGAGGTAGCAATGCTTATACATGTTCGGGGCAGGAAATGTAAGCGATGGCAAATGGGATTGCGACAGCTCAATCATTACGCTTAGTCGTAGTTGTTAAGGAATGTAGTAGCATAGTATGATTTGTACAGTAGTAGTTAGTCTATACTACTACTAAGAACTCTTCATTGTAAATTTGTTGATATCAATGAAAGCCAAATTAAATTATTTTTTTTTAAAAAAGCTTGAAAATGGTTTTCCATTTAGAACGTGACAATAATTGTATTCAAAAGGAAATAAACTCAGAGTCTCCACCTGACATTGATTTCGGTGTGACAGGTCACCATTTTTAAAGAAAATAATTTTCCTTTTAAGACACTTTAGACACCAAAACTAAGTCTACACCAGAGATTAGGGTAACAGGGCTCATTTGACTCGGGGAGAAGGTGTTAGGTACTCCCCAAGTCCCGTGAAGGCCACAATTGCGTACTCGATCTACTAGGCTTTTATAACACTTAAATTGAAGTAAACATAAAGAAATAAAGTGAACACAAGAGGCTCGAGGTCGTCCCCACCTAAATGATAGAAAATGAAAAGGAAAAGAAAAGTAAAATCCTACGCTAACCTATACTACGACTTCTCCACCATGCTCGCCAAGGCTTCCAAAATATATACATAGTCCTTCGAGGCATTCCCCGAATTAAAATATTTATTAAGTCCATGGGGAATTCCTCGGATAAATTTAACTAAAGAAACGACCTCTTGCCTCAAAATTAAAAGAAAACAAATAGAAAAATCCTAAAATTGCTTCCCCAAATATTTTCGACCTAAAGCATGATCCTAAGGATTCACACAAAAAGCATAACTAATCTAATTAGAAAGATCAAGACAAGTCACATTAAACATAATTTCATTTTTTTCAATTTTCCTTTCCTTCCACTATCTCCCTTCAATTCAACTTAACTTATTAATTCAACTCTCTTCGTTCAATTGATTCACAAGACATCCAAATCAATCACAACGAGCAAGGTAAATTCCAGATACTTGAAGTCATATTTTTTATAATAGAACAGGTACCAAGTTGGAATCACTTCGAAGATAACATTATCAAAAGCATATCAACAACAATCTCAACAATAAAATCAAAGGATTTAAGAGAAGAAAAAAGGGATTGAAACTCACGGATAGCAAAATTCTAACGTTAACGAATAAGCTTCAAGAGAATCCTACTGCTTACCTATGACCGAAAAGGTGAACCGCGCCGGACCTCGACGAACCTCAACAAAATACTCAAACTTTCGACGTTCTCTGCAGACCAAAATTTACGGGTATTTGTTTCAATGTGAATGATTGAACATCTGATTTTGGGGGTTTCAGTTAGAGTTGTTCGTGCCTTTTGCTTGTTGCTTTCCTTCTGTGTCATACGTTGGTGTCAACTTCTCCTGAGTGTGTTGGTGAGATGGATAGGCGTTGTTCTTGTGGAGGTGACTGGAGGGCTCTGTGCGTTTTTTGGCGAGTAGGGTCGCTGCTTGGTTTGACGTCGGGAAATAGGGGGCGCTGTTTGGTTCAGTGTTGAAGAAGAAGATGGCAGCCTAGGGTTTCGTCTCTTGTCTTGTTGTTGAAAAAGCCATGGACGTGAGTGAATAAGGAGCAGAGGAGGCGGCGGTTTCAGGTGGTGGTTTGGTCTCTAGGGTTCCGCTAGTTCATCCACGTGAAGAAGAAGAAGATGGGCGTCTATGATTGTCTCTTGTTGTGCGTAGGGTTTCCAGGTTAAGGTTCTTGTTGTCCTCTAATGAAGAAGATGGTCTTTAGGGTTAGTTTCCTTTTTGTCTTGTGTATTGTCCAAAAAATAAAAAATCTGATGGGTTTTGTAATTGTGCTCCTCATTTGGGCTCATGAAATTGGACTAAAAGAAAAATGTCCAAAACTTAGCTAAATACCTTTTAATATAAGCTAAACATACTACATATTGCAAAACTCTATCTAACTAATTAAACTAAATTATATATATAATATGAAACTATTTTTTATATTTTTCAAATGTCAAACTAAAATAATAACAAGATTAGATTAAAATCATCACAAAATTAAGATAATACTATTACCCAAAACACTAATATTCTTGAAAATAAAGTGTAACTGTTTGTGTATTTTTGAATTTTGTGAAAGATAGATAAACTAAAGTAACTAGATAAAAGAGAACATATTTTTGTAATTTTCATTTTTTATTATAAATTAAGGTAAAATAGTTAAAACTAGTTAAAATAGCGATATTTGATCTAAACTAAATATTTAACACCAAAATGGGTAAAATCTTGGGGAGGGTCAAAGACCACATATCTACGGTTTATGATTCGCCGATCGAGGGGCGAGATGTGATCCCGTGAGTTTGATGTTTGTCTAGTCTGGAGGACTTGAGGCCGGATCTTGCCTATGGATGGAGCACTGAGGTGCTGCTCGTGTGAGCAAGTGTTTTGAACTTATATGTTCGATATCGTTGCTATTAGCTGGAATGGCGGTTTGGTATTCATGTGAAGATATGTTGTTATATGACTTGGTAGTGACGAAGAAGTGTGCGGGATAATAGATGAACTGTTAAGTGTTCGATTCCTATTGTAATCTGTTGTGTAGCCCCGAGCTATGGGCACGTGAAGAATATTTTGTGTTTCCTAGTTGGAGAGTGAAGTACATTTACATTACGTGTGGCGATACGAGTTCTGACTCAGGAAGACTAGATGATTTGTGTTCTCATAAACTAGTAGAGGATTTAAGTTTAATCTTATTATAATATTGTGGCATCTTTATAGTAAAAGTATTATGGATTATTAAATGTGTCGTGATAGGTGGCTTTGAGCCAAGTTTGGGAGGTTGCGGTTGATTAGCTGATTGCACGATTACTTCTATGTTGGTTCCTTTTTGAGGTATGCTAGCGGATCAGTACGGGTGGCAGAAAATGAGCCGAGGATGGCACGAGTGAAGAAAAATTTTGATAAAGGTTATATGGTACTTCGTAGATGTGTGAAGACAATAGGCTGTCTTGAGCTGTTGTCGATAAAGAATGCTCAGTGTGTAGAAAAGAAAGATGTTCGTTAAATTGGAATGAGATCATATCCTACGGTGTCAGAGTGCCAATAAGGCACGAGTGGTTCTGTTCGTTAAGTCAGGTAAATTACAGTTTGAATAAGAGTGAATAACTCTCGTGAATGGTTTTAATGTGTTCAAGATTGTACATGTATCAATCAGGTATTTCAAGGTTGTGTATGTGGTCAGATACTGTTTATTCATCGGGTAATGTCGAGGCTTGTGGTATTTTTGTATTTATTATGGGATGCTATGTATCGGCATCTGGAAAGTAATGGCAGCGAAATCAGGTCCGCAGGAAGTTCTTCAAGTGAAGTATTCTGGAATGTGGTATTTCTGGGAAGCATTGAGAGAGTATTCGATGGCCAATGAGTCTTAGACAGTGTGGTCTTATGTTCGAATCTCCTGTGGTAGGCCTAGATTGAGGCATTGTGATGCTACAGCGAGGGAGAAATATCAAGTTGAGGATGAATCAGAAAGGAAATTGGATAGATGGAATTGGGAGAAAGTTCTTGCTGGGTTTTACCGTGGTTTGAAGATTATTCTATTTCTTATGGGTATGCGAAGCATGAAGTGTGTAATGATTTTTCTTCTCAATGGGATCAATGAAAGCTCTTGACTAGTTGGGTGCGTCGACGACGGCAGCGCGGAAGGGAGATAAAAGTTCTCATGTTATCGTAGTGTGGCATGGTATATGCGATATGTTGTGGAGGATTGTGATTTATATGTGTAAGGTTCGGTTCAGTTCGGAATGGGAAGTCATTAAATTCTCAAGCAGCACCGGCAGTTGCAGGTGATTTAAGAATCGATCTTCAGAGGAATTAGGGTGAATGGTCCTCATATGACTAAGGAAACAATGTTGCTAATCATAGTGATTTGATAAGGGGATATGTTTCAGAAAAAGGGAAATGTGATTAAGTTGATGGCACTTTGCTAGTGTTGCGGCATTTTTCTTGATAGATCGACTGCTGATATCTGAGTGCGTTTGATGGCACATAGGAGTTTTAGAATATCTTCGAAGAAAGATTTGGTACTCGAGGTGTAATATGTTTTTATAATGCAGAATTGGGGATCAGGTACAACGATTAGTGTGCTATGTTAAGCTGGAGACTGGGAGTTCTCATGTTCAGGCTATGTAGTGGTTGTGGGTAGTGTGTATCCGTACCGTTAATGACTTTTGAATTTGGAGGTCCGGGGGGGATCTTTCCTTGTTGGTATGTTGGATGTTTTTTATATGAAGTTGAGCTGTAAACCGATTATCTCAATGAGGGTTATTCTATGCTATTTTGCTATGGGCTATGCTGGAAAATGCCACAGGCGGCGTAGCGAGGGGTATCGGATCATGTTATTAGCAGAGTGGTTGGTACTCGAAGGCTAGCGGACGACTGTGAGAGATTGCTTTCCTTAATTAGGCCTTGGTGACGGATGTCAGTACAGAGGTTTCTACCATTGATTCAGTTCCGGTATTGAAGGACCCTTTTTTCGGATGTGTTCCTTATGGTCGGGCATGCCGTCGGGCGAGATTGTGGGTTTCAGCATTTATTGGACGCCGGGCACCGTATCGTACGACTCCAGCAAGAGTAATAAAAGTGGAAGGAGCAGTTTCAGGCTTCTTGGAATTGAGTTCGTTGGCAACCCGATGTGGCTCGTATTCAGATTGATAGGGCTTGGTTGGCCCTGATATATATTGTTGAGGGATAGGTTTAATCTCTCGTTATTGAGCTTGATAGTGATCTGGAGAAATCTATGAGATGCATTTTTTCAGTGTTGTGAGGCGTTATGATTTTTGGATTGTGCTTGAGTTTTGTACCTTATAACGCTATAAGTAGATATGATTATGCACTCATGTGCCTACGCCCGATACTCGGTATTCCGTGATTATGAGCAAAATCGGCTCGAGGTGCATCTTCGTATGTGAGATATTTGAGAGGATCGGGTGGCACGCTGACACAGGGTATGTTATTTGGATCGGGTTGTGCGCCGCAACAGTGTGATGTTGAGAATAGTTCTCCACATGTTACTTGGTATGTCTTATTTCCTGGTTTCACCAATATGTGTGTGGCTGTCTACTTTTGAGCACGGTGACTTGAGGTGCTTCATGTGTAACAGTGTTTGGATAAGATCACGCATTGTAGCGAGGCTACATGGAGATTAGACCCTTTGGGGTAGATTCAGGTATTCTAATTCTATGATGTGGGACGGGGTCCCAGCCTTGTGTTGTAATGGTATTGATGAGCTTAAGGTACAACTTTTTCGTTTGAGTCATTTTCATAACTTCAGTATGTTCAGATTGTCTCTTATTGGTGTGTGTGTGTTATGTAAGTGGTTGGCTTAGTACGTATTGATGTGTCATGTCACCAGGGTGGCGTGTTTGGTCATAAGAAGTCTTTGGGATCATTAATGGATGCGAACGGTTTTGATTTTAGCTTGTTGAAAGGATGATATCGAGGTTTGGCTCGGAATCTGTGTTGGTATTAGTCAATACGCAAGGAATACCTTCGTGAATGGTCGATCTAAGAAATGGATTATGGTCTACTGCGTGTTTCCTTATAATTGGTAGGATACGAAGTGTTGGAATAAGAGTTTAGCTAAAAAGAGGTTACTAACGGGTATGGTTGTTGTGGACAGTGCTGTGAATGGGAGTTCTCGTTGCATGTGTTTGAGCTATGTGGTATATCATAGAATTTCACCTGAGTTGCAGGTATGGGGTATTACAGCTGGTTCGGGATCATTCTGAGTATAGATGTGAAATTTTGATTTTGTGTATAATTTCAGAAAGTGCAATGCGGTCATATGGTTTATGGGTTAGATGGAGTGTGAAATTTCAGCTATGTCATGTTGTCGGACCTATAAGAGATAGGGTGACGTGGGATCACCCCGGGTATGTGCTTGGTAAGATCATTTAGCTATTGGATGGCTTCTAGAACAACTCTGGGTATTCTCGAGGACGAGCGTTTGTTTAAGTTGGGGAGAATGTGATGAACCGACCCGTCGTCTCATATGTTTCCATCCCGTTTTCCCCGTTTTATGCTTCCTCATGTGTCAGTATATGTGTTGGGTGAATTTGAAGTGATTCGGATAGAGTTTGGTAAGAAATGAGACAATTAGTCTCTTTAAGGAAGAATTAGTTTGGCAATATACCGGATGTTGACTTATGAGTTAGAGGGCTCGGAATGGATTTCCGATTATTCGACTAGTTTCAGGTGATAATTTGTAACTTAGGAGCGCAATCGGAATTGAATTTGGAGGTCTGGTGTAGAATTAGGCTTGAATTGGCTAAGTTTGAATTTTGGTGAATTCTGGTGGATACGTGAGATTTTGATCTGGGGGACGGAATGGAATTCCGAAAGTTGCAGTAGCTCTGTTACGTGATTTTGGATGTGCGCGCAAAGTTTCAGGTCATTCGAAGGTGTTTAGGTCGAGCTTTGGATCAAATGCAAGTTTTGGAAGTTTTAGTTTAACTTAGGCTTGAATCCATGGTGATTTGATGATTTTGAAGTATATGATAGAGTTTTTATGCTACGAGCAAATTAGAATGAAGTAATAGGCCATATATGTGCATTTGATTGAGGTCCTGAGGGCCTTGGGGTGGTTTCGGATGGCTTAACGGAAGTATTAAACTTAGAAAAAGTTGCAGATTTTCAGCAGATATTGCAGAAGCAAAATGGCATATGCGATGGCATCATCAGGGCCGCGATCGCATAGCACTGGGAGTTCAAGCTTCGCGATCGTGTGGTCCTCCCCGCGTTCGCATAAGAGGATTTTTGGGACAGCATGTTTTACCCTACGCGATCACATGAAATTGAACGCGTTCGCGTAGGTTTGGGAAGTTGTTCACCGCGGCCGCATGGCCCCTGTCGCGTTTGCGTAGAACGTTTGGAAGGTCTGAGAAATTTTTTCATCGCGATCGCAGGGCTAAGGCCTTGATCGCATAGAGTAAAGCACCTGGGCAGAAGGGTTTTTAATAATATTTCATCCGCGAGCCAATGTTATTTTCCTCCATTGTTGAGCAATTTTGGAGCTTGGGAGAGCGAATTGAAGAGGGATTCGAAGAGGAATGATTGGAGGTAAGATCTTTGAACTTAAAGCTCATTTTTATTGAGAAATATACCTAGAAATTCATGGGAATAAGCCTAAAATTGAAGAGCTAGGGCTACAGTTTTTTATATTTGAAATTGGGAATTTGATAGGTCATTTGAGCTCGGATTTGGGAGTTCTTGGTATGCACAGACTCGTGGTGAGACGAGGAATTCGGTAATGTAAGTTTCGTAATTTTTTGATAAGCGGGCTCGGGGCTCAGGTTTTGCTAGTTTCGAGATTCTTGCTATAATTCGATAGTTTTTGATTGGGTATTGTCCCATTTGCATGTGATGTACTTGCTCTATTTTTGGCTAGACTCGACGCGCGTGGAGGCTGATTTGAGGGGAAAAGGTGTCGCATGCTTGAGATTTTGCCGGTTCAAGGTGAGTAATACTTCTGAATGATATCCTGTGGGTTTGAAACCCCAGATTTGCACAACATAGTGTTGTGTTGTGGTGACTTGCACAAAAGGTATGAGCATGGGGTAGAGCACCGTTGAGGATTGTGACTTGGTCCGTCCCGGTTGTTGATTTTACTGCGTGATTGACTAAAAACTACTTGATGCTATCACGATTTGGGATGATCGCCATGATTTGGGCTTCGTGTCATTTATTTGAATCCTTCAGGATTAATATCACTATTTTGTATTACGTTGCATATTATTTGATCTCAAACCAAGGTTCTAAATATTGTTTCACAAACTCAGCCATTTTTCTAAGATTTGAAAACTTAAATGAAACTTTACCGACGTTTTGAGCTGAGAATTGTTATTTTACTATTGCCCAAGGGGCTTACATGCATTTGCTGGACTGGGCATGGATTGGGCTGCGCACCGCAGCAATGTCATGTGTGCATTTTGGGACTGAGATATGGGACGGGATGCACGCCGCAATAGTATATGCATATACATGCATGAATCGGACTGCATGCTGCAGTAGTATATTATATGGATCAGACTGCACGCCGCATTAGTATATTATATGGATCGGACTGCACGCCGCAATATTATAGGGCTTGGGCTGTAGGAGCCCCTCCGGAGTCCGTACATACCCCCAGTGAGCACAAGGTACCCAAATGGATCGGGTTGCGTGCCGCAACAGTCATGTGCATTGTATTGCATTCATGTATTCATTCTTGTTTGCACTACGTGGCATGATTTTTAGCACTCACACATCAGTGGCACACATGCTATTACTTGCCTTGTTGACTAGATACCCTGGTGCTACTTGTTAAGGAGTGCTGAGCCGAGAGGATGATGTTGTACCTTGTGAGTTCGGAGTGAGCCTGCGGGGGTGATACTGTACTGAGAGATTGATACTGAGCCCGAGGGAGCAGATTTCTGATTATTTCCTACTTGTCGAAAAAATATTTTCGCAACTGTCGAATAGGCATATTCTCAAAAGAGAATTTTAAATAAGCTTGAGATTTTCTAAAGGATTTTCTTGGTGTTACTGTTTTACCTTTTTTTTAAAAGAAAAAGGGGTTGCACAGTCTTTTATAGCATTTTTGGAGTGCTCATACATGTTTTCTTATCGCTCAGATATTATTCGCTCTTATTACCACTGAGTTGGAAGTACTCACTTTACTCCCTGCACTTCGCGTGCAGTTGCAGCTTGCAGGTATTGTTCACCCGGTAGCGGGTTAGTAGCGGATTGAAGGTATTGCTATCATAGCTAAGCAGGGTGCCCGCCGGCGTTCGCGGCACCGAGTTTCTTCTTCTTCTTGATTTCCAGATTTTACTCTATGTATAATAGACTTTAAAATTTGTAATAAAGACCCTCCTAGATGCTCGTGACTTGTGACACCCCGGTCGGGCTGAGTTACGCCATAATATTGATAGTTAATGTTCTTTAAGTTGCATTTTCCCATCTACTCACGTTTAGTAAGTGTTAAAGAAATGATTGGTTAGTTGGATGGCCTTGTCTTCATGAGAGGAACCATCACGACCGGGTATGGAGTTAGGGTCGTGACAGGAGATCAGGGAGATAGAGGTCGCCCTTGAGGGAGGGGCCGGGCCAGATTTTATGCCATTCCTAACTATGTCAAGGTTGTCGCCTCCGATTCTGTTATCACAGGTATTATATTGTTTAGTCATAGAGAGGCATCGGTTCTATTCGATCCGGGCTCTACTTATTCTTATGTGTCATCTTCTTTTTCTCTGCATTTGGGTACAGCCCGAGAGACCTTGAGCTCTCATGTTTATGTTTCTACTCCCGTGGGAGATTCCCTTATTGTGGACCGCATATATCGGTCATGTTTGGTTACTATCCGTTGTTTTGAGACCAAGGAAGATCTTTTATTACTTGATATGGTTGATTTCAATATTATACTGGGCATGGACTGGTTGTCGGCCCAATATGCTATTCTTGATTGTCACGCTATGACCGTGACGGTGGCTATGCCAGGTGCTCCACGTATTGAGTGGAGTGGTAATTTTGATCACACTCCAAGTAGAGTTATATCCTTTCATATGGCTCAGCGTATGGTTGAGAAAGGGTGCGCCGTGTATTTAGCTTATGTGAGAGATGCCACTGCTGATACCCCTTCTGTTGACTCAGTTCCAGTGGCACGGGATTTCCCCCATGTGTTTCCAGCTGATCTTACGGGCCCCAATCGGGACATTGATTTCGGTATTGATTTCACCGGGCACTCATCCCATATCCATTCCTCCTTACCATATGGCTCCTTCTGAGTTAAAGGAGTTGAAGGATCCGTTACAGGAATTGCTTGATAAGGGTTTTATTCGACCTAGTGTTTCACCGTGGGGTTCTCTTGTCTTGTTCGTAAAGAAAAATGATGGTTCTATGCGCATGTGTATCGATTATCGTCAGTTGAACAAAGTTACAGTGAAGAACCGATATCATTTGCCTCGTATTGATGATCTACTTGACCAACTTCAGGGCACACATGTGTTTTCTAAGATTGATTTAAGCTCAGGTTATCACCAGCTAAAGATTCGGGAGCCGGATATCCCGAAGATTGCTTTCAGGACTCGGTATGGTCATTACAAGTTCCTTGTCATGTCATTTGGGCTGACCAACACCCCAACAACTTTTGTACATTTACTGCACAATGTATTCAGGCCCTATCTCGACTCGTTTGTCATTGTTTTCATAGATGATATTCTTGTATACTCCCGGAGTCGGGAAGATCATGAGCAGCACCTGAGGACAGTGCTTCAGACCCTGAGGGAAAATAAATTATATGCAAATTTCTCAAAATGTGAGTTTTAGTTGAGTTCTCTGGCATTCCTAGGCCACGTGGTATCGAGTGAGGGCATTCGGGTAGATCCGAAGTAGGTGGAGGCCATGCAGAGTTGGCTCAGGCCCTCCTCAGCTATAGAGATCTGCAGTTTCCTTTGCGTTGCGGGGTATTACCGTCATTTTGTGGAGGGGTTCTCATCGATTGTTGCCCCTATGACTAGATTGGCCCGGAAGGGTGCTCCTTTTCAGTGGTCAGATGAGTGTGAGGCAAGCTTCCAAAAGCTCAAGACAGCTTTTAGTCCAGCACATATTCTGATTTTTCCTACTGGTTCGGGGTCCTATACGGTTTATTGTGATGCCTCACGAGTTGGACTTGGAGCGGTGTTGATGTAGGTAGGGTGATTGCCTACGCGTCCAGATAGTTGAAGGTACATGAAAAGAACTATCTTGTCCATGACCTTGAGTTAGCTGTTATTGTTCACGCCTTAAAGATCTGGCATCATTATTTGTACGGCGTGCCTTGTAAGACTTGCACGAATCATCGGAGTTTTCATCGGAGTTTGCAGCACTTGTTCAAGCAGAAGGATATGAACTTGTGCAAGAGGAGATTGTTGGAGCTACTGAAGGATTATGATATTACTATTCTTTATCACACGGTCAAGGCCAATAAAGTAGCTGATGCCTTGAGTCGCCGGGCGGAGAGTTTGGGGAGTTTGGCATATTTACCAATTTAAGAGAGACCTATGGCGATGGATGTTCAGGCTTTAGCTAGTCACTTCGCGAGATTGGACCTTTCGGAGCCCAGTCGGGTTCTAGACTGTGTGGTTTCTCAGTCTTCATTGTTTGATCGTATCGGGGAGCAGCAGTATGATGACCCTCATTTGCTTGTCCTCAGGAAAACAGTTCAGCATGGCGATGCTATGGATGTGACTATTGGAGATGACGGGGTACTGAGGATGTAGGGTCGGATCTGTGTACCCGATGTTGATGATATTCGAGAGTTGATATTGGCAGAGGCCCATAGCTCGCGGTACTCCATCCATCGGGGTGCCGCGAAGATGTATCAGGATCTGAGGCAACAATACTGGTGGAGACGGATGAAGAAGGACATAGCAGAGTTTGTAGCTAGATTCCTCAAGTGTCAGCAAGTAAAAGCTGAGCACCAGAGACCGGGAGGGTTACTCCAGCAGATGGAGATTCCGGAGTGGAAATTGGAGAATATCACTATGGAATTTTGTGACTGGTCTCCCTCTGACAACGAGGAAATTTGATTCTATTTGGGTTGTTATGGATTAGCTGACCAAGTTCGCTCATTTCATTCCAGTGTGTACTTCTTACTTATCGGAGTGTTTAGTGTAGATGTATACCAGGGAGATTGTCCGTCTGCACAACATTCCAGTTTCAATCATCTCATACAGGGGTCCAGTGTTTACATCACGGTTCTGTAGGGCCGTCCAGCAGGAGTTGGGTACCTGGGTGACTATGAGTACAACTTTTCACCCTCAGACGGACGGACAACTCGAGCGCACTATTCAGATTCTTGAGGATATGCTCCCTGCGTGCGTGATTGAGTTTAGAAGTTCTTGGGATCAATTCTTGCCATTGGATGAGTTTGCGTACAACAACAGTTATCAGTCCAGTATTCAGATGGCGCCTTATGAGGCCTTATATGGTAGGAGATGCAGATCCCGGTAGGTTGGTTCGAGCCGGGCGAGGCCAAGCTATTGGGCACTGATTTTGTTTAGGATGCGGTCGATAAGGTTAAGGTTATACAGGATAGACTCCGTACGTCCCAGTCCAGACAGAAGAGTTACGCGGACCGGAAGGTTCGTGATGTTTCCTTTATGGTTGGTGAGCGGGTTTTGCTTCAGGTCTTGCCTATGAAAGGCGTCATGAGGTTTGGAAAGAAAGGAAAATTGAGCCCGAGGTTCATTGGACCATTTGAGATTTTGAAGCAGGTTGGGAAGGTTGAGTATAAGCTTGCTTTACCTCCCAGTTTGGCTGGGGTTCATCCGGTATTTCATGTTTAGATGCTTCGGAGGTATCACGGTGACCCGTCTCACATGTTGGAGTTCACTTCAGTCCAGTTGGACAATGACTTGTCCTACGTTGAGGAGCCAGTGGCAATATTAGACAGGCAGGTCCAAAAACTTAGGTAAAAAGATATAGCTTCAGTAAAGGTTCAGTGGTGGGTTCATCTGGCCAAGGAGGCGACTTGGGAGACCGAGCGGGATGCGCAGCCGATACCCTCATCTTTTTGCTACTTCAGGTATGTTCTGTATGCTCGTTCGAGGACGAACGAATGTTTAAGTGTAGGAGGACGTGATGACTCGGCCGGTCGTCTTTGGAATTTATGCCCCGTTTTCCCATTAACTGCTTCCGCTAAGTTCATTTCTGCTATTTGGTTTGTCGGGACGTTCGGTAATAGAATTCAGAGTGTTCTGAGACACTTAGTTCCTAAATGAGAGCTTAAGTATTGGAAAATGGTCCATGATTAGAACAGTGTAAAGATGACCTCGGAATGGAAATTTGATGGTTCCGTTAGTTCCGTTTTGGTGATTTCGAGGTTGGGAGCGTGCTCAGATTGTATTTTGGATGTCCATAGCTCATTTAGGCTAGAAATGCCAAAAGTTAGAATTTTGAATTTTCCGGTCCAGTAGTAAATTTTTGATCCGAGGGTCGAAACGGTATTCTTGAAGTTACTGTAGCACTGTCATGTCATTTGGGACGTGCGTGCAAAATTTCGGGTCATTCGGACCTGTTTTGGTTAGGTGTTTGATCGAAAGCGAGTTTGGTTGGAATTTGAAGTTCTTACGTTCAAATCATTGACTAATTCGAGTTTTCGGCATTGTTTTAGGTGGTTTAAGGATTGGTACAAGTTTGAATGATGTTATGGGATATGTCCGTAGGTTTGGTTGAGGTCCTGGGGGCCTCGGATGTATTTTGGATGCTCAACGGAGCCATTTCGGGACTTAAAGGATTGCAGAAAAATTTCCACAGCTGTTGCAGAACTTTCTTCTCTACGATCGCATCAACCCCATGTGATCGCGTAGTGCAAATTGTGGAGGGCCATTTTTTCATTGAATGTGATCGCATAACTCTGCTCCTCCTTTCTATGCGATTGCATACCTCCTTTTGCGTTCGCACTGAACAAATCGAGCCGGTGACTTAGAGGTTCATTTCCTCTATGCGATCGAGGGAACCTCACGCGATTGCATAGGTCTACTTTCTTCTACTCCATGATCGCAACCTTATGCCTGCGTTCACATAGGCCTAAATTCTATGCCTTATCATTTACTGTACGCGATTGCAATACCTTTCATGAGATCGTATTGAACAAAGTACCTGGGCAGTAAACTTTTCAAAACGAGGGTTCTTCCATTTTTATCAAAACTCAAGCTAGAGAGCTCGATTTTGGGAGATGTTTCGAGGGCTTTTCATAGGAAACTATTGGTAATATTTCCTTTCTCCTTTATGACTAAAACCCACTAATCTAATAGTAAATTTAACCTTTAATTTCGGATTTTTGAATGAAAATTGGGGTAAAGTTCTTAGACCTAATTTTGAGGATTTGAATGGGCATTTGACCTCCGATTTGGGAGATTTTTATATGGTTAGACTCGTGAGAGTACGAGGTTTCTAAAATGTGAAAATTATTCGATTCCGAGACGTTGTCCTAAGGGGCATTTTGATCATTTTACCTATTTTCACGCCTTAGCATTAATTTTAATAGTGGAATTAGTTACTTGCGATGTTATTTACAATATGTAATTGGTTTGAATAGATTTGGGCCACTCGGAGTCGGAAAATCGTGACAAGGGCATTGTTTCTTAGTGATTTTTGTTCTGGTTCGAGGTAAGTGGCTTGTCTAACTTTGTGGGGGGGGGGGGGGGACCTCTCCCATTAGGATATCTTTACTGTGTTTTAAATTCTTTGTGCCTGTGGTGACGGGCGTGTACTTGTACTAGTTATTGAAAATTCACTTTACTTGACTTATTTAGACTTTGTTTCTTCACGTTAAAAATACAATTTCACTTGTTTTAGCTTAGGGAAAGCATGTTAGTAACTTATTTGCTCTATTTGACTATATTGCAATATCTGTCCTTTTGTGAGCATGCTAGGACCTAGATTTTACCTGTTGTTTTACTTAGCTTCTTTCTGTTAAATATCGAATTGTTGTAATGTTACTAATGGGTCTACGGGACGGCATACCAGGAGTTCCCTATACACATTGTGTTCCGTGATTGGAAGTGCGTGATACTAAGAGATCTCCGCCACAGGATTGACTAATTGGAGGAAACTAGGAGATCCTCGGGATACTTGGAGATCCCTCGTGATTAAATGGAGGATACTAGGAGATCCTCGGGATACTTGGAGATCCCTTGTGTATATGATGATGATACCAGGAGATCCTCGGGATACCAGGAGATCCTCGATGATAAACAGCATGTAGTGATGTTCTTGTATTTGTAGATTTGTATTTGTATCCTGTTTGTTCTACTTATTGTTTTGGCTAGATACTCAAGATTTACTATACTCCTATTGTCTATTAATTTCATATTTATTCTTATGTTTATCTCAGTAAGGCCTTGACCTTCCTCGTCACTAACCAACCAAGGTTAGGCTTGGAACTTACTGAGTGCCGCTATGGTGTACTCATGCTACTCTTCTGCATACTTTTATTGTGCAAATCCAGGTGCATCCAGCCAGGCTTATCATCAGTGAGTCCGGAGCTTGCCATCGGAGACTTGAGGTATATTTGCTGCGTCCGCAGACCGGAGAGTCTCCGTCCATTCTATCATGTAGTTAGCCGCACTGTTTCCTGTTTTTCTCCGTTGTTTTAGACACTCCATATATTAGAGTTATTCTTATGTTCTCACAGCCTGTGTTGCCCGTGGGATTCACGGTTTTGGCATATTATTTTCAGAAGTTGTGTATTCAGTGTATGTGCCAAACGGCACTGTTATACATTTCTTATTCTACTTAGTGTTTGGTTACTGTTTTTATTTTGAATTGTTAAATTCCGTAATGTGTTAGGCTTACCTGGTTGTGAAGACTGGGTGCCGTCATGACAGGTTCACAATTGGTGACAACTATACATATATATATTTTTTAAATGCTGCTACAAATATAGATTTCCAATAACTGAAGTTGCTAATGCGCATTGTACTGATCCAAATCGTATGTTAACAACTACTACTTGGGAGGCCATTAATGATGTTGTTAAATTTTTACATAAATTCTATACAGCTACTGTTGAGTTTTCTGGAGTATATTACTCTACTGTTTCTATGGCTTTAGTACATATATCTTAAATTTCTTTTCTAACTGTTGAGTTTTCTGGAGTATGTTACTCTACTGTTACTATGGCCTTAGTACATATAGCTGAAATTTCTTTTCTACTCTTTGAATTTAAAAAGAAAGAAAAAAAACATAAGGATGTTGTTGAAAAAATACAAGCAAAATTTAAAAAATACTTCTTTTCAATTCTTCCGATTTACTTAATTGGTGTTTTTTAAATCCTTCTATTAAGATGTCTGATTGTCACAAATTAATCAATAATTTATATACTTATATGGAGATTGGACCAACTAAAACCCTATATATATATATATATATATATATATATATATATATATATATATATATATATATATATATATATATATATATATATATATATATATATATATATATATATATATATATATATATATATATATATATATATATATATATATATATATATATATATATATGTTTGTATGAACAAGCTAAATGATTATTTACAACAACTATATAAATATTATGAAAATATATTTGATGATGATGCTCTTAATGAAGGCAATGTTAATCTCACTATTCATTGTACCACTTCTACTACTATGGATGATGATGAAGGCCTTACTAGTATTAATATTTTTTCTATATTTTCTAACACTCAAACCAATAGCAGGATCATTGATGAACTTCAATTCTACTTGTAAAGGTAAAAAGAGCCTCGCACAAAGGAATCTTCACCATTGAGATGGTGGCATAAGAATGGAAAGCAATTTACTGTTCTTTCCGCTGTGGCTCGGGACATGTTGAATGTGCCAATTTCAATTGTTGCGTCAGAGAGTGCATTTAGCCAAGCAAGACAACAACTTGGAGAAACGTGTCACTCATTGGGAAGCAATGATTTGGAAGTTTTAGTATGCTTTAGAGATTGGATTAGATCGGAAGAAATCAAGGATGTGAAGATGTTGATAGCCCAGAAGGCGAGGAACTTGGAGATATATTAACACATGGTAACCCATCTGAATTTAACACTCCAAAAGAATGTCAATCAGGTCATATTGATTATGAAGAACTTACTAAGGCAGTGCAAAACCTTTAAATTTACTCTTTTTTGTTAATTTACTTGTTGTTAAATATAAACCTTTCAATTTGTAAGTTTGAATTTTAAAATAAATGTAGCACTCAAAATTTATAAGTGCAATATTTTCCCCTTCTTCATTGTATTCTTTATATTTTTACTTTATATTAATATAAATTACAATAGTTATAAAAAATTAAAAAATTAAAAAAATTACACTAACTTGGCCCGACCCCTTGGACCCGTAACCCTTACGGTTCATATTTTACTCGGATGAACTCGAACCCGTTAAGCTCGGTAAACCTTAACCCGTAACTGGCCAGGTTCGAAACCCAAACGGTTTCAATTTTTCGCTACCCGGCCCACTTATTTAACACCCTTATGTGAAAGTGCAAAATTAACATGTCCTTCGGAAATATTTAGGTATAAAATTGGCTGGTCAATCAAAACTAATTATATTCTATCTGAAAAATGCTAAAAATGTACATTTCTCAAATTTCTAATTTGAGTAGTAGAGTAGGTTAGGAGTTGGTTACAATGAGTAGAAACCTGATTTTAAAAACTTTTAAATTGGAATTGCACACTTCTCTTTTTTATTGCTCATTCGGTATTCAGTATTCGTATTGGAGCCCGATGATATTTGAATTCGCGCTGCATAGGATTCCATTTGGGGGAAGTGTTCCCTACCAAGGATTTTTTTCATACTCGGGGCTCGAACTTGAATCCTCTAATTAAGGGAAGAGATTCATCGACTGCACCATGTCCTTTGATGGTGAAATCGCACACTTCTCATTGCCGTGAAAAAAGAGATTTATTCATAACTCATGTGTTTCATTTTTCTTTTTTCTTTTTTTGGGAGGATAAAAGAGTATCAAAGAAGATTTTTTTTTATTCAACATGAAAGAAGAGACTTGAAAATAAAAGCAAGGAATCAAGATGGTGCAAAAGTACCAATCACTGCCTCACTGGGACCGGTAATATGCATAGGTACATATATTCCAAGGTGAAAATGTTAGTATTATCATTTCTCCAAGAGAAAAAAGAAAGTAATTTTGCCAAAACATTTTTGTAATATTCGAGTTCTTTGTGGATAAATCTGGATAGAGGAATTTTTAGCTCGTATTTTACATATATAGATTTAAATTCTTTCTGCCAATTAGGATATAACTAAGAAATTATTGTAGGTTTAACATATTAATTCAACCCACCATTTTAGAAGATTCTTTTGAAAGGTCACTTGAAAATATGTCATTGTTTTCCAATGAAAACGCGTCATTTTAAATTCCAAAAGAAAATTGAAATCTCCTCATAAATTCATTCAAATAAATAAGATTACTAATTACGCTCATTGCTGCTTAAGCATTAAGAGATAACAAATGTATGGAAAAGAACTCATATTTTTCTGTACATTTCTTTTTCTTAAACGGTTTTAATAACTTTCTGATTATTATAGTGCAGTTTACAATATTGCTTATCAATCGAAATATACAAATATAGTGAACATTTCTAAAATATATATTTTTACTAAACTCGAATCTATGATCCTTCAGATGTTATGAATTCGATATAATTCAATTTTTTTTTAATATTGAAATTTGTGCATGCATGATGCAACACATATGCTCCAATGCATTTTGTGAAAAATAAAATTAAACAAGAAAGGCTCCCACATGATGTTCCTAAAAAACAGAAAAAGAGAAAAAGAAAAAGAAGGAAAAGGGAAAACAAGAAGAAAGGAAAGACAACAAGAAATTAGATGCTTTGACATTAGTTGTGACTGTGCTTTCTGGATAACGAGGCTTAAGTTAGTTCTATGCCTCGTTTGGTAAAACCTTAAATTGAAAGCAACAATTACAAGCCATAATATTATTAAATAGTTAGGTTTAAGTAAGTTTTTTCTTTTTTTCTTTTTTGGTGGTGTCGTTATTGTGGGACACGATGTGTCGGTCAAAATGATTAAAAAGAGATACTAATATTCTACTATTAACTTTTCACACCGTAACAACACCATCGAAATAAAAATAATAACAGCAACTACAACATGAAATATAATAATATTAACAATTATTACAACAACGTTAGCTTGAGAATTCTACCCAAAAAAAAAAATTATGTAGAAGCTATTGACTATTGGATACAACACGTATGTATGCGAAAGTACCTTTCCTTTTTGGATTTTGTATAAAAATTGGTCAGACAAGTCCTAAATCCTAGTAGAGTAACTAGAGTTATTAAAAGAGTACTATGTAGAAGAAATATTTTCATGTACCCTAAATTTGCGTTAGTAAGCAATTGAATATAAAAATAAAGATTATTATAGTCTCTCCGCCTTTAATAAGAGGTCTCAGTAAATCTTATAATGAAAAAAATGTAGATAAAAAGTGATCGTTATTAGAATATATTGTGTGTATCTTTTTATTATTGGTAGAATATTCTTTCATTATTGTACAGTCCTATAGTTGGTATGATTTGATTTCTTTCATCATTGTACAGTCCTATATTTGGTAGGATTTGATACCTCTCTGTACTCTATATATACTTTTGTGAGCAATACGATAAAATTAATTCTCCCAAAACTCTCTACATGGTATCATATGCCAGTGGCGTATCTAGGGGTGTGCATTCGATTTATCGATTGATTTTTATCCTTATCGATAATTACTTATCGATTATCGATTTTTACATATGCTTATCGTTATCGTTTCAATAGGTTTCGATTTTTTCGATTTCGATTTATCGATTTTTGGGGCTTATCGATTCGGTTATCGATAACACCAATAAGCCAAGAGGCGGGCTGCACACTTTGTAAACTTTTAAAGCCCAAGCAATGATTTGAGTTGTTGTAGACCAATCACACTTTGTTAAAAGGAAACATTTACTTCAAAATAATCACTTACCAGCAATGTTTGCTCCAGATCATTAGCCATTCAAGTAAGAGTCTCTTGAGTCTTTTTCCCTGCTAATGCCACAGCTCCCTTCGCTGGAAGTTCTTCCTTTGGTCTATACTTATTCTCAAATGCATTGTCAATGTCTGAATCCAAGTCAAAAACTTCTCAAAATCCACATCCATTTGCCAGAGAAATGTGATAGCTCTGTTACAAAAGACATGAAACAAAACCTCTTACAATCGACCCTTTGGCAACGATCAAATAAAAATGTCAATTCTCCGTACCTACCTCCCTTAAGTATTCATGAAACCCCAAACTACTACTGTCACCTAAGTAGTAAAACCGGAACAAGTAAAATCAAACAAAAATTCAAAGAGCCATGACACCAAATCTGGCAATTAGAAAGATAAGTAAAGTTAGAGTGTGACTTTTCAATAGCAACAATTCCTTTCTTACTATTGAATTAGTACAGAACCTCGGCACAAGGTCAGCTAACAACAGGAAAACAACGAAAATAATCACAAACCACAAATGAAACCAACCCAACTTCTTAATCCAAAAGAAAATGACAGAACCCACGTCGTGTGACTCCAAATTCATGCTATCCAAACCATGTTATGAAATTGAAGGGAGATAGCAATTAACAATAGCGAGGACGTCATTAACAGAGCATCGTAATAAACAAAAACAGAAGATGTAAATGAAAGAATCGAAACTCAGACCTTAAACCGGGAATAGAGATTAACGATCTCAAATAGAACCTCAACGAAATCACTCGACGATGCTTCGGACAGTACCGCAAGCAGCAAACTCAAAGTTGACGTCTCCAGTGAGATCTCGAAACCAAAACAAAAGCAGAAACCTTAGCGACCTCCTCTTGAGCTTTCTCGAATGAGATCGGCGGCAGTGAATATAGAAATCGAGGGTTAAGGGTTAGGGTTATTTATGAGTTTTGAAGGGGTGGAGTGGTCGTTGCATTTTGCTCTAGATTCTAGCGATTTAGGGTGGTCCTTTTGGGTGTGTTGATGGCTGAAAAAAAATGAAGACTTAGGTTTTTCAATTCTAAGGAATTCAAAAGCCATAGGAACAGAGCACGGACATGGTCATACTTGATACCTGATTCTTCTTGGGGGTGGTTGTCTACGGCATGAGGGTGTCATTTGGTCGGAGAAGAAGAACAGTAGTAAGAGGGTGGCGGCTAGGTATAGGTTTTGAGAGGATTAGGGTTTTGTGTATGTATAGTAATAATGAAATGAAACAAAAAAATGAGGGGAAGAAGGGGGGCGTGTGGTCAGATTTGGAGGGGTTGGTCTTGGGTCAAGGGGATAGGGTGGTAATACTATTATAAAAGAAGGGATATTTATCTTTTTAATATATCTTATCGATTTATCGATAAATCGATAAGCCGAATTGCCAAAAACGAAATCGAATCGATAAACCGATAAAAATTTTCGAAATCGAATCGATAAACCGATAAACCGATATCAATAAAACGATAACAAATAATCGATTCGATTTATCGATAAACCGATTCGAATGCACAGCCCTAGGCATATGCCAAAGAAACCCTAACTATTCCCTCCAGCGCCGCCGACCTTCTCGGTCCGCCGCCTCTCTCCGGCGTCTTGCCGCGCCGTCGCTGCACTAATCGGCAGCCCTCTCTCTCGACGTCGATCAGCGCCTTCTCTCCTTTGCCTCGCGCTTCATGGCCGCTACGACTTCAAATGATCTTCTCCAGCCGATTTCTATCAATGCATTGGCTCAGATCCCACTCATATTGAATTCCACTAATTACCTGGCGTGGAAATTTCAATTTCGAACCCTTCTTACGGGTTGCGACCTCCTCGGCTTCTTGAACGTATCGAAGCCATGCCCACCAGCCACTATCGTCGACAAGGAGGTGACTTCCCCCAATCCAGCATATCCCTACTGGATTTGCTAGGACAATCTTATTCTTAGTGCCATCATCTCGTCAATCACACCGACGATCATCTCCTTTATTGCCGCTGCGGAAACCTCTAAAGAGGCCTGGGACATCCTAGCGCGCACATACGGCACTGCTTCTCGTGGTCGTATCATGGCTCTCAAACAGCAGCTCCATAATCCGGCAAAAGGTTCTAAATTTGTTACTGATTTTATGCACGGTATTCGCGTGATTGTGGATGAATTATCTCTCCTAGGGGTTACTGTTGATTCTGAGGATCTTGTCATTAATGTTCTCAATGGTCTTGATGATCCGTATATGGAGCTCTCTCATGCTATTCAAGCCCGCGAATCTCCCATCTCCTTTGTTGAATTACATGACAAGCTGTTAAGCATGGAGGCTCAGATTATTGCTCATGCGTCGGCCACCTCCGCCGCATCTGATTTGGCTCCGTCGGCTGCCTTCGTCGCCGGACAGCAGTCCGGCCGTAACTGTTTCGGTGGCCGTGGGCGCGGCCGTGGCAGCCGTGGTTCATCCTCTGGTCGCGGTGGTTACTCCAACAATGCCAATCTCGCGGGTACAACGGGAAGTGCCAGCTCTGCGGTGAATTCTGCACGCCGCTGTCCGTCCTATCCTATCTCCGGCGCCAATCAGCCCCCTTACGGTGGACCACTGCCGCGGCCAGCATACGCTCCGCCATCTTATCCGGCTGCTCACACAGCCCATCACTCTCCGACAATTCCCTCTATATCCGATTGGATCCTGGACTCTGGTGCCTCTCATCACATAACCAATGATTTTGCCAACATGCCTCTTCACAATCCTTACACTGGTTTGGATGATGTGGTTATTGGTAATGGTGAAGGTATAAAAATTACACATACTGGACAACTTTTCAGTTATTCCTCTCTTTTATTGCCTGGGGCTCTCTGTGTTCCACATATTAGTAACAATTTGATCTATATTGCTCAATTATGTCGTCACAATAATGTTAATGTTGTTTTTTCTGATACTGATTTTCAGGTGAAGGATCGTCGCACATGGATAACACTCGTCAGCGGCCCACGTAGGGACGACGCCTACTACTGGCCGGCGGCTTCCCGTCTACCGTCCTCCCTCACGGCACAAAAGCTCCCTGCGTCATTGTCTCATTCTCGGCTTGGTCATCCGTCAGCTAAAATCCTGCGTCATTTAGTGTCTTATAGCAGTATAGCGTCCAGTAGTGTGTCTGATTTTGCTTGTGTCTCTTGCAAGCTTCATAAGTGTACTAAGTTACCTTTTCTGAGTCAAGTTTATCTTCTACTGCTCCGCTGGAGCTTATTTTTTCAGATGTATGGACCTCTCCAATTATTTCTAATGAAGGATTTAAATATTATGTCATTTTTGTTGATCATTTTTCTAAGTACGTTTGGTTTTTTCCTTTACGCCGGAATCTGATGTCTTACAAACCTTCCCCACTTTTAAGTCCGTTGTAGAAAAATATTTCTCTACTAAAATCATTACTCTGTATACTGATAATGGGGGTGAATTCCTAGCTTTACGCTCTTTTCTTGCCTCCCATGGCATCTCACATCTCACTTTACCTCCTCATATACCACAACACAATGGATATGCTGAACGCCGTCACCGTCATATTGTCGATACTGGTCTCACTCTCCTTCATTAGGCCTCTGTACCTCTCATTTACTGGCCTTATGCCTTTGCCACAGCAGTCTATCTCATTAATCGTCTTCCCAAGATAAATCTCTCGATGCTCTCCTCCTTTGAGTCTCTCTTCCATAGGCGCCCCAACCTTGCTAAACTGCGTGTCTTCGGCTGTCAATGCTTCCCTTGGCTTCGGCCCTACACCTCACACAAATTGGAACCCAGATCTCGTGCATGTGTCCTCTTCGGCTACTCTACTACTCAAAGTGCATATCTATGCTTTGATCCCTCAACGTCTAAAATCTTCGTCTCGTGTCATGTCACCTTCCATGAAGATATCTTTCCGTTCTCCAAATTGTCTAACCCCGAGTCTCCACCCGTACCCATTCCGGTCTCCCTAGAAGTCCTTCCGCTGCCTCCGCCAGTACCTACTGCCGCTCCCACTAGCGATCCTTCACCGGACGCACCGCCGGCGCCAACGCCCGTGCCACCAGCGCCTCTTACGGCACCGCCAGCGGCCCCCGCTGCCGCTTCACCCCCTTTGCCGCCACCTTCATCCTCTAAGGCTGGTCATCCCATGCAAACTCGCAGCAAAAATAACATCTTTACGCCCAACAAGAAGTTTGGTATGTCTGCTGTCACCTCTCCAACTATTACAGAACCTCAGACTTTGTCTAGTCCTATGTCTGATGAGCGCTGGTGCGCTGCTATGTCATTGGAGTTTGATGCTCTGCTACGGAATGGCACCTGGGATCTTGTTCTGCCTGATTCTTCACAGAATGTTGTGGGCTGCAAGTGGGTTAATTGTATCAAACGAAAGCCTGACGGTACTGTGGATAAGTTCAAAGACCGGCTTGTTGCGAAAGGCTTTCATCAGCGACCAGGTGTAGACTTCCAGAAGACCTTCAGTCCGGTTATTAAGCCGGCAACTGTGCGTTTGGTTCTCAGTCTAGCTGTATCCAAGGGATGGCCTCTTCACCAAATGAATGTGAACAATGCCTTTCTCCATGGGAGACTTACAGAGGATGTTTATATGGCACAACCACCGGGTTTTGTTGACAAAGCCTATCCATCTTATGTCTGTAAGTTACAGAAAGCTATTTATGGTCTCAAACAGGCACCCCGGGCATGGTACAGTGAGCTCCGCCAATGCCTTTTGGCCATGGGTTTCGTCAACACTACCTTTGACACTTCGCTCTTTGTCTTTCAGCACTCTGGTATTACAGCCTATTCTTTGGTATATGTTGATGATCTCATATTGACTGGTAATGACTCTGCTTTCTTGAACCGTGTGATTGACTCTCTTAGGACTAAATTTTCTCTTAAAGACATGGGTGATCTAAGCTACTTTCTTGGTGTTGAAGTTCTGCGCAGCTCCAAGGGGTGTTTTCTTTCTCAGCGTAAATATGTTGTTGATCTTTTAACTCGTCATAATATGCTGGAATCCAACCCTGTTCAGACGCCAACAGCAGCGTCCACCTGCCTTCATCTGGTTGACGGCTCGGCTCCTGCCGACGCATCCGCCTATCGACAGGTCCTTGGGGGCCTCCAGTATCTCTCCTTCACTCGTCCTGATATCTCCTTTGCTGTGAATAAACTCTCACAGTTCATGCACGCTCCTACTGTCACTCATTGGGGTGCAGTTAAGCGCCTCTTCCGGTATCTGAACGGGACGCGTGACTTCGGAGTCTGGCTGCGTCCTTCATCTGCTATACCTCTGCATTGTTCCTCTGATACTGATTGGGGTGGAAACTGTGATGACCGCTCCTCAACTGGTGCCTAATCCTTTTTCCTGGAGCTCCAAAAAGCAGTGTTCCATTGCACGATCTTCTACTGAGGCTGAATATCGTGCCATTGCTTCTGCTGCCGCTGAAGTCCGTTGGCTTCATTCCCTGCTGCACAAGCTTCATGTCCCTCTTCCGGCTGCTCCTGTCATTTACAGCGACAACATTGGCGCCACTTACCCCTGTGCCAACCATGTGTTTCATTCGCGCATGAAACACATCTCCATTGATTATCACTTTGTTCGTCAGTTGGTTCAGAATGGGTCTCTTTGTGTTGCTCACGTATCCTCTGCTGATCAGCTTGTTGATGCTCTCACCAAGCACTTATCTCGTCCTCGGCTTCTTCTGCTGATGTCCAAGATTGGCGTGTCCTCCGGCCCTCCATCTTGAGGGGGCATATTAAAATATATTGTGTGTATCTTTTTATTATTGGTAGAATATTCTTTCATTATTGTACAGTCCTATAGTTGGTATGATTTGATTTCTTTCATTATTGTACAGTCCTATAGTTGGTAGGATTTGATACCTCTTTGTACTCTATTTATACTTTTGTGAGCTATACGAAAAAATTAATTCTCCCGAAACTCTCTACAATCGTCGCGTGAATCCAAATTAATCAGGATCTAATACTAATACTGGACAATAAGACATAGACCCACAAAAAAAAAAGAATTAAGGGGAAGCATTTAAAAAATTAATACTAATAGTTGGTTTAGCTAACACTACAAATGATTGTCGGTGGGACTATTAAACTAGACGTATCATCTAACGACGACTACAACGTAGACCGTTGCATTTATTTAACTTTATTTTTCATTTATGTCATAAATCCACCTGCCATATGCTCCCTCCAACCAAACCAACTCCTTAAAAGCAAAAAATTCCTTAGAAAATAAAACAAGAAAAATAGAATTATTTGAAGTTAGTGTCCTTCTTTATAGCTCGCGTTACAAGAAAATTATTATTTGTACATGAGTTTTGTTTTTCAAACTTATAGGAACAGAAATAAATTTAAAGAGTTTCATAGTTGATAAGAGAGAAAAGAAATTCAAATTATTATGGTTCCTCGGCCTTAGAAAGAAATTATTTAAGGTTGCTTCTAAGACATGTTACATATATCACTTAGTTATCTCTTTTTGTTACGAATTAACACATTCGAAAACTCGAGATTTTTAATCAGATTTCTTTTAGTTACCTTTTCAGAAAATAGTTATATCCCAAATTGAAGATTTAAAAAATGTCAGAATGATAAATTGACTACCTATTTTACAACGTTCGATTTACATCTATTTTTTCTTTCATTTCGACTTTTTCAGTGAAAAAATGAAATAAAGATGAGTATTTCTCTAGTATTGAACAAATTAAGTAGGGATGAGTATTTTATACTGACTTAATAAAATAATTTCTCTAGTCCATTCAATGTACTTATATACTCTTAATTTTGATATAATTATTATTAGTTATGTTATCATTTATTGTTTTGATTTATTAAAAGGCGAGATTCTTTCATGAGTCAATAAGCCTAGTAAGTTGGACAATAATGATATACATTGACGAAGTAATAACTAGTTGATAGAATCCATGTCTCGATTTTTTGAGATTGATGATACTAATTGTAAAAGCTTATAAGTTTTCATCTGTAAACACGGCCGATGGATTTTGTATCCGTCATGAAATAAGTTAAGTGAAAGTCTAAAGGAAGTAATCAATAAATTAAATTGTTAGTAATTTAATTTGATTGATTAGTATCCGAATCTTAGCACAGGGAGTTAAATAAGTCTTTATGGAAGAATTTCGAAATTGAACTAAGGAGTGCAATTACAAATTTTTTGTGGAATAATTCGTAATTTATTATGATGGAAATTACTTTTGTAATTTTGAAATTAATATCACAATAGGAAGCATTGTTAATTAAATTTTGTGGTCCCTACTGTGCCTAAATAATAGAAAATAGTTAAAAATATTTCTTAGTGGGGGAAGGAAATGTGGAAACCGTCCATTAGTGGGAGAAGAAAATCTAACAGGTTTTGAAAACGGGTTTGACCTAAAAAGCAACTATATATATGGGATATAGAGTTGGATGTTTTTTAGCACACAAATTCACTAAGGTTTCTGCTAGAATTTTGCCCACCCAAAATTCTCTATTTTCATATATTGTTTGGATAACACAGTAGAAGACTGTTGAAATCTGTTGAGGCGTTTGCAACTGAGGAACTGGAGGACGATATAGAGTTACTGTGGTTACGCTTCAAGAGGTAATCCGAAAATATCCATATGTGCTAATTATTTAGATTACATGTGAATAAGATTCTGTCATTGCTTCCGCTGTGATATATATTCCATCAATTGGTATCAGAGCCTACTCACGTCTAATTAATAATTAGGATAAATCATAAGGATTTATATCATGTTCTATATGCAAGTTCTGAATTACATACAAAGTTTGTTTTTCTAAAAACCTGTATTGTTTTGGTGTGGTTATCTGTTATGGATTGTATTAATTATTCTGAAAACTTGAAATGTCCTTTTAATATTTGTGATATTGAGTTAGAATAATCTGAAAATTGAATTTCATCATAAAAACGTGAAAATAATTTTTACCGAATTATGGCACAAAATTTGAGGTCAACTAGTTGACGGACTCCGATTGACCTGAAACTTGGCAGGTCCATGCGAAATGGCCCAGTGAGCAATAAATATTAGCTATGCTCATGATGTAAGCCGTCTTTTGGGCTTTCGGGATTGATTAGATGGTGTTTTTGCTGTTTTGTTTTTAATTCTAAATTTATTTTAGTTGTTTTTAATTCCAGTAATCGTGGGGATCAATTCCCATGGTATCCGGGGTTAAAAATTAGTGATATAATATTTTTACACATTCACGTAGGTCTTCTTCCATATCGAAAAGCATTATGAATAATCACTAGGCTATACTAGTTGTCGCACCTCCTTTTTACGCCTCCGCAATGTCATAAAGGAGTTTTTCCAATTAAAGGACATTCAGAACGAGATTCATTGATTAATTATTCAGAATCGCCACTTGGGAGATCTATGGTGTCCCAAGTCACCGGGTTGAATCCCGAATCGAGGAAAAATATTGACTCAGTATTATAGTCCGTGCACCAGAAATCCAGATAACAAATTCTGTTAACCCGGGAGAAAGTGTTAGGCATTCCCGAGTTCCGTGGTTCTAGCATGGTCGCTCAACTGTCATATTTAGCTTATTTATCTGATTTTATTCAATTACGAACTCATGTACTAATTTTAACTTCTAACCGCTTTTATTATTATTATTATTATTATTATTATTATTATTATTATTATTATTATTATTATTATTATTATTATTATTATTATTATTATTATTTTAAAAGACTTGCAACGTCGTAAAAATACATCTCGAACTACGTCACAATGAATGTACCCGTGGTTTTGACACAGTATTATAGTCCGTGCACCAGAAATCCAGATAACAAATTCTGTTAACCCGGGAGAAAGTGTTAGGCATTCCCGAGTTCCGTGGTTCTAGCATGGTCGCTCAACTGTCATATTTAGCTTATTTATCTGATTTTATTCAATTACGAACTCATGTACTAATTTTAACTTCTAACCGTTTTTATTATTATTATTATTATTATTATTATTATTTTAAAAGACTTGCAACGTCGTAAAAATACATCTCGAACTACGTCACAATGAATGTACCCGTGGTTTTGACACATCTCAACTCCGTTGAGATTTGGATTTGGGTCACATAAATATACACCCGAGTTTAGGGAGGTAATGTTATTTAAAATACGCGCATAAAGATGCTAACGCATTTATTATTATTTTAGAAAGCCGTGAAATTCACTATACAACCTATCTCGAAATCTAAATAATTATTATTTCTGATTACCGAGGGCCCCACATCTTGTGTGTTTTATTTGGCGAGGCTCTTCATCATCCTAAAATTACTACATTCTTCTATTTTTGTCCGTCTCTAAAAATAACAGAGAAAAAGTCCTAATTTATTTACATGCTTGGAAAGTTCGGGCCTCTTATTAGTTAGTAGGTTGCAAAAAATGCTAACGTAAAATGTACTCGAGCTCGCAAAAATAAAAATTATATACTTATCATATAATCTATTAAACTAGAAATAAGGCACATGATTCATCAATTCCCCAAGCATTTCATTTCACTTGTACACCTTACTACTACGTCACTGTGATTCGAAAGTGTACCTGGTATTGAAAGCAAAAGAAGAGGAAGATGAGAATCAGCAGATCAATAGCAAAGAACAACAGCAACAACCAACAAAGCAAAGTAGTTTCAACACCTCAATCCAAAAATCCCAGCAACACGGAGAAAACCAGTAAAAATAGAGAAGAAAAATATTCTGAAAATCTCTCTTTGTTTTCTCTTTCGAGCTTTGAACTCTCTTCAACTCTCAAAAAAAACTCTCCAAACGTAAATTATGTCCATGTATACGGAATGTATCCAGAAAGTATATTGTAAGTATGCTGCTGAAACTCTCCCTTTTTTTTTCTTCTCCTCCTATTTTCTCCTCTTTTTTTCCACCCTCTTCTTCCTAAAATTTCTCTTCTATTTATAGCAAAATTTTCGAAATGTTCAGATTTGCTTTTTTAATATTTTATTATTTTAATTAAAATAAAATCCACTTACAAATTGCTTTTTAATTTTTATGAAAAGAAATCCCATCTTTCTTTACTTTTATTTTTAAAATTCTAACTTTAATTACTTTATCTTATTTAAAATCACACTTTTTAATTTTTTAAAAAGAGAATCTCACTTTTTTTAAATTTTTTTTAAAAAATCAACCCACTTTCTTTTGTTTTTCTTTAAAAAAAATACTACTTTCATTTACTTTAAATTTTTAAAATTTTCAGATTTATTTTTTAATTCCAAATCTCTTTTACTTTTTATTTTTTTTAATATTTCCACAAAACTTTATTTTTATTATTATTTTTTATTTTCTTCATTCTTTTACTTAAGAAGAAAAATAATAATAATTCCACCTACGTTTACTCTTTTTTTCTTTTTTCAATACTGCCCTTTTTCTTATTTTTTAAATCACTCCCGAAATTATTTTTTAAAAAAATATATTTTCGGATTTTGTATTATTTTAAAATAATAAAAAATAAAATAGATAAAAAAATAATATTAATAGTAATAATTCAACTTTTAAAATTTTTTTTCCTTAATTAAAATGAAAACAAACACACCTAGACAGATACAAATAATTAACAATCATGCTAGATAACTCTCAAATTGTACACAACGCAAAAATTATTTTATTTTATTTTTTGAATTCTTTTTGGAGTAGTTCTTGCAAGGCAAAAATCACGTGCTCACAGCTGCCCCTCTTTGTCTGAAAACATAAAGAGTTTTCGTGCAAAGATAAAGTGAGCGGATACGAGCGACTTTTTCCCGTTGGAATACTCCGTGTGAAGCATTTTTTTTGAAAAGATTTAACCGAACATTTGCTTCAAAGGTTTCCTACATGTCCCTGGCAAAATGGGAATCAGGTTAATGTAGTTCGGAAAGTTTTGGTAGCTAGGACTACCGTGGAACTGTGCGTTTGTTGTTACTGATGTTGTTGTTGTTGCTGCTGCTACTGCTTACCGACCTCCTTATTACACCGTGCTCAAAAGAAAAACAAGAAGCTAGACTAAACTAGAAATTACAAAATCTTATCTATCTTCTACTTGCTCTTTTAGTCTTCCTTCTGATTTATGCGGCGGAATTTATGCTAGGGGTATTTTGTTGTGACCCTTCGCATTATTGCCTTCTGTCTTCAACTTTAAATGTATTCCTCCGTTTTACATGCGGGCTCCTAACTCCAACAGCAACATTGAAAATAAAATTGCCTCTCCTCTCTTCAGGCGGGCTCATGACTTCATCAACAACTTTGAAAATAAAATGCATTTGGCAATAATTTATAAAATATATATTTTGGCAATGTTTATACAAGCAGGACCACTCGGGTCGAAATAAATTAAATGTCTTTTCGAGAAAGGATTAAATTCAATATCCTATTTGAGGGCGGATATACCCATCGTATCCTATTTGAGGGCGGATAGACCCATCGTATTCTATTCGAGGGCGGATAGACCCATCGTATCCTATTCGAGGGCGGATAGACCCATCATTTCCTATTCGAGGGTAGACCCATCATATCCTATTCGAGGGTGGATAGAACCAAGTATATCCTATTCGAGGGCGGATAGAACCGATATATCCTATTCGAGGGCGGATAGAACCCATAATATCCTATTCGAGGGCGGATAGACCCATAATTTCCTATTCGAGGGCGGATAGACCCATAATATCCTATTCGAGGGTGGATGAACCCTAAAATATCCAATTCGAAGGCGGATGAACCTAAAATTATCCTATTCGAGGACGGATGAACCCAAAATATCCTATTTGAAGGCGGATGAACCTAAAATTATCCTATTCGAAGGCGGATGAACCTAAAATTATACTATTCGATGGCGGATGAACCCAAATTATCATATTCGAAGGCGGATGAACCTAAAATATCCCATTCGAAGGCGGATAAACCTAAAATTATCCTATTCGAGGGCGAATGAACCTAAAATTATCCTATTCGAGGGCGAATGAACCTAAAATTATCCTATTCGAGGGCAGGATAACCCAAATTATCCTATTCGAGGGCGGATGAACCTAAAATATCCTATCCGAAAGTGGATGAACCTAAAATTATCCTATTTGAGGGCGGATGAACCCAAATTATCCTATTCGAAGGCGGATGAACCTAAAATTATCCTATTCGAGGGCGGATGAACCCAAAATTATCCTATTCAAGGGCGGATGAACTCAAAATATCCTATTCGAAGGCGGATGACCTAAAATAATCCTATTCGAAGGCGGATGAACCTAAAATTATCCTACTCGTGGGCACATGAACCCAAATTATCCTATTCGAAGGCGGATGAACTTAAATTATCCTATTAGAGGGAGGATGAACCCAAATTATCATATTCGAAGGTGGATGAACCTAAAATATCCTATTCGAAGGCGGATGAACCTAAAATTATCCTATTCGATGGCAAATGAACCTAAAATTATCCTATTCGAGGGCGGATGAGCCCAAATTATCCTATTCGAGGGCGGATGAAACCAAAATATCCTATTCGAAGTCGATGAACCTAAAATTATCCTATTCGAGGGTGGATGAACCTAAAATTATCCTATTCGAAGGTGGATGAACCTAAAATTATCCTATTCGAGGGCGGATGAACCCAAAAAATCCTATTCGAAGGTGGACAAACCTATAATAACATATTCGAAGGTGGACGAACCTATATTATCCTATTTGAAGGCGGATGAACCTAAAATATCCTATTCGAAGGCGGATGAACCTAAAATATCCTATTCGAAGGCGGATGAACCTAATATTATCCTATTCGAAGGCGGATGAACCTAAAATTATCATATTCGAGGGAGGATGAACCCAAATTATCCCATTCGAAGGCGGATAAACCTAAAGTATCCTATTCGAAGGCGGATGAACCTAATATTATCCTATTCGAGGGAGGATGAACCCAAAGTTATCCTATTCGAAGGCGGATGAACCTAAAATTATCCTATTCGATGGCGGATGAACCCAAGTTATCGTATTCGAAGGCGCATGAACCTAAAATATCCTATTCGAAGGCGGATGAACCTAAAATTATCCTATTCGAGGGCGGATGAACCTAAAATTATCCTATTCGAGGGTGGATGAACACAAATTATCCTATTCGAGGGCGTATGAACCTAAAATATCCTATTCGAAGGCGGATAAACCTAAAATTATCCTATTCGAAGGCGGATGAACCTAGAATTATCCTATTCGAGAGCGGATGAACCGAAAATATCCCATTCGAGGGCGGATGAACCTATAATATCCTATTCGAGGGCGGATAGACCCATCTTTGAAACTTGAAATTTAAAGAGTGAGATGTATACCTATAATATACGAGCCGACTCCCGACTTCAAAATTTTGAAATTATCTTACCTCCGACCGTTTTTCTTAAAATTGTGTTGTCTTGCTATTTCTTAATACTTAACTTGTTTTCCTCGTTCCTCCGAGAAATTTTTTGACAATGGCAGAAAATTTTCATCCCCAGTTTTGGTGCTCTTCCTTGTGGCATGTTTTTCACCATTAATAAGATTTTCTTTTACTGCATCAAATCAAAGAAAAGTTGTTAGTTTTATAACATGGTGAGTGGTTGTTCCACTCCTGCAGGGGATGGTTTTTCCCTTTCTCCCTTCCTCGCTCTGTGTTTCATTACGCTATCAAAACTTGCTGGGGATTATTTTGCTGGGGATGAATTTTCCTTTTCTTCCTTCCCCACTCCGTGTTGTCCGACCCTCTTTGAACTTGGTCAAAAATCTGTTGGGGATGCTTCTACATCTCGATGATCTGCTGGGGACCACCCTCTTGGAATTGGGTCCACAATTTTCTGAACCGTTGTTTTCCTGTTTTCTCCATACTTACATTGACATTTTAGATCAATATATTACTTGGCCTTGCAACAAACGTCTTTTTGCCTTGTCTCTTGCCTGTCCTCTTCCCATTTTGCTTTGTACCATTTTGACAACTGGTAGTAAGCTCTGAAATATCTTTCTCTAAAACAAATTTCTGGAAAAGGTCTTTTAAACAAAGAAATGAAAAGATAGAAAAAGAGAAAATCTTTCTGAACAAATGTTGGGGAAAGAAAAGAAAGGAACTTATCTGGGTGGTATAAGCGATCCCAACGATCATGTCGTGCATTCCACATTAATCAACCCAGTCTATTTGTATCAATCAATCTTTCTGATATCTTCACTTGTTGGGGATAAACAGGTGCCCAACTCTTCGCCAAATGCGGATCCCTTCTGCCAATCTTATCTCGTCGACTAATAGTGCCCTTCGAGGGGTTTTCACTAATAAAACTCTCTCAATTCTCTCATCTCCCGTCGCCTTATGGTGCCTATGAAGGTTTTCATTGATAAGACTCTTTCATTTTTCTTTTCTCAGCTTACGTCGCCTTAAGGTGCCTGTGATGATTTTTACCGATAAGACTCTCTCATTTTGTTTCTCTCAGCTTTCGTCGCCTTATGGTGCCTGTGAAGGTTTTCACCGATAAGAATCTCTCATTTTGCTTCTCTCAGCTTACGTTGCCTTATGGGGCCTGTGAAGGTTTTCACCGATAAGACTCTCTCGTGTTGTTTCCTCAGCTGGGGATTAGAGCGTTACCGATAAGATTCTCTCTGCTGGGAATTCTTTTGGCTATCCATCCTTTTCAGCTCATGATTTTCATTTAGTCGAGGACCACCGTGTTATTATCAGCTTTCATTTGTCTGTCTTGGCACCTCTCGGATACTGATCGGGAGGTCTTTTTTGGACATTAATATGGGTTTTATGTGGGGCATAAACGAAAAAGAGATAAAAATTCAAAATAGCTTTGATGGCTAAAACATTACAGCTCTTGGAATCAAACCTCTTTTCAAAATTTAAAAACATAACTTCTGCCCCAGTTTTCTTGCTTGGGGGATTTTTGATTTTATTACATTATGTTACACTTTGACCGAGCCGTGAGTTGCCTACGTATCCTCTTTGAGGAATCAGGTCGAACGTAGTTCACTTGATTCCTTTCTATTTCTTGTGACTTTTCCTTTCGTTTTTGTTATTACTTTTTCTTTTTCTTTTTTCTTTCTTTCTTTTCATTTCTCTTTTTTTTCATTAGTGATTCCAAGAGAGGGGTATGAAATAATAAATAAGGCTCAAAGGGGGAATCAAAGGTTTAAGTTTTTGGATAGTAGAAAAATGCCTCCGTCATTTCATTCTCCGATAAAGGCCAAGTAACAACAAACAAACAACCAACAATTATAATCAAAGAAATTACACATGATATTTCTTAATTTCTTCAGAATTGATAGCCATGCCGATGCATCTTCCCTCGACATCTGTCAAACATAAAGCGCCATTGGATAATACCTGGGTCACAATAAACGGCCTTTACCAATTCGGGGCGAACTTGCCCTTTGCTTCGGCTTGAGTTGGCAAGATTCGCTTCAACATTTGCTGGCCCACTTCAAACTTTCTGGGCGCACCTTCTTATTATATGCTCTTGTCATCCTCTTTTGATACAATTGGTCATGACATAGTGCTATCAATCTCTTTTCATCAATCAAGCTCAACTGCTCTATCGGGCTCTGACCCAGCCAGGAAGAAAATCCGGAGGAATGGAATTTCAACTTCTGATGGTATCACTGCTTCAGTTCCATATACCAACGAATAAGGAGTTTCACCTACTGAAGTACGAACAGTAGTGTGATAACCTAACAATGCAAATGGCAACTTTTCATATCATTGCCTGGACCCTTCTTCCTTAATATCTTCTCCATGTTCTTGTTGGCTGCTCAATCGCTCTATTCGGGTTTTGACCCACTCATTATCATTAATCTGCCTCTTGTATTATTAGTTCATAATCATATTGATTTTTTAGACTGGGTTGAAGATCCATCGTGCATGTATTTCATTAGAATCAGTATAAAGAGAACTGTTCAGAAAGAGAAAAAGAAAGAAAACAAAATTAAAACAAAATAAGCACTTTATTAAAATGCGGGATAAACAGAGTTTCACACTTTTTCTGAATACAAAATAAATAAAAAATGGATTATAACCCTGAAATAATCCATACAACAACAAAGAAAAATCAGAGCCCACTACTAAGACACCCTCTGGGCAGGAAGAAGAGTAGTCGTCCAATTGTTGATATTGGCCCAAAGCACCAGAAATTGTGCATCTTCCCCACAGGACCCTTTTCCCAACACCATAACTGGATTTTCGTCTACCTTTTCAAACTATACCATCGCTTTTCTTCTGGTCGACATTTCTTTTGAACCAGCACGGATCATCATCACTGTTTGTGAGGGTTTCTTTAGGTCCCCTTCTTCGTGCACCAGCTCGATTATGTGGGCTTCATTGTGTGCCGGAAATGGGTTCTGATTGATGTTGGGTGCCTCTGGTGTTTGAACCTCAATATTGTTGGTGTCAATAAGATTTTGCACTGCATGTTTCAACTTCCAACACTTCTCAATATCGTGTCCGGAAGCCCCCGAACAATACTCACAACTTACCAAATGGTCCATATTTTTGGGAAGGGGGTTTGATAATCTGGGCTCAACAGGACTCAACAAACCTAACTGCCTTAATTTGTGGAACAAAGCAGTATAGGTTTCTCCCAACTCAGTTAATGTTCTCTGATTCCCGCGGAAATCTGGCCCTGCATGGTTCCTATAGGCCCTTGGTGGTGGATATGTGTTTTGTGGAGGTGGATATGTATTTCGGGGAGCCAGCGCGAATCATTGTCGGTGGCCCTGAGGCTGGGTATATGTCTAGGCCTGATGGACGGAGAAATGTGGTTCTTCTGGTGGATAGTAATGTTGCGGTGGGTTGTATGGGGTATAAGAGTAATTTGCATGGTGGGGTCTGGGTTGGTTGTGGTAAGGTCTGCTGGACCAACTGCTTGCCTCAACTGTGGCAACTTGTTCCTTCTTTTTCTTTCCAAGTGCACCTCCCGTGCCGCTCTGAATGGCCTGAGTTGTTGCCTTAATTTCCGAGTAACTCAGGATCTTGTTTGACTTGAGTCCTTCCTCTATCATAACTCCCATTTTCACTACTTCGTTGAAGGTTTTGCCAACTGATGTCACCAAGTGACCAAAGTAAGTTGGTGCTAGAGTTTGTAGAAAGTAATCTACCATTTCCCCCTCTCTCATCGGAGGATCAACTATGGCTGCATGTTCTCTCCATCGGAACCCAAATTCATCGAAGCTCTCCCCAGGCTTTTTCTCAAGCTTTAGCAACATGAGACGGTCAGGGAATATCTCAAGGTTGTACTGGAAATGACCTGCGAAAGCCTGTGCTAGATCGTCTCAAATCTACCACCTCCTTGGATCCTGTCTTGTATACCATTCCAGTGCTGACCCACTTAGGCTTTGCCAAAGTAAGCTATCATCAACTCATATTTACAACCTGCTCCTCTCATCTTGCTGGAAAAACCTCGTATAGATCGAACTTTGGCATTTTGAACCCTGGCGGCAATTGAACATCAGGGAAAGGGCACAAATCCTTGTAAGCCACGCTGACCTAGTTGCCTAACACATGCATATTCCTGAAGGATTTCTCTAGGCTTTTAAATTTTCCCATCACTTCGACCTGCTCTGGTCTCTTAGCCGACTTCTAAATCTTTGTCGGGACCTCAAAGTGGGGATTATAGGCATGTGGCTCGGGTGCTTTGAATGTGGGCTCAGGGGGGTAATACTGGGTCTCGTAAGCTTTGAACAGTGGCTCACTAGACGATCTTTGTAATGTGGCTGGGGAAGGTGCCACAAAGACAGAAACATTTGGTGGATGACGGTTCTAAATGGGTGGTGGAGCTTGGGGATCATAGGAATCTCGTCCCTGATAGTAGTGATGGCTTGGGAAGCTTGTTGAAGGGCCGGGAAAAGGGTATTCCGGCGTGTGCCTTGGTGGGAGAGTAGGAGTATATGGTGGTTCGGGCCCCATTTGTGCCCTAGCCAAGGCTAGCTGCATTTCGTTCATCTCCAATCTCATTTTTTCTATTGCCTCCTTTCAGCATCTGATTTGACTTCATAAAAATCCAATATTGCAAACACGTCCTTTCAGCGCCTCAGGGACAAAGATTTTAAGGCTATGCGGGTCAACCGACCAAAAATCTAAAAAATCACCAAAAGTGGTTGTTTATGCAAAGTCAGTCTTCCGGCGTCCCTTTCGGGTACATTCGGCTATATTTGACAAAAGCAACGTCACCTGACTTCTTTATGACGAAAAATTAAAATTTTGACAATTTTTTCTTTTCTTTATTGCTATTTTTTTTTTCAAAAAGGAAGATTGAACCCGATTAGGGTTACCTACGTATCTCACATCCAGAGAGAATCAAACCGGCGTAGCTCACCAAATTAACTAAACTATTTTAAAACAAGACTCTTTTTTATTTTCATTTTTGGCAGCAAATAACAAAACCACTTTCAAAGCCGGACTCTTTTCATTTTCATTTTTGGCATTTTATAAACAAAATAAAAAAAACTATTTAAAAAATAAGACTCTTTTTTCATTTACATTTTTTATGGCACGACAAACTATTTTTCTTTTCTATTTTTTGAAAACAGGACTAAATAATGACTCTTTTTTTTCCTTTTTATTTTCAACAAAAACTAAAACAACCTATTTTTCCCAAACTAAAAACAAAGACTCTTTTCTTTTGTTTTTCAAATAAATCAAACTAAACTAAAAAAAATAATTCTTTTATTTCTTCATTTTCTCAAAATTTTGGTAGAGTTCCGCCACTATTTGGAACTTGATTTTCTAAAAACATGTAATTAACACTCTACACTGCTAATTTTTCTTTCTTTCTTTCTTTTTTCCCCACAATTTTTCAGTATTCAAAGTCGGTCAGCATGCCAGTCTGAAACAAATAAATGCATAAACAAATAGGATGCAACAGGATGGTATTTTCATCTCAGGTTGCTTGTCCTAGACGGACCCAACCCCTGTGTTGAATCCTCTAAGTCAAATGCAGCATGATGCAAATAAACATTCCTACTAGGTATCCAGCATGAAGTTTTGTTATACTAGGTTTCAAACCTGGGTTTTTGTTCTAGACCTTGCTTACCCGAGCGGACAACTTAAGCCGAGGATGGGAGTTGCATCCCGGTAACCAAAGGGCCAGCCGGTTTTGCAACTCTACCAAATCCTCGTTCAATTTGGGGCAATGACTCTAACGGAAAGAAGTCACGACCAGCGTGCACTCCTCAAGAGAGAAGAGAGGGGTTTCGGCACAGTTTATATATACAGTTCAAATAATATCAAAGCAGTAAAAATAATAATTTTGCGCATTAAGCACAGATCATATAAAATATCAAATAATAAATAAATCCAAATATAACAATTTGTTCTAAGCTCAAATTTCTAACCTTGAACCAGTGGTTCTGGGTCACTGTCCCCAGCAGAGTCGCTAGAGCTGTCGCACCTCCTTTTTATACCCCGCAATGGCATAAAGGAGTTTTTCCAGTTAAAGGACATTCAAAACGGGATTTATTTATTAATTATTCAGAGTCGCCAATTGGGAGATTTATGGTGTCCCAAGTCACTGGTTGAATCCAGAATCAAGGAAAAATATTGACTCGGTATTACAGTCCGCGCACCAGAAATTCGGATAAGGAATTCTATGAACTCGGGAGAAGGTGTTAGGCATTCCCGAGTTCCGTGGTTCTAGCACGGTCGCTCAACTGTCATATTTAGCTTATTTATCTGATTTTATATAATTATGAACTCCTGTACCAATTTTTAGCTTCTAACCGCTTTTATTATTATTATTATTTTAAAAGTCTTGCAACATCGTGAAAATATATCTCTAACTACGTCACAATCAATGTACCCATGGTTGTTGACACATCTCGACTCCATTGAGATTTGGATTTGGGTCACATAAATGTACACCCGAGTTTAGGGAGGTAATGTTATTTAAAATACGCGCCTAAAGATGCTAACGCATTTATTATTTTTTGAGAAAGTCGTGAAATTCACTATACAGACTATCTCCAAAATCGATTGCATTTATTATTTGTCGAATTCAGGTTTTTCTTTTAAGTTTCAACTTTAGTAATATGCACCAATATATAAAGGAGTAAGAAAATATGATCATGAGATGGAAAATGTAAATGGACGTTTAAATAAATCATTGGCCCGCACGCCCAGGGACTCGATCTTCGGAACTCCACAACGCCGCTGAAACAACTTGACTGATTTGGGCTAAGTCCAGGCCCAATGTCTGCCGCTATTGGACCTTTGTCCAAAGTGTACATATTATATGGTTTGGGCTATTTTAGCAATTGGCTTGTTCGTATTCAAAAGTCCTACTTTGGGTTTTCGAGTTGGATAGCGGGTTCAAATTAAGAGAGCCCTCCCTTTTATTTGAATCCGGACTTGTAATTGAGGTCAGGACTGTATAATGCAAATTAATTACGGCCTTTAGATACAAAAACAATAAAGTCGTAGTTTGCTTTAAGTTGGCCTCTAAATAATAAAAGGAGATGAGCCTCGCCACATAAAAATAGAATAAATTGTCGGGCCTCGTTAAATGTATATATTAAAATACTTAGATTTTGGGACGGGCTGTTTAGCAAATTTCACGGGCTTCCCCAAAATAATAACGCGTTAGTCTTTTTAGGTGCGTATTTTAAATAACATTACCTTCCTAAACTCGAGTGTGCATTTATGTGACCCAAATTCAAATCTCAATGATGTTAAAAATGTCAAAAATCACGGGTGCATTTATGTGATGTGGTTCAAAACTTATTTTAATGACGTTGCAATTTTCTTTAAAAAATAAATAAAAGCGGTTAAAGTTAATATTTGAAAATAGGTTCATAATTGTTAAAATCAGATAATTTAAGACAAATATAACAGTTGAGTGACCGTGCCAGTACCACGGAACTTGGGAATGCCTAACACCTTCTCCCGGGTTAACAGAATTCCTTACTCGGATTTTTGGTTCGCGGACTGTTAAACAGAGTCATTCTTTTCCTCGATTCGGGATTCTAACCGGTAACTTGGGACACCATATATCTCCCAAGTGGTAAATATGAATTAAATAAATAAATTCCATTTCGATTGTCCTTTAATTGGAAAAACTCCCCTTACGCCCTTCCGGGGAGGGGGGTAGGTAGGTAAAAAGGAGGTGTGACAAGCGCTATGAGAGATGGTTATGATTTTAATTGTCATGACATTGATAAATGTGTTATTACTCATAATAAACGTTATCTCTCTTTGGCTATATTGATTAATGGTCTTTTTATTATTGACTCTATTCCAAAAGCGTTACAACCTAAATAACTGAATTATGTTGATTAACCAAGTAAAAGAAAATGTTCTTCTGAATTGAGTGAAACATATTTATGGCACTTGCGTTTGGGTCATATAAATCTAAACAGAATTTCAAGGTTGGTCAATGATGGACCTTTATGCTCATTGAAAGTGGAGGCACTGCCAACGTGTGAATTTTGTTTAGAAGGAATAATGACAAAATGAAATTTCCCCTCAAAAGGAAATCGAGCAAGCGATAAATTAGAGTTAATTCATTCTGACTTGTGTGGTCCAATGAATGTCCAAGCAAGAGGTGTTTTTGAGTATTTTGTGACTTTTACAGATGATTACTCAAAATATGGATATATTTATTTGTTGCGTTGGAAGTCTGAATGTTTTGAAAAGTTCAAATAATTCAAGACTGAGACTGAAAAACGACATAATAAACATATCAAGACACTACGATATGATCGTGGTGGGGAGTACCTCTCTACGGATTTTATTGGTTATCTATCAGAATGTGGAATTGCATCTCAATTATCTGCACCTGGAACTCCACAACAAAATGATGTAGCTGAAAGAAGAAATATGACTCTTATGGAAATGGTTAGATCAATGATGAGTTATTCCGATTTACCTTCGTCCTTTTGGGGACATGCCTTAGAAACGACAAATTACGTTATGAACTTAGTTCCTTCAAAGTCAGTACCTTTGACCCCAATAGAATTGTGGACTGGGCGGAAGCCTAGTCTGCGGAATATTCGAGTTTGGGGTTGTTCGGCACATGTGCTGAAGGGGAAAACGGATAAATGGGAGGCAAAAACAAATGTATGCGTGTTTGTAGGTTATCCAAAAGGGACAAAAGGTGGTTTATTCTATTGTCCTAAAGATAAAAAGGTAATTGTTAGCAGAAAGCCAAGTTTCTGGAAGAAACTATTTGACGAACCATGTTCATAGAAGTAAACTCGTTTTACGGGAACTTAGCAAAGGAATGGAAAGTCAGTCATCTGAAAAACAAAACGACCATATCCAAACCCCGAAAGTCGATATGACATACCATTGCATTTTAGTAGTGGAAGAAATGTCAATAGACTTAATGTCCCACAAGAACAAGTGCCCGAAGTCATACTACCACAAAGTAGTGGGAGTCATGTTGAACATAATGTACATAAGGAAGAAGTCGTTGATATCCCCGTGGATAGCATGGAGACTCAGGTTCATAATGATGATGTGGTTCAACTACAAAATCAAAATGATGTAGTTGCAACTAATGTAGTGCGTAGTCGTAGTGGGAGAATTAAGACAGCCAGTTTTTTATACACTCTTGGGAGAATCATATGATAGGATCCCTGAGGAGCCTACTTCCGAACCTATTAATTACGACCAAGCACTGCATGATAAGGATGCCAATAAGTGGGTTGCTGCAATGAAATCAAAGATGGAGTCTATGTACTCTAATCAAGTCTGGGATCTTGTAGAAGCACATGATGAGGTTAAACCCATTGGATGCAAGTGGATCTATAAGAAAAAGAGAGGTGTAGATGGAAAAGTGTTTAAATCAAGGCTTGTAGCGAAAGGGTTCACTCAGAAAGAAGGGATCGATTATGAGGAAACCTTCTCGCCGATAGCCATGTTTAAGTCTATAAGGATTCTCTTATCCATTGTTGCTCATTATGATTATGAGATTTGGCAAATGGATGTCAAGGCAACCTTTCTTAATGGAAGTCTTGATGAGTGCATCTATACGATGCAACCAAACGGTTTCGTGGAAAGTGGCAAGGAATACATGTTGTGTTGACCTAAAAGGTTCATTTATGGACTAAAACAGGCATCTAGGTCATGGAACAGTTGTTTCGACAAGGCGATTAAAACATTTGGTTTTGATCAGTGTCTCAATGAGTCTTGTGTATACAAAAAGTGGGATGAGGACAAAGTGGCGTTTTTGATCTTATATGTAGATGACATACTGCTCATAGAAAATAATGTGGGCATGTTGAATTCAGTTAAGCAGTGGTTGTCCACACATTTTGATATGAAAAATTTGGTAGAAGCGGCTCATATCCTTGGGATCAAACTCTTGCGAGATCGCGAGAAAAGGATATTAGGCTTGTCCCAAGGTCTTTATATTGATACAATACTCTCCAGGTTTAGCATGCATGATTCCAAAAAGGGATTTCTTCCTTTTAGACATGGAATTTCTCTATCTAAAGATCAGTCTCCTAAGACTGATGAAGATATAGAAAAGATGAAGGAGGTCCCTTATGCATCAGCTGTGGGGAGCCTCATGTATGCCATGTTATGCACTACGCCTGATATCTGCTTTGCCGTTGGCGTTGTTAGAAGATTTCAGTCTAATCCTGGGAGAGAGAATTGGACAGCGGTTAAATATATAATCAAGTACCTGAAAAGGAATAGGGATTACATGTTGATCTACCAATCGGATGACCTTGTACCGATTGGGTATACTGCTTCGGATTTCTAATTAGACAAAGATTCTAGAAAGTCTACCTCAGGTAATGTGTTTACTCTTGGAGGTGGAGCCATAAGTTGGAGGAGTATCAAGCAAACTTGTGTTGCTAATTCCACCATGGAAGCCGAATATGTGACATCTTCCTAGGCAGCCAAAGAGGTAGTTTGGCTCGGTAACTTCCTGAGAGAGTTGGGTGTGGTTCCCTCGATTCAAGTGCCAATTACACTTTATTGTGGTAATAGTGGCGCGGTTGCAAATTCAAAGGAGCCACGAAGCCATATAAGGGAAAAGCACATTGAGCGTAAAAATTATTTAATTCGTGAGATAGTGCAAAGATGTGATGTAGTAGTCACAAAGATTGCGTCGGAGAACAACTTGGTGGACCCCCTTTATTAAGAGCTTACCACAAAAGACTTTTGAATATAGACGGAATGGATTTCAGAATTGTAGACGCATGGTTATGAGTCTAAGTGGGAGATTGTTAGAATATACTATAAACTATGCGTATTGTTATAGTATTCTTTATGGAACAATTATTTATTTATTCAATTCAATAAAGTTTTATTTCAAATATATCATGTATTTGTTTGTGTGCCCGGTTCTTATATAGTAGATGATTTAGTGTAAAGAGTTTAGCTTATACACGGAAATCATCAATTCTTAAAAGTCATAAAGTTTATATTCACAGCCTAATTATGAAATCGGACAAGGCATCAGAATGGTTTTAGCACAAGATAAAATATAATTTATCTTGATTATGGGAATGGTCTAATTTCAATTTCTTGTGCTAGTACATTTTGTATGTATTGAACGGATCAAGTAGAGATGGGTATTTTATATTGACTTAATAAAATAATTTTTCTAGTCCATTTAGTGTACTTATACTCTCAATCTCGATATAATTGTTACTAGTTGTGTATATCATTTATTGTTTTGATTTATTAAAAGGGGAGATTCTTTCGTGAATCTATAAGCCTGGTAAGTTGGACAATAATGATACACATTGGCGAAGTAATAATTAGTTGATAGAATCTATGTTTCAGCTTTCTGAGATTGACGATACTCCTTTATGAAAGCTTATAAGTTTTCATACGTAAACCCGGCCGGTGAATTTTTTATCCGACACATAAAATATGTTAAGTGAAGGTCTAAAGGAAGTAATCAATAAATTAAATTATCAGTAATTTAATTTGATTGGTTAGTATCTGAATCTTAGCATGGGGATTTAAATAAAGTTTTATGGAAGAAATTCGAAATTGAACTAAGGAGTGCAATTACAAATTTTTAGTGGAATAATTCGTAATTTATTATGATGGAAATTAATTTCATAGTTTCGAAATTAATATCATAATAGGAAGCCTTGTTAATTAAATTATGTGGTCCCTATTGTGCTAAATAATAGGAAGTAGTGGAACTGTTCCTTAGTGGGAGAAGGAAACGTGGTAACCGTCCCTTAGTGGGAGAAGGACAACTTACAGGTTTTTAAAATGATTTTGACCTAAAAACGCAGCTATATATATGGGATATAGGGTAGGACGTTTTTAGCACACGAATTCACTACGATATTTGCTAGAATTGTGCCCACCCAAAATTCTCTATTTTCGGATATTATTTGGGTAACACAGTAGAAGACTGTGAAAATCTGCTGAGGCGCTTGTAGCTGAGGAACTGGAGAGCGATATAGAGTTGTTGTGTTTACGCTTCAAGAGTTAATCCGAAAATCCCAATATGTGCTAATTGTTATAGATTGCACGTGAATAAGATTCTGTCATTGCTTCCGTTGTGTTATATATTCCATCAGGGTGTGCATTCGAATCAGTTTATCGATAAATCGAATCGATTATTTGTTATCTATTTATCGATATCGGTTTATCGATTTATCGGTTTCGATTTCGAAATCTTCCTTATCGAGTTATCGATTTCGGTTTAGATTTTGTTCTCTTCAGTTATCGGTTTATCGATAAACCGATAAAATATTCAAAAATTACCCTATAATACCCTTTCCTTTACCCTAAGTCCCTAACCCTATTATTTCATCTACTACATTTAATGAATGATTATAGTTAAAGCTCAAGAGAATGAAGTTCAAATTAATGAAAAATAGAATTAGCCGTGACGATGCATTTTTATTTCTTTTACCGTTGGAGTATTGGTGGCATACATTTGATCCCTTGCTTTAGTTTCGTTGCATGTTATTGTTGACACAATTTTTATGTTATAAACGATGTTCGTCTTATTTTACCTTCTTTTTGTCCATATTAGTTAGGCGTGTTTATAGTGATATACTTTCCGTGTAATCCCGCAAATTTTCTTATTGGTGTAATCGATAATCGAATCGATAAGCCTCAAAAATCGATAAATCAAAATCGAAAAAATCGAAACTTTATTGAATCGATAACGATAAATATATGTACAAATCGATAATCGATAAGTAATTATCGATAATGGTCATAATCGAATCGATAAATCGAATGCATACCCCTACTGCCTTATTCTATATTTGGTTTCTAATTATGGATAAGTAATCCAGGATAAATAATAGTACCAGAATAACTTATTTCTGCTAGAGGGTGAAATATTAATTCTAAGATAAGTTATTTTAAGATAAAATAGTAAAATAAACAATCCCAAAAGTAATGGTACAACATACTCTTGGGATTGTATAATTGTATCAATAAGAAATTATATCAAATTAACTAATATCAGTATAACTAATACCAATATAATTTTTCTAAACATAATTTTTCTTCAAATCAAATGACCGCTAACAATCTACGTAACTAAGCTCATACCATTAGGGTGTCAAATATCGACAGCATAATTACATGTGTCGTTTGTGATTTAAAGTTTCCTTGTTTTACCCGTAATTAAAGTTACGTTGTCTATTATGATTTGATAATTCAAACTTCTTTTAGACTTGTAACCCTATGTAGACGTTGTTGACGACAGGTGGTGGCGAGGGCTAGGGAAAGTTGTGAGGATTATTCCACCTTTTTATTGTTTATGCATTTTAGCTTTGTAACTATTAATTACCCCATAGTAAACATGTTATCAGTAGTTAATAACCATAACCACAAGAGGCGATCCAGATTTTAGAGGCTTCGATACCACAAATTTTGAACATAGCCATGTTACAATTTTTATTATTTAAATAGGATATAAATTTAATGGGTTTGGCTTATTTGGATTTCAAATTGTATTATTCATTTTTAAAGTTAATATAGACAAATCGGTCAAGCAAAAAAATATAATAATTATAATAACTAGAAAAAAAAGCATAAGATTCAACTGGAGTATGTATTTTGTACAAGAAAACGATTCGTTATCAATTTATATTTAGATACTCAAGACAAAAACTTATACTAATTAATAAATCTAAATATTAAATCATTAATAAGTTTACTGACATTATTCAATTTAGTATTTTTTATAAAAATTAAGCTCACTCGATATTACATACAAATTTTCCTACTTTAGAGCATTTTGATAACAAAATAAACTTTCATCCTTGATTAGAACCGTAACTTATTCAAGAATTTATATTTATATTGTTGGGTTTATGTATTTAATAATAAATTACATACTTAAAAGAGGGTGAATGAGAAATAGAGGGAAATGAAAATTTTGAGTGAAATTTTAAGTTTCCCCTGTTGGCATATGGACATTGTCCCATATTGAAAGAGGAAGAGATTTTTTTATGGTTTATAAGCAATTGCTCTTCTTCTAGCTCTTAAAGAGTTAAAAAGAAAGCAAGCCTCGTGCCGTCGTCGTCGTCGCTCGCTCCGCTCCGACTCTGGCTCCGGCTCTGGCATAACAGAATATTAATATTTAATCCAATCCATTTTCTGTTTTTGTAACAGAAAATTAAATACCCATTAATTTTCCCTCTTTATTGTTGAGTAAATAGCCATTTATGTAATGACATTTATGCTGTGATAGATTTGCAGAAGCAGCCATTCTGAAGAGTTGCACCTCTTCAGATTCTAACCCAAATTTTGGCTATAAATACAATACTATTCTGCTCAGAATTTCACTACGAATTTCTGAGTTTTCTCTCCTTCTTCTGCATACTTTTAGCATACAAACAAAACAAAAAGTAAGTGTGATTTGCTACTGATCTTTGTGTTCGTTGAAAAACTGGCGTTTGGAGTACCACTACACAGTATATAATTCGTTCTATCCTGGGAGGAAGTAATCCATAACCTTGTGCTAGAAGGGGATTAAATTCATTAAGTAGACACTGTGAATTCAGTGGGCTCAAATGGTTTGTGATCAATTTTATTTATCTCATTTCTGTTTATCATAATTTCTGTTTATATTAATTTATATCTATAGAATTATTTTACAAATACAGTTCACTAACATATATTTTATAGATTTGGCAAATAGATTTATGGAGTTATGCTCTTGGAGAAAAAAATTAATTTTTTTATCATCTATTCAAAAATCATGGATGAGTTGGGAAAACGCAATAGTGGGGATTTTTTTTTTCACGAGGAAAAAATAAATTTGTGAAAGAATATTTTTTATATTTTATATTTAATGTTTAAAGTAAAGAAAGGAGAAAATAAATTTTAAAACGAACTAATAAAACCAAAGAAGAAGGAATTTGTAGCGGTTAAATGCACCAAAGAAAGGCTTCTAAAAAATTTGTGCCAAGCTGCACTCAATCTCCGGCCGCAGGGGGGTGGAAATGACAGTACCTTTCCTATGACACCTTGAATCATTTTGTTACTAGGATGCCACTTAACTTATTTGTATACGTTCCTTCTATATATATTATTGCAGTCTCGACCAAATTTTGTGAGCGTACCACCTGATCTCTTACACATAGATCCACCCCTCAGCACGTCTATAGTGTTAACTTATATAGTCATATCTCTCTATAACATCCTTATATAATAGTCATTAACGATAAAAGTCGAGTTATTTTGGAACCAAATATTATATATATTATATTATAATATATTCCTTATAACAACACTTCATTGTAGCTGCCAGAAAAATTTAGAAACAAACGAGATTATTATAGAGAGATTTGACCATAGTATACTTGTTAGAAAAATGTTATTGGGTCGGATCGGTAGAAGGGGTGCTAATTAGCCCTTTAACGCATTTTGTAGTCATCCTACTACTCGCCTAAATAAGCACCATTAAATGGGTTGAAAATGGAGTCTTTTCACTGGACCAGAGACGGCTAGGATTGGATATTTGTGCATTCATCAAAGGGGATTTGTAGGGATTTAATCCGTCTTGTAATTCAAAACTCGCAAGTTTCGTAACTAATATTTATGAGTTAAACATTTTAAAAAAAAATTTCGTTTTCAACATCGGTTAAATTTCTAAAAGTCCAAGAACTACAAAAATCTGGATCCAAGACAATACTAAAAGGAGAAAAAATGTGAAAAACAACGTGGTGAGTCTTTTGGAAATGAGACAGCAAAACGTATTTTCTTGAGGAGTATTGGTCAAGTATCAATTGTGATAGGAATTAATGGAACTTGACAATATATATGATGAAGGTTTATTCATCTGAAGCTGCACTCCTTATAAATATGGTTTTTCTGGGTATTATATTCTTTTTCTCAAGAATTAACCTAAATAGTTGTCTATACAACCATTTAAATAAATAACAATTGACGAATAAATAATATATGTATTGCTGTATATAATTAATATATAATTTATATACCGACTATAAAAATTAAACAATAAATCCAACTGATTATTTCTATAAAACTTTTTTGAGGGGGTGGAAATGTGTTAGGTCCATGAATGACAGGGAAAAGAAAAATAGGATAGGTTTTTGGTGGTATTGAAAACCATGGTCCTAAGTAGGCGTTTGGACATAAAAGTTATATTTTTTTCAAAAAAAGTAGAAGTTAAGTTGAAAAATAATGTTTGGAATTCAAAATCATGTTGAGACATACATTTTACTTAAAAAAAATATTCTAGTTTTGTGAGCGGGGAAAAATATATTTTGGAAATCTTGAAAAAAGTGATCAAAACCATTTTGTAGTTTTTGAAAAATTCATTTTCGAAAAATATTCAAAAACTTGTAAAATTTTATGGGACAAACACATTTTTGAAAAAAGTAATCGAAAAAAAGGAATTTTTTTATGGACAAACGCATACTCAAATTATAACATAATCTTTATAGTTATGACGATTATCAATAAACTGTAATTTTCTCTTCTGGATATACTCTTGATTTTGATCTACATTATCAAGTTTTTACTATCTCCATTTCCTATATAACATACATTTTTTTCTTTTGAAATTGGGAACAACAAAAAACAAAAAGAATAGTAGATAGTATAAAAGAAGGATCAGTGATGTAGTAGGAGGCAATGTTGAGTCCCATTTTCTCTGTTTCCCATCCCTTCTTCCTTCTCTGTTCTCTTACTTTTGGTTACTGTTTTATTTCAATTTTCCCTTAAGGCTTCATTGTAATTCACTGATTGAATCAATACAATCTTCCAGTTCCTATTCTTGTGAGTTAGCAATTCAGTTGTTACAATCCCCTTTTCAATAAACTCACGGGCCCATCAAAATTCATAGCTAGAGCTGTCAAAAACAGGCAAGTGCAGCTCAGTCCAGCCTAGTCCAGCCCAAGCCTCGTAAGCTTTTAAAATTGGTTGGCTAGGACTGCCCTGCCACCCCAGCCCTAAAAGGGCCGAGGGCTAGAACAGATCGCCCCTTGAATTTTTTTTCCTTAAATCCTTAAATAGTTTTTCATGACATAATCTATTAATCATGTAAACAACGTTTTTTTTTTGCTTAGAATGTACAAAAAAATTGATATTTGACGATGAATCTCGTAATTGAAATGCAAATTCTCTGTATCTCTTGCTCTTCTTTTTTAAAGTTACATGAATATTTTCTTAATACCTTTCTTTCATTTTCTTCAGATTCAAGATTATTTTAGTAAGTTTATATGCTGGATTTTCTTAATGTAGGATTAACATCATTTATTGATTTCATCATTATAGTTGATTAATTTTTTTGTGTATTCAAACCTATTTTTTTTCTATACTGAAGAATAGTTTAAATATTATTCATATATTAAAGTAATCCAAACTGATCATTGGTCACTTAAAGTAATATTTTCTTTTGAAAAAAAGATTTTATTGACTACCTAAGACTTTTCGAGCTCGTTATTAATTAAGCCAAAAAAACTAATTTTGTCATATTATATGCATGTCAAAAATCTAAATTCTAGTTGATATGGAAAGGTAAATAAGCAATTTAGGGTTGGGGTATGGGGATTATAGTTAATATTTTTAAAAAAAATATTAAATATTTAGTAATAATTAATTTTAACATAATTAACTTTAGGCCCGGGGGTCGGCCTAGGCCTAGTCTCAAGGGCCAGCTGGCTGACTTGGGCCGGGCATATAAGCCTCAGTTTTAAATGAGCTAAAAAAATCTTAGCCCAACTCTATCTAAATAGCGGGCTGGGTTGGGCTGGCCTCACAGGCCAAACCCATTTTGGCTGCTTTATCCATAGCCATGAATTAAGCATCAACCTCCCCCCCCCCCCCCCCTCCCAAAAAAAAAATAAAGAAAAAAGAAAAGAAAAGTGTATACGGGTAAAACTAGGCTCACTATACACCCTGGTCACCTATAGGTTAAACCGAGCTCGAGACATGAAGACGAGGGACCAGAATCGAGGAAGGGTCTCATCGAGTCAGAGTCCGCGGATATGATGCCCTCCCTCAAGAATATCGGGGTCCTGATTCGGGATCGGTCCAAACTCCGAAAGACTTCGAAGAACATTATTACGCAATCAAGCACGACCAACAGAGAGCCGTGATATTCGCGACCGGTCGATATTACGGCGTAGATTTTGGCATGTATCGATGAAGACCTGGCAATCAATTAAACAAAAGATTTTTTAGCTTTTATGGAATTGTAACTAAAATAGGATTCCCCTAATATAAAAGAGGGTCTGATAATTTGTGAAGTACATTGTAACATGCATTCCAAAGATATATACTACTATTTTCATTGTTAGTGAAAGATCTTCTTCTTGTTCATCAATATTGGCCACAGTGAGCCCGGATCGAGGATAAATGTTTCACGAAGGCTGGAATTATCCTCTTTGTGTGGTTTGAATTTATTATATCTTTATTTGTTCATTTTTAACTTAATTTATCGTTTTGTGTAAAATTTATTCACATATTCTTATAATTACTTATAAATTTAATTGTATTTGATTTTAAAGATAAACAAAAAGACATTTGAACATTAAAAAAGTAATTTTTGAAACTAAGTGCAAAAATATTTAAAAATAAAAAGTATGTTTGCACACACATTTCACTTGAAAAATGAGTTGTGAGGAAAAACATTACTTACTTACAAAGTGGTTACCCACAATCCCATATGATTTATTGGGTTCAAAGTAAATCATTTCACTTATTTAATAAATATTTTAACATATACATAGAATTTAAGCGAAGTTATTGGTTCCGGATGAACTTACACACTAAATTCACCACCGCCCAAGAACCTTGCCCACCTAGTGGTGAATCTATCATCAGGGAAGAGGGGTCACTGCCCCCGATAATTTAAAAAACAAAATATATGCAAATATGCGCATCATTCTTAAATAACATGCATATATCTTGTTTGGCACCCTAAGATTCAAAGCGTAGACAGTTACATTGATCGATACGAGGGGCACAACTCGACTTTTGGTGCATTGTTTGAGTTCGATTTTCACATTAGAATTTGATTAAATTTTTATTCGATAATAATACTCCGCTAATTTTAAATCTTGGGTCCACCACTGCGCCCACCAGCTTCCTCAAAAAAAGAAGTGCATTAGTTCAAAAGAGACTCTTGTCATTTAAACGAAAGATCAGTATAACTTAATATCAATAGCCATCTAGCATAACAGGCGACAAGCAGAGTTCACAAATTCGTTTAGAGATAGAAGTGTATGTTAAGGAGACATTAAGTCTTCTTTCGGGGAGATGAATATTTATATGCAAGGTTGCACTAAACTATTTTCTTTAGAGAAAAAGTTATTCAACAGTTATCAAAGTATAACAAAGTCATTAAACTAATTTTTGTAACCAAAAAATCACTTAATTTTCATACGTGTCATAGATAAAGAATTTAATAGAGAGATTTTAATATATTTTGAAGTCTTACAAATAGGGTAAGAAAGCCTCCTATTTATAGGAAAAAAATAGTTTAGGCTCCAAATAATTAGCTTGGTCTCGAAATAACTAGATTGGTTGAGAGCGTTTAGGAGCTTAGTATTTGGGCTACTTAAACTTCCACCTTGTGTTGAGATATTCGATTCCTCGCATATAATCTCCTTCCCCATTTACCTTCTTCTATCCCTTATGATAATAATAAAATAAAATAAAAAACTAAATTGGTCCCTAATACAAACACCAATTCGATTTTCCCTTTTGTTTGTTAAAATTTATATGATCGGGAAAATCAATAATGGATCCAACAGAAATTACCAGTTAACAAATAAGAAATGCAAGAAAATTAACCTATTAATCTTGAGGCTTTTAATCATACAAAGTTTTGCAGGAATAGAATACATATTCAAAGCCCCTTCCTCGGAAAAATTAAAATGAAAGTTAATTGGACTCGACCAAGGTTTTAGTATTAGATAGGTTTAATTTCAATCAATTTCTCATTTTGTAAAATATATTACAAGATATTAATTTTATATGTAGAGAGATCTAAAATTAATCTAACATGATATTAAAATATAAATGTTAAGATCTAATGCGAGATAGTCTCTTAATTACTATCCATAAATACGAATTCATTCTCAATGGAATGTATGATGGATGTTTTTCGGCGTTTTGAGATCGTTTGGACTGTGTTTTGGACGTTTTTCTCTTTTCTAGAAATTATTTCTTAATAATTTTAATTCCTTTTTAATTCAATGGCGGTGTGATGACTCCCCATGGTCTCCATGATTAAATGCTAGTCATATAATAGGCTTACACTTTGGCTATTAGCAAATAGACGTGTTGTTGTATTAAATTCAATAATATAGGTGTATGATTTTACTGACTAGGTCTTACAAGGTGTAATTGATATTGTGTGATGATATAATTATTTTGTAAGAAAGGAAAATTCTCTATGTGATATCCTGTATGACTAATGATTGGAGGGTTTGTCATATTTGTGCATAAAGAAAATTCTCAAATTTTAAGTTTATGTTTTCATGCCCTACGTGATTACTAGTTTGGATTTTCGATGAAGAATTTTATTCTTTTCTGATTGGAGGTTCTAATTAAGTAAAATATGACGGTATTTTGTATGAGTTTTATATTGTTGGTATGCCTTTTAAGCAATGGTCTACCATAAAATAATTTTATGAGCTAAATATATATTCACTTGTAAATTGAGAATTTTATGAGTAATAAATAGTTACCACTGAAGTGGTTTGTTTATTTGAACTCATGAAAAATTCTTAGTAAATTTGTACATGTGAAATTATATTTATTCATGGATTGAGCATTATGATTAATAAGTATGATCCACAAAATGGTCTATTTATTTGAGTCATTGAAATATGTTTAATATACCATGTAAAAATTATCCTTGAGAAATCTACATTAATGGTGAAGGTTCTTAACTAGAAAAAAAGTTTTATCTTTGGGTACTAGTGAAACTAACTCCAGCCGTGAGAAGAGATATTGGGGTTTTCATAGAACGGAAGAAAATATAATATCTCAGGTTCTTATGTGTTTAACAAAATGATAATTTATTGGAAAAAGAGATATTACATATCCTAGAAATGGAAAGAACATAATATATGTCTTGAGCTCATAGTGTAATTATAAGGAGAATGGAAATCAGTAACATATTTATTTTAATTCATGAAACTATTTAAAATGGTTATTCTCCGAGTTTGGTCATAGGCTGGTGGTCATGAATTTGACGGACTCCGATTGACCTGAAACTTGGTGAGTTCACCGAAAACGATCTAGTAAGAAAAACTCACTGCTATTCAGTGAATCATGTTATTTTTTGGCATTTTAAGGTCGATTAGATGGGGTTTCAAGCATTTTATTATATTGAATTTGCTATAAATATGGAAAATTAATCTTTTGTATATAGGCTATATTTGTGTTAAATTTGAAACATGTGATTTAACTTGATATGATATATATGAAGAATGCAAATCACATGGAGTTAATCCTAAGTACGCCAAAAATAATTTATTCGAATTTGGTCAAATTTTGGCGATCATGAATTTCACGATCTCCGAATGACCTGAAATTCGGTAGGATCATCGAAAATGATCATTTAAGAAGAACTCACTGCTATGCAGTGAATCACATCTTATTGTAGATGCATGGTTATGAGTCTAAGTAGGAGATTATTAGGATATACTATAAACTATGCGTATTGTTATAGTATTCTTTATGGAACAATTATTTATTTATTCAATTCAATAAAGTTTAATTTTAAATAGATCATGTATTTGTTTGTGTCAATTGCTTATATAGTAGATGGTTTAGTGTAAAGGGTTTAGCATATACACGGAAGATTAAATCATCGGTTCTTAAAGTCATAAAGTTTATGTTCACAACCTAATGATGAAATTGGACAAACCATCGGAATGGTTGTAGCACAAGATAAAATATAATTTATCTTGATTGTGGGAATGGTCTAATTCCAATTTCTTGTGCTAGTAAATTTTATATGTATTGAATGGATCAAGTAGGGATGTGTATTTTATATTGACTTAATAAAATAATATTTCTAGTCCATTTAGTGTACTTATACTCTTAATCTCGATATAATACCCTAATCCTAATCCCTTACGCCAAAGTTAGAACAAACACTTACCTCGGTCCAAAAATAGCAATCAAGCCTCTATCACTGCTTTCCCTCTAGAATCTGACTCCGAAACAATGATATCTAGGCGCAATTTAGTTCAATATTATCAATAAGGGCTCGAACACACAATTTCATAGCCTAAAAATAAATTTTATATCATTCTTTCAAAAATACCAAAATCTGACTCCGGGTCCACATGGTCCAAACTCGAGGCTCGGACCAAAACCGAATCACCCATAACCCAATGAGGTCAAATATGCAATTTGTTTCAACACTCGATCTCGAATTTAGGTTGAATCGCCCAAAATCCTAAAAGCCATAGTTCTACCCATTTTCCCCATTTTCTATCTTGAATTCATGATTTAGGGATATGAATTTAGTAATTAGATGAAGAGATAATGAGGGAATGATATTAAGATTACTTATCCAAGGAGTTATGGAGGATGGAGAGCTTGATTTTCGTCTATGGAGTGATTTGGAGAGGAGTCCGTGTGAAGTTTATGAAAAATCCCGTAATGACACTATTTTGGGTAACCACTAGGCAAAAATGCTCTATGCGATCGCGGGGCAAGGAGTGCGATCACATAGAGTAGATGGGACAGTGCTCTGCGATCGCGAAGGGACAAATGCGATCGCATATAGGTAATTTTTGGGGTTCTGAGGTAAATACAATGTGAACGCGGAAGGGGTATGCGTTCACATAGAACAAAACTGGACCCTTAAAGTTTACACTATGCGATCGCATAGAAGAAAGAACTGGGCAACAACAGATAACATTTTCTGCAACAATCCTAAGGCCAAAACAACCCCGAACCACCTTCCAAACACTCCCGAGCCTTCGGGGGTCCCAACCAAACATACACACTAAATCAATAATATCCTACGAACTTAGTCAAGTGATCAAATCGCTAAAATAACGTCAAAGTGATTGAATAAAACTTTAAAATCATCATTTTTCATTTCAAACTTCATAAACCTCTAACTTTAATTATTTAGGTCCGAAACATGTCAAACGACGTCCGGTTTTGACCAAATTTCACAGAAAGCGCTTAACATATATTTAAGACCTTTTTCAGGAGTCGAAACCTAAATACGAGCTTGATACCTATATTTTCTAATTCATTTTCTTTCCAAAATTTCATATCATTTTCAAGAAAACAATTTATTTCAAAACTTTCATACTCGGGCTTGGGACCTCAGATTTCGATTCCAGGAATACGCCCGAGTCCCATATTTTTCTACGGATCTCCCGGGACCGTCACATCACGGGTCCGAGTCCGTTTACCTAAAATATTGACCAAAGTCAACTGTATCAATATTAATATCAAAATTCTTCAAATTTTCCGCAGAATTCACATATTTTAACATAGAAATTTTTCTGGCTTCGCACCCGGACTGAGCACACAAATTAAAGCAACTAAAAGCGAAGTTTTCAAGGCTTCGGAAGCACGGAGAAAGGGCGAATTATGGTGATAACCCTTTGGGTCGTCACACACACACACACATACATATATATATATATATATATATATATATATATATATATATATATAGACACACATGCACGCTTCATAGTATAATTCATCCTGTGTATTACAAAAGTATTAACGACTTATATTTATATTATTTAGATAGTAAATACAAAAGTAATTTTTAATTTTGACCATATCGAGACCAACTTTGGTCGCTAACTATACATGAATTTAATTTAGCGACCAAAGTTGGTCACTAAATTTTAATCAGATTTATTTATATTTTATATAATATTTAAATTATTAATAAAAATTATTAAACGTTAAAACTGGGTCCCATATTGGCGATCAAAGTTGGTCTCTATTTCTTTAAGCGATCAACTTTGGTCGCTAATTTTTTAATTATATTTATTTATATTTTATATTTTTTTAAAATATAAGTGGGTCCCATTTTAGCGACAAATGTTGGTCGCTATCAACTTATTCTTCAATTAGCGACCAACTTTGGTAGTCAGTTTTAAGTGTTATATATATATGTATATATATATATATATATATATATATATAATTTATTTATATTTTATAATTTTTATAAAATAATAATAAAATTATTTAAATTTTTTATGTGGCTCCCACTTTAGCGACCAACATTGGTCGCTAATTTCAGTATATCTTTGACCAAGCAAGTCTGACCAAGTCCAGTCAATAGTTAGACTAAATTTGCAACCAAATAGCGACCAACTTTCGTCGCTAAAGTATTTCAGATATTTTTTTTTATTATTTTAAGTAGTTTGGCGGCCAACTTTGGTCGGTTTTCTTGAAAGACCAAATTTGGTCGCTAAAGTTTGATCGTTTTTTGCCGCGAGAAATTTAAAAAATAACCAGATTTACCACTGGTCGTCGAAAAATAGCCAAGTTTCAAAAGTAATCGAAATTTAGCCCACTTTAAATCTGAGCGAAAACACTGTTCAAAATCCAAAAAATTACGCCCGGAATTTTGCGGGAGTTCCAGCATAAGCATGCTTCAACTCACATAAATTTTACGTGAGTTCTAGCATAAGTATGCTTGAACTCCCATAAATTTTACGTGAGTTCAAGTATAACTATGCTGGAACTCCCGCAAATTTTACGGGAGTTCAAGCATAATTATGTTGGAACTCCCGCAAATTTTATGGGAGTTCCAGCAAGTATTATTGTCTAGCATAATATATTGGAGTTTGGAGCACTGGTGCTCTAGTCTCTCGCAAATTTCACAGGAGTTAGCAAAGTATACCAGTCCAGCATAATATGCTGGAGTTCTTACACAAATGCAACAGAACTCCCGTATATTATACTGGACCGGTCCCTGTTACAGTAAAATAGCGGCCATTTTTTATTGACTTAGTAAACGCTGGTTAGTTTTCATTGATCAATGTGAAAACTGGCTATACCATGATATTTTAATATTTTTTCCGAAATTCTAATAGTGTGGGCTCGTACCGTCTGTCAGGCCCGTGCACTGCACGGGCAAGCGCCTACTAGTAGCTTTTAAAGCGGTGCTCTTAATTAATTGACGAGCCATATAAAGTTGAAAGTAGAAAATCCAAGAAAGACAAAGAGAAAGAACAAGTACAATATACATATGACAATAATAATATAGTCAAGTTAAAAGTTGGAACCATGTTCACTGAAATTGAATACGAGAAAATAAAACTTGACATTTCGCCAACATATTATTACAAATGTGGAAGGTTTTTAGTTAAAATACAACAGAAGATCAAGTATACGATCAAATAATTGAAGTTAACCAAAAAAAAATTAAAATTAAAATTCAGCATGGTCAGAGGAGAAAGGAGGAAATTCAATCTTGGAACCACATCCTCGGCCATGTGGGAAAACAGGGCAATCAATAAAATCTGTTGCAGTTTTGTCCACACACATATAAACTTGGTAAATCTGGTGGTTTCCTTGTGTATCCACATTGCATTCTATGTAAGGGCTGTGTCCTACTCCTTCTTCTATTGCCTTTTTAATGCTTTCTAAACTGTAATGTTCTCCATTCCTTGGTGTAATCCCTAGTAAGACACAAAATAAGTTAGAGCAGGATTATTCTAATATATTAAGAAAAAGATTTAACTTATATACACAATGAGACTGAGTTTCAAGAATTTTTACAATGTCAATATTTTTTAACTTATTGTAGCAAGTACTTAATCTGCATTATTTTTCAAATCATATCCTACTAAGTGACAAATTGACTAATCTAATATTACTTATAATTATCTTTAAATAACCTGATAATGAAAAGTTATGTTGGACTCAAAAAAAATGTATTTATGCCATATTGACAAAAGAATTTAGCTTATATGCCTTGCTCATAAAATACAAAGTTATGTTGGACTCAAAAAAAATGTATTTATGCCATATTGACAAAAGAATTTAGCTTATATGCCTTGCTCATAAAATACATTTACACTATCAAGGGTATGTTGGGTTACTAGGGTTTCTTTTTCTTGATTCCCCTACCCTTTAGTTCCCTTTGATCCCCTTTTGTTAGAGCTATTGCTTCTTTAGTGATTCAATCCAACGGCGTTGCGATTGTAGGTGATGGGTGCTAATCATCGGAACAATCCATACTATTCTGGTTACTAAGATTAGTATATTATTTTCGATACTAAAGTTGTGATTGCATTTATCCATTATTTGATTATTTATATTAGCTAATACTGGTTTAAATTTCGTACCATAAAACTTGATATTATTTATCTCATATAGAATGTGAAATTATAATATGTTCGTTGTTTTGTAAATTCATTGTTGTACTATATAAGCCGCTTTATTTTTCAGGTTACTGATCTTATTTTACAGTTATTACTAATAATTTTTATGCAACCAGATAGTTTAAAAATCTTTGTAGTGTCAGTTTATGAAAATTAACTCTTGTCAAAGAGGAATTTGCAGTTGAAAAAAACACGCACACACACACCTGCATTCTTAAGATTTTCAAGAAGGTTTGATTTCTTCCTGAAGTCAAGAGCAGCTTGAAAGTAAGCACGTTCACCAAGAGCAGAACAGGTTCCATGTTTTAGCCATTCATGACTCCAAAATCTTACACCATCGCTACTTGGGCAAGCCAATGATGGCCAATTCTTTTCCATTGTGCTTATAAGATCTGAGATCTGCAAAATACAATTTTTTGAAAATAATTTATTATCTTCGGTAAACACTATTCTAAAGCAAAATATTGGATAAGAAACATTCATACAACTCAAAAAGACAAAATAACCAATGATCATGGGTGGAGCTAGAAGGTAACATACGGCCAGGTTTAGCCCCAATAAACATTTGTCAAGATTCTATATTTGTATTAAGATATATATATATATATATATATATAAATATTAAATTCAAAAATCTAGCTAATAACATTTAATGTCGCTACCTAAAATTTAAAATTTATACAATTCAAATCTTAACTCTGTCTCTAATAATAAAAGAACATTCGTAGAAGCAAAAGTAAAGTTCCACCCCGTCTAGCAAAACAGACCTACCAAGCAAGTAGGCATGGGTTCTAACTTATTTTTTTGGTTTCCCATTCGGTATCCGATACCTGCATTGGAGTCGGACTATATTCGAATTCGTGTCGGTAAGGCCCCATTCGGGGGATAGCGCTCCCTACCAAAATTTTTTCCATACCCAAGGCTTGAACTCGAGGAGCAGCCCCATCCACTGCACCACATCATGATGGGTTTTAACTTCTAACTGCTAAGCAACCAGCTTACAACAACTACCCAGTGTATTCCCACCAGCTGGGGTCTGGAGCTAAGCAACCAACTTCTGAGCAATAATACGTTAACATTTTTAAGACTTTGACTTACCGCATTACTTCAATTTTACTAGGCTAACATTTTTAGGAATTCATTTCTGACATTGTAAAAAATATTACTCCTATACAGTTAAATTATAATAAAGTAATTACAGGTAAATTTTAGTGATAAGTATTAGGAGTAATTGATTATTTATTGGTAAATTGGTAACTAACATGTTACTGGCATTGGAAAAATAAATTTTGTCAGTGGATAGAGCTCAAATTTTTTTAATTACACATATAAGCTTGGAGTAGAAATCTTAGTACAACGAAATAAAAACATTTCTTATAAGCAAAAGTATGCCAGCCATGAACTAATACCGGAAAATAAGAATTCTAAGCAAGGAACGTTGACAGCAAAAAGTAACAAATTATACTATTTTGTCAAAAGAGAGTAAATGCCAATTCATCTGAAAATCAGCTAATTATTTGGTCTTTTGAGTAGAAGATGTCATTTTTCACGACTCTAGCACACAACAAAAATACTAGCTAACTTCACAACATGCATGCATGTTACTGTATATATATTTGAAGATAAATTAATTGTAAAGCAACTTTATACCTAAAAGTTATTGGCTCACAGTTCCATTTGGCTGGTATTCAATCTCTTTCATAACTAACCCAAGACTTGAAAGAAATAGGAATTTACCCTAGCAGTTTTTCAATCACTTTCAACAACAACAACAACACAGTATAATCCCACTTAGTGGGGTCTGGGAAGGGTAATATGTATGCAGACCTTACCCCTATTCTTGGGTAAAGAGGTTGTTTCCAAATAGACCCCCGGCATCTTTCCCTCCAAGAACTTCCCACCTTGCCCTTGAGGAGACTCGAACTCACAACCTCTCGGTTTGAAGTGGGGGTTGCTTACCATCAGAGCAACCTCTCTTGTCTAAAATGAGTTCATAATCCCACATAGTAGGGTCTGGGGAGGATAGTGTGTATGCAGATCTTATCCCTGCCCTTGGGTAGAGAGGCTGTTTCTAAATAGATCCCCAGCATCCTTCTCTCCAAAAACTTCTCACCTTGCTCTTGGGGAGACTCGAACTCACAACCTCTTGGTTGGAAGTGCAGATTTTATAAAATGCTATGTATGTGTAGTATCTTTAGGTTCTCCCTCCGCCATCTTACGTGAAGGGTTTCGAATAAAGGTTAAGTCCTTATATATTCAGTGGGAACACTGGAGCAGATAATTCTTCAAATACTTTGAAATAAAATTTATACATTTGGAAACTCCTTAAAAGGTACTACTTCATACGTTAACGTATATAGCTAATAGTTCAAAATATTGAGTAGTTTGAAAAAATTGTAGCGAAAGCAAAACCTCGTTGATTCCTCAAGAAATAATAGGAAAAAGGATAGGTCGTTACAATAAGTCTAAATAATTATCTTTAAAAAAATTAGTAGAAGTGTCTTTTATCGACTCAAGTGTCAACTACATGTCACTAACGAAATATTTCTATATATGGAGATTAAAAATCATACTATCAGAGAAGATTCAGATTAACAATATAAAAGACTCCAATTGTGCAAGTTGACGATGATATTGACGTAAACCTAATAATAAAGCAATTTGCGCCCACTAGTTGAGAATTAAATTTGAAAATGTGAGTACCTTTGACTCATCCAAAGAGCTTTCACGATCACAGTTTTGAGGCCATTTACCATTTTCATAGTTTGGCCATAGACCATGGATGCTAAAATCTTCATCAGGTTTTCCAGTAGTTGGATAACAACAACTACGCCTTGTATCACAATAAGATGCTGGCCACTGCATCAAAAACAAAATCTTTTAACTGACCGAATTGTGTTTGAAATTATTTTACACCGTCAATGTATAGAAATTAAACGCCTGCAACAAAACATAGTTGGAGGATTACCTGTTGAACAAAGTAGAAGAAATCAAAGTCCTGTTGTGCAACACAAAGAACTAACAAACATTGTACAACAAGAATCTTGATCAACAATGATTTTTGAGGTTTCATCATCTTAACGATAAACTTTTGAAGTTGCTTCATCAAAGCTTTGTTCTTTCTTTTGAGATGAGTACTAATCGAAAGAAAATATATTTTTGATAATATTGTTAGAATTTGATAGTTGTGTGTCAATTTATAGGCCAAACAAAAAAAGACACGACGTGAAGGAATATCCTGGTAAGTATATGCCAAGTATTTGTGTAATATTTTATTTTCATTGTTGCGTGTTCAGCCTAAGCCCATGTGTCAATGTCAGTTGCCTATATCTTCATAGGCTTAAGTTTTGGGGATTACGCATTAACTAATTAATTAGCTTCCTACTACTCGATATTCATAAGCAATTGTTAAATAATTTTCTGTGGAGTTTATTTTTCTCTCTATATATATATGTTTTCTTCAAGACGTAAAAATAGCATTTTGTGATAAGGCTGTATAAAATAGACCCTTGTGGTCGGATCTTTCTTCAGACTCCGCGTATAGCGAAAGCTTAATGCACTGAGTTGTCTTTACGATAATAGTCAAATAATGTTCAAACTAATGATGTTATTATAAAGAGATTTGACTGTAATAGATATAAACCGGTCTCCTAAGCTTTAAACCTTATGAATATAGTAGAAAATAAGTAGACCGAAAAGGAATCATGCAATGAGAAAGAAGAAGAAGTAAAGTGTTGTATTTTCTAGCTGGGAAGTTCAATTGGAAGTTAAGCAAGGAAACGTATGCCTTGAGCTACGTTTGACAAAGAGTAATAGCTTTTGTTTTTTTCCAAGCAAAAAAATTGCTAATTCATATAGTCACTAAACTTAAAATTGAAACAACAATAATAACCACGTCCCAGTTCCAAAAAAAAAAACGACTTGAGACATTCTTTCAAAATTGATCTCGATCGATCATTGAGCTATCATTAATTGACATAAACTTAAAACTCAAAGTGGTTTTAAATTTATTTGTGAAATATGAGTACTTCGTCTTGGTCAATTTCAATAATAGACTAAGATTTACCAAAATGCAACTTCCCCCTTGATTTATTTATTTATATGGGTACACATAAGAAGATAAAGATGTCCAGGTTGACTTTAATTTACAAGCTCTAAAGTCTCAACCTATGAAATTTATTTGCTTAAAGTAAGATTAGTGTCATAATATTTAAATTAAACTACCATGAAAGTTGGAAAGATGTGGTGTTTGTAAAGCTAATCATGAATTAACGAAACTTATAATAAGGACCTTCATAAGATCATAAAATATGGTCGGACATATCTATAACTATATTTTTATATAATAATTATTCACTATAAAAGCTAAAGTAATATTTTTCGAAACAAATTTTATATTATGTTAAAGTATATTCTTTATAACAACATCATATTTTAATAGCCAAAAAATATTAGAACAAACGAAATATTATAGAGAAGTTTGACTGTAATATTATATGCAGAGAAACGAGATTTTTCTTTTAGGTTAGCTAGTGACCAAAGAGAGAAGTTTATCTTGACACGTTCTTTGACTGTATGAACAGAATAAATATAGATCAAAGTTAGGTGATAGGGCCGATCCAATCTATTAATTAAACAACTCCATTGTATCTTTTCTAAAGTCCAATTTATGATTTCTCTTTAATAATCAATGATTCAGTAGATCTGCAAACATTTCTAATAAGAACTAATCGCCCATTTATGTTAATCTATTGCTTTAATTTCTGTAGGAAGTACAGAGGAAAAGAACAAAAATTGGAACGATATGTAAAAAATAGAAAATGAGAGTGATTCTTTTCCCTTTGTTTGTTTTCGGACGATAAAAGAGATATATAGTTGGAGGTAGGGGTGTTCAAGGTTCGGTCTAGATCAGTTTTTCTATAAAAAGAAATCAAATCAAGTAAGTCGGTTTTTTAAATATTAGAATCGAATCAAACCAATTAAGTCGGTCTTTTTCGATTAGGTTTATATCGACTTTTTGGTTTTTTTCAGTTATTTGTCGATTTTCCTAAATATAAGACATACACTATCAAACATATATTCTGGCGACCACATTTTCAATGTAACATTATCAAATCAATTGCCGTTTGAGAAATCAATTATTAACCAAGATATATTGATGATAATTGAATCAAATAGTCATGAACAATTTAAGGACTCAACTAAAATATGTTATTTTTAACACAAAATTGATTCTTGCACTAAAAAAAGAAAACTACCCATCAAACTAGAATGTAAAGGTAAAGAACTATATTAAAAGTGCAAACTATTAACATTCACCATAGCTACTCCTGTAGTCGGTTTGGTTTGGTATTTTTATGATTAAAACCAAAATCGAACCAAATTTGATCGGTTTTTAATATTCAAAACCAAAATCAAACCAAACCAAAAAAGTATCGATTTTTTTTGTCGGTTTGGTTTGATTTTCGATTTGGTTCGGATTTTCAATTTTTTATGATCACCCCTAGTTGGAGAGAACTACTGCCATGACTTATTTTATGTCCGAATATTGGCGGTAAATTGGGGTGATAATTTGAACCCAAATCCATCCCCATTGCAACCAACCTAAAACCAGCCTAACCCATCTATTTGACATCCATCTTTGTAAAATCATCAATACATGAACATATGATACATCCAAATTCAGTTTAATATACCTGTTCGACGCAAAAGATGCTAAATACTTTGTGAGTGAACACAATCAAAATAAATCAAGGGTAAATCATAGCAAACCATAATAAATCATTGGACCAAAGGATGGAGCTAAAATGTGAGTATAAAAATTAGAACCATAGATTTAATGCTTTATTAATCACAATAACTTGGTATGCCTCTGATTGAAGAGGTTCAGATCCTTACAATAGTATTATTCCCAAAACGTTACATGTAATCTGTTTGGCTTTTTCTCTCGTGAACTGATGACGTCCAAATCCACTACTAAAAAGTAATAGACACGGTCGCATGCAATATAATTTACCCAACTATGAGTCGGGGTCGAATCCTACAGAGAATAATGTTTAGGCGATTAGGAATGTAACAAAATTATCGCTAGTCGCACAATGCCAAACACTCTGAATTTTAGTTGAAAATTGTTTTATCTAAATGCAGAAATATAAACTAACCTAGAAAGCAAGCAAAATGATCAATGGCTATAAGTATGAATGTATCGGGAATAACACTCAAGTAATGATCCAATGTATTTTACCATTTTACAAATATGAGCGAGTTTATGTTAATTAGCCACGGATAATAATTCTTAATTAGCTTCTTCTGAAGACTAACAAGACTTCCAAATTGAATTATCCCTAAAACAATTAGAAGATTAAGCACACCCGGAAGGCTACAAGTAGTTCAATCCTATCTCTAGGTAGAATCTATAAAATGAGGGTTAATGCCTCAAGTCCTTATCAATAAATTTTTTCCAACCCCAGACTATTTTTCCCAAAATCAATTCGGAGTTAATGGGCGATTCCTAAGGTTAGTTAATCCCTTTGGAAATATTAAAGAACAAGAATAATTAAAGTAACAATAACTCACTTCATAAAAGGATAAAAATCATTTAGTTATGAATATTTCATAAATAAGATTCAAGTATTGAATAAAATACTACACACTTAGATATTTAACACAAAGAAAGGAAATGAAGAACAAACATAAATGGATAAGAAAATCTTAACCACAAGCTTTAATCTTCAAGACCCAAGTGTGTGTGCAAACCCTAGCTTCAATACTTGTTTCTCTCTAGCTCTAAGAACTGAAAAATAAGCGAAAGATATGCCAAAGATAACTAAAATGTCTGCTTGGACGAGTATAAAAATGAGTTGGGATGAGTATGAAATGTCAACTCTGCCCCAGGTCTGATGCACGATTTTGCTTATGCGGAACTATTCACGCAAACGCGATTCCACAGAAGCGGACACACTAACCGCATAAGCGAAGAATCTCAATTGGGCTTCCACAGCATAAACAAATCCATTTCCGCAGAAGCGTGATCGTTTTTGCGCATTTTTATTCACAGAAGCGAAAAAACCCATATCCATGCCCGTACCGCAGAAGAGGTCAGAATTATGCAGATGCAAGTGGTCGCTTCTGCGACCAAAATTTCGCAGACTCGATGGTCGCTTCTGCGACCGAAATTTCGTAAAAGCAGAATTCACTAGAAGTTTTTGGCATGATTTCACCTTCTTTTGCTCAATTCCACTTCAATTCAATTCAAATCACTTCGTAGCATCATTTTCCTTAAAATATAACAATAACCACTATAAAAAACTTATTTTAATTAAAAGGACATAAAAGCGAAGGCAAAGAGGCTAGAATGAGTGGTAAAATCACCACTCACAACACCCCCAAATTAAAGTTTTTGTTTGTCCTCATGTAAATCAAAACAAAAACTTTAATGAGGATTCACTACTGAAAACACAAGTGGTGCCATTATTTACATAACACATTATCCAATTTAAATACTATACTAATGGATTTGGTTGGTACCAACAATTAGGCTCAAGTATGCACATCTTTACCGAATGACTCCATCACAAAGAAAAACAACTTCAAGAATGTGCAAGGGAGTTCAAAAATAATCAAGTGATCAACATAAGCTTCAAGAAGTGACTTAAAAGCACTAGTTCACTAAAAATGCTCACTTTACTAAATTTCACCAATCTTTCCTAATTCATGTGCCTCACAAGAAAGAAAGTCCCAAAATCAATACATTTACTATACAACATAAGGGACAAATATTTTAAAAACACTCACTCTCATAAAGAACTTCAAGTGTTACAACATTTCATATCATAAGCTTGCCGTTATTTTAATTTATCGCTTATTCAAGAATGTTCGGTTGGAGATGTCATAAGAATTTTTTATCTTGTAATGTAGGTTTAGGTAAGGATTGGATAAATATTTGGGTACAAGTGACTTTACCCTCCTTGATAACTACTCATAATTTTTTCATTCTTTTGCACTTTGCTTCTTTTCAAACACCCATAGCCTCATTTGCATCTAGTTTCCAATATAGAACCACCTTACATACCTCTTCTAATTTTATTCAAGACTCCATACTTTACATACATATAAATATTTTCTTTTTCTCTTTCTCTGTCTTTTTATATACACAAATCTATGGAGCTTGAATATTTTAAACAAATATTTTTTTTAGGCATGTGGTTCTAAACTCACCGTACAACCTTACCAATCTCCACTTCGATACTACCCCCGACATAGGCTTTTAACCTCATTCTAAATGTTCAAAGAGGGATGGTTTCAAGAGAGGGAATTATTTTTCAAAAGAGGAAAGGTTTGTAATGAGTTGGCCAAAGAAAAGGTTTAAAGGCTCAAATTGGGTACTAGTGGTATTATTTATGCAAAGTTAGGCTTGAAAGGCTAAAGATGTTTTGCAAATAAAAACAAAGAATATCTAAGATCGTTCCTCCAACCAAACATACTAGCATTAGCATTGAAAAATCAACCGGGCAAGTTCTAGATGATAGAAGTAAACACAAAATTTATTTGAACAAACACTAACGCACATGGCACATGAACTAATCAAGATGGATCAATTTTATTTCTAATAATGGCATATAGAGCAATATTTAAAGTAGTAGGTAAAGAGTAACTAAAAGAGCCAAAAATTTATCACAAAAATTATTTTGCACCAAGCACTTACTTTTTTAAGTTCAACATCAAAGCACCAAATTTTTGGAGGGGTATTCTTAATTTAAAATCTACATACAAGAGACTAATATTATTAGTACCAAATAATACAAAAATCCTCATCCAAACAAAACAAGACTAATTCTCTTAAGAAAGTTATCAATCTATCCATCATCGAAAAATGTCACCCGGTTCACTTCAAAAGTGTTTCTTGGGAAACAACCGTAGCATGAAGAAAACCTAAGAAAATTTTTTATTAGGAAATAAAAATAAAAGAAGCTACTACTACTAAGAAAAATATAAGCTAATAAGAAGAAAACTAAATAAAAGCAAAATAAAAACACAAGCATGACTAATCAAAGCCAAGCCCGGCAAGGGCATCTGCTACATATAATAGCCCGACAAGGGCACACAATATACAAAACAGCATAGTCACAAGCCCGGAAAGGGCATACAATATCCATTACATAAACATAAGCCTGACAAGGGAAAATAATCTCAAAATATGAATACAGTACAATAGCCACCCCCAACTAAAACATTGCAGTGTCCTCATTGCACAATATCGAATATAAAGAACAAAAAGTTTGAGGGTCTCCTTAGGTCTCCATCAAACTAGAAAACTGTGGGAGGACGGATGATTAGTGCTAAGTTGTACTCGTGGCTCCTTCATCCTCGGTACCCTCGTCGTGTCGTCACCATCATCATCGCCACCATCACCAGCAGACTCCAAAATGAAGGAATACTCCTCACTATCATCTTCGGCTGCCACTAGAATCTTTGCGTCTGGTTTTTCCCATTTGAAGATGGCTTTGATGCCTCTCATCATCTTGATCATGGATTTGCTTTTTTTTTTTGTGTTCTTCGTCTTCTCCTTCTGAAAGTACGACTGAAGGGTAGTATGGGCCTTGGACAAAGTTCCGTAGGCTCTCTCCCGTTTGGTCACTGATGCTTCCATCTTCTTCATAGAATCATTCTGGCTTTTCTGAGCATCCAAGTAACTCTGCATCTCATCCCTGGAGAATTAAGAAGGCCCAGGTTGGGAGGATGAGGGCCTGCTCGAATGTTGCGATACAAACTCCTTAACTGATGCAATCTCGGAGTTAAGTACCTCGAATAGCCCCTAAGAAGCTGTGTGAAGAGGACTCTAAATAGGTGGCCGTGGTGGTGTCTTTCCTATTTTTTATCTTGACCACACTTCCCTCTCCTGTCACCCTAAAATGATGGAAAGGTTTGTCGTCTTGTAGCCACCGATCGGTGCTACGGACGGCAACATCTGATCTCTTGCACAACTGTGTAATTAGTGAGGAAACATAATCCCTGCATCCTTTTCGCTCAAATGCTGCCTCATCTCCCGCAGGATGTAGTATCTGACATTCACCTGAACGCCATCCATAATGCATGCTGTGATCAATGCCCTGGTGTAGGAGACATCGGAGACGTTTCCACAAGGACATACTCTGTTGCTAATGATATGCAGCCACCTTTTAGCCTCGACAGTGAAGTCAGCTGATTTCAGCCCTTTTCTTTTGTTGCCCCAGTTCTCTCTCAAGTGTGGAGGGAAGAGTTTGGATATAATCCACGCTCCATTTTTATAGTGATTTTTCTCTTGCTCTGGCTCCAAAGGATAGTTGGGAATTCCCAGAGTATCATTTATTTGCCAATCCCGAACGTGACCATTTGTCCTCTGATTGTGAGTTGTGGGCTGTCAAAATGCGTATGCTTGAGGTTAGCATAAAATTCCCTAACCCACTCCTCATTGTCTTCACAAGGAGCAGCGATGAAACATGACCATTCGGAAGAATAAAGCCGGGCATGGAAGTCGGGGAGCTTTTCGGCCAATTTAACCTCAAGCATTCCCTTTTCAAGAATGATTTTTCTATGGACGAGGTCGTCCAAATATCGGCGCTCACATGCAGCAGACATGAAGCGCCACTCATCAAAGGGCTTATCAATTTCTTTTTGAATTTCATGGTGTGATCCGCTTGGGTTTGAGTCCATTTTAACTTGAAACACCTACAAAAAATTAATACAAGATAAGTCGGACAATAGAATCATGTTAAGAAATTTAAAACACTATAATTGAGATAAAAAATAGGTTGAACGGGTCTGGGAATCCATTTTGTAAACATACTATTTTTGGGAAATCTGCTCAATTTCCGCTTTTGCGGAATCTGAACCACGAAGCGGATCCTATTTTGTGGACTGTCAGTCGCTTCTACAATTTTTTTTTCTATTTTTCATTTTTCGCTTTTGCGGAAATTATACCGCAAAAGCGGTGTCTCTTTTGCAAAAAATTGACCGCTTGTGCCGTCTCAGTCATCTCTTCCTCATTTCACTGACCAGTTCAAAAAAAAATATTTTCACTTTCAACCAAATTTTTGGCATACAAATTCAAAATTATTGCACTACATAATAAGATGATTCAATGAAGACTAAATTTGTGCTGCCTCGCACAAGCTTTTCACTCCAGAGTTGTGTCGAACACTTTGCGAGCGAGTTAAAATGAAACCTTCTTCAAAAAAATCGGGTACTCAGACTTCCCACGATTTTGTTCTATCAAATACGCACACACATGACTACACTCAACCAATTTCGTCACTTCTTAAATCTAACAACAAGAATTCAACATAACAAGAAGAAAAATCAAACAAAATAAACAAAAAAAATTCTGTTGTAAAATGGGCATTCCAAGCATTACTCTCTCCTCCTCCCAGTCCTTCATTGATTCATGTAGTTCAACTTCCGTGTCACCACACAATTTCAATGTTGAAAAATGCTCGGAATGTGACATCAAACCTCCAACTTGCAATTTTTCTCAGATTTTGACATCCTCCTTTTCCCCTAGATTAGAGTAAATTTCAACCAATATTGCATTTTCACCGGATGACTCTAATTCCATTTTTTTTCTTAGCATCTCTAAAACTCATTGAGTCGGTTGGCGGATGTTCAATTCTTGAATCCTCATAGTAAAGCTCACTTTCTTCCTCAGAATTTGACTCTTCTTGACTTTCTTCCGCACACTCAAGTTATTGGGCGTAGTGATCTCAACTAATATTTGCATTTAATCTTCCAAAGTGCGGATATGTTCATAATTTTAATTCAATATTTTGATGATATAAGTTAATAAGAAGCTACTAAGTAATATATGTAGCAGGTGCCCTTGCCAGGCTTGGTTTTGATTAGTCGTGTTTGTGTTTTTATTTTTCTTTCGTGATTTTTTTTCTTCCCCGGCAACGGCGCCAATTTTGATGGCGTCCAAATCCACTACTAAAAAGTAATTGACACAGTCGCATACAATATAATTTACCCAACTATGAGTCGGGGTCGAATCCCGCATTGAACAATGTGTAGGCGATTAGGAATGTAAGAAAATTATCTCTAGTCGCGCAATGCCAAACACTCAAAATTTTGGTTGAAAACTGTTTTATCTAAATGCAAAAATGTAAACTAACCTAGAAACCAATTAAAATGATCAATTGGCTACAAGTATGAATGTATCGGGAATTACACTCAAGTAATGATCAGTGATGACCTGGCCTTTCGTCACATGAGTTACCCCCCTATTTCCCTCATATTGTGTTTCTATATATTTCATTATCGGTATTTGAGGCGATCGAGTAGAATTGGATTGGTTTTAGATGGAAATGAGACACTTAGTCTCTTAAAGGAAAGCTTGTTTTTGAAAATTCAATCGGAAGTTTACTATCGAGTTAGATGGATCATATTTGAATTCTGGTGGTTCGGTTAGGTTTGGGGGATGAATTGTGAATTAGGAGTGCGATCAAAATTGATTTTAGAGGTCTGATGTAGAATTAGGCTTGAATTGGCGAAGTTAGAATTTTGGCGAAATCCAATGGATATGTGAGATTTTGATCCGAGGGTCCGAATGGAATTCCGAGAGTTGAAGTAGCTCCGTTAGATGATTTTGGATATGCGCGCAAAGTTTCAGGTCATTCGGAGGTGCTTAGGTCGGGTTTTTAATCAAATTTGCAATTCGGAAGTTTTTAAGAAACTTAAGCTTTGATTTGATGATATTTGAGCATTTTAATGTTAACAATTGTGTTTTGATGGTTCGAACAAGTTTGAATAAGGTAATAGAATATTTCAGTGCTTTTGGTTGAGGTCCGAGGGACCTCGGGGTAAGATCGAATGTTAAAACAAGAGTTCTTGAAGATGGCTTTAGGTTTGTATTGCTGTCATCTGGTAGTTCGGCTTCTGCGGAAATGGACCGCAGAAGCGGTTTCGCAAAAGCGGGTGAAGGAGCGCAGAAGATATTTTTTAATAGGTAGAGGAGTTCCACAGAAGCGGAACTTTGTCCGCATTAGCGGGTCCGCAGGAGCAGAGTCTTGGCCGCAGCGGATTTTGGGGATCCGCAGAAGCGAGGTCCTTTACAGCATAAGCGCTCGTGGAGGACTTAAGTAAAAACCGCAGAAGCGAATATTTAGATGCGGAAGCGATACCGCAGAAGCGATTATGGGAACTGCAGAAGCAAAAACTGGACTGTGTTTAATGAACAATGACGTCGCAATTTTGAAAGAGAACAAACACTTTGGACTTCGAACTAAGAGGGTTTTTGGGCGATTTTGAAGAGAGTTTCGAGGGCTTTCATCAGGTATGAATTTTTGGACTTAGATTATGATATTATGGTGTAAAATCGTGTGTTAACATTGAAAATTCAAGGAATTAGAGGGTAAAAATGGAGATTAGGGCTTGAAACTTAAGAGAGTTTAAATTCGGGTTTTGAAAGAGATTTTAAACCCCGATTTGGGTAAATGTGATATGTATAGGCTCGTGGAAAGACAAGGAGTCTGGTAATGTGAATTTTGTAAGTTTTCGAGAAGTAGGCCCGGGGCTCGAATTTTACCAACTTCTTGATTTTTTGGTTTTTGAAGGATGGCACGATGAGAATGTGCATTGACTACAGACAGTTGAACAAGGTTACAGTGAGGAAAAAGTATCCACTACCCCGTATTGAGGATTTTTTTGATCAGCTTCAAGGGGAAAAGATATTCTCTAAGATTGATCTCCGCTCAAGCTATTAAGCTGAAGATTAGGGATTCATATATTATGAAGACATCTTTCAAGACCAGATATGGGCACTATGAGTTTCTAATTATGTCGTTCGGGCTGACTAATGCCTCAACTGCGTTCATGCACTTGATGAACAATATATTTTGGTTGTATCTGGATTCATTTGTGATTGTGTTTATTGATGATATCGTGGTGTACTCGCGTAGCCAAGAGGAGCACGCAACATCTGATGGTGGTATTCAGAGACTAAGAGAGGAGAAGCTCTATGCAAAGTTCTCCAAGTGTGAGTTCTGGCTTGGTTCTGTCGCTTTTCTGGGACACATGGTGTCTATTGATTGTATTCAGTAGATCCAAAGAAGATAGAGGCGGTGCAGAGTTGGCCTAGACCATCCTCTTCCACTGAGATTCTTAAATTCCTCGGTTTGGCGAGTTATTATTGCAGGTTCGTTTAGGGCTTTTCATCCATTTCTTCGCCCTTGACAAAGTTGATGCATAAGAATGCTCCATTTGTGTGTTCGTATGAGTGCAAGGAGAGCTTTCAAAGGCTCAAGACAGCTTTGACCACAACTCCGGTATTAGTATTGCCATCAGCTTCAAGTTCTTACACGGTGTATTGTGATGCTTCCAGAGTTGGGATCACATGTGTATTGATGTAGGATGGTAGACTTATTTCTTATGCTTCTCGTCAGTTGAAGCCCCATGAGAAAAACTACCATGTTCATGACTTAGAGTTTGCTGCTATAGTTCATGCTTTGAATATTTGGAGGCACTATTTACATGGCGTGTCTTGTGAGGTGTTTACGGATCATTGCAGTCTTCAGCATTTGTTCAAGCAGAATGATCTTAATTTGAGGTAGCGTAGGCGACTTGAGTTACATAAGGACTATGATATTACCATTTTATATCACCTGGGGAAGGCCAATGTATTGGCCGATGCTTTGAGCTGAAAGGCGGTTAGTATGGATAGTTTGGCGTACATTCCAGTTTGGGAGAGGCGTTTTGCTGTTGATGTCCAGGCTTTCGCCAATCGGAGAGTGAGACAAGATATTTCTGAGCCTAGTCGGGTGTTGGCTTGTGTGGTTCCTTGATCTTCCTTGCATGATCGCATTAGAGAGCGCTAGTATGATGATTCGCATTTGCTTGTCCTTAAGGAGAGGGTTCAACATGATGATGCCATGGATGTGACTATTGATGACGATGGTGTGTTGAGGATGTATGGTTGTATTTGCGTGCCCAGTATGGATGGGTATTGGGATTTGATGTTAAAGGAGGCCCACAACTCGCGGTATTCCATTGATCCGAGTGCCGAGAAGATGTATCAAGATTTGAGGCAGCACTAGTGGTCGAGGAGAATGAAAAAGGATATTGTGAGTTATGTAGCTCGGTGTCTCAACTGTCAGCAGGTCAAATATGAGCATCAGAGGACCGATGGTGTATTTCAGTGGATGGATATTCCAGAGTGGAAGTGAGAGAGGATTACTATGGATTTTGTGAGTGGTCTCCCTCGTACCTGGAGGAAGTTTGATTCGATTTGGGTGATTGTGGAAAGGCTGACCAAGTCCGCACATTTCATTCCGGTGTGTACTAACTATTTTTCGGAGCGGTTAGCGAGGATTTTCATCCGCGAGAATGTACGGTTTCATGGGGTCCCAGTTTCCATTATCTCAGATAGGGGTACTCAGTTTACTTCCCAGTTCTGGAGGACTTTTCATCGAGAGTTGGGTACATAGGTAGAGTTGAGCATAATGTTTCATCCTCAGACGGACAGACAGTTCGAGCGTACTATCTTGATATTGGAGGACATGTTGCATGCTTGTGTTATTGATTTTGGAGGTGCTTAGGCTGAGTTCTTGCCACTTTCTTTGTTTTCTTACAACAAAAGCTACTAATCGAGTATTCAAATGGCGCCGTATGAGGCCTTATATGGGAGACAATGTAGATCTCTGGTTTGTTAGTTTGAGCCTAGCGAGGCTAGACTATTGGGGATAGAGTTAGTTCAGGATGCCTTAGAGAAGGTGAAAGTGATCCAGGAGAGACTTCTCAGCGCTCAGTCGTGTCAGAAGAGTTATGCGGACCAGAAGGTTTGAGATGTATCTTATATGGTGGGCGAGAAGGTCTTGCTGAAGGTTTCGCCTATGAAAGGCGTTATGAGGTTTGGGAAGAGAGGGAAGCTAAGTCCACGGTTCATTGGACCTTTTGAGATACTAATAAGGATTGGGGAGGTGGCCTATATGCTTTCTTTGCCACCCAGCTTGTCGGGGGTTCATCCGGTATTCCACGTTTCTATGCTTCGAAAGTATGTTGGGGACCCGTCTCATGTGTTAGACTTCAGCACGGTTCATTTGGATGAGGACTTGACCTATGATGTGGAGCCAGTTGCTATTTTGGGTCATCAGGTTTGGAAATTGAGATCTAAGGATATATTTTTGGTGAAGGTGCAGTGGAGAGGTCATCCACCTAGGAGACCGATCAGGAGATGCGGAGCAGATATCCTTACCTATTTGAGGCTACATGTATGTTTCTTGACCCGCTCGAGGACGAGCATTTATTTTTGTTGGGGAGGATGTGATGACCCGACCCATCGTCACGTGAGTTACCGCCCTATTTCCCTCATATTGTGTTTCTCTATACTTCATTATCGGTATGTGAGTTGATCGAGTAGAATTGGATTGATTTTAGATGGAAATGAAACACTTAGTCTCTTAAAGGAAAGCTTGTTTTGAAAAAGTCAACATGAAGTTGACTATCCATTTAGAGGGCTCAGATGTGAATTCTGGTGGTTCGGTTAGCTTCGGATGATTTGTGACATAGGAGTGCAATCATAATTGATTTTGGAGGTCCGATGTAGAATTAGGCTTGAATTGGCGAAGTTAGAATTTTGGCGAAATCCGGTGGATAGGTGAGATTTTGATCCGGGGGTCCGAATGGAATTCCGATAGATGCAGTAGCTTTGTTAGGTGATTTTTGATATGTGTGCAAAGTTTAAGGTCATTCGGAGGTGTTTACGTCGGGTTTTTGATCGAATGTGCAATTCGAAAGCTTTTAAGAAACTTAGGCTTTGATTTGTTGATATTTGAGGATTTTGATGTTAATGATAGTGTTTTCATGGTTCAAGAAAGTTTAAATAAGGTAATAGAACATGTCAGTGCTTTTGGTTGAGGTCCCGGGGGCCTCGGGTTAAGATCGGGTGTTAAAAAGAAAGTTTTTGAAGTTGGCTTAGGTTTGTATTGTTGTCATCTGGTATTTCCACTTCTGCGGAAATGAATAGCAGAAGTGGGTGAAGGAGCACAGAAGATATTTTGTTATGGGTTGAGGAGTTCCGCAGAAACGGAACTTGGTTCGCATTAGCGGGTCCATATGAGCAGAGTCTTGGCCGCATAAACGGATTTGGGGGATCCGTAGAAGCGAGGTCCTTTGTCGCAGAAGCGGTCGTGGAGGACTTAAGTGAAAACCGTAGAAGTGGATATTTGGACGCGAAAGTGGTACTGCAGAAGCGGTTATGGGAACCGCAGAAGCAAAAACTAGACTGTGTTTAATGAACAGTGACTTCACGATTTTTAAAGAGAACAAACACTTTGAACTTCGGACTAAGAGGGTTTTCGGGAGATTTTGAAGAATGTTTCTAGGGCTTTCATTAGGTATGGATTTTTGGACTTAGATTATGATATTATGGTATAAAATCGTGGATTAACACTAAAAATTCAAGGAATTAGAGGGTAAAAATGGAGATTAGGGTTTGAAACTTAAAAGAGTTTGAATTTGGGTTTTGAAAGGGCAATTGAACCCCGATTTTGGTAAATTTGATATGTGTAGACTCGTGGAGAAACGAGGAGTCCGGTGATGTGAATTTTTTAATTTATCGAAAAGTGGTCCTGGGGCTCGGGTTTTGCCAACTTTGTGATTTTTTGGTGTTTTTTGAGTTCTTTCTATTAGGTTGTGTTCTATTAGCCTATTGTAACGTATTCGTTGTGGTTTTTGCCAGATTCGATGCGCGAGGAGGTAGATTAGAGATAAAGGGAATTGCAAGCTAGTCTTTGGCCGGCTAGAGGTGAGTAATAGATTTAGATGATGACCTGAGGGTTTGAAACCCCGGTATATCACACTGTGATGCTATATTGAGGCGAGACACATACTCTATGACGAGTGCGGGGTCATTTGTGCTTGGAGATTATGGCTTAGTCCGCCCCGAGTGGTATCCAAGCTGTGCTTTGGACAATTAACTGATTAGTAAACATCCTAATTAGACTGTTATGATATATTTGGGTTGTGTGCCCACTATTTGAATCCCTTGGGGATTATTGTCACTGCTTCCAAGACGTTAGCATGCTATATGATTTCATTCCTGAGTTTAGAACACTGTTTCGAAATGCTTAGTCACATTCCTAAGATTTTAAAGACTTAAACAATAATTTCCTAATAGTTGGAACTGAGAACTATAATTTGACTTTACTGTATAACTCACATGCATATCGTGGACTGAGTGTGAATCGGGCTGCACGCCGCAACAATATTACAATGATATTGTGATTGGGCTGTAGGAGCTCCTCCGGAGTCTGAACCTCCACAGTGAGAACGGGTACCCAAAGGGATCGGGTTGTATTCCGAAGCAATCATGTGCATTGTTGATGAAATTATGACTTGTCCCGGAAGGTCGGTGAATTATTTTTTCTCGCCCGACGGTGAGAAGAAGGTGAACAATGCCCCTCGAATAGGGGAGGTTGGGATAGCTCGGACGAGGGAACATTGGGGAATTCCGAGTTATGTCGACATTTCCCTTGCGAAAAGGGAGGATAGGTTTCAAATCGACCGTCGAGTGCATTGCTCGTTCTATGCTTACGCCTTTCTAGTTGGGTATACACTCTTGCTCTTAATGTTGGTGGTTGACTTTTTCCGTTACTACGGGGTGTGCCTCGCCCAGCTTTCTCTTTATCTTTATAAGCTATATTTGATGTTTATCAAGTATGCAGAGCTAGCCGGTAGGGAGGTCACCCTGAGGCACGTGCACAACCTCTTCGGTACCTAGAAGATGTGCGGCACCATGATCCATGCATGCCCTCGCGGGTTGAGGGGCTTGGTGGTGAAAATGGACGACAAGACCAATCCTCGCTTCTTTGATAATTTCTTCTATATCAGGTCCGAGCACCTCATAGCGGACCCGGTCGGGTTCCTACAAGTTTGGAATTTTGCACGTAAGTCTTTGACTGGAAAAATTCCTTGTTCTGACCTTTTTTCTTTTGTGTTTGTAACTGATTTGTGTTAATGTGTTGTAGTTGAAAGACTGCCGCTGCCTCCTCTGGAGGGGATATGCGAATGGGTTGAGGGTGTGCTCCTTCATATGGAGGAGATTCGTACGTGGGCATCATTCTGGGAGACACATGGTCGCAGGCCCGTGATAGGTGGAATATCGACCTTTTTTGTTTTGTTTTGACTACTCTCATTGAATCGTCTGTTTATTATGGTTAGGGAGAACATCATGTCAGAGCACCTCATTTGGCTTTCCATCGGCTCACTACAGTTGCTCGACTAGCTTCACTGCGCGCACCTCGCCCAGCACTGAGGGAAGTATCAGTTGAATCGTAAGAAGTAACCTCTCCAACATGGGCTGCGTCACAAGATGAGGGACCATCTGGGGTCGTCCTTCCTCGGATAGGCTCACCTTTAAATGAAGAAGAAGCAAGGTCATTGCAGAGGCGGAAGGTGGCATTTATGGCGGCTCCTCCAATGGTGATCAATTTAGATTCTCCCCTTACGGACTCAGAGAGTGGTGCGGCTGTGGTGTCTTCTATTGAGGGGAGGGGGGCAGTTTGTCGTAGTTGCCCCAGCTAGTTCAAGCCAAGGTAATGTTATCGCTTTGCCGACCCAGTCGGAAGTTCCTGCTGTCGAGGTGGAGGTTCGATTCTTGAAGGTCGCCATCGTGACCTCAAATGTACCCTCATGGGCCATGGCAGGTTGCTCTAAACCATCGGTGGCGGAGAGGGGGAAGAGCATGGTGGAGGATGAGTATGAGTCTAAGTCCGATTTGGACCCCAATGATGACCGTACATTTGAGGAGGGTATTACCAATTCTTCGGTGCGTGCAGGGGGCCGTCCCATTTTATTGAAGTTCCCTCAGATTTGAACTTACTCACCGAAGGATATTGCTTGGTATCGCAGTTTGACATGCTGTGTTCGGAAGCCGAGAACGCGTCATTGAAGATCATTTTTGATATTGAAATGATGGATGACGTGGCCGTGATAGGCCTGAGGGTACGTAGTACGTTCCTAGTTCATTCTTTTTTCTCTTAGTCTGGGCCCTGGCTTTAACTTCTCTTTGTTTCGCAGACATTTTTTTTGATTTGGAGAGCATACGCAGAGCCAATGTTCGCTCGAGGATCTTTCTGCAGATGCTGGGAAAGTATCGTCGTTACAGTGACCGGTGCCGAGAGCTGTACGAGCGTTTGAGGAACAATCCTCGCAATCGGGCCCTGGCAAAGAGCTGGCAAGGCAGGACCAAGAGCTACTGCAGGCGCTTGGAAACAAATGTGTTCTTGAGGAGCACATCCGTCAGAAGGATGATGAGCTTGAGGTGGGAAGGGGGATCTCAGCTGAGTGTGAAAACTTACAGGGTAAGATTAGGGAGATGGAGTTGGAAGCGGTGCAAAACCAGGTTGAGGCAGTGGAGACAGCTGTGGAATGGAGTGGTAAATTAGTAGTGCTGGAAGGCGAGGTTGCTTCCTTGAAACTTCTGAAGAGGCATGCCTCGTCAAGGGCCGGGGAGTTGGAGGCATCGATCCACATGGATGAGTACCGACTTGAGTCAAAGAGGGCTACAGAGGCCCTTATTGGATCGGGGCTCAACGACCGGATTGGTGTTCTTGAGCAGGAGGCCCAAGTAATGTCGGTTCGGATTGCGGCTTTAGAGGAGGAGAACTAGCGGTTGCGGGACAAATCTAGGCCATCAGATACTGCTAATCACATCCAGGATCATGAACTTTGGGTCTATGCCGAAGCCTAACGTGACATTTATAAGAACTTGTGGGAGGCAGGTATTGTCACCGAGGCTGTATTCGAGGTGGCACATCAGAAGGCTCGTGAGGCCCGTGACGACTGTGCTTATGATGTGGTGATTCCCGAGGTTGACGATGGCGTGAGTGGCGGTGAGGGTGGCGTCGAGTGAAAAAAGAATTTGTTATTGGTTTTTTATTTCATTCACCGGTTGGCGTTTGGGTGTTTATTATTATTTCTCTTTATTTTTCATTTTCTTGTGTCGACTAGCCGGGGCCGGGAGTAAGTGGAGAGGACCTGTACTCTTAACTTTGTAAATAAATACATTCTATTTTCCGTTGTTTGTCTTATGATTACTTTGTACCATCCCTTTCTCTCTTTTCTTTTTCAATATGTTTGGATAGATGACTCACCTTTAGTTCGACCGAGGTCGGTAGTGGCGTGTAAATTTTTGATTGATAACAGTTTTTGCTCTTCGGCTCAATATAAACGGGGTGGAGTTATCGTTTTATGGCGTCAGTGCTTAGCTCCTCTTAGCTCCAGTCCCAGTTCGAACGTGGTCGGACTACCGACTGTGACGGTGAGAACACAGACTTGTAGTTCGAACGAGGTCGAAATCTGATTTGGAGGCGAAGGCGTGTAGCCTGAGTCCTAGTTCGAGCGAAGTTGGATTCGTATAAATCGATGGAGAAGGCAAAATATTATTCTTAGTTCGATTGAGATCGAACCTACTAAATTTGATGGCAAAGGCACTTAGCCGTGGTCCTGGTATCACTAAGGTCGAACCTATCAAATTCGATGGCGAAGGCACTTAGCCTGAGTCCAGTTCCAGTGAGGTCGAACCTAATAACTTTGATGGCAAAGGCAATTAGCTTGAGTCCCAGTACGACTGAGGTCGAAACAAATTATTTTGATGGCGAAGGCACTTAGCCCGAGTCCCAGTTCGATTGAGGTCGAACCTAATAACTTTGATCGCAAAAGCCCTTAGCCTGTGTCCCAGTTCGATTGAGGTCAAACCTAATAACTTTAATGGTGAAGGACCTGAGTCCCAGTTCGACTGAGGTCGAACCTAATAATTTTGATGGCGAAGGCACTTAGCCTGAGTCCCAGTTCGACTGAGTTCTAACCTAATAACTCTAATGGCGAAGGCACTTAGCCCGAGTCCCAGTTCGAATAAGGTCCAACCTAATAACTCTGATGGAGAAGGCACTTAGCCTGAGTCCCAGTTCAACTGAGGCCGAACCTAATATCTTTGATGGTGAAGGGACATAACATGAGTCCCAGTTCGACTAAGGTCGAACTTAATAATTTTGATGGTGAACGCACTTAGCCTGAGTCCCAGTTTGACTGAGATCGAACCTAATAACGTTGATGGCGAAGACACTTAGCCTGAGTCCCAGGTCGACTAAGATCGACCTAATAAATTTTATAGCGAAGGCACTTGGTCGAACCTAATAAATTTGATGGCCAAGACACTTAGACTGAGTCCCACTTCGACTGAGGCCGAACCTAATAACTTTCATGGAGAAGGCACTTAGTTAGAATCCCAGTTTGACTGAGATCGAACCAAATAATTTTGACGGAGAAGTCACTTAGCCTGAGTCCCAGTTAAACTGAGGTTGAACCTAATAACTTTGATTGTGAAGACATTTAGCCTGAGTCCTAGTTCGACTGAGTTCGAACCTAATAACTTTGGTGGCTAAGGCACTTAGCCTGAGTCCAATTTCGACTGAGGTCGAACCTAATAACTTTAATGATAAAGGCACTTAGCCTGAGTCCCAGTTCGACTGAGGTCGAACCTAATAGTTTTGATGGCGAAGGAACTTAGTCTGAGTCCCAGTTCAACTGAGGTCGAACCTAATAACTTTGATGGCGACGTCACTTAGCCTGAGTCAAAGTTCGACTGAAGTCGAACCTAATAATTTTGATGGCGAAGGCACTTAACCTGAGTCCTTGTTCAACTGAGGTCGAACCTAATAAATTGGATTACGAATGCACTTAGCCTGAGTCCCAGTTCGACCGAGGTCAAACCTAATAAATTTTATGGAGAAAGCACTTAGCGTGAGACCTCGACTAAGGTCAAACCTAATAACTTTGATGGCAAAGGCACTTAGCCTGAGTCCCTGTTCGACTGAGGTCGAACCTAATACTTTTGATGGCAAAGGCACTTAGCTTGAGTCCCAGTTCGACTGAGGTCGAACCTAATAACTTTGATGGCGAAGGCACTTAGCCTGAGTTCCAATTCGACTGAGGTCGAACCTAATAACTTTGATGGCGAAGACACTTATCCCGAGTCCAAGTTCGACCGAGGTCTAACCTAATAAATTTGATGGCGAAGCCACTCAACCTGAGTCCTAGTTTGACTGAGGTCAAACCTAATAAATTTGATGGTGAAGGAACTTAGCCAGAGTGCAGTTCGATTGAGGTCGACCCTAATAAATTTGTTAACAAAGGCACTTAGCCTGAGTCCCAGTTCGAGTGAGGTCGAACCTAATAAATTTGATAGCGAATCCACGTAGCCCGAGTCCGTGTTTGATTAAGGTCGAATATAATAACTTTTATGGCGAAGGTACTTAGCCTGAGTCCTAGTTCGACTGAGGTCGAACCTAATAAATTTGATGGCGAAGGCACTTAGCCTGAGTCCCAATTTGACTGAGGCCGAACCTATTAACTTGATGGCAAAGGCACTTAGCCTGAGTCCCAGTTTGACTGACATCGAACCTAATAACTTTGATGGCGAAGGCACTTAGCCTGAGTCCCAGTTCGACTGACGTCTAACCTAATAACTTTGATGGCGAAGGAACTTAGCCTGAATCCTAGTTGGACTGAGGTCAAACCTAATAAATTTGATGGCGAATGCACTTAGCGTGACTCTTAGTTCGAGTGAGATTGAACCTAATAACTTTGATGGCGAAGGCACTAAGCCTGAGTTTGTTCCTCGATCGAGATCGGGCTCGCGTAGATCGATCTAGGGTTTACGACATCTTTGTGCCGGCTTCTGGTTGGACGCCGTATTAGGGGTGAGGGAGATGCCTTGCATCGTCTTCCTCTTGTTCTGACGGACTCTTCTTCTTTTTTGAACCGTTCCAGATTATGGAACATAGGATTTTTGCTTTCGTTGATACCTTCGAGTTCTCTTTGTTAGATGTACTGCTTTTGACCCATTTGAGCTAGGTTGTTTTCTATTTTTGGGCGTTTTTTTTTTGCTCTGGTCCAGGAGGAACTATGCGATCTGGCTCGAAAATTTCCACAGACAGCGCCAAATTGTTCGACTCAGAATATGCTAAATACTTTGTGAGTAAAAACAATCAAAATAAATCAAGCGGTAAACCGTAACAAACATTAATAAATCGTTGGACTAAAGGATGGACTTAAAATGTGAGTATCAAAGATTAACGTACCGTAGATTCAATGCTTTATTGATCACAATAACTTGGTCTGCCTCTCCTTGAAGAGGTTCAGATCCTTACAATAGTATTGTTCCCAAAACGTTACATGTAATATGTTTGGCTTTTTCTCTCGTGAACAGTGTTCCCGAAGAAGAGTCCCTTTAGGTCGTCTTTCTTAGTATTTATAGCTGTGAGTTGCATGAGCTGGAAACGAATCGTCGTGGCCAAGTTGAAGAGACGCCTCCATGGCGCGGGAGGGCCGTAGCACCGTTGCCTGTTGCGAAGTCGATTACAATCAGTGCCGGCTCAACCCCCAGGCCACTAAGGCCAAAGCTTTAGGCCCCCAAAAATATAAGGCCCCAAAATTTTCCCTTTTTTATATGCTTATAAATAATTGTTAAATATGTCAAAAGTTCATCCCACATCGGTGGAGAACTTCATTTGGGGAAGAATTCCACCTTATAAAGAAGCCATAATGTTTAGGATTTAAACACACATTATATTTGTTTTTTTTTATCTTCTTAAGGCATTTGTATCTTCTTTCTTTAGTATTATTTCACTTGTATTTTTAGAGTAAAATAAAATATTAATTATATCCGAGGAAGTAGGCCAAATTGACTGAACCTCGTAAAAAATTACTCTATAAAAATTGATCATAAAAAAATAATTAGCAATTTTGCACCTGCAATGGCTAAAAAATAAACATCAAAAAGAAAAAATATGAAAATTTATTAAATATGTCCAAGGCCCCATGTTAAGATTTGACTTTAGGCCACTTACTTTATTGAGCCGCTTCTAATTACAATTACTTAGAGTCAAATGTATTGATTAGTGGTTATGACCAATTGGAACGGAGCCGATTTCGTGACCATCGTTTGGTCAGCTTTTTTACCAATACAATACCGGTATGGCATTCTAACGTTCATAGCAAAAGAAAAAGAAGTCGATATGAAAGGGTAAATTGCTCTAACTTATCAAACTCCATTGGAAAAATTCTATGGGACATAAGTGATCACCATTAAATTTCCCTCTCCAATTTCTTTTCTCTTCGAAGCTTCCTTCTCCTACTTTCTAAACGGTGAGAAAATCGACTTGAATATTTTTTTTTCCTTTTTCCCATGCTAGCTTTTGTAACGTGCTCAACATTTTTGTGGTATGTACGTCTTAATTTAATTTTATGTGTTTTACCCGTGGAGAACAGTTCGTTAACCTAAATCTTCACCAAAGTACGTAATTTCTACTACTGATTATCCTTGAAAACTTAACTCTGGTATAATAACTAATCATAAAGGGTCTCAAAAACGGTCAAAATAAGCAAAAAAGGAATATCCAAATGCCCAAAAAGGTTCCAAAATGATATTTAGCTTTTTCCGTTCACATTTACTTGATATGTATATTAAATAAATTTTTATTTTTACTTGTTATTATACGCATATTAAGAGAAGATAAATTTGTTTTCCTGTTATACCTACAATATTATACTCATTGTAAATTATTTTCTCAAATCTATTAAAATATGCATCAATTAATATGAGTATTATGCTAAATTATGTACTTCATTTATTATTTCTTAAGAAACATAAAAATGAAAACGTGCCAAGTAAAAGTGAACAAAGTATGTTATTCTTAGTCTAACACTCAAGCAAAAAGTTATGGCGCTTTCAATATATTCTGTGTTTCGACATCATACGCAATCCTTAGCCCACAATATCTCTAAAAATGTTTTTCTTCATAAAATCATTTTTTAGGAAAAATTGTGAATAAAAGCTAGTTATTGTTAAATTGCATTTTTTGATCAGAAAAGTCATAAATCATTATTGTCGAAGGTTGTGGTAGGATGGATAGTATCCCTCCAACCTTAATTAGATACTTCAGATTTGAGTCATGAGAATGAAAAAAATTCTTCATAAGAAATATTTTTCCCTTTAATATGTCTCATACGATGTAAATCCAAATTAATTGAGGGCTCAATACGAGCAACGAATATTAAATGAGAAACCAAATAAGGACAAAGATCATTCCCAATTATTGAAATTTTGAACCATATCGATGGCATGTACTCTATTTTGTGTTATGGCACTTGACACTTAACTTGAAAATAGAAGTAATAAAATAGATTAAAGGGAAAAGGAAAAGTAATGAAAAGGTTGCCGACCTGCAGGTGCAGTGGGTAAGCAAAAAGAAATAAAAAAAACGTGGAAGATATGATGTAAGCCAATAACAACAACAACCCAATATGATTTTAGTGGGGTTTGGGGAATGTACTGTGTACACAAATTTTATCCATACCCTCAGATAGAGGTTGTTTAAAAAACGTGGAAGATATGATGTAACAGCAACAACAACAACAACCCAATATGATCCTAGTCGGGTTTGGAAAAGGTAGTGCGTATGCAAACCTTACCCCTACCCTAAAATAGAGAGGTTGTTTCCAAATAGACCCTCGACATCCTTTCCTCCAAGAACTTCTCACCTTGCTCTTGGGATACTCGAACTCACAACCTCTCGATTGGAAAGGAAAATTGCTTACCATCAAAGCTAACTCCTCTTATCTATATGATGTAAGCCAATAAAAACAAAAAAGAAGCAAAATTCATATTAAAAACTGTCACCTTCGATTTCGAAGCTATAGAAACGTATTCTTGCAGGCTAAGTTGTCTATGAAAACCACGAATTGACATCAATTTAATGGACTTCAATTCAGTCCACACTTGTATATTTTATCGATCATTTTCTCCTTTGACATTAACTTGTTTTTATTTAAATGACATTTTGACTAAAAACGTAGTATATGCCTACGTGACAATCTGGTGGAAAAATTGTTAGAAAGAAAAAGGGAAAAAAATAATCGTTTACTAAAAAATTTGGCCTTTTATCTCTCCCATTCTTTTTCAGTTAGCAATTGACGTTTCAAAGGGTAACGACAACAACGTACACGGCATAATAAAAGAATTTGAGGTTGCCCAATCATAGCATTAGGCCAAAGCACCCAAGTTGGAAGAAGTTAAGCTACATCTGGCTACTATTAAGAGTCCAACATACAAAGAAAACGGGCATTTTGTTATCCGTTCCATATAAATGAAAGTAGCATATATTTGACCGAAATTTTCACCATCCGTTTTTAACCAAATTTTACAGGAATGATTTAAAATATATATAAGATCTGTACCGAGTACCAAAATCAAAATACGGGCCTGATACCATCGCTTTCTAATTAGATTTCATGTTCAATTTTCTTAAACATTTCCAGAAAAACAAATTCTAAAAAATTCATTTCGCGGGCTTGGGACCTCGGAATTCGATTCCGAGCATACGCCCTCGTCCCATATTTTCCTACGGATCCTCTGGGACCTTCAAATTACGGGTCCGAGTCCGTTTGCCGTAAATATTGACCAAAGTCAAATTTATTTATTTTAACATCAAAACTTAGCATTCTTTTCAAAAATTTCATATTTTAGCTTTCTGGCTACACGCTCGGACTACGTACGCAAATCGAGGCTACTCTAAATGAGGTTTTCAAGGCCTTGGAAGCACAAAATTTGATTAAAACAAGTGATGACCCTGTGGGTCGTCACATTCTCCACCTCTAAAACAATCGTTCGTCCTCGAACGGACAGAGGAAGGAAGTACCTGAGTCGGGGAAAAGATGAGGATAAAGGCTCCACATATCGGACTCGGACTCCCACGTCAATGCCTCAGAAGGCTGATCTCTCCACTGAACACGAACATAAGGAAAACTCTTCTACCTCAACTGACGAACCTGCCGGTTTAGAATAGCTACTGGCTCCTCCTGATAAGACAAGTCCTTGTCCAACTGGACAGTGCTGAAATCTAACACGTGGGATGGATCGTCGTGATACTTCCGGAGCATGGACGCATGAAACACTGGATGCACGACTGATAAGCTCGGCGGCAATGCAAGTCTGTAAGCCACTTCTCCTACTCGATCAAGAATCTCAAACGGACCAACGAACCTAGGGCTAAGCTTGCCCTTCTTCCCAAATCTCATCACGCCCTTCATAGGTGACACTCGGATCAACACCCGCTCACCAACCATAAAAGCCATATCTCGATCCTTGCGGTCTGCATAAATCTTTTTCCTGGACTGAGCTGTACGAAGCCTATCCTAAATGACCTTGTCCAAGACCTCCTAAACCAAATCCGTACCTATCAACCGAGCCTCTCCCGACTCAAACCATCCAACCGGAGACCGACACCGCCTACCATATAAAAGCCTCATAAGGAGTCATCTGGATGCTCGACTGGTAGCTGTTATTGTAAGCAAACTCCTCTAAAGGGAAGAACTGATCCCACGAACCTCCAAAGTCAATAACACAAGCTCAAAGAATATTCTCCCAAATCTGAATAGTCCACTCGGACTGACCGTCCATCTGGGAATAAAATGTAGTACTCAACTCAACCCGTGTGCCAACTCTCGCTGAACTGCTCTCCAGAAGCGCGAGGTAAACTGCGTACTCCGGTCTGAAATGATAGATGGCAACACACCATGAAGGCGAACAATCTCCCGAATATAAATTTTACCTAATCTCTTGGATGAATAGGAGACTGCCACATGAATTAAATGTGCTAACTTGGTCAGCCTATCAACAATGACCCAAACTGCGTTGAACTTTTTCCCGAGTCTGTGGGAGTCCAACAACGAACTCCATAGTGATCCGCTCCAACTTCCACTCGGGAAGCTCAATCCTATGAAACAATCCACCAGGCCTCTGATGCTCATACATAACCTGCTAACAATTCAAACATTGAGCCACGTATGCAACAATATCCTTCTTTATTCTATGCCACAAATAATGTTGCCGTAAATCCTGATACATCTTCGCAGTGACCGAATGAATAGAATACTTGGAGCTCTGGGCCTTCTCTAAAATCAATTCTCGAAGCCCATCCACATTAGGCACACAAACTCGACCCTGCAATCTCAAAACTCCATCATCTCCTAAGGTAACCTTCTTGGCACCTCCATGCTGCACCGTGCCCCTAAGGACACACAAATGAGGATCATCAAACTGCCGATCACGGATATGCTCCTATAACGAAGAATGAGCGATCATGAAAGCTAATATACGACTAGGCTCAGAAATATGCAACCTCACAAACTGATTGGCCAAAGCCTGAACATCAAGGCAAGGGTCTCTCATCGGCAAGAATATAAGAAAGACTGCCCATACTGGCTAATTTTCTACTCAAGGCATTGACCACCACATTCGCCTCTTCCGGTGATATAAGATAGTGATATCATAATCTTTCAAAAACTCCAACCACCTCCTCTACCTAAAATTCTACTCCTTTTGCTTGAAAAAATACTGAAGACTCTTGCGATCAGTAAAAACCTCACATGCCACGCCGTACAGCTAATGCCTCCAAATTTTCAATGCCTGAACAATGGCTGCCAACTCTAAATCATGCACCAGATAGTTCTTCTCGTGAATCTTCAACTGTCTGGAAGCATTGGCAATGACCTTGCCATCCTACATCAGCATTGCACCAAGCCCAAAATGGGAAGCATTACAATAAACTGTATAAGGCCCTGAACCTATGGGCAAAACCAACACCGGTGTCGTAGTTAGAGCTGTCTTGAGCTTCTAAAAGCTCACTCCACACTCGTTTGACCATATGAACTGAGAACCCGTCTGGGTTAACCTGGTTATCGAGATTGTGATAGATGAGAAACCTTCCATGAACCGAAAATAGTAGCCTGCCAATCCCAATAAACTCTGAATCTCTGTAGCTGATGCTGGTCTAGGATAGTTCTTTACTGCCTCAATGTTCTTCGGATCGACCTGAATACCCTCTGCTGATACCACATGACCTAGAAAGGCAACTGAACTCAACCAGAACTCACACTTCAAGAACTTAGCATATAGCTGACTATTCATTACAGTATGAAGAACCACTCTGAGATGCTGCTCATGCTCCTCTTGGCTATGGGAATATATCAGAATATCATCAATGAACACTATCATGAATGAGTCCAAATCAGGCCTGAACACTCGGTTCATCAAATCAATAAAAGCTGTCGGGGCATTTGTCAACCCGAATGACATAACCAAGCACTTATATTGCCCGTACCGAGTGCGTAAAGCTGTCTTAGGGACATTAGATGCCCTAATCCTCAACTGATGGTAGCCAGATCTCAAGTCAATCTTTGAAAATACCTTGGCACACTAAAGTTGATTGAACAAATCATCAATCCTCGGCAGTGGATACTTATTCTTGATTTTAACCTTGTTCAACTGTCGGTAATCAATGCACATTCTCTTCGAACTAGCTTTTTTCTTTACAAACAACATCGACGCACCCCACGGCAAAATGTTGGGTCTAATGAAATCCTTCTCAAGCAAGTCTTGCAACTGCTCTTTCAACTTTTTGAACTCTAGCGGGGCCATGTGACATAGCGGGATAGAAATGGGCTGAGTGCCCGGAGCCAAATTAATGCAGAAGTCAATATCCCTGTCGGGTGGTATCCCCGGCAGGTCTGAAGGGAAAACCTCAGAAAACTCATGAACCACGGGTACCAAATCAATAGAGGGAACCTTAGCACTGGAATCACGAACATAGGCCAAATAGGACAAACACCCCTTCTCGACCATACACCAAGCCTTCACATAAGAGATAATGCTATATGTTGAATGACCAGGAGTCCCTCTCCACTCTAAACGATGCATACCCGGTAAGGCTAAGGTCATAGTCTTGGCATGGAAATACAAGATAGAGTGGTAAGGTGATAACCAGCTCATTCCCAATATAACATCATAGTCGACCGTATCTAAAAGCAATAAATCTACACGAGTCTCGAGGCCCCCAATCACCACAATACAATAATGATGAACTCGATCAACCACAATAAAATTACCCATCGGTGTAGACACATAAACAGGAATACTTAGTGAATTACTAGGCAGAACCAGATACTATGCAAAATAAGATGACACATACGAATATGTAGACCCTGGATCAAATAATACTGAAGCATCTCTATCACAAATCAGAACAGTACGTGTGATCATCGCATCTGAAGTGTCATCCTTGGGCCTGGCTGGAAGAGCATAACATCAAGGTTGGGCGCCACCACCCTAAACCACCTCTCTGCGACGGCCTGTAGCTGGCTGGCCTCCACCTCTGGCGGCCTAAGATCCACCTCTAAATCCTCTACCTCCACCTCTAGCACCTCTACCGCCCTCTAACTGGCTGGGCGGTCTGTGAAACATCTGGTGCTGGAATCATAGCACGGGAACCCTGCTGCTGTGACTGAGAGCTCAGTAGCCTCGGACAATCCCCCAGATATGACCACGCTTACCACACTCATAACATCCACCCGAATGATGTGGATGAGGAAACTGAGATTGACCCTGTCGACCTGAATGACCACCGCGAAAACTCTAGAGCGAAGGTGCACTGATAGGAGCTGGAGGCGCACTATAGGGTTGTTGATAAGAATAATGCACGCGAGAACCACAGCCACCTAGAGCACCATGCGAAGCCTGAAGAGATGACTGAAAGGGCCTAGGAGGATGGCCTCAACCATATGAATCTCTGCATCCAGCTGAGACACCACTGAATTTGCCTGAATGATGGGGTCTCTTATCCGACCCATAAGCACCTCTCTGTGACAGACAACTCTACGGGCTAAATTGGCTGCGTCTTTAAAAGTGATCACACTCCCGACCCCCTTGGCTATCTGAAGACGAATTGGTTGAATAAGACTGTCAATAAACCTTCTCACCCTGTCTCTCTCAGTAGGAAGTATGACAAGGGCATAGCGAGCTAAGTTAATGAACCCAGTCTCATACTGGGTGAGCGTCATAGAACCTTGCTAGAGGTGCTCAAACAGTCTTTGATAGGCCTCTCTATGAGTAATAGGGAGAAATGTCTCCAGAAACAACATTGTAAACTGCTCCCAAGTCAGGCATGGCGACCCGACTAGCCTGTCTAAGCAATATTCCGTCCACAAAGTCTTGGCAGATCCAGACAAGCAAAATGTAGAGAAATCGACCACATTGGCCTCAACAATACCCATGTCCCTGAGAACCTCATGGCAATTGTCTAGATAATCCTAGGGATCCTCAGTAGATGCACCGCTGAAAGTAGAACTGAAGAGCTTGGTGAACCTTTCCAGCCTCCACAAAGTATTGGCGGACATAGCCGTTGTCGCACCATATTTTTCTCGTGAAATCGGGTTTATTACATGTGGGAGGACAAGTCGTTCCCTTTTTGGGAATTGGGTTTGAATTGGAGAGTCTCCACCTAATGATTAAAGTACATTAGGATAGTAAGTGAGTTTTGATAAAACTGCATATTGGGTAACGATAGAAATTATCTCGTATTAGGCACCCCTCGAGATCCACTAGTGTTGTTCCCGGTCATACTACAATTGTGACTTTAAGTGCAAACAACAAATAGACACATAAATGTTTCAATAAAAAGAGGTTTTCACATAGCGGTTGCAAGAAGTTGAAGTTGAAAGAAAACAAAGAGGAGCTAAAACTGAAGTAGTTTTAGAAATTATAAAAATAACACAAACAAGTAAAAAGGAAATGGGGTCCTAGGTTTACAAACAGTATGGATCACATCAATACAATACCCGGTAATGACTCCTCGGAAGAGGGTTTACATGTGGTATTAGCGCACCGGCCATCATATCAATATCTATCCTTTCCCACCCCGTTAAAGTATTAAAGCGTGGAATAGTTTTGTTACTTATTACATACTATTACCCGCCCCGATCTTATCAGCTCCAGAGGCATTTGGGACTACTAATCCTAAAGGGAAGGGGGATTTGGGGTTTTGGTGGTTTTAAAAGGATAAAATTTTAAGGCGACAATCAAAACACATAAAGTGGATATGGGAAAAACACATAACAATTTAAAGGATGAAACAAGACTCTTCAACTTAAATACAGATTGTTTAACATGTTTTGAACATAGAGTTTGTTGTCTGATTAAAACTTAAAAGGGTGAGGCATGTCGAAATGGGAGTTTTTTCAAATTAAAGGACAATTGAAACGGGATTTATCATTAACATTTAGAGTCTCCACTTGGGAGATTTATGATGTCTCAAGTCACCGGTAAAATGTCGAATCGAGGAAAAGAATGACTCTGTTTAACAGTCCGCGAACCAGAAATCTGGATAAGAAATTCTGTTAACCCGGGAGAAGGTGTTAGGCATTTCCGAGTTCCGTGGTTTTAGCACGGTCGCTCAACTATCATGTTTGGATTATTTATCTGATTTTTATACATTGTGTAACTTATATGTCAATTTTAACTTTTAACCACTTTTATTTAATTTATTAAAGAAAATTGAACCTCGTCTGAGACATGTCTTTGGATTGCGTCGCATGAAATGAACCCGTAATCCTAAACACACCTGATTCCATGTTTTGGAATTTGGATTTGGGTCGCATGAAATGCACACCCGAATTTAAGAAGGTAAGATTATTAAGCACGCGCTAAAGTATAAGGACTGAATCTGATTTCTAAATTATAACCTTAATTACTGATTTCTAACTGATCCCTAAAGTATTACAGGTATAACCAATTCACAACTGAATTCAAACAATGACTCAATCAAAATTGAAGCAGTAAATTATTATCTGGTTATTCTAACATTCAGGCAAGTAAAACTAATCGACGACACCTATTTAATCGACTATATATTACAACATATACAATCAATATTAAATAATCGACATACGAATAGGGTGATTCACAGGTTTGGACAAAACAGGGGACTCCTGAAACTAATTATTCGACGACGTTAATCAAATCGAATATGTAGTTTATAACATGCAAAATTGACAACAAACAGAGAATTGACCAAATAAAAAGGTCTCTGAAGAAGAAAAAATCAAGAACATAGACTGAAAGAATAAAATTCATTTCAAAAACACAAACTAATAACACTAATTGAACAAACAATACGAGAGAAGAATTACCTCGAAAAAGTTCATAGACAAACGACCTTAGGACTCAAACTCAGACTCAGATTCTCTTTGAAGTCGAATTGACCTTAGTTGAAGTGTTCTCGACTGAGAATACTTCGACTAAGGTCAATTATACCCCAAAATTCCTGTTAATTCGGACGGATCCCATGGCTTAGGTTTTCTAGTATTCTTGGGCTCAAATTGAGGTTCAAATATTTCTTGCTTGATTCAAACCAAAACAACGATGGTTTGGTGGCGAGGGAGGCTAGGGAAGTGTGCGGTATGAGTTTGGGGCCGGTTGGGGTAGTTTCACATTTTACTCGAATATTCAATTGAAGATTCGACAAGCCACGGAACAATTCAAGCAAAACAGGTAAGGGATTCGTGTTCAGGGTGTCAAGGGGGCTAAGTGTTAGTTTGGTCACCGGCAGCGTCATTGCCGCTGAGTTTCCGATGAAGGGGTGAGTTGGTGGCTAGGGTTTCGAAAAGGGATGTTTGGTTTCATTTTATCTTTGAGTTCAGAGAGAAGAGAATGAGAGATGAGGGGGGTGGGGCTCTGCTTAAGGGTTTGGTAAGTTAAAAGGCTAGGATTAATCTAAGTTGTTAGATGAAGAGAATCCAATGGCTATGATTGACTTATTGAATAAAACGGGGTCGTTTAGTAGTAACAGGGTCGGGGTGGGTTTGAGATGGCAATGGATCGGGTACAAGAGAGTATTTTAGGACCGTTGATCAATTTAAATTCAACGGCCCCGATCAAGGATTCCGCAAAACGACACCGTTTGGGGTGTCTCTGAAACGGATTGGACCTGGGCATCTATTTTTGGCCTAACTTTAATTAAACAAAACTCGCCCAATCCCGATTTTATTCTTCATTTGATTTCTTCTTCTTTTCTTTCATTTTCCTTATAATTTCTAAATACCAAAATTCCTAAATTAACTTGTAAAAATCAAAATTAACTTAAAAAGATATTAATTAGACCTTAACAATAATTATCACAAAAGATTAAACATTAATAAAAACATAAATCACACAACTGTACACTAATTGACAAAAATAGAACAAATAAATATTTTTGTGATTTTCTTTCTTTTTAAAACAAATTATGGTTTAATTAATTCAAAAAATGCACAATTAAATCCTAAATATGCATGCAATATGTATTTTTGTATTTTTTTCAACTAATTAAAATAAAATAAACACTCACAGACAAGAATAATTATCCAAAATGTCATGCAAAATTCTCAAATTGTACCCAAAGGCAATTTGCCTTATTTTCGATTTCTTTTGGAGTAGTTTTCATGAAGAAAAAATCATATACTCACAAGGCAGACTGATTTATTACATATTTCAGATAAGAAATCCGAATGAGACCTCCCTGCTGGTTGGACTTGAACAAAGTCCGATTCAATTAACTAGTTACCTTATGGCATGCCTAGGTGAAACCTATAGGCATGATATCTATTAATACAGAAATATAGTGATTTTAAGGAAGAGAGATTGCCAATTATAGGAACTATAAGCCCTGCAGGTGTTTAAGTAATGCTATTTACTGATTTTAGACTTATAAGTGAAATAGACGATTCAGATTTGGTTGATTATTCCTATAGGCATGCTCTCTAGGTATTTTCTATTTTAAAAAACTTTTATAGAAGTGCAGAAGTCCTATAGGCATGGTATCTAGAATGTTGATTGTGATTTAAACCTATAAACGGTTTGCCTAGTGCATATGCAGAATTCAATTAGTCCTTTAGACAGGTTAACTATATGATATGCAGCGTTATAAAATGCAGAATCTATAGACGTGCTTTCTAGGTAATACAGAAATGCAGTAATTTAAGACATGGTTTCAATATAAAAATGCAGAACCTATAAACAAGATTTCTATATGAAAATATAGAGCTTATAAACAAGATTTCTATATGGAAATACAGAACCTATAAACACGATTTCTATATGAAAACACAGAAATGAAAGCAGAACATGATTGCAGAAGTATAATAAATACCTATGAACGTGATATCTACCCCTTTTTGCATGCATGATTTACCCTCCCCTTTTCACTAAAACCCCATAAGTTAGTACAAATTATTACAACACAGAAATGAATAAGAAAAAGAAAAAAAATTACATCAGAAACATAAAATTTCAACCAATGAGAGCCTGATTCAGACTTCTGTCTGAAGAATGACGTAAACCAACTCCAAAGATCAAATTTCCAAAGAATTTCTCTTATTTTAGATGTGTCAGAGTTCCATTAAGATTTCGATTGGACTCCGGGCAGTTCTTACACCCAAATACATTGCAAAATTGAGTTATAGTGCAGTGGAAGGGCTAACCTTCAAATGTTTGAGTTCAGAGGGAACTCAACGTCCCAAAGCAAGGCTCATAGGAGGGGGGCTTAAATGAGGATCTAAGAGAGAATGTAAGTGCGGAGAAGGGATTTTGGTGAAAGCCAAAATAGGCTAGTGGTCATACCTAGCAATTGGAGTGTCGGCACACCCCAACCAGCCTGCTAGGCCACATTGTTTGGGAGTTAGGATCCCCTATGGGATCAACTCCAGATATGATCAACAACTTGGATGTCGCCATGTTTTGAACTTTAACTAGAACACATACAGGGTAATAGGGATACAGGGATTCGCAAGAAGATGTGCAAAAAGAACAACATACATCTTTAAAGGATTGTAAAAGTTGTAAAGTAAGCACTTTGGGATGATGCTAAAAACCAAACTAAAACATACCTGTTTAAGGGAAACAATAAAAGGAAACAATAGTCTTGTAAAGCCAAAGTGCAAGCAAGTATTCATAATGTTATGATTAGAGAACTACGATATTTGAGTAGCATAAAAGTGTTGAATTGAGGGTTGTCCTGGTGAGAAAGGGGTCATGCCCTTTTTATTGTGTAGAGGCAAGAAAAATAAGGTAGGAGAATAAATTTGAAAATCAATTACAAAAGCTTCCCTTTAATTAAGGGATTCTGATTTCAAATGGGTAAAAATAATTAAGGAAAGAGGTTGATCAAAACCTTTTCCAAAGCGATACAAGAAGGGTAAATACATAGAGATTTATTTAAGTCAAGAGTCTGGTAGCACACGGTTTGTGCAAATAAGGAAAGGAAATCAATTAACAGCCAGTAAATCACAAAGTCTGAATTTTGGTATGAATGAATCCAGGTGAAGAAATGTTTTGCATAAAGAAAATCATTAACAATCAATCAAGCCTTATTAAAAGGAATTCTAAATAATTCACAAGTTGGCAAAACCTTTTTCGGAAGAAAGAATTCATCACACATATAAAACTGATAGCCATGCTTATGCACGAAGAACTATCAGAAGAGTCTAGCATAGAAAAAGTTTAGAGCCATAAACAAAGAAGTTCAAACTCAACACATAGACTCAGAATGGGTCTGAGAGAGTCAAGGGTTCCAAAATAGAACCCTAGTCCAAATACAAGATCAAAACTCATCAAAAAGCCCAAATTCTAGGGTTTTCAACTCGAATCAGATACAAAGACGATGAGGCAAGTAATTGAAACAGGCTTAGATATCTCTTTCAGAAACTCATGAGAAAACAAAAGAGACAATAGCAAGTTCGAAGCAAAAGAGTGAAGAAACTGATTTGAAGCATAATGAGAGTAGAAGGAACATGTTTAATAAAAACCATTTAGAATGGGGGTTAAAAAGGGTTCTGAAGAGAAAAGAGATAGTATAGCATCTAAGAAAATAGTATATGAAACATGTTTAAAGGGAACTCAAACAAAAGGTTCAGTAAAAGGCTAACAAAGAACATAAGAAGTCTGTAGGGAAACATATAGTAGGAGAACACAAAATACCAGAAAAGTATATCACAAAAAGATATAGGAAAACACAACAGGATGAACATGTGAGCATGGTGTAGAAACACAGTAGAAAGACAAGACACAGAAGAACATATATAGTAGAAAAAAATATATGAAAGCAGTACAAGCAACATGCGTGACAAATATATACAAAGAAAAAGGAAAAGAAAAGTCGGAGAAACATTTTGAACTTTTCAGAAACTCTAAATCGAAGAGAAGTAATTTTTGAAAGAAAAAATTGGGGAAAACATTTTAAAAATCAAGTAGAGCACCGATATAAGATAGATCTAAGAAAACAATCAGAGCAAACCTTGAATAGCTAGGGTTTCATAGGAATGCTAGAATGAGAAAGACTTGGAAAAAAGGGTCCGATATTGAGTCGGATGAGTAAGAACCAGGCTCGAAATGCTTTGGATACGGGGGAGCAAGGCCGGAAAGGCCATAGAACCTTGAATCGGCGAAGATCTGAATGGACACCATCAAGGTCAGACCTCGAAACTTTGAACACCAAGTATTTAAGAGCGGAGGGAGGAGTGTATAGTCCATCCATGTCCTGAGAGGCCATGGATTCCGGTGAGGCTAAAAATGGTAGAAGACGATTAGGGTTTCAGGAAGCTTTGAGAGAGTTTGAGAGAGAGAAGGCAATTAGAGGCGGTTGTTAGAATGAAATGAGGGGATTAGGTTAGGGTTGGTGAATTAAAAAAGGTTAAGTTAAGACCGTGGCCGTTGATCAAAATGATCAACAGCGTGGATTAAATAAAAGGCTGGGAAAATCAGATAAACAATCCGGGGGTCGAGTTAAATAGAAGTTGTGTTGGTCCCGAATTGGGGATCAAATTCAGGCTAAATTCGAAATGTAATAAGGCTATAATTGAAACCAAATGAGGCCAGATTTTAAATAGCAAGTTTTTGCCTTTTTTATTTTATAAAAAATAGCAAAGTGACATCTGAAAACAAATTAAAGGTACTGAGTTAATTAATCATATTAAAATATTAAAATAAAAATACTGGGACTAATTTCATAATTGGCTCCGCCACAGGTGCTGCTGTTCGGGGCTGAACTCTGCCCCTATCTCGGCCTCTAGCATGGCCTTGGCCTCGCCCTATTCCCTTAGTAGGAACTGTTGGTGGGGGCTCGGGCTGTTGAGCGATAGATGAGGAAGCGCGTGTTCTCTCCATCTACAAAAGAACAGAGTAGAAATCTAATTAGCATTGAGAAGCAAATCCGCACAATCAGAAAGAACAAATGTGAATCTTTTTCCTAACTCGGTAGCCTCTAGGGGATAAAAACAGATGTCTCTGTACCGATCCCTCATACTCTACTAAGCTTGTTCGTGAGTTATGAGACCTATGTAACCAAGAGCTCTGATACCAACTTGTCACGATCTGGAATTTCCAACTTTGGGAGTCGTGACAGCGCCTACTCGTGGAAGCTAGGCAAGCCATGAATATTCTAAACCATTATATCTTGCGATTTATACATGTCTAAATAATTAAATTAATATTCACTAAGCATTTAAATAACAGAGGAAAATAAGATTTAGTAGAAGTGTTAGATAAATTGTAAACCAAAATTAATAAAAGCCAATACATGCCTCTACCCAGCACCTGGTGTCACAACGTACACGAAATATCTAGGAGTGCTACATACAAGTGTCTGAAACAAAGAAATAAAATTTATCTCAGGTACAAAAAGAAACAGACATCAAAATAGATAGACGAGATGTCGGGCCTACGGACGCCTGCAGGACTACCTGGGGATCTTGTGAACTGAAGGCTAGCTCCCAAACTACTATTGCGCACTGTATGATGCTTCGGTATCTGCATATATGTTTAGAGTGTAGAATCAACACAACTGATCCCATAAGTGTCTAGCCTAACCCCTACGAGGTAGTGATGAGGCTAGAACCAGACTCCAGATAAACCTGTGCAGTTATATAATATATGGCGGAAAAGCAAACAAGTAATAAGTAGTTAAAAAGGGAGGGGGGTACATGCTTAATGGGAACAACTCAACCTAGCAGAACCAGATAAATAGAAGGAACAATATAGTATCTAAAACAATGTAATAATACTATTGTTGCAGAGCGCAACCCGATCCTTTGTCATTTACGCTATTGCGTCGTGCAACTCGATTCATATATATATATATATATATATATATATATATGTTGCGGCGTGCAACCCGATCCAATAAAATAATTATTGCGGCTACAACCCGATCCAATATAATAATTGTTGCGGCATGCAACCCGATCCAATATAATAATTGTTGCAGCGTGCAATCTGATCCAGTATAATAATTGTTGCGGCACGCAACCCATTCAAAATATACAGCTCACAGAAATCATAACAACAATCCCCGCAAGGTAGAATCAGCTATAACCCATCTCAATTCGACTTCTAATCATCTCTATTTTCTCCATCGCTAACTCATAAGTAACTTCCATGACAATAAACTAAGCATTTTTTTAATACCACGGATTTACCCATTATTGCAACTATAGCATTATTCAAGAATACAACAAGTATCAATATAAGACTCACGATCATGTTCGACACCAACGTATAGATACTCGTCACCAAGCCTATACGTTGTACTCAACAAAAAATACGTAGCACACTTTCACGACCAACTCAATCATCAATTACCACTTCTGCTCTCGAATTTGGCTCCAAATCGATTATATCTATACATAAATGACTTCCTAACATCAATAAATTCTAAACAATGCGAATCTTATGCCTAATTATTGCTTTCAAATCATTCTTCCCAAAAACCCAAAAATAGACCTCGGACTCCCTTGGTAAAAACACGAGGTTCTGACAAAAATCAATTCACCCATTCACCCACAAGCCCAAATATATAATTATTTTCATAATTCGACCCCAAAACAAGGTCTAAATCACAAATAATCAAAAGGACCTAACTTAAAGATGTTGATGAAAATGGAAGGAAACAAGTTAAAAATTACTTACCCAAGAAGTTCTGGTGAAGAGGTACTTCCAGGATTGCCTAGGAGCTTTGGAGAAGAAGAAGTTTTGTAAAATTTTGAGAAATCCCGTAAGTGTTGAGTTTTGGGTTTTTAAAAATCACTGGGCGATTTACCACTTCGAGTTTGCGACAGACCCCTCATGTTTGCGATAGGTCAGGCTGTTTGGCATTAGCGTTAGAGCTATGGGGCTCGCGATCGCGAAGCTATTGCTTCTCGAGCCCTCGCGTTCGTGTAAGGTACCTACCCCTCCCCCTGCCCAGGCAACTTGTCATTCGCTTTCGTGTGGGCAGGAACGCGTTTACAAAGGAATATCCCCCTGTTGCCTCGTGTTCGCAACCTGTACTATGCGTTTGCATAGAAGGAAGTTCCTTCATCACATTTTACACATCGCGTTCGTGAAGGTCCTCCCGCGATTGGGAAGAAGGAAATACCAGAATTGGAAAATCTGATACTTTTATAAGTCTAAAACTATTTCGAAGCACATACGAAATACACTCGAGCCCTTGGGGATCCTAACCAAACTCATGTACTAACTCAACAACATCATACGAACTTATCCTTACGATCAAATCGCCTAAATAACCTCAAAAAAATGAATCAACCTCAAAATCAAGAACGTTTTTTTTCAAACTTCATCAAGTTTCAAATTTAAAAATTCAAGTCTGAATCACGTCAAACGACGTCCGTTTTTAACCAAATTTTACAGGAAGGAATTAAAATATATATATAAGACCTGTACCGAGCGCCTGAGCAAACATACGGGCCCGATACCATCGCTTTCAAATCACATTTATTTGTCAATTTTCTTAAACATTTCTAGAAAATAATTATAAAAAAAAAATCATTTCTCGGGCTTGAGGCCTCGGAATTTGATTCTGGGCATACACCATTGCCCTATATTTCGCTACGGACCCTCCGGGACCGTCAAATTACGAGTCCGGGTCAGTTTTCTCAAAATGTTGACCAAAGTCAAATTTATTTATTTTAGCATTAAAACTTTGCATTGTTTCACAAAATTTCATATTTAAGCTTTTCGGCTACGCACTCAGACTGTGCACGCAAGTCGAGATAACTATAAATGAGGTTTTAACAGAAACCATAAGTCGGCAGAGGTCTAGGTGGAGACCTTTGTGGTCTAGCCTCAAACCCTCGAGCACCAGCTACACAGGAACGATGGGATATGAACATGGATCATCCATGGCATGGGAAGCCATGGATTCCGGTGAGTTGGAGGTCGAAAATGGGTAGAAGGAGATTAGGGTTTCAAGAACACTCGAGAGAGTTTGAGAAGGGGAAGGATTTAGAGGCGGCTCTGAAGTGCAAATGAAGGGGATTAGGGTTGGTTAGGGGTTTAATTAAGGCATGGCAATCGTGGACCGTTGATTAAAACAATCAACGACCACGATTAAAAATATGGGTCTGGGCTGGTTTGTTCTATTAGGATGGGTCGGGTTATTTAATGAATTGGGTAGTGTAATTTGGGTTGGGAATTAGGCTACAATTGAAATTAAAAGGGCTATAATTTAAATAGCCAATTTTCCCCTAATTTGAATTTTGTAAAATAGCAAACGATGTTTAAAAATCCAATTAAAAATACTGAGTTAATAAAAAATGCATAAATATTAATATAAAAATATTAGAAATGATTTTATGGTTAAAAAATACTGTTAAATCGAGAAATAGGCTAAAATTGTAATTTCATGCAGTTTTAGTTTAGAAATTCCAAATGAGCTTGTAAAATTATGTAAAAATCATGTAAATTATATTTTTATATAAATAAGAGAATAAAATAAATTATTCACCAAAATAACAAATTTTGGGAATAATTATTGAATTTTATAGTGCCAAAATAAGTCATAAATTGATTTAACAATTCATTAAAAATGTGGACAACATACTAAAACCTTTGTGGATGCTTATATATGCTATCTTTTAGAATATTTTGATTAGTATATATATAGGAAAAAATTGGTTATCAACTCCATGTCTATGCTTATTTTTCATTCACTTACAAGTGCCATAATTTTCTCTTTCAATACGAAGTATTTCTGTGTACGGCGGTTAATGACGTGATGGAACTTGCAGTATTTTAGATCGCCAACTTTGCAAATTTCCTCTTGCTTTTTTGATTTAGAGAGATCGATGACTTTCTTGTATAGCAGTTCATCAAGGATTGTGGGTACGTCTGAATCTGGTAATGGATAAACCTTCGCCTCTAATTCCTTCAAGGTGGGACGACGCTCTCCTCTTTGGGATATTGACCCGGGGTCTTATCCTCCTTCACTTTTGCTTAGTAGTGACCTTCGCAGAAGTTGCTTTCACCGCCATTGATTCTTTGGCTTGGTTATTTTATGCAACATTTTTCTTGAACTCCTTTTGATCAGCAAATGGAGATGCCTTTCCATGACTTGCGATTCTTAACTCCACGTCGTGCGCTCGTGTTGCAAGCTCTTCATATGTTCGCGGTTTGATCTGTTGTAGAATGTACAAAAGGCCCCAGTGCATTCCTTGAATGCAAATCTCCACAACAGATATCTCTGAAAGGCGATCTTTGTAGTCCAAACATAACGCCCTTCAACGATTAATGTAATCTACCACGGGCTCGTCCTTCATTTGCTTGGTGCCTGTCAACTCTATCATGCTTAATGTTCTTCGGGTACTGTAAAATTGATTGGGAAATTCCTTTTCAAGTTTCTCCAAACAATCAATGGACTCAGGCTCTAAGTTAATATACTAGGCAAATGTGTTCCCTTTCAGATAATGAACAAATTGTTTTACCAAAAGGTCGCCATGCGTTCCAGCATTGCTACAAGTCTCGACAATATGAGCAATATATTGCCTTTGCGTTCCCTTTGCCATCAAATTGATGCAGCTTTGGTAGTTGATAAATAGTTGGAATGGTTAAACAATCAATCCTCTTAGTATAAGGCTTAGAGTAGTGCAATGAAATTTGCGATGGTCCGCAATATTGAGCTCTGATGGTGTTTGTTATCATGTCTTGCAATTGTTGGACAAATAACGCAACAAATGAAGTAGATTTCTTTTCCTTTTGAATGTTTAACTTTGCAAATGATTCGTCAACAGTTGTTTTCTGGGAGGTGAAGATAGATGAATGAGGAGGGACATGAATCGACTCTCCAGATGCATAGGCCTCCAATTTGTTCACGAGTTGAGCGATTTGAAGATCCTTGTCTTCAATTATTTCTTCAAGACCTCTATGGTCTGTTCCATCATGGAAAACTTTTCGTCCACGTTAGTTGCATTAGTCATCAAGGCATTGACTTTTGTTGAAACTAAAGAATCCACCAAGGTTTGAAGCTGATTGAGAAAATTCGTCACACATCGAGAATGGGGTATTTCCCCCCAGAGATTGCGGTCATGCACGTCATATGAGATCTGCTTTTCTTTGCCAACTCCAAGGAGGCGAAGTATTTGGATCCATCCAAGCCACTAGCCTTGAACTTGCTTCGAGTGATTGGTCCAGCATGGCTGAGCTCATCGGATGCGGCAACGATAGCATCTTTACATGGAACATCACACTTGCGGAAGGCCATTGTAGCAATAGATCTGAAGCTTGTAGTTTTCAACTTGCAAGAAGGAGATATGAAGGGCAGAATTGGTCCCACTACGCATGCCAAATTTAATTGCAACAAATTTTTTTAAGACGAAAAATAAACTGCAAGAAAAATAATATAAATAAAAAGAGATTTTATTGATAAATATTTATGAGTACAATTCTATGTATCCCTTGATTCTCTTCTCTAAAATTCTTCGTGATTCGAGGGCTTGAGAAGCGTGTTTCTCGAATGTTGGATGATGTGGACCTCATTGTGATGTATATAATCGCCAAGAATGTCGAGCAACAGTTTGTTGTTACAGGTTGATCTCCGGAAAGAACTCCGTTGTCGAAGAACTAAGCACTTGATGATTGATCTCTCTGTTTGTGGATGCCTTCACCAATTGTGAAGTGTTCTTCTCCAACTCTGAATGTTTTCTGGGAGTTATATAATCCCTCTATTTATAGTTTTAGAGGATGGACAATCTAGTTGCATATGAACTCTCTTGCTTGATTCTGATTGGCTCATGTCATTTTAGTCACTTGGTGACTTGTGGTTGGTTATTACTTTTTGACTTGTATTGCCACGTCATTTAACATGTGACATCACCTTATTGGTATGGAGTTTGACTTGATATGCAATGTCACATGGCATGAGTCCGCGCCTTAAGATGAAATGGACTTTGGGCCTGAAAATAATAAAATGGACTAATTTAACTTTTATAACACAAATTAATTCTTTAACCCAATTGAATAATTATTTAACCCAATTAAATTTAATCAAAATTTTTTAATGGACTAAATCCAAAAGATTTTGCGTGTCTACAATCACTTCATCCAATTCCCATGAAACGTTACTGTAAATGAGATTTACATATAGCATACCTCGAAACTTTGGATTCCTCTACAAATATTTCAGCACAGTGATTGATAGAAATGGTTTGGCTTCTAACGCAGTCACGAAGACACCACGTAATTTCGATATTGCCTAATGCTACTCTTCTGTCTCAGAACTCTAGTTGTAAAACTATATTCCAACCCTAAGTCCTAAACGAAACAGTATAAGGTATGCGCTTAAGACCCACTTCTTTTATCGATATTATTTACAATTACAATCTTACTAACCGGCGTGTGTAATGGACTCACTAATCACTTAATTAATAAACTATCCTATATATTTATTTTTAAATTTCCTTCTACAAACATAATATTGGACCCAATAACAATAAATAAAATTAATTCTCTAATCTCACCATTGATAAGTGTAAAACAAATATTTGGTTTATTACAAAATAATGTGAAAAGACTGAGAATCAAACAAGGAGAATTCTACAAAAATTAACAATCCATCACATAGTGATAAATAACAGTGGTGCTCCCGAAATACCATCTTGTAGTCCCAAAAGTAAATACTCAACAAGGGATCTCCCGAGATACCATCTCGTAGTCCCAAAAATAAGTATGCGAGGAGATATTGATCGGTTCCAACCCTACACCACTATAGAGAGGCAAGAGCGATTTTGATGCAGCTTTTACCCGAAAATGTGAGGATCGAATCCACAGAGAGTTAAGATATGTTTGGAGTTGGATTCCTATATAATCTAGCAATGTGCAGTGTTCTTGATTGCACTCCCAATTATTCTTTGCTTGTTTGCTACTTCTAATTTAATACTAATGATGCACGAAATTAAGCTAAGTAGATATTTTTGTAGGGTTTTCTAAAATGGTAAAAAGGCACTAGAGAAGTGATTTACTCCCAAGTGAGTATCTAACCGGATTTAAAACATAGGGCAATATTATTATAGTGGGATGATGATATAGCCAATGCACATAGCTACTCACTCTATACCTCTCGGTAGTTTTAGTGACTTTGCCCTGATTGGCTTTCTCAAGCCTAATTGGGTGTTCAAACCATACAACCAAAGTTGGCTCAAGTCGGGTATTACTATCTCTACGTTTAACCCTTAATTGTGACTATCAATCTCTTGAATGCATCCTAATTCCTTGCTGGCTTTAAATTCCTAAACTTAGTCTCACTTTCTCAAGAAGAGCCTAAATCAAAAAAGGCACAAATCATTGTTTGCAACCACCAATTTAACATTTGAAGCATAAATCAGACCAGATATCAATTACCCATAAACATTTAAGCCCTAAAATAAGAGACCCAGTAAAAACTCACACTAGGGTTGAACCACTACCCTGGCTAGTTGGTTTAGATACTCATAATTAAAGAAGAAATCATAGATTGAGATGAATAATAACCCATAACCTTTTTAGCACCATGGATATAATGCAACACAAAAGCATCAAGAGTTGACTCAACTCATCAAGGAAACTCTTTCTGTTACATTGATCGTTGTGGAACCCAAACTCATGCTCCTCAACTCTCCATAAGTAGACCTCACTTTTTAGATTGTAGCACTCAAAACGATAATTGTGGAAAATAAACTCATCTCTCTCAAAGGAAGGTAACAAGTCCAGCTCTAAGTACAATAAGCTTGCCACTTATGTGAGTCACCACTAATGTAAGCTCACTCAACTCAAGATCATATAGATGTTTGCATCCATGTAATGAAGGCTTTTGGTTCAAGATATGATATATTGGTCTAATAAGGTTCATCTTCCCTTAAGCATTTCATTTGCTTCATTGTGGCATATCTTTTCTTGACTCTTTGAGTCATTTAGTTCTTCCTTAGGGGCTAGAGAGACATACTATCACTCTTTCTTGTTCATTTTAATTCTTTTTTATCATTTCCAATCTTTCCATGCCTTTAATCTTTTGCTTTTATTGAATCCATTCATTTCTTCTACATTGTTCTCTTTATTTTTGAATGTTTGACATTTCTTTCTTTTTCTTTTTGCATTTCCTTTTCTTCATTTTGTAACTTTTATCACTTTTTGAATTCCTCGTCTCTCCCCCCAAACTTATGATTTTTGCCTTGTGCTAAAGAAAGATCGAGTGCCAATAGAGGATCATTTTAGAACAGATAAAGGCTTGTATCATGGTTATTACAAGAATAAGGGCAATGGCTCAACTGGGTTGACTAGGGATATCATTATTGGTAGGCTATGGATGTTTTCAAGTCTCAATTAGGATCAAGGAGAGGCTATAATCACTTTTCAAGTCGAGCTTCACTTAGGATTTCGCAGAGACAAACATTTAGGGCAAGTTCTAGACTCATTGGCATGGGACTTGGAGTTGCAAATCAATACCTCGTCATACAAGCTTTAGGAATGCTAAAGAAATAGAGTTTGGGGCCCACAATTACTTTAGCTAAGATTTGAGAAACACAAATAGTTCCGAGAAACCACTGGATGATTGATTAGTCAACATAAGAGTCTGAAGGTCACAACTATCACCATCCTATACACACCAATTTTTTTTTAACTATAAGGTCAAAGGTAAGTGTGTAAAGCCCAAGTAAAGCTTTGCCCGAGGCATCATTACTCACTAACTACTATTTACAAAAAAATGAAAAGAAAAATAGACTCCAACCTTTATGAAGGTTGTCATTCCATTCATCATCGAGAAGAGAAACCCGGTTCGCAGAAACTCCACCTTTGGAAAGAACCGTGGTATTAAGAAAACCAAAGGCTTATTGATCATTGAAACTTGTAAAATAATAAGTTGCGAACCGAAATAGAAGCTATTAAATTAAATAAGAACCTATACTATTAAGTAAAATTGCAAAAGAAGCTATGAAGTAAAATGCGGAAAGTAAACTAAATATGTAGAATAGGGGTTTAGATGAATATACATTAAAGGGAATGAATATATGCATGAGGGAGTTACTTTATATATAGACCAAGATCGAAAAATAATGAAAAGTGAAATAAATGGTAAAATCAAATACATACCAAAAGTGAAAAATAAGCATAAGAAAATAAAATGGTATCATCATTACAGACCAACTACCAAATCATCAAAGTAAGGCCAACCCTTCAAATTAAAGATAGCATTGTCCTCAATGCTAACTAACCAAAAATAAGCTCAAAAAGATGGGTGGAGAGTAAAGGAAAATCCCTATGGGTCCTCTGCTCGCATGGGGTCCTGTGGCTGGGTGCCTGGATCACCTGTCTAGGGGGCATGTGGCTAGTGAGAAACAACTCCCTCAGTCTCCGCCAGCTCAATCTCTACATCATCAACTCGGGGCATCACTCTCCTCTTCTTGGGCTCTCTCTCAATCTCTTGCTCCTGAACCTTCTCTGTCTAAGCCGCTAGAGGTTAATCATTTAATAGTAGCTCCAATGGTAAGTGGTATGATACCTTTATCTTCTCCGCCCCCGTCCACCCCATCAATTCATTCATAGACTCCTTCGAGGCCCGAGTTTTCTCAGCTTCTTTGTGTGCTTGCTCAGCTCCTGATGTGATTTTCCTTGAACTGCTAGAGCATCCATTATAAACTTTTGGTTCTCCAGGAGCTTTTACTGGTTGTCCAGAAGCTCCTTGAAAGACTCCTCTACCGAAGCTGGCACCTATGGTTGTGGGGGAACTGATTGGGCTGCCACTGAACTAGATAGCATAGACAAAACTATGGAAAGGGCATCTTGGGTTTTACCTTGACATCAAAATTTCTTTTCTCCACCTCCTGATCTTCCAAGTACATGGTGAGAAAGTTTGGGAATGGATACGATGTATCACCCTCATTGACCACTCTAGTGATCACCCTAGACATGATGTTCCCAACATTGATCGGGAACCCTGCTATAATACCTGCCACTATTATAACCCAAGAGACCGATAAGGTGTTTTCGTGAGTACTAGGGTCTGGTCTGCTGCATACAAAAGAGTCCCAACCCTTTGCCTCAATGTTTAGGGTGTTCCTCAAGATAGGAACCCCTACTGTCAACCATGCTGGAATGGTATCCAGGAGAGCCAGGTATGATGCCAACCACGGGCGGGATTCCTCATCCATCGCAACCTTGTCCAGGTACAGTGTATTATCTTCATCATTGAAGCCCAAGTATTCATTGATTGTTTTCCCATGAAACATGACTTTCAGTTTCCGCAGCTTAGTCACTTTTGTACCGTTTTTGATGTGGGAGGCATTGGTGTATAATTCCTTGACTAGGTGATAATTAACATCCGACACCTTACTAGTTATGTAATCTTATCCCACTCATTCATTAATGTGCTGCTTAATGTTGGGGTTGTGAGGCAGAAGATCCCGCTCTATGAACTGATGCTCATGAATAAGTGAGTTTTGATGCCACCACTCCCTGAACATGTGATATGCTAGCTCACTAACAAACCTCCTTTGCCATACTTCAGGGTTTTTTGTCCTTTCCACACCCCCGGTTTGGGTCTCACCCCCTCTCTCTTCATCCGGTGCCTCATCATCTAGGGGATCCTGTCCAAGTGACGAAGTTGTAGGTGAGGTTGAAGCTGAAGACTTACAAGCCTCTGCTGAGCTATCAGACGACTCAGCAGCAGAGGTAGCAGGAGATGTGGAGAGAGTGAGGGTGTAGGGTCATCTATAAAATTAAATCTTCCAATGAAGTCAGTAACATGAGTAGGTACTGAATTAAATTCTGAGGCCTCCCGTGAGGGAAAATACTCACTCCCTCCGGAATGGGAAGAAGCTCTATCTGCAGTTGTGATGCTCTTCCTCATTCCCGAATTGGTTTCTAAACTGCTGAGGTCAATTTAATCTGTCCTCGTCCCCTACCCCTGGAGGACTCTGTTTTCCCTTTTTGTTTTTCACTACCTCTTCTAGATTTAACCATTTTTTGCAAGTATAATCAATTGAAAATTTTTAGTACATATACTAAAAGAAAAAGTACAGAAAAGTTGTAGAACAATTTACAGTGCTTGAACAAAATAGCAGACTACGGACCACGGAAAAGGGAGCTCGACCGCGAAGGTTGTACCACGGACCAGGTAAAATGTATTTACGGCTGCGGAGGTGTGGGAATCAGACTACCCACCCTCTAATTCTATTACACAACGGATCATAGAAATAGGAGGGCAGTCACAGTAGTTGCACACCTGTCCACAGAAAATCAACCGTGGCCGCGGACCCTTGTTTAGACCTCTCTAAACTTGAACATTCTGGACCACAAAAAAAGCATCGCAGTCCCAGAGAGGCATTGTTGTCACCGAAATTTGCCATCGATAAATGCGGCTATGGACATAAAATCACAGATAGAACATATGAGCGTGGACTGCAGCTAATCAACTATAGTCGCGAACGTCAAACTAGGGCTCAACAAACCTAAGGTTTCTAATTTTCATGCATTTTAGCAATAACATCAACATTATCAACTCCCCTAGGTGTTATGTAGCCTATTCTAACTATTTTAAGCCTAATCTAGTTAACACTACGGAACCCTAAGTCAAAAATAAAAGAAAAGGGAAGAAGAAAAAATAAAAAACTATCAATTAAAACAATAAAGTGCAAAATTAAAGACTAAGGATCGAGTGGAATTACCAGATGTGAGATGAGTAGTTAAAAGTGAAGTCTAGTGCTTGTGTCTGTGAAAACTAGGGCGTGGATGAACAATGGTGTATGTTGTTTGAGAGTGAAATGAGCGAACACTATAAAAGGGGACCTGAGTTTCTATTCATAGAAAAACCCTGGAATCCATATAATCTTAGCTAGCACGGCCGTGGTAAATCACCGCGGTCAGCGCGTGTGAAGTACATAAGAGTTTCCTGGTTGAAATGACCGCAGACCGTGAAAAAACGATCACAGCAGCGATGAAGCACCGCTGATCGCAATAAAAGCACAACCGATGCAGTTAAAAATTCAGAGAATTATCAATTTGGACTTTGCAATCTCGTGTCGGCCATCAAATTTCGCCTCCATGATAAGTCCACCGATGTCCGCGAAAAATAGGACCGCTTTCAGCGCTCCAATTTTTGATAGCAAATTTTTTTCCAGCTTGACCTGCACTGCATCAAAGATCTCTACACACATCTCACAACCAGTTAGTTCACCAACAAATACAAACGATAATGAAAATCAAAAAAGAAGAAAAACACATGGGTTGCCTCCCAAGAAGCGCTTGATTTGACGTCGCAGTATGACACAAGTTACCACCAATCACTTGAGATGGATCATTATCACCACATGGCTATCATCAAATTTACCAAGATAGTGCTTAATTCTGTGCACATTAACTCGAAATATTTCACCATTTTTGTTTTTCAAATCAAGAGTACCAAACGGAGTCACAAGCACCACCTCAAAAGGTCCACTCCATTTTGACTTAAGCTTTCCCAAAAAAAGTCATAATCGGTAGTTGAACAAAAGAACCAAGTCACCCACATTGAATTCCTTACTACGATTATACTTGTCATGTAAGTACTTCATCTTGTCCTTATACAAGGACGAGCTGGAATAGGCATGAAATCGGAACTCATCAAGCTCAATAAGTTGCTCCACCCTGAGATTTGCTGCAATATCCCATTAAGGATTCACCTTCCTCAAGGTCCACATGGCCTTGTTCTCTAACTCAACCGGGAGATGGGAAGATTTCCAAACACCAACTACTCCAGAGACATACCAATCAGAGTCATGTAAGCAGTCCTGTACGCCCACAAAGCATCATCTAGTTTCTTTGACTTGTCAGTCCTATTTGCATTAACCGTCTTTGGCAATATGCTATTGATCTCCTTGTTGGAGACCTCCATTTTCCCACTAGCTTGGGAATGGTAAGGGGTAGAAACCTTGTGATTGTCACCATACTTTGCAAGCAAAGTGTCAAATGCCTTATTGCAGAAATGAGACATTCCATCACTAATGATTGCTCTGAGAAAAGCCACAACACTCCGGACCTCATAGTTGGGTAAAGAAACAATCTCAAACCTCTTTGAAACATAATAAACGACCACCAGAATGTACGTGTTTCCACAAGAACTCGTAAACGGACCCATGAAGTTAATGCCCCGCACATTAAATATGTCAATCTCAAGAATAGTAGTGAGAGGCATTTCATCCTTCCTTGAGATTCCACCTGCTCTTTGAAACTCATTACATCTCTTCACAAGCTCACCCTCATCCTTGTACAATGGAGGCCAATGAGATAAGAACCTTTGAAGTTGTCCTCGCCCTACCATGATGACCAACGTAAGGGAAGGAATGGCAAGCATCTAGAATACTCATTTGATCCTTTTCCGAAACACATCTCTGGATCACACCATCGTTACAAATTTTGAACAAGTAGGGCTTATCCTAGTAGTAGTCCAACCTATCCCATTTAAGGTTCTTCCTTTGGTTAGAAGAGAGCTCACACGGAAATATACCGGAAAAAAGAAAGTTGGAAACATCCGCGAACCAAAACATGCTATTCACATATATAGAGAGGGGTTGCTCATCAGGAAATGAATCATTAATTTTGAGGCCATCACAAGGCCTCCCCTCCTCCGCCAAGCAGGACAAGTGGTCCGCCACTTGGTTTTCACTCCCTTTCCGATCAGCAAACTCAAGGTCAAAATCTTGAAGCAATAGAACCCATCTCATCAACCGAGCCTTAGATTCCTTTTTTGTCATCAAGTAGGGGAGTGATGCATGGTTAGTATGAACTATCACCTTGGCACCCATGAGATAAGGACTAAATTTCTCCATTGCAAACACAATTGCTAGCAACTCTTTTTCCGACACCGTGTAATTCACTTTAGAATCATTCATTATTTTGCTTCCATAATACACCAGGTGAAACATCTAATACACTCGTTAACCCAAAACCGTTCCTTACCGCAACATTGATTACATCACACATAAGCTCAAAAGGTAAGCTCCAATTGGGTGCGGTAAAATTGGAGTGGTTGTCAATTTGTACTTGAGAAGTTCAAACTTTTTCCTATATTCCGCATTAAATACAAACTTGGCATCCTTTTCAAATAACTTGCACAAGGGATTGACTACCTTAGAAAAGTCTTTGATGAATCTTCGGTAGAACCTCGCATGCCCAAGAAAACTCCTCAATGCCTTGACTGAAATAGGAGGAGGAAGCTTTGAGATCACTTCGGTTTTAGCATTTTCCACCTCTATACCATGCTTTGAGATCTTATGGCCGAGGACAATGCTATCCACGACCATAAAGTGTCCCTTTTCCCTGTTAAGAACAAGATAGGTCTCTTCACACCGGGCCAACACCTTGTCAAGATTCTTCAAACATTCATCAAAAGAGTCACCCACAACACTGAACATCAATGAACACTTCTAAGAAGTCCTCTCCCATGTCGGTAAATATAGCCATCATACACCAATGGAAGGTAGTCGGTGCATCCACAAATCAAAAGGCATCTTAGAAATTGCAAAGGTGCCACATGGATACGTAAAGGTGATTTTTTCCTAATCTTCCGGAGAAATAAAAATCTGGTTGTAACTCCATTACTTATCCAAAAATCTGTAGAAGGCATGCCCAGCAAGTCTATCTAGCATCTGGTCAGGAAAGGGCAATGGAAATGATACTTGCAAGTCAATTTATTCAGCTTGTGGTAATCCATGCACACCCTCCATTCGGTGACAGTCCTGGTAGGAATCAACTCATTTTTTATTGGTAACCACAATCATAGCACCCTTCTTCGGCACACATTTCATCGGCGAAGTCCAAGAACTCTCCGAAATGGGGTACATAACCACTGCATCCAATCACTTGATCACCTCCTTTTTGACCACCTCTTGCATGGCCTCATTAAACCTCCTTTGATGTTCCATTGAGGGCTTGGCATCATCTTTAAGCATAATCTTGTACATTAAAAAGGTGAGGCTTATTCCCCGAATATCAGTTAGAGTACATCCAATTGCCTTCTTTCTTCTTTGGAGCACCTCCAGTGTTACATCTACCTGCACGTTAGTATGACAAGAAAAAAGAATAACATGTAATGTTGAACTAGGGCCTAAGAATTCATACTTGAGATGTGAGGGCAAAGTATTTAACTCCAAAATAGGAGGTTCCTCAATTGATGGCTTTGTTGGTGGAGTCTTTCTATTCTCAAGATCCAAAGAGAGCTTTCGAGGATCATAAGAGTAAGAGCACATTCCATGCAAAGCATTGACACACTCCATCCGACCTTGATCCTCATTCACATCAAGGTTCAAAATACCGCTTATAAAGGATTCTCCACATTGATCATTGCACCAGTATCATCAACTAGTACTTCTGAGACAGGATCAACAAAAGAGCACACTTTAGTACTATTTGGCTGCTTCATTGATTTGCACACATGAAGGACCACATTTTCAGCACCCACCCGGAATGTGAGCTCACACACTTCCACATCAACCAATTCCTTCCCAGTTGCAAAGAAAGGACTTCCCAATATGATTAGAACCTCATAGTCAACCTCACAGTCCAAAATCAAAAAGTCAACATGTAAAATAAACTTGTCCATCCGAGCAAAAACATCATCGATAATACCAAGCGGCCTCTTCTTTATTTTATCCTCCATTTGCAACATCATTGAAGTATCCCTCGGTTGACCAATACCCAAATTTTTGAACACGGAGTAAGGCATCAACTTGATACTTTCTCCCAAATCATGTTTTGCCTTTGCATGGAATGGTCAAAGCGTCAGGATCTTCAAGCTTTTGAGCCATCGAGTGCACAATTGAACTTACTTGATGAGTCATTTTGATGGTCTTACAATCCATGGATCTATTTTTAGTCACCAATTCTTCTATGAACTTGGTGTAACCCGACATTTTCTCAAGAGCTTCCACTAAAGGAACATTGATTGATAAACTCTTTATCATGTCAATAAATTTTCTAAATTGGTTCTCATTCTTTTGCTTGGAAAAACTTTGAGGGTAAGGTGGAGGAGTCCTTAGCAAGGGAGCATTATCCTTGGGCACTATTGTTTTTGGTATGTCTATTACGTGTTTCCTAGATGCGTTCACATCATCTTGAGTCTCCACCTCATTATCGTTAATATCAGTTCTCACTTTCGCATTCAAATTCTCTTCACTCACTCGCTCATCAACTTTAAGAACGTCATCATCTTGTACTTCAACCTCATCACTCACAATTTCCATTTGATTGGAGGTATTCACATCAGCACCTCGACCGTATCTAGTAATCACTGCCATTGCATGCCTGGTGTCGTTCCCACCCTTCAAATTTACTATCGTATCACAAAGTAGATCCCCCTTATGGAGAGTATTCAAAAATTGCAAAATTTGGCCAAGTTGAACCTCCAAATTTTGAAGTGAAGTATTATGGGATGCCAACTGCACATCAGAGTCGGCATTCTTCTTCATCATTTGTTCAAACATCATCTCGATCCTTCCTATCTCGTTGTTTGACAAGCTAGGACTTTGGGATGGAAATAGAGGTGGGTTTTTTGGTCGTTTATACATCAGAGGCCTTTGAAATCCTTGCCCCCGGTTCCCTTGATTGCCATTATTCCAACCCCCTAGTTGTTGTTTCCTCCCCAATTGTTATTGTTGCCACTCTAGTTGCCTTGGTTGTTTTGGTTGCACCAATTCTAGTTGTTGTTACCCCAGTTACTATTGCCTTGTTGATCTTAATTTCACTAATTTCCTTGGGATCTCCATTGTTGTTGTAGGATAGAAACATTGCCGTTTTGTCCTTGGAATTGTTCATGTACTGCATTTCTTCACTTTGCTCATCACAGCCACCATCTTGATTGAAACCACCACTACCTTTCTCATATTGATCCGGGCTACCTTTACCTTGTTGCCCTCTTTGTTTCCATTTTTTGACCAACAAGTTGACACCTTCCATAGCATTTACTTGTCTAGGAGCTTGAACATGTTGCATTTGAGCTTTTGCCAGCTTGTTCATTATTGTAGTTAACTATGCTATTGCCTGCCCATGATCATGGAGCTCTTTATGCAAGTGGATGACAATGTGGTAACCTATTAGCATATTGGCTCAAATTCGCCAAGCTGAGGAAGTATCTTCCATCTCATCCAATATCTCACACGTCTCAGCATAAGGTGTGTTCATAAAATTTCCCCCTTCTAGCTCAATACACACTAATTGGTTGTGTTAATACCATGGTGGAATATCTATTCATTCGTTGTTTCGGTCATGCCATTGTTCACACATTCTTTCACCATTGTCTGATATCTCTCCTAGATCTCATAAAATGGTTCATTAGATTCCTATTTGAAGGCCAAAATATCATATCTCAAAGTCGCCATATGACCTAGCGAGGAAAACTTGGCAATAAACATGTCTGCCAACTCATCCCACGTAGTGATGGAATGATTGGGATGCCTTTCGAGTAAGTCCAAAGTTTTCCCTCTAAGTGCCAACGGGATTAATATCAACCGTAATGCATCTTCTGACATGTTTGTTTTCTTCCTTCCCAAACAGCTATCCACAAAGACATTAAGATCTTTATAAGCAATCTATTGGGGAGCACCTGTGAAATACCCTCGTTGTTCCAATAAAGTCAACATTGCATTTGTAATTTGAAATTTCCCGCACGGATTCGGGGTGGGACAATTGCACTTGTGTATCCTTCATTTGGAAGCACTCGAGGAGCCACTATTGGAGGTGGAAAGGGAGGGTCTGGAAAACTATCATTGACCTAACAGCCTCGTCATTGACCTTGAGGTTTTGTAGGCACATCATCCTTAACATTATCATCTACCTCCTCCCCCGGCAGAACATTTTCAAGAGGATAATTGTTTGCCATTTTGTACTTGAATTGATGACACACACAAGTTAGTAACACAGAAGGAAAGTAAAACAAGACATAAACCTAGTCAGAAAGATAGCCAAAACCGTTTAGCTCCCCGTCAATAGTGCCAAAAAGTGATAGACTCCAACTCTACACGACTATAGAGCGGCAAGAGCGGTCGATGCAGCTTTTACCCGAAAAGGTCAAGATCGAATCCACATGGTGCTAAGATATGTTTGGAGTTGGATTATTATCTAATCTAGCAATGTGCTGTGTTCTTGATTGCACTTTGAATCATTCTTTGCTTGTTTGCTACTTCTAATTTGATACTACTGATGCACGAAATTAAGCTAAGTAGATATTTTTATAAGGTTTTCTAAAATGGTAAAAAGGCACTAGGGAAGTGACTTACTCCTAGCTGAGTATCTAAGAGAATCTAAAAGTTAGGACAATATTGTTATAGTTGCGATCATGATATAGCTAATGCACATAGCTACTCACTCTATACCTTTCGGTAGTTTGAGTGACTTTTCCCTAATTGAATTTGTCAAGCCCAATTGGGTGTTCAAACCATGCAAACAAAGTTGGCTCAAGTGGGATATTACTATCTCTAAGTTTAACCCTTTAATTGGGGCTATCAGTCTCTTGAATGCTTCCCAATTCCTTTTTTTGGCCTGAAGTTCCTAGACTTAGTCTCTCTTTCTCAAGAAGCGCCTAAGTCAAAAAGGCACCAATCACTGTTTGCAACCACCAATTTTGAATTTGAAGCACAAATCAGACAAAATATCAATTATCTATAATCATTTTAGCCCTAAAATAAGAGACTCATTAAATACCCACGCTAGGCATGAGCCACAACCCTAGCTAATGGGTTTAGCTACTCATAACTAATGGAGAAATCATAGATTGAGATGAAGAATAACACATAACAAGTCCAAACTAAAAGAGGCGGTTCACGTCTCAGCTAAACAAAAGATGACCCAAAAATCTAAATAAGAATTATTTATACACAACTAAATATTTTGGACAAAAATACCCCAACGGAGGTACTACTAACAGTGAAAAATTGACCACTGCAGCACTTTGACAACCGCTGCCGCGTACAATCAAGCGCGGACCGTGATCTTCAACTTTAAGCTCAAGAATGAGTTTTCTGAATCTCCCCTCCGTTGACCGCGGTAGAGCCACTGCTGCTGCACAAAAGCACTGCGGGTAGCGGTAACTTGCAATACCAATAATGTAGCTCTCTTATCTTTGCCACTGCGGACTGCGAGATCAAGACCACCTCAGCGGTAGATCCTCCGCCTCCATATTTGATTTTCCGTTGTAGCTCTGAGTTGACTCAGCTTTTGACTTGTGCGGGTTTCACTCGTTTTTGAGCTGGTTTTGACTTTCTTGTCTCTTTTGACCAAACACTTCAAATAAGCACAATGTTATATTTTGGGAATACTAGTATGCACTTTTAATCCAAAACTCAAGCAAAAAGGAGCATAAAATAGAATAGAGTCCCTAGTTATCAGATCTCCCGAGATACCACCTCGTAGTCCCAATAGTAATTCTGCAGAAGAATCCCCTAAGGTACCGTCTTGTAGTCCCAAAAGTAAATGTGCAGTGGAATCTCCCAAGGTACCGCGTCGTACTTCCAAAAGTAAATACACAGCCCAAAAACTGATGGAAACAACAATTTACAGCAAGAGCTCTACCGTTAAGACTGATACAAATTAAGGAAAAGCAGGAATTTAACTAAACATGATGCAGAAATTTCAAATAAGCATTTAAGACATGTAAACACGCGATATTAGGCTAAAAATGACTTCTACACATGCTGGTATAACTTAATTAAGATGTAACAGGTTATTTTTCAGTAAAAATCGGATTTTACAATAATTAGCTCATGTACGCGCTTGTCTTCTCACCTACACAGTGCTCACATATCAGAGAAGTATCACAACAATACCAAGTGCTACAGGTATTTCCCCCACATAAGGTTAGACAAGCCACTTACCTCGAATCAAACTCAATCAATCAGTAAGAATGACTTCTTCACGATTTTCGGACATTGAATGGCCCAAATCTAAGCAAAATAAATTGCACACCATAAATATAACTACAACAAACTAATTTATTTATGAAATCAAGACTTTAGCAGGAATGAAGATAATCTCCCCCAAAAAGTCGACCTGGGTCCACGTCTTAGAATCAGGTAAATGTCACAAAATACGAACACCTATTCACCCACGAGTTTAATCATACCAAAATTATTCAAATTCGATCTTAAAATCTCAATCAAACCCCAAATATTTGGTTGAAATACTTTCCCAAATTTCTCAACTCAAATTTTAAATTAGAAGGTGGAATTCATGATAGATTAGTGGGATATAACCAAGAACAAGTGAAGAATCATTATCCAATCGATGCCTCTGAAAAATCCTTCAAATTATCGCTTAAATTCGAGCTCCCAAAGTCCCAAAGTGTAAATGAGATCAAGCCCTCGTAATTCCTATTTTTCTGCCTAGTGATCTCGCTTCTGCGAGGAATCCACTGATCGGTTTTTCTGCACTTGCAGAAAAATTCTAGCAGGTGCGGACTTCACTTAAGTCCTCAAAGTTCACTTCTGTGCTGCTTACTCAACTCCAGCGAGTCCGCTTTAGTGAGACACTAACCGCTCATGCGGTCCCAACTGGGTAGGCCCATAATCGCTTCTGCAACTCGATGGTAGCTTCTGAATTGTCGCACCTGCGGCCCAAGATGCGTAGGTGCAATTAACCAGGTGCAATAAAGCTTTAGCCATTCCAACACATTTGCAAAAGATCCGTTAACCACCTGATTATTAACCCGAGGCCCCTGGGACCTCAACCAAACATATGGGGAAGTCCTTAAATACCATAAAAACTTAATTGAGCCTTCAAATACGATCAAACAACGCTAAAACACGAATCACACTCCATATCAAACTCAATGAACTTTGAAACTTCTTCTACAACCGATGTCAAAACCTATCAAATCACATTGAACTCAAATTTTGCATACAAATCATATACGATATTACGAACCTACTCCAACTTTCGAAATTTGAATCCGACCCCGATATCAAAATGTCCACTCCCGGTCAAACTTTCCAAAAATTTAACTTTCTCCATTTTAAGACTAATTCAGCTACACACCTCCAAATAATTTGGACACACTCCTAATTCCAAAGTCACCCAACAGAGCTAACAAAACTCCATTTTGGAGTCTTGTTCACACATTTTCAAGTACGGTCAAAATCACAGAACTTATGTTTTCGTTCTAGGTACTAAAGGTCCCAAATCAATCAAAAACCACAAATAATACCTACCAGAAAGTCACATAAGCATGAAAATATATGGGAGAAGTAATAAATAGGGGATCGGGGCTATTAATCTCAAAGGACTGACAGGGTCATTACATCCCCTGTCAGTCCCCCCTCATGAGGACTTGCACGCATGGTAATAATTAAATTTCGGGATGTTCGAAGTTGATATGGAAAGAATATTCTCATTTCGGAAGCTTTAAACTAAAAGAATTGATTAAGGGTTAATTTTGAGTAAACGACCTCAAGATTGGGATTTGAAGGTTCCAATAGGTTCATATGATAATTTTGTACTTGGGCGTATTGTGCGGATTGGGTGCAATGCATTTCAATGTTATCGATGTACATTTGGAATTCAAAGACTAGGAATAGCTTCTATGGTTATTTTGGTATTGGAATCATGTCCGGAAGTGGATCCGGAGGTCCATATTCATTTTGGGTTCATTTGGCGAAAGTTAGAAATTTGAAGGTTTTTTTGATAAGTTTGACCGGAAGTGGTCTTTTTGATATTAGGGTCGGATTCCGATTCCAAAAGCTGGAATAGGTCTGTAATGTCCAATGTTACTTGTGTGCAAAACTTGAGGTCAATCGGACGTGATCTGATAGGTTTTATCTAATTTAGAAGTTTGAAGTTCTAAAGTTCATTAAGCTTGAATTGGGGTGCGATTCATGATTTTGATATTGTTTGATGTGATTTAAGGCCTCGAGCAATTTTGTGTCATGTTTTTTGATAGATTGGTGTGATTCTACGGGGTCTCAGGGGCCTCGGGTGTGTTTCGGATCATTTGGGCTACTTTGGATGTTGATTTGCTAATATATGGTGTTGTTCTTCCCGTTCGCGAAGAAGGATAAGACTTTTGGGATTTTGTTCTTCAAATTCACGAAGAGACTCTCACGTTCGTGAAGAATAAAATCTCTGTTGCACAGGTCTGACTTCATAGGCTCATATCCAACCATTTAGCATTTTGGATTTGTGTACAAAATGTTATGGCTGGTACAGTACAAGTTGTTTGGGAAGATATAGAAGACATTTGGGTGGCACAGGTCTATCTTTGGTAGCTTATATCTCGAAATCTATAAGAAATTGGGAGATGAAAAAAACATGAAAGTTGTAGATCTTGGTGTCTAGTTTTCAAAAAGTTAAAGTACTTTTCGTTTGTAGATTAGTACAAAACGTTAATACCATTACACTAGAGGTTTTATCTAATTTAGAAGTTTGAAGTTCTAAAGTTCATTAAGCTTGAATTGGGGTGTTATTCATAATTTTGATATTATTTGATGTGATTTAAGGCCTCGAGCAATTTTATGTCATGTTTTTCGATAGGTTGGTGTGGTTCTATGGGGTCTCAGGGGCCTCGGGTGTGTTTCGAATCATTTGGGCTACTTTGGATGTTGATTTGCTGATATATGGTGTTGTTCTTCCTGTTCGCGAAGAAGGATAAGACTTTTGGGATTTTGTTCTTCGAATTCACGAAGAGACTCTCACATTCGTGAAGAATGAAAATCTCTGTTGCACAGGTCTGACTTCGTAGGCTCATATCCAATCATTTAGCATTTGGATTTGTGTACAAAATGTTATGGCTGGTACAGTACAAGTTGTTTGGGAAGATATAGAAGACATTTGTGTGGCACAGGGCTATCTTTGGTAGCTTATATCTCGAAATCTATAAGAAATTGGGAGATGAAAAAAACATGAAAGTTGTAGATCTTGGTGTCTAGTTTTCAAAAAGTTAAACTATTTTTCGTTTGTAGATTAGTACAAAACGTCAAGACCTTTACGCTAGAGGCTGTGTGGAAAAGCTTGGCATTTGTTCTTCGCTATCGTGAAGCATTTTCCGTGAGCACGAAGGGCAAATTTTGGGCTAAGAAATGTTTTGCTTCGTGATCACGAAGAGTAAATACATAGGAAAAGCTATATTTCGAGTTTTCGACCATTTTTAACATCTTTGGAGCTCGGATGGAAGTGATTTTCACTATATGAATCGGGGTAAGTGTTATATATTCGAAAGTAATTATACTTCATGATTCTATGGTTACATTCATCATTTATTTCGGATTAAAATGGAAGAAATCAAGCTTTTTGGAAAACTTTTCAAGAACAAAAGTTTAAGATTTGGAGGTCAAGTTGTTATCGAAATTTGATAAAATTGGTACGGTTGAACTCGTATCAAAATGGGTTGTCATATTTTTTGAGTTTCATTGGGGTTTCGAGAGATAGGCCCTACTACCAAATTTTCTAGCGGAGTTGAGAATTTTATAAATTTTTAATTCCAAGAATTGGAGTATATTTTTAATTAATTTGCATGTTGTTTGGCTAGTTTCGGATTGAAAGGCACCAAGTTAGGGATTTAGAGTGAAATTGTAATCGGAAAGTGGGATCTATGACGAGGTTAGTCTCCTTTCTAACCTTGTAAAAGGAAATTAATTTCGTAGGTGAACTAAATTATTGTGTGCTCCTATTTGTGGGGAGCTACGTATGCACGAGGTGATGAGAGTCCATACGTAGCTACTAGCTATGCCTATGTCCGGGTCATTCTAGGCTTACATCATGCCTTATTTATATTGTTATTGATTTATGTTTATTATTTCCTTGAGAAGGAGAGGGATTGAGGTTGCTTATTAAATGTTTTGAATTGAGTTGAAATTGAGGAAAAATTGGGATTTTAAAAGTTTTCATTTGAACTTTATATTTTGAAAATAATGGAAGAATATTAGCATAAAGTAAGAAATCTATGTATACCTACGTCGCAAATATGATCACGAGCGGTGTAATTCCTTAAATTTATATTTGACCGCGTCGCAAGTATGATCTGCGAGTAGGGTAATTCATTCTACTATTCTTATGGGAGTGGTCCGATCGGCGGCAGGTTAATAGATGCATCTATGGTTTGCGTTGTTCGACCCTCGGCAATGCAATTTACATTTATGTTTAATCAGGTCGAACATCCTTGGTGGTATTTGCGTGTCAGGATAATAGAATTGGAAGTCCTTTTTTTAATTTCTATAAATTCATCTTTTTGTGTCATCATATGTTTAAAAGGAAGGAAGTGGTTTAAGCTCTTAAATATGGTGAAGACTTGTTCAGTTATTTCTTGTTTCGTGTCTTATTGTTGTATATCATGCTTAATTAGAATTTCATATTATCATATTATTGACCACTAGTAAATGTCGGAGTTGACCCCTCGTCACTACTTTTTCGAGGTAAGACTCGATATTTACTGCGTACACGTTATTTTCGTACTCATATTACACTTGCTGTACATTTTGTTATACAGGCACATGTATGACTAGTGGGCTTGAAGGAGCAACAACGTGGTTGATACGGGGACTTAGGTGAGCTACATCTTATGAGATGATCCGCAGTCACCAATTTCTCCTTCAGAGTTCTTGTATTTCCTTTTCTGTCCAAATTGTGTGTGCGGGACAGTTATGGTATTTGTTTTATTTTCTAGTAAATGCTCATGCACTTATGACGCCGGGTTGTGGGATTGTTAGGGGGTATTCAGTATTGAAATTGGAAAAAATCATTATTATTTTGTAAATTTCATCTTTTAATAGTTAAATTGAAGGAAATTTATGATTTCAAAAATATTAAAAAGAGAATTAGATTATCTGTTTAGTTTTGGTTTGCTGACAGTGGTGTCCGGCGCCATCACGACCTTTAACAGATGGCGGTCATCATACTGACACTCCCTAATACGATCATAAAGATAGGACTAAGAGATAACACAAGCCAAAACTTGACTTGGCGCAGAAATACCCAATATAACAAACTGGTTGGCCAAGACCTGAACATCCATTGTCAATGGCTTCTCTACTGCTGGTAGATATGCTAAGCTCCCCAAATTCTCCACCCTGCGACTCAAGGCATCGGCCACCACATTAGCCTTTCTAAGATGGCATAGAATAGTGATATCATAATCCTTAGGCATCTCTAACCACCTCCGCTAACACAAATTAAGCTCCTTCCGTTTGAACATATGTTGAAACCCCAGTGATCGGTGTAGATCTCACAAGGGACGCCTATACAAATAGTGCCACCAAATCTTCAAGGTATGAATAATAGCTATTAACTCAAGTTCGGGGACATGATTGGTCTTTTCATGCACGTTAAACTGTCTGGAGGATTAGGCAATCACCGTATCGTCAAACATCAACATCGTGATGAGATTAATGCGCGAGGCATCACATTATACAGTAATAGACCCCGAACCTGTAGGCAATACCAATACTGGAGCCATGGTAAAAGTTGTCTTAATCTTTCAAAATCTCTCTTTACACTCCTCTACCCACGTGAAATGAGCACCCTTATGGGTCAGCCTAGCCATAGGTGCTGCAATAGATGCAAAACCCTCTACAAATTGATAGTAATACCCCAGTCAAACCAAGAAAACTCTAGATCTCCATAGCTAAGAACGCTCTAGGCCAATCCTACACTACTTCAATCTTCTTCGGATCCACCTTGATCCCCTCACTCAACAATACGTGACCTGAAAGTGCCACTGAATCTAAACAGAACTCACACTTTGAGAATTTTGCATATTACATCTTTTCTCTCACGGTATGAAGCACAGTCCTCAGGTGCTGCTCATGATCCTCCCGACTTTGGGAGTACACTAGAATGTCGTTAATAAACACAATGACGAATGAGTCAAGATAGGAGTGATATACAATGTGCATAAAATGCATGAATGTTCATGGGTTTTTAGTCATCCCAAATATTATCACAAGGAACTCGTAGTTACTATATCGAATGCTAAAAACAGTCTCCAGGATATCTTGCTCCTGGATCTTTAATTCATGATAGCTTGAATGTAAGTCAATCTTGGAAAATTCTCTGGCACCCTGTAACTGATCAAAGATGTCATCAATACAAGGCAATGAATACTTTTTCTTCACTGCAAATTTGTTCAACTAACGATGATCAATGCACATACGCATAGAACCATCCTTCTTCTTTACAAACAAGACTGGGGAACCCCAAGGTGACACACTAGGCCGAATGAAGCCCTATCAAGCTATTCCTATAAGTGTTCCTTCAACTCAAGAGAAGCCATACGACATGGAGGAATGGAGATTGGCTGACTGCTCGGTGATAAATCAATACCAAAGTCGATATCTCTATCAGGTGGCATGCCCGAAAGATCAGCTGGAAATACATCGGTATAATCCCTCACTACCTGAATGGACTCAAACATAGGGGTATCTATAATGACATCTCCCACATAAGCTAGATATGAGACATACCCTTTCTCAACCATTCGTTGAGCTTTAAGAAATGAAATAACTCTGCTGGGAGTATAATCTAATGTACCTCTCAACTATAATCGCGGTGGTCCTGGCATAGCTAGCATCACGGTCTTGGCGTGACCATAAAGAATAGAATAATGGGCTGACAACTAGTCCATGTCAAAAATAATATCAAAATCTACCATAATCAGCAATAATAAATCACCTCTGGTCCCAAAACCACCAAGAATAACCAAGCATGACCGATACACACAATCAACAATAATAGAATCTCCCCAGGTGTAGACGCATAAATAGGAGAACTCAACGATTCACAAGATATGCCCAAATAAGGGGAAAAATAAGAGGACATATAGGGATAGCTCGATCCTGTATCAATTAAAATCGACGCATCTCTATGAAAAAACAAAACAATAACTGTAATGACAGTCAAACTATCCAACTCATAAGCACGCCACCATTGTAATGCCAGTCAAACTATACTCCATCAAAAGCATATCCGAGAACTGAGTCTAAGTAAGTGAAGTTGCCTCAGTCAGACTACCCAACTCATAAGCACGCCACCACTGATAGGAGGCTCCTCTAAGCTAGAACCTAGTGAAAAAAACCTCACTCGACTCTGCAACACCTATAGTTTGTAGTATATGAAGTCACTCCTCAATAAAAACCTAGGCAATCTCTGATGCCAAAACACTGAAAGTAGGTGGGTGGTACTTCTTGTAGCTCTCGAGCCTGAGTTGTTCCTCCCCAGAAGTTGCTACCGAATTGGGGCTACTGGCTGCACTAGTATGACCTTTGGAACCTCATCGACCTTAACCCGATGCTCTAGGGTGCGGGCGGCGGGAGTCTATGCCCCTCTGGCCTAAAATGTGGCAGGAGCAAGTAGAATAAACCATGCCTAAGCCAGAGTAGCGAACATGCTCACGAACTGTGCAAGGGTCTCCTGAAAAGCAGGTGTAGTAACAGGCGTCTCGAGTCGCCGCACTTTGACTGAAGCTAGTAATGGATCCTCTGTAGTAGCTCGTGTGGGTCCTCCGCTTGTATTATGTGGACGTCCTCGACCTCTACCCCGACCTTGTCCTCTCGTAGCTCTAGAAGGGGCATGGGTGCCTGGTTATCTAATCCGGTTGTATGTGTCCTCACAATCTCGGAGAGAATAGAAGACAGAAGTTTAGAATTCTGAATTCAACAATTTCGCACGACAATTAATCAAAAGAAATGAAGCTTTCCTAGCAGATCCAAGCCTCCCAAAGATAAGTATAGATGTCTCTGTACAGATACTCAAGACTCCACTAAACCTGCTTGTGACACACGACGCCAATGAACATAGAAACCTGATACCAGCTTGTCACGGCCCAAATCTTCCTCCGTAAGATGTCATGATGGCACCTAGTCTTAAGACTAGGTAAGCCTGATAGTTGTGGAAACTCTGAACAAAAACAAAGATAAGTACTAAACCTTAACGGTTATAGGTATATGCATAAAGCTGGAAAACTCCCACTTGGCATATACAAGTAAAACCAACAATATTAAGCAAAAACAACTCTCCAATGACCCAGTAGTCCCAAGTCACAAGCTCTAGGGAAAAACTCTAGTTGTACCTATACATCAGTGTTTAGGAATAATATAAAGAAAACATAAAGGATATAGGGGGACTCTGAGGTCTGCAGATGTTGGTAGATGTACATTGGTCTCCAAAAGCCGCATCAAATACTCTCGACTTATAGCAGGGTTGGTAGGAGGTACCTGGTCAGTACAGAAAACATGTGCAGAAGAGTAATATGAGTACACCATAACGGTATCCACTAAGTTCTAGGCCTAACCTTGGTAGAATAGTGACGATGTCAGGTCAGGGCCCTACTGGTATATAATATAGAAAAAAGATATGATAATTTGAAATAACTGAGAATCTAACAAGGAGAATTCTACAGAAATTAACAACACAACACATAGTGATAAACAATAGGGGCGCTCCCGAGATACCATCTCGTAGGCCAAAATTAAATACTCAACAGGGGATCTCCCGAGATGTCGTCTCGTAGTCCCAAAAGTAAATATAAAAAGAGACCTCCCGAGGTACCACCTCATATTCTCAAAAGTATATATGCAGGGGGATCTGCCGAGGTACCACCTTGTAGTTAGAAAAGTAAATGTGTATGGGGATCTCCCGAGGTACTACCTTTTATTACCAACAGTAAAAACATATCTTGAAATTTATAGAAACAAATATTTACAACAAGAACTCTACAGTTAAGACTGGTAGAAATCAAAGAAAAATACGAATTCAACTAAAGTGTTGCACAGATTTTAAATATGCATATAAGACACGTAGACATGTGATATTGGACTAAACATGATAACTACACATGCGGGTATAACACAATTAAGATGCAAAAAGTTGATACTCAGTAAAAATTGGATTTTACAATAATTAGCCCGTGAATGCACTTGCTACCTCGCATACACGGTGCACACATATCAGAGAAGTATCACAATAACACAAAATTCCACGTGGATTTCTCCCATAGGCAAGCTACTTACCTCGAATCAAGCTCAATCAATCATTAAGAATGACTTTACACGATTTTCCAACTCTGAATGCGACAAATCTAGCAAAAAACAATTACATACCATTAATGTAACTATAATAAAATAATCTAATTAATGAAATCAAAATTTTAGCAAGAAATGAGAAAATCTACCAAAACTTCGACGTGGGCCCATGTCAAGAAAATTTGTAAAAGTCACAAAATACAAACACCCATTCACCTAAAATTCACTTGTACAAAAATTACTCAAATTCGATATGATAATCTCAATCAAAGTAAAAAAATTTGTTAAATAACGTTTCCCACTTTTTCCAAATTTCTCAACTCAAATCTTAAATTAGAAAGTGATATTAATAATAGATTAGTGGGATATAACCAAAAACTAGTGAAGAATCAATACCCAATTGATGTTTCTAAATGTCCTTCAAATTATCGCCTAAATCTGAGCTATCCAAGTCTCAAAGTGTAAATGAGATCAAACCTTTGTAATCCTCTTTTTTTGCTTAGTGATCTCGCTTCTGCGAGGAGCCACCGCATTCACGGTTCCGTATTAGGGGCAAAACCCTCGCAGGTGTGAAATTCACTTAAGTCCTCAAAGTCCACTTCTACAAACAAGGGCCGCTTCTGCGCTCCTGCTTCACCGCTTGTGCGAGTCAGCTTCTGCGAGACTTTAACCGCTTCTGTGGTCCTATATGGGTAGGACCATAATCACTTATGCGGCTCGATTGCCGCTTTTGCGGTGCCTCACCTGTGGCCCAAAGTGCACAGGGGTGATTACCGCGGGTGCACAAAGTTTCAATCAATTCCAAGACAACCCGAGGCCCCCGGGGCCACAACCAAACATTTTGAAAAGTATTAAAATACTTTACAAACTTAGTCGATCCTTCAAATCATATCAAGCAACGCTAAAAATACTAATCACACTCTAGTTCAAACTCAATAAACTTTGAAACTTCAAACTTCTACAACGAATGCCGAAACCTATCAAATCACGTCAGATTGACCTAATATTTTGCACACAAGTCATATTCTTCATTACGAACCTAATCCAACTTCCAGATCATAATCCAACACTGATATCAAAAAGTTCCCTCCCGGTCAAACTTTTAAAGAATTCAATTTTCGCTATTTCAAGCATAATTCATCTACAGACATCTAAGTCACAATCCGGACATGATCTTTATTCCAAAATTATCCTATGGAGATAACAAAACCGACAAAACTCTATTACGGAGTCGTCTTCATATAATTCAAGCTACAGTCAAAATACTAGAACTTAAGCTTCCCTTTTAGGGAGTAAGTATCCCAAATTACTTTGAAACCATAAACAAAACCTCCCGTCAAGTCACATAAGCATACAAAGATATGGGGTATGGGATGGTGGCTATTACTCTATAAACAACCTGTCGGGTCGTTACAATGTCTCGAAATGTTGTTTCCTTCATTTTTCATTTCTAAAAGAGTTAATACCTTAAACTCCCCCTAAACTATCATGTTTTTATCAACTTCCTACTTACACTATTCGGTGACCCCAAAATCCCTTAAACTGTATTGTCATTCATACTAAAAAACCCATTGCATTCTTAGAGGTACGTGTAGTAGTACACGCTCCAACACGTGGATATTCAATTCAGCCTAAAACCCACCTAAATTATCACTTTTTTATCAGTTACCCACTTAAACTATTTGGTGTCCCTAAATTCTCCCAAGTTATATCCTCTTATATATTAAACCCCCATGTTGGACTTTTAAAAGTGTGTCTGTCTAATTATATTAACTTATGATTTTCATAATAATTATATAGTGTACTCATGATGTATTCCTCTCGGATGATTGATTAATTTTAGGAGCTTTGGCAATAATAATATTTAATGTATTGTGTTAAGTTTAGGTTTAATTATGATTGTATTTTATGCTAAACTCCAATTAAACAAATCCTTGTTTATATTCACTTTATAGCAGAGTAAAAATATAAATAAAGGCATATATTGTTGCATTTCTTTAAAATCATCTTATTATATAAAAAAATTACAAGAAACAAAATTTTTCAAGTAAACAATTAATTGGCCAACAATACATTCTTTTTTTCAGATGACATAAAGAAGGTTCAACATATTTAACTTTATTCTCTACAACATATTGAGTTTAATAAGAAGATTAAATTTGTATTCTTTTGACAATATATGTAAGACATGAAAGAAGACTAAAACAAGAAAGAGAATAAATTATTTTAGAGGAAACAAGAGGGGGGGGGGGGGGATTTTTTCCAGAAGAAACCCGTATAAAGAACTGAAGAAAAAATATTTAAAAATGAAGAAGAAGGCGAAAAATAAAAATGAAATATTTTAAAAATAGAAAGAATGGGAAAAAATAAGGAAGAAAGGTTGATATGATTGAAATAAGGAGAATATTTATTAAAAAATACATAAATGTGATAGAGGGTTAGGCTAATTATCCATTATTTTCTACCATATGATATATTTTTATAACTTTTTTTAACTACCACACGCTACTTCACTAGTATTTGCCACGTTATGCCAGGTTAGTGACGAAGGGTATTTTAATATGAAGGATAATATAGTTCTGGGGGGTTTAAGGGACACCGAATAGTTTAAGTAGGAAACTGACAAAAACATTATAGTTTAAGGGGATTTTAGGATATTAATTATTTCTAAAAGCGATCATCATAATATTTGCTTCTACAAAAAATCATAGCCCATGGAGAGATATCCTTAAATCAACAAGGCTCATATTTAAAGCTAATTTTAACCATTTTATAACACTTTCGATCTTCTTCCTCTTGCCTTTCTTTTTCACTCATCATGTATCCATATTTCCACCCTGCTCTCTTTCACCCCAATTATGATTTCGCTGCTTTCACTCAACCAAACATTTCTCACTTTTCCCTTTCTAGTTTTGAAATTGTTGTATCAATAGTGTACACTTTGTTTTTTGTTGTCATTTCCTTTGTGTTGTAGGCACAACTACATATTGTAGTCCAAGCATCCTATGGTAGACCTATCAACCTTATTTCCTCTATTGAACCTAGAAGTTTCTTCTTCCCACTTCTCTCTATTAGATAAAAATTACAATGATGGAAAATAACATATTACTATGGTGCACGATCATGAGAGATAAAAGGGATTCGAGCAAATCTAACATTGAAATATGGAAGATTTCAAGAGGGAAGAGTAAAAGAATCAAGGCAAAGATCTGTCAACGGAAGCAAATAAGGTTGATTAATAATTGAAAACATATGACAACCAGGATAATTAATACAATGAAAGAAGGACCAAGATTTCCCACGGCCCTGATTGCTAAAGATATTCGTCGAATAAAAGAAGGCAATCAATCCCACGAATCAAGGAAAAAACTAAGGAAAACTTATGACATATCTCTTTTCAAAGAATATAGTTACCGGCAATCATGGATCATTTATAGAAGGTCTAAACTTATTATTTGAATGAATCATAATAGATTTAATTTCAAGGATCAGTTCCCTCGGGACTGCAAAACCTTCACCGGTCAGCCGAAGATTCGCCAAGACAAAAAATTCAAGTATAAAAGGAAGTGTGTCAAGGGAACGGTATATATTTTGAATGAGCCATTATCACTCTTTTTGTTGTACTCCAAATAATCATTATAGTTCACCCTAGATCTACTGTGCAACTAGTGAGAGAAGAAAGAGAGAAAAATACAAATGAGGCATTGTATCGAGAAGAAAGAAGTAACATAGTGACTAACTTTCTTGTATCAGGAAACTTCAAATATGAAAGAGAACACGCTTGAGACCTATCCAAAGGTATTGGACATATGATTCACATTGGGCTCGAAACAGTATAAAAATCTTGGTGTAGTTAATTACTTGCATTTCATTTATGCTTTACTTAAATTATATTCTTACCTTCAGTCGACTAGTTATTAAACTCGTCAACTACTTAGGGAACAAAAAAAGAAAAATCAATAATTCACCCCCTTCTCTTGTGATTTCAAATGCTATCAGAGAAGGTCTTACACTATTATCTTTTGTTAACAGCTAATGATTAAAGATCATGTCAAACAAAGTAACTATTGGAGCACTCTTTCAAGAAGGTACATCGCAAGTAAGCCCACCATACTTTAATAGAAAATATTTCTCCCACCGAAAACTAGGCATGAGAATTCATGCAAAGTCCTATGATTTTAAAGTATGACATGTTAAGAAAAACAAAAATTATCCACTGCCAGCAGCAATTGAACAACCAACTGATCTTAAAGATATAAATTAATACACAGACAAGCAAATGGTTTTTGTTCAAGTTAATGCTAAGATTTGAATCTTGCTTTATAATGCTATCTGTGGAGAAGCGTATGAGAAAATTTGAAGCTATGATACCGTCAAAGAAATATGGGACAAACTGGAAGTGTAACAATCTGATCGTTCGTTTTGAGGATTTGCACTTTCCTCAGTTGTTTGAGGGCATGAGTAGCTATGTATGATGTACTATGACTTACGTGAATCCTCGATTTTTGTTTTCAAGTTATTCGGAATTGATTTGGAAGAATTATTCCCAGCTTGAAGCATTAAATCTGAAAAGTCTGATCAAGTTTCTTTTTTAGGAATTTACCTCATATTGGATTTTTGATGGCTCTATTAGCTCTGTTGGATAATTTTGGACTTATGAGCGCATATGAATCGTGATTTGGAGGACCGTAGTGGAATTTGTCTTGAAATGACGAAAATTCAAATTTTAGAAAGTTTAACTTCGAGTGGACTTTTTGATATCGGGGTCGGATTCTTATTTTGAAAGTTGGAGCAGATCTGTAATGTTAAATTTGACTTGTATGCAAAATTTAAGTCAATCAGACGTGATTTGATAGGTTTCGGCATTAGTTATGGAAGTTTGAAGTTTCAAGTTCATCAATTTCGAATTGAGGTATGATTCGTCATTTCGATGGCGTATGTGTGTTTTGAGGCCTCGAGTAGGTCCGTGTGATGTTATGAGACTTGTTGGTATTGTCGGATGTGGTTCTGAGTGGCTCAGGCGAGTTTTGGACGAGGTTTTGATAATTGTTCTTCATTTTTTTATTGTTGAGTAGTTGTTGGTTCTGGTGTTTCCGCACATGCGACTAATATTCTATAGGTGCAATAACCGTAGATGTGACCCAAGCATTGCAGATGCGAGATTTCGCTAAGGGGTGGAGGCCCGCAGAAGCAGAGGTTTTTGTGCAGAAGCGCGACCACAGGTGCGGTCCTGGCCAACGCATAAACAGTTTTCTCGCAAATGCGAGTCGATTATCCTTAAAAGCGAAGGTCACAAATGCGACATTTTCACCGCAAATGAATAAATTACTGGGCAGAAGCTATAAAATTGAGCTTCTTGTTATTTCTTCAAATTTTGAGATGTGGGACTCGAATTGATGCAATTTTTAGAGCAAATTTCTTCACAGGGATTGGGTTAAGTGTTCTACACTCAGTTTTGAGTTTATTTCATGAATCTATAATTATTTTTGGAAATTGGTTGATGAATTTAAAGAGGAAATTGTGGGTTTTTTCCTAAAGTTTCATAATACGATTGAGTTTTGAACATCTATTTGAAGTCGAATTTGAGTGAAACTAGTATGGTTGGACTCGTAATTGAACGAGTTGTTGGATTTTATGAGTTTTGTCGAGTTTTGAGGCATGGGCCTATCACGAACCCTTTATCCCTTCCCTTTTGTTACACGGGGAAAAGGTCTAGGTTTCGACATTCAAGGTTGGGATGACTCATTTGCTTTTGGGAATTGGGTATTTGAAGAGTAGCCACCTAACGGATTATGGTGCGTTAGGGCACCTGCAACGATTAACTCTTGGGTTGGTTTGAATTACCAGAGATTAGAGTAAGGGCTCAAAGTAACTTCGAGGGGAAGGTGATAAGCACCCCTCTTGGTCCACAAGTGTGCTTCCCGGCCAAACTTATATTCATAAATTAATCCATATAAATAGTTTATTCAAATAAAGTGCAAGTAAAGCATATTGGATAATTCAAGTAGTAAGATAAATGTTTGAAAAAGTTGTAAAACAAAGATTTAAATAAAGAAATGATTTGGAAATAAGGGGTCCTGGGTTGGTTGTCCTATAGGATCGCCCACGCATTATCCTGTAAACCTTCTCAATAAGGGGCTACACATGACATTAATGCCTAGTCATCATGTCCCACATCTACCCTTCTCATACCTTTATTGGTCATGCAAAGGTGTTTGGTCAGCGATTTCTATTGTGTGCTGCTACCCGTCCCTTCTTAATGATCCTGGAGGTAGTTAGGACCTCTACCTATAGGTGGTTCTAGACGTACCCCTAAGGTTTTAAAAATGAAAAACTTCTAAGGCGACAATCCAAACCTATTACGACTTTCACATATAATGGGAGCAATTAAGAGGCTCGGAGTTTCTTACTCAAACAAACACATAAGCAGCACAACTCAAGCACAGTCAAAGTCTTTTATAAATAAATGTCCTAATGCAGGATATCTAAGTGCATATGCAAAAATAGATAACCCTTTTTAGATTAGGAGTGACACTCTAGTAGTTTCCTAGAGACTCTTTTAAAAGCCTGTTAGCATCAGAAAAAGTTAAGCAATAGAGACTGTTTCAGAGAACGCAATTTTGAAAACGCCCTAAAGGCTTGCCTACACGCAAAGTACGGATGCTTATATTAATACAAAAACAAAGCAGGTTTTGAAATGGATTTTCTATAATACATATAGGCATGATATCTAAGAGGAGGAGATATTTTAAAAGAACTCGTTTTAGGAAATGCTAATACTTAAGAGATGATGAGTAAAGCGATGGAGGAACCATTGGAGGCTTGGCATTGAAAGGTGGTCACGAGAGATAACCGAAGAGGTAGGCGGCAGTTAACGAAGACTAGGGTTAGGTTGAGGGAAGAGACAAGATGAGAGCATCTGAAGGTGGCCGTTATGTAAAAGTGATTAGGGTTAGGGGGTCGTTTAGAATTAAAAAGGAAAGAATGGATGAGGGTTTTTGATCTTTTAGATCAACGGCCAGGATTTAAGATGACTTTGGTCGGGTAGGGGTAATTGGGGCCTGGGTCGGGTAATTCGATTAGGAATTCGGCTGCGGTTGGATTAAAATTATGCTAAAATTGAAAGCAAAATCTGGCTAAAATTTAACGGTTAAGGGTCAAAACTGCCCTCAACGTATTGACGCCGGAACAAAATTGCCATCCGTTAACCTTTTGCAAAGAAAATGCCCCCACCGTTACATTTGAGGCACACTTCTGCCCCCAAAATCTAACATTTCATTTTTAATTTTTTTTAATGCCACGTGTCACGTTTTGATTGGCCATTAAATAAACTTGACCCAAAATCATTTCTCACCCAAATTCCGACCCAACCCGACCCAACCCGACCTACCGACCCAAAAAAGGTTAACGGAGGGCAATTTTGTTCCGGAGTCAATACGTTGAGGGCAGTTTTGACCCTTAACCGTTCATTTTTAGCCCTGTAGATTTCTGTAATTCTTCAGTGATTCCAGAAAGGAATAATCATTAGTCACTAGCTGTAAAACCAGATTTTTTGTGGCTTCAACTGGAAATTATTTAACTTCCAAAAATCTAGCAAAAATAGAAAAAAAATCCATTTAATTGGATTATGTATTTCGGCTGATTTGACTAGATTCTATTATATTACTTTTTAATTAAGGGCGATGAATGAAATTCACTGCCTAAAGTTAAACTTTAATAATAAACCTTAAACGTAAGGATTTTAATGGCCTCATCCTAGAGCCGGCCCTACATATAATTAATGGGTTTTCTCAAATTTAATCCATATTTATTTCTTATAACAAAGTCGCTTTCTATTAGATTTTCACATACTTCAATTAATTTACTATCGATGATCAATAGTACAGGTGTCAATTAATTATAACTAATTATTTAATAATTAAATCAGTCAATAAAAATAGACTAAATTAAATTACCTTTGTTTGAGTCCTTTTGTTTTGAAACCAAAACTTGATCTGCTTAGGATCAAGCCCTATTTCCCTACTCAGTTGACGTCGCTGGTTGTAATTAAAATAGCCGAAAAATATATAATTTTTGGTATAAATTTTTTTTCTTTGTGTATATATATATATACACACATACATTCTGAAAGGTTAACGGAGGGTAATTTTGTTCCGTAGTCAATACGTTGAGGGCAGTTTTGACCCTTTTTCCGTTCTTTATATGTCCCAATTTTCCATTTTTTTGGGTCGGGTAGGTCGGGTTGGGTCGGGTTGGGTCGGAATTGGGTGAGATTTTTAATGGCCAATCAAAACGTGACACGTGGCATTAAAAAAAAATGAAATGTTAGATTTTGGGGGCAGAAGTGTGCCACAAATGTAACGGTGGGGGCAGAAGTGTGCCACAAATGTAACGGTGGGGGCATTTTCTTCGCAAAAGGTTAACAGAGGGCAATTTTGTTCCTGCGTCAATACGTTGAGGGCTGTTTTGACCCTTAACCGAAAATTTAATAGCTATTTTTTGCTATTTTAATTTATAATAAATAATAAATAGTTTTCTAAAAATTATTTTTCTTTACCAAAATAATTTAATATATCTAATTATCATTTTAAAATTATAAGTGCCAATTTTACGCATATAAAATATAATTATATATTAAAATGGCTAACATTGTAATTATATGTAATTTAGCTTAAAATATACTAAATATAATTATTAAAATACATGAAAAATATATTAATCATATTTTTTGATATAATTATAAAAAGTAAATGAATAAATCATCATAAAAATAATTTTGGGAATGATTATTGGGGATTTTATGAACAAAAGGGGAGAAAATAAATCAATTTAAACCCTTAAAATTATGGAAAAAACAAACATGTGCATGCATATATATGAATTTTTAAAGGTATTTATTCATATTTAAAATATATAGGAAAAAATTAGGTATCAACAGCTGCCCCTCTTTACTCGGGAATGATGAAAGAGTTTTCAGGTAAAGAAATAATGACCAATTTTGACCTGATGGGATGTTTCAAAAGAAGGAGGCCAAACTCCAGTTTTTGAATTTCCTACATATCCCTAGTTTTATAGGAATCAGTCCACGTGTAGTTCAGAATTCACCCGCTAAGTGGGCCGTTGAAATTATTACAAAAACGAAAACGAGATGCGGAAGCTGAAACAGTGAATGGTTAAGGTTCTGTCACGCCCCAATTCCGAGGGACATGCACGGCACTCGACCGGGTATCCCCAGTCAAGCAGACCTGGGTGCCTCTCCTAACCCACGTATTACCCCACATCTTCCATTACTTAATAGCCAAGTGAAATGACCATATAATTAATAAAAAATACCAATTCATTACAAAACATAAACAAAGTAGATGGTTCCTTGCGTGGTTTACATCTTACATTACCCCAATATACAAATACACATGACATAAGTTCATGACCCACATTTCCTGTCTACGGAGCCTCTAAAGATTGATGAAGTTAATACAATATTTTCCGGTAACGAGGCTCCGACTATACCTTTAACAAATACAAAAACAAGATTCCTAAAGATAGGAACAGAAGCAGCATGAGCCACGTAGGGCCCCATAAGGAAAAGGGCTTACCAATTCTGCTGACCGCAAGTGAGGATGAGCTACGATTGGTGGACTGGAGTACCTGCTATAGATCCACCTACAATCATAACACGGATGTAGCGCCCCCAGCTAAGGGGCGTCAATACATTTGAATTGTACTGGTATATATGGAAAAACTTTTTCCCAAGTAAACTCAAGCGGTACACAAATAGAAAACAGTAATGGATACAACAACCAATTCACATACGAAAAGTACAATCAAGCCAAACAAGTCTCAAGCCCTCCTGGTTTCCCACCTTCCACAATTCCACACCAATGATATCACAAATTTGCTCAAATGTTTATCTCAGGGGTGATTTCGATCACTGTTCTGCCCTTCTCGTCCACCTTTATTACTCGGCCACCGTTATCACCACAATCCCCACCTTATAACTTCATGTTGTGGCGTGCAACCCGATCCCACCGAATAGTTCCAATCCATAAACAACACAACAACAGTAACAATTCACAAGATCAACAACAATTCTTCTCAAGAAGTAATGACAACAATATTACAAGAGTTCCCATCACTATCAATGTTATTTCCATCATATTTGATAGCCCATAGATATTGTCACCACAGTTATTTCCAATTTCATTAGTTATGATTCCCTATAGTCATTTATTCTTCAACGCTTACCACATAACATGATCACAACATACCAATCATGAGAAATTCATAAGTAATTCACATTCATATCACCTACCAAGCATACATACACCATACAAGGCGATTTCACAAGGATAAAAATTAGCCATACATACTTGGAGTCGAATTTCCCTTTTAAATTCCTATTCTCAGTCACCAAGCAATCTAGATATGTCAATCTAATTCAAAAATTAACACATGTACCTTATAATTGAAGGTCACAATTGCTACCCGGGCTTATTTAGGTTATCAAACACAGTCCGTTACTTCTACTTAATTCTCCTTACTAGATTTTATGTTTTGAAAGACATGCATGTGAGTTTCCACCCATTATTTCAAGAATAAATGCATGAGACTCCCTCCTTTAGCTTAAATATGGAAATCAAGGAAAAAGAGTTAGGGGTTTTACCTGTAAGAGTGGGGACGAAGGCAATAAATTAGGACTTTCCGGGCCTGGCTAGGTTTTGAAAAATTTATTTGATGAAGGCCACTTTCTCTCTCTAGAACCTCTATTCCCTCTCTTTTATGTTGTTCAGAAAATATGTTTAAATGAAGGGTTGGGTTATATCTATTAGAGAGGGGGTAGGGTTTAAAATATTAGAAAATAGAATCCCTAACTGGGTCTGCGGTCGCACTATGTGATAGCAGAATGGGAATGCAATCCGCAGATTGGACCGCAGAACTGTCCCAATCACCGGACACCTCTGACTGGGTATGTGGTGGGAATGCGGTCTGCATATTGACTATCTGATCGCATAATGGACCGCACTTCTAACATCAATGTAGACCAATTCTCTAATCAACTCTGCGGTAGGAATGCGATCCACACATTGATTATCGGTCGCATAATGGACCGTGTTATTAACATCCAATTTGGCTGCTCACCTGATCAACTCTGCGCAAAAATGTGGTCCGCATACTTGATCTGCGACCGCATTATGAACCTCTAAAATGACACTTTTCTGGAAAACTTTAACTCTAAATTTTAAGTGCAAAATCAGTAAAAAGGGGTCCGACCATAGGTGGACAGACTCTACGAGTTGCTTAGGATTTGAGCTCTCATTTTCTTGTGGCCTTACATCCTCCCTCGCTTAAGATCATTCTTCCTCGAATGAGGATTTTTTAAAATAAGATGGTTTGAAAACATGACATGCAAGCTCCTAAATTTTCACTAACTCCCATATTTTAGAAAACTTTCGCCAGAGTTTCCTTTTTAATTTGGACATATCTACCTGCCAGAGAGTCCCCAAAACACATTTCCAAACACCATTACACAAATCGTGTTACCCCTATAATCGATATTCAATTCATTATCTTCACACTTGTACATATTCAATTTCTCAACACACTTTTGCACATAGTCAAGGTAAGCATTACTCGTCTGCACTATCATTAGCCATTTACTTATCGCAGGAGTACAATAGTTTAATTTAACAAAAAGGTTGCCTATGGTCAAATAATCACAACACATAAAACTTTAGCACAACTTGGAGAATTACAATAATAAAGCGTTTAGGGAAGAAATGAGGTGTCTTTGCACCAAATGGTACACAATACCAGTTCGCTTAGGGACAAGATTTCACACAACCACTTCTAGACTTGTTTAAACAAATGGTGGTATTTTCCTTTCATCTCATCTTTTGCTTCCCACGTGGCCTCTTCGACTTGTTGTCTTCGCCATAACACTTTAACTGAAGCAATTTCCTTATTTTGCAATCTACGGACTTGCCTATCCAGAATAGTAACATGAAGCTCCTCATATGATAACTCCTCAGTAACCTTGATGTCTTCAACTGCCACGATGGTGGACGGATCTCCAACCACTTTCCTTAACATGGACCACCGGATAAAAAGCCGTGTTGAGATTTACCTGAGTGCCCAAACCTTGTTGAAATTTCTTCCAAAAGTTAGCTGTGAACAGAGCTCCTTGATCTGAAATAATAGAAAGTGGAGTACCATGAAGACTCGCTATTTCCTTGATATACAATCGGGCATATTGTTCTACAGTATCCGTGGATTTGACTGGCAAGAAGTGAGATGATTTGGTGAGTCGATCCATTATCACCCATATTGAGTCCAACTTGCCCTGAGTGCGAGGTAGTCCGGCCACGAAATTCATATTGATCATCTCCCATTTCCACATTGGTATTTCCATAAGTTGGGTTACCGTACCGGGCCGCTGATGCTCGGCTTTTACTTGTTGACAATTCGGACACTTCGATACAAAGCCCGCCACGCCCCTCTTCATACTGCTCCACCAATAAATTTCTTTGAGATCATTAAACATTTTTGCAGAGCCCGGGTGCACCAAATACATGGAACGATGAGCCTCCGCCATAACCCTCTCTCGAAGATTATCCACATCTGGAACACAAAGCCTACCTTGGCATCGCAACACACCATCATTGTTGCTGAGTGAAAATGCTGAGATCTTGTTACTTAGAACTACCTCATTCATTTGTTCCAATGCTGGATCAATGAACTGATTTTCCTTGACTTCCTCTACAAGCAACGATTTTGCTAAGTTGTGCACCATAATCTCCTCATCATTTGGGGTCGAAATGCAAACCCCAAGACTTGCCAATTGATAAACCTCCTGAGCTAGGATCCTCTGATCTGCTCCCAAGTAAACCAAACTTCCCATGGACTTTCGGCTAAGGGCGCCGACCACTACATTTGCCTTTCCTTGATGGTCCAAGATGTTCATATCATAGTCTTTAAGAAACTCAAACCACCGCCGTTGCCTTAAGTTTAACTCCTTCTGCTTGAACGAATATTGGAGACTCTTGTGGTCCGATAACACATCCACATGGACCCCATAAAGATAATCCGCAATATTTTCAAGGAAAATACAACTGCTGCAACCTCCAAGTCATGCGTCGGGTAATTCTCGTCGTGATTCTTGAGTTGTCTTGAAGCATATGCTATAACCTTCCCATGCTGCATTAATACACACCCTTAACCGCCCCAGGAGGCATCACAGTAGACCACAAATCCTTCCGTGACTTCCGGTAAAGCCAATATCGGTGTCGAGGTCAACCTCGACTTCAATTCCTGAAAACTTCTCTCACAAGTATCGGACCATTGGAACTTGACTGTCTTCTGTGTCAATTTAGTTAATGGGGAGGCGAGGGTGAAGAAACCTTCTACAAACTTCCGATAAAACCCTGCTAAAGCCAAGAAGCTACGGATCTCCGTCGGGGTCGTGGGTCTGGGCCAATCCTTTACTGCTGAAATCTTTTGTGGATCTACCTGAATCCCCTCACCAGAAATAACATGACCCAGAAAGGCGACGGACTCCGACCAAAATTCACATTCTGAAAATTTTGGCGTACAACTGCTGTTAATGAAGAGTCTGCAAAACTTCCATGTGGTGATTGACATGATCCTCCCTGCTTCGCGAGTAATCAAGGATGTCGTCAATAAAAACAATCACAAAGGAGTCTAAAAAGGTCTTGAAGATCCCATTCATAAGATCCATGAAGGTTGTCGGGGTATTAGTTAGCCCAAAAGACATGACCAAAAATTCGAAGTGACCATAGGGGGTTATGAAAGCTGTCTTATGAATATCTTGCTCTCTGATCTTCAATTGGTGATACCCGGATCGTAAATCAATTTTGGAGAAGAACTTTGCACCTTGCAATTGGTCGAACAAATCATCTATCCGATGAAAAAAGGTATTTATTCTTGATGATGACTTTGTTAAGCTGCCGATAATCAATGCACATCTGAAGCAACCCATCCTTCTTTCTGACAAAAAGAACTGGACCACCCCACGGTGACACGCTCGTTCGTATGAACCCCTTCTCTAATAAATCCTTCAGCTGCTCCTTTAATTCTCTTAATTCTGCTGGTACCATTCTGTATGGTGGAATAGATATCAGCTGGGTATCTGGCAATAATTCAATCTCAAAATTAATCTCTCTATATGGCGGAATCCCTGGAACCTCATCTGGAAATACCTCAAGAAGTGCATTCACAACTGGCACGGGTTCGGGGTAGGTATTTCTGTAGTGATGTCCGCCTCCCGGACCAAATGATAGACACATCCCTTCTTAATCATCTTCGACGCCTTAAGGTAGGAAATAAACCTACCCATTGGTACTACACTATTTCCTTTCCAACAACAACCGGCTCGTTAGAGAACTCGAGTCTCATGACTCTAGTGCGGCAGTCAAGTTTAGCAAAGCACGAATAAAGCCAGTCCATACCCATAATCACATCAAAATCTACCATTCTGATCTCAATAAGGTTGGTTGTGGAAACACAACCACACACCGTGACAACAAAATTCCTATGAACTCCCGTGGCTGTAATAGAATCACAAAAGTTATTCGGGTTCCATCCCAAAACTCAAAGCAACAAATTGGGTGACATAGGACAAGGAAGACCCTGGATCATTAAGAGCATTAAAATCAATGGCCTGAATAGATAAGATACATGTAACAACACCAATAGAAGCCTCGGTGCTTTGGCGACCACTCAAAGCATAAAACTGGCTAGGTTCGACTCTACCCTGAGCTCCACCCCTATCTGCACCATGCTCTGCTGGGACTGGAGGACGCACGGATGATGTAGCAACTGAAGAACCAGATGACTGAATGATCCTCTGCCTATACCCTGACTGGGCGCACGATAGTCCCGCCGGATATCACCTCTCAACCTGCACTCGTAGCACACTGGGATATCCAAATAGCACGTCTCTATATAGAACCTCCCACACTTAGGGTATGTATCTCTCCCCTGCTGCTGAAACCTCATTCCTGGATGACCAGACTGAAGGAAACTCCTACTATCTGAACATGATCTCGAGTGACTGCTCTGCTTATTACTGTGCACAGATGGCAATGCGCTTGATGAGGACTGCGCATATGACCGGGATGGACCTGATGACCCTCTCCTAGGAGCTGACCCCCCTGAGTGACTCATCGATCGGGCCCTGCTGCTACTTTCCCTATCTGCCCATATCTTAGACTTGCCATCCTCTGTGGCCTGAGCGAATCATACAATCTTGCCATAATTTATATTTGAGTGCAAGGCCGCTATAGCAGCCTCATTCACAACCAAAGGACTAAGACCCTGGACAAAATACTGAACTCGAGCATCCATGGTCGACACTAACTGAGGAGCATAATTGGACAACCTCACGAACTACAAGTGGTACTCCCAAATACTCATGTTGCCCTACTTGAGAACCTCGAACTCGGTGGCGCAGACTTCCATTGTCTCTGTAGGAAAAAAATGGTCCATAAACGCATCCACAAACTCATCCCATCTAGCCGGAGGTCTTCCCTTCTTGCGGGAATCCTCTTACATCTCGAACTACGAACGTGCTGCTCCTCTCAACCTGTAGGAAGCCAACTCAACCCCCTATGTCGTTGTGGCCTACATCACACATAGGGTCTTGTACGTCCCATCAAGGAAATCATGCGGATCGGCCTCTGGGTCTGTGCCTGAGAACTCTAGATTGGCCAATCATAGAAACTAGTGAACTCTAAAGCTGGTAGAACCTCCCTGTCCACTGGAGGACACGGGGGCATCACGAGATCTCTGGGCCTTAGCGGCTACTAACAAGTTCAACATATGAATGGTTCCCCAAAGGTCCCCATCAGAAGCCCCGGGACTGAAAGGTGGAACAACATCAGGATTAGGAGTATCGGTAGGAGGTATGGTGGTACCCTCTGCAGCAGCTGGAACAGGAATGCTTGGATCTGGAATAGATGGGCCAGGAAGATTCAAGTCCGGGGAGTCACTCTCACCCACGGTATCAGGTACATGATTCACGACCACACTTGGGGTGGCATTGGCCTTCAAGGCGAGTCTAGCTTTCTGCTTAGGTGCCATTTCTGAAAATTCTGGAACAAAGCACGAGTTAGATGCAAATATTTCGACCTTTTACCTTACTGCACGAAATGGGATAACAAGGAAGAGAATTGTTTCATAAATTCCTGTGTAGCACCCTACTTATAGATGTGGTCGACAGTACACCAATAAGAAGGGCTCTAATAGGCACCGCTCTGAGACATCCTAGGACACTTTTAAACATTAGGCTCTAATACCAAGTTTGTCATGCCCCAATTCCAAGGGACATGATCGGCACTCGACCAGGTATCCCCAGTTAAGCGGACTTAGGTGCCTCTCCTAGCCCACGTATTACCCCACATCTTCCATTACTTAACAGCCAAGTGAAATGACCATATGATTAATTTAAACTACAAATTTATTACAAAACATAAAAAAAGTACATGGTTCCTTGCGTGGTTTACATCTTACATTGCCCCAATATACAGATACACATTATGTAAGTTCATTACACACATTTCCAGTCTACGTAGCCTCTAAAGATGAAAGAAGTTAAAACAATATTTGCTAGTAACAAGGCTCTGGCTATACTTTTTACAAATACTAAAAAAGGATTACAAAAGATAGGAATAGAAGAGGCATGAGCTACGCAGGGCCCCAGAAGGAAAGGGGCTCACAAATTATGCTGACCGGAAGTGAGGAGGAGCTACAATCGGTGGACTGGAGTACCTGCTATAGATCCACCTACAATCATAAAATGAATGTTGCGCCCCCAACAAAAGGGGTGTTTGTTCATTTGAATAGTACTGGTATGTATGGACAAACTTTGTCCCAAGTAAACTAGTCGTACACAAATACAAAATAGTAATGGATACAACAACCAATTCACACACGAAAAGTACAATCTAGCCCAACAAGTTTCAAGCCCTCCCGGTTTCCCACCTTCCACAATTCCACACCAATGATTTCACAAATTTTCTCAAATGTTTATCTCAGGAGTGACTTCGACCACTGTTCTGCCTTTATTACCCCGTCCTCCATTATTACCTCGGCCAACATTATCACCACAAGTCGCATCTTATAATTTCGTGTTGCGGCATGCAACCTGATCCCACCGAACAGTTCCAATCCACAAATAACTTAACAACAATAACAATTTACAAGATCAACAACAATTCTTCTCAAGAAGTAACAACAATAATATTACAAGAATTTCCATAACTATCAATGTTATTTCCATCATATTCGACAACCCATAGATATTGTTATCACAGTTATTTCCAATTGCATTAGTTACGATTCCCTTTAGTCATTGTTTCTTCAACTCTTACCACATAACATGATCACAACATACAAAACATGAGAAATTCATAAGTAATTCACGTTCATATAACATAGCAAGCATACATACACCATACAATGCGATTTCACAAGGATAAAAAATTATCCATACATACTTGGAGTTGAATTCCCCTTTTAAACATCTATTCTCGGTCACCAAGCAATCTAGACACGTCAATCTAATTCACAAATTATTACATTTACCTTAGAATTGAAGTTTACAATTACTACTCGGGCTTATTTAGGTTATCAAGCACATTCCCTTACCTCTACCCAATTCCCCTTACTAGATTTTAGGTTTTGAAAGACATGCATGTGAGTTTCCACCCATTATTTCAAGAATCAATGCATGAGACTACCTCCCTTTTCTTAAATCTCGAAATAAAGGAAAAAGGGTTAGTGATTTTACCTGTAAGCGAGGGGACAAAGGCAATTAATTAGGATTTTCTCGGCCCGGCTAGTTTTTGAGAAATCAATTTGATGAAGACCACTTTCTCTCTCTAGAACCTCTCTTCCTTCACACTTACTTTGTCCAGAAAATATGTTAAAATGAGGGGTTGGGGTGTTTCATTAGAGAGGGGTCGGGTTTAAAATTATAAAAAATCGAAACCCGAGCCGGGTCTGCGGTCGCACTATGCGATCGCAGAATGGGAATGCGGTCCGCAGATTGGATTGCAGAATTGTCCCAATCACTGAACACCTCTGCCTGGGTATGTAGTGGGAATGCGGTCAGAATATTGACTATGCGATTCGCATAATGGATCACACTTCTAACATCAATGTAGACCAACTCTCTAATCAACTCTGCGGTAGGAATGTGGTCCGCATATTGATTATGCGGTCGCACAATGGATTGCATTTTCAACCCCCAATTTGGCTGCTGACTTGATCAACTCTGCGACAGAAATGTGGTCTGCATACTTGATCTGCGATAGCATTTTAAACCGCAAAAATGACACTTTTCTGGAAAACTTTAACTCTAGAGTTTTAAGTGCAAAATCAGTAAAAAGGGGTCCAACCATAGGTGGACTGACTCAACGAGTTGCTTAGGATTTGAGCAGTCATTTTATCTGGGCCTTACAGGTTTGGGACGGTTGGAGGGAACTGCAGCGAAATCACTCCTACTAGGATATCGGTTGCTTACTGGTTACCTGTAGATAAAATATGCTACAAATATATTTGCAAAATTATAAACCTGATGCAAATTCCCTTCGGACGATTAAAGATGACGTCCTTGGACCGTGATGTCCTGGGCCATGAATTGTTTGGTGAGGGATTCGCAGGCCATGAAATATTGTTCTTGGGCCATAAAAATGGTTCCTCCAAACATGACGCCTTTAAATAATGATATGCGTGGTTGAGAGATCCTCAGGGAATGGCATGGTGTCTTCCGGTGATGAGAATGGTGCCTTTAAACTATTACGCCTTTGGACAGGTTGGCGGTATTTTAGCCCATGATATGCAATAATATGATGTAACAAGGCAAGTCTTTGTCTTGCGAAGCATATGGCAGAGCTTAGCCCGATTGAAAATCAAGTAGATAGTAGTAGAAATAGAGCAATATCTATACAAAGAAGGAGAGTGTTTAGTCTCGTGCAAGTAGGGAGGCAAGGATTAGCCTTATGCAAATAGGAAGGCAAGGATTAGACTTGTGCAAATATGGAGGCAAGGACTAGACTCATGCGAATATGGAGGCTAGGATTGGACTCATGTAAATATGGAGTTACGGCTTAGACTCATGCAAGTATGGAGTCAATATTAGACGCATGAAAACGTGGAGTGAGAGATTAGACTCATGTAAAAGGGAGGTAGAGGTTAGACTTATGCAAATATAGAGTCCAGGATTAGACTCATGCAAATGTGGGGTCAGGGATTAGACTCATGCAAATGTAGAGTCGGAGATTAGACATATGAAAAAAGGAGGTAGGGGTTGTCCTTATGCAAATATGGAGTCCGTGATTGGACACATACAATTATGGAGTATGGTATTAGACTCATGCAAATGGAAAGCAATGCTTAGCCTTATGCAAATATGGAGGTAGAGCTTAACCTCATGCAAGATTCGGGACAGGGATTAGTCCTATGAAAATGGAAGACACTGCTTAGCCTTATCCAGATATGGAGGTATAGCTTAACCTCATGCAAAAATAAGCAATGCTTAGTCTTATGCAGATATGGAGTCAGGGTTAGAAAAATGCAAGCGTGGAGCCAGAGATTAGACTCATGAAAATGTGGTGTCAGGGATTATAATTATGCAAATATGGAGTCAAGGATTAAGACTCATGCAAGATCGGAGATAGATTTTTGTCCCATGCAAAGAGAAGGAAGTGCTTATCCTTATGCAAATATGGAGGTAGAGCTTAACCTCATGCAAAGAGAAGGCAGTTCTTAACCTTGTGCAAATATGGAGTCAGGGATTAACTCTTGCAAGGTTGGAGACACAGCTTAGTCTCATACAGAGAGAAGGCAGTGCTTAGCCTTATGCAAATATGAATTCTGGGATTAGACTCTTGCCCAGCATGGAGTCTTCTATTATACTCATGCAAAAATGGAGTCAAGGATTAGACTCATACAAAGAGAGAATAGCAAATAAGGGTAGAGTATGACTTAGTGGGATATATTCACTGTCTGATGGCCGGAAGGATGGTGAATTTTCTTTGTGTGTGAATGCTACTATTACGTCAAATGTGCGTTCAAAGAAAAATCGTAAGTTCTATGAGGGGATGTTGGTTCTTTCTTTGTCTACCAGCCTTGCTCTACTCCGCTCTTGAAATCCCCTTCGAGTTCCCCTAGGTAGCACCTGACTATTATGGAAATAGGATTTTCAAAAATATGCAATAATTGAAAAAAATAGAATGTTTTTGGAAGCATATTGATATATCAAGTGATTTATGATGAACTAGCAATTGTGACACATTTCAAAGGCATTATAGCTCTCTTGTGTTGGAATTTTGAGGGTCCTCCTCAAAATTCTGCCTCAGTTTGGTAGATGATTTTTAACTGTTTGTGGACGACGAACCCTGCTGAATCTTCTTTGGAATTTTGAGAATCCTTCTAAAAATTCTATGCCAGTTCTTGACTGATGACTGACTTACTGGCATGTGATTGTGCTGGCCGGTCTTGCTCCGGAATTTTGTGGAGCCTCCTCAAAATTCTGCCCCAGTTACTAATTTTGGGGGAAATAAAATTTTTAATATGATATGACTGAACCCATAAGGCTGCCTACGTATCCTCTCTTGAAAGGGAATCAGGTCAAGTGTAATTCGAATAACATCAGAAGAGAAATGTAAAATAATATAGGCAAAGTATCTCTTGACAACGTCTGAATTGATTGGTTTTGGCTAGATTTCTCCATCCATCTCTGCAAGTATGACTGCTCCTACTGTTAGTACTCTATGAACCAGATACGGACCTTGCCAGTTGGGAGATAATTTCTCTTTGGCTACATCTTGATGTGGGAAGATCTCCTTCAATACGAGCTGCCATGGTGTGAACTTTTTTATTTTACCTTTTTGTTTAAAGCTCTGGACATTCTATTCTAATACAGTTGGCCGTGACACACTGCAGTCATTCTCTTTCCATCAATAAGGGCCAAATGTTCATATCGACTTCTCATCCATTCTGCTTCACTGAGTTCAGCTTCATATATGACTCTTAAAGAGGGAATCTCCACCTCGGCTTGGATGACAGCCTTGGTACCATAGAGTAGCATGTAGGGGTTACCCCGGTTGACGTGTGAACTATGGTACGGTACCCTAGCAGGGCAAAGGATAACTTCTCATGAACTGCTTTGTGATTCTCCACCATTTTCCTTAGTATCCTCTTAGTGATTTTGTTGGTAACTTCTACGGCTCCATTCATATAAGGTCTGTAGGCAGTGGAAGTCTTGTGCTTGATTATTAAAGTTTCACATATAGCTTTCATCATATCACTATTGAGGTTGGCAGCATTGCCAGTAATAATGGACTCAGGAACTCCGAATTGGCAAACAATACGATCCTTGAAAAAATCTGCAACAACTTTCTTTGTTACATCTTTGTAAGATGCCGCTTCTACCCATTTTGTGAAGTAATCAATGGCTACCAGAATAAACTGGTGTCAATTTGAAGCAGTGGGCTCTATTGGATCATAACATCCATTCCCTAGGCGGCGAATGGCCTAGGTGAGCTTGTTGCATTGACCTCCTCTGGCTATCATGTCGGTATGCACTTGACACTGAAAGCATTTGCAGACATACTGAACACAATCAGTCTCCATGGTCATCCAAAAGTAACCTTCCATGAGTATCTTCTTGGCTAGAAAAAAACCATTTACATGAATCACATGTCCCAGCACGCACATCCTCAAGTAGCTTAGAAGCTTCCTTTGTGTCGACACACCTTAGTAAACCTAAGTCTAGATTTCTTATGTACAGGTTCCCTCCGCTGTGGAAGAAGTGATTTGACAATCTCCAGAGTGTACGTTTCTGAGTGTGATTTGCATGCTCTAGGTATTTTTCTTTTGATAAGTACTCCTTGATGTCATGGAACCAAGGCTTTCCATTTGCTTCTTCCTCGACATGAGCGCAATATGTCGGCTGATCACAGATCCTGACTAGGAAGTGATCAATATAGTTCTAATCTGGATTCTGTATCATGGATGACAAAGTGGTCAATGCATCGGTGAACTCATTCTGAATTCTGGGCATATGTCAGAATTCTATCTCTGTGAACCTCTTTCTCAACTCCTGCACATGGTGCAAATATGTCAATATCTTGGAATTTTTGGTGGCCCACTCTCCTTGTGCCTGGTGCACAAGCAAATCTGAGTCACCGATCACCAGCAACTCCTGAATGTTCATGTCAACTTCCATTGTGAGCCATAGTATGCAGTCTTTATACTCCACTATGTTGTTTGTGTAGGGAAATCTGAGTTTAGAAGATACGGGATAATGTTGACCTATTTCTGATACCAAAGCTGCTCCAATCCCTACTAATTTTAAATATGCGAATCCGTTAAAGAACATCCGCCAACCGCCATATGTTGCAGTAATGTCTTCTCCTATGAATGGTACTCCTTCATAAGGAAAATATGTTTTTAAGGGTTCGTATTCTCCTCCCACCGGATTTTTAGTGAGGTGATCTGTCAATGTTTGTCCCTTGATTGGCTTTTGAGTTAAATAGACGATGTCAAACTCACTCAGTAGTATATGCCATTAAGCCAACTTCCCGGTAGGCATAGGCTTCTGAAATATGTACATTAGAGGATCCATCCTGGAAATGAGGTATGTAGAGTAGGCACAGAAATATAGCCTCAATTTATGGGTTGTCTAGGTCAAAGCACAACAAGTGCGATTAAGTAGAGAATATTATGCTTCAAAAGGTGTGAATTTCTAACTCAAGTAATATATGGATTGCCCCTTTCTTCCTGTCTCATCATGTTGTCCTATAACACATCTGAAGGCTCCATATAACACGGACAGATAAAGCAGCAAAGATTGTCCATGTTCAGACGGCACCTGAACTGGCAGTGTGGACAAGTATTCTTTAATATTGTGAAAAGCCTTCTGACAATCCTTGGTTTAACTTGTTTCGGCTTCTTTCCTGAGTATCTTGAAGATGGGTTCACATATTACGGTGGATTATGCAATGAATCAACTGATGTAGTTGAGCCGTCTAATGAATCTCATCATGTCCTTTTTGCTTTTAGGTGGTGGTAACTGCTGAATAGCTTTTACTTTCGCCGGATCTAGCTCGATCTCTCGATGACTGACAATGAATCGTAATAAATTTTCTGAAGGAACCCTAAAGGCACACTTTGCGGGTTCAACTTGAAATTGTACCTACTGAGCTATTGAAGAATTTCCTCAGGACAGCTATATGATCTGTAGACCTCTTGGATTTAATAATAACATCGTCCACATATACCTCTATTTCTTTGTGTATCATATAATGGAAGATGGTTTTCATGGCTCTCATGTAAGTGGTCCTAGCATTCTTCCAGCCAAATGGCATCATAGTATACACCCCGAGGCGTAATTAAAGCTATCTGCTCGGCATCCTCTTCATCCATCCAAAGTGGATTATAACCTACGAATTAATCTACAAAGGATTGGAGTTCATGTTTGGTGCACTTATCTATTATTTTGCAGTGGAAAATTGTCCTTCGGACTTGCTCTGTTTAAATCCTTATAATCAACTCATACCCTGACCTTCCCGTCTTTCTTTGGAACTAGAACAATATTAGCTAACCATGTTGGGTACTCAACCACCCTGAGAACCTTGGCTTTTATCTGCTTGGTAACTTCCTCTTTGATTTTCAAACTCGTTTCTGGTTTGAATTTTCTGAGTTTCTGCTTTATTGGCAGGCACATGGGATTGATAGGGAACTTGTGAGCTACTATAGATGTTCTCAAACTGGTCTTATCGTCATATGGACATGAAAATATATCCTCATATTACTTTATTAAATAGATTTATCCTTCCTTCTCTGTTGGCGACAAGTGAATGCTGATGCAGGTCTCTTTGACTGTCTCGGTGTCCCCCAAATTTACTGCTTTTGTTTTGTCGAAGTTGGATTTAGGCTTGTTCTCAAAATTCTCAAATTCCATGATAATTTCCTCGGGTATATCATCTTCCTCTTCTGAATCACTATTCTCATGTTGCATTGCCTCATTACATATCACAGTCACTGGTTCATCAGGAAAAGTAATAATAACACTGTAGAAAGGAAAAGTATAAAATAGTAATGAATATTGATGAAGGACAAATGCATTTGATTAAAACTGAGAAAATTGTTCAAACAAATCTTGGCTCGATGGATTGAGCATTATATTGAAACAAAGAAATCATAAAACAAAATTGTTGGAAATTTAAAAATGCCGAGAACGGATATAAATTCTTCAATGCTACCCAAGGACTCGGTGAGCTTTGGATGGTGTGGCGGTCCAGTTTTTCAGAACAGCTCCTTTTGTCATAGTTTGAATAGTGAGGCCTTCTTTCTCCTCCTCAATTATGCACAACAATCCATGTCCTCGTCTTCCAATAATAGATCCTTCAACCCACCTTGTGTTCTTCTTCTGCGGTTCCCCACATAGTGTTCGCCTGATGTAATGCTTGTTCCAATTGGGGTACCGGTTGCTCAAGAGGGTAGTACAGCCAATGCCGCGGAGGTCACCAATCATTTTAATCTTGACATGTATATTGGTATCCAAGCCCAAAGGTAGTACCATGATTTTTCAGTCGTATCGGCTTGGTGATACGCTAGAGGTTCTTCCCCAACCTCTTGCCGGGTTCACATCTGGATCATGCTAGAATTCTTTCTATTTTTTTACTCCACCACTTATCCTTCTCGACAGCATTCACCCATTCAATGTGATGATAGGTTTCTCCTCCTAACCTTCTTCTATGTCCAATGGTCGGGATGGGTTGACTAGTACAGATGGGGTTTCTCCCATATCTATGAATGATTACCTCCTAACAGTTCCATTCGAATTTACGGTTTGGTGTAGTGTGGAGGGCATAGATCCAGCAGCATAGATCCATGGGCGGCCCAGCAAAAGATTATATAAGGCTGGTATGTCAAGCACTTGGAATTCAACGTCGAACTGAGTTGGTCCCATCTGCAAGCAAAGGTTTATTTCCCTGATCGTGGCCCTCTAAGACCCATCGAAAGCTTTCACATTTGTGCTTCTGGTCTGTATATCATATAAACCTTTGTCCAACCTTTTCAAGGTATCTAGTGGACATATATTTAAACTCGAACCTCCTTCAACCAGGACCCTGGAAATGAAGTTTTGTTCAAATTATACTGTGATATGCAATGCTCGATTGTGATTCAGATCTTTGGACGACAACTCATCTTTGTGGAAGATAATGTTGTGGCTCTCCAATACTTGACCGGCCATGTTGGCCATTTCTACAGTAGTTATATTATTGGGTACATAAGCCTGGTCAGTGCTTTCATTAGAGCGTTCTTGTGTGCCTCTATATTTTTTAATAGTGATAGGATAGATATTTGAGCTGGGAATTTGGTCAAATGGTTAACAACAGAATACTCTTTTTCCTATATTTTCCACCACAGGTCATTCGGTCCGGTCTCAATGACAGGTTGCCTAGCAGTGGCATCCTTACTTGAACCTCCCAAGTGTTCAGGTGTATAGACTCTTCCAGTTCTAGTCATACCTTGCACGGCGTTAGGTTCTCTATCTTAATGTTCTCTTTTTGCCGAGCCTCAGCATCATAATCCAAGGGTATTGCTTTTGAATTGAATGGGGGTGTGGTTGACACAATCACACTAAAAGAAGTGACCACTTGTACTTCAAAGGGAATGGAGGTGGCTGCAGGCGGGGTTTCTTCTACCTCGAATGGTATTGATATCGTTACCTCAAAATCAATAGGTACCTGGGTCTGAACTATGATATGAGTAAGTGTAACTGCAAAGTTAAAGTCATTGTCTCCTCGGATAAGCCCGATTGACCCTTTAGAATCCCATTCTTCATTTGTCTCTATAGCAAGTACATCGTCACCTCTATGACAAAGGAGGGAATTATCACAGACATTTGGTGTGGCTTCCTTGGATTTTATGCCCTTGTTGTCAATGAGTGTCTGGATTTTATTCTTCAATGCTCGGCACCCAACAATAGTAGGCCCTTTCATACCAGAGTGGTATGCGCAGATTTTGTTTGGATTGACCCATTGGGATGTATTTTCTTGTTCCAGAGTGGGAATAAGAGTGACGTAACATGTGGTCTTTAAACTTTCTACAATTGGTCGATGGGCTCAACTATGGCGGTTTATTGTCTGGGTGGCTTGCGGTCGAAGTTGGGTCTTGGTATTGGGTAATTTTGGCGAGTTGGTGGTGATAGGATGTGGGATTGTTGGGACTATCTGGGAGATGAAGGCTAATATATAGGTGCTGATTCTTGGTATGTAGGTAGAGGTTTTTGGTATGTGGGTGGAGTTGTTTGATAGGTGGGTGGAGGTGTCTGGTAGGTAAGGGGAGTTTTTGGGCCTCCGGCCACCATTACTGCTCCAACAACTCTCTTCATTGATATGTCACCTGACTGGAGAGCCTTATTCGTGGCTTCCAGTGCCTCGAAATTTGTTACCATCCTGCTCTTTATTCTTTCTTTGATCCTTTCCCCGAGCTTGATGATATCAGAGAATTTGTGCTTTTCGATAACCATCAACCTCTCATAATATTGCGGATATGTGCCTTGATGAAGGATTTATACATTTGTTCTTTGTCCAAAGTGCTCCTAACCTTGGTGACTTTCGACCTCCAATGAGTATGATATTCACGGAAAGTCTCAATAGGTTTCTTCTTGCGATTCTGAATGTAAAAGACATCTGGTGCATTGTTTGTGTTGAAACAGAACCAGTCCATGAAATCCGATACCATGCTTACCTAATTAGACCATTACTTGGGATTCTGGTTGGTATTCCAAGACAAAGCATCCCCAATAAGGCTCCTCGTAAAGAGCTTCATTCGAATCTTTTCATCTTTTCCAACCCCGACAAGCTTGTCACGGTAGGTCCTTAGGTGAACCATTGGATCACATGTACCAACGAACATTTTGAACTTGGAAGGTTTGTATCCCTCTGGGAAATCCACATCGGGTTGTATGCATAGACCTTCATAGTTAAAACCTTCTATTCCCAAATCGCCTTCAATGTGCCAAATTGCGGACCGGCTCGAGTTCCTTGTAATTCTAGTATCTTTTGCTCCAATCTCAGAACCAGGTCATTCGGGTCCGGAGTACAGCGGCTGTAGGAAGTCTCTGCATTCTCAACCTTTTCCTTTCGGATTCCACTTAAGTCGTCCATCTTTGATTTTCCTATGTCTTTTGTGTTGCTTGGAGGAGGAAGAGGTAGAGGGCCTTTAGATATGTTATGATATGATGGTGAGGCCAGTATGGATGAACCAACCTAAGGGGATTGGGATAGTAAAAAAAATAAACAAAAACAAAAAGGTAACAAGTTAGTGAAGATTCTGAAATGTTTGCAGTATTTAAGCACATATTGTGAAATATAAACTCGTATTCTAATTTGGGAGCCTCATTCTGACCGAGGTAGGCCTAGAGTTAAATATATTTCGAGAACTTCAAATGCCAATAAATGCTTCATTTCATAACATAAAAGTAGACGAATCCAAAAATGACACTGACATAATAATAAAACAAGTCGCTACTGGCACTTGGCCTTATTACATTTTAGGAAAAGCAAGTAAATCTAATCTATTTGGTCCCAGAATGACCTTCCCCTGATTCGACCTTACGGAATCCATTAAACAGATCTCCTAGCTCGCGCAGTCCCAGCAACAAGTAGGCTCAGGCCATATGTCCTCCCTCAGCATTCTGGCAGTTTTCAATCTTTTTTATTAATTTTCCTTCCAGCTCCACTATTCCTCTCTCCATATATTCCAGGTTCCTATTGGAAGTGACTGCCATCACTATCTATTCCTCGATCAACCTCATATTCCTATCATGTATTTCCCAATGCACATTTTTATTGTCGTGGACCCTCTTCCGCAGCCTGTTGTATTTGACTTGGGCTTCAGCTTCCTTGTCTATGATTTTGTTCCCTCAACTAGTCCTCGGTGTCACCGTTCCTTGCAGGTTATCCTCCAACCATGCCGGGTAGAGAGGCTCGCACCCCGCGTGATATCTGTCTCGCTCAATAGTGCTTTTCTAAACAATGATTTTACACAGCACCACATGTGCTGAGCTTGGCACTTTTAAGGTAAGTCGTCATTTTGGAAATCCGCCCTAAAATGACTCATCTTGACGACCTTTGGGACAACCTGTTTTCTGCCTGCTTACCTCATAACTCGCATAGGTACATATGGATATATCCTTCACAACTCGATCAACACCAAGTGCGAAGCATCCCTGGACCTGATAATAAACTTGTCTGTTGGGAACCATTCAACCATCCACTACACACGTGCCTCGGTCAGATTGTCGATGAACTCTAACCATTCACTAGAACTTTCCAACTAAACAAATTAGTCTAGAATGTAGTTCATTTACTTAGGGTGATGGAAGGCAATGTGGTCGTTCCAAGCCCTTCGCGGAAATTCTTAGCGATAGGGACCCTTTTGGAGATGCTCCAACAACCATAACTGCAGTAATAACTTACAACCCTCGAAATATTTGACCCATCTTTGACAGCGCTCTAGGGTTCTGTAAATGTCAGGTATGATCATGGGGACTATGGTATATGTATGTCCATTAATCTCTTCCATCAGAGTTTTGGCGACCATGGTCAACCTAGTGTGCATTCTTCCCTTTTTCATTGGGAAAACTATCAGCCCTAAAAAGCACACAATGAACATGAACACTCTGCGGTGGACATGACCCAGTGAAGTGAGGGTGATCTAACCATGATAAGTGCAGAAAGACTTGCTATGGCCATACCTCTCGTACAAATATTCAAAAGGTATGTAGGAGTCCTTCAAGAACACAAGGTCGACATTCTTTTTTAGCCCCATCATCTTCAAAAATCTCCTGCCTGTACGATTTTCTATCACCAAAAGCCCGGGACAACCCCAAGTCAACCCTGCAAGCCTTACTATTTCCTCTAGAAGAGGTGTCATCTCTCTGTCACAAAAATGGAACACAACTATTTCACTATCCCAGAATAAGGTGGCAGCCTAGATCAATTTATTGTTTGATTCAATATCTAGCAAGGAAGGAAAGTTGCTCAGATACTTTTTCTCATGCTTCATGTCACTCGAGGAAAGGTCCTTCCACCAATCTATCAGCAACGAGAGGATGTTGTTAACCACACCGAATCTGGGGACCTCGTGCTTTATTTGCAGCAGAAAAAAAGGTTAGACCTTACTCCCACCGGGCACGACTATTTATACATTTATGATCAAAATATCAGCATTTAATTCTCCAAATTAATGCACAAAATGTGGTTGCATCCGTTGGGATTATGGAAAACTCAATGGACATTGGATAAGGCTTATTTTAAAGGATCACTATGTTGACAACATAACAGATCCGACTAGGTTTAACCATGATGCATGCACAATTTAAACAGAATAAGGTTTTTATGGGGTTTTAGACGGGTACCCTCAAGCAGACAACTTGAGGGGAAAGGCACGGAACCGTCGAATGCACTGTTGCTCGACTGGTTTTACCACAAATAAGCCTTTTTTAATTTAAGGGTAGTAAATAGGAAGAGCGTAACAACTCATTAAAGCGTTGCTATAGGATTTGACATGCACGAGTGGAATATAATATGGAGCATGATTTATGCAGCAATTAATAACATGTAGTCAAGTATTTTCACGTAGCAAAAATAAATACAACATTTAAATGATTGAAAGACAGTAACAAGAAAAAGAAAACAAAGACATAAGCCAGTTTCAGGGAAATAAAGAAATCATAAATGCTTGAAAAATGGACAGTTAAATTCATATAAGGTTGAAGGGTACGGGATAAGCATGCTTGGACTAAGTTGTAAAAGACAAGTCTGTTATAGTAAGAGCCTAAAATATCCCCAGTAGAGTCGCCATGCTATCGCTCCCCCTTTTTTCTTCCCTTTTTTGAGACGGGGAAGAGGTCTGGGTTTCGGCATTCAGTGTGCGTGATGGCTCATTTTATTTTGGGAATTGGGTATTTGAAGAATTTCCACCTATCAGATTACGGTGCGTAAATGCACCTAGAGCGATTAACTCTTGGGTTGGTTTGAATTACCAGAAATTAAAGTAAGCATTCGAAGTAACCTCGAGGGGAAGGTGTTCAGCACCCCTTTTGGTCCACAACTGTGGGTCTCTACCGAACTTATATTCACAAATTAGTCCATATAAACAATTGAATCAAATAAATTGCAAGTAAAGCATACTAGATAATTCAAGTAGTAAGATAAAGGTTTGAAGAAGTTGTAAAACAAAGAATTAAATAAAGAAAGGATTTGTCAAGGAGGGGTCCTAGGTTGGTTATCCTACAGGATCAATCCACGCAATGTCCGGTAAACACTCTTCAATAGGGGCTACGCGTGAAATTAACGCGTAATCATCATATCCCACATCTGCTATTCCCATCCCCTTATTGGTCGTGTAAAGCGAGTGTTTGGTCAGTGATTCCTATTGCGTGCTGCTACTCGTCTCTTCTTAATGGTCCTGGAGAGAGTTAACACTTCTACCTATATGTGGTTCTAGATGTATCCCTATGGTGTTAAAAAGGTAAAAATTCTAAGACGACATTCAAAAGCATTTAGGACTTTCGCATAAAATAAGAGGAATTAAGAGGCTCAGAGTTTCTTCCTCACAAACACATAAGCAGCATGACACAAGCTCAATCAAGATCTTTTATTAATTGATGTCCTAAAGCAGCATATCTAAGTGAATATGCAGAAAGAGGCAACCCTTTTTAGACTCAAGAGTGACACCGTAGTAGTTTCATAGGGACACTTTTAAAATCCTGTTAGGATCATAATACGTTAAGCGATAGAGACAGTTTCAAATAATGCAATTTTCGAAACGCTAAAAAGGCTTGCCTACACGTGAAGAACTAAGGCATATATTAATACAGAAATAAAGCAGGTTTTGAAATAGATTTTCTATAATATTTATGGGCATGATATCTAATGAGATGGAGATAATTTAAAAGAACTAGTTTCATGAAATGCTTAATACTTAATAAAACCATTTTAGAAACGAACTAGGCATTATCAAGTTGATTTATTTGACTAAATTAAACTATCGGACATTATTGCGAGTAGATCTCCCTATTGTCATGATATCTAGGTTGATTAATTATTTTAATCGATTTGAAGGTATGGAAATATACATGAATACTTGTTATAACTGAATTTGAACTAGGTCCTATAGGCACGACATCTATCATTAAACTAATTTTAAGGAAGGATTGTTTGGAACCTATAAGCATGGTTTCTATACATGACAGAATGTAAATCCTTATAGACATAGCTTCTACTTGATGAGCAAAAAAACATAAAAGTGAAATCATATGGACATGATTTCTATTAGGCAAAGCAATCAGGTTAAAGAGTAAAGTCCTATGAGAATGTTTCTATTTAAGCAAGCAATCAGATTTTTAAAGTAAAGTCCTAAGAGCAAGATTTCTACCCCTATTACCGCATAAAACTATGCATGTACCCACCATTTAATACTAAATACCCCAACATCTATTTAAAAATTATTACTGGTCAATAAATGAATTGCATAAATAGAAATAGAAAATTAAGAAGCTATTTTATACGGAGCCTTCAATAAGGCCCAGGTTTCCCAAAGCCTCCAATAGCCTCATAAGCCTCAGTTCCATAGATAAATCGGATTTTAGGTGCATCAAAGTTCCCTAAAGATATCAAGGATCCCCGGGCAGTTCTTACGCCTAGACTTAGCAACCAAGAATTGAACAAGTGCAATGTGGAAAGGCTAGTCTCAGTAAGACAGAGTTCCGAAGGTTCTCAAAAGGATCCCAAGGCAGTACATATACTAAAGGGGAGCAGAACTTATTGACTAAGAGTCGAGTGAGAAATGATGGGCACAAGTTGAAAACATTTTAGTAAGAAATCAATCTTAATAAAAGCCTTTTTTTAAAAGCTATTCAGTAAAGCAATAGAGATTGTTTGAAAAGAGATTGGAGTAATTAACAAAGTCCAAACACCTTAGGATAGGTTCATACACAGCTAGTTCACAGAACCAAGTAGATTTAGTTGTCACACACAAGGGTCAAGGGGTTTGGGATACATAGAACATTTGGTTTCAAACACATAACCCATCAAAGGTCAAAGACTAGTTTAGACATGCTCAGAAACAGCTGACACTAGCATAGTCACAGAACCAGTCATGAAAAATACAACCACATATAGGGGTGATAAGAATTTGGGGATTCATGGGATATAGGATGACAAGTATACAACAATTAAGAGACAATTGGCAGGACATGCTCAAAAACACACATAAAGGGGAATATACTAATCTAAAGGAAATGGAAGGCATAATAACATGTTGATCATGTACTCTTACCTACATGTTTCACAACATAACCACAAACAGAAGCAAACAAGAAACAAGAAGAACTGAAACAATCAGAGAATTATGTTGTTGTTGGAACTTTGAATTGAAACTAGGACGTACCAGTGAAGAGGAGAATAAGCAGAACGAAAAGAACAAGTGAGCACAAATGGTTAGCCTTGGCTTGCAGCCGAATAACAGTAGCAAATAGCACGAGAGAGAGAGAGATAGAGAGCAGAGATATTTTAAGTATGAGAGATAGTTTTGAACCCAAGTGTTCGTGTTTTGTGCTAATAAAACACTAGTGTATTTATAGTTTCAAAACCGGTAGTAAATAAGGTAAGAATTATAGTATCATGGTAATTAAGGAACTCAGAATCAGTCAGTCAGAAAATCAAGGCGAGTACACCCTTAAGTTAAGGGAATTAATTCAAACGGCAAGAACTAGTACCATATAAGGCAAGAAAAATCTGAACATGATTAATAAGAAAAATATAAAAGATTAGTAAGCATAGGGTAGTCAATTAGAACTAAGTTCAGACAACTCCAATTAAAGAATGATATAGTAAGAACAAAGTACCACAACAAATAAGGTAGATGATCAGTCAATTTAAATCGACGAGGCAGAGTTTTAGGGTTTTAAAAGAAAATCTTTCAATCAGACCATCAAAAAAAGAAATCAGGATCATCACATAGACGTGATATAAGTAGGCTATGGACCCAGTAAAAACCCTTCCGAAGTGTGGTAACCATAGAAACTTAATAAGAGTCGAGTAGTCATGCTAACACAAAAAACCAAAACGAAAAAGATCTAAAAGTATTAGGGCTTTTAACATAGGCGAGTTGAAAAGGCAATATGAACATAGAATCAGTCAATATATGCAAGGATAGGAGTTTCCAACATTAAGAATCAGTTTAAACAAAGTGTAGAAGAAGTTTCGAAAAAACCCTAATTTTTAAAAGAGAGTAAAATAGCTTAAAGTTGATTATTTTTCAAAAGAAGTTTGAGAATTGTGTAGAATATAAAAGAAACAGGCTTGTAGCATTTAAAAATGGCCCAGATCTAAGAAATACAAATGAAAAATAGGGTTTCAAAGGAAACCTAGATAGAGATAGAAGAACTTGCTTAGAACTTCATAGATTGTAACAAATATGGTGTTATTTGGCCCAAAAGCACATAGGAGAAGCCATGAACAACCAAAACAGTAATCCTAGATACAAGTCGGCATAGCCCAGGACCCTTGAAGGCCTCAGATATGATGAGCAAGGCGATGGAGGAACCATTGGAGACTTAAGTTTGAAAGGTGATCGTCGGAGATGACCGGAGAGGGAGGTGGTGGGTGAAGAAGGCTAGGGTTAGGTTGAGAGAAGAGAGAGGACGAGAGCATCTGAAGGCGGTGGGTATTTAAAAGTGATTAGGGTTACGGGGCTCGTTTAGAATTAAAAAGGAAAGAATTGATAAGGGTCGTTGATCTTTTAGATCAACGGCCAGGATTTAATATGGCTTTGGGTCGGGTAGGGGTAATTAGGGCCTGGATTGTGTAATTTGATTAGGAATTTTGTTAGGGTTGGGTTAAAATTAGGCTAAAATTGAAAGCCAAATCTGGCTATAATTTAAATAGCTATTTTTGTATTTTAATTTATAATAAATAATAAATAATTTTCTATACCAATATGATTTAAAATATGTAATTATTATTTTTAAAATATAGGGACCAAGTTTACGCATATAAAATATAATTATTCATTAATATGGGCTAACATTGCAGTTATATGCAATTTAGCTTAAAAATAATAAATATAATTATAAAAATGCAAGAAAAATATATTAACCATTTATTGGCATAAACATATAAATTAAATAAATAATTCATCATAACAATAATTTGGGGAATGATTATTGGGGATTTTATGAACAAAATGGGAGAAAATAAATTAATTTAAACCCTTAAAATTATGGAAAAAATTATAAAATCCTTGTGCATACTTATATATTTATATATATGCTATTTTGAAGGTATTTATGCATATTTAAAATATATGAAGAAAAATTGGGTATCAACAGCTGCTCCTCTTTACCTGGGAAGGATGAAAGTATTTTCGGGTAAAGAAATAACGGCCAATTTTGACCGGATGGGATGTTTCAAAATAAGGAGTCCATACTTCAGTTTTCAAGTTGCCTACATATCCCTGGTTTTACAGGGATCAAGCCACGTGTAGTTCTGGATTTACCCATGGAGTGGGCCGATGAAATTATTACTTCAACAGACACGAGACGAGGGAGTGGCTATGGTGAACGGTTAAGGTTCGGGGTAGTTGGAGGGAAATAGGGCGAGATCGCTCCTGCAAGGATTGCGGTTTCTTACTGGTCACCTGATATAAAAGATGCTACAAAAGTATTTGTGAAAATTTAAACATGATGCAAATTTCCTTTGGAGCACGAAGGTTGTCTTCGGACAGTTAAATATGACGTCCTGAGACCATGACGTCATGGGCCATGAATTGTTTAGTGAGGGATTCGCAGGCCATGAAATGGTGTTCTCGATCCATGAAAATGGTGCCTCCAAAACATGATATCTTAGAATAATGATATGCAAGTTCAAGAGATCTTCAGGCCATGGTATGGTGTGTTCCGGCTATGAGAATGGTGCTTTTAGTCTATGACGCCTTTAGAAAGGTTGACGACAACGCCCGGGTGTAATTTTTTGCCCTATTTTGGGTTTGATGTAGAATTCGATCTTTATCATTTGAAATTCTTTCCTTGGGCTTTATCTAATGTATTTGAGTTGCTTTTTGCTAGTTGTGAGTCGTTCAGAGGTCTCTACGCGCGTGATGGCATTCTTGGAGCATCGGTTGGCTTGTTCGGCACCGGAATTGGCTTTCTTAAGATAAGTAACTCTAATAAACTTAGTGCTGAGGTAGTGAAATCCCGACTTATGTGTTGTGTGATTGGTTTTGAGGTGACGCACATGCTAGGTGATGGGCGTGTGGGGGTGCACCCAGTGAGTTATGACTCTGTTATTTCTAGGGCACTGCTTAGTGGCCCACTTTGTTGATATTTTTGTTTTTCACCATGTGATAAAGTAATTGAGTTGTACATCGTGCTAGATATCATGTATAAGATTTATGATGATATTTTTGGGACCCCTAATGGTCGTTTCTTGCTGTCATCTCATTGATTTCATTGATATTTTCTACTTAGTTACATTCATGCATTCATATCATTTCTTAGTCTCAGTTGTTGCTTATTGATATGCCATATCATTATTCCAAGACAATCTTCATGACATTGTGAGCCCGTGGGTAAGACTGGAGAGATTGATGATTGAGTGAGGCAGAGAGTCTGATGTTTGAGTGATAGTTATAGGTTCGGGCTACACACCGCAACATGTTATATTGATTTGTATCATGATTGGATCGTTATAATGCTTCGGCCATAGGAGCCCTTCCAGAGTCTACACACCTACAGTGGGTGCGGATGATACTATTGAGGGATGGATTTCCTTGGACATGGATTTGTCCAAAGTATTTTATATCTGAAGATGGATTTCTCCACAGGATTGGATTGCCCTTTTTACTTGGTACTGGGTGACTTCTAGTTCGTATTGTACATGTTCCGAGATGGATTTCTTTGGGCCACATGGGACATATACAGTACCGAGTGGTTGAGCACTTATATATTATTGAGGTATGGATTTTCCTGGATATGGATATGTCTGAAGTACTTGATACATAGAGATGGATTTCTCCACAGGGTTGGGTTGCTCTTCTTCCTCAGTACTGTGTAACTTATAGTCAGTATTGTATATGTTCCGAGATGGATTTCCTTGGGACGTATAGGCAATATATTGTACCAAGTTTGATGAGTTAAAAGTTTGATACAGTGAGGTTGAGTACTTTGAGAGTGTGAGTACATGATTCATCTATGAGATACATGGATTTGACATGCATATATGGTATATATGCATAGAGCCGTATTTTTTCTCTTGTTGTACAGTATCACATCATTCGTGACTTTTTACGCACATTGGTATGTGGGCATAGAGTGGTATTTCACACTTGTTATTTGAAAAGCAAATGAAACATTTTTTCATTTATTGTGGAAAGGACTTTTCAGGAAAACAACAAGTTTCAAACTATCTCATAATTTTTTGATGATTTCGATAAAGGATTGGGTTTTCACTGATATTCTTGAAAACCGGAACTATTTTTGAAAAAATTGTGCAAAAGCTAAACATTTTTATCTCTAAGATTATTTCCTTGTGTATATGTTGTACGTTGATGAACTGCTATTGGTTATTTGTGTTGGACCCGACCTATATTCCAGCTCGTCAGTGCTTTCAACCGAGGTTAGGTTTGTTACTTTTTGAGTACATGGGTTCGGTTGTACTCTTACTACACTTTCTACACATTTGTAGATCCCGGAGGCCAAAGTCACTGCGTTCGATGGTTGCTGGATCTGAAGGCGTACTTGCGTTCCTGCTATAGCTGCCTCTTGTTCACGGTAGCCTTAGATTATAAAACTTTGTTTATGTACTTTTCAAATGGAAGATGTATTCTTTTCATGTCACCTTTGTAAACTCTATTCTTAGATGCTCATGATTTGTACTACTAGTCCTTGGGAAATGTAATAGATCTAGATAATTTATTTTGTTTAATTGACATATTAGTAATATTGAAATTGGATAGTTATTAGTTGGCTTATCTAGAGGGTTAGGGTTACGTGCCATCACGACTATTGGATTTTGGGTCATGATAGATTGGTATCAGAGCTCTAAGCTCATAGGTTCTACAAGTCATGAATAAGTGTCTAGTAGAGTCTTGCGGATCGGTATGATGACGTCCATACCTATCTTTGAGAGGCTACAAGACATTTAGGATATACATTCTATCTTTCTTTCCTTATCATGCAGCATTGATTCATCTTTAAGCTTAATCCTTTGAATTCCTTCCACGCATTTGTATGCGTACATGAGCACTTGGTATCAGTTGTGCGTTGACGGCTTCTGATTTCATAGAAGAGGTGTGAGATGTGATTCCAGTATGCTGATGATGGGCCAGTTTGGAGGACTTGAGGTCCGGTACTGACTGTAACTTGAGCATTGAGGTGTTGATTGTATGAGCATGTGCTTTTGGATTTATATGTCTCGTAGTGTCCCTACTAGTAAAATATGTGGATGAATGGGTATATGATGAGTATGGTGTGACTGAGAGATGTGTTCATTTGGTTTTGAACGTGCAGGAAGGGTTTACTTGAGGTGTAGAAAGAACTATTGGGTGCTTGATTTCTATCTTAATTTGACGTATAGCCCCAAGTTTTGGGTGTGTTCAATGATCTTTTCATGTTGTTTAGTTGAGGATCGAAGTAGATTATCATGTCATGATATGAGTTAAAACTCAAGAAGATTAAGTGATTTCTTAATGTTTATGATTGTGGAAGGGTATAAGAGATGTGGGTTTGAGGTGAAGTAGGTGGGTTATCTCCTGCAGGGTGTCCTATGGGTTGTGTGATCCCTATGTTGTTTTGTAGTGGGTCCTCTATTACCAGGGGAATATATGTGTTACAATTTTGTAAGGCCGGTCGTTTCATGAGTTATTGCTACATTTCCCCCCATTTCTACTTCTTATTGCTTTGTTTTTTGGTTCTCTGTGTGATCGGACTAGTTGGCTCGGGTTCGGAAAGGTTTTGGTAAGGTTTAAGACACTTAGTCTTTTTTTAGGAAGCTTAAGTTGGAAAACTACACCGGATGTTGACTTATGTGTTAGAGGGCTCGGATGGTTCGGATAACTTTGGGAGGTGATTTTGGACTAAGGAACCTGATCGGAATGTGTTTTGGAGGTCCGGAGTGGATTTAGGATTTAATTGGCGAAATAGGAATTTGGCATTTTCCGGTTGATAGGTGAGATTTTGATATAGGGCTCGGAATGGAATTCTGACCTGTCATGTCATTTGGGATGTGTGTAAAAGACTTCAGGTCATTCAGATGTAGTTTGATAGACTTTTTGATCGAAAGAGGAATTGAGAAGATTTTGGAGTTCTTAGGATTGAATCTGATGCGAATTTGGTGTTTTGATGTTGTTTTGAGCATTCCAAAGTTTGGAATAAGTTTAAATGATGTTATGGGATATATTAACATGTTTGGTTGAGGTCCCGGGAGCCTCGGGTGGTTAACAGACCATTTCAAGTTGTTATAAGTTGTAGAAAAATCTGCTAAAGTGTTGCAGACAGCAGTGCTTCGCATTCGCGAAGGGTTAGAAAGTCAGGCTGAAGATTTGGCTTTCGTATTCGCGAGGGAGGTCTCATGTTCGTGAAGGGCTTGGCCATTTATCTATGCATTCGCGAGAAGGGAAGTTGCATTCATGAAGGTTGGAGTCAGGAAAGCATAGTGTTAGCGAGAGGTCAGACGAGTTTGCAAAGGAGGAAAATATGGTCAACGTCAGTTTATGCTTCGCGAACATGAGGCTTTGACCGCGTTCGCGAAGAAGGTTTTGAATTCTAGGGTACAATGTTTAAATAGCCATTGTCCGCTATTTTGGGGCTAACTTTCACCATCTTGGGGCGATTGTGAGCTTTTTGAAGAGGATTGAAGAGGAATTCAAGGGAGGAACAGTTGGAGGTAAGATTTATGGACTTAATACTCGATTCTAATGTGAATTCTTCCTAATTATTCATGGAAATTAAGCCTGATATTGAAGAACTAAGGCTTGTAATTGAAGATCTGGAATTTGGGATTTGAGGGGTAGATTGTGGTTGAATTTTGATGCTTTTGATATGAATGAACTCGAAGAGTGATAAGGAGTCTATTGATGTAATTTTTATCGGAATTTGAGACGTGGGCCAGATGATTGGGTGTGGCAAATTTCGGGATTTGTGATGTGGTTTGATTTAATCCGAGGGGGCTTTGTTCCTTTAGCATATTTTGATGGTTTTGCATTGAATTTAGTTAGATTTGGAGTATTTGGAGGTCGATTTGAGAGGCAATGGCATCGCAGGCTGGAGATTTGATCAGATAGAAGTGAAAACTGATTGTAAATGTTGTCCTGAGGGCATGAAACCCCGGATTACGAATCGTTGTGCTATATTGAGGTGATGCACATGCTAGATGAGGAGCGTGGGCCATCCCGAATGACTGTTTTACCGTGTATTTGACTGAAAACTATTTTCTATCATTATGTTTTGGGCTTAATGCCATATTTGGGCCTCGTGCCAACTATTTGGACCCTTAGGGGATTTTTACTGATATTTCCTCACTGTTTTGACTTTATACTTTTACTCAGTCATTCTATATTCTACTGTTTTCCTAACTGGGCCATATTTACTCTGATTTAACACATTAAATGATATTCTAAATGATAATTTGAGTTGAACGTCATGTTTTATTGTTGCCCAAGTGGCTTATGAGATTCTGACTGAGTATGGCCGAGGGCATGTGTTGTGAGGATACATTAATTTATGATTATGAAGCTGAGGGCCTGAGATTGTACTCCACTAGGTGGCTTGTAGATATGAGGGCATGAGCCTATTGATTATGCCACGAGATGGCTTGATATTGCGCTCAGGCTGTAAGGGGCCCATCCTGGAGTCTGTACACCCCCAGCGAGAACAGGTACCCATTTTGATATGAGATATAGCGCGAGGGGCTAGTGTTGTTCCATGATATTTAACTGTCAAAAATGTGTTTTAAAGAAGCTTCTTTTGAATAAGGTGTCAATTGTCATTATATGTTTTCACTGTTTCATTGATTTTACAGGTTTTATAATGCTTCCTTATAGCATGTTGATGTGTTTTTACGTGATTTCTTATCGCTCAGTCTTCATTAATTGTTATTACTCACTGAGTTGGAGTACTCACTTTACTCCCTACACCCTGTGTGCAGATTTAGGCACCTTAGTCCTTCTTGCGGTGGTTGAGAGCTTCTAGCAGATTTCGGAGTTCACCATATAGCTTCTCGGCATTAGCAGCCCAGTGCTTCTCCCCTTATCTCATTTGTTTCTCTTGTTTTAGTTCTATAATAGACTATGTAGACTTTTTCCTATTTTACATCAATTAGTATATGCTCATGACCGATGACACCCCGATATCGGGCTATGTCTATTCCGCAAATTATCTTATTCACCTTTACTTTGGGATTATTATGTTAAAGATTAACTTGTACTATTTTAACTGCTTAATATGAATTGTGTGTTTGTCGGCTGGCCTTGTCTTCAAGAGAGGCAACATCATGGTGGGGTCCGAGTTTTGGGTCGTGATAAATTTGTGTTAGATCACTTATGAGAGTGGGATTGACTGTTACAGGGGTTAATGCGAGATTGGTAGATGATTTGAAATATTAATTTGTTTGTGTTGCATGAATTTATGAAGGATTTAGTTGAATCTCACAATGGTATTATGGTAGTAACAGAGTGTGGGCATTGGGAGTTATTGTGTGTTTAGATCGATGACTTTAAGCCAAGTGGGTAAATCTGCTATTGATAGGTTGATTGCACGTTTGTGTGTTTTATTGGTTTCAGTATGAGGTATACTGGTGAATCAGTAATGGCTTATAGAAGTTGAGATCGAGGATGACTCGAGTGAAGGAAATTTCTAGGTACGAGTTGTATTAAGCATTGGGAGTGTATATGAAACATTGGTTGATTGAGTTGTTAATTGTAAATGAGGTAGCTAGAGTAAGGATTCACTTGGCTTCTTAGATGTGTAGAATACTTTCCTGGGTGTTGTTGTGCTAATGTGACACAGGTCGTTCGTTTCGTTTGATCGATTTAATTGAGACCTGAGTAGACTAGATAACTCTTGAGAATTGTCCTAATGGATTAAATATTTAATGTAGAAATTGAAACTTCTTAGGATTTGTATATGGATAGGGTCTGATATTTTTCATTGGGTGGTGTCGAGACTCGCAGTATTTCTACATCATTGTCGATTTTACATTTCAGTATCAGGAAGGTAAGATGAACAACTTCAAATTCACATAAGGTCTTTTCAGAGTGGGTATCTCAGTTGTGGTGCTTTAGAGAGTATCCAGAAGCTTATGAGCCTTAGTGCGGTGTTGCTTTATGCCTGGGCCTCGTGAGGTGAGTTTGGGTTGGGGATTGTGGTACGATGGTGAAGAGAAGTAGCAATTTAAAGGTGATTCAGAGGAACTCAAAGAAATATGATATCTTCATAGTAGGTTGGATTGGCATGGTAATGGATATGATTGACTCGTTTGGGTTCTTATGATGTAGTGAGTTTCTACAAGTGTTTTGTGGCGATACTCTTGGGTTTTGATGACTTGCATAGCTGGTTTGACTTAGAGAGATTCTGTCTGACAGTTTGGTTTTGTGAATATGGAATTCAGAGAGTTCTTGATGGCTTCTACCACAGTTAGAGATGCATATTTCATACTTACGTGAGGAGCATATGGTGTATAGTGATCTTTTCTAGGATGGGATCAAATGGAAAGTTCTCGGATAATTGAGTAAGTAGTTGCTGGTCACACGGAGTGGATTACGAAGTTCTCGTACTTTTGTTTTTCCTATGATTGGTATGGTCATGGTTCAGTTTTGAAAGGAAGGTCGTGAGTCCTTAGCCAGCATGGACAGTTTAAGTGACTAGGTAAATGACATTACTATTTTCTTATCTCATAAAGGCGAAGCCTTAAAAAATTGAGATATTTTGTAAAGTAATTGAAAAGGAAAAGGGGTATCTAATCACAGCCATCCAAAGAGACCATGGGGAGAATTCAAAAGCATGGACTCTGAAGAAATTTGCAATGATCAAGGATGTACGCACAATTTCTCAGCACCAGGATCACCCCAATAGATGGAGTAGTTGAGCAGAAAAATCAAAACCTACAAGATATGGAGAGAATAATGATATATGGACATTGCCAAATATTGTTTGGGCAGAAGCAGTAAGCACAACATGTCATATTCTCAGTAGATGCCTTAAAAGACCCATTTTCAAGAAAATTCCATATGAATTGTAGAAAAGAAAATAGCCCAATATAGACTACTTTCATCCGTTTGGAAGTAAGTGTTTCATCCATAATAATGGCAAGGACAACTTTGGAAAATATGATCCAAGGAGTGACAAAGATATTTTTTCGATTACTCTATTAATAGTAGATCTTTTAGAGTTTATAACAAGCATACTTTATCTATAGAAGAATCAGTGCATGTTATATTTGATGAAAATAATACCACGACTGAGAAATGAATCATTGCAGATGATGAAGATATCAGCCAGGAATCATCACAGGCAAGAAAGTCGCAAAATTTGGTTGGTGAACCTGCTAGTAATCAAACTGAATCAAAAAAGTAGTCAACGACTCCTACAATTTGAACACGGCCAAATGAATGGAGAGGTATCCTCAAACGTTTATCATAGGGTGTCCCATCGAAAGAATGAAAACCATATGAGCTCTAAATAAAAAGGCAAATAGTGCACTTATCGCTCAAATAAAACCAAAGAAAGTTGAAGAAGCCTTGACTCTGGGTACAAGCTATCGATCTATTTGACAAGAATAAAGTCTGGGAACTATTACCTAATCCATTTTTGGAACCAATTGGGTTTTCAGAAACAAGTTGAACGAGAAAGAAAAAGTAGTTAGAAACAAAGCTAGATTAGTAGCTCAAGTCTATTCACTACAGGAAAGAGTCGACTATCATGAAATCTAGTTTCGGTATCACGCTTAGGGTCAATAATAATTCTTGTTCCAAATGCATCTATAACAACCCGACCAATTTTTTTGATAGTTGCATCCTCGTTCCCTCATTTACAGCTATTGATTGACTAATTATTGTGATGTGACTTGCTGGGATAATTAGTTGGGATCCAGGGAGGTTTCGGAATTAGTTGAGACACTTAGTCTCCAGGTTAGAAGCTTTAGTTGAAAAGGTCAATCGGATATTGACTTATGTGTAAACGACTCCGAAATGGAGTTTTAATGGTTCTGTTAGCTCCGTTGGGTAATTTTGGACTTAGGAGTGTGTCTAGATTGTGAATTGGAGGTGTGTAGTTGAATGTGGCTTGAAATGGAGAAAGTTGGAAATTTAGAAGTTTGATCAATAATTGAATTTGTGGTTACTGGGCTCGAATTGGGAGTATCGGGAGTTAGAGTATGTACGTTGTGTCATTTTGACTTGTGTACAAAATTTAAGGTCATTCGGACGTGATTTGATAGGTTTTGGCATCGAATGATAGGCAAGACTACGTTTGTATCATATTTAGGACTTATTGGTATATTTGTATGAGGTCCCAAGGACCTTGTGTGGGGTTTGGATGGTTAACGGATGAAGTTGCTAAGTTGAGAGGTTGCTACTCACCACTTCTTGTGCAACTGCACATGCCGAGTGATGATCGCAGGTGCGATCTCATAGGTACGCGCTGGGGAATTTTCGCACCAGTGTGGCCGGAGATGAAATGAACAGAGCTTAGAAGCGGAAATTGGATTAGGGGTTGTGGAGCGCTAATGTGGAGGAGCCACGTGTGTGATCTCGGAAGCGGAGGTAGTGAAGTCTTAGCAAACCGCAAAAGCAGAAGATTTCTTGCACCTGCGAGAACGCAAGTGTGACTAAATGAGCCGCATGTGCTAAGGTAATGTGCAGAGTATTAATTTCGAGGGTTTCGTGATTTTCACCATTTTAGACATTTCAAGCTCAGGTTTAGTCTATTTTTTAGAGGAATTTTGAAGGAATTCTTGAGGTAAGAATTTATTCAATAATTATATTTCCCCATTGAATTTCTCACCTAGTTTATGTGATTTTTGAGGTGTAATTTTGGGAGTTTGAGACTAAGGATTTGGAGAGCCTAATATGGGGATTGAGTGACGATTTGGTGTCAGATTTTTTAAACTTGGTATGGTTAGACTCGTAGTTGAATGGGCTTTCGAATTTTGTGACTTTTATCGGATTTCGAGATGTGGCCCGGGGGCCGGCTTTTGATTAAGAATTTAGTATTTTTATATAGAATTGATTCCTTTAGCTCATGTTGATTATACAGAACTTATTGTGGCTATATTTGACACATTCAGAGACCGTTTCACAAGGCAAGGACTTGTTGGACTAGAGTTTTGCATAGTTTTGAGGTAAGTAACACTTCTAAACTTGGTTCTGAGGGTATGAAACTTCGAATTACATATTATATGATTGGCGTTGAGGTGATGCACATGCTAGGTGATGGGCGTGTGGGTGTGCACTGTAAAAATTGTGATTTAGTTGATTTCATGAAACTTCGTAGCCATCGTATCTGAACATTTTTACTGTACTCTATGTGTTAGAGCACGTGAGTTGTTATATTTGTTAGAAATCATGCTTAGGCTCTATGCCGGTGCTATTGGGATCCACAGTGGTCGTTCTTTGTTGTCGAGTTATTCTCTTCAATTGCAACTATGTACTTGGCCACATTCCTCATTTCATATCATATCTCTGTTTCTGTTATTGTATATTGTCACATCTCGTATCATTGATCTGGGTTGCTCAGCATGAGTGTTATTAACCCAAGAGATTAGAGAGATTGGTGACTGAGTTGGGCTTGAGTGTCGTGCTGTGAGTGATATTTATATATATGTTGGGGGAGATTCATTTTGTGAAGAAGTCACCTTGACTAAAAGATTTGGTTTCACTTGCTAATATAAAAACATCACCTTTTAACGGAGATTCTTATCAATACTTTCCCATTAGATCTACGAATAACTCGAATATATAAGGATTTGTCTATCATTCATTTTCAGAAGGAAGATCCACTTATTCCATCCTTTATTGGGTAAATCATTTCTCCTATTTACTTAAATATCATTTATTGTTGTTCATTATTATTGCATTCTACATTGTTGCTCCTATTTTCTAGAACATTTTATATATGATATTGCCACAGTCCGACCAGATCCAAACGATATTTATTGCTTCTTTAAAAACCACAACAAAGAATATTATTGTTAGCTAAGATTAACCCTCATTGACATAAATTTTAATGTATAAACCAAGATTTATATTTTTTATCAAACAAGGGAAACACTATAAATTATGTGGCTTGAATTAATTCTATTTTTTGTCGTTTAAGTTTTCAGAATTTAATTTTCGAGTACAAATTATTAACAAGAATGAGTTCTTAAAATGAATATTGAGAGACCAAATGAACTTTCAAAAAATGAATTTGATGCACTCCATAGAGGTAGCAAGACAATGAAAGACGGAATAACATAAGACAGGGTGCCAATATAGTTACTATTACATATATAAGCAGCTTGTGCATAGAATATGGGCAAGGGCGAGGAGTGTGTTACTGTTACCTACGGGTTTGGACGAATCCAATAGATTTTTATTTAGACCCTGTATTTATATTAGGAAATCAAATAAATATGTATAAATACTTCTTGGTATTATTATGTTCAAAATCAAAAAAAAAAAAATCAAAGAAGCAAACAATGTTAGTTCAATAAAGAATTTGTAGAATAATTCTGATCCCACAAATTGCTTGTGTGTCCATAAGAAATTTAATCTCTTAACTGTTGCCCAAGTTTACGGATTACTTCCTCCTAGGATAGAACGGAAAAACTATTATGTAATACTAGCAATCGAAATTACAGAACTTCCGCGAACTCAACAAATTGAGCAAATCACACTTGACACTTTATTTATTTGGAAAATAATGCAATATATAGAAAATAGAGGAGAAAATTTCAGATTTTTCATATATAAAATGAGGTCAAGCATCTAAATTTATATACAAAGTAAGGGTAATATGGAGAGGTGCAATCTAAAAGGTGACTCTTTCATTTCCCATTCCACACCTTTTAATGAAAAATGCAACAATCTCCTATGAGAATGGGGAATGGACATATGTGTAAAAATATGCATGAAAATACTGTGTGATTCACAAGTAGGGATTAAACGCATCTGGATAAGTAGGTTTCTTTTGAACTTTCCGTAGTGAACTTATGTCGGATACACTCGGTCAATCGGTAGATTTGATATCTTTGAACTATCGATCTCTGGTGTATACCTAGACAACAATAAGTCACACAATCAATCCTTAATCATCTTTAGTTCTCATTGTTGTGTTCATTTAACCACGAACACTACCTGGTTTTATAACTGTATAGAGAATTGGCCTTACAGAACTCTCCTTGAAACGGCTAACACTTCACACATGCGTAGATTATTCCTAAACGTATTATCCTATTAATATACCCCATATCAAATTTAAAAATCAATAAGAAGCCTTGACACTTTATCTTTGGTACTGAACATTGTCTCGTCACGAGAATGGACAAAAAATGAATTTTATTTGACAATATTGAACCGTCATTAATGACTTTTTTAGATCCTTGAACTTAGATCTTGGGATCTCCAGTATTCTAGGTAGAGTTACAACCATATGACTTGCTCTCGGCCATAGTCTTATTCCCCTCTTTGATTTTTAACTACCTCTCTAGTTAGGCCTTTTGTAAATAATCTGACACATTATTGCTTGACTTTACACAGTCAATTATGATAATTCCCCTAGAGAGTAGCTGCCTAATAGATTTATGTCTTCATCGTATATGACAAGATTTTTCGTTATACATAATACTTCCGGCCCTTCCTATTGCCGCTTGACCATACCAATGTATGCATATAGGTGCCAATATTTTGGGCTAAGAAAAACATTTCGGAGCAATTTCAACTTCTTCAAAGGCCTTGTCTAAGGCAATAAACTCAGCCCCCATTGTAGTGTGGTCAACGCGTGTTTGTTTGGACAATTTCCAAGATATCACTCCTCCACCGACTGTTTAGAATCGGTTGAACCGGTGATTTAATTTGCATCACTATACCCCTTTATTACTGTGGGATACGTATTATAGTGCAGAGTATAGTCATGAATATATTTCAAATATCACAACAATCATTTTATTGTCATGGGAGTTCAACGTGAACTTTCTTATATTCTAGATTAATATGTCTCGACTTTCTATTGCATATCATATTATTGACTACGCATAATGCAGCAATAGTATATTACAACAATAACTAGAGTGATTGATATCAGTTGTGGCAACAAGCTTTGAATATTTAACACATTTCTCAATCATTCTGCCATTTTCAAGAATTTGTATGATGTTTATTCATACGTCTATATGGCATACAAATAATAGTACCTTCATTCATGAAACAATTCCAACTTACAATGGATTTGGTCATGTTCATCGATTAGTTCACTCATTATAGACAAACATATTAATACATTTATTCATGAACGGTAATTTATTTGTACAAAACATACAAACACACTTCTCGTGAAAATTCCAAGCCTTCCAGGTGATACCCTTTCATAAAAGAGCTAAATATTACAAATGTTAAAGAAAGAACAAATCATTTATGGAAAGGAGGGTAAACACCTTTCGAATCTATAGCTTCATGACTAGTCATCACAAAGACTGAACAAGTAATGAATTCATCAACTATCATATCAATATCTTTAAGGACTCATGGGGTTCGAAGAGTTATGTCATCTAAATCTTCTATATAATATATACATGACGTCTAACATTAGCTTTTGTTATACATAATCTAAATGCCCCCACATTTCACATGTTTCATGTGCCTTTTCTATCAACATATAATCTATATATAAACAGATCATAACTAAATAAATTTGAGTATTCTTAAATTAAATACACTAGTTTGAAACCATTTGAAAGAATTCTCTAGTCAAATTTTGCATGCCTTCGTTTGGGTGTTTATTTTAATCCGTAAAGTGACTTAATAAGTTAACATACCTTCTTTCGTTCCAAAAACAATGAATCCTTTAGGTTGTTCCATATAAATTTCTTCCTCCAAATATCCATTTAAGAAGGCTGTATTTACGTCCATATGATGGATTTCAAGGCCATACACGGTGGCTAACTTTATTACCGTTCGAATAGATGTAATTCTCGTTACCTCTAGTATGTGTCAAAGTAATCAAGACCTCCTCGTTGTCTCAATATTTTAGCAATAAATCTTACCTTATATTTGTCAATAGTACCATCAGCTTTCACTTTCCTTCTAAAAGTCCACTTATAATCAAAAGGTTTATTTCCTGGAGGAAGAACCAATTCCCAAGTATGGTACTTTAATATGGATTCTATATCACTTTAATGACCCGATTTTCCTACCACCGGGGTCGTGATAGCGCCTACTATTGGAGCAAGGCAAGCCAATCTTTCAAAACATTTCACAAGCTTAATCTAAATAAAATAATAACTGAAATAAATATTTAAAAATTGCGCGGAAGACTTTTAATAAAAACAATAGAAAAATGCGGAAGTTTATATCATGTCTCTACCCAGTATCTGGAGTCACTACTGAAAGACTACTAAACGAGTACTAAAAACATCAGTCTGAAAGAAATACACAAGTGTATGTTTGGATTCAAATGAACAAACTAAAATGAAATAGAGGAGACTCAGGGCCCGCGAACGCTAGTGAACTATCTAGGAGTCTTTGGACTGATGGCGCGCTCCCCAAGCTACTACTGCGGTCCGTAAGCTGTCTCCTGACATGTGCACAAAAGGGCACAGAAGTGTAGCACCAGCACAACCGCTAGTAAGTGCCTGGCCTAACCCCAGCGAGGTAGTGACGAGGCTAGACAAGACCTACCACAAGTGACATTTATAGATATATGCAATAACAAGGTAATACGCTATTCTAAACTGTTAAAAAGGGAGGGAAACATGTTGTAGGGTACAACAGTTCAAATACAGAGATCAGCTAACAAAATGAAACTAAGCGGATAACAACTACCAAAGAAATACCGGAAAGTTCACCACACAGAACAATATCCACGTTCATATTCTCGTTGCGGTGCATTACCCGATCCTCAACATTTAATACTGTTGCGGCGTGAAACCCGATCCTCGATAATTAATCCATTGTCGCGTGCAACCCGATGTTGATAATCAATTTTTACTACATGTTTTTATACTCAAAATATTCTCAAAATAGAATATATAAGCATCCAAAAGGTTTTGGATTTTTTTTCACATTGTAAAGAATTTGTAAATCAATTTATGACATATTTTTGCACTATAAAATCCAATAATTATTCTTAAAACTTGTCATTTTTGAGAATAATTTATTTTATTCTCACATTTATACAAAACGTATAATTTACATGATTTTTCCATAAGTTTACAAGTTCATTTGGTCTTTCTAAATTAAAATTGCATGAAATTACAATTATAGCCTATTTCATGATTTAATAGCTCTTTTAATCATAAAATCATTTCTAATATTTTTAAATTAATACTTATGCTTTGTTTATTAACTCAGTATTTTTGGATTTTAAACATCGTTTGCTATTTTATAAAACTCCAATTAGGGGAAATTAACTATTTAAATTATAGCCCCTTTTAAATTCAATCCTAGCCAAATTCCAGCCCCTATTTCAACTGCAATTACACTACCCAATTTTTTAAGTTACCCTACCCAAACTCAATTAAACTAACCCGCCTCATTCCCTCTTTTAAATCGTGGTCGTTGATCATTTAGATCAACGGCTAACAATAACCCCTTCCTTAATTAAACCCAATACACTCCTAACCCTAATCATTTTACAAAGCCCACCGCCCTTGTATCCCCCTCGTTCCCAAATGCTCTCAAACTCTCTGAAACCCTAGCCCGCCTCCGACCACTCTCCGACCTCATTTTAATGGAGAGCGTGGCTTTCCAGACCTCATGCAACATGTACTCACCCTCACTCCCTTCTATGACCCCTTTGTTCGAAGATCGAACCCCATTTTGAAGACCACCGACTCAGATATCTTCCGACTTGAGTTCTACGACCATGTCTGGTCTCCCTCCAGCAAATCTTAAGGTTGTGAGTACGTTGTTGACTCGAAACCAGTCTGTTCCAAGCTTTCTCGTTCTCTAGGTTTCCCTTTGAAACCCTAAAAATCTTTTGTGTTTCTCTTTACGATCTGCTTCAGATTTAAGCTATTTTCTAAAGCTTCAAAGTGTTTTCCATATTTTTGCCAATTTTTATCTTCAAACTGTTCATCTTCGTTAAAATTAGGGTTTCTCCGATTTCTCTATTTTATTTGCTCTACTGTGTTTTCTTTTACTTTCACTACGATTCCTGAGTATTTTATATTAAGGTTCCTACGTATTTTCTTTGCTATTGTGTTTCTACGGTTTCCAAGTAAACCCTTCACTGTGTTATTTTCTTTCCTTTTGTTGTTCGTGAAAGTTTATGTTCTTTTTGAGTTTATCTTCACCTATGCTTTCTACGTTACACTCGAGATGTGATGAAAAACCTAGATTTTAGGGGTTTTCCGATTTCTATGTATAATTGTCGGCTGCATGTTTAATTTCGAAACCCTAACTGTTCAAACGCTTCATGCTTCTGATTTCTGCAATAGTTTCTAATCCATTCCATACTTGTGTGCTTCTGCTCTTTGATTACATGACTATTCTATTAATCTCAGCCTTGCATGTTTGAATTTGTGCATCTCTTTATAGTCATATTCTTCCCTTTCAAATAACCCTAATTTTGGGGTTGATTTTTACGAACTTATTTGATTCTTTAATTTAGAAGTGCTCTTGGATTAAATTGAGTATCAATTCATATCATGGTTTCCTTGATTCCCTATTTGATTGATGATTCTAATTACCTTATTTATCTAAACCGTGTGTATTTCAAAAACCTATATGTATTTACCCTTTATTATACAACCTATTCTTGATTCTCTTTCCATAATTGGAATTGTGCTTATTTACCTTAGGTATGATCCCTTTATTAAAGGGAGTCTTTCTCCTAATTGATTATGATTGGGTACTAAGTTATTGCCTTATTGGCTGCTTATTTTCAAACTATAAAACCCTCCATCCCTCTTCACTTCAAAAAGCCGAACAACACAAGTTCACACTCACAAAACTCTCTCTTCTCTTCTCTGTTTTTTCTCTGTTACTTGTTCTACTACTTGAGCTTAGCCGGCTAAAATCCAAGGTTAAACTATAAAGTCCAACCTGCCCTATCTGCTTTACTATTCGAATTTTATAACTGGTAGGTCTATGATTTAATACCATCTCCAAAACTACATGTTTACTTATTCCTTTTGCATGCATCTGCCTATGTTTATTATGTAGTTAAAACTTCAGCATGTATATCCTTTCCCCCAAATCCCTTTTTCTTAATTATGTTTGTTACAAGTGCTTTCATGTACATCCCTTCCCCAAGTCCTCTTAGTTTAATTCTGTTTGCTACAAATGCTTTCATGTAGTCCCCCTTCCCATTAATTTCCCTTTGTGTGTAAGTATCATTTTGGACTAGGCTGGCACTCCATTGCCACCCCTAGTTTAGAACCAGGTTGCTCAAAACCTATTCTTAAATTAGTCTAATTCCCTTACCCCTATTTTGTGTTGAGCATGACTCAGGTCTAGTGGTGTCCTGATTACTATTCAGGCCTAAGTCTGACTTATTTCACGTCTGCTATTATTTGTTTAAGCCATGTAAAGGGTCAAGGGTGTGCCAGTCCCATTTATGGCTAGGTATGACCACCCTTTGCTCTGGTCCCTCACTTTTACACTTACTTCTAGTTCATTAAGTCTTACCCCCTTCTGGTAAGACATTCTTAGGGACCCTTGAGTTCCCTCTGAACTTGGATACCTAAGGGCTGGTAATTCTACACTTGCACTACTCTAATCATTATTTAGGGTGTAAGCATTGCCTGGGCTTCCTGAATGCCCTTGGAACTCTGAAACACTCTAAGAGAAAGCCTTTGAATCTGGAGCCCGGATTTGGTAAAACGTATATGTTGGACATTAAGGTTGCTTTGAGCTTCCTCGGGTCCGTTTTAGCTTTGATATATTTTTAGTCCTTTCTTTCAAGTTTGTAATAGCTTTGTAAAAGACTTCGGGGAAGATAGTAAAAGGGTGTGGGAGGGGTTTATATTGTTGCTAATCATATAGAAACCATGCCTATAGGATTTTTGTATTGCAAGCATAATAGAAATCATATCTATTGGATTCCAATATTGCATCTCATCTAGAAATCATGTCTATTGGATTTCAATATTGCATCTCATCTAGAAACCATGTCAATAGGATCTCAATATTGCATCTCATCTAGAAACCATGTCTATAGGATTTCAATATTGCATCTCATCTAGAAACCATGTCTATTGGGTTTCAATATTGCGAATCACTTAAAAATCATACCTATAGGATCTTAACATTGCATCTAGAAATCATGCCTATAGGAATTGCATAAAACGCGAGGCAAACAATATGTCCCCTAAACATTCTAAAAGTAGTAACAAATCAATATGTAGATATCATGCCTATAGGGTTCAACTCGCCTAATTTGTTGACACTTTCAATAAAAATTTGTCCAATATTGTCTATTTTGAAATCTGGCTCAATTTGCCTTCTACATTATTTTAAATCTACAAGAATCTTTTAAATTCAAAACCTGTATTTTTCTGAAATCAATTTTTGATCTTCTACCAAGATTTACACTTCAATGCCTTTTTGAAAACTTTTCTTGTACCATTTTACTTAAGCAGTTCAGCTGTTTTACAAGCCATTTCTGAACTTTTGCAAATTCCAAATTCCTGTTTCAAATTATCATTTTTTGAAATTACTTACATTCAAAATACTTTATGTTTTAACGAACCGTATCTGAGGGGCTTAAAGTATACTTATTATCCTACTTTGTGTGTTAAACTAATCTATCCGTTATTAGTTTTAATCTTAAGACCAAAGTAGTAATTGCAAATCATGCTAAACTAAATGTTGTTGTGTTTTATGGGGTTTTGTATAAGCCTTTGAATGTCTGATTTGTGTACCACTAACATGTTACTTGTTTTGATTGACGCCTTAACATTTTGTCCTATTAAGCTCCATATATGTCCTATTTCTTTTCCCCCTTTTAGGATTAGAAGTCCTAATACCGTGGACTAATATGTTGGGATGGGTATTAGCATGCAATAAGTAAACGAGACTAAACGTGTTTAATACCTTACAAGGTGGGAAGGGTAGAATATGGAGATGATGATGATGCACTAATATCATAAAGCGACCCCTCTTTGGGAATATGTGCGGGTTATTGCATCGAATGATCCATACTATAGTTAAACCTAGGACCCTCCTTACTTATTCTTCTTGCTTAAATGTTATCTCTAAAATTCCCTTTTTCTTGTGTTGTCCATCTTTCAAATTGTCAACTTTCTCGTATTCTTTATGTGCGAACTTTGCTTATCTATTTCTATGCTTCTTAAAGTCACATCTATGCTAGGCCGGGAACCAATATCTAGTACCGTTGCGGCATGCAACCCGCTCCTTTCTATTTACCAACAAGACTTACCCAAAATCATTCGCAACTCAAGTGCGAGGGGAGTAGCATCAAAATACCAAGTGTCCCGACAAGGGAATGCAACTAACAGCCCAAATATCCTGGCAAGGGAGAATTCAAAATATATTTAAGTCCCAGCAAAGGACATGATCACAGAATTTCAACTTCTAAACACGTTAGCTACCAACAAGTGATAAGTCGAGACAATGCTCCAAAATTATACGAAATCATAATGTATCCTCAACCGTTCATACCATGTGAACCAAATCAATTCAAACAAGAGTTTATATCATATTACTCAAAATAATGCAATTTAAGACCCACGATCATGCTAGACTCGGGTGCATAGGTAACTGTCGCCATGCCTATGCACCGACTCCACATAGCACGTAACAAATAACATCCTAATCATATTCCCTCAAGCTAAAGTTAGATCAAACAGTTACCTCGAAAGCTCCAAACTCAACTCACACCTCTAGGATAGCTTTACCCCTCAAATTCACCGCAAAATCAATCGAATCTAATCACAATTTACTCAAATGTATCAACAAGTGCTAGTTAAATCAATTTGAATGCATAAGAATGAATTTCTCAAAGTTTTGCCCAAAAATTCCCAAAATGCCCCCAAGCCCACATGATCAAAACCCAAAGTTCGAACCAAAACCGGGTTACCCATTCCCTCACGAGTTCATATATGTAATTTGTTTTGAAATCGGACCCCAAATTGAGGTCCAAATCTCCAATTTTAAGAAAACCTAGGTTATACCCTAAATCTCCATTTTTACCTATTGAAAGCTTTGATTTTAAGATGAAATCATGATAAAAGATGTAAAAAGATTTAAGAAATTGAGTAAAAGTTGACTTACAATTGATTTGGGAAAGAGAGAGTTGAGAGAAAATTGCCAATGGAAGTTTGGGTTTTAAATTTTTGAAAAGCGAGCTTCAAAATCGGCTAAGTGTAAAATATGCAGGTGCAGATCTCGCATTTACAAGAATATGTTCGCAATTGCGAACTATGAAGAAGAAAGGGCGCATATCGCATTTCCGAGGAAATGTTCGCAATTACAAACAAGGCAGAACTGGGTGTACTTCGCATTTCCGATGGCGAGTCCGTAATTCCGAACTCTAGGGTTTTTGGTCAGGGTTCGCTTTTGCGAAGACTGGGCTGTAGAGGGGGAATATTGCATTTGCGAGCTTCTTCTTCGCTTTTGCGATAAGAGCCGAACAGGAGGGGATCTCGCATTTGCGAGGCTGGCTTCGCAAATGCGAAGCCTGTAGGTCAGGCATACCAGCTGTGTTCAACATGCAACAAAATGAACCGACGGCCAATCCAAAACTCTCCCGAGCCCTCGGGGCTCCAAACCAAACATGCACACAACCCCAAAAACATCCTACAGACTTACTCGTGCAATCAAATCGCCAAAATAACATCATTTACATAGAATCAAAGCTCAAAACACATGATTTCTTCCAAATTTTCATAAAACTCTTATTTCTCATATTCAAGTCTGAAACACGTCAAATGACGTCCGTATTCAACCAAACTTTACAGGTAGCGCTTAACGCTCAGTTAAGACCTGTACCAGGCATCGGAACCAAAATACGAGCTCGATACCATAACTTTCTAACTCATTTTTATTTCAATTTTTCATATCATTTTCAGATAAATATTTTCTTCCAAAAATTCCGTACTCGCGCCTGGAACCTCGGATTTCGATTCTGGGAATACTCCTTGGTCCCATATTTTTCTACGGACCCTCCAGGAGCATCACATCACGGGTCCGGGTCTGTTTACCTAAAATGGTGACCCAAGTCAACTATATCAATATTATTATCAAAATTCATAGTTTTTAACACAACAATTCATATATTTCCACATAAAAACTTTCAGGCTTTGCGCCTGGACTATGCACGCACATCGAGGCAATCAAATAAAGAGTTTTCAAGGCCTAGGAAGCACAAAGAAAAGGAAAATTACGGTAATAACCCTTTGTGTCGTCACATCCTCCACCTCTAAAGCAAGTGTTCCTCCTCGAACGGACAAAAGAAAGAAGCACCTGAGTCAGGGAATAGATGGGGATTACGGCTCCACATATCAGACTCGGACTCCCAGGTCGATGCCTCACGAGGCTGACCTCTCCAATGAACACGCACTGAAGGAAAACTTCTCCACCTCAACTGTCAAACATGCCGGTCTAAAATAGTCACCGGCTCCTCCTCCCGGTCCGAAATAATAGATATGGGCACCGCATGAAGCCGAACGATCTCTCTGATATAAATCTCAGCATATCTCTCGGACAAATAGGTGGTGGCAACTAGAATAAAATGCGCTGACTTGGTCAGCCTATCAACAATAACTCATATAGCATCAAACTTCTTCCGAGTCATCGGAAGGCCAGTAACAAAATCCATGGTGATTCTTTACCACTTCCACTCGGGAAGCTCAATCCTCTGAAATAACCCACCAGGGCTCTGATGCTCGTATTTTACATGCTGACAATTCAGACAATGAGCCACATATGCAACAATGTATTTCTTCATTATGCTCCACCAATAATGTTGTCTCAAATCCTGATACATCTTCGCGGCGCCCGGGTGAATGAAATACCGAGAACTGTAATGCTCTGCAATGATCGACTCCCGAATACCATCAACATTGGGCACACAAACTCGCCCCTGCAATCTCAATACGCCATCATCTCCCAAAGTCATTTCCTTGGCACCTCCCCGTTGTACCGTGTCTCTCAAGACATTCAAATGGGGATCATCAAACTGCCGCTCTCGAATACGCTCCATCTGCAATGAACGAGCAACCGTTCAAGCTAACACCTTTCTAGGCTCAGAAATATCCAACCTCACAAATCGATTAGCCAAACCTTGAACATCCAAGGCAAGCGGTCTCTGACTGACCAAAATATATGCAAGACTACCCATGCTCTCGGACCTCCTATTCAATGCATCGGCCACCACATTGGCCTTTCTCGGGTGGTATAAGATAGAAACATCATAGTATTTCAACAACTCCAACCACCTCCGATGTCTCAAATTCAACTGTTTCTGCTTGAACAAGTACTGAAGGCTCTCGTGATCTGTGTACACATCACACGTCACACCATATAAATAATGCCTCCAGATCTTCGAGGCATGAACAATGGCTGCCAACTCTAGGTCATGAACTGGATAATTCTTCTCGTGGATCTTCAACTGCCTCGAAGCATATACTATGACCTTCCCATTCTTCATCAACACTGCGCCAAGCCCGACACGGAAGGCATCACAATAAACACTATAAGGCCCAGACACCGTAGGCAGAACCAATATTGATGCCATAGTCAAAGCTGCCTTGAGCTTCTGGAAGCTCGCCTCGCACTCATCTGACAACTTGAACTGGATAACTCTTCTGGATCAATGTAATCATCGGTGTTGCGATGGATGAAAACCCCTACACGAAACGTCTGTAGTAACCACCTAACCCCAAGAAGCTTCGGATCACTGTAGCTGAAGCTGGTCGAGGCCAGTCCTTGACTGCCTCTATCTTCTTCGAGTCCACCAGAATACCCTCTACTGATACGACATGACCCAGGAATGCAACTGAACTCAACAAAAACTTGCACTTCGAGAACTTGGCGTACAACTGACTATCCTTCAGAGTCTAAAGAATCACTCTGAGGTGTTGCTCATTCTCCTCCTGACTGCGGGAGTATATCAAAATGTCGTCAATGAATACAATCACAAACAAATCCAAACAGGGCCTGAACACTCGGTTCATCAACTCCATGAATGCTGTCAGGGCATTGGTCAATCCAAATAACATTACCAAGAACGCATAATGCCCATACCGAGTGCAAAATGTTGTCTTAGGGACATCAGATGCCCTAATCCTCAGCTGATGATAACCAGACCTCAAATCTATCTTCGAGAACACCCTAGCACCATGAAGCTAGTCGAACAAATCGTCAATCCTCGGTAGCAGATACTTGTTCTTTGTCGTCACATTGTTCAACTGCCGGTAATCAATGCACATTCTCATCGACCCATCATTTTTCTTCACAAGTAACACTAGTGCACCCCAAGGGGATACACTAGGTCTATGAAACCCTTATCAAGTAAGTCTTGAAGCTGCTCCTTCGACTCTTTCAGTTCTGGCGGGGCCATGCGATATGTCAGGATAGAAATAGGCTGAGTGCCCGGAGCCAGATCAATACAGAAATCAATATCTCTGTCGAGCGGCATACCCGGCAGGTCTGAAAGGAAACCCTCGAGGAACTCCCAGACAATAGGGACAGAGTCAATAGATGGAACATCTGCACTGGAGTCGCGAACATTTGCCAGATATGCTAGATACCCCTTATCGACCTTACGTCGAGCCTTGCCATACAAAATAATACTGCGGGTGGCATGACCAGAGGTCCCTCTCCACTCAAGTCGGGGCAAATCCGGCAAGGCCAAGGTCACGGTCTTGGCATGACAATCCAAAATAGCATGATGCGGGGACAACCAGTCCATCCCCAATATAACATCAAAGTCCACCATATCTAAAAGCAATAAGTCGACACGGGTCTCAAGACCCTCAAATACCACCACACATGAACGATGCACTCGGTCGACCACTATAGATTCACCAACCGGCGTGGACACATATACAGGAATACCCAAAGCCTCACTAGGCATGATCAAATAGGGTGCAAAATAGGACGACACATAACAATACGTAGATCCCGGATCAAATAATACGGAAGCACCTCTATCACAGACCAATAATGTACCTGTAATCACAGAATCTTATGACTCGCCCTCTGGCCTGACCAGCAAAGCTTAACAATGGGGCTGACACCCTCCTCCCTGAACTGTGTCTCAGGGACGATCTACTGCGAGCTGACCACTGCCTCTAGCAGTCTAAGATCCACCTCTATGCTCCCTACCTGCACCTCTATGGCCTCTACCCCCGCCTCTAGATGGTTGGGCGCCTATGGATCATCTGCTGCTTGAATCATGGGACGACGACCCTGCTGTTGTGACCGAGCACCCCTCAACCACGGGAAATAACTCCGGATGTGGCTGAGATCTCCACACTCATAACACCTAGCAGAATGCGCCAACTGAGCAGACTAGGGGCGAATCTGACAGCCTGAATCACCCCCTCGATGGCTCTGAAGTGGTATTGCACTGATGGGCTGTTGATCAGAGTAGTGCCGCTGAGAATCGCTACCGCCCGCAGTACCATGTGAAACCTGGAGTGTTGACTGAAAGGGCCTCTGAGGGTGGCCTCTGTCATATGAATCCCTACCTCTAGATGAGGTACCACCGAACCTGCCAGAATGTCGAGGTCTCTTATCTGACCCCTGACCACCTCCTCGAACGAGTTCCATCTCTACCCGGTGGGCCACATTGGCCGCCTCCTGAAATGATATATCACTACCAACTCCCATGGCCATCTGAAGACGGATCAGCTGAATTAATCCATCAATGAATCTCCGGACCCTCCCTCGCTCTGTAGGGAGTATCACAACTGCATGGCGTGCCAAATCAATAAACCTAGTCTCATACTGTGTAACTGTCATGGAGCCCTGAGGGAGGCGCTCAAACTGTCTACGAAGTGCCTCCCGCTGAGTGAAGGGGAGAAACTTCTCCAAGAGTAACTCCGCAAACTGATCCCATGTCAATGCTGGAGGCCCCGCTGATCAAGATAGGATATAATCTCTCCACCAAGTCTTGGCGGATCCTGCAAGCCTAAAGGTGCAAAATCGATCCTATTGGTCTCCACTATACCCATAGTCCTGAGGATGTCATGAAAACTGAATAGAAAATACTGGGGATCCTCCGATAAAGTACCGATGAAAGTGGTAGTGAAAAGCTTGGAGAACCGATCAAGACTCCATAAAGCATATGAATACATGGTTGCTCCATCTCCGGTCTGAGCGGTAATACCTGTCTGAGCTACCACTGCAGGCTGAACCACTGGAACCTGAGTCCGGGGATCTACCTAATCCGGAGTACGCGTAGCATGAGTCTGAACCTCTCCTCCAGCCTGAGAGGTAGATGGTGCTACCGGTAGTAAGCCCGCTCTGGTGACACTTTCCATAAAGCCTGCTATATGGACGGGAGCATCCTGGAGATCCGGGGAAAACATAACCCCTCTTGGGACCTGAGCTGGGTCCACTGCAGCTATTAACGCTGGAACCTCCTCATCAAAGTCAATATGAGGGTCCACCTCTGGAACTGCTACCTGGGGCTGAGCTCTACCCCTACAACGGCCTCGGCCCTTGCCCCTCGCGGGAGCTGCTGCTGGGGGCTCGGGCTGCTGTGCAGTAGAAGAAGACGCTCGTGTTCTCGCCATCTGCGAAAGAATAGAGTAGAACGACAATCAATATTTGAGAAACAGAATCGCATAACAAGAATGAACAAAGTAAAATTTTTCCTAACTCTGTAGCATCTAGGGGATAAATACAGACATCTCCGTACCGATCCCTCAGACTCAACCGAGCTTGTCCGTGAGTTGTGAGACCCAAGTGACCTAGGGCTCTGATACCAACTTGTCATGGCCCGAATTTCCCAACATCAGGGTTGTGATAGCCTACTATCGGAGCTAGGCAAGCCAACCCTTTCAAAACATTTCACAAGCTGAATCTAAACAATATAATAATGGAAATAAATATCTAACAAAGCGCAGATGACTTTTAATAAAAACAATAGCAAAGTGTAGAAGTATATATTATGTCTCTACCTAGTATCTAGTGTCACTACTGACGGACTACTAAAGGAGTACTAAAAACATCAGTCTGAAAGAAAATACACAAGTGTCTATTAGGATACAAATGAACAAACTGGAATGAAATAGAGGAGACTCAGGGCCCGCGAACGCCAGCGAACTACCTAGGACTCACTGGACTAAAGGCGCGCTCCCCAAGCTACTGCTGCGCTCCGTAAGCTGTCTCCTGACCTATGCACAAAAGGGAACAGAAGTGTAGCATCAGCACAACCGACCCCATGTGCTGGTAAGTTCCTGGCCTAACCCTGGTGAGGTAGTGACGAGGCTAGACAGGACCTACCACAAGTGACATGTACAGATATATGAAATAACAAGGGAATATGCTATTCTAAGCAGCTTAAAAGAGAGGGAAACATGTTGTGGGGTACAACAGTTCAAATACAGATATCAACTAACAGAATGAAACTAAGCGGATAACAACTACCAAAGAAATACCGGAAAGTTCAACACACAGAACAATATCCACGTTAACAGAATGAAACTAAGCGGATAACAACTACCAAAGAAATATCGGAAAGTTCAACACACGAGACAATATCCACGTTCATATTCTCGTTACGGCGTACAGCCCGATCCTCAACATTTCATATCGTTGCAGCGTGCAAGCCGATCCTCGACAATTAATCCGTTGCAGGGTGCAACCCGATCCTCAATATATAGTACCTTTACGGCGTGCAACCCGTTCCTCGCTATTTACCAACAAGACTCACCCAAAATCATTCGCAACTCAAATGCGAAGGGAGTAGCATCAAAATACCAAGTGTCCCGACAAGGGAATGCAACTAACAGCCCAAATATCACGGCAAGGGAGAATTCAAAATATATTTAAGTCCCGGCAAAGGACATGATCACATAATTTCAACTTCTAAACACGTTAGCTACCAACAAGTGCTAAGTCGAGCCAATGCTCCAAAATTATACGAAATCATTATGTATCCTCAACCGTTCATATCATGTGAACCAAATCAATTCCAACAAGACTTTATATCATATTACTCAAAATAACGCAATTTAAGACCCACGGTCATGCTAGACTCGAGTGCATAGATAACTGTCACCATGCTTATGCACCGACTCCACATAGCACGTAACAAATAACATCCTAATCATATTCCCCCAAGCCAAAGTTAGATCAAACAGTTACCTCGAAAGCTCCAAACTCAACTCACACCTCTAGGATAGCTTTACCCCTCGAATTCGCCACAAAACCGGTCGAATCTAATCACAATTTACTCAAATGTATCAACAAATGCTAGTTAAATCAATTTGAATGCATAATAATAAATTTTCAAAGTTTTGCCCAAAAATTCCCAAAGCGCCCCCGGGCCCACGTGGTCAAAACCCGAGGTTCGAACCAAAACCGGGTTACCCATTCCCCCATGAGTTCATAAATGTAATTTTTTTTTGAAATCGGACCTAAAAATGAGGTCCAAATCCCAATTTTAAGAAAACCTAGGTTCTACCCCCAAATCCCCATTTTTACCCATTCAAAGCTTTGATTTTAAGATGAAATCATGATAAAAGATGATAAATATTTAAGAAATTGAGTAAAAGTTGACTTACAATTCAATTGGCAAAGTGAGAGTTGAGTGAAAATCGCCAATGGAAGTTTGGGTTTTGAAAATATGAAAAGTGAGCTTCAAAATCGGCTAAGTGTAAAATATGCAGGTGCAGATCTCGCATTTGCGAGAATATGTTCGCAATTGCGAACTATGCAGAAGAAAGGGCGGATATCGCATTTGCGAGGAAATGTTCGCAATTGCGAACAAGGCAGAACCGGGTGTACTTCCCATTTGCGATGGGGAGTCCGCAATTGCGAACTCTGGAATTTTTGGTTGGAGTTCGCTTTTGCGAAAAAGTCTTTGCATTTGCGAAGACTAGGCTGTAGAGGGGGAATATTGCATTTGCGAGCTTCTTCTTCGCATTTGCGATAAGAGCAGGCTAGGAGGGGATCTAGCATTTGCGAGGTTGGCTTTGCATCACGTCAGGCATACCAGCTTTGTTCAACATGCAACAAAATGAACCCGTGGCCTATCCAAAACTCTCCCAAGCCCTCAGGGCTCCAAACCAAACATGCCACAACCCCAAAAATATCGTACGAACTTACTCCTGCGATCAAATCGCCAAAATAACATCATTTACATAGAATCAAACAAAACACATGATTTCTTCCAAATTTTCATAATACTCTTATTTCTCATTTTCAAGTCCGAAACACGTCAAATGACGCCCGTTTCAACCAAACTTTACAGGTAGCGCTTAACGCTCATTTAAGACCTATAACGGGTGTCGGAACCAAAATACGAGCCCGATACCATCACTTTCTAACTCATTTTCATTTCAAATTTTCATATTATTTTCAGATAAACAATTTCTTTCAAAAATTCTGTACTCGGGCCTGGGACCTCGGATTTTGATTCCGGGAGTACATTCTGGACTCTCCGGGAACGTCACATCATGGGTCCGGGTCCGTTTATCCAAAATATTGATCCAAGTCAATTATGTCAATATTATTATCAAAATTCATAATTTTAACACAACAATTCATGTATTTCCACATAAAAACTTTCCGGCTTCGCGCCCGGACTGTCCACGCAAATCTAGGTGACCAAATAAGAGGTTTTCAAGGCTTCGGAAGTACAAAGAAAGGGAGAATTACGGTGATGACCCTTTGGGTCATCACACAAAATGTCAGAAAATCTGATCCAATGAAAGTAGTTGTCCTTTGACGTTTAATGCGTCTTATATTCACCTCATTAGGTGTACTTCCCTTTTTTTATTCCCGAGGTCGCTTAGATCTTTCCTTTTTATGCGGATAAATATTCTCAAAGAATAAAGGATTATTTTATTCGATTACCGTATTAATATAAATGTCGAAATTTGCTGATTTATGAACCAGAAAATGATATGTCGTACTATTTATTGCATATCCTACGAAAAATCATTCAATAATTTCTAGTTCAAGTTTTACCCTTTTGGGGTTAGAACTTGCACTTTAGCTAAGCACCCCCACACTTTAAAATATTTACGTTGGGCTTCCTTTTATTCCATTTTTCATATGGAATGGATTGTGTCTTGCTACGAGAAACTCGACCGAGAATTCGGTTATCTGTAAGAAAAACCCCACCCCAACCCCCCAAATTTTTGGGTAAACCAGAACAACGCATTCATCATCTCCTTTAACGTTCTATTCTTTCTTTATGTAACTCCATTAGATAGTGGTGACTAAGGGGATGTTGTTTGATGAATAATACTATATTCCAAACATATTTCGTCAAAAGAAAATTCACATTCACCACCCCTATTACTTTGTAGAGATAACCACATGAAATGTTGTTTGTATCGTGACAAAGCAAGAATTAATTAATGGTGAAGTTTCTAATCTTCAAACCGAGTAATAAATTAGAGTAGAAAATCACTAAGATTTCAATCTCCACAATGAGTAGAAAGTCACTTAGACTTTAATCTCCAACAAATGAGTAGAAAGTCACGAAAACTTAAATATCAATAAATGAGTAGAATCACGCAGATTTTAGTCTCGACGTAGGAGTAGAAATCACGAAGATTTTAATCTCCAAAACAATAGCAGAAAATCACAAGGATTTATGTCATGACCCAATTCCCGAACCAGGACATGATGGAACCTCTCGTGAGGACAAGGCCAGCCGAACAGAACGAAACACCACTTTTATCAGTTATTTAACATAACTAAGTATGAAACATGTTATATATAGCCATAATTCACGAAAAAAGATAATATCAAGGGAAACCATCCTGACACGGCCCAAACCGGAGTGTCACAAGTCATGAGCAACTAAGGAGTATCCTGTACAAGTCTAGAAATGCATAATCCGCTACAACAGTGTTCAGAAAAACATAAAGGATAAGATAAAGGAGGCCCGGGGCTGTGGACGCTGACATTAACCTCGTAGTCTCCCATCACCGCATGGATTGGGAAGATCACTGCTCGGGAGCGAACTCTAATATGCTTGTATCTGTACACACGATGCAGTGAGTAATGTGAGTACTCCGACCCAATGAGTAATAATTATAAATAATAGCTGAAAGCATGAAAACACATAAAGACACAAAACAACTCTATATTAAGGCAGTAAATCATTTAAAAGTAGTAAATCAGTGGAGAAATACTAAAAACTAAGTAAAATAGGTAAATTAGCATTTAAATCACAAGTAGAAACTGCCCCTCGGGCATAATGCAACTCGCTCAGAACAGTATCAGCCCCTCGGGCATCCTTCTCAATCACTCATCATAGTATCAGCCCCTCGGGCTCACTCTCAATCATTCAGCATAGTATCAGCCCATTGGTCTCATTCTCATATCATATGGGTACCCACGCTCACTGTGGGTGTGCAGACTCCGGAGGTGCCCCTAACGGTCCTAGCGCTAGATCAAGTCACCTCGTGGCATCATCACTCGGTACTCGGCCTCACATCACTCAAGCCACCTCGTGACTTATAAAGCAACTCAGGCTCGGCCTCATATCGCTCAGTATATCCTCACATATGACCCTCGGCCTTACGCGGTCTAGAAATCATCACAAGCCCCTCGGGCATCAGTAAAATAATAGTGTTCAGACCAAACAACATTTGAAATATCATTTAAGTCTCAAATTCAAGTAAAAGTGGCTGAGTTTGTAAAACATTGTAAATTAATAGGAGTGAGTTCAAGTAGTATGTCAAAATAGTAAGGAAACAATGATAAAAGTCAACGAAGGATTCAAATAGTCGACGGAAGCGCCAATATGGCAATAAGCCCAAGTCATGAGGATAACAATTAACTCTTTGTCAAATACGCGATGAAAACATCAATCGGGATGGACCAAGTCGTAATCCCCAGTAGTAAACGACCCCGTTCTCTTCATTAAGCGCTCACCTCAATATAGCACTACGTTGTGCAATTTGGGGTTTCAAACTCTTAGGGCATTATTTACAATCATTACTCACCTCAAGCTGGCCAAAGCTCTAGCTCGCTATGCCCATGTCTCTCAAATCGGCCTCCTTGCCCGTCGAATCTGACCAAAACTACAACGAATACTTCACAATGGGGTGAAAGAACATTACACAATCGAAAATAATCGAAAAATATCAAAATTTCCGAAATTGGCCAAACCCGAGCCCCGGGGTCGCTTCGCGAAACTCAAAAAGTTTCACACTAACGGGTTTCTTATCTTGACACGAGTCTATACATATCAGGAAATCTCAAATCCGAGCTCAAATGACCCATCAAAACCCAATTTGAAATATCAAAACTCAAGCCCTAGTTCATTCCCCTTTTTTTTAAATTTTCATGAATTTATAGGTTGATTATACAATTAAATCATGTTTTTAGATCATATGACTCGCCTCCAATCAACCTCATTTGAACCCCTCTTCAATCCTCTTCCAAAAGCTCTCAAGGATGCCCAAAATGGTGGAAATTAACTTAGACTCGCGGAGGAAATGTTATTAAAAAACCTTCTGTCCAGACCACATTTCGTCTATGCGATCGCAGCCCCAGGCTCGCGATCACAAAACACAAATTCTCCATGCCTCCAAAATGGCCTGTGCAAACATGACCAAGCAATTGCGATCGCGAAGCTTCATTTTTTAAACATATGCGAATGCAACCTTCCTAATGCGAACGCAATGAACAAATAAGTTGGGTCCTCAGATCCTCTTATGCGATCGCGGACTCCTCAATGCGAATGCTAAGAACCACTAACTCCTCTTACGCGATCGCGGACCTCCTATTGCGAACGCATAGAGTAAAAGTCCATCCTGCCCAAATCCCTCTATGCGATCGCGACATCATCCCCGCGATCGCAATGACCAAATTCTCTGCAACATAATAACTGGAAAATCTGCAACTTCCAAGTGCTAAAATTGGTCTGTTTAACCATCCGAAATCATCCCGGAGCCCCCAAGACCTCAACCGAAAATATCAATACATCCTAAAACGTTATTCAAACTTGCTCCAATTATCAAAACACCACAAACAACACAAAAACCATCAAATTACATCAAAACCAATCCAAAGTTCTTCAAAATCTTCCAAAACACGCATTCGATCAAAAATCCAACCAAATCACCTCCGAATCACCTGAAATTTTATATACACATCCCAAATCACCTAACGAAGCTACTGCAACTCTCGAAATTTCATTTCGACCATCGAATCAAAATCTCACCTACCAACCGAAAATCGTCAAAATACTAACTTCGCCAAGCCAAGCTAACTTCTACGTCGGACCTCCAAAACCACTTCTGATCATGCTCCTAAGTCTCGAATCATCCCCTGAATCATGGGAAATCACATCCGAGCCCTCTAACTCATAAGTCAACATTCGTTTGACCTTTCCAAATCAAACTTTCTTTAATGAGACTAAGTGTCTCATTTCCTACCAAAACCAATCCGAATTGACTCAATCACACCAAATACCTAGAATGAAACATGGAAATAGGGGAAACGGGCCGGTAACCCATGAGACGACGGGTCAGATCGTTATAATTTACAATTCAATAGTTTGATATATCATTCTTATCAAACAAAGATATGTATAATATTTATTGATACATATAAACTTATCATCTTCATGATCTCAATTAATTTTCAAGTATGAGTATACGCCTAATTCATACTTACATTCTTAAAAATAATTTTTTCACATAATTTTAAATATGCTACCAAAGTTATTTACTAAAAGATATAACTAATATAACCTTAGGTATTCTTAATTAAACATTTACCTTTATATTTGTAGAATCTGATTTCATAAATCATACAGAGCAAATAATTTAGTTAACAAAAATGAATAGCGCCATAAAAGTAGAACCTGATTTATTCCCACTTTCTTCTTAAATCGTCACATTCACTGTTTTGCCTTTACAGTGATTAAATTGTTACTTTTCCAACCATTAGCACTTTTCATAAATGGTTGCATGTCCGTAGTGTTTATAATAGGAAATATCAAGAGTTTTGGTTGAATCACCAGTTATTTTTATTAACAAGATATCCATTTGTCCACACTCTCAATATCTATATTGCAAGAATTGTCCAAAATAGTTATTGCATTCGATAATATTTTCGGAGAATTCGATCAACTTAGCTCAATAAGCATCCTTTTGGTCAAATAAATATTTCATTTGGCAGAAAGTTTATCAACTGGTAAATGCCAACCCAAAGGATCAAGGGTGTGTTTGGTATAACAGAAAATATTTTTCGTAGAAAATATTTTTTAAGAAAATATTTGTTTGGAAAACAAGTACTAATTTTATTCATTTTTCGGTGTTTGATATGTAAATTAAGGAAAATGACTTCTCAATAGTACTCGTAAATAATTTAGATGTAATAAACATGAAGCTATAAACAAATTGAAATTTGAAAAAAAAAATTTGGAGAGAGGTTGGGGTGGGTTGGTGAGGGTGGGGAAGATTGAGAAGGAGCTTTTGAAAATATTTTCCCTTCTCTTAATAAGGAAAATATTTTCCTCCAATTAAAAAAAATAAATAGATAAGAAAAATAATTTTCAAAATATTTAAACCAACTAAATATGAAAAAATTAGAAAATATTTTCCTTCCTACCAAACACACCACAAGTGTCATGCCATTTTCTTTCACGACTTGGGTGAATCTTAAGAGTTTCTGCAATGACATTCTTCGTTGTAGAAACATCCTCAATCACGAATCATTGCATCGTTGTCACATTGACGTGGAAACAAAGACAACCAAAGTCTTTTCCTTTGCACATTCAAAATCATAATTATTGCAGTGATGAAAATACTTACTGGAAAATCACAAAAGTTTTTCCCCAAGAAGAAAAATTAACGAAAAATCTGAAACTTATCTTAAAGTTTCTTCCTTGATGAGTTCCCTTTTTTCGAATGAAATATTCATCTCGAAAGTATAACAAAGATGAGTTTCTCCAAGACTCCAGTAATTAATCAATAGTCACAACTTTTCGTATTACTGAGAACATCACCCATCCGGCTGTTTAAAAATATTGACAGAATTGTTAGAACCACTAAATCATACGAGAATTTCAAGTCAAATAGTTGCCTTGATTTCATAAAGCACTAGCTTAAAACTTCAGTGACAAACAAACGATATTTAATTAGTATTCATATCAAGTGCGTTAAAGGCACTTTTGTTTGCATCCTGGAATACATCTTTCCTAACGTTTATACTGTTCCTCTCTGAATTTTCTCTTTTTTGTTTAGTCTCGAGCAAATAGATGTTAAGATAATGACCTAAACCTGTCTAACGGGCCAACCGATCCGATCCTGGCCATTTTTTTACCCGTTCGGATTCCGGGTCGGGCCGGGTTGCACAGTACGGAATCGTAGCGGGCTGGGTTAGTTCGAGTAAAAACTAAATCATATGGATTACGGGTTGAAGGGGCCGGGTTTAATATATTTTTACTTTTTTTTGGAACTATGTATAGTATAACTATCAAGTTATATTAATACTTTGTAATAATTGAATGAATATAAGTAAGATGGGAAAAATTGCACTTATTGCAAGTGTTACTTTATTTCTTAATTTCAAATTTAAAAGTAGAAAATAAAATGTTTACATTTTTTCTAACAAGTAAACTAGTAAAGTAGTAATTTCAAATGTTTTGCATCGCCCTAGCAAGTTGATGATAATCAATATGAACCGATTGACCTTCTTCTAGCGTGTTATATTCGGATGGGTTTCCATGGGTTAATATATCTCCAAGTTCCTCGTTTTCTGGGCTATCAACATCTTCCTTTCCATGATTTCTTCGTTCCGATCTAATCCAATCTCTGAAACATACAAAAACTTACAAAGCATTGCTTCCCAATGAGTGGCGGTGTCTCCAAGTTGTTGTCTTGCTTGGTTAAATGCACTCTCCAATGCAACAGTAAAAATTGGCACATTCAGCATGTCCTGAGCCATAGCGAAAAGAACAGGAAATTGCTTTTCATTTTCATGCCACCATCCCAACGGTGAAAATTCCTTTGTGCGAGGCTCCTTTTGCTTCTGCAAGTAGAATTGAAACTCATCAATATTCCTGTTACTGGTTTGAGCGTTAGAAAATGTAGAAAAAATATTAAAACTATCAAGGCCTTCTTCATCATCCACATTAGCAGAACTACTACATTGCATAGCGGGATTAACATTGCCAGAAGCACGAGCAGTATTATCACATTCATTTGCATAATAATTATATAGTTGTTGTAAATATTCATTTAGCTTGTTCATAGAATCATATAAATTTGGGGTTTCAGTTTCTCCAATCTCCATATAAGTATATAAAGCATTCATTAATTGGTGACCATCAGACATTTTAATAAAAGGATTTAAAACTGCACCAATTAAGTAAATCGGAGGAATTGGAAAGAAATATTTTTTGAATTTTGCTTGCATTTTTTTAACAACATCCTTATATTTTTCTTTGTTCTTAAATTCAGATAGTAGAAAAGAAATTTCAGCTATATGTACTAAAGCCATAATAACAGTGGGGATAATATGCGCCAGAGAATACAACAATAGCAGTATAATATTTATGTAAAAATTTAACAACACCGTTAATGACCTCCCAAGTATCACTAGTTAACTATACCTAGAATCAGTACAATGTGCATTAGCAACTTTAGTTATTGAAAATCTATATTTGTAGCAACATTTCAAAAAATATATATGTATAATTCCATCTAGTAACAATTTCGTCTGGCATGAATCTAGGTGTAAGGTTATACTGGATACACTTAGTCTTAAATTCTTTTATTCTAGATTGTCTATTATTTCTCTGAATAACACCAACTGCTCTTCTAACATGAGTAATCTCAACTGAAAATAAATCAAGGCCACTTTTAACAATTAAAATATAAAGATGACATGCACACCTAACATGAAAAATATCATCAAGAGGTGGTTGCAAATGCAATTTTAAAATTGAAACTGTGGCATTATTGTTTGAAGCATTATCAAAAGACATACACAAAACTTTTTGGTTTAGATTATAAAATTCAACAACTTCAACAATAGTACTACTAATAAACATAGCAGTATGACTCTGATCTTCATCATATTTAAAAGCGATAATACGTTTTTGCATACAAGTAATATCATATATCTAATGGCATGTAATCGTCAAATAATCATTTCCATTAACAGCATGACCAGTATCAGAAGTTAGACATACTCTAGAAGGAAGGTGGTTAAACAAATAACGTATGTATGTTTGATATTGTCCATGAAGTCTAAAGATATCTGCTCTACAAGTACTTCTATGGATACCTTTAAATAAAGGATTGTAAATCCTTTGAATATACATAATAAGATACGATGAAGAAGCAAAATAAAAAGATAGACAACCCAAAGCAATTATTTTGTTAATTCTTCACGATCCCTCATTTTATCATATTTTACTAGACCTCCAATAGTAGGGTTAATAATTGTTTGACTTCCATCTCCATTATTGCCCTATTCTATGGGATGGTCAGATCTCATATGTGTTGTAAGTGTCCCTGTCCCCCCTAAATTTCCTCCGGTCAAATGTTTAAAAGTTTCGTTACAAAGTTTGCACTTAACTCTATTAGTACCTTCTATTATTTCAAAAAAAATTTATACCTGACTTCTTCTTTTACGATTAGAAATTGGAGCCACTGCTGGTCTACTATCCCTTGTAGCACTAGCAACTCCAATTCCAATACTACCAACATTTCCACTAGTAGGTGTAGGTGGTATCTCATCTTCTATTCCAATTTCATTATCTTCTATTCCAAAATCTTCTTGTAATTGTTCATAATCTATCTCTACATTATGATTAGGCGATGATTCAGAAACATGTGCTATTAGGTCATTACTATTACTACCGGAAGCTACAGGACTACCACTTTTTTTATTTCCACCCATACTAGTAACTTTTCTACACGCTCTTTTATCAGCACTAAACATATTGTAAAAATTAAAGTATAAGCTAAAATTAAATATGCAATTAAAATATTAAATAAGAGAAAGAATTGGAGGGAGTGCATCGAATTCGACAATAACTTGAGCACTTGATTACGCAATTCCGGTGTTACCACGAACAAACATCAACCAATTATATTAACTTTGAACTTCAAACTTCGAATTTAAATTTCCAAATGACAATTTTCGGTAAATTAAACTCAAAAAAAGAGAGCCAAATAAAAATTATAAAATAAGAATATGAAATCTTGCAAATTTAAAGGAAGAGAGAATTCGAGAATTTGAGAATTAAGATTCAGACAAGAATTTTGGGTGAAGAAATGAAGAAGAGTGGGAGGGTATTTATAGATTTTAAGAAGGGTTAATATTGTAAATTAATAAATACAACAAAATAACCAAAAAATGGCCAATTTTGCAAAAATATCTGTTGGCCAACGGATCTGAAGCAATTTTGACCGTTGCTTGTAGGCCCCACAAAGTCAGAAAATTTTACAAAAAAATTTATCATTGTGTCAGGCTGGTCCAGGCCTGGTTACCCGTTACCGTCCACTATGCATGCAGACCGGGCCGGTCCGGTCCGGTTCCAACTAAAAAAAACAAACGGTCCAACCCCCTCCCCCCCACGAACCCAGCCTACCGACCCCCTAGTAACCGGGCCAGTCCGGTCCGGTCCGGAACCGGTCCGACCCGTCCCGTTAGACAAGTTAAGATAAACACAGAAAATAAATATTAAATTCCTTAAGCTTGTTGATATTATTTTGTCTGTTTACCTCGAAAATACGAGTAACAATTAAGCTTGATTTATAATTTTAAAGATATATGATTTAGTTCAATACTAATTAATAACCAAGAAAACTAATGTATAAATGAAGGAAATAAGTAAAATCAAACCAGTTTGCAAGACAGTCTCGACCTCGAGCTAAAGTAACCTCGAGCTTGGTTAAGAACAGTAAAGCTAGAACAATTAAGTAAAGAGATGATTCTTACCAAATATGATCCAAAAAAATAAGAGAGTATACTCTTTGCTAATGTTTTGATGATGTCTACAAATAATTGGGGTCCCTTTATATAATATGGTAACCCTATACAAGGACATTTCTATTTACAGCAAAGAATCTTATTAGGACATGTGTCTAACCGCCTAGTACGGAATAGTATTAACTCGTAAAATCTATTCCAAAATTTACACCACGATCTTGGGGATGTGGCAGGAATCTTACTCATTCTATTATAAATCCGTAACGGCATTATCTCGGAGTTAATCATGCTAGGCTCCGACGTTCCTCGAACATTTAGGTCTTCGAGCCTCGTGTTCTACCCTCGGGCTCGAATTCGATCCATAGTGAATGTATTCCCCGACGCGAGCCCTTCGCTCCTTGATGTGAGCCTTCGAGCCCACAAAATCGAGGACACTTAATTTTACCGTATATAGATAGTCCCCACATTTCTTAGAGTAAAATGATAAGAAAGGATTTTAACCAAGATTTTTCGGAGTCTCTAATGATGATGTCATTCTCGTGACGTAGGCCCTCGAAGTGACCGAAAGGTCTCATCAGTTTGCTTCCCCAATGCATTAAATGCATGCTAGTAATAGTCGACCACTAGAAACGCCGAACTGTCGCCGCTTATCTCTGGGAGGATTTGGACGAGATGGTGCATAGTATCCCGTGCATAGAGAAATGGTACATTGCCGGAGATTTCAATGGTCATATTGGGGCTAGTGCTAGGGGTTATGATGATGGGCATGGAGGGTACGGTTTTGGGGTTAGGAATGAGGGAGGTAATTCACTATTGGATTTTGCTAGAGCTTTTGATTTGGTTATATCTAACTCGAGTTTTTCGAAGAGGGAAGAGCACCTGGTCACTTTTCGGAATTCAATGGGCAAGACACAAATTGATTATCTTCTTTGTAGGAAGTGTGATAAAGGTTTGTGCATTGACAGCAAGTTCATCCCAAGTGAGCAACTCACAACTCTACATAGGCTCCTAGTTATGGACCTGGAGATCGAGAGGAGTAGGAGGAAGAGGGCGGGGTGCAGGCAACCTAAGATCAAGTGGGGTAACCTCACCTAGGACAAAGCTCAAGAGTTAGGGGAGAAGTGGTTGGCTATGAGGGCATGGACGAGTAAGGGGGAACAATCTAATATGTGGTGCACCACTGCGAATTTCATTAGGGTAGCTGCTAGACAGGCCTTAGAGGTCACGAAGGGCTCTCCTGGGTGTCATAAAGAGGACTAGTGGTGGAATGGAGAGGTTCAAGGTAAAGTGGAAGCTAAGAAAGCTGCTTATTTGAAGCTATTGGAGAGTACAAACGAGGAGGCAAAAAAGGACTTATTGGGAGTGTTCAGAAAGGCAAAGAAAGAGGCAAAGTTAGCAGTTACGACGGCTAAGAACACGGCATTTGCTCGTTTGCATGAGGAGCTCGAGGGCTAAGGCGGGGACAAGAGGTTGTACCAGCTGGCCAAGGCGAGGGAGAGGAAAGCACGCAAGTTAGACCAAGTCACGTGCATCAAGGACGGGGATGGAGAAGTCTTGTTGGACGAGGCACTTATTTGGAGAAGATGACAGACATACTTCCATAAACTGTTGAATGAGGAGGGGGATAGACGCATTGTGCTGGGTGAGTTGGAGCACTCCGAGAGTCAGCGAGTGTCTGGGAACTGTAGGAGGATTATGGTAGAGGAGGTAGAAGGGGCGATGTGTAAAATGTGCAGGGGCAGAGCGACAGGGCCAGACGAAATCCCGGTGGAATTATGGAAAAGCGCGGGGCGGGCAGATTTGGAGCGGCTCAATGGGCTGTGTAACGTTATTTGTAAGACAAAGAAGATATCCGAAGAATGAAGGTGGAGTACAATGGTTCCGCATTACAATAAAAAGGGTAATATGCAAAATTGCAATAATTATAGGGGTATCAATTTGTTGAGTCTCACTATGAAGGTTTAGGAGAGAGTGGTAGAGTCCATAGTGAGGAGGTGCGTATCTATTTCAGAGAATCGGTTTGGATTCATGCTGGGACATTCGACTACAGAAGTGATTAATCTGGTAAGGAGACTAGTGGATCAGTACAGGGAGAGGAAGAAGGATTTGCATATGGTGTTTATTGACCTTAAAAAAGCATACAATAAAGATCCGAGGGAGGTACTGAGGAGGAGTTTGGAGGTTAGCGGTGTTCCAGTTGCGTACATTAGTGTGATTAAGGATATGTATGATAATACTAAGACTCGGGTAAGGACTGGGGGTGGTGACTCGAAGCATTTCCCTGTGGTGATGGGGTTGCACCAGGGAACAGATATTAGCCCTTTTTTTCCTTGGAGATGGATGTATTGTCGCGTCACATCCAAGGACAGGTGCCTTGGTGCATGCTATTTGCCAATGATATAGTGTTGATTGACGAGATGCGTAGCGGAGTTAACGTGAGGTTGGAGGTTTGGAGAAAGACCTTGGAGTTTAAAGGTTTCAAACTTAGTAGAACCAAGACGGAATACTTGGAGTGCAAGTTCAGTGACATGACCCATGATGCAGATGTAAAGGTTAATCTTGATGGTCAAGTTATCCCCAAGAGAGCGGGTATTAATTATCTTGGGTCTATTATCCAAGGTAACAGGGAGATTGATGAAGATGTAGCACATCGCATTGGAGAAGGATGGATGAAGTGGAGGCTCTCTTCTGGTGTTTTGTGAGATAGGAATGTGCCACTAAGACTTAAGGGTAAGTTTTATAGAGTGATGGTTCGACCTGCGATTTTATTACTGTATGGGGCTGAGTGTTGGCCAGTCAAGAACTCTTACGTGCAGAAGATGAGAGTAGAAGAGATGCGGATGTTGAGATGGATGTGTAGGTTTACAAGAAGAGATAGGATTAAGAATGAAGATATCCGGGACAGAGTGGGAGTAGCCTACGTGGAGGACAAGATGCGGTAGTGAAGGCTGAGATAGTATAGACATGTTAAGAAAATAGGCATTGATGCTCCAGTTAGGAGGTGTGAGAGGTTGGCCATGGAGAGTGTGAGAAGAGGTCAAGGTAGGCCTAAGAAGTATTGGGGGGAGGTGATTAGGAAGGACATGGCGCTGCTTCAGCTCATTGAGGACATGACCCTTGATAGGAGAGTGTGGAGGTCGAGGATTAAGGTAGAAGGTTAGTTGGTAGTTTATAATTGTTCACTGATGGTCTTAGTAGTATGCATGTCCCTTCACATTCTTAGATTTTTATTTTGCTATGTGGTTTTGTTCGCCTCAGGTATTGTATTCCTTGTTGCTATCATTTGATTCCACTTTTCTTCTTCTTTTATATTTTTATTTTATCCATCTTTCTTCCTCCCTTGTTTTCCTCTTCTTCTTCTTGCCCTTCTTGAACTGAGGGTCTATTGGAAACAACCTCTCTACCTAAATTAGGTAGAGGTAAGGTCTGCGTACAGACTACCCTCCCCAGACCCCACTTGTTGGGATCAAACTGGGTTTTTTGTTGTTGTTGTTATACTTCTTCCTTCCAATGTCTTTGATCCCTTCTCCTCTACATCTCTTTCTCTCATCATCTGCTTCCTCCACCCTTTTAGTACAGGAAAACACCAAGCTCTGCCACCTTCTGTATCTCTTAACTTAAAATCATGGCAAAAACCTCTAAAACAATTCCTCAAAAAGAGAAGACTTCTTCTTCCTCTTCTTGATCGGCCAAACTTGTGGCATCGGCCCTTCACGATATCATTCCCGGCCCCTATGTCATAAAGAAAGATTTCAACATTGAAAATCATCATGTTGTCGCAGGTCTATGAGAACATGTATCTCAATATATTTGTTTGACATCGAAGAAGCATCTCAAGGCCATGAAGAAGGACTGTGGCTGGGGGATGAGGTCGTAGTACAGGTCCCCGACCCCGATGAGAGCATCACTACTCACGTGGAGAGGTTCTTAAGTGTTTATACTTACCCTTTTACACCGAGCCCCCTTGATCTAGTAGTGATTGACTTTTGTAAAAAGTATGAGGTTACCTTCGGCCAGATCCATCCCTCCTTTTGGCGCATCGTGATTATGCTACGCCATTTCTCTAGCAAGGGCAAGGGATTAGAGTTTACCCTCAACCACCTCATTCGGCTGTATCGGCCACTACTTTTCGAGAGCTAATCAAGCTTTAATGTCGATCAAGAAAAGACTACTTTGCTAGTAACAATGAGGATAAGGACCGAGGCTTGATGAGCCTTCCGATTGAGGACCTCGAACATCATCCCTAAGGGAAAAATACCGTTCCCCGAGGAGTGGAATTTCAAGTGGAAGTGAAGTCCGTTTCTCTGTACCTATATATACTTTGTTCCTTCCTTTATTAATGCCTTTCCCTTTTTTGCAGGTGGCGGTTGGATGCCCCATGTTGTCCCTGACCTTGAGTATTGGGTTCGAAAATTGGTTGTGACCTCCTCGTATAACGAGCATAAATGATGTGAATTATTGAATGGCAAATGGGAGGCCAAGCACCACGGTTAGTTTTTCTCCTAGGTTTTCAGATTCTTTTCTTTTACTAGAGATGTTTTCCACACTTACGCATATCTATGAAGGCATTGGTGATGTCTCCGAAATGAGGCCATCCCCGCCCGTAGAAGAGATCGAGTCCCCGATTCCAAAATCGGGGAAAGACAACAAGAGAAAAAGGTCTTCGAAATCCAAAGACCCCCAAGCTAAATAGGATTCTACTCTACGGCCAAGGAGGAAGTGTCAGGACCCAAAATCCCTCCCAAGGAGTCGTGGTGGCACCTAGTCTCCAAACTAGGTAAGCCTAACATTTACCGAAATAACAATGATATTTATCAACTTCAAATAAAAAAAATTTCTAAACAATTTATAATTCCCAAAATCAGTAGTGCAAGTCACAAGCCTTTCTAAGAGTAGTTATACAATATAATTACATCATTGTTCCGAAACAAAGGGAACAAAGGGAAATAAGTACAACTGAAGGTGACTCTGAGGACTGCGAACGCAATAGCATGTTTACCTTGAGTCTCCACCACAAAAAATAGCTACCATTGATCAAATGCATGGATCTGTAAAAAAATATACAGAAGTGTAGTATCAGCACAACCGACCTCATGAGTTGGCAAGTGCCCGGACTATCCCGGTGAAGTAGTGACAAGGCTAGGACGTGACACTCACATAAACTTGTACAGTTTATACGTACAAAATAATAGGAACAAATAACAATAATGTCAACGGATATCAACCAATGATATAAATAGCAGGAAACAAGAACACCAAAATTGCTTCTCAACAAATAATAAATACAAGTGCAATCAAATAATCAAGTCCTTCAAATATAAATCTTTCACCTATAAATTCTTCAAGTAATAATCTCTAGTATAATATACTTTTCCATAAATATATTTCGAATATATTTCATTCAAATAAGTATCTTTCGAATATCATTCTTTCGGATAAAGGTCACATTGTGACGCCTCATTTCAAAATCATAATAATATAGGTCTCGGTCCTATTTCATATTTTTTTACTACATCTTGTACCCATATTTATATTAAAACCGCATGGACGACTCACATGCAATTAAGTAAAATAATAATATTTTCTCTGGCACCTTGTGCCAACATATTTCTCTTTCACATTGCACAACAATATTCTCATGTTACCCAGTTCACAGGGTCCATAACTCAATACAATTAAGAATGTTCAAAGAGCCACATTTACTTAACATAAAGTAGAGTGCAACTTCTAATCCAATTAGGAAATCAACAAGAAGATATGAAGTTATTTTTAGAAATTATTTGATAAAGAAAATACCCTTTTCAATTAAAGTACAATATCGGATGAACTATTATCTTTAATACGAGAAATTAATAAATCAAAGCATAGTAGCAATTCCTTTTAAGTAAAGTAAAATAATTGAAGCTTGAAGTATGAAATGTATATACATGTATAAATGCGGTGAAATAATGCAAACACTGTAGGTTCTAACACGAAGGGTCTCAACAGTAAGGGATTCGAACAGTTTAAACATTTGAATTGATAACAACAAATAAACACAACAGTAGAAAGTGCACGACATCACCATTATAAGGAATCAAAACCAAGTCACTAACAAGAATAAGGAAAAACACAGAACAACTCTACATATAGAGGAACATCGATTAAGGAGAATAGGTAAATCAACAACTGCACGACACCGACCTTCGTGCTTTTACTCTCGTTCTAAACAAAACAGTCAAATAAAGTGCACGACATCAACCTTTGTGTTTTTCCTCACACACTCTCATATCAAGGCACGGAATGACCCTTCGTTCATAAATATCAAAACATGGCACAGAATAATCCTTCGTGCTTTATACTCTTTCCTCACAAACAACAATACATTGCATCACCCTTCGTGTTTTATCACTCTTCCTCACCCAAGCAATAATCACAAACAATGAGGCGAGGAAATAGACAAGGCTAAAATAGGAATTCCGGCAAGGGAACAATAAGTAAACAATTTTGATCCCGGAAAGGGGACAACATTAATAATATAAATTCCCCGGCAACAGAACAATTGATACCTCTTTCTCTTTCTTTCACTTTCATTTCATAACACTCTAACACTTGAGCCAATGCTCCAAAGTATGCAATTATCTCATAAACTTTCACAATTCGTATTATAACTTGAGCCAATGCTCCAAGGGTTCAATCAACGCACTTGCTTTCAAAATTTCATGATATAACTTGAGTCATTGCTCCTAAAAGTTCAAGAACCACAATTACTTCATTAACTTTCCCGAAAAGGGAACAATACTATCAAAACAAACATCCGGCAAGGGAACAATAATATCAAAACAAACATCCCAGCAAGGGAACAATAATATCAAAACAACATCCCGGCAAGGGAATAATAATATAAAAACAAACATCCCACCAATGGAACAATAATAATAATAATAACACATGCAGCGCAACAAACTACAACGAAATCATAACAATTATAATACAAGACTCGTACAAATAATTCTTTCATAGAATTAAATAAGGATGTGAGATTATCCATTTAAGACTCACGGTCATGTTCGACCCCCAATGTATAGATACTCGTCACCATGCATATACGTCGGACTCTGCACATAGCAATTAGCAAATAGACTCAACTCATATTCCCTCAAGCTAGGATAGATCAAACACTTACCTCGAATGTTTACGGCAAACTCAATCCTTAAGCAATGCCCTTTCATTTCGATTTTGGCTCCGATTCAATTGTATCTATAAACAATTGATTTAATATCATCAATACTACTCAACAAGATAATCCAAATGGCTAAATTTATATTCTGCAACATTCTGCCAGGAATAATAAAAATCGACCCTCGGCCCATGTGGTCAAAATACGAGGTTCGAACCAATTTCCTACAAACCATTCATCCACGATTTCAAATATATAATTTTTCTTAAGTTCAACCCCAAAACGAGGTCTAAATCACAAATTATTTGAAAACCATAACTATACCCAATTCTTCAATTTTCTACCTATTTTTCACATGTCTAGGCCTAAGAATTCAAATAATATTTATAGAAGATGAAGAAAACGAGTCAAAGATCACTTACCCAAGAATTTGGTGAAGAATCGCCCAAGAATCTCCCAAAATGGTGTTGGAGAAGAGAGAGTTGAGAAATGGGATGAAAATCCCATTAATGTTCTATTTTTTGGACTTAAAAACCCATTTTTTTGTACTGCTGCGCCGCGTGGGCGCCGCGGGGCACGGGGCGTTAGTGAAAAATGATTCCGGAGATGAAATTTCGGACCCTGATGGATTTTGTATAGGCGCGGCGCGCCTCGCGCCGCAAGGGGCGCTGCGGTAGTGCAATTATATGCTGCTTTGGTAATTTGGTCATAACTTTGCGTAAGAATGTCCGAATGACAAAAGGTTTGAAGCATTGGAAACTAAGCTCAAATAGCTTTAATTTGATAGATTTTTCATCACACAAATCGTTACATAAAAGTATATATGCCTGTCCAAAGTGAGGTCTAGTACGTACTCATTTGGAAATTTAGTCTATTATGAAATTTTCCAACTTGGCTTAGACATAGGACTTTCCTTAGACCCCATATGTCTTATAGTACGCCTTGTACACTTGTCATCATATCCATTTTGTATCCATAATGGTAATAGACCTCTTCCACTTATAATATAATATAATTAGAACACGCCAACTTATTTTTCGCCAAAATACATCGAGTTGTCCCATGGACTTCTAAATCCTTATTCTGACATATGTCCAAGTCCGAAATCGCCATACGAAGCAATTGAAAGTGAAAAATTTTCATTTTGGATTCGTTTACTTATATTACACCTTTCGGTCAATTTTAATTCAACGTAAGCTCTCTTCTTTGAAACTAAGTGTCTCAATCCTTTTCAAAAGCCTTTCCGAACCCCAACCAATTCTCCCAACGTGTTACATAAGAACCATAAAGCATGAATTTAGCATAATATGGAGAGACGGGGTTGTTATTGTTTAAAATGACCGGTGGGGTTGTTACTGGAAGCTTATTCACGTGGACACGGATTCGGCCCACCAGTTTCTAGATGATGATGAAAATTAGGGTAAAAATTCAACTCTCATGCCCCGCATTAGGAAACCGGTCGAGGCCGCCAAGCCCTCTGAACTGGAGACCTTGCCTCGTGGTGAGGAAACTCCAAAGAAAGACTTGGGGAAAGCCCTTGAGTCCCCTAAGATCAAGATCATTCCCCCTCTTTCAATAAATATACCGGAGAGGGCAAGGGTCGAGAATCACGAAGCTAACCAAAACGGCCCGAGTGAGGATCTTGGGGACATGACAGTGGGTCACTGCCCTTCTCTAACATTTTATTCCAAGGAGGCGATAAAGGATGATTGGGCTCTGCGAACACCCGACCCGAGCAAGGTCCTCGAAGAAGATCATTCTTAGGATTGTTTCACTAGGGATGATGATGTCAACGACCTTAACGGCGCATCCACCCTCTTTGAAGAGGCTCATCTTCTCTTCTCTCGGGTAAACACCAACTTTTATTGTTGTAATTTTTTCTTTCCCCTCCTAAAAAACAAGTAAAAATGAGGCCGAGCTAGATATGTAGGTAGCTGTGATTTTGAAGAATATGGTCTTATTGGCCTTACTGTTGAGGCCAACAATTCAATGTCTCAGATGGAGCAAAAGTTGGTGGTGATCGGGAAGCTTCGGGGCAAGGTTGATCGGGTTAAGGCCGACTGCCATCGATGGAAGGACAACATGGATCGGCTTGCTGTTGATAAAGAGGCTGCTCTATCCCAACTTGCCTCGGCTGAAACCTAGTTTCGGGGTATTAAAGTGAAAAATCTATCTCAGGCCAAGAATATCGAGGAGCTCGAGGTCAAACTCGCTGAAGTTGGGGCTGAGGTTGCTGAAGCCAAGGCCGAACTAGAGAGGAAGAAGGCCAAGGTTGATAAAACCATCGCTATGTACTTAAATGATGCTGAGGCTATTCAAGCAGAGCTAAGGGAGGCCTCCTACCTAGAAAAATGGAGTAATGACTTGGCCAAGTGCCAGTTCCGGAGGGAGACCCTTGAAGAAATCCATGCCCGAGGTTTTGACCTCACTGAAGAGATAGCTCAAGCAAGGGTGATGGAAACTGATGCCAGGTTTCTCATTTCTTCCGATGATGAAGATGTTGTTAGTGGTAATCAGAAGGGGGAATATAAAGATGGAGTCCTTGAAGAGGAGTTTCCCGAAGATGCAGCTCTAAAAGATGTGGCTCCCGAGGGTGCAACTCCCGAGGATACGACTCCGAAGAATATGGTTCTTGAGGATGCTGCTCCCAAAGTATATTAGATTCTTTTGCTCTTGTTTTTTGTATAATGCCCTTTGTGGGCATTGTAAATACTTTTTATGAATATAAGGAATTTCCTGTATTTTTACTTTATCTTCGATTTGCACTGAATTATGCTTCGTTTTCATTTGTGAATAATTTTGATGTTACAGTTTCAGTGATCAAGTTAGCACTAGTTCGGACTCAGTATAGAACAAATCCTTAGGTTTTTTATTGATTAGTGGGCGATCTTTGAACTTATAATAGAATACTCTTAAGGTTTTTTTGTTACTATTCAAGCTATGATTAAGTCGATTTGATGCGAGCTCGAAATCCGAGTTAAGTGAGAGCAAGGTCTCGAAATCTACATGCCTCAGCCCTTAGGCTCTTCTATATTAGCCCTTAGCTATTTTAGGGCTGCCCTTAGTCTCTTTAAGTTTGGCCAATTCGGCCTCAAAAGCGGCTATAATATTTCCCTCTTATCGGCCAAAATACTTAATGAAAATTCCTTTACGCCTTAACATGTGTTTTTTGTGCCCGTTGGGTTTTTCAAAGGTTCAATCAATCGAAACCTCAATTGTAATCCGTTTGTGTTACTATGATGGAAAGCCTATTGAGGCTTTTTTGATGGCTGATGTTATCGAAGCCTTTAAATTATTCGAGGATAATTTTATTAAAACTCTTTTTATTTGCTTTTGCCGAGGGTAGCCTGATTTAACCGGTTCATTCAAACTATTAGAAGGCCTTTATCTTATGGTGGAAGTCATACGTCTCCGAGCTGCATTATTCAGTCGTAGCCTTTTTTATATAATTGTAGTCTTTAATGTGGTCGTAGTCTTTATGGTCGTAGAGTGTTTTGATATAGAAAGAATGCTTCTTTGAATAATTGATACATGCGCACATGTTTTGATATCGGGGTTTGATTGTTCTATATGGACACGGTTCATCTATTTTGGTCCATTATAAAGTTTTCCTATCAAAGCCCTCTTTTGCGTGAAGTATTTTCCTCAAAAATATAATCTTCGAGGGTGATGACGCCCTAGTATTCAAGTTTGATTGAAAAGAATCCTTGCATACTGTTGAGTTCTCCTTAGGTAGCACATAGCTTTTGCCTTGTTTAAACCCTCGCCGTTGAAACCAATTTGGGACAAAATTTTATCTAAGAAAAAAAAAGTGCAACGCGTGCTTTAAAACCTAAGGTCTTCGTGTAAGAAGGTTCCCTCGATGTCTTCGATGGAACACCTAAAATTAGTTAGAATTAAATTCAAATGGACAGAAGGAGAAAGTCATACCTTAGCAGTAGTATTGTATGAGTAGTGATACATTCTAATTGTTCGGCAGTTTTTCATCTCCCACCGTGCAAAATTTAAACGATCCTTTACCAACTACTCTGATGAATCGGTACGATCCTTCCCAATTCGGCCAGTATCCCTTCATTTGAGTCTTGAGTATTGAAGATGACCTTCTGTAGAACTACGTCCCGGATTCCGAAGCTTAGAAGGTTAGTCTTTCTATTATAATATATCTCGATTCTTTATTTTTGCACCATCATCCAAAAAAGTGTAGCCTCTCGTTTTCATCTAATAGTTCGAGGCTAGTTTTCATAGCCTTGTGGTTTAACTCCTCCGATGCATGCCAAAACCTGGCGCTAGGTTCTCCGACCTCGAACAAAATTAAAGCCTTGGAGCCATATAATAAAGAGAACGGAGTAGGCCCTGTACTAGACTTCGATATCATTCAATATGCCCAAAGGACCTTGGGTAGAACTTTTCTCCATTATCCTATTGCATCGTCCAACCTTTTCTTTAGGTTTTGAATGATAGTTTTATTTGGTGACTCGGTCTGTCTGTTCCAAGTTGGGTGGTACAGTGTTGATAAGATCCTCTTTATTTTGTGTGCTTCAAGGAATTCTGTTACCTTGTTGCCAATTAATTGCTTTCCATTATCACACACAATCTCGACAGGTATCCCAAATCGACATATGACGTGGTCCCAAATGAAGTCGATAACTTCCTTTTATCTAACCTTCTCGAAGACTTGGGGCCGTTGGTAGAGGGACGACTATGTCCATTGCCTATTTTATGAAAGGCCACGAGGATAGGATTGAATGTAGTTGTTGTCCGAGCAGATGAATCATTGGTGCGAACCTTTGACATTTATCACACTTTTTAACAAACTCCTTAGTGTCTTTTTCCATGCTATCCCAGTAATACCCTGCTCTAATAATTTTGAGAATCAAAGACTCGGTGTCGGAGTGATTCCACTATTGCCTTCGTGGATGTCTCATATACCATAATCGGTATTCCCCAGCCCTAAACATATCGCCAATGGTCCATCGAAAATCCTCATGTACAATGTTCTATATTCATCCAATGTGAACCTAGAAACCTTGGTTCGTAGAGCCCTCGACTCTATATGATCCATTGAGAGCTTTCAATTTTTCAAGTAGTCGATGTATTTATTCCTCCAATCCCTAGTCAAACTCGTAGAATTTATTTTGGCATGACCTTCTTCCACCACAGATCTTGATAATTGGATGACAGTCCCCGGGATGATATCATTTTCTTCAACCGAGGACCCCAAAATAGAAAGTGTGTAGGCCTCACTATTTTCTTCTCGAGGCACATGATCTGGAGTCCACTCCTTGAAGCAGTGCAAGGTTACTTGTTGTTTATCCAATTACCTTTGCATACTATCCTCTCGAACTTCAAAACTTTTGTTTACTTGATTTACTGCCAGCACTGAATCGCACTTGGCTTCAATAACTTCTACCCCCAAGGTTTTAGCTGGCTCGAGACCTGCAATCATGGCGTCATACTCGGCCTCATTATTAGCCAACCTAGAAGTTTTGGTAGATTGTCGAATAGTACCACCTATTGGTGGCTTCAAAACAATTCCAAGCCCGGACCCTTTCACATTCGAGGCACCGTCCATGAAAAGGGTCTATACCTCTGATGATGTACCCAATTTTAGCAAAAGTTCTTTATCCACTCCGGGTACGAGGGTCGGTGTAAAATGGGCCACAAAGTCAGCTAGGATTTGGACTTGATGGTCGTTCGTGGTTGATACTCGATATTGTAGCCGCCAAGTTCAATGGCCCATTTGGCCAGCCGGCCCAACAGTTTGGGCTTATGCAAAACATTTTGAATGGGATAAATAGTTAACACACATATTGGGTGACACTGGAAATATGGATTTAACTTTCTAGATGTGCTTATTAATCCAAGTGCTAATTTTTTCAAGTAAGGGTATCTAGTTTCAGTATCTCCTAGAGTCCGACTTACATAATAAATAGGGAATTGCATACCCTGCTCTTCTCGAACCAACGCCCATTTACCGCTATCTCGGACATCCATAGATATAAGTAAAGATTCTCATCTACATTCTGAGTGTGAAATAAATGTGGGCTCGATAAATATCACTTCAATTCTCCTGAGACTTGCTGGCATTCAGGGGTCCATGCGAAATCCTTTTTCTTTTTTAGCAAGGAAAAAATCCTGACACTTCGATCTAATGACCTCGAAATGAATCGATCCAAGGCGGCTATTCATATTGTTAGCATTTACATGGCTTTCACACTATCCACGATTGTGATATCTTCGATGGCCTTGATCTTATTGGGGTTGATCTTGATTCCCCGATTAGATAGCATGAAGCTGAGGAACATGCCAGAGCTGACTCTGAAGTTACATTTTTCCGAGTTAAGCATCATGTTATACTTCCCTAAGATTTTGAACATTTCCTGAAAATTAGTTAAATGGTCCTCTACGTGCAAGGACTTAAGCAACATATCGTCAGTGTAAACTTCAATCAATTTTCCTATCTGTTAATCGAACATTCTGTTAACAAAGCGTTGGTATGTGGCTCCAGCATTTTTTTCAATGGAAGTGCATTACATTGTGGCAGTATGTTCCAAACATATGATAAACGAGGTCTTCACCTGGTCCTCCGGGTTCATTTGAATTTGATTATACCTGGAGTAGGCATCAAGAAAGGTAAGGATCTCGTGGTTGGTCGTGGCATCGATCATGTGATCGATGTTAGGCAGGGGAAAAGAGTCTTTAGGTGAAGCCTTGTTTAAATCCTTATAATCTAAGCACATTCTAAGTTTTTTCCCCTTTTTAGGAACTACAACCACGTTGGCTAACCACTCGGGTATTTTACCTCCCGAATAGAACCTATTTTAAGAAATTTGGTTACCTCATCCTTTATGAATGCATGCATCACCTTGGACTGGGGCCTCCTTTTTTGCTTTATTGGTTTGAATCTTGGGTCAAGGCTTAGCCGGTGCATTGTTATTTTTGGCGAGATCCCTGTCATGTCAAAATGGGACCAAGCAAAATAATACATATTATTGATAAGAAATTGAATGAGTTTTTTCCTAAGTTAGGGGGTTAACCTTGTTCCCAGGTATACCCTTTTCTCGGGCATGTCCTCGATCAGTATGACATGTTCCAATTCCTCGATCGTTGATATGGTTGCATCTTACTCTTCAGAAATTATGAAAGTTTGAGAAGTAACGAAATCCTCTTCTTCTTCGATTACCTGTTCCCCCGATTCGGTTGAGGCTGGGGTCGGTGATTGATATTTGGCCGTCTACTTATCTTTGGTCCTCAATTTTACTGAGGTCGAAGGCGTTGGTACTGGTATCACCTCATCAACTGCAAACATTTCCTTTGAAGTATGTTGTTCTCCATAAACCGTTTTCATATTATCCTCTGTAGGGAATTTCATTATCTTATGAAGGTTTGAAGGTACTGCTCTCATGTCGTGGATCCACGGCCTCCCAAGAAGTGTATTATATCTCATTTCGCCTTCAATGACATGGAATTTTATATCTTGGATGGTCTCGGCCACGTTGACTAGTAGTATTATCTCCCCTTTTGTCGTTTCTCTTGCCATGTTGAAACAATTTACGTCTCGAGATTCATGTACAATTTGGTCTTGCAGGCCGAGCTACTCTACGACCCTTGATCTGATTATGTCTTTGAGCCACCAAGATCCACTCGAACACGTTAAACTTGAATTTTATTTAACAAAATAGAAATTACTAGGACGTCATTGTGCAGTCGAGATATGACTTCTGCTTCCTCATTATTGAATGATAGGACACCTTTGGGAATGTAGCTCCGAGTTCATTTTTTTTTTGGTGGACATCTTGGTGCATTTGATTGTAGACCCTTGTGGAACATCGACACCACGAACGATCATATAGATTACATCTTGCGGTTCTTCCTGCTCATTTTTACTGTTTGGATTTCTTTCCCTGAAGTGGTACTTAGCTCGATCACGGAGAAAATCTCGAAGATGACCCTTGTTGAGCAATTGAGCTACCTCCTCCCTCAGTTGCCTTCAGTCTTCGATCCTATGGCCATATGTGCCATGATATTTACACGTCAAGTTTGGATTCCTTTGAGAAGGATCGGTTTGTGTTGGCCTGGGCCACCTGGTTTCTTTGATTCTTCCAATAGCAGACACCATCTTCCATGCATCTATGCTGAAATTTATACTCCGACAACCGAGGTGCTTTAGTGGCGTCGGTATGTTTATTAAAATCGTTCTTACTCATATGTCCCTGAGAGCTTTGACCTCGATCATTCCTTAGATCGTTTCAAGGTATGTTACGCCCCAAACCATTGTTTCTCCAATCTACATATGGCTGATACTGTTCATTGTTTGATCTTGGTTCCTTGTCCGTATCCTTCGGGGACTTAACGGCCAATCTATTAGGATGAACTGAACCGAGGAGGCTCCCAACTGGTCTTCATCGACCCTGATCTTTGATTGGTACGATGATGTGCGTCTGACCATGTCACAGCTAGATACTCGATTAGATTCTACTTTAATTGTCGTGACGTGATCGAACTCTTCAAACCCTACATAAAAGGATGTACTGCCCAATCATACGATACAGGTAGTGATTCCATTCACTTCATTTGAAATCGGGATACGAACTCCCTTAACATCTCATTGTTCCTCTCTCTTATCTTAGAAATGTCTTATTTTCTTGTTGCCACCTTCATGGCCTTGGCATGTGCTTTCACGAAGGCGTATGCTAACATAGCAAACAAATCCACAGAGTTCGGGGCCAAGTTATGATACCAAATCATGGCTCCCTTTGACAAAGTTTCCCGAAAGTTTTTCAATAATATTAATTCGATCTTATCATCATTCAAGTCGCTTCCTTTAATCCCACAAGTGTATAAGGTAATATGTTCATTAGGTTCAATTGCCCCATTTTATTTAGGTATATCGGGCATGCGAAACTTTTTAGAAATGGGCTTCGGAGTCGCACTCGGAGGGAATGATTTTTGTATGAACTTTTTGGTATCGAAACCTTTCAAGACCAGGGGTTCCCCCGGTATTTGATCAACACGGGAGTTATAAGTCTCTATTTTTTAATCATTATCCTCAATCTTCTTCTCCCTGGAATCAATCCTCTTGGCACGGGCTTAGTGCGTCGAGTGTTTTTTGCTCGACTATACTTGAAGCTTTATTCTAACTTTGATGTTGAGATATGGTAATCTGTTAAGCTTGTATCATCTCAAATATTAATTGGAGGCTTATTCACCCATCTCCTATACCATGTGTTCATTGGCCCCAGATAAGGCTTCCATGTGTACACTTCTTCTAGGGTCTGTGCCTATATCTGTATTCAAAGCAATGTGTGAAATAGCATCAACCGGTTCCACATTTGGCACTTCCCCATAGTTTATCGGTGGCACACAGATCCCTACATTGTTGCTTTCCGTACAAAATCCAATACCATCGTTGTCGTGTATCGATACATTTTGCGAGTTTGATATATTTTAACCTGAGAACAAAAATTCTTGACAAGAACATGTGTTAAAATAACGTGTGTTATCATAATCATTACTAAACAATCACTATTATCTTTAGCCCCACGGTGGGCGCAAAACTATTTACCTCGAAAATACCAGTAACAATTAAACTTGATTTATGATTTTAAATATATGTGATTTAGTTCAGTACTAATAAATAACCAAGAAAAATAACGTATAAATGAAGAAAATAAGTAAAATCAAACCAGTGTGCAAGAAAGTCTCGACCTCGAGAAAAGATGGCCTCGAGGTTGGTTAAGAACAATAAAGCTAGAACAACTAAGTAAAGAGACGATTCTGACCAAATATGAGTCAGAAAGTAAGAGAGTATATTCTTTGCCAATGATTAATGGTATTTACAAATGATTGGGGTCCCCTTTGTATAATAGGGGAACCCTATACAAGGTACATTTTTATTTACAGTAAAGAATCTTATTGGGACAGATATCTAAAAGGATTAGTACTAACGCGTATAAATTTATTCCAGAATTTATGCCACGATCATGGGGACGTGGCAAGAATCTTGTTCATTCTGTTATAAATCCATAACGGCATTATCTCGGGGTTGGTTACGGTATACTCCGGCGTTCCTTGAAAATTTAGGTCTTCGAGCCTCATGTTCTACCCTAGGGCTCGAACTTGATCCATGGTGAATCTATTCCTCGACGTGAGACATTTGTTCGTTGATGTGAGCCTTCGAGCCCACAAAATTGAGGACACCTGATTTTACCGTATACTGTGTTCAAAATAAAATTAAAAAATCAGAGAAGAAAACAATGTTAGTTCAATAAACAAATCGTAAAATAATTCCGAGCCCACAAATTGCTTATGTGTCCTTAAAGGATTTAATCCCCTTAGTGTTGCCCAAGGTTATAGATTACTTCCTCCCATGATAGAACGAAAAAACTATTATGTAATACTCGCAATTAATTGAAATTACAAAACTTCAACGAACTCAACAATTGGAGCAAATCACACTTGACACTTTATTTATTTGAAAAAATAATGAAACAATGTAGAAAAAAGAGGAGAAATTTTTAATTTTTCCATATATAAAAATGAGGCTAAGCCTTTAAATTTATAGACAAAGGAAGGGTGATATGGAGAGGTGCAATCCAAAAGGTACCTCTTTCATTTTCAATTTACACCCTTTAAAGAAAAATACAATAATACTTAATTGCGAATCGAGTAACGTAATTAATGAACCATGTGTTTGATTACGAATCCAAAACTCATAAATTTTAAATCCTGATTCCATCTTTGTACACGGATATGGGAATAGTATGTCTTTTCTTAATTTTGGCTTAGCTCACAATATAAAAATCAAACTGTCTAGTAATGTTTCGACATCGCGTGAAAGGGAAATTCCCAACCTCTCCACTTTCTTGGCCCCAACTATTGTCACCGCGACAAAAGAAAATATTACGTATTGGTTATCAAACAATGTTGCGAACTCGCATTTACGTACGAACAAGAGAGAAAACAATCTTACAAAATTTTTGCACTTCTGTATATTGTGTTGTTGTAATCATCTATTTCTCAGTTTAGTTTATGTTGCCCTATGAACTAGAAGTTTGTGCCTTTGTGGAAATTGTATATATTATTGCAGTCTTATCTATCACCAACAACAACAACTCACTATAATCTCACTAGTGGGGTCTGCGGAGGATAGTATGTACGCAGACTTTACCTCTACCCTAGGGTAGAGAGGCTGTTTCCAAATAGACACCCGGCATCCCTCCCTCCAAAAACTTCCCACCTTACTCTTGGGGAGACTCGAACTCACAACATCTCGGTTGGAGTGGGGGTTGCAGTCTTATCTATCGAAAGGAAGAAAAGAAAGAATAATGAGTCATAATGAAGATTAATATTTGGTTCCATCTAATGTAATTCACTGACTCAAGTGTTAATGATGTTCTTTATGTTAAGAGCACCTGACTTCCTACCCTAAGAGCCTGGGATAGAGCAAGTTAGCTTCAGATCTTTGTATGGCTACACGAGTTAACAGTTCTATTTTTTTCTCAGATTCAAACTTATGAAAACCGGTGGGAAGCTCCTCCATTTTGCATTTTTGCTGGTGGAAGGAGTGGACATAGGCTATATACAATATTTCGAGCCTGCTAGATTTTAGCTTTGGAATTTTGAATAATAGTACAGACTTGGAAATTGCATTTTTGTTTTGAACATCTTCTAGTGTTTCACAATCTCAAAAAAATGCCATCTTTCACTTTGGAGGAGGAATCTGACTCGACTTAATTTCAGGAAGCATATCAGCAACGTTTTGAGGGATAGTGCCAAAGTCAACCCGATTCTAACGATGGTAGCACAACCCAAGTGTCACTCAATGATGTAGCTTCAATATGGACGCATGTGCTTGGTGATGCAAAGAAAGGCAGAACCTACGGTCTTGCATTACAATATTCTGTAGGGCGTTCTACGACATTGTTGTCGGGTGATGCGAGTTATTCGCAAGATCACGAAGAGGTAGAAGGGTTAATTTCATTGATGGTCACTCAAGTATGTTTCAATTTCATTAAAGTCACTTAACTATTTTTTGTCACTTAAAAGTAACTAAACTTTCACAGTATCACTTAAAAGTCATTTTGGCTCAAACACAAACCATAAATATGACATGGCATAAAATTTAATGAGAAAAATCCAAAATAAATGTCACATAAACTTAAATGGACCATACCCACTTTAAATCCATTTCATCCTTAATGTGATTTGACCGATAACCCAAATGCTTTCAATAAAAAAAAATATTAAACTTCACATGAGTTTAAAATGATTGTTTTATACTACAAAGTTCTAGCCTTCTATGTTGCATAATGCCCATTTATAATTATTATATACTAAAAAATATTTATCTTATTTGTATGCCCCATCCGAGTCATTTTATAACTCTGCTAAAGTTAAAATAGTAGTATATTCAACTCACGTAACATATTTATAATTTTTAGTGAAATTAAAATAGTATTGTATTCATCTCTTACATAACATATTAATGTATCATAAGGATACGAGAATAATAATAATAATAATAATAATAATAATAATAATAATAATAATAATAATAATAATAATAATAATAATAATAATAATAATAATAATAAGGCTAATAAAAGTCTATTTTCACCATGAATGCAGTTACAGACGGCCTAAACAAAAAAAATATTGTATTTATATGATAAAAAAATCCCGCATAAAAAATCATAGGACCTAGTTTATTAGGGGTCTAGTACTCTAGTGGAGAAATTTATGAACGGACGTCCATTTGGTCCTTTGAATGGCGAGGATGGCGGGGATGATGAGTATTAGTTTGTTATGCTTATGATGTTTGAGACATTATTATTTGTTGTAGTTGGATGTTTAGACTTGGTAATATTTACACTTAACTATGATTGTAATATTTTAGAGATTGAATGGTGCCAGAATGTCTAACTCTTTTTGGATATTTTAGTTAGAAATATTAATGTTTTGCATTTTATGGATTTGATTGGTTGCAGTGATGGATTGATTGGTTAGCATGGTAGATTAATTGATTATTTTATACTTGAATTGGTAGGTGGTACTGATTTAAAAGAGTTGGAATTTGGCAAAAAATTTCCCGTTTTCCGACCATAGTAGTCGCAAAATGCATCGAAATATTCTAAATTCAGGAACATCTGCAACTACTGTTGTCGGAAATATAAATAAATAAATAATTTTAAATTACATTTGCAGTCACGGTAGTTGGGATGTAAATAAATAAATAAGTTTAAATTGAATTTGCAACCACACTTGTGGGATAACTCAAATAAAATTAAATAACATTATAATTATGTATATCGTTCGCGTCCAAAGTAGTGGGAAAGTTGATACTTATAACATTAAAATTTAATTTAAATTGTTTGTGACCACATCGGTCGGAAACTTTACGCTTTTATTAGTCGTTTTCTATTTTTCCTTTACGACCGTTGTAGTAGCAAATTACCGATAGATTCGGTCGCAAACTATTTCAGACCAGCTATTTTGCGACTACGATTTTTCGATCTGAATGTAATCGGAAATAAGCATTTTCTGATCACTTTTTGACCGTTTTTGCAGTCGCAAAATAGTCATTTTCTAGTAGTGAAATTAACCAGACATTTCGTGTTTGAATTTTGGATAAAATCTTATTAAGAATCATTTTTCCTAGCGTGAAGCCAAAACTAATTGGAGCCCATATGAAAACATGCAGGGAGCCCATTTGTGGTGCTTTCAATGAAAATAAACATGCAGGGTGGCATTAGTGGAGTCGTACGAAATAACAATGGAGATTGGATACTGGGTTCAACGCTAAATATGAATGTACCTCACCAATACATTCAAAGTTACTAGCCTTTCGGCAAACTTTACATATAACCATATATGAAGGAAAATTTCATGCCATGTGAAATTGAGACAAATGCCCCAGAGGTAATACATTTTCTTGAAGAGGACTTCCCTACTTACAAGAATTTGCTTGATGAATGCATGTACTTAATGGACAAGCTAATGGAGAGGGGGGAGACCAGAATGAAGCATAATTTTCGTGAAGGAAACAAAGTGGCACACATCTTGGCCAAGGAAGCTTTAGCGCAATCAACCTCTAATATAACTAGTTTTATCATGAAACCTCCTAATTTTGTGGAAAATATATACATCAAGGACAAGGAGGTAGGAGTAATATTAGGAAATATACTTTGTCAGCATATAATATTTTGGCATCACTTGAAAACGATAATGCCCTAGATGGCATAAGACAATTATATAACCATGTTGGTCTTACACTAGATGTCCCTTAGGGCAATACATGGACTTAATATTATTATTATTAAGTAATATAATCTATATCCTTTATCCTTCAGAAAAATCGGAGCCCATATGCGGGTAATTGACACCAGTTGGTTAAAAAGATATTAGTACTACTGTTATGTCACACAAATGATAATTACATGCAAGTAGAGATAATAAATAGAACTAATTGCCTATATATTAGTAGTAATAATAAAGCAGACAACTTCAGCACGTAAGTTAAGTCCCAAAGAAAGTACCTTGAAACTTCAGTTTTAATATCTGGACCAAGTATAAATATCACGACTTAGTGAAATGAAGAAATTTTCTATGCCAGCGTTTGAAATTTTTGTTTTTTTGGGTGTGTGTTTGGGGGAGGTGGGGTGTGGGGGGCAAGTGTATTGAATTATTTGAAGTCAATGAAATATAATTTTCCTCATTTACCATTTCACAGCGATCATCATCTTCTTCTTCTTCATCCATCTTTAGCTCCAATGTCGTCTGCTTCTACAGAAAATCGTAGCCTTTGGACAGAGATCCAAGAATCAATAAGGAGCATATTCAAAACTCATTCTTGCCATTTTCGTGACCTTTCAATCCTCTTCCTTTTGCCTATCTTTTTCTCTCTCGTCGTTTATCCTTCTTTCCACCTCGCTCTCTTTCATCCTGATTATCATTTCACCACTTTCACTCAATTTCCTCAGTCCCATCTTTTCCTTTCAAAATTCGAAATTATTGTACCCATAGTATATACTCTGTTTCTGGTCCTCCTTTTACTCTGTGCTGTAGCCACAATTACATACAGCACGCTTCATGTATCCTATGGTAGACCTATCAACCTCGTTTCCTCTATTAAATCTATCAGAAATTCCTTCTTCCCCCTTCTCTCCTCCTTTATCATTTCGCATACCATTTTCATTTCAATCGCTCTCGCTTTCTCCCTTGTCTTGGTTTTTTTAGTCCAGATTCTTCAAACTCTTGGATTAATTGAACTTAAATACGACTCGAATCATTTCTTGTTTTTGGTTATTCCCGCGTTGGTTGTGCTCGTGCCGGTTTTGATATGGTTGCAGGTTAACTGGTCATTAGCTTATGTAATAGCGATAGTCGAATCCAAATGGGGTTTCGAAACACTAAGGAGAAGTGCCTATTTGTTAAAAGGGAAGAGATCGGTAGCTTTGTCGTCGATGCTGTTATACGGTCTTTTGATGGGAATAATGGTGGTTTTAGGTTCCATGTATTTAGTCATAATGGATGCTGCCAAGGGTCATCAGTGGAGAAGTTCAGGGGTAATATTACAGACTGTTATGTGTTCGGTAAGTAGCTATCTCATGATGAGTCAATTTCTTGTGGGGAATGTTGTTATGTATCTGCGTTGCAACGACTTGAATGGTGAAAAATTTCTCTTGGAAATCGAGCATCTTCTTCTTCATCAATCTTTAGCGAATGATCATCCACCTCCAATGTTGTCTACTTCTACGAAAATGTTTAGCCTATGGACAGAGGTCGTAGAATCAGCAATAAGCATATTCAAAGCTAATTCTAGCCATTTCCATGCCCTTTCAATCCTCTTCCTCTTGCCTATCTCTTTCTTTCTCGTCGTGTATCCTTCTTTCCACCTTGCTCTCTTTCATCCCGACTATGATTTCATCAGTTTCGCTCAACCCCATCTTTTCCTTTCAAATTTCGAAATTATTGTACCAATATCGTTCTCTTTGTTTTTGATCCTCCTTTTCCTATGCGCCATAGCCACAACTACAGATAGCGCGGTTCATGCATCCTATGGTAGACCTATAAACCTCATTTCGTCGATTAAATCTATCAAAAAGTCCTTCTTCCCCCTTCTCTCTACCTTAGTTGTTTCACATACCATTTTCATTTCAAACACTCTTGTTTTCACCCTAGTCTTGACTATTTTAGTCCAAATTCTTCAAGCTCTCGGACTAATTGAAATTAAATACGATTCAGATCACTTATTGTTTTTGGCTATTCCAGCTTTGGTAGTGTTACTGCCACTTCTGCTATGGCTCCATGTTAACTGGTCATTAGCTTATGTGATAGCGGTAATTGAATCGAAATGGGGTTACGAAACATTAAGAAGAAGTTCCTATTTGTTGAAGGGGCAAAGATGGGTAGCTTTTGGGATATATTTATATTACGGGCTTTCAATGGGAATAATGATGGTTTGTGGTTCAATGTTTTTTGTCATTATGGGTGTAGCGAAGGGTAATAAGTGGAGGAGCTTGGACGTGCTACTGCAGGCTGCGCTGGTTTCAGTGATGGGATATTTGATGATGAATCAATATCTTGTGGCAAACGTGGTTTTGTATATGAAATGCAAGGATTTGAGTGTTGAAAAATTGCAGTCGGAAACTGGAGGCGAGTACGTTCCCCTGCCCTTGGATGAGAAGAATCAAGTTATTGAATAATTTGTAAACAGAGAATCTGGCGGGCTATTTGTGTAACATTCCCTTTGATTAATACTTGTATGAATATAATGTTTGGTTGTCTTTGTAGAAAGTTGAACGTGTGCTAAATGGTTTTGTTCGTCTTTCCTCCTGTTGAATATTGAATAAAAACGTTCAGTATGTTATAAATACACTTCTATTTAAGGTGAATGTATTTAATTAGAGAGATTCTAGAGTTCTATTTTTGGTAGCTAAATCATTCTCCTCCCTGTAAATAGAGGTGCCCTCTACCATTGTAAATCACTCCTAACATTCTCTAAGTATCAATAAGAAGAACTCTCTCTACTCTTCTCTCTATTGCTCTTGTTCTTGAGTTATTGTTCTTGTCTTTTATATTATTTCATAACACGTTATCAGCACGAGACTCTACCGTCTCAAGAACCATTCTCGAGAAATCTAAGGTATTTCCCTCTTCCTAATTTAATTTTCGATTATGTCTGACATTACGAAAAGAAAGTTCGTTGCCCTTGAAATTTCGGGCAAGAACTATATGACATGGGTGTTGGATGCTGAAATCCACTTAGATGCTATGGGTCTCGGAGACACCATCAAAGATAGAGAAAAAGCATCCACCCAAGAATGTGTGAAGGCCTTGATTTTCTTGCGCCATCACCTTGATGAAGGTTTGAAGATTGAATATCTCACCGTCAAGGATCCACTCGTCTTGTGGAACGGCTTAAAGGAGAGATATGACAACCTGAAGTTGGTCACTCTGCCACAAGCACGATATGATTGGGCTCATCATCTGAGGCTCCAGGACTTTAAGTCCGTTTCTGAATATAATTCTGCTATGTTCAGAATTACTTCTAAATTGAAGCTATGCGGGGATAATATCTCCGATTATGATATGCTTGAGAAAACGTTTACAACGTTTCATGCCTCCAATATAGTACTGCAACAACAGTACAGAGAGAAAGGCTTTACAAAGTACTCTGAACTGATTTCTCTTCTACTAGTGGCTGAGCGAAATAATGACCTGCTCATGAGAAATCATGAAAATCTACTCACTGGGTCTACACCACTGCCTGAAGCAGATAAGGTGCACTCTCATTATGCCAAACATGAAAAGGACCATAGTCATGGTCGTAAACGGGGTCATAACCAGGGACGTAGACAAGGAAGAAATTTCAATGAAGTCCGTCTACCCCCAAGGAGAGATAACCGCCGAAAGCAGAAACGGGGTCATGAAGATCCTAAGGCAAATGGTTCAGAAACTATATGTTATCGTTGCGGTGGGAAAGGGCACTGGTCAAAGACTTGCCGTATACCAAGACACTTGGTTGACCTTTATCAAGCATCTCGAAAGAGAAAAGGCCCTGAAACAAATTTTGTCTATGACGACAATGAGGACATCACCCACCTGGATGTGGCAGACTTCTTTGAGCAACCCGAAGGGAAAGTAGACCACCTAATCGGCGATGGGTCCGTAATGAAAGAAGATGGAGTTATTTGATTTTGTTCTACTTATTTGTATTAGTTAGTGAATAAACTAATAGTCATTAGTATTAGCTCGTATTAGTTAGTTCATAAAGCAATGTTAGCAGTAGTTCTTTAGAATATCTTCAATATGTTCAAATATCAATAATATTTTTATTTTTCAGTAGGGGTAATCGACTAGCCTGAAAAACTAGTCGATTATCAACTATTTTCGCATTAAAACTGAAAAATAATTGATCAACAATCGATTGTCTTTGACTAACAATCGATTGTCATTAAGACAGTGTAATCTGGAATTTTTCAAAAATCATCCACAATCGATTGTCTTTGTCTAACAATCGATTGTCGTTAAGACAGTGTAATCTGGAATTTTTCAAAATAGCCAACAATCTATTGTCCATGCATAACAATCGATCGTCTTGAAATAGTGTGTTCTGGAATTTTTCAAAATAGCCAACAATCGATTGTCTATGCATAACAATCGATTGTCTTGAAACAGTGAGGTCTGGAATTTTTCAAAATAGCCAACAATCGATTGTCTATGTTTAATAATCGATTGTCTTAAAACAGTGTGATCTGGAAATTTTCAAAAATTGTCAACAATCGATTGTCTATGCATAACAATCGATTGTCTTGAAACAGTGTGCTCTGGAATTTTTCAAAAATAGCCAACAATCGATTGTCTATGCATAACAATCGATTGTCTTAAGACAGTGTGATCTGAAGTTTTTCAAAGTAGCAAATAATCGATTGTGTGTGTTTAACAATCGATTGTCAATGTTCAACAATCGATTGTTTGTAAGTAACAATCGATTGTTTGAAGAAAACGTTTAAACTGAAATTTTCAAACTGCAAAGTAATGGATAACATATCTGATTTTGTTAGTCAACTGTTAGCAGCAGATTTTGAAAATATTATGTGACACAAAAGAATTGAACTTGTTTATTCTTATGTTCTTGTATCTCTTTTGTATGTCAAACTATGGGATAGCAAATATGGATATCTCACAAAGCGAACTTGGATCAACATCCAACTGTAAAAGTATTTGCCTAGTTGATTCATGTACTACACATACAATACTCAAAGAAAGGAAGTATTTCTCTCAACTAAATATGTGTAAGGCAAACGTTACTACAATCTCTGGAAGTAGTAAATTGATTGAAGGCTCCGGAAGAGCAATTGTAACTCTGCCCAAGGGCACGACGTTAATCATAGAGAATGCAATGTTCTCCTCCAAGTCTAAGAGAAACTTGTTGAGTTTTAAAGATGTACGCCGGAATGGCTATCATATTGAGACAATGGATGAAGATAATATTGAATATCTCGTCATCACAAAGAATGTCTCCGGCCAAAAGAGGGTTATTGAGAAATTCCCGTCTTTATCTTGTGGCCTGTATTGGACAAGGATTAGTGCAATTGAGGCACATTCAACAGTAAACCAAAGGGTTACTGATTCCAATACCTTTGTACTTTGGCATGATCGATTGGGACATCCAGGATCGGTCATGATGAGACGGATTATAGAAAGCTCATATGGGCATCTGTTAAAGAATTTCAAAATTCTTTCGAATAATGAATATCCTTGCACTTCGTGTTATCAAGGCAAGTTGATTATCAGGCCATCACCAACAAAGGTTGTGACTGAGTCACCCACGTTTCTGGAACGTATGCAAGGGGACATTTGTGGACCTATTCACCCACCTAGTGGGTCGTTTAGGTATTTCATGGTCTTGATAGACGCATCCTGTAGATGGTCTCATGTGTGCCTGTTGTCATCACGCAACCTTGCGTTTCCGAAATTAATGGCACAAATAATTCGACTACGAGCACAATTTCCAGATAATCCAATCAAGTCTATTAGACTGGATAATGCTGCTGAGTTTACATCCCAAGCATTTAATGATTATTGCTTATCAATCGGGATAAAAGTTGAACATTCTGTAGCTCATGTTCACACTCAAAACGGTCTTGCAGAATCGTTAATTAAACGCCTGCAATTGATTGCAAGGCCATTACTTATGAGAACGAGGCTGCCCACTTCGGTATGGGGTCACGCCATCTTACATGCAGCAATGCTAATTCGTCTCAGACCGACGAATTACCACAAGTATTCCCCGTTGCAATTGGTTTTGGGTCATGAACCCAATATATCCCATTTAAGGATTTTTGGATGCGCAGTATATGTGCCTATTGCACCGCCATCCCGCACCAAAATGGGTCCGCAAAGAAGGTTAGGAATATATGTTGGGTTTGAATCGCCCTCCATCATTCGCTACCTCGAAACATTGACAGGCGACTTGTTTACTGCACGATTTGCAGACTGTCGATTTGATGAGACACTTTTCCCAAAATTAGGGGGAGAAGTTGGTGAAACCAAACGGGAAATTTTGTGGAAAAATGCATCATTATCTCATCTTGATCCACATACCTCTATTTGTGAAAGAGAGGTACAAAAGATTATCCATTTGCAAAGAATAGCAAATCAAATGCCTGACGTATTTACGGACTTGAAAAGGATAACGAAATCCCACATTCCCGCGGAAAATGTTCCAATCCGTATTGATGTCCCTGTTGGACAATCATCTAGTGTCATATCCAATGAGTCAAATGCACGCCTGAAGCGTGGCAGACCATTAGGTTCCAAAGATCGAAATCCTAGAAAGAGGAAAAAGAACGATCAAAATGACACCACGAAAGAATCTCATGATTTAACAAATTCTGAGATTCATGAAGAATCCATTGAGCCCGAGACTCTGGAAAATACGGAACTATCCCTAAATCCAATTAATATTGAGGCAAATATTAATCGAGTGGATATTGTGGTGGATAATGCCTTTGCTTATAATGTAGCATCTAGCATTATGCAAGAATGTGAGGATCTCGAACCTCAATCTGTTGAAGAATGTCGAAAAAGACAGGATTGGCCAAAGTGGCAAGAAGCAATTCAATCAGAATTGAATTCGCTGGCAAAACGTGAAGTTTTTGGCCCTATAGTTGAAACACCTAATGGTGTTAAGCCTGTCGGCTATAAATGGGTCTTTGTACGCAAAAGAAATGAGAAAAACGAGGTACAAAGATATAAGGCACGCCTTGTTGCACAAGTTTTTTCTCAAAGGCCTGGTGTCGATTATGAAGAGACATATACGCCTGTAATGGATGCGATAACCTTTCGTTATCTCATAAGTTTTGCTGTCCATGAAAAGCTTGACATGCACTTAATGGATGTGGTTACTGCCTATCTTTATGGCTCACTCGATAATGAGATATACATGAAAATTCCCGATGGACTCAAGATGCCAAATGCGCATAACTCAAAATCTCGGGAAATGTTCTCAATTAAATTGCAAAGATCCTTGTATGGTCTAAAGCAATCTGGACGAATGTGGTATAATCGTCTTAGTGAGTACTTGTTAAAAGAAGGCTATATAAATGACGCCATTTGCCCGTGTGTTTTTATAAAGAAAACAACATCGGAATTTGTTGTACTTGCCGTATATGTTGATGACATAAACCTTATTGGAACCCCTATAGAACTCCAAAAGGCAATTGATTATCTAAAGGATGAATTCGAGATGAAAGATCTCGGAAAGACTAAACTATGTCTTGGTTTGCAAATTGAATATTTGGCAAACAGAATTTTTGTTCATCAATCTACCTATACAGAAAAGGTACTGAAACGGTTTTACATGGATGAAGCACATCCTTTAAGTACAACGATGGTTGTTCGATCACTTGATGTGAACAAAGATCCATTCCGACCACAAGAAAGGAATGAAGAGCTACTTGGTCCTGAAGTACCATATCTTAGCGCAATTGGCGCACTAATGTATCTTGCAAATACTACAAGGCTCGACATATCTTTTTCAGTTAATGTCTTAGCAAGATTTAGCTCGGCTCCTACGAGGAGACATGAATGAGATCAAACACATATTGCGGTACCTAAAGGGAACTACCGATATGGGCTTATTTTATGGCAAGAATTGCAGCCCGGATCTTGTTGGTTATGCTGATGCTGGATATTTGTCCGACCCACACAAGGCTCGATCTCAAACGGGTTATGTGTTTACCTGTGGAGAAACCGCCATATCTTGGCGATCGACTAAGCAATCAATTGTGGCTACTTCATCTAATCATGCCGAGATAATTGCTATTCATGAAGCAAGTCGAGAGTGTGTGTGGTTAAGGTCGATAATACATCATATCCAAGACAAATGTGGTTTGAAGTGTGATAAACTACCCACAACTTTGTATGAAGACAATGCAGCATGTATAGCTCAATTGAAGGGAGGATTCATAAAAGGAGATAGAACGAAGCATATTTCACCAAAGTTATTCTTCACATGATCTTCAAAAGAATGGTGATATCAATGTTCAACAGATTCGTTCAAGCGAAAATATGGCTGATTTGTTCACAAAATCTCTACCAAAGTCAACCTTCAAGAAGCTAGTTCACAAGATCGGGATGCGAAGACTTAAGGACATAAATTGATGTTCTTATCAGGGGGAGTTAATGCGTGTTGCACTCTTTTTCCCTTACAAGGTTTTGTCCCACCGGGTTTTCGTTGCGAGGTTTTTAACGAGGCAACCAATAGGCGCATATTCAAACATGTGTACTCTTTTTCCTTACTTTAATTTTTCCCATTGGGTTTTGTTTTAAGGTTTTAACGAGGCACATCATTGAATAGACATTCAAGGGGGAGTGTTATAAATACACTTCTATTTAAGGTGAATGTCTTTAATTAGAGAGATTCTAGAGTTCTATTCTTGGTAGCTAAATCATTCTCCTCCCTATAAATAGAGGTGCCCTCTACCATTGTAAATCACTCCTAACATTCTCTAAGTATCAATAAGAAGAACTCTCTCTACTCTTCTCTCTATTGCTCTTGTTCTTGAGTTATTGTTCTTGTCTTTTATATTATTTCATAACACAGTAGTTGTATTGATATATACTACAGTAATAAATAATTATGGAGTATATGTTATATATGTATTACGGTGTTGAAAGGAAAGGAAAGAGCTGTAGTCCTGGACATTCTCCCCGAAACGAACATCTAGACGCACTTCCTAATTTGAGTAATTGAATTTTAACCCCTGAAAATTTATTAGTCAGATATCGTATTGAAAGAGGGTATGATCAACAACAATAACTATCCAGTATAGTCCCACAAAGTGGGGTCTGGGGAGGGTAATATGTAGACAGGCCTTACCCCTACCCGAAAGGGCAGAGAGGCTGTTTCCAATCGACCCTCGGCTCAATGAAGGAAAGGGAAAAAAACAAAAACAAAACAAAACAAAAGAGCATTAGTAACTCCAGCAGAAATAGCGTAAATAATTAGCTAAACATACAGAACGATAAATAAAATAGCATGCAAATATATCACACAATAACTACCATAAATATCTGCCATAAGGGAGACACAATCGAATGCACAAGTCATCTATGGATAGCCCTACCAAGCCTCACCCAACCCCGGGTGAGGAGTACGAAAAACTCTAGGGGCCCCTATCCTACAACCCTGATACTAGACCTCCAGACTTTCCTATCAAGGGCCATGTCCTCGGAAACCCGCATTTTAGCCATGTCGTGCCTAATCACCTCTCCCCAATACCTCTTAGGCCTCCCTCTGCCTCGCCGAACGCCGACCATCGCCAGCCGCTCACAACTCCTCACCGGGGCATCGGGACTTCTTCTCCGCACATGCCCGGACCACCTCAGCCTCGCTTCTCGCATCTTCTCATCCACCGGGGTCACCCCCACCTTCTCTCGAATAACTTCATTCTTAATCTTATCTAACCTGGTGAGCCCGCACATCCACCTGACCATCCTCACCTCCGCAACCTTCATTCTCTGAACAGGAGAGTTCTTCACTGGCCAGCACTCCGCCTCATACAACATGGCAGGTCTAACCACAGCTCTATAATATTTCTCCTTGAGTTTCTGAGGAACTTTCTTGTCACACAGGACTCCTGAAGCAAGCCTCCACTTTGACCACCCCGCTCCTATGCGATGAGTGACGTCCCCGTCAATCTCTCCGTCCCCTGAATCACCGACCCAAGATATCTGACATTGTCCCTCTTGGCGATGACGTGAGATCCAATCATCACGTCCCTGCCTACTTCGCTTAGCTCGGCGCTAAACTTGCATTCCACGTATTCTGTCTTAGATCTGGTATGATCCAGATTTGTTTTTTTAATATCATACCACCGGCTAAAAACATCAACGCCATATATGGAGATAAAATACTTTTACTTGAACTCAAACCTAAAATTTCTTAACCGTCACGAGTCACGACACCTTAGCAGAATTTTTAAAACAATGTATTATTGGCATCTTAAATATTTTTTAATTTAGTTAATTATGTGCTCCGAACGGCCAAACTAGTGCAGTTCAAATTTGCATAGGTCAAGATGTGCAATAAGTCAAAAGGGAATATATCTCGAACTACTAATGTTTCCTTGATTTTTCATTTCATAATGTCTGCTTCTACAGAAATCGTAACCTATGGAGACATATCCTTAAATCAACGAGGCTCATATTCAAAGCTAATTCTGGCCATTTTATTGCACTTTCAATCCTCGTCCTCTTCCTCTAGGGCTCTTGCCTAGAGGTGACAAATGGGCGAGGCAAGTTGGATATGGAACGGGTCAAAATGGATATCGAAAAAATAGATAAACTATCCTTCTTCCCTCTTCTCTCAACTTTTATTGTTTCGCATACCATATTCATTTCAATCACTCTCCTTTTCGAGCTAGTTTTGGTGTTTACAATCCAAATTCTCCATGCTCTTTGATTAACTGAACTCAAATACGACTCTAATATGGCGGTAAGCAGGGGCGTATCTAGGGGGTTCTATGGGGTACATGAATCCATGCTCCCCTCCCTAATAATGATGTATAGTAAACGTTTAACTCGTAAAATTTAGGCGAAATACATACTTTACCCATCGACCTTGTTGTCAAATCCCTCTTGCACACCTGTTAAACTCGGAAATAGTATTGCACACTAAAACTTTTAAAAGTGTGTCAATTACACACCTCTTTTGTCATATGTCACACGCGTGTATTACACGTAAAATAGGCTCATGAAAACTCCAGAATTCGTCTGAAATTAAGTTTTTTTTCTATTATTCCCTTTTTAAAACTATTTTCTTTTCTATTATTCCCTTTTTAAAACTACTTAGTATTTATTGCATAGACTAGTATAAATAAGCAAAGAGGAAATGCAGGAATGTTTAATTAGTGAATCCTCCTAAATTATTCGGATCAGGAAATGCAGGAATGTTTAATTACTTCACTCTTATAGCTTTGGATACTTCATGTTGTTGCATCGTGCTTATATTTTTCCATTATGATGACATGTTAAATCTTTAAATGCTAGAGATCATCTGAAACATTTTTAGGAAACTTTTGACATCTTGCGGGAGCATAACATGAAGCGCAACACGAAAAAATGTGTATTTCGAATTGGTGTCGGTTAATTCTTGGGGTTCCTGGTCTCGCAAAGAGGGATCGAGGTGAATTCCAATAAAATCAAACCTATCAAAGACATCCTAGACCAATTGACAAGTGTGAGAAAGTATAGAGACTGACCTGCAGGTTGGCGGCTATCAGCAAATTCATTTCAAGGTCCTCGAAAAAGTGTCATCACTTCTTTTCGATTTTAAAAAAGAAGAACGACTTCGTATGAACACGTGAATGCCAACAGGCATGATAAGTAGGATTTTAATGTGTTTTATTTCCCTACTTGCCTATGATTTGAGTATAATTTGCTATAAAATAGTCCCAAAATGCTCACAGGTTGTGCTTGATTGCAGGTTTGAGCAACAAAGTGACAAAATGTCAAAGATCGGCTCAAAACGGAGCGAGACCTGCTCAAGTATCGAAGACCAAGTGAAGTGATGGAAAAACGAGCCTAGTGCGGACCGCACAAAAGTGCACGCAGCCGCATTAGGAGATTCAGAGAAGTGCATAATCAGGGCTTTTACCACGCGATCGCGGTTTGATTTATGCGGCACGCGTTCATCTCACGCGACCGTGCCATTTTGTCATGCGGCCCGCTTGAAGAGATTGAGAGAGTTGGATATTTGTGCAAATGCAAGCCACGCGGTCGCGGTCATCGTTACGCGGTCCACGCCAGGCCTTCTCGCGGCCGCTCCACACATTTATGCGGCCCACGCCAAACAAGTTCGGAGAAGTAGTGTTAATACCCAATTTTTTCTATGTATTTCTTTTCCGAAAATACTTTCAAAATAACATATATGTGCATATATAAGCACACCAAAGGGTCTTAGCTTTTGTAAGAATTTTTTAAACTAATTTATTGCCCATTTTGTACTATAAAATCCAATAAATATTTCCAAATTATCATTTTGGTGAGAAATCTATTTTATTCTCATATTTACACCAAAACATAGATAGCATGATTTTTTGCATGTTTTTACAAATTCGTTTGATATTTTTAAAACGAAATTGTATGTAATTGCAATTTTAACCTACTTTAAGATTTAAATAGCGTTTTAATTACAAAATCGATCCCAACATTTTGAAAATTATATTTATATACTATTTATTGACTCAGTACCTTTAATTTATTTTTAAAATATCTTTTACTATTTTTATAAAATAAAAGGGGAAAACTGGCTATTTCAATTGTAGCCTCAATTCATTTCAATTATAACCACAATTCCATCTCAATTTCAGCGTAAAATCTACCCAATTTCGAGCTCAATTCGTCTTAGCCCAATCCCAATTTAATCTGACACGCCCGGAACTCCTTTCAATCCAAGCCGTTGATCCTTTTGATCTACGGCCACAATCAAACCTTTCCTTTTTAATTCTACCTACCCCAACCCTAACTCCTCCTCATTTTCTCTTAGACATGCGCCTCTGTAACCTCTCTCCCTCAAATATCTCTCAAGCACTCAAAACCCTAGCAGCCGCCTACCCTTCTCCAACCATTATCTCACTGGAGTCCATGGCTTCTCAGGCCATGGACGGCCCTGTACTCACCTTCCTTCACCCTTAAGCCCTGGGTGTTCGAGATTTCGAGGTCTGGTCTCTATGGCGTCCATTCGGATACTCTACAGATCTGTGGTTTTATGGCCTTGCTCTGACATATTCAAGCTTTAGGAGGCTATCTATGGCCATCTCCAGACCGGACTTTCTTCCAAGCCTTCTCATTTTTAGGGTTTTAGAGAAACCCTAAAGCTATTTGAGGTTCCTTCTTCTTTTGTTTGCCTAGATCTGTGGGGAATCTGTGCTATCTTCAACGTTTTAAGACTTTTCCCCAATTTTCTTTTTAAATATTAGTTTGTTTTCTATTTAAGGTTTCTGAAAATCTCAAAATGACTTTTGTCTCTTCTTCTTCTTCTTTTTTTCTGAATCTATCAATGCCATATTCTTATGAGTTTTCTCTTGTGTTCGTATATTTGCCGTGTTATGAATGTACTTCTATTATGTTCTTCTCTCCAGTGATTTCTATAAGCATGCGTTCCTTTACTGTATTTTACTGATCTTATAATATTTGTTTGCCTTTACTGGACTTTTGTTTTTAAATTTAAGCATGCTTCCTCTGCTATTTTTTTTTCTAAGCTTATGCCGCCTCTTCTTTTCTGAACTTATTTGAGTAACAAGTTGTGCTTAAATATGTTCCATGTGTTTCAAATTAGTTTTCCACATTCTATTTGCCTTGAACATGCTGTCCTCTTTTCTTTATCATAAGTCTCTGAAGGAGACTACTGAACCCTCTATGTTACGACTCTAAATCTTTTCTATGTGATTCTTTCTTGTCTGTGTTGTTTGGGTGCTTTATATATGAATAGCCTTTCTTTCAAAAAGCTTTTTGTCAACTTGTGATTGATTTCGAACTCATTTTTCTAAGGATTGATTGAGCGTTATTGATTTTCTTCAAAATTAAGCCCCTTTTCACCTTTCATTGTTGGATTCATTCATACCAAGACTCAAATCCTGATTTTACTGGTTGTTGATTGATTGTCTTTCCTTGTTTCTCCCAACCGTGTACTACTAATCTATTTCCTTATATAAGCTTCTGTACATTTGCTCCTGTTATACTACTTTGGAAAAGATTTTTTAAATAAAATCCTTTCCTTAATTGTTTTGCCCGTTTGAATCAAATCCATTAACCAAAGGGAAACCTTATGTGATTGATTTCGAAACAATTCTCTTGCCTTTTTCTTACTTGTTTTCTGCACTATAAAAGGGTCTACCCTTTTGCACTTGAAACATAACTTTTCTACACTCGAAACAAGCTCTACACGCTTTAACACTGAAGTTTTAAGTTACGCTCTCAATCACAGTATTAAGCACTCTGCTTTCTACTCTCTTCTTCCCTATACTTCTACTCTTCTGAAACAACTTTGCGTTCTCTTCAAGCCTTCAAGTGTTCTGCTAAAATTTGAGTTTGCTCTTGTTGTTTACTTGCTGTGATTGCTCTGCTATTCTATTTATTTTTCACTTTGCAACTGGTATGTTCTTTTAATTTAAATAATGATCCTCCACTACATGTTTATTTTCTAAAGTTTTGTTATATTTTCTTCACTATGTTTCTGCAATTATGTTACTACTTCTCTTATGTGATCCCTTTTCACTTTCCCCTTTATATGTGAGTTGTGGTTCAAGCCATAGCACCACTTTAGCATTGATGTCTATGACTCTTAACTGGGTTCTTTGAACTCCTTAACTGAATTAATTCCCATTTCCCTTTTCCCCTATATGTGCTTGAGCCTTTACTTAGGTCTGATAGTGTCCTAATCACTATCCAGACTGGGTTTGACCTTCAAGGTCTGCTCCTAACTTGTTTAACCCAAACAAGTGGTCAGGGGTGTGCCAGCCAACACTTAAGGCTGGGCATGACCACTGTCACACCTCTTTTTCCACCCCGCGAGGGTACAAGAGAGTTTTTTTCAATTAAAGGACAATCGAACTGAATTCGCTTATTTATTTCAGAGTCTCCACTTGGGAGATTTAGGGTGTCCCAAGTAACCGATTTTAATCCCGAATCGAGGAAAAGAATGACTCTAAATTACAGTCTGCGTACCAGATATCCGGATAAGGAATTCTGTTAACCCGGGAGAAGGTGTTAGGCATTCCCGAGTTTCGTGATTCTAGCACGGTCGCTCAACAGCTATATTCGGATTATTTATCTGATTTTATTGCACATTATAACTTATGTGCCAATTTTAACTTTTAACCGCTTTTATCCAAATTATTAAAGAAGATTGAACATCGTCTGAAATATGTCTATAGATTGCGCCGCCTAAAATGAACCCTCAATCCTGAAAATACCTGATTCGATATTTTGGGATTTGGATTTGGGTTGCATGAAATGCACACCCGATTTTAGGGAGGTAAAATTATTAAACACGTGCCTAAAGAGCCTATCGTGTTATTGGTTTAGGAGAGACCATGAAATTCGTTAAACGTCCTGTCCCGACATCTAAGTATTTTGCTACAAACAATTATTGAGGGCCCCGCAAATTGCGATTTATTTTGGCGAGGAACACCTCAGTTATTTTAAGGATATCCTAAAGTAACTACAGTTCTATTAAATTTGTCTCCAATTTAAAGAGAAAAATCCTAGTTAATTACATGCTAAAAACGTAACATATTAATAGCTGGATTAATACAAATGTTAACGGAAGGAAATATTACAAAAATAGAAATTTTAGACAAAGTCGGGATCAACAATCTATTCAAAGGAGATTAATTATCCTACAACCAGATTAAATCCACATAGTTATATGAATAAACCCATAATTATTTACAACTACTTAAAAAACTAACATTAACCTTAATTATTAATGCTTATTCTAAAGCTTATTAAATCTAAAATTTAAACCATCTTGTTAGATTCACGCCTAATGGATTAGTGTTCTTATCCTTGCTACATTGAATCACACATTAAAACCACCAAGTCTGCTGATTCGACGGAATTATTGACCAATTATATTTGCCTAATATTTGAGAATCTTCATTACCAACAAGATTTAAAGATTAACTAATATAGCGGGAAAATATATATAACTAATGTTTAACTAAAATACAAGTATACTATAACTAAATACATAAATTTCTGCCATTTTATTTCATCTTCAAGGCGTACATCTTAGTGATTTAAAGTGGTGTACCTGGTATTGGAATACAAAAAAGAGGAAGATCAGTAGGAAGCAATGGCAGCACACACAGCGACAACAGTTCAACAACACGGGAGAAGCCCAGTAACAGCAGGAATAGTAGCAAAAACCCAGGAGATTACAACCAGAGAAGAAAAATCAGGAATTTTCAAACCAACCGAAAACCAACAGTAAACCCAAGCAACACTACTTGAATGCCAGTAGTATTAGAAAACAAGCACAAACCATTAGAGAAATAACCAGTTGCCAAAATAGTCACTTCTGATATTTAACACTCAAGAAAAGAAGCTTAAAGCTTCAATGAACAATACAATTGATGCTGATTTTTAACACTGAAGAAACGAAAGCCATTTTTTCAGTTTCTAACTTTCGAATTATATTTGAAATCATTTTATCTCCTCTCAATTTGTCAAATTTCTATCCAAAATTCAGTCCCTTTTTAAGTGTCAAATGAGTTAATTTTATACCCAAGGCAAGACTCTCTCTTTTACCTTTTAATTATTAACTTTTACTTTTAAACTATTATTACAAACCATTTTACCTCTTTTACTTTCCAGCCCAATATTCCTCTAACCATGTGTATATTTTAACTTTTATTATTACTTATACTATTTTCGATTTTCAATTAAGTAAAAGCAGTCAACATGGATCCCACAGTCCCCCCCCCCCCTTTCAGTGGTCAAAGAAGACCTTTTATTACTACCCCTTTCATTATGTCTTGTCCCCCACTAACTCTTGTCCCCACTTATTTTAATTAAAAGTTATGGGCACACATTTAATCAATTCCCAAAATACCCCCGAAATTACAAAAAATTACTATTATACCCCTTCAGCTATATCCAATCTTTCCTAATCAATTAACCAAAATACAGCAGCTATAACCAATTCACCTAATCAATTTAACCAACAACTTAAATAGAACTCAGGTCAGATCAAATATCATTAAAATGAAGATCAATGAATCAGAACAAAATTCTATTGAACTAGTAAGAACAACTCTGACTCACGCAGGTACAGGGGGATAAATTTGAAACAAATAACATTTCTAAAGTAAACACAGACAAAAAATAAAGGAACATCAACCATATACTGAATTCATATGCCACAAAAATGATAGACAACAAAGAGGGAAGAACCAAATATAATACAAATGCAACAATTTAAACCAATAGTAACGTGTAACAATCACAGTTTTATACAAAACTCATTGAAATTATTCAAATCATTCAAACAGAATCAGAAGAAAAAATCCAGAGTAAAAGTAAGCATTTAATTCAACACGGAACAAGAAAACGGGTAGAAGATGGACCTAATGAGAATTTTAACTGAAAAAAAAATTCAAACTTAAATTTGATAAATCGTTGTTACAGTAACAATGGTATTCGAACCAAAGACAAGATCAGAAATGGAGACCTCGTCACCACGACAGACCGGAAACCTCGCCGAAAAAGAACTCGAAATGAGCTTTTGGACTCGTAATGTTTTCAGCTTTTACTGATTTTATTCTCAATTTGTTCTTCGTTTTGGAAGAAAGGTCGTGCGGGTTGGTTTATGTGCGTCTGGATATGGGTAGTTGGTTCAGGCGAGGGATGCCGCTGCTAGTTCGTTGAAGAGATAGGTGTTCGTCTGGTTGCTGGTTGGAGCTGGACGAGCACGACGTGGAGCTGGTCGGAAATGGTTGTTTGACGATGGAGGTTCACAACGCTGGACGTTGTCGTATGGTCGTTCTTGGTTGTTTGAATATGGAGATGGAGAGGTCGTGGGGGTGGCGTTTGACTGATAAAATGAGGGGCCGTTGGGTGGTTGTTAGTTTTGGAAGTGACGGAGAAACAACGGGCGACGGGTGAGGGTGGTGGTTACTGGGACATGAAGGAGAAGCAGAGGCAGGGGGCTATTTGGTTTCGTGAAAGAGAAGCAGCAGGAGCGGGGGGGATGTTTGTGTTGGGTTGTTTGAAGAAGAGGAGAGTGGGGGTCTTGAGTGTGGTGATTGTAGATGTGCAAAGTGATTAGGTTTTCTGTGTTAGGGTGTGCAAATATGAGATGATAATTGGAAGGGGGTGGTTTGGGCTATGGGGCCCCGGGCGGGTCAGGGGTTTTGGGTTGGGTAAGGGGTTATTTGGTTTGGGCATGTGATTTAAAATTCAAGAAGAGGCCCAATCCGATTTTCTTTTTAATTTTTACTCTCTTTTCTTTTCCTTTCTAATTTTTTTTTTCATTTCTTTTCCTTTCTAATTAATAAAACTAAAAATGTTAAGCTTAAATGATAAAAACCAAAATTATCTTAAAATACTAATTCACTCCTAATAATAATTATCAGCTAAAACTAAATAACAATTAAAACACAATCACACAATTTGAACATTAAAGGATAATAATGCAAAAGATGCATATTTTTGTGATTTTCATTTTGTACAACAAACTTAATTATTCCTAATAGTAGAATTAAATGCTAAAGGCAAATGCGACATATTTTTGTATTTTTTTAGTAATTTAACAAATAAACATGCACAAACAAATGCAAACAATACAAGAGAAATAACACAAAAAAATTCACAAAAATTGCAAACAAACAAAATTATTTGTTTTTGGATTTTTGGGAGTAATTCATATATAGGGCAAAAATCACGTGCTCACAGCTGCCCCTCTTTGTCCGAAAATACAAAGAGTTTTCGTGCAAAGATAAAGTGAGCGGAAACGAGCGATTTTTGCCTGTTGGAATACCCCGTGGGAAGCATTTTTTGAAAGATTTAACCGAACCTTTGCTTCGTAAAGTTTCCTACATATCCCTGGCTAAAAGGAAATCAGGTTAATGTAGTTCGGCAAGTTTTGGTAGCTTGAACTACCATGGGACTGCAATTTGCTGTTGCATGCTGTTACTAATATTTTGGTAGTTGGGACTACCGTAGGCGGGCTCCTGACATCTTCAACTTAAAATAATAACAACCTCCAGGTAGGCTCCTGACTCCTTTAACTTAAAATAAATACTTCTGTTCTACATGAGGGCTCTTGACATCTTCAATTTAAAATATAACAACTTCTGTTCTACAGGCGGGCTCCTGACATCTTCAACTTAAAATAATAACAACCTCCGTTCTACAGGGGGCTCCTAACTTCAACTTAAATAATAACAACCTCCGTTCTACAGGCGGGCTCTTGACTCCTTTAACTTAATACCTCTGTTCTACAGGCGGGCTCCTGACACCTTCGACTTAAAATATAACAACTTCCGTTCTACAGGCGGGCTCCTGACTTCAACTTAAAATAATAACAACCTCCATTTTACATGCGGGCTCCTGACTCCTTTTACTTAAAATAAATACTTCCGTTCTACAGGCGGGCTCCGGACATCTTCAATTTAAAATATAATAACCTCCATTCTACAGGCAGGCTCCTGACTTCAACTTAAAATAATAACAACCTCCATTCTACAGGCGGGCTCCTGACTCCTTTAACTTAAAATAAATACATCCATTCTACAGGCAGGCTCCTGACACATTCAACTTAAAATATAACAACCTCCATTCTACAAGCGGGCTCCTGACATCTTCAACTTAAAATAAAAACAACCTCCGTTCTACAGGCGGGCTCCTGACTTCAACTTCAACTTAAATATAACAACCTCCATTCTACAGGCGAGCTCCTAACTTCAACTTCAACTTAAAAGTAACACCTCCGTTCTACGGGCGGGCTCCCGACTTCAACTTCAACTTAAAAGTAACACCTCTGTTCTGCGGGTAGGCTCCCGACTTCTTCTTTTTAAAATGCGTTTATCCGCATTGTTCTTTCCTTGCCTCCTCACACATTTCTTTCTTCAAACTTCCTTCAAAATTTCTTTCCTTTATAACTTGGATTGATTTCCTCATTCCTCCGAGAAAACTTTCAGCAACGGCAGAAAAGTTTTTACCCCAGTTTTTGTGATCTTCTTTGCGGCATGTTTTTCTGCCATCAATGATATTTCTTTTTCCTGCTTCAAATCAAAGAAATTTTCGTTAGTTAAAAATGTGGTGAGTGATCGTGCTACTCCTGCAGGGGATGGGTTTTTTTTCTTTTCTTTTTCCCCTTTCCTTGCTCTACGTTCCTTAAACTTGTTGGGGGTGATATTATTTGTTGGGGATAATATTCCTGCTGGGGATGGTTTTTCCTTTTCTTCCTTCCCCACTTTGTGTTGTCTGACCCTCTTGGAACTTGGTCGAAAATTTGTCGGGGATGCTCCTGCCTCTCAATGATTTGTTGGGGACCCTCTTGGAATTTAGTCCACAATTTTCTCAACTGTTGTTTTCCTGTTTTTCTCCATACTTCCCTGAAATTCTTGACCAATTCATCATTTGGTCTTGCAACAAACGTCTTTTCATTTTATTGCCTTATCTTTGGCATGTCCTGTTCATATTTTGCTTTGCACCACTTTGGCAATCGGTACTAAGCTTTGAAAAATCCTTCTCAAAACAAATTGCGGGAAAAAAATCTTTTAAAGAAAGAAATGAAAAAAGATAGAAAAAGAGAAAGTCTTTCTGAACAAATGCTGGGGAAAAAGAAAAAGAACTTATTTAGGTGGTATAACCGATCCCAACGATTATGTCGTGCATTTCAGATTAATTAACTCAGTCTATTTGTATCAATCAATCTTTTTGATGTCCTCATTTTTTGGAGATAAATAGGTGCCCAACTCTTTGCCAAATGCGGAATCTTTCCTCCGATCTTATCTTGTCGCCTCATAGTGCCCTTCAAGGAGTTTTCACTAATATGACTCACTCATTTCTCTCAGCTCCCGTCGCCTGATGGTGGCCGTGAAGGTTCTCACCATAAGACTCTCATATTGTTTTTTCTTTCTCAACTGGGGATCAGAGTGTTATCGATAAGATTCTCTCTATTAGCATTCTTTTGCCTATCAATTCCTTCAGCTCCTGATAAAACTTTTCCAAAACTCAAACGTAACTTCTGGCCCAGGTTTCTTGCTTGGGGGATTTTTGATTTGCTGGGGAATAACACTGTCAGGGGGATCTCTTTTTCCCCTCTTGTTCTTCTTCCAAAACTAGTTCCTTCAAAAATTTTATTTTCTCTCAATATTGCTGGGGATAAAAATGTCATCATCTGGGGATAACGTTGTTGGGGATAACGTTGTTGAGGATTTTCATTCCTTCAAAACTAGTGCGGTGCTGGAGATAACATTGGTTCGAAGACCACTTCCCCTAAGACTTGTCTTATTTCCCTTCTTCCCCAAAGTGGATACCCTATTTCATGAAAATTTTCAAAATGAAAAGAAAACTTTCTGCCCCAGTTTGCTAAACCTCCTTGCATCACGCTTCTCTACCATCAATGAGATTTCACGTCCCTGTTTCACACCAAAAAAAAGTTGGGTCAGTTGAAAACGGGGTGTTTTGTTGTGATACTCCTCCTAGGATAGTTTTCTTCTTTTCTATCCCACGCTTTGCGTTGTCTGACCCTCTTAAAACTGGGCTGATAATTCCCGACCTTCTTGATTATTCCTTATTCACAAACTTCTCACCGTCGTTTTCCATAAGACTCCGTATCGTTTCCGTGACGGCTGATTTTTCTTGAAGATTTTGCAATGTTTTGCTGATAAACAACTTTCTCCGGGGATATCCCTCTTCTTTCGTGGCATAGCTTAGGAACTGGCATTTTTTTGGACCCTTGAGTCTCACATGAATTTCCCAAATCATGTTGATTGCTCTCCGCATTGTTCTTTCTTGATTTGTCCACGGGCCTTGGCCTTGAGGTCTATAACCTTTGATTTCTGCTCAGGATATCTTTCTTTATGTTGGTCTATCCTTTTGTCAATCTCATCTTGCTGGGGATATCCCGACACAGGCCTTGCGCTTGTTCCTTCCTGACTCATATCCCTTAGATGCACCAGTTAGATCTCGTCTTACCTAATTGGAATCTGATGGCATATTTTGAAGTCATTTCTCACTTGTTTTGACCAAACAAACTCTACTGGGAATTTTTCTATGAAAGGAGAAGGATAAAAAGGAACGGAATAAAAACGAAGGACAGAGATGACTATCTAACAAGAGAAATGATAAAATAAAAACCTATCAAACGCGGATACCGACTCTAATGTCATGACATGCCCATGTGGCCTATCCTTCATCCTCAATCGTCTTTCATGATATTCGGTCGGTGATTCCCCATCTGATTCTCGCCCTTATTCGACTTGTAGTGCCCGAAGGTTTTCACTGTCAAGCCTCTCTCATTTTGGCTTTTTTCTCTCAACTCCCAGTCACCTCAAGGTGCCCCTGAAGGTTTTCACCGATGAAACTCTCTCATTTGTATTATTCTTCAGCTGGATATTGTGGTGTTACTGACAAGACTCTCTCATGTATCTTCTTTGCTGGGGACCAGAGTATTTTTGCTAGAGATCATAGTCTTTTTTGCTTGGGATCAGAGTATTATGTTCTGATAAGACTCTCTCATTTGTCTGACTGGGCATCTTTCGAAGACTGATCAGAAGGTCTTTCTTTGGACAGTAATGTGGGATTTGGATAGGATAGAAAGAAAGGGTATTTAAAGGCTCAAAATCACATCAATTTAGTTTATAATTACAACCTTCGAAACTAGATTATTTTATACTACACAATTTTTTGCCCCGGTTTCTTGCTTGGGGATTCTTGATTTTTATTTACACTATGAACGAGCTGCGAAGCGCCTACGTATCCTCTTTGAGGAATCAGGTCAAACGTAGTTCCCAATTCCTTGTTGTGCTAGTTTTCTTTTTCACTTACTATTTTTCTTTTCTTTTTTCTTTTTGTTGTTTTTGTTGTTTTCGTTTCTCTCTCTTTTTTCCTTTTACATTTTCTTCCATGTTTGTGTCTCTAAGTTTTGCTACTGATTCCAAATGAGGGGTATGAAAGAAAATATATAAGGCTCAAAGGGTTTAACGAATGATAAAGTGTTTAGATAGGAGAACAAAATACCTCCGTCATTCCAATCTTCAAAACATGCCAAGTGCAGATAACACAATTTAACATTCGCCACATTTTCTGATTGCGCCGGACTTGATAACCATATCCACACATTCGCCTTTTCATTTACCATTATTAAAGTAATCGCTGGGCAACACTTTCACTTTTGTTCTCACAGACGGCCTTTTTTGTTGGTTTGGCCAACTTGTTTTTACAGTTTTCTTTATGATTTACTTACCCCAGTTTCACATGATTCGGACTCCAAATAATCTCAAACCGTTCTGATTTCCTTTAAATGTTCTGATCACCTCCCAATTATTTTATTATTAACTTTTAAGATTAGGCCCCAAACTATGTGCGGAAGTCATGTCACTAGAATCAGCGCTGAATAAAAGGCACAACAAAATGATTAAATAACTAAATGAAAAGATGATTGGAAATAATAAAATACCGAATTATTCATTATACTAACGGTGAAACGGTTCAAACAATCCAAACAAACAAAACAAAATAGAGCACAACCTTGAAACAAAATCTGTACAAAACTAAGCAAACTTCTGTCACAAAATGGGAATATAAGGAGGTTTGACACAAGACAATGTCCGGATCATAACCCCAAGAATAATCCAGACAACAGAAATGACAGCAAAATAAGCCACCAAAAGCCTCTCTCCTACTAACCAAGGAATGGAGCGTCCTTCCACTTATCAAACACGACATCTTAGCCACTGAGCTTTGCATCTTTCATATCTTCCCCTTTAGTCAATATCCCAGGAGAATTCACATGCTTTTCGCTACCGTCGTCGACCACAATCACTCTTTCGTGAATCATTCTTTCTATCTCTTTTTTCAACGAACGACAACTCTCAATGTTGTGCCCTCGGACATTGGAGTGGTATGTGCACCGTGCGGTTGGATCAAAGCTTCTTGCATGTGGATCTGTAGTATATCTGGGGAGCGGCTCAATTAGGCCAGCATGATTTAGCCTTTCAAACAAGCTTGCATAGGATTCTCTGATCGGGGTGGGAGCCTTTTCTTCTCGTTTTAGCAACCTCTCGTTCCTAAACACCTGACTTGGCTTAAAACCTGATCCAGGAGGCTTCCGGTATGTTTGAGGGGGTGGATAGGTTTTTTGTGGAGCTGGGTATTGGGAATTTGAAGTATGTCTTTGAGAATTGTGTGGGGAAAAGTGGAATCGGGAAGGTCCATGTGGCACCCGAAGATACCCACGGGGTTAACGTTGATACTGAGGTCATTTAGCAAGGATGACCACTGGACCTTGTTTTCGGGGAGGTTCGACACTATCTTTTCTTTCCATGGTATGGCTATCCCGAGCAACTTTCTCACTACATTTGTGCCAGAACTTCCCAAAACATTCTTGAGGCTTATCCTCCATCTGTGTTATGGAGGAGTGGTCTGGGACGATGTCAGATGGAAGAGTGATGGAGATACAATGGTGATCGGGAGATGCCAAAGTTTGGGTGATGACATCATTGGAGAAACCAGGCGGTGGCGGTATGGGTGCCTTTCCGGTCACCCATGTCTGATACATGGTTGCCACATGCCATCTCAATATTTTTACTCCTTCTTTCAACCCGTTGTTCCGTTCAACCAACTGTTTTCAGTCATCGATATCGACCCACTCGATTCTGAGGTTCTCTGTCATTGTCTTTTGACTTTGTTTTGCAGGGAAGAGTTACCACAACCAACCAACTTTCTGATTTGAACACAATAAAGTGAAGTCATCACGTTAGTGTTAAGGCATTTGACATATAGGTAAACATATATCAGCTATGTAATGCACCTAATATGTTAAACCATTCTATCATGCATTCACTTCAATTACGTGCGTCATTCCGGCTTCTTGTAATTGTGCCATTTCGAAAATCTCCCGAACTTTTCCTTTATTTCTTATTCTCCTTTTGTTTTCCTATTATTCCCCTTTTTCTTTCTTTTCTAGTGGTGGTCGAATCTTATGAAAATTGCCTACGTATCATGACCCCGCATGAATCAGACCTTGCGTAGTTCGGACCGATAAACAACCTTAAACGTTTTTTTGGAATTTCCAATTTCCTAATGAAGCAGACTTGATAACAAAGGTTTAAAAACTAACCATACTAGCAGACTCTGATGAAAAGACGACCTACATACATACTCTAATTAAAAAAAAACAAAAAAACCAGATTGACAGATTCCTTTCCCTATATGCCAATTTTAACCAAATGGTTATTTTTTGCAAATGTGGCCCCTTCTCAATTTCACATGACTTTTTATGCCGGGAAGGAGTATTTTAAAAACTTGTAGGTTCTTTAACGAAAATAGCCTTTCGACAACCATATGACGATCTAAGGCTATCTCGGCAAGAACGGTTTAATATATTGCCGAAGCTGGCTAGACTTATTTTGACCAAAAATTCAAACGGCATTCACTTGCCCACTGACTATTATTTCTTTTTTCAAATTAAAATAAAAGACCTAGTTTGCAAACACGGCCTTTCGACACCTCGGGGACGAAGATTTTAAGGTTGGGTCAACTGGACCAAATCAAAAAAACGTGACCCAAATGTGGCTGTTTATGAAAATTCATCCTTCCCGTGTTCCATTCGGGAACATTCGGCTATTTTTGATGAAAATGACATCACCCGACTTATTTATGACCCAACCCTTATGTTGAGTCCCCTCAGTCAAATGCACATGACGCAAATAAACGTTCCTACTATGGATCAGGCATGAAGCCTTGTCATACTAGGTTTTACTGCCTTGGGTGTGAGGAGTATATAGACTGGCCATAAAACGAGCGGACAACTCGAGTTGGGAAGGGGTAGCGTACCTGGAGCAATGCTTTTCTGGCTTTAGCTACTGGACCCTCCCCGTTCTTAAATATGGGTGACTGATAATCCTCCACCGGGATCCCAGGTCCACCCGTCTTTATCTCAACAAATAATGGGGAGCGTATCTGTGATTCCCGAGGTTGTATTCAGAAGTTTCTGAGGGGGTGCGCAAGAAGACAGTTTATAATACAGTTCAACAATATCAGAGCGCTAATACAGTCGACTAGCGTAGTAAGAACAAATAATGTAACAAAAATCAGATAAAGCCAAACATAACAAAATAATCTAAGCTCGAATTTCTAACCCTGAACCAGTGGTTCTGAGTTATTTGTCCCCAGCAGAGTAGCCAGAGCTGTCACACCTCCTTTTCCGCCCTGGGAGAGTACAAGGGAGTTTTTTCCAATTAAAGGACAATCGAACGGGATTTGCTTATTTATTTTAGAGTCTCCACTTGGGAGATTTAGGGTGTCCCAAGTCACCAATTTTAATCCCGAATCGAGGAAAAGAATGACTCTAAATTACAGTCTGCGTACCAGATATCCGGATAAGGAATTCTGTTAACCCGAAAGAAAGTGTTTGGCATTCTCGAGTTTCGTGGTTCTAGCACGGTCACTCAACTGTTATATTCGGCTTACTTATCTGATTTTATTTTACATTATTACTTATGTGCCAATTTTAACTTTTAACCGCTTTTATCCAAATTATTAAAGAAGATTGAACATCGTCTGAAATATGTTTTTAGATTGCGCCGCTTGAAATGAACCCGCAATCCTGAACATACCTGATTCGATGTTTTGGGATTTGGATTTGGGTTGCATGAAATGAACACCCGATATTAGGGAGCTAAAATTATTAAGCATGTGCCTAAAGAGCCTATCGCGTTATTGGTCTGGGAGAGACTGTGAAATCCGCTTAACGGCATGTCCCGACATCTAAGTATTTTGCTACAAACAATTATTGAGGGCCCCACAAATTGTGATTTATTTTGGCGAGGCACACCTCATTTATTTTAAGGATATTATAAAGTGACTACATTTCTATTAAATTTGTCTCTAATTTAAAGAGAAGAATCCTAGTAATTACATGCTAAAAATGTAACACATTAGTAGCTGGATTAACACAAGTGTTAACGGAAGGGAATATTACAAAAATTGAAATTTAGACAAAATCGGGATCAACAATCTATTCAAAGGAGATTAATTATCCTACAACCAGATTAAATCCACATAGTTATATGAATAAACCAATAATTATTTAAAACTACTTAAAAAACTAACATTAACCTTAATTATTAATGATTATTCAAAAGTTTACTAAATCTAAAATTTTGAACCATCTTGCTAGATTCACGCCTAATGGATTAATGTTCTTATCCTTGCTACATTGAATCACACATTAAAAGCGTCAAGTCTGTCTTTATTACCAACAAGATTCAAAGATTAACTAATGTATAGCGAGAAAATATATATAACTTATGTTTAACTAAAATACAGTATACTATAACTAAATACATAAATTTCTTCCATTTTATTTCATCAACAAGGTGTACATCAAAGTGATTCAAAGTGGTGTACCTGGTATTGGAATACAAAGAAGAGGAAGATCAGTAGGAAACAATGGCATCACACACAACGACAGCAGTTCAACAACACGGGAGTAGCCCAGTAACAGCGGGAAAAGCAGCAAAAACCCAGGAGATTACAACCAAGAAGAAAAACCAGGAATTTCCAAAACAACCGAAAACCAAATAGTAAACCCAAGCAACACTACTTGAATGCCAGTTACAAAACAAGCACATACCAACAGAGAAATAACCAGTTGCCAAAATAGTCCCTTCTGATATTTAACACTCAAGAAAAGAAGCTTGAATTCGAAGAACAATAGCACTTGATGCTGATTTTTAACAGTGAAGAAAAGAAACACTTTTTTTCAGTTTCTAACTTTCGAACTCCCTCTAATTCTTAAGAATCGAAATCTTTTTATCTCCTCTCAAGTTGTCAAATTTCTATCAAAAATTCAGTCCCCCTTTTAAGTGTCAAATTAGTCTTATTTTTTACCCAAGGCAAGACTCTTTCTTTTACCTTTTAACTATTAACTTTTACTTTTAAACTATTATTACTAACCCTTTTACCTCTTTTACTTTCCAGCCCAATACTCCTCTAACTATGTATATCTTTTAACTTTTATTATTACATATACTATTTTATATTTCCAATTAAGTGAAAGCAGTCAACATCGATCCCAGAGTTCCTCCCCCCCCCCCCCCCGGTCAGTGGTCAAAGAAGACCTTTTATTATTACCCCTTTTGATTTACATCATTATGCCTTGTCCCCACTAACCCTTATCCCCTCTTATTTAATTAGAAGGTATGGGCCCACATGTAATCAATTTCTAAAATACCCCCAAAATTACTAAATATTATTATTATGCCCCTCAGCTATATCCAATCTTTCCTAATCAATTAACCAAAATACAGCAGCTATGACCAATTCACCTAATCAATTTAACCAAAAACTTAAACTAGAAATCAGATCAGATCAAATATCATCAAAATGAAGATCTATGAATTAGAACAAAATTCTATTGAACTACTAAGAACAACTCTGACTGACGCATGTATAGGGGAATAACTTTGAAACAAATTACATTTCTAGAGTAAACACAGACAAAAAATGAAGGAACATCAACCATATACTGAATTCATATGCCACAAAAATGATAGACAACAAAGAGGGAAGAACCAAACATAATACAAATCCAACAATTTAAACCAATAGTAACGTGTAACAATCACAGTTTTATACAAAACTCATTGAAATTATTCGAATCATTCAAACATAATCAGAAGAAAAAATCCAGAGTGAAATTAAGCATTTAATTCAACACGGAACAAGAAAACGGGTAGAAGATGGACCTAATGAGAATTTTAACAGAAAATAAAATTCAAACTTACATTTGAAAAATCGTTGGTACAGTAACAATGGGTATTCGAACCAAAGACAAGATCAGAAATGGCGACCCCGTCACCTTGACAGACCAAAAACCTCACCGAATAAGAAAATGAGCTTTTGGACTCATAATGTTTTCAGCTTTTACTAATTTTGTTCTCAATATGTTCTTCATTTAGAACGAAAGGTCATGCGGGTTGGTTTATGTGCGTCTGGAGATGTAAAGTTTGTTCAGGCGAGGGATGGCGCTACTAGTTCATTCAAGACATGGGTGTTCGTCTAGTTGTAGGTTAAAGCTGGACGAGAATGACATAGAGCTGGTCGTAAATGGTTATTTGACGATGGAGGTTGATGACGCTGGACGTTGTGGTCTGGTCGTTCATGGTTGTTTGACGATGGATATGGAGAGATCGTGGGGGTGGCGTTTGACTAAAAAAATGAGGGGTCGTTGGGTGGTTGCTAGTTTTGGCAGTGACGGAGAAACGACGGGCGACGGGAGTGAGGGTTGTGGCTGCTGGGACGTAAAGGATAAGCAGAGGCGGGGGGTTGTTTGGTTTCGTGAAGGAGAAGCAGCAGGCGGGGGGGTCCTTGAGTGTGGTGGTTTAGGTGTGCAAAGTGATTAGGGTTTTTGTGTTAGGGTGTGCAAAGATGAGATGATAATTGGAAGGGGGTGGTTTGGGCTATAGGGCAGCCGGGCGGGTCAGGGGTTTAGGGTTGGGTGAGGGGTTATTTTGTTTGGGCGTGTGATTTAAAATTCAAAAAGGGGCCCAATCCGATTTTCTTTCTATTTTTTACTCTCTTTTCTTTTTCTTTCTAACTAATAAGACTAAAAATGCTAAGATTAAATTATAAAAACCAAAATTATCTTAAAATACTTATTAACTGTTAATAACAATTATCACCTAAAACTAAATAACAATAAATAACAATTGCAAACAAACAAAATTATTTTTTTTTGAAATTTTTGGGAGTAATTCATATATAGGGCAAAAATCACGTGCTCACAACCACCACTTGTTATGGTTCCCCAATCACTTTGCACTTATTCCTAGTTCTAAGTTCTGCCCTCTCTTGCAAGCCATGCTTTGGGACCCTTGAGCTCCCTCTAAACTTGGATGACTGAGGGCTGGCTCTTCCACACTGTACTATTCTAATTCTAAAATGGTATCCTGAGTGTAAGCAATGCTAGGAAGCCTGCAGACTCCTCGGAACTTTGAAATACTTCGGACAAAAAGAATGCTTTGGAAATATGGATTCTGGAACTGGTAAATCACATTTTGTTGGACATAAGATTTAATGTGGCAGTTTGGATCTAGCTATTGGTCTTTGATGTATTTCTTAGACCTTTTTCTAGTTTGTAATAATTCTATATAACTGGGAATATAGTAAAAGGGTGTGAGAGGGGTTTTACTTTCTTCCACCAACAAGGGTAGATATCATGCTTTAGGATTTTATCTTTAACTAGAAATCCTGCCTATAGGTCTGTTTAATATTTCAAATTCAGCCACCTAAAGACCTTGCCTATAGGGTTAACGCTTAACTACGGTTACAAATCACATGGAAAGCATGCCTATAGGATTTAACGTTCATACTCTGTAATCATGAACATTGAGATCCTGCCTATAGGAGTTTAAAACCTTTTACTGAAAATTCATGTGTAGATATCATGCCTATAGGGAATGCATATTCATTAGGCAAAACATTAGGATTAATTATATAAGCATCCTTTTCATAAGTTCTTAAACAAGTTCTGGAAATCAAATATAGATATCATGCCTATAGGATTTTGAATCAAATTCACCTGATTCTTTTAAAGCATTAATAATCTGTTTCTTAACGCCTTAACTCAGTAACGTTTTTTCTGAAACTTAATCTCTTCTCGATAAAAAAACGTGCCTTAAATCAGTGTACATTTTCTCTGAAATCTATTTCTTTAATTACACACTTTTTCTGAAACAGTTACTTTTTCTAATATTATGCCTTAACATTTTCCAACTAAATTCCAGTTTTTCCTATACGTGTTTAAACCAATTCTGCAGTTTACTCTTTCCTAAATACATTTTTACAAATATTTTTACTCGAACAGTCTACTGATTTTCTTTGAAACTTATTCTGCGGTCTGTTCTCTTTTTTCAAACTTTTCTGCATTGGTCCTCTTCTGAAGTCAGTATCTTCTAAATAATCCGCTTAAAATACCTTAATTTCTAACAATTGAATCTAAATTGCCTAATGCGGACTTTCTATCCAAATGTATGTGCTAAACCAGTCCGTCTGCTGCTTAATTCTTAGTTTAAGATCAAATCAGTACGTGCAAGACATGCTAAGCTATATGTGTTATCTATTTTAAGGGATTTCTTTGAGCCTTGTTTATTTTCTTGTTCTTTCCCCTACTTGGTATTTGTTTTGATTGATGAATTAGACGTTTATCCTTTGGAACTCCACAAAAAGCCCCCATCCCTTTATTCCCCTTTTAGGATTAGAAGTCCTAATACCCCGGACTAATAGTTTGGGACGGGTACTAATATGTAATCGAGACTAAACGTGCTTTAATACCTCAACGGGTTGGGAAGGGTAAAATATGGATATGATACCGATGCACTAATATCACGTGCGACCCCTACTTGAGGAGTGATTGTTGGGTATTGCATTGATAAGATCCATATTTTGTATAAACCCAAGACCCCTTTTCCCTTTTCCTTTACTTGAAAGTGTTTTCTTCAAGTTATGTCTTCTTCAATAAAATACTTCTTTTTCTAAAAATAGTTTATTCTCTTTTTAGATTTCAAACTTATTTGTAATAATTGTGTGAAGACTTTATTTGTTTCTACCTTCTTGAAAACACAATTATAGCATGGCTGGAACCACACTAGTGGATCTTGAGGGGTGCATAACACCTTCCCCTCGGATAATCTCTAAGCCCTTACCCAAACTCTGGTTTCTTCTTCTCAATTTCTTTGTTCCTTAAAAAGTGTCCTAATGCACTATAATCATTAGGTGGCTACTCTTCAAATCCAAAATCCAATTCTCGCAAGAGAATAAAGAGTTGTCCTCCTATAATGCCGTATACCCGATTTTCGGACTCCCCGTCCGAATGGAAAGAGGGCATCGACAGCATGGCTACTCTGCAAGGGATTTCTTTAGGCTTTCTATCGTTACATGTTATTTGTGACTTCATTATTTCTTTGATTACCCTTACTTCTTGCCCTTTAATTATTTCATCCTGAATCTGACTTGGCTCTTCATGTCTTTTATTTTCTTTAAACCGCTTTCCTTTGCTGCTTTATTATTTCAATACCTTTGTAATTTCGAGTATTTATTGTAATCATTTATTTTATGTACGTGAAAATACACGTAAAGTATCTTCATACTTGTAAATTGCATCTTCAATATCATACTCCGCTCGTGCCAAAAAAAAATCCTATTGCAACGCTTATAATGAGTGGTTGCACTCTTTTGATATTATAACCCCTAAATTTGGAAAAGCCGTATTAATGGTAAAACCAGTCGATCAACGGTGTAGTAGACGGTTCCGCGCCTTTCCCTCTTGAGTTGTCCACTCAAGGGTACCAGTCTAGCACTTTAAAAGTAGAAACCTTACTCTGTTAAACTGTTCATGCATCATGGTCAAACCTATTATGATGTCCGCATAATGACTCATTAAGATAGCCTAGTCCATCAAGTTTTCTTGAAGCCCAAAGGGACACCTCCATTTTCTGTGGAGAACTAAATCCCTATTATGCTAATTGTTGATCTAAATAGTCAAGTCTGGGTCTAATCCTTTATTTTGCAGAAAATGAGGCACGAAGTCCCCAGATTCGGTATGGTAACCAACATTCACCTAAAACTGCAAACATGGTTGAAAGACCTTCATGCCAACGACCAGACCCTTTTCCGCAAATACTTAGGGAATTTGCCTTCACTTTTGGAAATCCAGCCAAACAAGAAAATATAGAGGCTGCAACTTTGTTCTGGAATAGTGATCGGGCAGTGTTTTGCTTCAGCATTTGGAAATGACTCCTTTATAGAAAGAAATAAGGGGTCTAGCTGGTATTCCTTGGGAGACATCGGGTCTACTTATGCCAGAAAATTGCAAAGGTAGAGGCTTTCTTAAGATGATGGGACTCAAGAAAAACCCGGATCTGACTTGTCTGAAAAACTCCTACATACTATTTGACTACTTGTACGAAAGATATGGCCATAGCAAGTCTTACCACATTTACCCCGACGAGTTCGCCCTTACCTCCTTAGGACATATTCACAGAAGGGTTTTCATCTTCATGTTCTGTTTCCTGGGGATGATAGTCATATCTATGAAGAAGGCTAGGATCCACACCAAACTAGTAATGGTAACCAAGACCTTAATGGAATGGATTGAGGGGAAATCTTTTAGCATAATGTACATGATTGTCGCTGAGATATATCAAGCCTTGGGAAAGTACCAGCAACGGGCCAAACACTTTGAAGGGTGTAATCTATTACTTCAACTCTGGCTTATAGAACATCTTCAGAAAGGTGATTACTGACAAGAAATCATACGCAGGGATTGGGATAATCATATCGCTTTCCACCACCCAAAGCGAATGAACTTCCTAACTAACATGTTCGCTCATCCACAAGATGCTGGAGGATGGGTAGAGCTATTTGATAATCTAAAGGAAGAGCAAGTGCAGTGGATGTACGAGTGGTTTCAAACAGGGGAGTTCACTGTTCATTCTCGGGATGCACCATTCCTCATACTCATCGGTCTGAGGCGAACTAATCCTTATGTCCCTCTCTGAGCAATGAAGCAAGCTGGAAGGAAGAAAAGCATACCAAGGGTGGACAAAATGAGTCACTTCAGGGCCGACTTTCAGGACAATGATAGCCCTCACATGTGTCAAGCTCAGCACATGTGGCATTGCAAACTCGACTTGGGGAGAGAAACTATTGAGGCAGATAGGCATCACGCCGGGTGTGTGCCACACTACTTAGGTTGGTTGGAAGATGATTTCACTAGTTTGGTCATCCTGGGTTCATCCGAGGTCACAAGCTTATTGATGAAAATGCCGAAGCGCAAGTTAAGTACAATCAACTGCGTAAAAGGATTTGAGAGTGTGAAAATAAATACCGGGAAATACAAGAAGCTCACCAGAAATTGATCGACGAGTGGGAGGATATAGATGTCAACGCCAACAAGCGATTAGGGTATCTGGAACGAGGTCTAGTAGAGCTGGAAGGAACGTTCCTGAAGAGGATTGAAGACTGCCAGAATGCCGAGGGAAGTGGATGTGGACATTTGGCTCGAGCCTATCTGCTGCTAGGACTGTGCGAGTTGATGAAGCTGTAAGAGGGAGGCAAGAATACCGAATCTGGGGAAGGTCCTTCTGGGACCAAGTATTTAGGATCTTTTATTTCCTTCTTTCATAATGTAATAATTCCATTGGCCATTAGTGACGTCTTTATTTCCATTGATTCAAATTGCATTTTTAGACTCGTCTTACTTTTATCAAAAAATGAGGCATTTAACATTATAAGTTCTCCAAATTTAATTTGTCGCTAGGCCTAACTCAGGCACAACGAGGCAGCCAAATTAGGAAACGACATATACTCCTGCACAACGTGTTTTAATATTGCAATATTCTCATTCTCAGAATCCGCACTAAATTTTACCTTTTATTTTTCTTTTATTTTTTATTTTCCTCCACAAAGGTTAGTTTGTGCATTCTGGAACCATCAGCATACTCTACAAGATCTGTGGGCCCTCCACCTCCTCCTCATCTGAGTCCTATAAAAAACAAGAACAAAAGCAGAATGGGAGACACCAATGCTAGAAAGGAAATTGAGGAGACTTCTCAGAATACTCCAATTACCAAGGGGATTGTTGCTCATACTGAGCAGACATTGCTGAAATTTTGGGATGAATTAGACTAAGTTCGGAACTTGTCAAGCCTATCAATCACTCTTTCCACTTTTGATGTTCATACCTAGAACCCCGTAACTCCACAAAATACCCCGCAACCACCAGTACAACCCGCTCATGCCTAAGCTTGCAACACATGCAATAACACTCCACTGCTTATGCGGAACAGCAAAACACCACAAACGACCACCTCCACAACACTCCTATCATTGTCGACACTATACCCCACTATACCCAACCAATCCTAAGTGCAACTGAATCAGACAACAAAGACTCCCTTATTAAAAATCTGGTTGTGCAGCTCAAGAAGTTAATTAGTCAGATCCAGGGTGTCGAAGGTAGCAAGGGCGTCGGGGGGTTGAACTATGAAGATCTTTGTGTTCAGCCAGATGTTGAACTTCCGTAGGAGTACAAACCTTCCAAGTTCAAAATGTTCGACAATACAAGTGAACCCAGGGTCCATTTGAGAATGTATTGTAATAAGCTGGCAGGAGTCGGAAGGGATGAGAAAATCCGCATGAAGCTGTTCATGAGGAGTCTGAAAGGAGACGCACTATCTTGGTACATCAGCCAGGATTCAAAGAAATGGACAAGTTGGGTAAGCATGGCAGCCGACTTTATGGACCGGTTTAGGTTCAACATAGAGAATGCACGGGATGTGTTTTATATCTAAAATCTGAAAAAGAAACCCACAAAAACATTCCACGAGTATGTTACTCATTGGAGGTCAGAAGTCGCTAAGGTCAGGCCAGCCTTAGAAGAAGAGCAGATGAACAGGTTCTTTGTCCGGGCTCAGAATCCACAATATAATGAAAGGTTGATGCTGATAGAGGGTCAGAAATTCTCCGATATCATCAAGTTGGGAGAAAGAATTGAAGAGGGAATTAAGAATGGTATGGTCACTAATCTTGAAGCATTACAAGCCGCAAACAAGGCTTTACAGTCTGGTGGCACGTCAAACAAGAAGGACGTGAACTCCGTAATGACTGCGCAAAGAACACAAACCCCTATGAAATACCAAACATATCCCTCAACTCCACTTACATATCAACCCTCCCTAAATTACCAAGCACCCTCACCCACATACCAAATTCCACCACCTCCCCCACCTACATATCAACCCACTAAACCAAGATATTCCCAACCCGCACCCGTATACCAAGCCTATAATGCCTAACATTCACACTATCAATCACCACCCACCCGCAAAACCTTTCCTCGACCCAGACCAAATTTCGATCGCAGACCTTCCAGACAATATACCGCCATTTCCAAACCAATCGACCAACTATATGAAAGAATCAAAATAGCCGATTATGTTAACCCTATCCCAACCATAACTCCAGAAAATCTCTCCCAATGGATCAATTCGAACAAAACATGCGCGTACTATTCCAGAATGAAAGGCCATACCACTGATGAGCGTCACTCATTGAAAGATAAGATTCACACCTTGATTGACAATAAGGTCATTAGAGCAAAGGAGCCCGCTCCCAACGTTCGAAACAATCCTCTACCCGACCAAAAGGGTGGAGGCATTCACATGATCGAGATTGAGGAAGATTGGGACCCTAAAAGGAAGATTGGATTGATTGACGAAGGGGATAAATCGAAGAAGCCAACAGTCACCCTCAAACCTATTATTGTCCAGATCCAGCCCTCTAAGGGAAATGAGGTGAATATGTCCATACCACTTGAGTTTGGAACGCCTCTGGTAAAGGCGCCAGGACCATTTGAGGGCGAGTTCGGAATTCCAAAGGCACCTGCACCATTTGAAGTTGTTGTGTTACCTCCAAGGGTGCCTATTCTAGTCACGATGACAGATGTGACCCCATTAACTCAAACGCCATACCCTGGGATTACACAGCTGAAGCCAAGAGGAAAGGGAAGACAAGAACTGGAGAAGCGATTGTCGTACAAGGCATGACCAGAACAGGCAGGGTATACACTCCGGAACATTTAGCCGAGTCCAGAAAATAAGCCTCGAGACGTCCTGTTGAGACAGGGCTTGATGACCTTTGGAGAAAGATACATGCTGAAAAATACTCGGTCATAGAGTAATTGAACAAAGCACCAGCGCAAATTTCCATCCTTGCTCTTCTGTAAAGCTCTGAGGCACACAAGAACGCTCTGATGAAAATATTGAGTGAGGCTTATGTTCCTAGCAACATAATAGGGGGCGAAATGGAAAATATGGTAGGACAAGTGTTGTAAAGTCACAAGATCACCTTCCACGAGGATGAGCTACCACCAAAAGGAATCAGTCATAACAAGGCATTGCATTTCCGTGCAATGCGAAGATTACTTCATCACCAGAATCTTGGTCGAAGGGGGATCCAGTCTTCATATTTGTCCACTAATAACTCTCAGGACATTAGGGAAAGGTTTGCATAAGATCAAAGATGGAGCTATCAACGTTATGGCTTTCGATGGGTCCCAAAGATCCATCATTGGAGAAATTAGCATGTGCTTGCAGATGGGATCTACCTGGTTCGATGTTGACTTTCAAGTGATAGAAGTCCCGTCATCCTACAATCTGTTGTTGGGGCGACCCTAGATCCACACCGCTAGAGTATTGGCATCAACCCTACATCAGGCAGTAAAATTCGAATGGAATCACCAAGAGGTGATCATTCATGGCGATGATAGCAATCCCATATACAGTCACCAGACCATCCCAATGGTTGGAGGTAGAAGGAGAATAGGCGGAGAAACATACCACCACATCGAGCAGGTCAACACTGTGGACAAAGACAAATTGTGGGACAACAAGATTGAAAGTATCCTGAACTGGTGCGAGTATGAACCCCGAAAAGGACTGGACAAAAAACTCCAAGGAATCACCAATCCCATCAAGCTAAAGAAACACGATACTACTTTTGGCCGGGGATATTAATACACATGGGAGGAGTTCAACTATTGGTATCCACCATGGCGCGGCCCATATTATCCACTGGAGCACCCAATCCCTCGTTTGGGGAAGACCTTTCAGCTAGCTGATGTTATATATGGATCAGAGGAGGAAGAAGCACTAGCACCGATGAAGAACTTGTTTCTGGAAGATGATATGGACTGTTGTGTTATCTCCGAGGAGGAAGGGGAGAAAGGACCTCCCATACAAGTTGTGAATCAAGTGGAACGCCTCACTAATTGGTCAATCAGGACCACCAGGGCCCGGAGAGATTCGGGGTAGCAAGGCTAAATAAAGCACCATGCATCGCATCTTTACTTTTTACTAGTTGATTTTTTTTCTTTACGTATTGTCTTTACTTTTGAAAAGAGCTTCCATGTTGCATCAAAAAAAATTCCAAGTTTCATATATATCTTGCTCTTATATATCATTTACTTTATTTATATGGCATTACCATTACCTATCTTGATGATGAACCAACGATTGTGAATTTCAACGAGACAAAGTAACAAAAGGATATAGATCCGGAAGAGAATGATATACCAGAAGAAGTTGTCAGGGAGGTCGAGAACCTAGAATAGGCCAAAATACAACTTGGACGAAACTGAGTTCGTTAATTTGGGAGATACCGAGAATGTCAAAGAAACATGCATCGGCGTGCATTTGTCGCCATCAGAAAAGAAAGAGTACCCGGAATTCCTAAGAGAGTAAGAGGACATATTTTTCTGGTCTTATGATGATATGACTGGTCTCAGCACCTCCATTGTAGCTCACAAATTACCAACAGATCTAATATGTCCGCGAGTGAAACAGAAGCTCAGAAAGTTCAAACCCGATATGAGTTTTAAAATCAAAGAAGAGGTTTCCAAGCAAGTCAAAGCCGGGGTTCTCAGGGTAGTGGAGAATCCAACATAGTTAGCCAACATCATGCCAGTACCAAAGAAGGACTGGAAAGTCAGAGTCTGCATCGACTACCGAGATCTCAACTGGGCCAGTCCCAAAGATGACTTCCCCTTGCCGAATATACACATCCTGATTGACAACTGCGCCAAGCATGAATTGCAGTCATTTGTCGATTGTTTCGCTGGATACTATCAGATATATATGGATGAAGAAGATGCAGAGAAAACAGCTTTTATCACGTCCTGGGGATGTACTATTAAAGAATGATGTTGTTTGGTTTGAAGAATGTTGGTGCCACCTACATGAGAGCCATGACTACCATCTTTTACGACATGATACATAAAGAAATTGAGGTGTATGTGGATGACGTCCTCATCAAATCCATGAAAGTCGCAGATCATATGGAAGACTTGAGAAAATTCTACAACAGACTGAGAAGATACAATCTGAAACTAAGTCCCGCCAAGTGTGCATTCGGGGTTCCAGCTGGGAAGCTACTAGGTTTCAATGTGAGTCGCCGGGGGATAGAATTAGATCCGTCAAAAGTCAATTTCATTCAAGAGTTTCCACCGCCGAAGAACAAGAAGTATGTGATGAGCTTTCTGGGAAGACTCAACTATATCAGTCGGTTCATAGCTCAATCCACTATCATTTGTAAACCTATCTTCAAGATGCTGAAAAACGATGATGCTACCAATTGGACTGACGATTGTCAAAAATATTTTGACAGGATTAAGGAATACGTGTCTACGACGCCAGTCTTGGTTTTGCCAGAACCAGGAAGACCCCTTTTGCTTTATCTCGTAGTACTTGATGGAGCATTCAGTTGTGTTTTGGGACAAGATAATGAAAGGGAGAAAGGACATGCAATCTACTACCTCAGCAAGATGTTTACCCCGTACCAGGCTCGGTATTCCTTATTAGAACAAACATGTTGTGCTCTACATGTGTAGCTCAGAAATTGAGGCATTATTTATGTGCCTACACCACTTATCTTATATCCAGAATGGACCCGCTGAAGTATATCTTCTAGAAGCCTATGCCTACTAGCAAGTTCGACAAATGGAAAATCCTGCTAAGTAAATTCGACATCGTTTATGTCACCCAGAAGGCAGTCAAAGGACAAGCTTTGGCATCACATCGCCTAGAATCCCATGGGTGGAGAATACGGGCCTCTAAAGATGTATTTTCCTAATGAAGAGGTATCTTTGATAAGAGAAGATATTGTATAATCCTATGATGGTTGGAGGATGTTTTTTGATGGAGCCGCAAACTTCAAAGAAGTTGGCATAGGAGTAGTCCTAGTATCAGAAACCGGTCAACATTACCCGGTATCTGCCAAACTCAGGTTCACATGCTCTAACAACATGGCCGAGTACGAATCTTACATCTTAGGGCTCAAACTAGCCATTGATTTGAACATTCAGGAGTTACTATTGATCGGACACTCGAACCTACTCATACATCAGGTTCGAGAAGAATGGGCAACCAAAAACTCTAAGATACTCCCTTATTTTCATCACATACAGGAGTTGAGGAAAAGATTCACAAACACCGCATTCCAGCATGTTCCTAGAATACAGAATGAGTTCGATGATGCACTAGCCACTTTGTCATCCATGATTCAACATGCAGATGCAAATTTCATTGATCCCATCCAGGTCAAAATGTATGACCAACCATATTATTGTGCTCACATTGAGGAAGAAGCAAATGGAAAACCATGGTTCCACGACATCAAAGAATACTTGACAGTAAAATAATAGCCGGAGCTCGCTAATGCCACTCATAAGCGCACAATGTGGAGGTTATCTAACAACTTCTTTCAAAACGGGGGAATCTTGTATAGGAGGACTCCCTATTTGGGATTGCTAAGGTGCGTCGAAGCAAGAGAGCCATCCAGACTATTTGATGAAGTGCACGTAGGGACTTGCGGACCGCACATGAATGGTTTTGTTTTAGCAAAGAAGATACTCCGAGCAGGATACTTTTTGATGAATATGAAAACGGACTACATCCAGTATGTCCGAAGGTGCCATCCATATCAGATACATGCAGATATGATAAAGGTTCCTCCAAACGAGCTTACTGCAACAAGCTCCACGTGGCTGTTCGTCAGATAGGGAATGGATGTTATTGGACAAATCGAGCATGTCACATCAAACGGGCACATGTTCATCTTAGTGGTAATTAATTACTTTACCAAATGGGTCGAAGCAGCATCATACAAGGCTAAGAAAGTTGTGGCAGATTTCGCCCGCGATCATATCATTTGTCGGTTCGGAATCCCGAAATCAATCATCACTAACAATGGTTCCAATCTCAACAGCGACTTGATGAAAGCAATGTGTGAAATATTCAAAATCAAACACAAAAACTCCATAGCCTACAGGCCTCAGATGAATAGAGTTGTGGAAGCAGCCAACAAGAATATCAAGAAGATACTAAGGAAGATAATCGAAAGGCATAAACAATGGCACGAGAAGCTATCATTTACCTTGTTGGGATACCGCGCCACAGTCCGTACATCAACCGGGGCAACTCCCTACATGCTGGTATATGGTACAGAGGCTGTCATTCCCACCGAGGTAGAAATTCCATCTTTGAGAATCATACAAGAAACAGAGTTAGATGATGCAGAATGGGTAAAAGGTTGCTACGAGTAGTTGGCCCTTATAGACGGGAAGATAATGAATGCAGTTTGCCACGGTCAGTTATATCAGAACAGAATGTCCTGAGCCTTCAATAAGAGAGTTAAACCAAGAAAGTTTGCACCAGGGTAGCTGGTATTGAACCAAATATTCCCACATCAAGATGAAGCCAAGGGGAAATTCTCTCCCAATTTGCAAGGCCCGTACATGGTTCAACGGGTTTTAACTGGAGGATCCCCTATTCTTGCAGAAATGGACGGAGAAGTCTGGCCGAAGCCGATCAATTCTGATGCAGTGAAATGATACTACATATAATCATATATTTTTCTTCATGATGTAATTTGAACTACGCCTGACCTGATTCCCATTTAAGAAGGGATACATAGGCATCTCTACGGGTTCGGTCACCATTTAATAAAAATCCCATTTTCCCCGCTATAGGAACTGGGGCAGAATTTTGAGGAGGACCCTCAAAATTCCGAAGCCAGGTTTAAGCCTTTTCATCATCAGAAGCGCCAACCTAGTAAAGTGGGGCAGAATTTTGAGAAGGACCCTCAAAATTCTGAGGTTGATCATTTTTTAGTCATTCAGCATAGCCGTCAGAGTGTCAGCCCAATAAACTGGAGCAGCATTTTGAGGAGGACCCTTAAACTTTCGGAGCAAGCAAGGTTGCGATGTCTGGTACCACATCGCACTCATTGGTTCATTAAAAATCATTTTTTTTTTCTCAAACATATATACTTACTTTATGTCTACTACATCATGCATAACTATCATTTGAATCATTGTCATTTAGCAATGCTACCCCAGGGGTACATGATGTCAGGAGCCACGGGAAGATGAACTAACCTTTTCCCTTCTATAGAACTCACGATTTTCCATTGGATGCAAGTCATAAATCATTGTATACGTTTACATGCTCACACTTTTCAGAAACGAAACTACCGGGGCGATCACTTATTCAAAAAAATCGTTGTCCGCACACAATATCCCCAGCAGTCATAACCGACTATCAGCTAAGAAAATCTTACCACTATCCGCCCTTCACATTCTTGCATTGCATAAGGCTACTCATCTGCCTTTCGAGAATAAGCAATGTCTCCATCTGCATTTTTGCATAGGGCTACTTATCTGCCTTCCGAGGCTAAGCTCTGCCTCCATCCTGCATAAGGCTACTCATCTGCCTTTCGAGACTAAGCATTGTCTCCATTTGCATTTTGCAAAAGGCTACTTATCTGCCTTCCGAGGTTAAGCTCTACCTCCATCCAGATAAGGCTAGTATCTGCCTTTCGAGACTAAGCATTGTCTCTATCTGCATTTTACATATGGCTAATTATCTGTCTTCCGAGGTTAAGCTCTACCTCCATCCTGCATAAGGCTACTCATCTGCCTTCCGAGACTAAGCCATGTCTCCATCTGCATTTTCATATGGCTACTTATCTGCCTTCTGAGGTTAAGCTCTACCTCCATCCTGCATAAGGCTACTCATCTGCCTTCAAAGACTAAACCCTGTCTCCATCTACATTTTGCATAAGGATAATTATCTGCCTGGCGAGGTTAACCCTGTCTCCATCTACCCTGTCTTGGCATTTTTAATAAATTTTGAAAGTAATTTATTGCCCATTTTGTACTACAAAATCCAATAAATATTTCCAAATTATCATTTTTGTGAGAAATCTATTTTATTATTATATTTACATCAAAACATAGCTAGCATAATATTTTCATATTTTTACAAATTCGTTTGGTATTTCTAAAACTAAATTCAATGTCATTGAAATTTTAGCCTACTTTATGATCTAAATAGCATTTTAATCCCAACATTTTGAAAATTATATTTATATACTATTTAATGACTCAGTACTTTTGATTTATTTTTAAAACATCTTTTACTATTTTTATAAAATAAATGGGAAAAACTGCTATTTCAATTATAGCCTCAATTCATTTCAATTATAACCACAATTACATCTCAATTTCAGCGTAAAATCTACCCAATTTCGAGCCCAATTCATCTTATCCCAATCTCAATTTAATCCGACCCGCCCAGAACTCATTTCAATCCAGGCTGTTGATCCTTTTGATCAACGGCCACAATCAAACCTTTTCTTTTTAATTCTACCTACTCAAACCCTAACTCCTCATTTTCTCTTAGACAGCCGCCTATGAAACCTCTTCTCCCACAAAATTCTCTCAAGCACTCGAAACCCTAGCAGCCGCCTACCCTTCTCCAACCATTACCTCACCGGAGTCCATGGCTTCTCAGACCATGGACAGCCTGTACTCACCTTCCTTCACCCCTAAGCCCTGGGTTTTCGAGATTTCGAGGTCTGACCTCAATGGCGTCCGTTCAGATCCTCTACAGATCTGTGGTTCTATGGCCTCTACGGCCTTGATCCGACGTATTCAAGCTCTAGGAGGCTAGCTATGGCCATCTCCGACTCCAGACCAGTCTTTCTTCCAAGCCTTCTCATTTCTAAGATTTTAGAGAAACCCTAAAGCTATTCGAGGTTCCTTCTTCTTTTATTTTCCTAGATCTGTGGTGACTCTGTGCTATCTTCAACATTATAAGACTTTTCCCCAATTTTATTTTAAAAAACTAGTTAGTTTTTTATTTAAGGTTTCTGAAAGTATCAAAATGACTTTTGTCTCTTCTTCTTCTTCTTCTTCTTCTTCTTCTTTTGTTTGTTTGAATCTATCTATGCCATGTTTGATGAGTTTTTCTCTTGTGTTCTTATATTTTCCGTGTTATGAGTGTACTTCTATTATGTTCTTCTTTCTACTGATTTCTATAAGAATGTGTTCCTTTACTGTATTTTACTAAGCTTTTAATTCTAAAATGGTATCCTGAGTGTGATCAATGCCAGGAATCCTTGAGACTCCTTGGAACTTTGAAATACATCGGATAAAGAGAAGGCTTTGGAAATCTGGATTACGAAACTGGTTACTCACATATCATTGGACATTAAGATTTAATTAGGCAGTTTGGATCTAGCTGTCGGTCTTTGATGTATTTTTTATGCCTTTTTTCTAGTTTGTAATAATTTATATAAAACTTGGGAAATATATAAAAAGGGTGTGGGAGGGGTTTTACTTTCTTGCACCAACAAGAGTAGATATCATGCTTTAGGATTTTATCTTTCACTAGAAATCCTGCCTATAGGTCTATTTAATATTTCAAATTCAGCCACCTAAAGACCTTGCCTATAGGTTTAACGCTTAACTACGATAACAAATCACATAGAAAGCATGCCTATAGGATTATATGTTCATACTCTATAATCATGCACATTGAGATCTTGCCTATAGGAGTTTAAAACCTTTTTCTGAAAATTCATGTGTAGATATAATGCCTATAGGGAATTCATATTCATTAGGCAAAACTTTATGATTAATTATATAAGCATCATTTTCATGAGTTCTTAAACAAGTTCTGGGAATCAAATATAGATATCATGCCTATAGGATTTTGCATCAAATTCGTCTGATTCATTTAAAGTATTAATAATCCGTTTCTTAATGCCTTACCTCAGTACTTTTTTTTTCTGAAACTAATCTCTTCTCAATAAAAAACATGCCTTAAATCAGTGTGCACACTTTTTTAGAAACAGTTACTTTTTAAAATATTCTGCGTTAACATTTTCCAACTAACTTCCAGTTTTTCCTAAACATGCTTAAACCAACTCTACAGTTTACTCTTTCCTGACACTTTTACATATATTTTTACTCGAACAGTCTGCTGTCTTTGAAACTTATTCTGCGGTATGTTCTCTTTTTTCAAACTTTTTTCCATTGGTCCTCTTCTGAAATCAAAATCTTCTAAATAATCCACTTAAAATACCTTAATTTCTATCAATTGAATCCAAATTTCCTAATGCGGACTTTTCATCCAAATATATGTGTTATACCAGTGCGCCCGCCGCTTAATTTTTAGTTTAAGACCAAATCAGTACATGCAAGGCATGCTAAACTATATGTGTTATTTGTTTTAAGGGAATTCTTTGAGCTTTGTTTATCTTTTTATTCTTTCCCCTACTTGGTTTTTTTTTTTTTGATTGACGAATTAGACGTTTATCCTTTGGAACTCCACAAAACCCCCCATCCCTTTCTTCCCCTTTTAGGATTAGCAGTCCTAGTACCCCGGGACTGATAGTTTGGGACGGGTACTAATATGTAATCGAGACTAAACGCGCTTTAATACCTCAACGGATTGGGAAGAGTAGAATATGGATATGATGACCGATATGCTAATATCACGTGTGATCCCTCTTTGAGGAGTGATTGATGAATTTACATTGATGTGATCCATATTTTGTATAAACATAGGACCCATTTCCCCTTTTTCTTTACTTGTAAACATTTTCTTCAAGTTATGTCTTCTTAAAAAAAATAATCCTTCTTTTTCTAAAAATAGTTTATACTCTTTTTAGCTTTCAAACTTATTTGTAATGATTGTGTGCAAGCTTTATTATTTTCTACCTTCTTGAAGTTACAATTATAGCAAGTGGGGACCACACTAGTGGATCTTGAGGGGTGCCTAACACCTTTCCCTCGGGATAATCTCTAAGCTCTCACCCAAACTCTGGTTTCTTCTTCTCACTTTCTTTGTTCCTTAAAAAGTGTCCAAATATACTATAATCATTAGGTGGAGACTCTCTAAATTCAAAACTCAATTCCCACAAGAGAATAAAGAGTTGTCCTCCCATAATATCGTATACCCGATTCCCGGACTCATCGTCCGAATCTGACCATGCAGGGGCAATTTTTTCCAGTTTTCTACCAACCTATAAATAGAGCATTTTACCATTTTTAGGTTAAGTTGTGTTATCAGAACTGAGCTGCGCTCATGAGGACGAAAGTTTTAGCCTATTTTTGGCATTTTAGCATTAATTTCTCGATAGATTCTTGTAGTTCTCTTTAGCTATTAATTAATATGTGTATTTCTTCTTCTATTTATTATTCAATTATGTCTAGCTAAACCTATTAGCAGGGTTGTGGCTTTACCCTAGTGTTGACCCAACAAGGAATTGGAATGGACCCATAAGAAATGGCAGTCCCAATTAATGGGTTAAACCTCGAGAGAGTAATCACCCAACTTGAACCCTAGTTGCTTGGTCAAATTGGCCTACCCAACTGTTCTCGAGAGAGTCAATTGGGAAAAATTGATCTTGAACAAGAAGATATATTACCTCAAGCTCAAAGGAGAGGTAGAAATGCCAATGCATTATGTTAAAGCAAATGATAACATTCCAGACCCTCCTCCACCTCCACCAAGTGTGGCCCCAAGAGTTTTTTCAATTCAAGAGTACGCGATTTCCATTGTTCCTCCCCGAATCCGGGCGGGAAACTTCCAAATCACAAATGTTATGTTGACCTTGCTCGAGCAAAGAGGGTATTTTACGGGGCCCTCTGATCAAAATGCCTACAAAACTTGAAGGGGTTTGTAGATACATGTTGGGGTAGAAAGCAGACAAACGTGTTGGAGGATGTGTTGAGATTGAGGCTTTTCTCATTCTCTTTTCGGGGTAAAGCATTGAATTGGTTAGAAAGGCTCCCCAATCATTCCATCACAACGTGGGATGAATTGGCGGACAAATTCATTTCTAAGTTCTTTTCTCCAAGACACATGGCGGCACTCCGTGATGAAATTTTGGCTTTCAAACAAGAGCCAACGGAACCTTTGCACGAAATATGGAAGAGATTTAGAACAATGGTGAAAGAGTTCCCAAGCAATGACATGAATGATGTGATGATTCAACAAATGTTCTTTAGGGGCATAAATACAACGAACCAATGTATTGTGAATCAATTGGCTGGTGGAAATTTTATGAAGCTTCCACACAATGAAGCTTGTGATACACTTGATGAAATGGCCGAGACTTGTTCGTCATGGCAATGTCGAGCAAACGTTCCTCAAAGTGATCCTAATGTCATGCATTTTCGTTAGGAGTTGCATGGCTATGGACAAGCTATTGCCGAACCCACAACAACAATGAATCAATTGGCGAAGGCGCAGTTACAACATGTCCAAAGCCCACGCCAAGTCAATGACATGGAAGGAGTTAATATGTTGAAAAGGAGGCAAAGAGGGAAACAACCTCAAGGAAGTTGTGATAACTTTGATGATGGGGGTTACTTGAATGAATGTTAAGATTACCAAAGTGAGGAATTCCAATATGTCAATAACTACCAAGGGAATAGAGGAAATCAGGGGAATTAACAATGACACCCCCAAGAAAATTGGGGCAATCAACAAAATGGTGCAAATTGGAACAACAATTGGGGTAACCAAGGTAACAATCAAGGAAATTGGAATGGAAACAATAACAATTTAACAACAGCAACAACCAAGGTGGGTAAAAAATGGTGGTCAAGGCAATTGGGGGCAAGGATTTAAAAGGCATCGGATGTTTCAACAACCGAACAACCCACCTCTGTTCCCTTCTCAAGGCCTGAGTTCTTCCGGAAATGACTTGGGCAGAATTGAAAATATGTTTGAGCTTATGTTGAAAAATAACCAAGATTTGTGTTGATAAATTCATCTTGCCGGTTGACTATGTTATATTGGACTGTGAAGTCGACTTTGAAGTCCGGATTACTCTTGAGAGACCTTTCCTAGCTAGAGGGAAGGCTTTGGTGGATGTTGAAGCAGGTGAATTGACATTCCGTGTGGGAGATGAGAAGGGTGTTTTCCCAATGTGCAAATCCATGAAGCAACCTAATGGCACTGAAGTGTGCTCCTTTGTTGACATTTTCACTGATGTGATAATGGATGAGACAAGTTCTGTGATTAATGTTAAAAATACCCTTGTGTCTGCACCTTTAGATCGTGAAGTAAAGGATGATTCCAGTAGAGTAATGTGCATAGATTCTTTACATGTCATGGAATCGTGTGAGCCCAGTAAGTTGACATTGGACCTTGATCAATGGGAAACTCCTCTAGAAAAGCCAACAAATGAGGTTCCTCCAGTGTTTGAGATAAAACAAGTTGTGCCACACATGTGCCTCACAATCTTTGAGCCTGATGCTATCTTGAAGGATGATACAACACCTCTCTTGGAGATTCAAGGCAGACTACCTGCAGCAGAGCATTAAATGTTGCCTACTATTCATAATGCATTATTTACCACAAGACCCGACACAGGTTGGCGGTTTTTCATGAACCATGGTGATTTGAACAAAGTGCCCCACAGTGACCACTATCCCTTACCATTCAGTGATCGGATAATTCACAAACTTGTTGGACGTGCATTTTATTGCTTCTTGGAGAATTTGATGAGAGCAACGTGGTGGCGGTTCTTGATTTGAGGTGATATAATGGTAACATGCGTCATGCCGCGGCATTAAATCAGGCGCTTCTTTGGAGGCAACCCATGTTTTTGTTTCTCTTTGATTTTCTTGATAGATTAGTATCTTTGAGCTAATTGGTTGTGAGATGTTGTAGGCATTGTATTGATGCAGTGCTAAACAAAGTGTACAAAAGTGCACATTCTCTGAAGTTGCTAGTGCGGCTGCGGGGAGCTGATAGTTTGGGACGGGTACTAATATGTAATCGATACTAAACGCGCTTTAATACCTCAACAGGTTGGGAAGGGTAATATGGATATGATGACCGATACGCTAGTATCATGGGTGATCCCTCTTTAAGGAGTGATTAATGAATATTACATTGATGTGATCCATATTTGTATAAACATAGGACCTGTTTCCCCTTTTTCTTTACTTGTAAACATTTTCTTCAAGTTATGTCTTCTTAAAAAAATCCTTCTTTTTCTAAAAATAGTTTATTCTCTTTTTAGCTTTCAAACTTATTTGTAATGATTGTGTGCAAACTTTATTTGTTTCTACCTTCTTGAAGTTACAATTATAGCATGTGGGGAGCACACTAGTGGATCTTGAGGGGTGCCTAACACCTTTCCTTCGGGATAATCTCTAAGCCCTTACCCAAACTCTGGTTCTTCTTCTCAATTTCTTTATTCCTTACAAAGTGTCCTAATATACTATAATCATTAGGTGGCGACTCTCCAAATCCAAAACCCAATTCTCACAAGAGAATAAAGAGTTGTCCTCCCATAATGTTGTATACCTGATTTCCGGACTCACCGTCCTAATCTACCATGCAGAGGCAATTTTTTCCAGTTTTTCTAGCCAACTATAAATAGAATATTTTACCATTTTTAGATTAAGTTGTGTTAACTGAGCTGCGCTCGTGAGGATGAAAGTTTTAGCCTATTTTGGCATTTTAGCATTAATTTCTCGATAGATTCTTGTAGTTTCTCTTTAGATATTAATTAATATGTGTATTTCTTCTTCTATTTCTTCTGTTTATTCTGTTATTATGACTAGATAAACCTATTAGCTAGGGTTTTGGCTTTACCCTAGTGTGGGTAATTGATCGGTATTGCCATATAATGATAAATTGATATTGGGTGTTTGTTATTTGGGTTAATTTTATGCTTTAAATAAGGATAGGTGGTTGCAGACATTGACTCTAGCTTAGTTGGTTTTGACTCTTCCTGAGAAAGAGAGTCTATGACCCCAAAATTGACCCAACAAGGAATTAGAATGGACCCATGAGAAATGGTAGCCCAAATTAATGGGTTAAACCTCGAGAGAGTAATCACCCAACTTGAACCCTAGTTGCTTGGTCAAATTGGCCTACCCAGCTGGTCTCAAGAGAGTCAATTGGGAAACATTACTCTCTCTACCGAGAGGTGTGAGAGTGAGTACAATTGTGCAACGGTTATAGCATAAGCCCAAATATGTCAATCTATCCTTAGTAGTTTCCACCTGTTAACTAACCACCTAGGTGATGTCATGACCCTAGTGTCTTTCTCTCTATTTATCACAACCTAGAATTATTCCCTTAGCATAATTTAATGTTAATCTTTAGTTCATAATAGTAGTCATTAATACAGACAAAACCCAAAAAATGTTAGGAGTGCAATTAGAAGTACAAACGCAATTTTAGGCAAGACAAACAATCCAACTCCACTACTAGCTCCCTATGGAAATTCAAACCCGAACCACTATTCGGGTAAAAGCTGTTGCGACCCGCTTTTTTACATTCGTGTAGTGTTGAATTAGCAGCAATCTCTTTTTGGCACCGATGTCGGGGAGCTTACGGTGTTGATTATCTATTTAGTTAGTTTTGTGTTTTGCTTCTGTTTCCTTCTTTATACTAATTTTATGTGTGTCAATCACTCAGGTACACATGGCTTTAAATGGAAATGACCCTCTTAGCAACGTGGTCGCGAGGGAGGAGGTTGTGGATCTTAAACAAGAAGATATATTACCTCAAGCTCAAAGGAGAGGTAGAAATGTTAATGCAAATGATAACATCCAGACCCTCCTCCACCTCCACCAAGAGTGGCCCCAAGAGCTTTTTCAAATCAAGAGTACACGAGTTCCATTGTTCCTCCCTGAATCCGGGAGGGAAACTTTCAAATCACAAATGCTATGTTGACCTTTCTCGAGCAAAGAGGATATTATACGGGGCCCTATGATCAAAACGCCTACAACACTTGAAGGGGTTTGTAGATACATGTTGGGGTAGCAAGCAAACAAACGTGTTGGATGATGCGTTGAGATTGAGGCTTTTCTCGTTCTATTTTCGGGGTAAAGCATTGAATTGGTTAGAAAGGCTCCCCAATCATTCCATCACAACGTGGGATTAATTGGCAGACAAATTCATTTCCAAGTTCTTTTCTCCAAGACACATGGCGGCACTCCGTGATGAAAATTTGGCTTTCAAACAAGAGCCAGCTGAACCTTTACACAAAATATGAAAGAGATTTAGAACTATGGTGAAAGAGTGCCCAAGCAATGACATGAATGATGTGATGATTCAACAAATGTTCTATAGGGCCATAAATACAACGAACCAATGTATTGTGAATCAATTGGCCGGTGGAAATTTTATAAAGCTTCCATACAATGAAGCTTGTGATACACTTGATGAAATGGCCGAGACTTGTTGGGCATGGCAAAGTCGAGAAAACGTTCCTCAAGGTGATCCTAATGTCATACATTTTTCATAAGGAGTTGCATGACTACAGACAAGCTATTGCCGAACTCACAACAACAATTAATCAATTGGCGAAGGCACACTTACAACAAGTCCAAAGCCCATGCCAAGTCAATGCCATGGAAGGAGTTAATATGTTGAAAAGGAGGCAAAGAGGGAAACAACCTCAAGGAAGTTGTGATAAATTTGTTGATGGTGGTTACTTGAATAAATGTTAAGATGAAGCGAGGAATTCCAATATGTCAATAACTACCAAGGGAATATAGGAAATCGGGGGAATTAACAATGACACCCCCAAGAAAATTGGGGCAATCAACAAAATGGTGCGAATTGGAACAACAATTGGGGTAACCAAGGTAATAATCAAGGAAATTGGAATGGAAACAACAACAATTGAACAACAGTAACAACCAAGGTGGGTGGAAAAAATGGTGGTCAAGGCAATCAGGGGCAAGGCTTTCAAAGGCATCCGATGTATCAACAACCGAACAACCCACCTTCGTTCCCTTCTCAAGGCCCGAGTTCTTCCGGAAATGACTTGGGTAGAATTGACAATATGTTTGAGCATATGTTCAAAAATAACCAAGATTCGTGTTGATAAATTCATCTTGCCGGTTGACTTTGTTATATTGGACTGTGAAGTCGACTTTGAAGTCCTAATTATTCTTGAGAGACCTTTCCTAGCTAGAGGGAAGGCTTTGGTGATGTTGAAGCAGGTGAGTTGACATTCCGTGTGGGAGATGAGAAGGTGTTTTTCCAAATGTGCAAATCCATGAAGCAACCTAATAGCACTGAAGTGTGCTCCTTTGTTGACATTTTCACTGATGTGATAATGGATGAGACAAGTTTTGTGATTAATGTTGAAAATCCCCTTGTGTCTGCACATTTAGATCGTGAAGTAAATGATGATTCCAGTAGAGTAATGTGCATAGATTCTTTACATGTCATGGAATCGTGTGAGCCCAGTAAGTTGACATTGGACCTTGATCAATGGGAAACTCCTCAAAAAAAGCCAAAAAATGAGGTTCCTCCTGTGTTGGAGATAAAACAAGTTATGTCACACATGTGCCTCACAATCTTTGATCCTGATGCTATCTTGAAGGATGATACAACACCTCTTTTGGAGATTCAAGGGAGACTACCTGCAGTTGAGCATTAAATGTTGCCTACTATTCATAATGCATTATTTACCACAAGACCCAACACAGGTTGGCGGTTTTTCATGAACGATGGTGATTTCAAGAAAGTGCCCCACAGTGACCACTATCCCTTGCCATTCATTTATCGGATAATAACAAACTTGTTGGACATGCATTTTATTGCTTCTTGGAGAATTTGATGAGAGCCACGTGGTGGGGGTTCTTGATTTGAGGTGATATAATGGTAACATGCATCATGCCGCGACATTAAATCAGGCACTTCTTGGGAGGCAACCCATGTCTTTTTCTTTCTCTTTGATTTTCTTTATAGATTAGGATTTTTGAGCTAACTGTTTGTGAGAGGTTGTAGGGATTATATTGACGCAGTGCAAAACAAAGTGTACAAAAGTGCACAGTCTTTGAAGTTGCCAGTGCGGCCGCGGGGAGCTTTGTCTGGTCTACACTGGCATGAGTTGCATATGTCAGGTCTTTGAAGTATACCACACAGCCATGGTATGTTACTGCAATCGCAATGGTCTCATGTGGCCGCATCCCTTTTGCGCGGCCCGTGTGGGCTTCTTTATGCAAAGGTTCAAGGTTAAACCCAGCGCGGTCCACGGTCAGTTTTACGCAGTCGCGCTGGTGGGTAAGCTTGGGGCCCCACAGTTTTGTATAAATAGAGACCTTAGGCATCATTTTACACTTTTCGCAGTTTGAACACCTGAGCCTATATTTCTACTATACATACGCCTCTAAGACAAATATTCTTATGTGCTTGCCTTGAGTGCGTTGATTCTTCATATTCCTGGTAACATTTCTTGCAAGTATCATTAATTAGTTTGTATTTTTTATTTTTGTTTCCTTCCCAGTAGTTTTAGCTTCTTTGTTCTTAAGTTTTTTCTTATATTTTATGACTAGGTTAGTTTATCTCTTGGTTTTGACTACTGAATATGAACTTCATGTTAGGTAATGAGTACGGACAACAAGGATTCAAAAACTTGTACAAAAATGGACGAATTTGTCAAACCCTGACTCAGTCCCTAAGTTAGAATCAGTGCGGCCCGCGGTCGTTTTCTCATGGTCCGCATGGCCTTGATGCGGCCGCACTATTCATGGTACGGTCCGAGGTGGCCTTTGATCTTAAATGCAGTTCTCTTCCGGTGCGGTCTTGTCCCTATGTGCGCGGTATGTGCTGGCCCAACGCGGCCGCGATACCATTTTACGCATACCATGTTCGAAGATCCAGAGAGGGTGGATTCTAGTTGTTGTCTAGTACAGCCCGCAATTGCTTTCACGCGGCCCGCGGTGCCTCTCACATGGTCGCACCCCTGATGGTGCGGTCTGTGGTGGCCTGTTCTGCAATGTGTTCTACAATTTTTCCGGCTGATCTTCTGCAAATATATTCATCAACTGATACACAGCATACGCTTATACTAAACAATTAGACATGTCTGTTTGCAGAAAATGGTAAAACAAATAGGACAAGGTGCAAAACAATTCGGACGAGGTGACTCCTCCCGGGGAGGAAAAGGTAAACAATCCAAACTCACTCCCCGGCCAAAACTCAAAACAAGAAAATAGGTCGTGAGTGATCATGATCAGTGGGGGAGTGAGTACCTACCTTCTCAGAACCTCTCTGTTTATTCGGGGCAAGCCCCCTCAGTCCCAGCTCCATCTACAGCCCAAGCTCCACAAAATGTACAGTTTGAGTCATTTGATGGCTCAGAAGTAGGTAGGGAGAATAATCCACCTCCCCTATAGCTTCGGTATCTGGGGAGAGTGCAGGAGGTGTGTCCAACAGTGATGATAAGGTCCAAGACAGTAGTGTACCCGGGGTTGGTGGTGCTGTAATAAAAAGAAAGTCGCTAATGTGGGAGGATCGCTTTGTTAGCCAAGTGGCCTTCCACAAATTCCGAGAATTGTGGCCCAAATGAAAACTAATTCCAGAGAAGATCATAATCACACGAGACCTATTGCCCATACTCCCCAATGTACACAAGCAATTTCATACCAGAGTTGGGTGGGAGCACTTTAGAGATTATTTGATAGAGTCCAACGAGTACATGGTCAAGGAATTATATTACAATGTGTCCCACACCAAAAGGGCTCAACTGCAACCAAAGTGTGAGACAAAAACATAGTGTTTTCTAGGAAGGCGTTCAATTACTATTTGGGTTTTGACGATGAAGATGAGACCCAATACAATGAGAAGTTGGAGATGGAGGAGGAGGTTCGCCCATGGTTGGCTGAGTATTCTGTTCATCCGGGTACTGTTCCATATTGGATACAGGCGGGGTAAAGATTTTGAGAAAGAATTTGAACTTCGAAGCTAAAGGGTAGCTTACATTTGTGTGCAACAGGCTTGACCCCACTTCCCATGACAAGACTATCCCACTCCTACATGTTGTTCTGATTGCCTCTATCATCACGGGCTTCCCTATCAATATGGGTAATGTGATTTACAAGGTGATCACTTCGATGGGAGTTGAAAGTGACCGGAACTATCCATATCCCAACACTCTTACGATGTATTTCCTGGATGCGGAGGTAAAGAAAAAGTCCTACGATATGAAAGTTTGACTGTGTCCCCATTCTCATGGTTCAGCATTCAGGGGCCGGAAAACCCTAAGGACAAAAAGCACAAGGCATCCACCTTACCCCGACTGTCCAGTTTGAGGAGCCGGTCGCGGTAGAGTCTGTTTTGGAGGCTTCTACTGAGCTTCCCTCCATTCCAGCTTCCACCGTTGTTGATGATGTACCCTCATCTTCGGCGTGTTAGTACTTCAGTGGGTACGAGTGTCCCCTCTTCCCGAACCAATCCTTTCACGGCCCATCAGTTGACCAAGACCCTTTCCAGGCTAAATAACTGGATATCGGATGCGACATCCAAGTTGTCCATATTGGCCACTTCAGTTGAGGCCTATTCTGCACCAGCCACTTTTCAGATTCCTCAGTCTATTATGGATACTTTGAAGAAGCTCCTGGCCAATCAGGAGAAGATTATGGAGACTCAGACCGTCTTGACTAAGGCAGTAGATTCACAGGGAAAGGCTCTGAAAGAGCTTGCCAAGGAGCAAATAAAGATGAGAAAGTGAAGGGTGCCTAAGGAGTCGGTAAAGGTGCTCAAAGCATATGTGGACAAGCTATTGGAATATCAGCTGCCTTTAGACTTTCTATTTGAGGATTCAGCCCCTCCAGCAACAGCATCAGTTCCAGAACCACAGCAGGAGCAGGCACGCAGGCCTCCGAGGAAGAAGAGGAAGTTGCCCAGTACTGAGGATGTAATTATTGAGCTTGCAAAGACTCAGGAGTATTCCCTACGGTTATAAACCCTGCACAGGCGGTCTATCATCAGGCCCCAGTCTCAACAGTTGAGCAGCAGGAAACTGGGAACCAGTCTGAGGTTCCCGCCCACATAGAGGATCAAGGGGCCACTGAGGATCCCATGCATATGGACCTGGCCTAGGGAGCTCTGTTGATACCCAATTCTTCCCTATGTAATTTTGTACCCAAAATACTTCCAAATAACGCATATGTGCATATATAACCACACCATGAGTTTTGGTATTTTTTGACGATTTTAAAACCAGTTTATCGTCTATTATATGCTACAAAAACCCCAAAATTATTTCCAACACTATCATTTTGGTGAATAACTTATTTTATCCTTATATTTATACCAAAATATAACTAAGGTAATTTTTGCATATTTTTTACAAATTTATTCTGCAGTTTTAAAGATAAATTGCATATAATTACAGTTATAGCCTACTTGGAAATTAATAACATTTCACAATTATAAAATTGCTTCCGGTATTAATAAATTAAAATTTATATAATAATTATCTACTCAGTACTTTCAATTTGCTTTAAAAATTGTTTTACTATTTTTATAAACTAAATAAGGGAAAAGTGGCTATTTAAATGCAAGCCTCAATTCTATTTCAATTATAGCCAAAATGGAGCCCCAATCTCAACCCCAAATCAAACCCAATTACCCAATCTAATTCTTTAATCTACCCGACCCAGACCCAATCACCTGAACCGGCATGTGTCCCCTTTAATCTGAGTCGTTGATCATTTTGATCAACGGCCCGGGTTCCCCCTTTCCATTTTAATTCTAAAAGACCCCAACCCAATCCCCATTCTCTTAAACTCTCTGCCTTTGGTTCCTCTCATATCTCTCAAACTCTCTCAACCCCTGAAACCCTAATAGTTGTCTACCCTTCTCCAACTTCAAATCACCGGAATCCATGGCAAATATAGCCATGGACGACCTCGACCCACCATCTATTGCTCTCACACTCCTGCTCACTGAATATTTGAGGCTAGACCTCGAGGGTACTCATCCAAACCTTGGTGGATTCGAGATTCTTTTGTCGTTTCCGGCCTTGCTCCGGCGTATCTTGGCTTCTTAAGTGTGGATTCAACCTTATCAGCTCATATCCGTTCTCGAGACTTCCAAGCCTTCTCGTCTTTTAGGGTTCTCAGAAACCCTAGACTATTCGAGGTTCCTTTTCATTTTATTATTTTAGATCCGTGCTAGATCTATGTTGTTTGTGATATAGCTTTTCCCTAATTGTCCTATTTCAAAACTGTTCAAATGCGATTTCTAGGGTTTTCTGAAAATGGCTCCTAAATTTTATGATTCTTTTAAGCTCTTTTATGTGTGTTTATGCTCGTTTGTTTTATTCCTATTATGATCAAGTATGTTCTTTTGTTTCTTACCTGATTTCTATAGAAATTTCTTTTATATTCTGTGTTCGCAAGATAGCCTAGGTTGTTGGCTTACTTCTTTGCTATACGTGTTCAAGTTCATGCCTAAATTCTGTATCTAAGCTCTATTGATCATGTTCTTGCCTACTTTTGTTTTAAAACTGGTAGTTTTCTCTTGTTTCTGTTTGTGCATGTCTGCTTATCTCAGTGACTTTGAATGGCTTCTCATCTCTGATTCTATGAGAATCCCTAAAATTTGGGGGTTTTCCTCTTGGGTAGATGGCACTAGGGTTTCACTCTGAAACCTTAGGATAACAGGCTCACGATGAGCCTATAGTTGAAATCAAAATATTATTTGCTTTTGGCTTTGAAAATTTAATTGTGGGGCTCTTTTGTGGTTTAAACTGCATGCTTTATATATGAGGAAAAGACTTCCCTTTTTAAAATTTTATTCTTTTGTAATCCCTTTAATCATGCTAAGTGATTCAGCATGGATTCCCATTGATTTAATCTCTTTACCCTACTGGCTGGTTTATTTGATCTCTTGCGTACAAATTCCAGACTTGTGATGTTTTCCTTAAATAATTTATCTTGTATCTACAGTGATTTTATACGAACGTTTGAATTATTTATTTCCTTAATTACCTCAGTTTCTTTGTGATTTGCAACTGGATCTGATATCCTTTGACTGATTTTCAAACTTGTACCTTCTTGTTTTCGCTATTGTGCCCTCTTTCCTTAAATACAAACTATGTATTCGACCCTATTTGTGCACTATATGGATTCCCTGCCTTAATCAGTCTTAGCAGACTGATTCTTTCTTCCTTATGCTATATTGACTAGCCATTTGGACTAGACCCCTTAATTAAAGGAGTCTGGTTATTCATAATTAATACTAATTGATTGGTTTTCTATATTTCTACACCCTTTGCCTGCCTCACCTTTTTTCAAAAACTATAAAAAGGGCTTAGCCCTCCCTTTTTCAAAGACAATCAGTCGAGAATAATTACTCTCTTCTTCTCACAAACACACGGACCAGCTTTGTGCACTTCTTCTCTTTTCTTTCTCAATTACCTTTAAGCTTTTCTCAAACCTTTTGAGTCTTTTGCTAAAATCTTGAGTGACCTCTCTTTGTTTGTTGTGGCTAATCTGATCTTCTCTTTTTGTTACTTTGCAACTGGTATGTCCATCTTATTTTAAATACTGCTCCCCCACTATGTGTTTTACATTTCAGTTCTGTTGTACTTCTTCCTTACTGTTTTTCTGCAACTTTATCTTTCTTGTTCTTATGTGAATTCCCTTTATCCCCTACCCCACTTTATATTTGAGTTTTGGTTCAAGGAATGACAACACGATAATATTGTTGTCCATGCTTCTAGATTGGATTCTTTGAATATCAAACTCAATCAGTTTCCATTCCCTTTCTCCTTTATGTGTTTTTAAGCTTTAGACATGAGTCTGGCAGTGTCCTAATCACTATCCAGACCTTGGTTTGACCTTCAAAGGTCTGCTCTTGATTTGTTTGACAAAACAGGTGGTCAGGGGTGTGCCAGCCTACTTTGTGGCTAGGTATGACCACCACCTGTCATGGCTCTCCAATTCCCCTTTCACTTTGCACTTGCTATTAGCTATTAAGTTTTGTCCCTCTCTTGCAAGCTATGCTTTGGGACCCTGATCTCCCTATGATCTTGGATGCCTGAGAGTTGGCTCTTCCGTACTGCATTTTTTCTAATTCTAATGGTATCTTGGGTGCAAGCAATGCCGGGAATCCTTGAGATTCCTTGGAACTTTGTAACACCTTCGATAAAAATAAGGCTTTGGAAATATGGATCCCGGAATTTGTTCAATCGCATGTTATTAGACATTAATGTTGAATTAGGCTGCTCGAATTTAGCAGTTAGCTTCTGATGTATTTTTTGATTTTTTTCTGGTTTGTAATAATTTTTATAAACTGGGGGAGTATAGTAAAGGGTTGTGGAGGGGTCTTTACTTTCTTGCATCAAAAAGGTAGAAATCATGACTTTAGGACTTTACAGCTAATCATTTATAAATCCTGCCTATATGGTAGTTTAATGTTGATTCAGTCACATAGAAGTCATTCCTATAGGACCTAACGCTTATTTTCTGCAGTCATGCATATAGAAATCCTGCCTATAGGACTTAACTTTCTGTAATTAATCATATAGATACCATGCCCATAGGGATCTGCGTTTCTTTATAATATTAGGCAAACTTTTAGGATTAATTAAACAACCATCCGTTCACAAGTTATTAACAAGTTATGAAATCAATCATCGTAGAAATCATGTCTATAGGACTTTGAATCAAACTCACTTCGCCTGCAGTAATGATTTGTTAACTAGTTCTTATACGCCTAAATCAGTATACATTTTCATAACTTAACTCTTGATAAAACTCTCCCAAATCAGTGTATACATGTCCTAAAAAATCTTGTTCTTTAATTTGCATATCTTTTCTGAAACGACTTTTCTAATACTCTACCTAAACGTGTTTTTTCCAATACAATTCCTGTGTTTTGAATTTTACGTCTTAATCATTTCTACAACTCATTCGGTCTTTAAATAAATCTGCCTCTTCTGGAATTCTTAAAACTACTCTTTTTGTGATTATAACTGGGCAGTCTGCTTTTCTTTTGAAACTCATCTGTAAATGTCTTCCTAAGTCTGCAACATACATTTTCCTTCAAAATGCTTCTGCATAGTCATCTTCTAAAAGCAGTAATGCTTAAATCCATTAATGCTAATCCAATGCTTTTTAATCTCTCACAACTGTATCTGAGTTGCCTAATGCAGACTTTCTGTCTAAATATATCCGTTTTTGAACCAGTCCGCTCACTACTTAATTTTAATCCAAGACCAAATCAGTATTTGTCAATGTTGGACAATACGCTTTACGCTAGAGGGGGGGGTGAATAGCGTTTAAAAAATATTAAGCGTTTTAGTGCGGAATTTAAAAACTTTGCAGAAATTAAAGCTAGTGCAGTAGAATAAACTTACACAATGATGTATCCTGGTTGGCCACAAACGTGGTTAGTCCAGTCCCCGAGAGACTCTCTCGAGATTTCCACTAAACTTGTCAAGCTTACGGGTTCTTAACAAACCGTTACAGCTGAGGACACAAGCCTCACCTAGGTGCTCGGGGATCACAATCCCAAAGACTTCAATTGCTCGGGGATACCAATCCCAAAGACTTCAATTGCTCGGGGATAACAATCCCAAAGACTTCAACTGCTCGGGGATAACAATCCCAAAGACTTCAACTGCTCGGGGATAACAATCCCAAAGACTTCAACCAAGGAATCACAAGTTCCTCAACAAACGAGAATCGCAATTCTCTTACAAACACAAAACACACTCACTTTACAAAGCACTCCTTAATGAGTAGATATGAGTAGAAATAGTACGCTCAAGATCACAACAACTTAGCTCAATAGAATGGCTCTTCAAAAAGCTTTATGGATGAATGGAAAATGATGATCAATGTAAGAAAGCTTTTAGCAATGAAAATACTCAAAGTGTATATGTTGTTGTTGTGAAAACACTGAGTTGAAGCTGTATTTATAGGTGAGAAACTCAGTCTTACCGTTGTCTAATTGCCAATTAAGGATTGCTGAAATTACTCAGTGACAATAATCATTCTTTATGAATCAAGTACCATTAAAACAAAGGGTGCAGCCGGATTGGCCAGTTCAGTTCCCCGTTCTCCTTCCTTGTCAAGACTAAACAATCGATTGTTTGCCTATCAGATCAAAAATTCAATCCCAGATTTTACGTCAACAATCGATTACTTCAAATCAATAATCGATTATTTATAACGTTAAGAAATCCTTTCCAATTTTTGGCATAAAACATCGATTGTCCGGAAATCAACAATCGATTATTTTAACAACGTTCAGAAAATCTTTTCCAGATTTTACGCAAAACATCGATTGTTAAATATCAACAATCGATTACCTGACGGTAATTGAAAATATATGACAACGGTCAGCTTCAACAATCGATTATCAAATGGGATAATCGATTATTAATTAATTTCAAAACTCTCTGTCTCATATATAATCGATTATCAAAAGCCACAATCGATTATCATTTTATTTAAAATCACTGGGAGACATTTTTCTCATTCTAATCGATTACCATTAGTTCATAATCGATTTTTATGAGTTTTGAAAACTTGGCCTCAGTTAACAATCGATTATCATAAGTACACAATCGATTGTTATGCAGTTTGCAAAAACCTGATGTTAACTGACTTACTCACAATCGATTATCATTAATTCACAATCGATTGTCATGCAGTCTTGGCTTAGAGATACTCGATTATCATAAGAACATAATCGATTATCTTAGCCCAGATTTTTGAGGCATGTTTGGAAAACATTTTAACAAATGTAAATATGTATAGTTTAAAATCATTTGACACTTAATTTAAATATGCATGATTTTGGAAAAATAATTTTAGTAGAGAAGCCATGTTATGAGCCAAGTTGAGGAATCAAGATCACAATTTAATATTGACTCAATTATAACATTTCTAAACTTTGTCTTGAGCTTCTTGTAATGCATCCATTTTGTGCTTGTCCTTGAGCATTGCTATATATCGCTTTTTGCTTTGTTTGACATTCATCAAAACCTACAAAAGAACACACGTTTAGTATATTGCATTTGAAACGTGTTTCCAACAATTTCCCCCTTTTTGATAATGGCAAACATAAGCGGGATATATGCAATAATTATTTTGATGATCCAAGACAAGTGTAAAGTATGCAATTTGATGTTCCCCCTTAATTCATGTTCCCCCTCACTTTAAGCATAAATGAAGTTGAGAGTGATATAGCATACTTCTTGATATCCCGTTTCTTCCCCCTTTTGCCATTAGCAAAAATATATAAGGGAAGAATATGCAAAAAAAACATATGAAATAAACAAAAGTTTATTTATTGGAAAATAAAGATAACAAAAGTAATCGATTATTGATTCAGTAATCGATTGTTTGACGGCGATTTTCCTGTAGAATACTTGAGTATTTGCGTCATGCTTTTATGATCCCCTTTTCTTTAGGGTGATACCTGCAAAAAAATGTTAGACGCCTCCGACGCTCAAGTTAGAAATTATGTAAGAAATAAAATGCAATGCATGACTTAGATCAACGTGGAGTCAAGGATCCCGAGTTCACTACGAATTCGGAAGAAGGACTCTTTATCTAAGGGCTTTGTAAAGATGTCTGCCAATTGGCTTTTTGTTTCAACAAGTTCAATTTCGACATCGCCTTTTAGAACGTGATCTCTAATAAAATGATGTCTAATTTCAATGTGTTTTGTTCGCGAGTGAAGAATGGGGTTCTTCGTCAAGCATATGGCACTAGTGTTGTCACATCTAAGAGGAATGTGATCAAGACGTAGGCCATAGTCCAAGAGTTGTTGTTTCATCCATAGGATTTGAGCGCAACAGCTCCCCGCGGCTACATATTCAGCCTCGGTTGTGGACAACGCAACACTAACTTGCTTCTTACTAAACCAAGAAACTAAAGCGCTACCGAGCAAGTGGCAAGTGTCGCTAGTGCTCTTGCGGTCCAATTTGCATCCAGCAAAATCGGAGTCGGAATAGCCAATAAGTTGGTATGAAGAACCTTTGGGGTACCATAGACCCATATTGGTAGTACCGAAAAGATACCTTAGAATCCGCTTTACCGCAGTAAGGTGAGACTCTTTCGGACATGATTGATAACGGGCACAGCCGCACACGCTAAACATGATGTCCGGACGACTAGCAGTAAGATAAAGAAGAGAGCCAATCATACCTCGGTACTTTTTGATGTCGACTTCCTTACCTTTTTCATCTTTGTCGAGATGATCGGATGTGCTCATGGGAGTTGCCATTTCCTTTGCATTGTTCATATCAAAACGTTTAAGCAGTTCTTTGCAATACTTGCTTTGACAAATGAATGTACCTTCCTTCATTTGTTTTACTTGTAAACCCAAAAAGAATTGTAACTCACCCATCATGGACATCTCAAATTCGCTAGTCATTAAGTTTGAAAATTCCTTGCATAGAGCATTGTTAGTGGCACCAAAAATGATATCATCTACATATATTTGAACTAGCAAGATATCATTATTTTCATGCTTGACAAATAAAGTTGTGTCAACTTTTCCACGAATAAAATTATTTTCTAAAAGAAATTTACTCAACCTTTCATACCAAGCTCGAGGAGCTTGTTTTAAACCATAAAGGGCCTTTTTGAGTTTGAAAACATGATTAGGAAAATTAAAGTCTTCAAAACCGGGGGGTTGCTTTACATAAACTTCTTCTTGGATAAAACCATTTAAAAAGGCACTTTTCACATCCATTTGATATAAAATGAAATTCATAGAAGATGCAAAAGCAAGCAACAAACGGATGGCCTCTAATCTAGCTACCGGAGCATATGTCTCATCATAATCAATCCCTTCTTCTTGATTATAGCCTTGAGCTACAAGCCTAGCTTTGTTTCTAGTGATTATGCCATTTTCATCTAATTTATTTCGAAAAACCCATTTCGTACCAATTATGGTATGACCTTCGGGTCTTGGCACCAAATCCCAAACGTTGTTACGTTTGAATTGGTTAAGCTCCTCTTGCATTGCCAAGGTCCAAAATTCATCCCCAATTGCTTCAGAGATGGTTTTGGGTTCAATGTGAGAAACAAAAGCAGTAAGATCTAAGGTATTTCAAAGGGAGCTCCGGGTACTTACCTTCCCTCCAACGTCGCCTATTACCTGATCGAGAGGATGGTCTTTGACTGTCCTCCATTCTATTTGCTCTTTTGGTTCATTTTCCGGTTGAGGAGCTTCTTCAATTGGTTGTTCCACCGTTTTGTCAATTTCTTTCCTTGGTGGTTCTTCTTGAATTTTGTCCTTTAGACTTTCCAGAATGCCTGAAAGATCAAGACCACAATCCTTTCTCGCCAAGCGAGTATTATCTTCGGAAAATACAATATGAGGAGATTCCTCTACAACTTGGGTTCTTTTATTAAAAACCCTATAAGCTTTACTACGAGAAGAATAGCCAATGAAGATACCTTCATCCGACTTTGCATCAAATTTTCCTAGTTGGTCCTTTCCATTGTTATGCACAAAACATTTACAACCAAAAACACGTAAATGTGAAATGTTAGGTTTTCTACCTTTGTAGAGTTCATATGGGGTTTTTAAGAGTATTGGCCGAATTGTTACTCTATTCAAAACATAGCATGCTGTACTCACGGCGTCTGCCCAAAAGTATTTGGGAATCTTAGCTTCGTCGAGCATGGTTCTAGCCATCTCTTCGAGACTCCTATTTTTTCTTTCCACCACCCCGTTTTGTTGTGGTGTACGTGGAGCGGAAAAGGTATGCTCGATTCCGAGTTCATCACAAAAATCCGCAAAGAGATTGTGATCAAACTCTCCCCCATGATCACTTCTAATGGAAGTGACAGTTGATTCCTTTTCATTTTGAACTCTTTTAAGAAAAAGCTTGAAGCTAAGAAATGCATCACTTTTATGTGCAAGAAATAATGTCCATGTAAATCTAGAGAAATCATCAACAATTACAAAAGCATATCTATTTCTTCCTAGACTTTCGATACGGGATGGTCCGAATAAATCCATATGCAATAGTTGTAAAGGTCTAGAGGTTGAAACAACATTTTTGGATTTAAAAGATGCTCTTGTTTGCTTCCCCTTTTGACAAGAATCACAAATAGTATCACTTTCAAATTTTAAGTTGGGAAGACCAATCACTAGATTTTGAGAAATAAATTTATTTAAAAGATGCATGTTCATATGGGCTACTCTACGATGCCACAACCACACATTATCATCTTTGCTCAACAAACAATCAACATACTCGGATGAGGAGTTTTCAAGATCAACCATGTAAATATTGTCAACTCTAAAACCACGTAGAATAATCTTGAAGTCACTACGTCTAAACACTAAACACTCATCCGAATCAAACAACGCAAGATTTCCCTTGTCACATAATTGACTTATGCTCAAGAGATTATGCTTTAAACCTTTGACAAGTAATATATGCTTTATAGAGGATTTTTCATTCTTACCGACCGATCCGATGCCAATAATTTGTCCTTTATTGTTGTCACCGAATACAACGCTTCCTCCTTCTTTGTGCTCTAGTTGAAGGAATTTGGATTCGTCTCCTGTCATGTGTCTGGAGCATCCACTGTCAAGGTACCATAGTACACTTGGTCCCTTCAAGCACACCTACAAAGCAAATTAATATTCTTTAGGTACCCATACCATTTTGGGTCCTTGGGGGTTAGGCAAATAACGACCATAATAATATGAAGAATCTCTATGCTTTGTAAAACACATAGGTGCAATATGACCTATACGATTGCAGTAATGACATACTACGTTCGGGTTGTGTTGATGCCTAGGTTGAGCCAACAAAGTTCTAGGCGAATGAAAAAGATTTACACTAGACATATTGTTCCCATTTCTAGTATAATATCTAGATGGTCTAAAGTTATTAGTGCTAGACTTGTTGAAGGACCTAGTGTCATGTCTAGGTGGTCTAAGCTCGTTCCTAGAGTTATTTCTTGGTTGCCGAAAATTACTATTTGTAGGCTTGTTTGCAAGAATCCTAGATTCGGATCTAGGTTGTCTAAAGATATTAGTTCTACCCTTATTTTCATACATTCTAGCATAATGTCTAGGTGGTCTAAAAGAATTTGTTCTAGGCTTGTTTAATACCTTAGAGTTATTTCTAGGTGGAGTAGTGAAGTTTTTGTTTTTATGCCGTTGATATTTCTTAGGCATTTCTTTTTCAACAACTTTATGAACTTCTTTACTACGTGTTTCTAATGTTTTCCTAAGTTCTGTGTTTTCTAGTTTTAAGGACTCACAAGCCGTACAAGTAGAGCATTTATCAACACAAGAGGCTTCATGCATAGTCTTGATGACTTGTCTAAGTTCTATACTATCATTTAACAAAAATTGATTTTCATTTGCAAGATTCTCGTTATCACGAGACAGATTTTCAACACCTTTTTGAGCTAAAGAAAGACGTTCTTCAAAGTCCTTGTCTTTTAAAAAGAGTTGTTTTTGAAAATCCTCTTCTTGTAAAGAAAGAGTTCTTTGTAAATCTTTAATAGTCTTAGAAGCATTTACCAACTCATCATGCAGTTTGTTATACGCAATTTGCATATCGTTAGATGTACTTACCTCGTCTTTTTCGTCTGCCATGAGGCACTGACCAGTTGATTCATCGTTTGTGCTGACCGCTTTTTGAGGCGTGTTTTCGTGCAATTCCTCAAGTTTGTCCCACATTTCCTTAGCAGTTTTATAGTGGGAGATTTTTCGCCAAAGTTCCTGGTTCAAGGCGTTATGTAATATATTCATAGCTTTAGAGTTGTATTCACTTACCTTATCTTTCCCGACTTTTGTCGTCAGTTGATCGCTGTGTTTAATCGCTTGCCATAGATACAAATCGTTTGCCATTGTAAAAACTTGCATCCGATATTTCCAGACTGAGTAGTCGTTTTCGTCTAATATTGGAGGCGACATGCTGCATTCTCCTTCACCTATTCCTGCAAAGAAATTTAGAGCAGAAGCCATGGATGGTTCTCTCAAACGGTTAAGTTTTTCAGAGAGTATGGCTCTGATACCAATTGTTGGACAATACGCTTTACGCTAGAGGAGGGGGTGAATAGCATTTTAAAAATATTAAGCGTTTTAGTGCGGAATTTAAAAACTTTGCAGAAATTAAAGCTAGTGCAGTAGAATAAACTTACACAATGATGTATCCTGGTTGGCCACAAACGTGGTTAGTCCAGTCCCCGAGAGACTCTCTCGAGATTTCCACTAAACTTGTCAAGCTTACGGGTGCTTAACAAACCGTTACAGCTGAGGACACAAGCCTCACCTAGGTGCTCGGGGATCACAATCCCAAAGACTTCAATTGCTCGGGGATACCAATCCCAAAGACTTCAATTGCTCGGGGATAACAATCCCAAAGACTTCAACTGCTCGGGGATAACAATCCCAAAGACTTCAACTGCTCGGGGATAACAATCCCAAAGACTTCAACCAAGGAATCACAAGTTCCTCAACAAACGAGAATCGCAATTCTCTTACAAACACAAAACACACTCACTTTACAAAGCACTCCTTAATGAGTAGATATGAGTAGAAATAGTACGCTCAAGATCACAACAACTTAGCTCAATAGAATGGCTCTTCAAAAAGCTTTATGGATGAATGGAAAATGATGATCAATGTAAGAAAGCTTTTAGCAATGAAAATACTCAAAGTGTATATGTTGTTGTTGTGAAAACACTGAGTTGAAGCTGTATTTATAGGTGAGAAACTCAGTCTTACCGTTGTCTAATTGCCAATTAAGGATTGCTGAAATTACTCAGTGACAATCGATTGTCAAGACTAAACAATCGATTGTTTGCCTATCAGATCAAAAATTCAATCCCAGATTTTACGTCAACAATCGATTACTTCAAATCAATAATCGATTATTTATAACGTTAAGAAATCCTTTCCAATTTTTGGCATAAAACATCGACTGTCCGGAAATCAACAATCGATTATTTTAACAACGTTCAGAAAATCTTTTTCAGATTTTACGCAAAACATCGATTGTTAAATATCAACAATCGATTACCTGACGGTAATTGAAAATATATGACATCGGTCAGCTTCAACAATCGATTATCAAATGGGATAATCGATTATTAATTAATTTCAAAACTCTGTCTCATATATAATCGATTATCAAAAGCCACAATCGATTATCATTTTATTTAAAATCACTGGGAGACATTTTTCTCATTCTAATCGATTACCATTAGTTCATAATCGATTTTTATGAGTTTTGAAAACTTGGCATCAGTTAACAATCGATTATCATAAGTACACAATCGATTGTTATGCAGTTTGCAAAAACCTGATGTTAACTTACTCACAATCGATTATCATTAATTCACAATCGATTGTCATGCAGTCTTGGCTTAGAGATACTCGATTATCATAAGAACATAATCGATTATCTTAGCCCAGATTTTTGAGGCATGTTTGGAAAACATTTTAACAAATGTAAATATGTATAGTTTAAAATCATTTGACACTTAATTTAAATATGCATGATTTTGGAAAAATAATTTTAGTAGAGAAGCCATGTTATGAGCCAAGTTGAGGAATCAAGATCACAATTTAATATTGACTCAATTATAACATTTCTAAACTTTGTCTTGAGCTTCTTGTAATGCATCCATTTTGTGCTTGTCCTTGAGCATTGCTATATATCGCTTTTTGCTTTGTTTGACATTCATCAAAACCTACAAAAGAACACACGTTTAGTATATTGCATTTGAAACGTGTTTCCAACAGTCAAGGCATGCTAAACTATGTGATTATCTTTTTTCATGGGGTTTATCTGAGCCTTATTTGCTTGTTTATTCTCCCCTTTATTTGGTATATGATTTGCTTGTCGAATTAAAATGTTATCCTTTAAACTCCACAAAAGCCCCCATTCCTTTCTTCCCTTTTAGGATTAGAAGTCCTAATGCCCGGGACTGATAGGATTGGGACGGGTATTAGCATGCATTAAGCGAACGATACTAAATGCGTTTTAATGCCTTAACGGGGTAGGAAGGATAGAATATGGATATGATGACCAATGCGCTAATATCACGTGCGACCCCTCTTTTGAGAAGTGTACGTCGGGTATTGCATTGATGTGATCCATATTATGTATAAACCTAGGACCCCTTTCCTTTTATTTTACTTACAATGTTGTCTTTTAATTCTGTTTCATCTAATTAACTCTTTTCAAAAACTGTCCATTCCTTTCCTCTTTTTAAAGCTTTGAACTTATTTGCAATTATTATGTGAAAGCCTTATCTATTTCTTCCATCTTCTCAATTCACAATTATAGTATGACCAGGAACCACACTAGTGGATCTTGAGGGGTGCCTAACAACTTCCCCTCGAGATAATCTCAAAGCCTTTACCCAACTCTGGTTATTCTTCTTAAAACTCTTTTCTTTAAAACTATCCTAATCAACTATAATCATTAGGTGGCGACTCTCCAAATTACAAACCTCAATTCTCGTAAGGGAATAAGAGTTATCCTCCTATAATGACGTACACCCAATTTTCGGACACCCGTCCGCGATAGGAAAATGGGCCGTCGACATTATGACGGCTCTGCCGGGGACTTCTTTAGGCTTTTTACCATTACATGCTATTTGTGACTTTGTTAATTGACTTTGTTTCTTGCCTTTTAATTATTTCATCGTGAAAACTTACTTGGGTCTTCATGTCTTTCCTTTCGTTTAACTGCTTTTCTTTACTGCTTTATTATTTCAATATCGTTGTAACTTCGAGCATTTATTGTAATCATTTATCTTATGTATGTGAAAATACATGTCAATTTGTTTCATTCTTGTAAATTTCATCTTCAACATCATACTCCACTCGTGCCAAAAACAAATCATATAGCAATGCTTATAATGAGTGGTTGTGCTCTTCCGATATTATCACCCCCTAAATGTGGCAAAGGCATATTTACAGTAAAACCATTCGATCAACGGTGTAGTCAACGGTTCTGCGCCTTTCCCTCTTAAGTTATCCGCTCAAGGGTACCAGTCTAGTACTTCAAATAGAAACCTTACTCTATTAAAATGTACATGCATCATGGTCAAACCTAGCTGAGTCAGTTATGTTGTCCGCATAATGACTCATTAAGATAACCTAGTCCAAAGTCCATCGGGTTTCCCTTGAAAACCCAAATGGACACCTCCATGTTCCGGCATTTATTTGGAGATTTAAATGCCTATCATGCTAATTGTTGATTAAAATAGTCGAGTCTGGTGGTGTAAGGGTCTAACACTTTGTTTTGTAGAAAATGAGGCATGAAGTCCCCAGATTCGGTATGGTAACCAACATTTACCCAAGGCTTCTAAGTTGGTGGGAGGACCTTCATGCTGGTGATCGGACTCTTGCCAGCAAATACTTAGGAAATCTATCTTCACTTCTAGAAATCAGCCAGACAACAAAATCATAGAGGCTGCAACTTTGTTCTGGGATAGTGATCGGTCAATGTTTTGCTTCGGGGACCTTGAAATGACCCTTTTACTTAAGAAATAGGGGGTCTAGTTGGTATTCCTTGGGAGACTCCGGGTCTGCTTATGCAAGAAAATTGCAAAGGTCAGGATTTCCTCAAAATGATGGGACTCAAGAAAATCCCAGATTTGACTTGTATGAAAGACTCCTACATACCATTTGACTACTTGTACGAGAGGTATGGCGATAGCAAGTCATACCGCACCTACGCTGACGAATTTTCCCTTACCTCTTTAAAGCATATCCACATAAGGGTTTTTGTCTTAATGTTCTGTTTTCTAGGGATGATAGTCTTTCCAATGACGAAGGCTAGGATCCACTCATACTAGCCATGGTAACCAAGACCTTAATGGAAGGAATTGACGGGTAGTCTTTCAGCATAGTGCCCATGACTGTTGTCGAGATATATTGAGCTTTGGAAAAGTGTCAGCAAGGGGCAAAACACTTCGAATGTTGTAATCTGTTTCTTCAACTCTAGCTTATAGAACACCTTCAGAAAGGTGATTAACGGCAGGAAATAATACGCAGAGATTGGGATGATCATATCACTTTTCACGACCCTAAGCGAATGAACTTCATGCCTAACATGTTCGTCGACCAGAGGACGCTAGAGGATGGGTAGAGCTATTTGAAAATCTGAAGGAAGATCAAGTGCAGTGGATGTATGAGTGGTTCCCAATTGTGGAATTCATTGTTCGTTCTCGAGATGCACCATTCCTCATACTTATTGGACTAAAGGAAACTTATCCTTATGTCCCTCTCCGAGCCATGAGGCAAGCAGGGAGGAAGAAAATCAGACCAAGGGTAGACAAAATGAGTCACTTCAGGGCTGACTTCCAGGACAATGATAGCCCTCACAGGTGTCAAACTCAACACATGTGGCATTGAAAACTCGTCTTGGGAAGAGGAACTACTGAGGCAGACAGGTATAACGCCGGATGTGTGCCGCACTACTCAGGTTGGTTGGAAGACAATCACACTGGTTTGGGTAATCCTGGGTTCATCCGAGGTCACAGGCTTATCGACAAAAGGCTGAAGTGCAGTCAAGTACAATCAATTGCGCAAAAGAATTCGGGAATGCAAAAATGAGCACCGAGAGATACAAGAAGCTCATCATAAATTGATCAACGAATTAAAGATATAGCTGTCAACGCTAACAAACGGCTAGGGTATTTGGAATGGGGTCTAGTACAGCTAGAAGGAAAGTTCTTGAAAAGGATTGAACACTGCTAGAATGCTAAAGGAAATGCATGTGGACATCTAGCCCGAGCCTACTTGCTACTAGGACTGCGCGAGCTGGTGCAGCTGTACGAAGGAGGCAAGAATACTGAATCTAGGGAAAGTCCTTCTGGGACCAAGTAGTTAGGATCTTTCATTTCTTGCTTTCATGATGTAATAAGATCATTGGCCATTAGTGATATTTTATTTCACGTTATTTTAAGTTGTCTTTAAGACTCATCTTATTTTTATCAATAAAATGAGGCATTGAGTATTATAAGTTCTCCAAAGTTAATTTTTAACTAGGCCTACCTTAGGCGCAACGACGCACCCAAATTAGGACACAACTTATATTATTACACACCGTGTTTAAATATTGCAATATTCTCTTTCTCGGAATCCGCACTAACTTTTTACCTTTTGTTTTTCTTTTATTTTTATTCCTTTCCTCAAAGGTTAGTTCGTGCATTCTGGCACCATCAGCATACTCCACAAGATCCAAGGGCCCTCCACCTCCTCCTTCTCTGAGTCCTATCAGAAAAAAGAACAAAGGCAGAATGGGAGATGCAAGTGATAGAAAAGAGACTGAAAAGGAGGAAACTTCTCAGGGTACCCCAGTTCCTAAGGAAACTGTAACTCATCTTAAGCAAAAACTGCTGAAATTCCAGGAAGAATTAGACCGAGTTCGGAACTTGGCAAGCCTATCCTTCTCTCTTGCTCCTCCAGATAACCTCATACCTCCACAAAACACCCCAAAACAACAACTAAATCCCACTCATGCTCAAACCTACTTTACATGCAATAACACTACTCTTGCTCATTCCCGAACCACCAAACACTACAAACGACCACCTCCATAACACTCTTATCTTTGTGGACATTGTACGCCACTATACCCAACCGATCTTAGAAAGAATGTTAAGAAGACAAAGACTCCCTTATCATGAATTTGGTCACGGAACACAAGAAGTTAACTAGCCGGATCCTGGGGGTTGAAGGTAGCAAAGGCATTGAGTGGATGAATTTAGATCTTTGCGTTCAGCCGGATGTTGAACTCCCGGAGGAGTACAAACCTCCCAAGTTTGAGATGTTCGATGGTACAGGTGATCCTAGGGTCCATCTGAGAATGTATTGTGACAAGCTGGTAGGAGTTGGAAAGGATGAAAAAATCCGAAAGAATTTGTTCATGAGGAGTCTGAAAGGGGATTCCTCATCGTGGTACATCATCAAGGATTCAAAGAAATTGACAAGTGGGTAAGTATGGAATCTGACTTTAAGGACCGATTCAGGTTCAACACAGAGTACGCACCAGATGTGTTCTACATCCAGAATCTGAAAAAGAAACCCACCGAAACATTCCGCGAGTGCTACTCGTTGGAGATCGGAAGCTGCTAAGGTCAGGCCAGCCTTAGAAAAGGAGCAAATGAACAGATTCTTTGTCCGGGCTCAGGGTCCACAATATTAGAAAGGTTAATGCTGATAGAAGGTCATAAATTCTCCAACATCATCAAGTTGGGAGAAAGAATTGCGGAAGGTATCAAAAATGGTATGGTCACAAATATCAAATCATTACAGGTCACCAACAAGGCTTTACAGTTTGGTGGCACATCAAAGAAGAAGGATGTGAACTCTGTAATGGTTGCACAGAGAACCAAATCCCCAATGAAATACCAAACATACCCATTAACGTTACTTACATATCAACATTCCCTGAATTACCAAGCACCTTCACCCACATACCAAATTCCACCACCCACCTATCAGTCATCTCCACCTCCCACATATCAACCCACTTCACCAAGATATCCTCAACCCGCACCTATGTACCAAGCCTATAATTCCAAACCTTCTCACTATCAATCACCACCCACTTGCCAAAAATCTCCTAGACCCGGACCAAATATCAACCGCAGACCTCCCAGACAATATACAGCAATCGTCAAACCAATTGACCAGCTGTACTAATGACTCAAAGCAGCCGGTTATGTCACCTCTATCCCATTCATAACTCCACAAAATCCCTCCCAATGAATCATTCGGAACAAAACATGTGCATACCATTCCGGAATAAAAGGCCATACCATCGACGAGTGTCGCTCGTTGAAAGACAAGATTCAGACCTTGATTCACAATAAGGTCATTATATCAAAGGAGCCCACTCCCAATGTCCGCAATAATCCTCTGCCTGGCCAAATGGGTGGAGGCATTCACATGATTGAGATTGAGGATGATCGGGACCCCAAAGGGTTAATTGGATTGATTACCAAACGGGATGAACTGAAGAAGCCGACAGTCACCATAAACCCTATTGTTTTTCAGATCCATCCCTGTGAGGGCAATGAGTTAAATATGTCCATACCGCTCGAAGCGCCTCCTGCAAAGGCTCCAGGACCAATTGAGGTCAGAGTTCGGAAACAAAGGCACTTGCGCCATTTAAAGTTGTTGTGTTACCTCCAAGGGTGCCTATTCTGGTTACGATGATATATATGAGAATTTTAAACTCAAACTCCATACCATAGTATTACACATCAGAAGCTAGGAGAAAAGGGAAAACCAAAATTGGAGAAGCAATCGTCGCACAGGGCATGACTAGAACAGGCAGGGTCTACACTCTAGAATACTTAGCTGAGTCCAACAGGCAAGCCTCTGGATGGCTTGTTGAAACTAGACCCAATGACCTTTGGCGAAAGCATAGGCAAAAGAATACTCGATCGTTGAGCAGTTGAACAAAACACCAGCGCAGATTTCATCCTGGCGTTTCTGCAAAGCTCTGAGGCACACAAGAATGCTCTGATGAAAATATTGAGTGAAGCTTACGTTCCCAGCAACATAACTAGAGGTGAGATGGAAAATATGGTAGGACAAGTGCTGTAGAGTCACAAGATTACCTTCCACGAGGATGAGCTACCACCAGAAGGACTAAGCCACAACAAGGCGTTGGACATCACCATGCAATTCGAAGATTACTTCATCACTAGAATCTTGGTCGACGGAGGATCCAGCCTTAACATTTGTTCGCTAATAACTCTCAGTACATTAGGGAAAGGTTTGCATGAGATCAAAGATGGGTCTATCAATGTTAAAGCCTTCGATGGGTCCCAAAGATCCACCATTGGGGAAATCAGCCTGTGTTTGCAGATGGGACCAACCCGGTTCAATGTTGACTTTCAAGTGATAGACGTCCCAGCATCATACAACTTCTTGTTAGGACGACCCTGGATCCACGCCGCTAGCGCTCTAGCATCAACCCTACATCAAGCGATGAAGTTCGAATGGAATCACCAAGAGGTGATCGTTCATGGCGAAGGTAGCTAACCCATATACCGTCGCCAGACTATCCCAATTATTGGAGGCAGAAGGATAATAGGCGGAGAAACATACCACCACATCGAGTGGGTCAACACTGTGGACAAAGATAAATGGTGCGATAACAAGATCGAGAGCATTCTGAACTGGTGCGGGTATGAGCCTGGAAAGGTACTTGGCAAAAATCTCCAAGGAATCGCAAAACCCATCAAGTTGAAGAAATACGGTACTACCTTTGGTTTAGGGTATGAATACACCTGGGAGGAGTTCAAACATTGGTCGCCACCATGGAGTGGCCCATACTATCCACTGGAGCACCCTATACCTCATCTAGAGCAGACCTTTCAACCAGCAGACATCATGTATGGATCAGAGGAAGATAAGGCATTGGCAGCAATGAAGAACTTGTTTCAGGAGGATGATATGGACTGTTGTGTTATCTTAGAGGAAGAAGGGGAGTAAGGCCCTTCCATACAAGCTGTCAATCTAGGGGAATGCCTCACTAATTGGTTGATCAGAACCACCAAGGCCCCGAAGTCTTCGGGGTAGCAAGGCTAAACAAAGCACCATGTATCGCATCTTTACTTTTACTAGTTGATTTTTTTTCTTTCCGCGTTGTCTTTAATTTTGAAAAGAGCGCCAAGGTTTCGAACAATTATGAATTCAATCAAAGCATTTTCCGTTTATTATATATATAGCGCTCTTATTATTTTTCCTATCATTTACATTATTTACACAATATTACTACTACATATCTTGATGATGAACCAACGACTGTGACTTGCAACGAGACAACGCAACAAACGGATATAGATTCAGAGGAGGATATTATACCCGAAGAGGTTGTCGGAGAGGTCAAGAACTTCGAGAACAGGCCCAAATCCAACTTGGACGAAACTAAAGTCGTTAATTTGGTAGATACCAAAAATGTCAAGGAAACGAGTATCAGTGTGCATTTGTCGCCATCAGAAAAGAAAGAGTACACGGAGTTCTTGAAAGAGTATGAGGACATCTTTTCCTGGTCTTATGATGATATGATTGGTCTTAGCACATCCATTGTAGCTCAAAAGTTACCAACAGATCTGACATGTCCACCGGTAAAACAGAATCTTAGAAAGTTCAAACCTGACATGAGTTTGAAAATTAAAGAAGCGGTTACCAAGAAAGTCAAAGCCAGGGTTCTCAGGGTAGTAGAATATCCGACATGGTTAGCCAACATCGTGCGAGTACCAAAGAAATATGGGAAAGTTAGAGTCTGCGTCGACTACCGGGATCTCAACTGGTCCAATCCCAAGGACGACTTCCCCTTGACAAACATACATATTTTAATTGACAACTATGCTAAGCATGAACTGTAGTCATTCATCGATTGTTTCGCCGTATACCATCAGATATGGGTGGATGAAGAAGATGTAGAGAAAACAGCTTTTATAACGCCTCGGGAGATGTACTGCTACAGAATGATGTCGTTTGGTTGAAGAATGCTGGTGCCACCTACATGAGAGCCATGACTACCATATTTCATGAAATGATACATATGGAAATTGAGGTGTATGTGGACGATGTCATTATAAAATCCAACAAAGCCATAGATCATATGGAAGACTTGAGGAAATTCTTCAACCGGTTGAGAAGATACAACCTCAAACTGAATCCCGCCAAGTGTGCATTCAGGGTTTCTGCTGGAAAGTTACTAGGTTTTATCTTGAGTCGCCGAGGAATAGAATTGGATACGTCAAAGGTCATGTCCATTCAAGAGTTGCCACCGCCAAATAACAAGAAGGATGTGATGCACAGTAAATGTACCCAAGCAAGCTGCCTGGATCATCAGGAAAATCATACAATGCAGAGATGATCTTATGGCAAACCAGCAGCTGCAAGGTTCCCTTGCTGACAGATTCAAGGCTGTATGCTGCCTCGACAAACTTCAAATCCAGAAAATGTATATCAGTATGCTCCCTAGATTTGATAGAGTCAACTGGAGAAACTTACTTCTGGTTCAAAATGTCCTGCCTCGACATATATTTATTGCTTGGCTGGCTGCCCAAAGAAGATTACCTACTGTGGATAGATTAGCAAACTATGGTATTCAAATCCCTTCACTGTGTGTGTTTTGCAAACAACAGGTGGAAACTTTCCAGCACCTCTACTTCGAGTGTTGCGTTACTAAGAGTTTATGGTCTAGAATTGGTTGTTGGCTGGGCAAATTCGAGACAAATCCTTGACTGGGACAGTGAACTGGAATGGATATGCAGTAAAACTCGTAGTCGTGCATGGAGGAATGCTATCACTGCTTCTGCCTTTGTACATGTCGTAGCTTTAATATGGCAGTCGAGGAACAAAATATGATTTCAGAATATGGCATACGATGAAGATATAACCACTAGAGAGATTGCATTACTTCTTCACATTCGTGGGAGACAAAGTAGAAGCTGGCAGATCGGTCTACGTCTACTCAACTGCTTTCCATAACTTTTTTTTGTCGTTACTTGTGGGAACTCAAATACATATGATTTTTTGCTTCTTTTGCTAGTTACATAGAAATGAAATGTAAATAGAATTAGCAGCTGACTGTCCAATCAGCTACTAGTAGGAACATTTGTACATCTTTTGCTATATATGAATACCAAGCTTTAACTGAAAAAAGAAGGATGTGATGCGTTTTCTGGCAAGACTCAACTATATCAGCCGGTTCATAGCTTAGTCCACTGTCATTTGTGAACCTATCTTTAAGATGTTGAAATAGGACACTGCTACAAAATGGACTGATGATTGTCAGAAAGCTTTTGAAAGAATTAAGGAGTACTTGTCAATGCCGCCAGTCTTGGTTCCGCATGAACCAGGAAGACCTCTATTGCTCTACCTCATAGTATTGGACGGCGTATTTGGTTGTGTTCTAAGACAACACGATGAAACAAGGAGAAAGGAGAAAGCCATTTACTATATCAGCAAGAAGTTATCCCGTATGAGGCCAGGTATTCCCTATTAGAGCGTACCTGTTGTGATCTGACTTGGGTGGCCCAAAAGTTGAGGCACTATTTCTGTGCCTACACTACCTATCTCATACCTAGAATGGACCTGCTGAAGTATACCTTCCAAAAGCACATGCCTACTGGCAAGATCGCCAAGTGGCAGATCTTGCTAAGTGAATTTGACATTCTTTACGTCAGTCAGAAGGCGGTCAAAGGACAAGCTTTGGCAGACCATGTCGCCGAGAATCCTGTGGGAGGAGAATACAAGCCACTGAAGACGTATTTTTCCTGATGAAGAGGTATCTTTCTTAGGAGAGGACATCATAGAATCCAATGACAGTTGGAGGATGTTTTTCGACAGAGCCGCAAATTCTTAAGGAGTTGGCATAGGAGCAGTCCTGGTTCAGAAACTGGCCATCATTACTCGGTATCCGCCAAGCTCAGGTTCTCATTCACCAACAACATGGCCTAGTATGAAGCCTTCATCTAGGGCTCAAACTGGCCATCGATATGAACATTCACGAGTTACTAGTGATCAGAGACTGGGACCTACTCATACATCAGGTTCGAGAAGAGTGGGCAACCAATAATTCAAAGATACTCCCTTATCTTCATCACATACAGGAGTTGAGGAAAATATTCATAAAGACCGAATTTCATCATGTCCCCAGAATACAGAATGTGTTTGCTGATGCACTAGCTACTTTGTCATCCATGATTCAGCAACCAGATACAAATTTCCTAGATCACATTCAAGTCAAGATTTATGACCAACCAACTTATTGTGCTCTTGTTGAGGAAGAAGCTGATGAGAAACCATGGTTCCATGACATCAAAGAGTACTTGACAACAGAAAAATACCCAGAACTTGTAAACGCAACTCAGAAGCGCACACTTCGGAGGTTATCCAATAGCTTCTTTCACAACTGAGGAATCATGTATATGAGGACTCCTGATTTAGGATTGCTAAGGTGTGTCGATGCAAGAGAACCAACCAAACTATTGGATGAAGTGCACGTAGGGACCTGCGGACCGCATATGAATGGTTTTGTCTTAGCCAAAAAGATACTCCGAGTAGGATATTTATGGATGACTATGGAAACAGACTGTATCCAGTATGTTCACAAATGCCACCATTGTCAGATACATGCATACATGATAAAGGTGCCTCCAAACGAGCTTACTGCGACAAGCTCATCGTGGCCATTCTCCACTTGGGGAATGGATTTTATCGGACCAATCGAAACTGCCGCATCAAATGGATATAGGTTCATCTTAGTGGCAATTGATTACTTTACCAAATGGGTCGAAGCAGCGTCATACAAAGTAGTGACTAAAAAGGTTGTGGCATATTTCGTCCACGACCGTGTCGTTTGTCGGTTCAGAATTCAGGAGTCAATCATTACTGATAATGGTTCCAATGTCAATAGCGACCTCATGAAAGCAATGTGTGAAACATTCAAAATTAAACACAAGAACTCTACAGCCTACAGACCTCAGATGAACGGAGCCGTAGAGGAAGCCAACAAGAATATCAAGAAGATACTAAGGAAGATGATCGAAAGGCATAATCAATGGCATGAGAAGTTATCATTCGCCTTATTGGGGTACCGCACCACAGTCCGCAAATCAACCGGGGCAACTCCCTACATGCTCGCTTATGGTACAGAGGCGGTCATTTTCGCCGAGGTAGAAATTCCCTCTTTAAGGATCATACAAGAAGCAGAGTTGGATGATGCAGAATGGGTGAAAGGTCGCTACGAGCAGTTAGCCCTTATAGATGGGAAGATAATGAATGTTGTCTGCCACGGTCAGTTGTATCATAACAAAATGTCCAGAGCCTTAAATAGGAGAGTTAAACCACTGAAGTTTTCACCAGGGCAGCTAGTGTTGAAGAAAATATTTCCACATCAACATGAAACCAAGGGGAAATTATCTCCCAATTTTCAGGGTCTTCTTGAAGAAATGGATAGAGAAGTCTGGCCAAAGCCACTAAATGCAGATGCAGTAAAATGATACTATTTGTAACCATTTATGATTTTCTTTATGATATAATTTGAAATACACCTGACCTGATTCCCGTTTAAGAGGGGATGCATAGGAAGCCCTATGGATTTGGTCACAATTTAATAAAAATTCCATTTTCCCCCGCAATTGGAACTAGGGAAGAATTTTGAATAGGTTCCTCAAAATTCCGAAGTCAGTTTTTACCTTTTCATCGCTAGAAGTACCAACCCAGTAAAGTGGGGCAGAATTTTGAGGAGGAGGTAGCCTTTAGAAGCACCAGCCCATTAAACTAGGGCAGAATTTTGAGGAGGACCCTTAAAAGCAGGCGAGGTTGCAATGTCTTGTACCATGTCTCAGTCGTTGGTTCATTCAAAAAATTGTTATTTTCAATTATATACTTATATATACTAAATCATGCATAACTACCATTTGAATCGTTGTCGCTTAGCAATGCTACCCCAATGATACTCGACACCAGGAACCAGGGGATAATAACTAACCTTTCCCCATCTACAGAACTCTTGCTTTTCTTTGGATGCAGGCACCCAAGTCGTAAATCATTGAATGCATACAATCGTAATTTTTAGGAGGGAAACATTCAGAACAATCGTGTATTCAAAAATCGTTGTCCGCACACAACCTCCCTAACAGTCATGATATCGTAATCGACTATCAGCTAAGAGATCCTACTACTATTCGCCCTTTTAAATTTTGCACAGCATAAGGCTACTTATCTGCCTTTCGAGACTAAGCATTTTCTCCATCTACATTCTGCATAAGGCTACTTAACTGCCTTCCGAGGTTAAGCTCTACCTCCATCTACATAAAGCTACTAATCTGCCTTCCAAGGTTAAGCTCTGCCTCCATCTACACTTATCTGCCTTCTGAGGTTAAGCTCTACATCCATCTACATAACGCTACTTATGTTCCTACCAAGGTTAAGCTCTACATCCATCTTCATAAGGCTACTTATGTGCCTTTTGAGACTAAGCATTGTCTCTATCTACATTTTGCATAAGGCTACTTATCTGCCTTCCGAGGTTTAGCCTTTCGAGACAAATCATTGTCTCCATCTGCATTTTTCATAAGGCTACTTATCTTCCTTCCGAGATTAAGCTCTACCTCCATCCTGCATAAGGCTACTTATCTGCCTTTAGAGGTTAGGCTCTACCTTTATCCTGCATAAGGCTACTTATCTGTCTTCCAAGTTTAAGCTCTACCTCCATCTGCATAAGGCTACTTATCTGCCTTTCGAGGTTAAGCTCTACCTCCATCTTGCATAAGGCTACTTATCTTCCTTTCGAGACTAAGAATTGTCTCCATCTTGCATGGCTGAAATACCACCACTTTATTTTTCGTACGACTGCAATATCGCCACCTACATTTAAATTCTCACTTTGGCTGAAAGATTGCCACCATTTTCATTCATCGGCTGAAAGATTGCCACCTTCTCATGGGCTGAAATATCACCAACTTATTCAAAGGCATCATAGTTCGGAGGCACCATCTGCATAGCCCGAGGACATCATTTCATGGCATACGAATCTTTATGTATGCTCTTCATGGCCCAGGACATCATAGTCTGAAGACGTCATCCTAACCATTCAAATTGTATAAATTATGCACAATATACGCCAAATTTCTTAATTGCAGATACACCGGCTAAAAAATGGTTGTCTCAATAGGAGCGATCCCGCTTCAGTTCCCGCAGCCTATCCGACTCCAAGCACCCTTTTCGAATCTAAGCATCGCGTCCGTTCTTTTCGAATCTCCATCGGCACATTCCGTCAATGGATCCTGAACTACATATAGTCTGATAGTTATAAAACCAGGGATATGTCGGCAGCTCAAAAGCCAGAGCACTGCCAAAGTTCTTTTCAGTCACTACTTACGGTCAAAATTGACCATAATTGTCTTTACCCGACAACTCTTTCATCCTCCTCGGGTAAAGAGGAGTAGCTGTTGATACCCAATTTTTTCCTATGTAATTTTGTACCCAAATACTTCCAAAATAGTACATCTATGTGCATATATAAGCATACCAATGAGTTTTGGTATTTTTTAATGATTTAAAAACTAGTTTATCGCTTATTTTGTGCTACAAAAACCCCAAAATTATTCCCAAAACTATCATTTGGTGAATAAATTATTTTATCCTTATATTTACACCTAAATATGGCAATTTTTTCATATTTTTACAATTTTATTTGGCAGTTTGAAAGCTTAATTGCATATAATTACAATTATAGCCTACTTTGCAATTAATAACATCTTACAATTATAAAACTACTTCCGGTATTTTTTATATAATAATTATCTCCTACGTAATTTTAATTTACTTTTAAAATTGTATTACTATTTTTATAAAAATTAAGTAAGGGAGAAGTGGATATTTAAATGCAAGCCCCAATTCTATTTCAATTATAGCCAAAATGGTGCCCCAATTTAACCCCAATCTCAGCCCCAAATCAAACCCAATTCCCTAATCTACCCAACCCAAACCCAATAACCCGAATCGGCCAGTGTCTTTAATCTGAGCCGTTGATCATCTTGATTAACGGCCCAGGTTCCCCCTTTCCATTTGTAATTCTAAACAACCCCAACCCTATCCCCATTCTCTCAAACCCGCCGCCTTTGGTTCCTCTCATATCTCTCGAACACTCTCAATCCTGAAACCCTAATAGCCGCCTACCCCTCTCCGACCTCAAAACACAGGAATCCATGGCTAATCTAGCCATAGACGACCTCTACCCATCATCTAGTACTCATACACGCCTGCTCACTGAAGATTCAAGGCTAGACCTCTAGGGTATTCGTCAAGACCTTGGTCGATTCGAGATTCTATGGTCATTCCGGTCTTTCTCGGACGTATCTTGGCCTCTTAAGTGTGGATTCAACCTTATCAGCTCATATCCGTTCTCGAGACTTCCAAGCCTTCTCGTCTTTTAGGGTTCTCAGAAACCCTAGACTATTCGAGGTTCCTTTTCATTTTATTCTTTCAGATCCGTGCTAGATCTATGTTGTTTGTGATATTTTAGAGCTTTTCCCTAATTTTCCTATTTCAAAACTGTTCAAATCCGATTTCTAGGGTTTTCTGAAAATGGCTCCTAAATTTTATGATTCTTTTACGCTCTTTTATGTGTGTTTATGCTCGTTCATTTTATTCCTGTTATGATCAAGTATGTTCTCTTGTTTCTTACCTGATTTCTATAGAAATTTCTTTTATATTCTGTGTTCGCAAGATAGCCTAGGTTGTTGGCTTACTTCTTTGCTATACGTGTTCAAGTACATGCCTAAATTTTGTTTCTAAGCTCTGTTGATCATGTTCTTGCCTACTTTTGTTTTTAAAACTCGTAGTTTTCTCTTGTTTCTGTTTGTGCATGTCTGGTTATCTCTGTGACTTTGAGTGGCTTCTCATCTCCGATTCTACGAGAAACCCTAAAATTTGGGGGGTTTTCCTCTTGGGTAGATGGCACTATGAAACCCTAGGATTACAGGCTCACGATAAGCCTATAATTGAATTCAAAATCTTATTTGCCTTTGGCTCTGAAAATTTCATTCTGAGGCTCTTTTGTGGTTTAAACTGCATGCTTTATATTTGAGGAAAAGACTTCCCTTTTCAAAGATTTATTCTTTTGAAATCCTTTTATTCATGCTAAGTGATTCAGCACCGGTTCCCTTTTATTGAATCTCTTTACCCTATTGGCTTGTTTATTTTGATCTCTTGCGTACAAATTCCAGACTTGTGATTTTTTCTTAAATAATTGATCTTGTATCTTCTGTGATTTTGTACCAAAATTTGAATTATTTATTTCCTTAATTACCTCAGTTTCTTTGTTATATGGATCCGAGATACTTTGACTGATTTTCAAATTTGTACCTTATTTTTTTCCGCTATTGTGCCCTCTTTCCTTAAATACAAACTATGTATTCGACCTTATTTGTGCACTATATGGCTTCCCTACCTTAATCAGCCGCAGCAGACTGATTCTTTCTTCCTTATGCTATCTTGACAAACTGTTTGAACTAGACCCCTTAATTAAAGGAGTCTGGTTCTTCTTAACTAACACTGATTGATTGGTTTTCTATATTCGTACACCCTTTGCCTGCCTCGCCTTTTGTCAAAAACTATATAAAGGGCTTAGCCCTCCCTTTTTCAAATTCAACCTGTCAAGAATAATTACTCTCTTATTCTCACAAACACACAGATCAACTTTGTGCATTAATTCTCTTTTTTTTTCTCAAATACCTTTAAGCTTTTCTCAAAACTTTCGAGTCTTCTGCTGAAATCTTGAGTGATCTCTCTTTGTTTGTTGTGGGTACTCTGCTCTTCTCTTTCTGTTACTTTGCAACTGGTATGTCCATCTTATTTTAAATACTGCTCCCCCACTATGTGTTTTACATTTCGGTTCTGTTATACTTCTTCCTTACTGTTTTTCTGCAACTTTATCACTCTTGTTCTTATTTGAATTCCCTTTATCCCCTACCCCTCCCCCCCCTCTCTATATGTGATTTGTGGTTCAATACATGACAACACTCTAATATTGTTGTCCATTCTTCTGGATTGGATTCTTTGAATCCCAAACTCAATCAGTTCCCATTTCCTTTCCCCTTTATGTGTTTTTGAGCTTTAGACTTGGGTCTGGCAGTGTCCAAATCACTCTCCAGACCCTGTTCTGACCTTCAAAGGTCTGCTCTTGATTTATTTGACAAAACATGTGGTCAGGGATGTGCCATCCTACTTTATGGCTAGGTATGACCACTACCTGTCATGGCTCCCCAATTCCCCTTTCACTTTGTAATTACTCTTAGCTATTAAGTTCTTCCCCTCTCTTGAAAGTCATGCTTTAGGACCCCTGAGCTCCCTCTGATCTTGGATGCCTGAGAGATGGCTCTTCCGCACTACACTATTTTTAATTCTAATGGTACCTTGAGTGTAAGCAATGCTAACAATTCCTGAGAATCCTTGGAACTTTGAAACACCTTGGATAAAGAGAAGGATTTGGAAATGTGGATCCCGGAATTGGCTAAATCGCATGTTATTAGACATTAAGGTTGAATTAGGCTGCTCGGGTCTAGCTGTTAGCTTCTCATGTACTTTTCTATATTTTCTGGTTTATAATGATTTGTATAAACTGGGGGAGTATTGCAAAGGTATCTGGGAGGGGTCTTTACTTTCTTGCATCAAAAGGGTAGAAATCATGACTTTAGGACTTTACTGTTAATCATGTAGAAATCCTGTCTATAGGGTCGTTTAGTGTTGATTCAATCACATATAAGTCATGTCTATAGGACCTAACGCTTATTTCTGCAATCATGCATATAGAAATCTTGCCTATAGGACTTAACTTTCTGTAATTAATCATATAGATACCATGCCTATAGAGATCTGCGTTTCTTTATAACATTAGGCAAACTTATAGGATTATTTAAACAAGCATCCATTCACAAGTTATGAAATCAATCATCGTATAAATCATGCCTATAGGACTTTGAATCAAACTCGCTTCGCCTGCAGTAACAATTGGTTAACTAATTCTTATACGCAAAAATTAGTATATATTTTCAAAACTTAACTCTTGATAAAACTCTCTCAAATCAGTGTATACTTGTCCTAAAAAATCAAGTTCTTTAACTTGCATATCTTTTCTGAAACAACTTTTCTAATACTCTGCCTAAATGTGTTTTTTCCAATACAATTCTTATCTTTTGAATTTTCTATTTTAAATCATTTCTGCAACTCATTCGCTCTTTAAATAAATCTGCCTCTTCTGGAATTTTTAAAACTACTCTTTCTGTGTTTATAACTGGGCAGTCCGCTTTTCTTTTGAAGATCATTTCTAAATGTCTTCCTAAGTCTGCAGCATACCTTTTCCTTCAAAATACTTCTGCTAGTCATGTTCTAAAATCAGTACTGCTTAAATCAATTAATGTTAATCCAGTGCTCTAATCTCTGACAACTGTATCTGAGTTGCCTAATGTAGACTTTCTGTCAAAATATTATGTGTTGAACTAGACCGCTCACTGCTTAATTTTTCTAAGACCAAATCAGTATTTGCCAAAGCATAATAAACTATGTGATTATCTGATTTCATGGGGTTTATCTGAGCCTTATTTGCTTGTTTATTCTCCCATTTTTTGGTACTTGTATTGCTTGTCAAATTAGAATTTTATCCTTTAAACTCCACACAAGCCGCCATACCTTTCTTCCCTTTTAGGATTAGAAGTCCTAATGCCCCGGATTGATAGGATTGGGGCGGGTATTAGCATGCAATAAGTAAACGAGACTAAATGCGTTTTAATACCTTAACGGGGTGGGAAGGGTAGAATATGGATATGATGACCGATGTGCTAATATCACGTGCAACCCCTCTTCTGAGGAGTGTACGCTGGGTATTGCATTGATGTGATCCATATTATGTATAAACCTAGGACCCCCTTCCTTTTCTTTTGCTTACAATGTTTTCTTTTCATTCTGTTTCTTTGAATTAACTCTTTTTCTAAAAATGTCCATTCATTTCCTCTTTTTAAGCTTTGAACTTATTTGCAATTATTATGTGAAAGACTTATTTGTTTCTTCCATCTTCTCAAGTCACAATTATAGTATGGTCGAGAACCACACCAGTGGATCTTGAGGGGTGCCTAATACATTCCCCTCGAAATAATCTCAAAGCCCTTGCCCAACTCTGGTTCTTCTTATTAAAACTCATTTCTTTAAAATTTTCCTAACGCAATATAATCATTAGGTGGAAACTCTCCAAATTCCAAAACTCAATTGTCGCAAGGGAATAAGAGTTGTTCTCTTATAATGTCGTATACCCGATTTCCGGACACCCGTCTGCGATGGAAAAATGGGGCTTCGACAAGCTCTTCTATATCCTTTCTTTTGATATTTTACGCTTATTTGGTAGTTGGCATTGGGGACAATGCAAAATTTTATTAGTGGGGGTACGCCCTACTGTTTATCTATTTGGATGACTCTACATATTTGATACTCATTTTATATTCTATTGATTTGTTTTCTAGTTGGTTTGTACATAATTTTACATTTTTGCTACTTTTCTCGTACTTTTTATTCTCTTTTGGTCTCTATATAAAAAGTTATATTCTGTATATATTCATTCTCCATTGTCTATTCTACTCCCTTATTGTACATACTCATTCTGTTTTTCTATTTTTGCAAAAAACTCATTTTTAGTTTCGTAGATAGGCTCGTAGCCTTTTGTTTTATTTTTGGCGTTTTTAATAAGCCCTGGATTTTCTTAATGCCACAGTTCTTTAGGGTGGAGTATTGTGCGAACCGGGTGGCTTTACCAATAATAGATGGCATGACAATCTTATTAAGGGTTTGAGTCCATTTTTTATTTTTCTTTTGATTTTGATATACCTCAGGCAAAGCTTCACTTGTGCCTAGCGCATTTGCCTTTGATCTCATGATCAAAGGTATTATGTTGTGTTTAGGATGGTGAAAGTCGTGGACTTGAGACTCTTGTGTTGACCAAACAATCATCATGTGGTCGTTTTGGACCATTGTGTGCTTGAATCGTAACTAAGGTTATTGTGCGCCCTCAACTCATTGTCTTTAGCAATCCTTAGTGTGTGTGGTGAGATTCGAATTGTGAGTCCAAGTCCCGAGCCGATGGTCTAAAACTTGCCCTGAATATTTGTTGAGGCGAAATCCTAGGTGAAGTTTGACTTGAGAAGTGATTATAGGCTCTCCTTGATCCGATTGTTAAGTTAAATAATTCCATAGCCTACCAATGAGATGATCCCTAGTTACCCCTTTTGATCCTTATGCCTTTTTCTTTCAGGAACTAATGCTACAAGCCTATACCTGTTCTAAATGATACCCTCTCTTGTCACCCAAATCATCCCTTGAGTAATGGCAAATGTCTAAGCTTATGGGGAGAGACAAGAAAGGAAACAATATGGTAAAAGGTACAAAAGCAAAAGAAAAGGAAGGCAATGAAAAAGAAAGACAAGAAAAAGACAAAAAACAAAGACCAATGTGAATAAGAACAAAAGGGGGATTCAAGGAAAACAAAAGTCAAAAAAGGTGTGAAAAAAGTAGACAAAGGAGAAATGTTTTGAATTGCATAAGAAAAAGTGACAATGTGTCTCTCTAACCCTTTGAAAATAAGTGAAATACTCCAATGAGTCAAGAAAGTGTGCCAAAACGAATCAAAAGAAGTGCTTAAGGGAAGATTGAACCCACTTGAACAAAAACATGTCCTATCCTTACCCAAAAGCCTTCACAGTGACTCCACAAAAGCCCTATATTATCTTGAATTGAAGGAAGCCTACATTAGTAGATACATACATAAGGTGCAAGCATATGGTACCTAGATCCAGACTTGTGACCTTCTTCTTGACAGAGATGAGTGAAAGTCCATCAACATCGGTTTGTGTCAATACTCTAAAAGGTGAGGTTCGCTTAGGGAGAGTTGAGGATGTGTGAGTTTGGGTTCCAATATGACTAAAGTAATTGAGATAAGTTCTTTGATGAAATGTGTCAACTCTTGATGCTCTTGTGTCACACTTGATCCATAGTTTCAAAATTTAAATGTGTTAATGATGCATTCGTATTGAGGGCAATTGTTAGTCACAACTGATGCTTGTTGAGGTTACATTAGGATAGTTGGAATTACTTGGATGTTTTCTTTTAGGGTGGGTCTTATTTTGTTTGATTGAAGACAAGTAAAGATTTTGAGTTTGGAGGAGTTGATAAGTAGGATTTTAATGTATTTTATGCCCCTACTTGCCTATGATTTGAGTATAATTTGCTACAAAAAAAATCCCCAAATGCTCATAGGTTGTTCTTGATTGCAAGTTTGAGCAACAAAGTGACGAAATGTCAAAGATCGGCTCAAAATGGTGTAAAACCTGCTCAAGTATCGAAGCAAAGTGAAGTGATGAAAAAAGAGCCTAGTGTGGACCGCACAAAAGTGCATGCGGCATCACTAGGAGATTCAGAGAAGTGCATAATCAGGGATTTAACCATGCGGCCGTGGTTGGATTTATGCGGCCCGTATTCATCTCACGCAGCCGCGATTGGATTTATGCAGCCCGCATTCATCTCAAGCAGCTGTGCCATTTTGTCATGTGGCCCGCGTTAAGAGATTCAGAGAGTTGGAGAATTGGACAAATGCAAGCCATGGGGCCGCGGTCATCCTTACGCGGTTTGCACCATACCTTCTCGCAGCCGCATCACACATTTATGTGGCCCGCTCCAAACAAGTTCAGAGAGGTAGAAATTGAAGTCAAAGAGCCAGTGCGGCCGCGGTCATATTTGTGCGGCCCGCACTGATCCCGCAGGGGAAATTTTTCCAGTTGTTCCATCCCACTATAAGCAGAATATTTTACAATTTTTAGGTTAAGTTGTATTATCATAACTGAGTTGCGCTTGTGAGGACGAAAGTTTTAGCCTATTTTGACATTTTAGCATTAATTTCTCAATAGATTCTTGTAGTTCTGGTTAGTTATTAATTAATATGTGTATTTCTTCTTCTATTTATTCTGTTTCTTCTTTAATTATATCTAGCTAAACCCATTAGCTAAGGATTTGGCTTAACCCAAGTGTGGGTAATTGATGGGTGTTTCCATCTAATGATAAATTGATATTGGGTGTTTGTTATTTGGGTTAATTTTATACTTTAACTAAGGATTGGTGGTTGCAAATATTGATTCTAGCTTAGTGGGTTTTTGACTCTTCTTGAGGAAGAGAGTCTATGACCCCAAAATTTACCCAACAAGGAATTGGGATGGACCCATGAGAAATGATAATCCCAATTAACGGGTTAAACCTCGAGAGAGTAATCACCCAACTTGAACCCTAGTTTCTTGGTCAAATTGGCCTACCCAATTGGTCTAGAGAGAGTGAATTGGGAAAAATCACTCTCTCTGCCGAGAGGTGTGAGAGTGAGCACAATTGTGCAACGGTTATAGCAGAAGCCCAAATACGTCAATCTATCCTTAGTAGTTTCTACCTGTTAATTAACCACCTAGGTGAGCTATCACCCTTGTGCCTTTCTCTCTATTAACCACAACCTAGAATTATTCCCTTAGCATAATTTAGTCTTAATCTTTAGTTCGTAATAGTAGTTGTTAATACAAAGAAAATCCAAAAAATGTTAGGAGTACAATTAGAAATACAAGCTCAATTTTAGGCTAGGCAGACAATCCAACTCCACTACTAGCTCCCTGTGGAAATTCGATCCCGACCCACTATTGGGGTAAAAGCTATTGCGCCGCTCTTCCTACATTCATGTAGCATTGAGTCGGCAGTGATCAAGGCGCTAAATGACCTGAAAAGGTACCTGTCTAGCCCTCTGTTACTATTAAAATAGGGGGAAGGCAAGCAGTTACTTGATATATCTAGCGGTCTTGGAAGTAGCGATAAGTTTCACTTTAGTCGGAGAGGAAGAAGATACACAATTTCCTATTTATTATGTTAGGAGCGGATACCTGTTATCCGCACCTAGAAAAGGTGGCCTCAACTCTCGTAGTTGCCTCTCAAAAGCTTAGGCCTTACTTTCAATGTCACTCGATAGTCGTGATGACAAACTATCCATTAAGGAATGTTGCTCACAAGGCAGATTTGTCAGGCCATTTGGCTAAATGGGTGGTCGAAGTTAGCTAATTCGACATTGAGTACATACCCAGGAGTGCAATAAGGCCACAAATTTTGGCCAGCTACGTACCCAACTTCAGCCTCTGGCTGCTAAGGAAGTAATGTTGGTGTTGGGAACGACATCAGGAGTTTGGACCTTATTCACGGATTGAGCCTCCAACGTAAAAGGGTCTAGTCTCGGGGTAATTCTGATCACGCCGTTGGGGAAAACCCTAAGGCAAGCTATTAGAAATGTACTGTTAACTAATACTGAAATCCGGGTATGAGTCTTTGGTTGCAGGATTTGAACTAGATTAAGGGCTAGGTTTCCGAGGTCATTGAGATAAAACAGGACTCCTAACTGGTGTTAACTAAGTGTATGGGATTTTCGATACAAAAGCGGAATACATGCAATAGTATTTGAAATATGTTCAAGCATTATTGGCACGAGTCAGAGAGTGGTCAATCGTCCACATTCCGAGGAAGAAATGGAAGCAAACACGTTGGCTAATTTGGGTTCATCCACAAAGATGAAAGGATATGATTTTGGTACAGTCATCCAATTGTTGCATTTGGTGTTTGATGTGGACATCAACTGTGAGGTAAAATCGACCAACTTGATATGGTACTGGAGGAACGAGTTCATTGAATATCTCAGACATGATAAATTACCCAAAGACCCTAAAGCGTCCGGGAATTACAGACCAAAGCAGCTCGTTATTACCTTATTGATGGACAGTTGTATGGGAGGTCATTCCAAGGACCACTGGCTCGGTGTCTAGGGGCCTCGCAAGGCGGGATTACGTGATGAGGGAAGTCCACAAAGGAGTCTGCGCAAATCACACTAGTGCAAACTCATTGTTCTCAAGTTAGTTAGGGTTGAATATTATTGGCCCCGGATGGAGCAAGACGCAAATGCATTCATACAAAAGTGTGACAAATGTCAATGACATATACAGTTAGTGCATTAAACAACAGAACTATTGAAATTAATGGTGTCTCTATGGCCATTCATGAAATGGGGGATGGACAAAGCTGGTCCTTTACCATCCAGCAGATTCTTTCTAGTTTTAACTGATCATTTCACTAAATGGGTTGAAGTAGGTCCTTATAAAAACATCGGATAACGTGAAGCAGTTGACATCATATGGAACCACGTAATTTGTCGATTCGGTATACCAAAGGAGATTACTTGTCACAACGGGCCACAGTTCATGGGTTCAAAAGTCAATAAATTCTTGGAAGGGCTAAAGATCAAATGAATTACATCTTCACCATACCACTCTAGTGCTAATGGTAGGAAAAGTAAACTAATAAGATAATCATTTAGATCCTTAAAAAGAAGCTAGAAGCTAAGGAAAAATGGCCAGTCGAGCACTGGTGAAAAAACTTTTTCTCTCGTATACGACTCGGAGGCTCTAATACCGATAGAAGTGAGGGAGCCGACTTTGAACATTTTCCAAGCAAACCCCGCCCAAGTGTGTTTGTTTTTAAAGTTTGAATCTTTATTATTCAAATATTAATCATTAAGTGTGTTTGTCTTTTATTTACTTCACAACTACTTAATGGGTCTGAATAGGTCTGTATGATTAAGATCCATAACAGAGACTTAATTTCATTAAGATACTATCACATATTCATTATTAACTGCTGCCACCGCCTACCATTATCAACTACCACCATAACCACTATACTCAACCACCACCTACACCCCCACACCCACCACGCCACCATCATCCTCAGTCATAGCCTCCACCATTATCGACCATCACCACCTATTATCCCCACCACTCCGACCACCATCATTATCGCCCACAATCAATACTCATCCACCTCAACTACCATAACTGACCACCCCATCACTATCTACAACTACAACTGGCACTGCCAGTCATTATAACCTACAACCACCCACCCACCACCTTCCTTAGTCACAATATTTTGAAAGTATTTATATATATTTAAAATATATGAGGGAAAATTTGGGTATCAACACACATTTAGACATGGGTGAACCTGGTTCTCCTATAAATCAAATCATGCATAAAGGCATCACTGTATCACTCTTGTATCTCACTGCAAGCATACTGGACATTGTGTTCAGACTTCAGAGTGGGTTTTTGTGCAAGTTTTCAGTCAAATCCAAAGGAGTCTTATGAGAAAGCTGCTGAAAGAATTTTGAGATGTCTTAAACGAACACAGAACCTGGTTCTCTACTATCCCTTAGGTGATTACTTGATATCATTTGTTATGCTAATGCTGATTATACAGGTTATCTAGTGGATACGAAAAACACGTCCGGAATGGAATATTTTCTGGGTTCCTGTCTTATATCATGGGATACAAGAAAGCGAAATTCAATGGTGTTGGAAACACATTCTCAACGCAATATACTAAAACGTGTGTTCTTTTGTATAGGTTTTGATGAATGACAAACGAAGCGAAAATTGATATATGACAAAGTTCAAGAAACAAGCGCACAATTGATATACATCGAGATTCAAGCTCAAGACAAAGTTTTATAGTTTAATTGAGTCATTCTTAATTGTGATCTTGATCCTACAACTTGACTCGTAACATGGCTTCTCTCATAAAACTATTTTCCAAAATCATGCATATTTAATTCAATGCTAAGTGATTTTAAATCATGCATATTTTCATTAGTCAAAATGATTTTTAAATGCCTCTGAAAACTGGACTAAGATAATCGATTATGTACTAATGATAATCGATTGTTTTAAGCCAAGACTGCATGACAATCGATTGTGAACTAATGACAATCGATTGTGAACCTTATGACAATCGATTGTGATGAGGCAATGTCCATCAAAGTTTTTCAAAACTCAGAATAATCGATTGTGAAGCTAATGACAATCGATTGTGAAGAGATAGTGTCCTTCAGATTTTTTAAAGTCACAAAATAATCGATTGTGAACTAATGACAATCGATTGTGTTGAGGCAGTGACTTCCAGTGATTTTAAAATTTATTAAATAATCGATTGTGAGTATATAACAATCGATTGTCAAGAGGCAGTGTCTAAAATGTTTTTCAAAAACTGATAAGTAATCGATTGTTGACTTTGTGCAATCGATTGTGAAGCTGACCGTTGTCGTAAAGTTTTCAAATACCGTCAGGTAATCGATTATTGCTTTTGTATAATCGATTGTTGTGATTAAAATCCGGAAAAGATTTTTTGAACGTTATTGGGTAATCGATTATTGATTTGGTATATTTTGATTAAAGTCCGGAAAAGATTTTTTGAACGTTGCTGAGTAATCGATTGTTGATTCTGAACAATCGATTGTTTGTGGTAAAATCTGGAAAGGATTTTTTGAACGTTGCCAGTAATCGATTATGGATTGTAAGTAATCGATTGTCAAGCGTATAATCTGGGACTGAATTTTGATCTGACTGGCAGACAATCGATTGTTGGGGTTTGACAATCGATTGTCAGTGAGTAAAATCAGCAACTCTTAATTGGCAACTAGGCAACGGTAATGCCAAGTTTTTCAACTATAAATACAGTTTCATTTCAGTGTTTTAAACACAACAACATACTACAACTGATCATTAGATTGCTATAAGCTTGCATACTTTTGTTTATCATTTTATATTCAATTTCATAAAGCTTTTGAGAGCCATATTCTTGTCCAAAGTTGTTGTGATCCAGAGCTTACTTCTTTTACTCATATCTACTCATTAAGGAGTATTTTGTTTGAGTGTTTTAGTGTTGTATACACTTGTAAGAGAATTGTAATTCTCTTGTTGTAAGGAACTTGTGTTTCCTTGGTTGAAGTCTTGGAGTGTTGTAACTCCGAGCAAAGGCGTTGAGGCTTGCGTCCTCAAGTTGTAAAGGTTTGTTAAGCACCCGGAAGCTTGACATGTTAGTGGAAAATCTCGAGAGAGTCTCTCGGGGACTGGACTAGCCACACGTTGTGGTGAACCAGGATATATCTGTGTGTAAGTTATTATTTATTGCACATATTTACTTCCTGCAAATTTTAATTTCCGCAAGTTTACGCTAAATTTTATTATAACGCTATTCACCCCCCTTCTAGCGTTAAGCGTATTATCTAATAATTGGTATCAGAGCCCAACTCTCTGAAAACTTAACAGTTTGAGAGAAGCATCCATGGCTTCTACTCGTGATTCTTTTGCAGGAATTGAAGAAGGACAGTGCTCCACACGACCACCTCTATTCAACGGTACAAATTACACGTACCGGAAGGAAAGGATGAAGATCTTATTCAGTCCAACAGCTTTCACCTTTGGAAGGTGATAATGAAGGGAAACCAAATTCCAACAAAGAAGGTGGAAAACAAATGGGTTCCCAAGTCCGAGGATGAGTATGACGCGGATGACATCCGAAAGGTTCAAAATAATGCTAAAGCAATAAATTTATTATATTGTGCTATTAATGCTGACGATAACAGGAAAATATCATGTTAGACAACGGCAAAGGAGATGTGGGACAAGCTAGAAGTCACGTACGAAGGTACGGACCAGGTAAGGGAAGCAAAAATTGATTTCCTAACCCATTCTTATGAATTATTTCACATGAAGGAAGGTGAAAAGGTGGACGAAATGTTTGAGCGATTTTCAATAATCGTAAATGACTTACATGCTCTCAAGAAAACAATCACGGATAGAGAGCTCGTTCAAAAAATTCTTAGAAGTCTCACACCGGCATGGAGATCAAAGGCCGATGCAATTCAAGAATCCATTGGCGTTTCAAACGTCACCATCGACGCACTAAGAGGTAACCCTAAAACCTATGAATCTACTATTCTTAACCCTTTTGTTGATGATCAAAGGAGGCAAAGAATAGCTCTAAAGGCGAGCACAAGCCAACCGCAAATTGATGAGGAAGGAGACAACGAGTTTGGACTCGTTATCAAAAGATTTCAAAAGTTCATGCGCAAGGAGTATGAACGCAAGGGCAAAAATCAAGGCGAACAAATCAAGTGCTATGAATGTGGTGAAACCGGGCACATCAAATCAAATTGCCCAAACATCAAAAAGGAGAAGAAACCTGTTAAAAAGCAACGTGCATACATTTCTTGGGGAGGCGACTCCGGAGATGAGTCAAGCGAAGGAGAAGAAGACGAAGCAGCAAATCTTTGCCTTATGGCACAAGAAGACAACAAAGATGAGGTATGTCAAATTTCGTCTAAAAACTTCTTTACTCTTGAAGAAATGCGAACTGCTTTTGATGAATTATATGCTGAGTTTATTAAGGCTTCAAAAACTGTTAAGGGCATAAAAGAAAATGCCTCATTAAAAGAAAAGGATTTTCAAAAACAGCTTTCTTTGAAAGAAAAGGATTTAGAAAAACTGGTTTTAGAAAATGAGAAGCTGAAAGAGGAAAACAAGTTTTTTGGAAAAAGAAGTTCTGATAAGCCCGAAAGCTCTACTAGAAATTGCACTTCTTGTTTGCTTCTTAAGAATGAAGTAAGTAGGCTTAAAGGCACATTAGATAAGTTTAATTCTTCGCACAAAAACTTGAATGATGTTCTTGTTAACTTGAAATCAACCAAGCATGGAATAGGCTTTAAGAATGAAGAAAAGGTTGCAGCTAAACCCCAACAACCTAAAGCTCAACCTAGGATTAACAATAGAAATGCTTATCCTAGAAACAACAACTCTAGAGCCAATATGCATGCTAGACAAAATGCCGAACATTTTAGAAGACCTAGGAATGACTTACCACCTAGAAATAGTCACCCTAGAAATGATACATATTTTAGGCCAAATTTTGAACCCCTTAGAAGACCTAGCAATGGCCCTCAACCGAGAAACAATCACTCTAGAAATGCTGCCATCCTAGAGCTCATAGTAGGAGAAATAATTCTCATGAAATGCGAAATAGTCATAGTGCTCAAAATAGAGTAAGCAATTTTCATCCGTCTAGTTACTATGAACCTAGAAGGATGCATAACCCAAATGTGACTTGTCATTATTGTAGACGTATTGGTCATATTGCTCCTGCATGCTTTACACGTCATATACATGTTACTCAATCGCATCATTATAATATGCCTAACCCCCAAGGACCCAATATGGCATGGGTACCTAAAGAACATTAATTTGTTTTGTAGGTGTGCTTGAAGGGATCAAGTGTACTATGGTACCTTGATAGTGGATGCTCCAAGCATATGACGGGAGATGAATCCAAATTCCTTCAATTAGAGCACAAAGAAGGAGGAAGTGTTATCTTCGGTGATAACAATAAAGGAAAGATCATCGGCATCGGCTCGGTCGGTAAGGATGAAAAATCCTAAAGCATATATTACTTGTGAAAGGTTTGAAGCATAATCTCTTGAGCATAAGCCAATTATGTGACAAGGGAAATCTTGCTCTATTTGATTCGGATGAATGCCTAGTATTTAGACGTAGTGATTTCAAAATCATACTTCGTGGTTTTAGAGTTGATAATATTTATATGGTTGATCTTGCTAATTCCTCACCCGAATATGTTGATTGTCTAATGAGTAAAGAGGATGATACTTGGCTATGGCATCGTAGAGTAGCACATATCAATATGCATCTTTTGAACAAATTGATTTCTCAAAACTTAGTTGTTGGTCTTCCCTTTTTAAAATTTGAAAATGACTCTATTTGTGACTCGTGTCAAAAGGGGAAGCAAACAAAAGCATCTTTCTAAAAACATTGTTTCAACTTCTAGACCATTGCAATTGCTTCATATGGATTTATTTGGTCCCTCTCGCATTGAAAGTCTAGGAAGAAATAAATATGCTTTTGTGATTGTTGATGATTACTCGAGATTTACTTGGACTTTATTTCTTGCCAATAAAAGTGATGTTTTTCAAAAGTTTAAATTTTTTCTTAAGCGTGTTCATAATGAGAAAGAAACAACCGTCACTTCAATTAGAAGTGATCATGGGGGAGAGTTTGATCACAATCTCTTTGTGGACTTTTGTGACGAACTCGGAATCGAGCATACCTTTTCCGCTCCACGTACACCACAACAAAATGGGGTGGTGGAAAGGAAAAATAGGTGTCTCGAAGAGATGGCTAGAACCATGCTCGACGAAGCTAAGATACCCAAACATTTTTGGGCGGACGCCATGAGTACCGCTTGCTACGTTCTAAATAGAGTAGTAATTCGGCCGATACTCATGAAAACCCCCTATGAACTTTATAAGGGAAGAAAACCAAATATTTCCCATTTTAGAGTTTTTGGTTGCAAATGTTTTGTTCATAACAATGGCAAAGACCAATTGGGTAAATTTGATGCTAAGTCGGATGAAGGTATTTTCATTGGATATTCCTCACGTACTAAAGCATATAGGGTCTTTAATAAAAGAACCCAAATTGTGGAGGAATCCCCTCATGTTGTATTTTCCGAAAATAATGCTCGCTTGGCGAGAAAGGATTCCGGCTTTGATCTTGCAGGTATCTTAGATAGCTTGAAAGACAAAATACAAGAGGAACCACCCAAGGAAAATAAAGATGAAACTGAGGAACAACCAACGGAAGAAGCGCCACAATTGGAAAAAGAAATGAATATGCCTAACGAGTGGACGACAATCAAAGATCACCCTCTCGAACAGGTAATTGGCAACGTTGGAGACAAGGTAAGGTACCCGAAACTCTCTCAAAAAACCTTAGAACATACTGCTTTTGTTTCTCAAATTGAACCCAAAACCATCTCAGAAGCAATTGGGGATGAATTTTGGACCTTGGCAATGCAAGAGGAGCTTAACCAATTCAAACGCAATGACGTTTGGGATTTGGTGCCAAGACCCGAAGGTCATACCATAATTGGTACGAAATGGATTTTTCGCAATAAACTAGATGAAAATGGTATAATCACTAGAAACAAAGCTAGGCTTGTAGCAAAAGGCTATAATCAAGAAGAAGGTATTGACTATGAGGAAACATATGCTCCCGTAGCTAGATTAGAAGCTATTCGCTTATTGCTTGCATTTGCCTCTTCTATGAATTTCAATTTATATCAAATGGATGTGAAAAGTGCTTTTCTAAACGGTTTTATTCAAGAAGAAGTTTTTGTTGAACAACCCCCCGGCTTTGAAAACATTAAATCTCCCGATCATGTTTTCAAACTCAAAAAGGCTCTTTATGATTTAAAACAAGCTCCCCGAGCTTGGTATGAAAGATTGAGTAAGTTTCTTTTGGAAAATGATTTCATTAGGGGAAAAGTTGACACAACTCTCTTTGTTAAGCATAAAAACAATGATATTTTGTTAGTTCAAATATATGTAGATGATATTATATTTGGTGCTACTAACAATGTTTTATGCAAGGAATTTTCCGATTTAATGACAAGCGAATTTGAGATGTCTATGATGGGTGAGTTAACATTCTTTTTGGGATTACAAGTAAAGCAAATGAAAGAAGGTACATTCATTTGTCAAGCCAAATATTTCAAAGAATTTCTGAAACGATTTGAGATGAAGAATGCAAAAGAAATGGCAACTCCCATGAGCACATCCGATCATCTAGACAAAGATGAGAAAGGTAAGGAAGTCGACACCAAAAAGTATCGAGGTATGATTGGCTCTCTTCTCTATCTTACTGCTAGTTGTCCGGACATCATGTTTAGCGTGTGCTTATGCGCTCGTTATCAATCGTGTCCGAAGGAGTCTCACCTTACTGCGGTAAAACGGATTTTAAGGTATCTTGTTGGTACTACAAATGTGGGTCTATGGTACCCCAAAGGCTCTTCATGCCAACTTGTTGGCTACACCGATTCCGATTTTGCTGGATGCAAATTGGACCGCAAGAGCACTAGTGGCACTTGCCATTTGCTCAGTAGCTCTCTCGTTTCTTGGTTTAGCAAGAAACAAGTAAGTGTTGCGTTGTCCACAACCGAGGCTGAATATGTAGCCGCGGGGAGTTGTTGCGCTCAAATCCTATGGATGAAACAACAACTCTTGGACTATGGCCTAAGTCTTGATCATATCCCTCTTAGATGTGATAATACTAGTGCCATATGCTTGACAAAGAACCCCGTTCTTCATTCGCGAACGAAACACATTGAAATTAGACATCATTTTATTAGAGATCACGTTCTCAAAGGCGATGTCGAAATTGAATTTGTTGAAACCAAAAACCAATTGGCAGACATCTTTACAAAGCCTTTAGAGAAAGAGTCCTTCTTCCGAATTCGCAGTGAACTCGGGATCCTTGACTCCACGTTGATCTAAGTCATGCATTGCAATTTTTTATTACATGAGTTCTAACTTGAGCGTCGGAGACGTCTAACAATTTTTGCAGGTATCGCCCCTAAGGAAAGGGGAATTATAAAGCTTGACGTACAACAATCGGTTTCCGTCGTCTAAAAATCGATTATTTAGTATCAATAATCGATTATGTTGCTATTATTCGGGTTGATGTTGCTATTTTTTTAATAAACAAGTTTTATTTACATCTTTAGCATCTTACTGTTATGTTATTTTTACTAATGGCAAAAGGGGGAAGATAACGGGTATGCAGATAACGGGTATGCACTCTCAATATCTATAAGCTTAAATTAAGGGGAAATTCATATATTGAGGGGGAACAAATTGCATACTTGTTGCATGTATACACTTGTCTTGAATCGTCAATATAAATTGCTTGCATTGCATATCCCGCTTAATATTTGCCATTATCAAAAAGGGGGAAATTGTTGGAAACACGTTCTCAACGCAATATACTAAAACGTGTGTTCTTTTGTATAGGTTTTGATGAATGACAAACGAAGCGAAAATTGATATATGACGAAGTTCAAGAAACAAGCGCACAATTGATATACATCGAGATTCAAGCTCAAGACAAAGTTTTATAGTTTAATTGAGTCATTCTTAATTGTGATCTTGATCCTACAACTTGACTCGTAACATGGCTTCTCTCATAAAACTATTTTCCAAAATCATGCATATTTAATTCAATGCTAAGTGATTTTAAATCATGCATATTTTCATTAGTCAAAATGATTTTTAAATGCCTCTGAAAACTGGACTAAGATAATCGATTATGTACTAATGATAATCGATTGTTTTAAGCCAAGACTGCATGACAATCGATTGTGAACTAATGACAATCGATTGTGAACCTTATGACAATCGATTGTGATGAGGCAATGTCCATCAAAGTTTTTCAAAACTCAGAATAATCGATTGTGAAGCTAATGACAATCGATTGTGAAGAGATAGTGTCCTTCAGATTTTTTAAAGTCACAAAATAATCGATTGTGAACTAATGACAATCGATTGTGTTGAGGCAGTGACTTCCAGTGATTTTAAAATTTATTAAATAATCGATTGTGAGTATATAACAATCGATTGTCAAGAGGCAGTGTCTAAAATGTTTTTCAAAAACTGATAAGTAATCGATTGTTGACTTTGTGCAATCGATTGTGAAGCTGACCGTTGTCGTAAAGTTTTCAAATACCGTCAGGTAATCGATTATTGCTTCTGTATAATCGATTGTTGTGATTAAAATCCGGAAAAGATTTTTTGAACGTTATTGGGTAATCGATTGTTTTGATTAAAATCCGGAAAAGATTTTTTGAACGTTGCTGAGTAATCAATTGTTGATTCTGAACAATCGATTGTTTGTGGTAAAATCTGGAAAGGATTTTTTGAACGTTGCCAGTAATCGATTATGGATTGTAAGTAATCGATTGTCAAGCGTATAATCTGGGATTGAATTTTGATCTGACTGGCAGACAATCGTATTGTTGGGGTTTGACAATCGATTGTCAGTGAGTAAAATCAGCAACTCTTAATTGGCAACTAGGCAACGGTAATGCCAAGTTTTTCAACTATAAATACAGTTTCATTTCAGTGTTTTAAACACAACAACATACTACAACTGATCATTACATTGCTATAAGCTTGCATACTTTTGTTTATCATTTTATATTCAATTTCATAAAGCTTTTGAGAGCCATATTCTTGTCCAAAGTTGTTGTGATCCAGAGCTTACTTCTTTTACTCATATCTACTCATTAAGGAGTATTTTGTTTGAGTGTTTTAGTGTTGTATACACTTGTAAGAGAATTGTAATTCTCTTGTTGTAAGGAACTTGTGTTTCCTTGGTTGAAGTCTTGGAGTGTTGTAACTCCGAGCAAAGGTGTTGAGGCTTGCGTCCTCAAGTTGTAAAGGTTTGTTAAGCACCCGGAAGCTTGACACGTTAGTGGAAAATCTCGAGAGAGTCTCTCGGGGACTAGACTAGCCACACGTTGTGGTGAACCAGGATATATCTGTGTGTAAGTTATTATTTATCGCACTTATTTACTTCCTGCAAATTTTAATTTCTGCAAGTTTACGCTAAATTTTATTATAACTCTATTCATTCCCCCTCTAGCGTTAAGCGTATTATCTAACAAATGGCACTCTCAACCACTGAAGCAGAATATATAGAAGTTTCCTCTTGTTGTGTTCAATTGATGTGGATCAAGTAGTAATGGAAGACCATGGGGTACACACTGACTCTGTACCACTCTTGTGCGGAAATAAAAGTGCACACAATCATGACTAAATATAGTCCAACTCAAGAGGTCCAAGTACATTTATTGCTGAATATCAAGTTGCTGACATTTTCACCAAAGCCCTGAGAAGAAAACATTTTGAGAAAAAATCGTCTGGCACTACCCAACAAAGGACCCAGTTCCCAATGATTGGCTATGAATGTCATATACAGGTAAAATATGCCATAGTATTTACTGGCCAAGCCTACCTCACTTCTATACTGTTATAGGTATATATACATGATGACTACAGAGTAGTTGCAGTAATACTGGTAAAAGGGGTTAAACTTACTTGTGTCTTTCAAAATGGACAAAAATAATGCCACATCTTCAATGTTTTAGTCTCTTTACATTGTGTCTTTTAATCCAAAGAATCTCACCTGCTATGAACGATACAACTCCCCAAGCAAAATTTGTCGTCGTTTCAGAATCGGTCCCCCATCATAAATAAGCCTATCAAACATCACAGCCCTTCAACTCCAATTTAAAATTTTCTCTTTGTCTTATCTCTAATAAATATACAAACTCTTCAAGTACACATTCACCATGTCCAAAAATCAAGTAAACCCCAATGTACCCTACAGTTCTCTCAATGAGTCCACGCCAGTTAGAACTCTAGCGATAGACCTCTCCCCCAATACAACTACCAGTCAAAACCCTAACGCAGAGTCTCCTCCATACTCTATTCCCTCTCCTTCCCAGTCTGATTCTGTTACTTATCACAGTTACGAGAAGATGACTCCAAGCAAGTCTGATGATGCCTATCCTCCTCAAGTCTCACTGGTCAAAAAAAGTGAACAGGGTGAAAAAGGGAACTTGGTTCAAGGAAAAAATCAGGATACATCAACTCTCTCCATGGATAATCCTTCTGTTAGAAAATACACTTAATGCTAGAGGGGGGGTGAATAGCGTTATAATAAAAAATAGCGTAAACTTGCGGAATTTAAAAATTGCAGGAATTAAATAAGTGCGATAAGTAAATAAATAGGAACGAACGCACCGATGTATCTTGGTTCACCACAACCCGTGGCTAGTCCAGTCCCCGAGAGACTCTCTTGAGATTTCCACTAACACTGTTAAGCTTACGGGTGCTCAACAAACCTTTACCAACTGAGGACACAAGCCTCTACAACCTTTGCTCGAAGATACAACACTTCAAGACTTCAACCAAAGGAATCACAAGTTCCTTCTTACAATATAAGGGAACAACTTTCCCTTCAAGTGTATAAAAACACTTTGCACTCAAAACAAGACTCTCCTTAAGAGTAGATATGAGTAAAATAAATACGCTCAAGAATGCAACAACTTTCGTCAACAATTTCGCTCTCAAAAACTTATGTAATAAATAGAAAATGATGAATAAGAGAGTATGCAAGCTTTAGCAATAATATTGTCAGTTGTTGTGTTTGTAAGACTGATTTGAAGAAGTATTTATAGTGTCAAAACCATGCATTACCGTTGCCTAATTGCCAATTAAGAATTGCTGATTTTGTGCTATGACAATCGATTGTCAAAATGATACAATCGATTATTTGCCAATCGTTCCAAAAATCATTCCCAGATTTTACGCATAACAATCGATTATCTAAGACATATAATCGATTACTGGCAACGTTCAAAAAATCATTTCCAGATTTTACTTAAAACAATCGATTGTCAGAATTATACAATCGATTACTTGGCAACGTTCAAAAAATCTTTTTCAGATTTTACTTAAAACAATCGATTGTCAGAATTATACAATCGATTACTTGGCAACGTTCAAAAAATCTTTTCCAGATTTTACTTAAAACAATCGATTATTAGAAATCTATAATCGATTACCTGACGGTGTTTGAAAATATTTTGGCAACGGTCAAATACACAATCGATTATGCTATGAGAACAATCGATTATTTATCAGTCTTTGAAGAATCTAATAGACACTGCCTCAACACAATCGATTGTCATAAGTTCACAATCGATTATTTTGTAGCTTTGAAAAACTCTGATGGACACTGCCTTAATACAATCGATTGTCATAAGTTCACAATCGATTATTGTGTGGCTTTGAAAAATCTGATGTACACTGCCTCAACACAATCGATTGTCATAGGGTACACAATCGATTGTCATGCAGATTTGAAAAATCTGATGTACACTGCCTTAACACAATCCATTGTCATAAGTTCACAATCGATTGTCATGCAGCTGACTTAACATAATCGATTATCATAAGTACATAATCGATTATCTTAGTCCAGATTTTAAAGGCATGTTTAAAAATCATTTTGGCTAACATAAATATGCATGATTTAAAATCATTTTGCTTTAAATTAAATATGCATGATTTGATAAAAATGTTTTTACGAGAGAAGCCAAGTCTTGAGTCAAGTTATCGGATCAAGATCACAATTTAAAGAACGACTCATGTATAACTTTATTTCTTGGTCTTGTGCTTGAATCTCGTTATGTATCAATTTCGCGCTTGTGCTTGGACCTCGTCATATGTCAATTGCGCATAATTTGTCATTCATCAAAACCTACAAATATGAACACACGTTTAGTATAGTGCCTTGAGAACGTGTTTCAACAATTTCCCCCTTTTTGATAATGGCAAACCTTATGCGGGATATGCATATTAGATAATCCATAATGACGATCCAAGACAAGTATAGATATGCAACAAGTATATAGATATGCAATTTGTTCCCCCTCAATTTATGCCAATAAATATTAAGTGCATAGCCCTTTATTCTTCCCCCTTTTGCCATTAGCAAAAAAAATGCCATAAGTAAATAACTTGTTTATTTATTAATCAAAAATACGAATACAAAAGAAAGACAATAAAACATAGAACAATAAGCTAAATAAAGAAATTATTCATCATCATTTCCCGCCTCGTCATCCGGCACTGCTTCATAGGGAACAAGTCCAGCATATGGATAGTGAATATGATCAAAATATCCATGGATCTCATAAGTCAATCTATTGACGGAGGTGGACAAAGAAGCAAGTTGGTCGGAAATAGTTTGGAGTGTAGGAGTTTGAGGCTGACGCGTTTGACGAGATGAAGGAGGAGCAGGAGCTGCATGTTCGCCGTCATGGGGAAAGGAGGATTCGGAAATTTTTTTGAGCGGGCCGATAGAGGTGTTGAACCCGGAGGCTTCAAGAAAATTCATTATGAGAAGGGTATATGGAAGTGGTCTATCGTCGCCAATTGCATCAAGCATGTGAATCTTGACGAACTTACACCAATTGATGTGAGCTCCGGTTATAATGGCATGCATGAGTTTTGCATCCTCTTGGGAGAGAGTGGTATGGTTATGTTTGCGAGGCTTGAGGACTCGGGTTATAAAATAGAAAATCAAACGATATTCGGGGAGCATTCCCGTAATGGTAGGACGGCGATTGGACAGGTTAGGATCATAAGCTCCAAGTCCAATTTGGTTTAGGAGAATTCGTTCATCAAATAAGGCGCCGGCTTCTCTAATGTAGAGAGAAATGTTTTCCCCACTTCGAGGCAGGTGAGAAATAGAATGTAAGTTTTCGTTGGTTAAAAGATTTCAACACAGTTAATGTTTGTCACAAGCTCACCCTCGTCGTCCTCATGAAGATTAGAGTAGAAGGCTTGAATCAAGAGAGGATTAATGTGAGGATAGGATAGATATAGGAAATCAAGAAGTTGGCATTCCCTAAGCATGTTTGCAGCGGGGGCGCATGATTCAAGATATTTGCTTGTAGAAAAGCGAGGAGGAAGAATGTCACGCTTTTCGAATTTTGTCAAGAATCTAGTTAGCTCGGTTTCAGAATTGAATTGTAAAATAGACCTATCTTGGTAAGGGAAATTTGGAGGAGGAGGAGCAGCTGAAGAAGATGCACCATGTCTACCTGAACGGGGATGTTTAGTGTGTCTGCTTGACATTTTCAATAAGTAGTAATGGCCTTTTTAAGAACCTTGAGAGATTTTAGAAAGTTCGGGAGCTAAGATTGATTCCAAGTGAAGAAATTGAAGGCATATGGTACCTATTTATAATGAGGAAGATGACATTGCATTTAAGGTAACAATCTGCAGAAAATTAAGAGCCAAAACGGTAAGAAAAATTTTCACTGACCGTTAGACAATCGATTGTGAATCGAGATAATCGATTGTTATGGAATTTTGACTTGAACTCGGAATTTACAAAAATCGATTGTGGGAATCTGGCAGGACCCAAACGGTAACAAGGATTTGAATTTCTGGCAGAAGATAATCGATTGTTGAATTATGGTAATCGATTGTTGTGACACAGTGTGCACAGTGATTTTCTGACTTGGAAAATAGTCGATTATATTTTTGAAACAATTGATTGTTTTAGGAAAGTAGTACTGAATGCCTGAGACGGTAATCGATTATAAAAAAATCGATTATTAAATAAAACCTGCATAATAAGCATAAAACGTAAATAATCGATTAGTGATAGTTGCTAATCGGTTGTCTGGCACAGTAAACATGAGACATAAGGAAAGATAACCGATTATTTGCTGTGACAATCGATTGTTCTATGTCATTGCTTTATAATTCCCCCTGCCTTTAGGGCGATACCTGCAAAAGAGAATTAGACGTCTCCGACGCTCAATTTAGTAATTTGTAAAGAATTAATGACTTAGATCAATGTGAAGTTAAGATGTTGGCCAATTGAGAACGTGATCTCTTAAGAATTGTGTCCTAAGGTGTTCTTAATGTTGGAAATCACGTATATCTATAATATGTGCGCTTTGGTTGTATGAGCATTATTTTCAGGTATAGGTTTTGATGAATAACAAACAATGAAGTCAAGTGTCAAACAACGATATTGTATGACAATCAATCAAATGGCAAGAAGCATACTGATGACGGAATTGCATGAACGAGCCAAAGAGTTCAAGACCGAAGACCCAAGACATATGCAAAAGCATACAAGGGGGAAGATAAAGAATTGATATGCAAATTTACAATGCGCATAGAGGAAGAAAAGGATATGCGACATTATTTTAAGTGGAAAAGAATTGGAGTCCAAGAAGTTCAAGACAAGATCAAGAGAAGATATGAAGCAATGAAAATAAATGTAGACCTTTTGTTGAGTCTTATTTATATTGTCTTTATTGTGATCTTGATCCGACTTTAAGTTTGAGTCTTGGCTTCTCTCATAAAATGATTTTACAATGCATATCATAAAATGATTTTACAATATATGCATATCATAAATGATTTTACTATATAGGCATATCATAATCATTTTTACAATATATGCATATCACAAATGGTTTTACAATATATGCATATCATAAATATTTTTATTGCATTTAAAACAAATTGGTTTTAAATGTTATATAATAAATAGTTTCAATACATTTAAAACAAAATCATTATAAATGTTTTTATTGATCCGGAATGGTCATTACAATTGCTTTTCATGTTTAAGATATTTATAATATTTAATATCTTCAAACAAAGCTTTGAAAAACATTTTATAACTTATTTTCAATAACTTAGTTGTTTTAAAAACGAACCATTTCCGCAAGGCAAGATAGTCGAATATCTAATATTGGATAGTCGACTATCCTGATGACCGTTGCCAAGATAGTCGAATATCCATATCAGATAGTCGACTATCCTGATGACCGTTGCCTAGATAGTCGAATATCCTCAAGATAGTCGACTATCTAACAGATTTTCAGAATCTGTCTTTATGACTTTTGCAACGGCTAGGAGTGATTTTGGAGCTATAAATACACCCCAAAATCACTCATTAAACACACAACTTCTGATCTAAACATTCATAAGCTTTCAAATACTTTCAATATCATATTTGATCATCTTTATCACATTTTGAGAGCCAATTCTTTGAATTTATTGTTGTGTTCTTGAGCGTACTTGTTTACTCATATCTACTCTATTAAGAGAGTCTTGTTTAAGTGAGTGTTAAGTGTTTTTATACACTTGAAGGGAAGTTTATAATCCCTTGTTGTAAGAAGGAATATTTTATTCCTTCGTGTGAAGTCTTGGAGTATTGTATCTTCGAGCAAGGTTGTTTGAGACTTGTGTGACTCAAGCTCTCAAGTTGTAACGGTTTGTTAGGCACCCGTAAGCTTAACAGTGAAGTCTTGGGGTGAGGTATCCTCGAGCAAGTGAAGTCTTAAGGTGCGGTATCCTTGAGCAAGTGTAATGGTTTGTTGAGCACCCGTAAGCTTAACGAAGTTAGTGGAAATCTCGAGAGAGTCTCTCGGGGACTGAACTAGCCACGGGTTGTGGTGAACCAGGATACATCGGTGCGTTCGTTCTTATTTATTTACTTATCGCACTTATTTATTTCCTGCAATTTTTAAATTCCGCAAGTTTACGCTAATTTTTATTATAACGCTATTCACCCCCCCCCCCTCTAGCGTTAAGCGTATTATCTAACACTTAAGAGTGTTTCGAATACTTACCTGTTGTTCAATGTTGCCAATTACCTGTTCGAGAGGATGGTCTTTGATTGTCCTCCATGCGTTAGGTAGTTTCGTTTCTTTTTCCAATTGTGGCGCTTCCTCCGATAATTGATCCAAGATTTCATCTTGAGTTTCCTTCGGAGTTTCCTCTTGTACTTTGTCTTGAGGACTTAGTGAGTTTAAAATACCTGCAAGATCAAAACCAGAATCCTTTCTCGCCAAGCGAGCATTATTTTCGGAAAACACAATATGAGGGGATTCCTCCACAGTTCCAGTTCTATTATTGAATACTCTATATGCTTTGCTACGTGAAGAATAACCAATAAAAATTCCTTCATCGGATTTGGCATCAAATTTTCCCAATTGATCTTTTCCATTGTTATGAATAAAGCATTTGCAACCGAATACTCTAAAATGGGAGATATTTGGTTTCCTTCCCTTATAGAGTTCATATGGGGTTTTCATGAGTATTGGCCTTATGACTACTCTGTTTAAAACGTAGCATGCGGTACTCACGGCATCCGCCCAAAATGTTTGGGAATCTTAGCCTCATCGAGCATGGTTCTAGCCATCTCTTCGAGACACCTATTTTTCCTTTCCACAACCCCATTTTGTTATGGTGTACGTGGAGCAGAGAAGGTGTGCTCGATACCGAGTTCGTCACAAAAGTCCGCAAAGAGATTGTGATCAAACTCTCCCCCATGATCACTTCTTATTGAAGTGACGGTTGTGTCCTTTTCGTTTTGAACACGTTTAAGAAAATATTTAAAATTATGAAAAGCTTCACTTTTATGAGCAAGAAATAGAGTCCAAGTAACTCTAGAATAATCATCAACAATAACAAAAGCATAACGATTTCTACCAAGACTTTCAATGCGAGATGGTCCAAATAAGTCCAAGTGAAGTAGTTGCAAAGGTCTAGTAGTTGAAACAATGTTTTTCGATTTAAAAGATGCTTTTGTTTGCTTCCGTTTTTGACAAGAATCACAAATAGAGTCTTTTTCAAATTTCAAATTTGGAAGACAAATAACTAAATTTTGTGAAACCAATTTGTTTAAAAGATGCATGTTGATGTGAGCTACTCTACGATGCCATAACCATGTATCATCCTCTTTGCTCATAAGACAATTCACATATTCAGATGAAGAATTTGCGAGATCAACCATATAGATGTTATCCATTCTAAAACCACAAAGGATAATTTTAAAATCGCTACGGCGAAAAACTAAGCATTCATCCTAATCAAATAAAACAAGATTTCCCTTGTCACATAATTGACTTATGCTCAAGAGATTATGTTTTAAACCTTTAACTAACAATATATGCTCAATGAAAGAATGTTCATCCTTACCGACCGATCCGATGCCGATAATTTTTCCTTTGTTGTTATCACCAAAAATAACGCTTCCTCCTTACTTATGTTCTAGTTGAAGGAACTTGGATTCGTCTCCCGTCATGTGTTTGGAGCATCCACTATCAAGGTACCAAAGTACACTTGATCCCTTCAAACATACCTACAAGACAAATTAATGAGTCTTTGGTACCCAAGCTGTTTTGGGTCCTTGAGAGTTAGGTGTAACATGATGTTGTGCTTGACATACATTTAAGTGTCTATGTCTAGTGAAACAAGCAGGAGCAATATGTCCAATTCGATTGCAATAATGACACACAACATTAGGATTATGCATTCGTCTAGGTTGATAGTAATTGGACGGACGAAATTCATTTACTCTATTCTTGTCAATATGACTATTGCGCAATTCATGAAAATCATTTCTCCTACTATTTGTTCTAGGATATGCAGCATTTCTAAAATAGTTATTTCTAGGTTGAAAGTCATTTCTAGGTGTTCTAAAAGGTTCAAAGTTCCTTCTAGTGTTTGGCCTAGAATATGCGTTATTTCTAGAATGATTATTTCTAGGTTGCGATTGTTGAAAGCCCTTTCTAGGTTTGTTATATCTAGGATGAGCGTTTGTTTTATTAATCCTAGGTTGAGCCTTAGGTTGTTGGGGGTTGGCTTCAACCTTTTCTTTAGGCTCATTTTTAAAACATATGCCATGCTTGGTCGACTTCAAATTAACAAGGACTTCATTCAAATTTTTATGAGAAGAATTAAACTTATCTAGGGTGCCCTTAAGTCTTTCTACCTCATTTTTGAGATGCATGCAAGAAGTACAACTTTTACTAGAACTCTCGGGTTTGTCGGCGCTTCTCTTGCCGAAAAATTTGCTTTCTTCTTTCAACTTCTCATTTTCTAAAATCAGTTTTTCCAAATCTTTTTCTTTCAAAGAGAGTTGTTTTTCAAAATCTTTTTCTTTTAAAGAAGCATTTTCCTTTATGCTTTTAACAGTTTTGGAAGCTTTAATAAATTCACCATACAACTCATCAAAAGCATTTTGCATTTCCTCAAGAGAAAAGAAATTTTTGGAAGAAATTTGACATACCTCTTCTTGGTTGTCTTCTTGTGCCATAAGACAAAGATTTGCGGCTTCGTCTTCTTCTTCCTCACTCGACTCGTCTCCGGAGTCGCTTCCCCAAGATATGTATGCTCGTTGTTTCTTGAAAGGTTTCTTCTCCTTTTTGATATTTGGGCAATTTGATTTAATGTGCCCGGTTTCTCCGCACTCATAGCACTTTATTTGATCTCCTTGCTTTTTGCCTTTTCGTTCATACTCTTTTCGCATGAACTTTTGAAATCTCTTGATAACGAGTCCGAACTCCTTGTCTCCGTCCTCATCATTTTAAGGTTGGCTTGTGCTTTCCTTGAGGGCGATTCTTTGTTTCCTTTTATCATTAACAAGAGGTTTAAGTATAGTAGATTCATAAGTCTTAAGGTTACCTCTTAATCCGTCGATGGTGACATTTGAAGCGCCAATAGACTCTTGAATCGCGTCGGCCTTGGAGCGCCATTCCGGAGTGAGACTTCGGAGAATCTTTCGGACAAGTTCCTTATCGTGAAGGTCTTCTTGAGAGCATGTAAGTCATTTACGATTTTTGAAAATCGTTCGAACATCTCATCGACCTTTTCGCCTTCCTTCATGTGAAACAGTTCATATGCATGGGTTAGAAAATCAACCTTAGCCTCTCTTACCTGGTCCGTACCTTCGTACGTGATTTCCAGCTTGTCCCACATTTGCTTCGCCGTTGTGCAACATGATATTTTCCTATAATCATCAGCATTTATAGCACAATATAATAAGTTAATTGCTTTAGCGTTGTTTTGCACTTTTCGGATATCATCCGCATCGTATTCCTCTTCGGATTTTGGAACACATTCGTTTTCAACCTCTTTGGTTGGAATTTGTTCTCCCTTCATTATGACCTTCCACAGATGAAAATTATTCGATTGAATAAATATTCTTATCCTCTCCTTCCAGTATGTATAGTTTGTACCGTCAAATAGTGGTGGTTGGGTGGAGCATTGTCCTTCACCTATTCCTGCAAAAGAGTCACGAGTAGAAGCCATGGATTGTTTCTCTCAAACGGTTAAGTCTTCAGAGAGTTGGGCTCTGATACCAATTGTTAGAAAATACACTTAACGCTAGAGGGGGGTGAATAGCGTTATAATAAAAAATAGCGTAAACTTGCGGAATTTAAAAATTGCAGGAATTAAATAAGTGCGATAAGTAAATAAATAGGAACGAACGCACCGATGTATCCTGGTTCACCACAACCCATGGCTAGTCCATTCCCCGAGAGACTCTCTCGAGATTTCCACTAACACAGTTAAGCTTACGGGTGCTCAACAAACCTTTACAAACTGAGGACACAAGCCTCTACAACCTTTGCTCGAAGATACAACACTTCAAGACTTCAACCAAAGGAATCACAAGTTCTTTCTTACAATATAAGGGAACAACTTTCCCTTCAAGTGTATAAAAACACTTTGCACTCAAAACAAGACTCTCCTTAAGAGTAGATATGAGTAAAATAAATACGCTCAAGAACGCAACAACTTTCGTCAACAATTTGGCTCTCAAAAACTTATGTAATGAATAGAAAATGATGAATAAGAGAGTATGCAAGCTTTAGCAATAATATTGTCAGTTGTTGTGTTTGTAAGACTGATTTGAAGAAGTATTTATAGTGTCAAAACCATGCATTACCGTTGCCTAATTGCCAATTAAGAATTGCTGATTTTGTGCTATGACAATTGATTGTAAAAATGATACAATCGATTGTTTGCCAATCGTTCCAAAAATCATTCCCAGATTTTACGCATAACAATCGATTATCTAAGACATATAATCGATTACTGGCAACGTTCAAAAAATCATTTCCAGATTTTACTTAAAACAATCGATTGTCAGAATTATACAATCGATTACTTGGCAACGTTCAAAAAATCTTTTTCAGATTTTACTTAAAAAACAATCGATTGTCAGAATTATACAATCGATTACTTGGCAACGTTCAAAAAATCTTTTCCAGATTTTACTTAAAACAATCGATTATTAGAAATCTATAATCGATTACCTGACGGTGTTTGAAAATATTTTGGCAACGGTCAGATACACAATCGATTATGCTATGAGAACAATCGATTATTTATCAGTCTTTGAAGAATCTAATAGACACTGCCTCAACACAATCGATTGTCATAAGTTCACAATCGATTATTTTGTAGCTTTGAAAAACTCTGATGGACACTGCCTTAATACAATCGATTGTCATAAGTTCACAATCGATTATTGTGTGGCTTTGAAAAATCTGATGTACACTGCCTCAACACAATCGATTGTCATAGGGTACAATATCGATTGTCATGTAGATTTGAAAAATCTGATGTACACTGCCTTAACACAATCCATTGTCATAAGTTCACAATCGATTGTCATGCAGCTGACTTAACATAATCGATTATCATAAGTACATAATCGATTATCTTAGTCCAGATTTTAGAGGCATGTTTAAAAATCATTTTGGCTAACATAAATATGCATGATTTAAAATCATTTTGCTTTAAATTAAATATGCATGATTTGATAAAAATGTTTTTACGAGAAAAGCCAAGTCTTGAATCAAGTTATCGGATCAAGATCACAATTTAAAGAACGACTCATGTATAACTTTATTTCTTGGTCTTGTGCTTGAATCTCGTTATGTATCAATTTCGCGCTTGTGCTTGGACCTCGTCATATGTCAATTGCGCATAATTTGTCATTCATCAAAACCTACAAATATGAACACACGTTTAGTATAGTGCCTTGAGAACGTGTTTCAACACCTTCAGTTAAAATCCAGTGATCGATCATGGAAAGGTTGAGACAGCCATGACAGGTTGCATTGCATTCCACATGTATCAATCCTCCTTCTGTTGAAATTTCTATGAAACCACATGAAAATAAGAAAATAGAAAATATTCTCGCTATTGCTTCTAAAGGGGTTGTTGTAGAGGAAGGTGGAGGAGGGTCTGAGTCTTAGGGGAAATAGCCTCAGTTCATAGAAGAAAGGGGAGCACTTGTATCATTTGAACAATCGACCCAAGATGATACTTCTTTATGTTGCTTACCTGTTCTGTGCTTTTTATGATGCCAAGAAGAGGAAGATTGATTCTTGCATAATTGAATTGATTAAATTGCATAATCAAATAAAGATGATGTGCACTGAGTAAAGGGGAAAATAAAGATTCAGGGGGAACTCTTTGAGGTTATGCTTGATGTGCACTGAACAAGAGGGAAATATAGTTCATGGGGACAGTTCAGGGGAAAACTTAAGGTCTTTCTGGTTTGCTATCTGGTTCTATGTGGTTCTTTATGGGATTTTTAATTATCAGTTTGCCATCATCAAAAAGGAAAAAATTGATAGGTTACAAGTATCTTTATCATAAGTAGTTTATTTTGTGTTTTGATGATCTAACAAACTTACTATCAAGAACCAGATAAGGAACTTGTTAAACATTTTCAAGACCTTACGATCACAAGGATCCGGGTAGGGATCCAGTTTGATATATGGCTCAAAGTTTCAAAGTTGAAGGAACAGCTGAGGAACAGGTCCCTACCAGTTCCTGAGGTGACTGTACGAAGTCAACTCTCCAGCTGGAAAGTTGTTGCCTGCACACACTACAGTACAAGAACAGTGTCGTAGTCAACTTTTTGTGGAAGACTTTTTAGCTACCTTGCTTGCATCATTGTAACTGAATATGATGGTGCCTGGGATGAATTTTGATAGTGAAGAAGACACAGATGATTCGGTGCTTGCTAGTTTCATTAGGTTTAGGAGTAAGCCAGGTGCAGCTCTAGAGCCAACCCTTAAGCGGCCCACTACAAGGTCGTAGAAAAAGGGGGCTTTGGAGTCTGCTCCGAAAAAAATTCAAAGGAGCAAGAGAAAAAAAAGGTTGGTAAAGGATATATGCATGAAAAGGTCGTCCATGTGGTAAATATGGATGAGGAAGCAGAAGAAGAACCTAGTTCCTTGATTCACAAGTCCTCGAAGCAAAAGCACTTTCACTTTTAATCCAAAAGACACACTTTTACAAGTGTTGAAAATCCAACCAAGAATGTTGATGCTGCTCCTAGTGAAATATTTATGGAGAAATCTGGTGATATGGTAGGGAAGGAGAGTGGTGGAAAGTCCAATGATGAAGGAGCGAAAAAGTTTGATGAACATATGCATAATAAGTCAGTGGAGAATGGAAATTCTATTCGCAAGTCAGTAAAGAGAAAAGATAATAATGATAAGGAACTTGGTACCATCAAGAAAAGCAAAGTTGGTGAGTCTCTGAGTTTTGAGAAAGAGAAGTTAAGAAATTAGAAAGTACTCGGAGGCCTCACATCTGCCCTTGACATTGTAGAGCTTGCTGGGATGAGACAGTTAGTAGAAATTGGTGATTTCCAACAATGGACTCATTTGTTTGCAAATATTGTTCCAAGAGTATATGAGGAGGAGGTGCGGAGTTTTTATGCCGACCTCTTCACAGTTGGAAACGATCAAATATGTGTGTTGGTAAATGGGGTGGACATAGTGATGCACTCAGTCATATTAGGGTCAATTCTTTGTGTTTCTACTAAAAGGGTGTCGTATGTTCGGGATGCATGTAAAATTTTAGAAATTCCATTGTCAAGGACAAGGCAATCCAGTAGGGGGAATAGGTGCATAAGAAGGTACTCCTTCCAGTATATCAGATTCTCTTTGAGATGGTCAATAAAGTGCTGCTTCACCATGCTGAGAGGATATTTATTACGTCCAAAGCTGACCTGATTTTTATGGAAGCCTTGGATAATTTTACCACCATCAATTTCCTAGAATAATGATATAGCATATGCAAAATGTGTAAAACTTTAAGGATGGCAATCATGGACTGTTGTATGGGTTTCTACTCACAAAGGTTTTCGAATTCTTCAAGGTACCTCTGAGACAAGCCAAACTTGGGCACCAAAAATCAAACCTTCTCCAAGATCACTCTTAAAGAGTGTGAGTGTATTTAAAAGGTTGGAGGAGTTGGAAGCACCTCTACTATCTTTCAAATTGATCAATGCTTAAAATAGTGCCACGGAGGAGATCCGGAAGCTGAAGGCTAGGAATGCTATTCTTGAGAGTCATCTCAGTCAGCTACAAGAGGTACCTGGTTCCAGTTCTCACAACTTAGAGGTTGTCTTCCTGACAAAGCAGAACGCTGAGCTCAGGAAACAGGTGAAGGACCAGAAAGAAAGACTGCTCAGTGAGAAAACGTACATGAATGCTCGCACGGATCTTGTCATCCAAACTCTTGCTTCCTATTCTATGCCTTCTTCCTCCAATGTCCCCTAAAGAGTGTCCCCTCGGTGTCCAGTTTCCAGTTTCCATCTTCTAAATGTGTTTTGGTGATGTTTTTGGTACTTGCTTTTATTTTATTTTAGAATTGTGGATGGTAACAATGATTCTGCCCCTGCCAGTAAAGGTCCAAATTTGGTTAATGCAAGTATTTCCCTTTTGTTGTTTATGTAATTACTCTCTTGTCTCTATTTTCTATCATATTGTATGCATACAAGTGGCATGAGTTAACTACGCTATACTTCTTTATGTTGCTTACCTGTTCTGTGCTTTTTATGATGCCAAAAAGAGGAAGATTGTTTCTTGCATAATTGAATTGATTAAATTGCGTAATCAAATAAAGATGATGTGCACTGAGTAAAGGGGAAAATAAAGATTCAGTGGGAACTCTTTGAGGTTATACTTGATGTGCACTGAATAAGAGGGAAATATAGTTCATGGGGACAGTTCAGGGGAAAACTTAAGGTCTTTCTGGTTTGCTATGTGGTTCTATGTGGTTCTTTATGGGATTTTTAATTATCAGTTTGCCATCATCAAAAAGGGAAAAATTTATAGGTTACAAGTATCTTTATCATAAGTAGTTTATTTTGTGTTTTGATGATCTAACAAACTTACTATCAAGAACCAGATAAGGAACTTGTTAAACATTCTCAAGACCTTACGATCACAAGGTTCCAGGTTGGGATCCAGTTTGATATATGGCTCAAATCTTCAAAGTTGAAGGAACAGCTGAGGAACAGGTCCTTACTAGTTCTTGAGGTGATTGTACGAAGTCAACTCTCCAGCTGGAAAGTTGTTGCCTGCACACACTACAGTACAAGAACAGTGTTGTAGTCAACTTTTTGTGGAAGACTTTTTACCTACCTTACTTACATCATTGTAAGTGATATCACACATGTATTATTAACATCAAGGAAGGTAAAATAATCACTTGAACACTTAGAAATTTCACTCAAGCTCTCACGTGATCATCCAGCAAGCGACTCTTAAGTGCTTCAAGAACAAAGAACAAAATAACTACAGACCAGTTCCCACATCAAACTATTATATGTCCTTAATTGAGTTGTAACTTAGTTAATGTTCTTACTTGTAACTCCTACTTAGCATACTAAGAAGCAGTATGTGGGAAACCCTTTGTAAATCTTAAACCTTTGTGTTTGAGTGTTGGCTAAATTAGTCGAGTTGTGAAGTCTTTGTAATAAAGGTATTACAAAGTGGCTTGTAATATGTGTGTTACACGTTAGTGAGGGATTAAAAGGTTAATTCCTATGTTACATAGGTTGTAATCTAAAAATTGCTCAGTAGTGAAGTTGAAATCCTAAAAGGGTAGGTCGTGATTTTTGATTCCGATGAGCTGGAAAATTTTCACATAAAATTTCTTTTATCATTTATTTGCTGCAGTGTGTGTATTCTGTTGAACCTGATAGAGAACTTGGTTTACTATAGAGTTTGGTGACCCTTGTATTCTATCAGAAAGAAAAGAAGAATTTTTAAGAATTTTTGCTTACTATGGTGCCATTTCTTTCCATCGATAGGTTTCTTGAGTTGTAATATCAAGAATTTTTTCTTCTTCACTTTACTACTCACTTTCTCTTTCTCTAAACTTCCTTTAGACTTTTTTGTTTACAGCATTCAGCTTTCTCAATAAGAACATATTTACTAACCTTTTACCACCACGTCTTCTTCTTCCGTATTTCCAATTTAACGAGAACTTTTTTTTCTTATATACTTTAATTTTAAACTAATAGCAAAATTGTAAACAAAACTGTATCCAACTTAAAATTTATTATACATTATATTCTATTAGTCTATATTCAATGTGATAATACCAAATATTTGCCAAGAAGTATATGCATTTAATAATTCAAAAAGTATTTACCCTACTATTATAATTCATGTATTAGAATTTCGGCATAACTTTGGTAACAAGCCAAACGACCCTTATTTGTAAATGTAAAAGGAACATTATTTTATTCTAATTACTGCAAATGGTTAGAACTGCCATTCCAAATAACTACAAAAGCTATTGCATATACAGACAAATAATATTTTTGGGGGTAATCGACCAATCTAATCTAAGAAATAGTAATAGTTCAACCACATATTTAAAAATAAAATAAAATAAAATCTATAGGAAGTACCATTTAATACAATTTTGTGATTAGTCAAATATTACTTGCGTGTATGACTTAAAATTAACGTCCACATAGCACAATTATAAGCCAAGATGGAACCTTTTTGACCATTTCATTAGGCCAAGTGGCAAAAGGATAGAAACTTTTGACCATTTTATCAGTTGGTAGAACTTTTATTAAAGTAATTGTAGTTAAGAATTTAATCACATACAAAAGTACGTATCTCCACGTTGAACCTATTTTCTTGGAAAAAAGTTAAACTTTTTTCTACACTTGTTTTTCTCGGTTCTTTTTACCATGAAATAGTACAAACATAATTCACTTCTATATTGTTAAATGTGTGAGCCAAAGGATTTTGCTCTCTTTTTTTCTCCTGTTGTAGAATATATTGAATAAAGAGCTTAAATTCTATAGATTTTACTTTCACGTGTAGGAGTGGGGATAGTTTAAGCAAATTCGAAATCCAAACTAAATTTAATTTTTTAAAATTTTTGGTTTGGATTTTTTACTTTTTATTCTCTTTTTAAAATTTTAAAATTTTTTATGGATTTCGGACTTAGAACTACGAATTTTTGATATCCGAAAATTCAAAATTTATGTATCTTATATTTAGCCATACCTATTAAATATTAGTCCATTTCGTATTACTTTAAGTCCAATACCCTACCCATTAGACATTACCTAATATTATGATATATTCATTACTAATTACTAAATTATTGTCAGAATATTTTCTATTTCAACATGATTTTACTATGTAGTACTTGTAAATTTTATTGCCTTATTAATGATTCTTCTATATTTTCTTGATAATTATTTCATTGCTAAAATTTTATTTGGACGACTGTAGTGAATATGGGGAACTATTAAGATAATTTGATATGAACACTTTTTTATTTGAATTTTTTGTTTTTTTGTACAAGCTCAACTTATGGATTCAAAATCGAAAATTTGAGATACCAACTGATTAATCCGAAACAGAACAAAAAAATTTGATCCAACCCATGTTTATACGGATTTGTAACGACCCGGCCGGTCGTTTTGACAATTATAGCCATATTCCCCCATTTCCTGCTTCTTTTGTGTTCTTCAGCTGTATTTTGACTTATCGGGTTAGTCGGTTCGAGTCCGGAGTAATTTTGGAGTGCATTGAGACACTTAGTCTCTTAGGAGAAGGTTTAAGTTGGAAGAGTTGACCAGATGTGGACTTATGTGTAAATGACCTCGGATTTGAATTTTGACGGTTCTGTTAGCTCTGTTAGGTGATTTTGGACTTGAGAGCACGTCCTGAATGTGATTTGGAGGTCCTTAATAAAATTAGGCTTGAATTGGCGAAAGTTAGAATTTTGGCGATTTCGGCGACAGTGGAAAATTTGATATCGGGGTCGGAATGGTTTTTCGGAACTTGAAGTAGGTTCAAGGTGTCATTTTTGACATGTGTAAAATTTGAAGTCATTCGGACGTGGTTTAGCGAGTTTCGGTATTGTTTGTGGAATTCGAAAGTTTAGAAGTTTTTAGGCTTGAATCCGAGTGTAATTCGAAAATTTGATGTTGTTTTGAGTAATTCGAAGGTTCGACTAACATTTGTGGGCCTTGGCTCCCCTTCTTATTCTCCAGTTGTATTTCAGTTGCTCCTTTAGAGATTGTAATAGACTATGTATTTCCTTAGACACTCATGCACTCGGTGACGCCTGGTTTGGGTTGGATTATATTTTATCTTTGAATTTCTTATGTTTTAATTAGTTTAAATATTAAAGCTCTCGTTAATATTTTCAACTTATTATTGTTGTGTTGGTTATTGAGCTGAGGCTAATCTAGTTTCACGATAAGCATCATTACGACAGGTCAGATTTTGGGTCATGAAAAAATTTGATTTATGGATCGTTGTTTCTTCAATCTAAAATCGAAAATCCAAACCAAAATGCTCATATCTAATTAGAATTGCCCAAACGCCGAAGTGTTGACAAATTCATCCTAGCCAAGCATTCATCTGCTTTTTTTATGAACTATGGTGTTTGTAGCCAGCAGGAATTTTGCACTCAATAATATGATAAATAATTTAAGTAGAGGTTTTTCTAGTTCTTATTAGCTTGTCACAACTAATCACAAGTGGCCAAGTGGGAGCCGTTTCTTGACTATTACTCCAAATAAACACTCAAATAAATAATATTCAACACAGCCGTTGATTTATTTTATTATTTTACAAAACTGTGATATGAATCAGACGTTTCGAATTCTGTTTTTTGCTCTGGATGAGATGGCTTAACAGGAAAAGAAAATTGGTCAAGACTTAATTAAATGAAGAACTTTCAAAAATTATAATTAGTATTACACTAAATGTTTTTTGCAGCGTGTTGAAAATTATTTATTTGAATATTTCTTGAGCTCATAGCTAGTCAAAGAAGAAGATGCATAGTATTTATAATAAGAAGCAATATAATATCTCAGAATTACAAGGATCATCTTGATGTCTGCTTCTACAGAAAATCGTAGCCTATGGAGAGAGGTGTTAAAATCGGAAGGGCTCATATTCAAAACTCTTCCTTTTGCCTATCTTTTTCTCTCTCGTCGTTTATCCTTCTTTCCACCTTTCCCTCTTTCATCCCGATTACGATTTCACCATTTTTACTCAACCTCAATTTTCCCATCTTTCCTTTTTCAGTTTCGAAATTATTGTACCTATACTGTACACTGTGTTTTTGGTCATCCTTTTCCTCTGTGCCATAGCCACGATTACGTACAGCACCCTTCATGCATCCTATGGTATCTAATGGTGAATGCGGTGTTGTATATGTATTGCAAGGACTTGAATGATGAAAAATTTCCCTTTGAGATTGAAAACGAGTTTGCCAATCACTACATATCTCTTTTCCCGGGACAACTACAACAATATACAAGTAAAGTATGAAGAAAGTAGTGCGTACATATCTCTGCCCTTGTCCGATGAGAATAGTCATGCTATTGTATAATTTGTCTACTTCTTCGGGGACAACAACAACATGCCTAGTGTACTCACATGTGGAGTTTGAAGAGGAATATATATGTAGGCCTTACCCTTATGTTATAAACAGTAAAGAGGTTGTCTCCGATAGGAACCCACTGAAGAGGTTTACTTTCTCTGAAAACTATATAAAATTTTGTTTGTGTTCAAGAAAATAATGAAAGTGTATTACTAGAGTAATTACATGAAGAGATGTATGAGCCAAATAGTTTATTTTTTCCTTGTTGAATGTTGAATCAAATCGTATGTGGTTACATTGATATGTAAAAGATATGGAGTAAATGCTTAAATTGTGGTTTTGACAAATTTGGGTAGGATAAATTATTTGTTCCCTCGCATATTTGTATTCTTATCAGTCAGAAGGGCCAAAAATATCTTTTTACTTTACAAAAAGAATTATTTATACCCTTTGTTATACTTTTGGTTCAAGATTATCTTTGACGTTATAAAATTGGTATAAAAAGTACCCCTCATCCGTTAATGCCCTACAGTGTGGCCAACACTATCCACATGGCCTAATATTTTTCTGAGGTGGACGCCACGTGAAATGCCACCTCATTACCATCTCCAATCCCGTTTTATTCCATTTTTATCTCAACTCGCTATCTAAGATAAATCGGACATATTAGATATTAAAACTTTATCAGAATCATATCCAGTCTTCAAAGATTGAAACATCAGTTATTTATTCTTTTAATGGATCTTAACATTCATTTATGAATAATTGAACTTAAACCTAAAATCTCAAAAGAAAAAAGTGAAAACCTTGAAACAAAAATTTAAGAACAAAATTGTGATATAGCTTTGCAAATATGGCTATCAATACTGCTAAATAACCTTTTTGACGAGGATAAAGTGAAGTAAGTTTTTGACGTAAAGTTATTGAGTTTCGTTGAGGCAAATTCACAAATACTATGAATGGGTATGTGCTAACTTTCGAGAATTACAACTGAATGACTGGTGTGTTTAACATGATGTTGCAGATGTAAGGATGTTGGGACTTAGGCTGCCCATCTTCCAATTTTATGAGAAGCCCGTTAGCACAACAACAACAATCCAGTATAATCTCAATTAGTGAGGTCTGGGGAGGGTAGTGTGTACGCAGACCTTACCCTACCCTTACATGGAGAGGCTGTTTCCAAATAAACCCCCTACATTCTTCCCTTCAAGAACTTCCCACCTTGCTTTTACGGAAATTCAAACTCACAACCTCTCGATTAAAAGTGGGGATTGCTTACCATCACAACAAGAAGTGGGGAAGAAGTGGGGAAGAGAGTAAAATGGGATTGGAGGTGGCGTCCAACTTTATAAAATATCAAGTCAGGTAGATAGTGTTGGTCACAATGGACGGCACTAACAGAGGGAGGGTATTTTTTTCATCAATTTTATAATGTCGAGGATAATATTAGATTGAAAGTATGACGGAGGGTTATATATATTCTTTTTGCCTAGTAAAGGAGTATTTTTTTACCCTTTTTCGTCCTTATTAATATATATAATTTTGAAATTCAAGTTACATAGTATTAATACATTTCTAATTAAAAGCTAACTTTCACTCACTAATCAAAAGTTTACCATTCACATAAATTTTGATGATCCAACTATCAAAAAAGTAAAACTTTCATATCGCTATTCATTTTAATAGGTTGCCCTTAGTTAGTAGCCCCTCTATATTTATTCGTCGCATATGATATCATTGACTTTCAAATATTTTAAGTATAGCCTCTTTTGTACTTTAGTAGTTTCCTACAATGTAGTACTAAATTTTATAACTTGGCTAAATGACAAAAATACCCTAATTTCTCTTCTTTCATTCCTTTTTCTTTCTTATAATCAGAGAAAGCACTTCATGGAGCATTACATTGGGATAGGAAACAGGGGAAAAGGAAAAGAGGAAGTACTAGGGATAAATGATTATGAGGGTGTTTGGATTAGTCAGTACACATTTTTTTTTAGCTTTTTTTTTTTTAGTATTTTTCAAAGTAAAAGAATACATAAAATAAGTTTAAAACTACTTAAAACAACCCAAATACAATAAGTTGGGCAACTCTAACTTATTGTTTTTTGTGTTAAAAGTTATTTCTGCTGAAAAAATACTTTTTTATGCCAATCGAAACGGCCTCCAGGCAGGATATGGTGTAGCTTAAGCTTAACGAGGATATGACGCTTGATTGAAAGGTATGGAAGTCAAGGATTAGGGTAGATTAGTAGGTATAGTCTAACGATTTCCTTTTTTGTTCATATATCGGTAGTATTAGTATTAGTATGGTATCTTCTTATTCTTAGATTGCTACTATTACTTGGTGTTTGATAAATTATCTTTCTCATCAATTAATATTCTTAATATCGTGTTATCGTTACTGATTGTTGCCATTGCTTTTTTTTTTATTTTTTTCTTAGCTGATGATCTATCAAAAATAAGATTTATGCCCCCCGGGATAGAGGTAGAGGTTTATTTGTTTTTTGTTATTGTTGTTATTGTAATTTTTTATTCTTGATCTTGGCCAAGATGATTTTATTTTTTTTTTTACAATAACCTATGTTTTATCAAAAGTAGAAATTTTGCATGGAGCTAGTGGGAAAAAATACTCAAAATTATGGTATGGGGAACCTCGCACGTGTTGCATGCATAGTCAAATAATAATCTAAAGGGACGCATGGCGTACGCATACTATCCACCATTTTTGCCTTTAACAACTAAATAACGTAATTCCAAGAATCGAAGCCAAATCTAAAGTCCAAATTCTCTTCTCTCCATTATTAAAATTCTTTCCTTTCTCATAGTCTCTAATTTGTAATCTCACTTTCACTTTCGAGTCTTCTCCTTCTTCTTAAACTTCCCATTACCCTCTCACGCCATTCTCCTTCCTCTCCCTTCACGTTATCCCCACCCAAACCCCTAACCACCCCCACCCCCCTCTTCTGCATGCACTTCTTCTGACCTTGATCAGCTTTTCTGTGCCACTTTCTTCCTTCTTTTTTCTTTGGGTCTGTGGTTTTCATGTGCGCTACTCGTTTTACGAGGCAGAGCTATTCAATTTGAACCTGTACTTAAAAATATATACAAATTTACTTTAAAACAATGTACTATATATAGTAGATTGTACTGGTGTGGAACTCGCAGACTCTAAATCCTGGATCCGCCTCTGTCGTATTATTCGTTCAGTCTTGAGTCTTGAGCCAGAGATACACAGATCTGACAAGGGAATTCAGATTTTAGTTTGTTGGCTTTGAGATAAAAACTGAAAAGAGTAATTGGGGTTGGCAAAAAATGGAAGCTTTTACCGGACTGAGTCCAAGAATTAACATAGTTGTATTAAATAGGGAAAAAAACCATGACCCGGATTTTCAAGATTCACAATTGGAGTCCACAGATCATAATGGTGATTACCAAGATAGGCATTTTGATCATTCTATGGATGCATTGGAGATTTTAAAGGAAACTGTGAGGATTCTTAGGTACAATCCTATAGGTTTCTTGTCAATTGCTGCATTGTTAATTTGTCCTGTTTCTGCTGTTCTTTTATCTAATGTTTTAGTTGATCAATCTATTGTGAAGAAATTGACTATTAGATTATTGCTTTTGGCTAAGTCCAGCGGGCTTCCACTTAAGCCCTTTATCAAACAGTCTTGTCAAAAGTTGTCTGAAATGGTGATTTCAGCTGTAATGTGCTTTCCTTTATATGTTACTTTGTTGCTCTTGTCTAAAGCTGCTATAGTCTACTCTGTTGATTGCACTTACTCGAGGAAGAATTTCGATTCTAAGAAGTTTTATGTTATCGTTACAAAGATTGGGAAGCGCATCGTCATGACTTATATGTGGGTGTGTATGGTGATTTCTGGTTGTCTCGCGTTGTTTATTGTACTTCTTGTGGCAGTGAGTAGTGCTTTCTCTGTAATGGGGTTCCCTCCTGACTTGATTTTGTACCCCGCGATGATAGTTGGGATGATTTTCTCTATAATTTTAGCAAATGCTATGATCATTTGCAATATTGCTATTGTGATATCTGTGTTGGAGGATGATTCTGGACCACAAGCGTTGCTTCGGTCCAGTTCTCTCATCAAGGGGCAAACACAAGTTGGGCTATTGATATTTCTCGGATCGACTATTGGGATGGCATTTGTGGAGGGTTTGTTTGAGCATAGAGTGAAGATATTAAGCTATGGAAATGGATCTTCAAGAATATGGGAAGGGCCACTTTTGGTAATAATGTATTCATTTGTGATGCTTATTGACTCTATGATGAGTACTATCTTTTACTTCAGTTGTAAATCATATAGAATGGAATCCTCAAATGAAGAAAGCTTGCCTGTATTAGAAGCCTTGACAATCTCTTCAGCATTAGAAGAAATTCAATAACAACATGTTCGAAAGCTCATTCTACGGATTGTAATGTTAACATTTCCAGCCACTTGATCATCTATATGGGGGGGGAGGGGGGGGGATGTTGTATCAAGATATCATAAGTTTAAACATGTACCATTCTTTTCATCATCCATAATGATAAAGGTAGTCTGAATTTTATTTTATGAGTTACTTTTGTCTGTCCTAATCTGTATGATTTACAGAAGCTTTCACTTAGGTAACTTTCTGTTTTTTCTCTGCTTCACTTGCATTTTACATTTTGCTAAATGACACTAGTAACTGCTATTAATTTCTTGAAACAACATTGTTCATTCTGTATATACATATTTTTTCGGCTGGTATTTTGAGAGCGACTATACAATGTAATTTTTCCAACAATCTTCTAAAGCAAATTGAGGGCTCAGGATGAAGGTTCAAAAATAAGTGATCTTAGCAAGCAATTGTTCTCAGTAATGTCAATAGTAGTCTGGCATTCAAGTGTTCAATTCAGATGTGACAAAATAAATATCCGTCTCTGACAGCTTATTATCTTTGAATTTTCAGAAACAGAATTTGCTACTCATATTTGGTTTGGCTTTGGATCCACGGGTGTCTATAATATTACAATTATATGGAATCCTACAGAAAGTGAGACAACTCATTAAAGATTGTGATGATTTCTTTGAGTTAGAAGTTGAGAAGCTTTTGTAGAGAGCTGAAACACCTTTTCATTTGCTTTCACATAATGCTTGATCTGTTGACTGGTTCTACAGAACAGGATATAGGAATTTTGGTCGATTTGGAAACTAATGAATTCTAGAAGCGGAACATTGGAGCAACGATAAAGTTGTTTCCACAGTCACCTATAGGCTACGGGTTCTAGAGAATATCTAGGTCTTACAATATGGGAACACACTCCTCTTCCTGAACCATGTATAATAATGTTACATTTTTAAAAAATTACTTGAATATATGTATGTGCACCCATACTCAAGAATTTTTATGGTGCAATAACTATTGGGTGCACCTCTACGAGTGAAACTAGTGGTTCAAATCCCACTTTGGACGATTTTGTTTTCGACACGAAGTATAGATATATATATGAAAATCATTAAAATTTTAAAAAGAGTAGTATAATTTTGAACCTTTAATTTCAAACGTATAGCCTAAATTTAAATACGTCAAATATAAATTCTACATCCATCTTTTCACAATAGTGCACTCATCCTCTTGAAATCATGGGTTCGCCTCCAGATCGAGCCGTAAAAGTAACCACTAATATTTGTATTAGGGTAGGCTGCCTACATCACATCTTTTGCGATGCGGCCCTTCTCCGAACTCTGGGTACGCATGATGATGTATGCACCAAGCTGCCTTACTTTTTTTTTCTTTTTTTTGGAAACTAACGAATTCTATTGTCATTGTGAGTTGCTATGTTGGATTGTCGTTATCTCATGCTTAAAGAAGAGATACACCCATTATGTGATTTACCTCGACTTTCTCTGTGTGTTGAATTTCCCCTATAAATTGTTTCATAACGCATCTAAGGATGCCAGATTTGTAAGTTGTCATTAACTCGGGAAAGAGTAGATAAAGCTCTTCGGAAATTGGAATAGCCAAATCTCTCTGTCAATTTGTACTTTTATTTGCATTTTGAAACAAGGGAACAATTATCTTCCAATCTAGTATCATAATTGAGCTTAGTTGAACAGGATAGCCGATAAACCAATTATTAGTAATTAAGATCATGTGCAAAACAGATGGTAGCTTACTGTTAGACCTTCGCCAAATGAGCTCGACTTGAACAAGAGTGTTGTCATGAGGCAGCAAGAGTGTTGCAAAGATAGGTGCTCGAGCAGCACCAAAATCAAAAAGGGAAACGGGCAAGCGATGGCTAAGGCTTTGAACGTATGCGAGGCAGCTTGGCAAGGGCTTGACAATGAGTTGCAGGCTACGAATGGCACTTGATCATGATTATAGCATCAAGGCATGAGGCATTGATGCCAAGGCATGGCAGAAATGGATGGGCAAATACAAGCAAATGTGCAACGGAAAGGCAATTTGCGGGTAGATTTGGTGTGGGTTCGAGTTGCGGCAAACGGGCCAAGTTCGTGGGCAATGGTAAGATAAATTGGGGCACAATGCAGCCGGATACAATGGCATTGATGCCTGGTCCAAGCCAAGGCACGAAATTGGGCAGCAAGACGAGAATGGACCAAGTTAAAGGGCATTTACCGGCACATGTTGTGCACATGGGAAGCGGTTGAGCCTTATCCAAAAAGGCTGGCAGGAGTTAGCACGAATTGAGGCCATGATCTCATGATCTTTAACATGTTCCTAGTAGTTGGGGGTGTTAACTACACTAGGATAAAGTAGTGGGCAAGTGCCAAGCCTAAATATTAGGCATTTATTGTAAACATGGGGTTGTTTCATAAACTATAAATAGGCAGCACCCTTCCATTTTGTGGCATAAGAGTAAGAAACGTGTGAGAGCACATGTTGTGAGTTAGGAAGATTCCTAAATTCGTTTTCAAGAGTGAAAACAACCTAAGGCTGAGAGTAGTCTTGTGAGGGTAAAGAATTATCCTTTTTGTACGCAGAGTGTAATTTGAGTTTGAGTTTTCTTTGTATTCTCGAGTTAAATACAAAGTTGTGAAAGAGTTCCTGTATACTGTGTGCCTTTTGTTCAAGTTTTATTTCTGTCTCTTCACTATCGTTGCCTAAATTCAGTGTCTACTTACTACGTTAAAAGATGCCTAAAATTATTCGAAGTCCAAAGTTGCTGATATTTTGGCAGAGTGTTGGAGCACGCTGAAGTCAAGTCGATACTTGGCTACCGCACGGGCTGTTTTAGTATGATATAAAACGAGCTCGTGACAACTGGTATCAGAACAGAGCAGGTTTGTGGCGGAGACACAACGTGCAGTGGCAGATTTCGTGGTCTTTTTCGAGAACATGGCTGGTGGTAACAATGAATTGCGGGAAAGGCTAACAAAATTGGAAGCATTTGTGAGAAATGTTCCGGAAGGGGAAGAACTTCAGTCTCTTGTGACAAGACTTGCGTTTCTTGAGGCATAAATGGCAAGGCTTAGTCGAGAAAATGCAAATCTGAAGACCTAGATAGTGGTACTATGACGTGTTGTGGGCGAGGATGCTCAACATGGTGCTGAACGTCTCAAAGTGAGAATACCTGAACCTAAGGCATTCGGAGGTGCAAGGAGTGCACGTGAATTGGAGAATTTTCTTTGGGATGCTATTCGTGTGCAAGACGAGATAGAGAAAGTAACCTTGACTAGCATGTATTTGAGTGATGATGCTAAGTTATGGTGGCGCACTCGTGTGGCTGAAGATGAAAAACTTGGTAGACCAAAGTTTGAGTCGTGGGAGCGGCTTAAAAAGGATCTGAAGGATCAGTTCCTTCCTAGTAATACATCGTTGATTGCTAGGGACAATCTGAAAAAGTTGAAACATACCAGATCAGTTCGAGCTTATGTAAAGGAGTTCACATCGTTGATGCTAAGCATTAGCAACATGTGGGAAGAATACAAGTTGCACAACTTCATGAGCGGGCTGCAATAGTGGGCACAACTTGAGTTGCGAAGGCAGAATATTGAATACCTCGCAAGTGTTGTGGCTGCGGTGGAAGCATTGGGCGATTTTCATATTAATGAGGAGAATTCTGCTTCAAAGTCCAACGACGGAAAGAAGGACAAGACAAAGGAGTGGAAGAAATGTGAAAGTGGCAATGCACATGAAGACCGAAGGAAGGGAAAGCATGAAGCTGGAACATCAAAGAGCAAGGAGAAGGGCAGCAAATTCAGTGGTTGTTTCCTTTGTGATCGACCACATCGAGCGAGGGACTGTCCAAACAAGGCGGTGTTGAATGCAATAACTGTCGTGGATAAGAGAGTTGCATTGGAGGCGTTGAACAATGATAAACAAGTTGTTGGGTTCAATGCAATTGTGGATGAAGAGAGAGGTGGTCAAGAGGCGTTGCTTGTCAACCCCTTGGGACTCATAAATTGAGTTAACCTCGACAAGGACGTCAAGTTTCAAAGAGTGTGAGTGATTTGTTAGACCTCCGCCAATTGAGCTCGACTTGATAACAATTAACAAGAGTTTTGACATGAGGCAGCTAGAGTGTTACAAAGACAGGTGCACAAGCAGCACCAAAATCAAAAAGGAAAATGGGCAAGCAATGGCTAAGGCTTTGAACAGATGCGAGGCAGCTTGGAAAGGGCTTGACAATAAGTTGTGGGCTACTGATGGAACTTGATCATGATGATAGCATCAAGTCATAAGGCATTAATGCCAAGGCATGGCAGAAACGGATGGGCAAAGACAAGCAAATGTGCAACGGAAAGGCAATGTGCGGGCAGATTTGGCGTGGGTTCGAGTTGCGGCAAACGGGCCAAGTTCGTGATCAATGGTAAGACAAATTGGGGCACAATGCGGCAGGATATAATGGCATTGATGCCTGGTCCAAGCCAAGGCACGAAATTTGGCAGCAACATGGGAATGGACCAAGTCAAAAGGCGGTTACCAGCACATGTTGTGCACATGGGTAGCGGTTGAGCCTTATCCAAAAAGGCTGGCAGGAGTTAGCAAGAATTGAGGCCATGATCTCATGATCTTTAACATGTTTCTAGTAGTTAGGGGTGTCAACTACACTAGGATAAAGTAGTGGGAAAGTGCCAAGCCTAAAAACTAGGCAACTATTGTAAACATAGGGTTGTTTCATAAATTATAAATGGGCAGCACCCTTCCTTTTTGTGGCATAGAGTAAAAAACATGTGAGAGCACATGTTGTGAGTTAGGAAGAGTCCTAAATTCGTTTTCAATAGTGAAAACAACCTACGGCTAAGAGTAGTCTTGAAAGGGTCAAGAGTGATCCTTTTTATACGCGGAGTGTACTTTGAGTTTGAGTTTTCTTTGTATTTTCGAGTTAAATACAAAGTTGGGAAAGAGTTCTTGTATATTGTGTGCCTTGTGTTCACGTTTTATTTCTGTCCCTTAACTATATTTCGTTGCCTAAATTCAGTGTCTACTTACTACGTTGAAAGCCTAAAATTATTCGAAGTCCAAAGTTGCTTAAATTTTAGTCGAGTGTTAGAGCAGGCTGAAGTCAAGTCGGTACTTGGCTGCCGCGCGGGCTGTTTTAGAGTGACATGAAACGATCTCGTGACACATACCCTGATTAAATACATTATGTTGTGGTTAAATGAAGTGACAAATATCATTTATTTATTGGTATGTGATGTAAACACTCAGTACCAATAAAAGATATTGTGAGCACGTGATTTTTGCTTCACGGGAATTACTCCAAAAGAAATCAAAACTAAATTAATTCGGAATGCACGACATGATCGTTGGGACCAGTCATACCATCCAGATAAGTTCTTTCTTATTCTTTTCCCCCCAGCATTTGTTCAGAAAGATTTTCTCTTTTTCTATCTTTTCATTCCTTTGTCTCAAAGACTTCTCCAGAAATTTGTTTTTGAGAAGGATTTTTCAAAGTTTACTACCAGTTGCCAAAATGGTACAAAGCGAAATGTGAAAAGGACAGGCCAAAGACAAGGCAATAAGACAAAAAGGCATTTGTTGCAAGACCAAATGACAAACTGGCCTAGAAAGTTAAGGGAAATATGGAGAAAAACTGGAAAGCAACGGTTGAGGAACTTATAAACCAAGCTCCAAGAGGATCCCCCGCAGAACTCCGATGGATCACTGACAAAGTTTTAGGGTGGTCGGACAACACAGAAAAGGGGAAGGAGAAAGGGAGAATTCATCCGTAGCAAAATAAACCCAGCAGTCTGGTCCTCAATAACGTTATCCCCAGATGATAACATTTTATCCCCTGCGGTATTGAGGGAAAATAAAGCTTTTGAAGGGAGTAGTTTTGGAGTTGGAAAAGACTCCTCCAGCGTGTATTGAAACAAAAGAGCGGGGAAGGGATAAATGGAAAAAACCATCCCCAACAGAAATATCATCCCCAGCAAGTAACGTTATCCCCAACAAGTCTTGGGAGCGCAGAGCAATGAAAAGGGAAAGGAAAAAGCATCCCCCAGCAGGAGTGACACGATCACTCACCATGTTTTAAACTAACAAGATTTTCTTTGATTTTACAGGAAATTAAAAGGTTGATGATGGCAGGAAGACACGCCACAAGGAAGGTCACCAAAACTGGGGCAGAAAATTTTCTGCCGCTGTCAAATATTTTCTCGGAGGAACTAGGAAACAAATTCAAATAATTTTTCATGAATAGGCGCCCACCTGTATAACTAGAGGAATACTTTCATGTCCTTAGATAAATAGGCGCCCACCTGTATAATAAGTGGAATACTTTTTTTATGTCTTACCAATTAGGAGCCCACCTGTATAACAAGGGAATACTTTTCACGTCTTTACCAATTAGGCGCCCACCTGTATAACAAGGGAATACATTTCATGTCTTAGCAATTAGGCGCCCACCTGTATAACAAGGGAATACTTTTCCTGTCCTTAGATAAATAAGCGCTCACCTGTATAATAAGTGGAATATTTTTTTATGCCTTACCAATTAGGCGCTCACCTGTATAACCAGGGAATACTTTTCACGTCTTTACCAATTAGGCGCTCACCTGTATAACAAGGGAATACTTTCATGTCTTAGCATTTAGCCGCCCACTTGTATAACAAGGGAATACATTTTATATCTAAGCATATAGGCGCCCACCAGTATAATAAGTGGAATAATTTTTCATTTCTTTAGATAATTAGGCGTCCACCTGTATAACAAGGGAATACTTTTCACGTCTTTACCAATTAGGCGCCCACTTGTATAATAAGAGGAATAACTTTCATGTTTTAGATAAATAGGCGTCCATTTGTATAAAAAGAGCGTAGATAAATAGGCGCCCACCTGTATAACTAGAGGAATGTTTTTCATATCTTTAGATAAATAGGCGCCCACCTGTATAATAAGAGGAATATTATTGTATCTTTAGATAAATAGGTTCCCACCTGTATAACAATAGGAATACTTTTCATGTCGTAGATAAATAGGCGCCCACTTGTATATCTAGAGGAATACTTTTCATGTTTTAGATAAATAGGCGCCCACCTATATAACTAGAGGAATATTTTTCAGTCTTTACATTTCAGGTCTTGAAACCAGTAACCCACCAGAAAGCAGAAGGTTACAACAAGAGGTTCCAGTGCAACTTCAAGCGCAAGAGTCAAAAGGAAGATAAGACAAAGCTCGAAAGAAGCGACCTTTGAACCTTAGTTGTTCTCATCACAACAAATCTGATGAAGAAAGATGTATCCCCAGAGGAACCGTCAAAAGCTAAATGAAGGAAGCTACATCCCCAGCGGACCGAACGAGACGATGAAAACTGGTTTCGGAAAAGCAAAAGGCCAGTGTCATCCCCAAGTTTGCAGAAGAAAGAAGCACCGGAAGAAACACATTCTGACAGGAAAGCAAGGCAGCAAGAACTAGTTGAAGATAGATAAGAACTTATGATTCATAGGCTAGCCTAGCTTCTTGTTTTCTTTTTAGCGCAGTGTAATAAGGAGATCGGTAAAGCAAGTAGCAACGGCATACAGCAGCAGTAACAGCAGAACCACAGTTCCCCGGTAGTCCCAGCTACCAAAACTTCCCGAACTACATTAACCTGATTCCCTTTTAGCCAGGGATATATAGGAAGCATTCGAAGCAAAGGTTCGATTAAATCATTTTCAAAAATGCTCCACACAGAGTATCCCAACGGGCAAAAATCGCTCGTATTCGCTCACTTTATCTTTGCACGAAAACCCTTTGTGTTTTCGGACAAAGAGGGCAGCTGTGAGCACGTGATTTTTGCTTCACGAAAATTACTCCAAAAGAAATCAAAAATAAATTAAGTTGTCTTTGGGTACAATTTTGGGAATTTACGTGACACTTGGTTAATGATTTTTGTCCATAAATATTAACCTTGCTGTAGTTAGAAGAAAAATACAAAAATACATGTTGCTTGCATTTTTAGGAGTTAATTGTGCATTTTAGGAATTAATATATTTTATTAAATATTATAAATATGTGTGATAATTGTGGATAATTGACAATTAATATTTGTGTAGTTTAGTTTTGATTTTACAAATTAAATAGGAATTTTATTTAAATTTTTGCTAATTAAAAGAAGGAAAAGAAAAGGTGGAAATTAAAGATAATTCGGATTGGGCCAAATCTAAAACACAAAAGTCAGACCCAATACTTAATCTGACCCGGTCCACATGAGCTGGTCTCTCAGATGTCCAAACGACGTCGTAGTGGCGTCTCCATTCTGAGCCATTGATCATCCAAACGAACGGCCCAGATCGGGTCATTCACTAACCTAAACGACGCCTTATAGGGCATCTGATCTCAATTGTTCATCTCACCCAATCCAACGATCCCAGGCCTCCCTCATGACCCGACCCATTCACGTCAGAGACCGATCCGACCCCCACTTACCCAAACGGCACCGTTTCCCCCTTAATGAAAGATCTTGTCCATTGATCTTACCTCATCCAACGACCAGGATCAATTCCCTCCCCTCGTATATAAACTTAATCCCTTACCCAGCCCCCTATCCAAAGCACCCCCCCTTCCATCGTCTCTCTCAGAGACGAACCAAACACCCCCATTTCAAACCTTATTCGCCACCCCTTACTCTCGCCGTAACCCGGCAACCACGACGTCGATGACCACCAAAATAACACCCTTGATACACCCAACCACCCTCAACACGAATCCATTAACATCTTGCATCGAATCATTCCCCATCTTTTCGAATCTTCGTTTGAAGATTCGAGCAAAACCCTAATCTATCTCAATCAACCCCAAATTCACACCAGTCACTCCCCTGACATCCCTCAAACCCTAATCAACGTAGGTTCCGTTCGAATCTAGGTAGAACTTGTCGAGCCCCAAATCAGTTTGCATGAACCCTAGAGTTCAAAATCATGGGGGATCTGTCCAATTAAAAGAGGAATTGGGGTCCAATAGACTCTAATCGAGGTGTTCTCAGTGGAGAAAATTTCGATTAAAGTCTGTTCGACCCCGAATGGTCAAGGCCGGTTCGAGACTGGGTCGTTGGTTCATGAACTTCTGATGATAATTTTTCTTTTTCCTTCTATTTTGTTTGTGATTATTCGTGATCATTTGCATATTTATTTTCATTTAGTTCATTTTTCTATTATTTTTCTGTCAAAACATTCATCTTAGACAGACCTTTTATTTGATCATTTAATTCTGTTAGTTTGTTATTTGTTTGTTATTATGTGTTTTGTGCTCCATCTGTTTAGAATTAGAATAGGCAGTTCATGATTAGGTTCCCTGCTAAAAGTCACTGAAATCCTTGGGCCTAACTGTTATATCTTGACTAATTGATTATTAGCTACCTAGTATAGTTCACATAATATGCTAATTAAGTGTCATCAATTAATTAAATTGAAAGAAACATGATACCAATTGTTAGAAACTATGTTTTACGCTAGAGGGGGGGTGAATAGCGTATTAATAAAATTTAGCGTTTTCTTGCGGAATTTAAACTTTGCAGGAAGTAAAATAAATGCAGAAAAATAAACTTACACAAAGATGTATACTGGTTGGCCACCAACGTGGTTAGTCCAGTCCCCGAGAGACTCTCTCGAGATTTTTCACTATCTTGTTAAGCTTACGGGTGCTCAACAAACCGTTACACACTTGAGGACACAAGCCTCAAACAGTTGCTCGGAGATCGCAATCTCAAAGACTTCACCCAAGGAAACGCAAGTTCCTCGAAACAAGAGAATCGTAATTCTCTTACAAGTATATCAAATACTTGGACACTCACTTAACTAAAGTACTCCTTATTGAGTATATATGAGTAAAAGAATATGTTCAAGATCACAACAATTTTAAGCAATAATATGGCTCTCAAAAGCTTTATGAAATGAGTAGAAAATGAAGAACAATTGAATGAAAGCTTATAGCAATGTAATGATCAGTTTGTGTATGTTGTTGTTGTTAAAACACTGAAGTGAAGCTGTATTTATAGTTGAAAAACTTGGCATTACCATTGCCTAATTGCCAATTAAGAGTTGCTGAAATTACTCAGTGATAATCGATTATTAAGACCAAACAATCGATTATCTGCCAGTCAGTTTAAAAATCAATCCCAGATTTAACACTTCACAATCGATTATATACAATCTATAATCGATTACTGGCAATATTCAAAATCAGATAATCGATTACACCAAATCCATAATCGATTACTTTAGCAACGTTCCAAAAATCATTTCCGGATTTTAAGCAAAACATCGATTATATAAAATCTATAATCGATTACCTTATGGTATTTGAAAATCATTTGACAACGGTCAGCTTCAACAATCGATTGTCCTTTGCAACAATCGATTACTTGTTATTTTCTGAAAATCATAAAACTTACTGTCTCAGTGATAATCGATTATCTAAAGACATAATCGATTACTTGTTATTTTCTGAAAATCATAAAACTTACTGTCTCAGTGATAATCGATTATCTAAAGACATAATCGATTACTTAATTAAATTTAAAATCACTGGAAGACATCAACTCAACACAATCGATCACCATTAGTTCATAATCGATTATTTTGAGTATTGAAAAACTTTACCTCAACAACAATCGATTGTCATTTGTTCACAATCGATTATCATGCAGATTTGGAAAAACCTGATGTTCACTGTCTTACTCACAATCGATTACCATTAATTCATAATCGATTGTCATGCAGTTTTGGCTCAGAAACAATCGATTATCATAAGTACATAATCGATTATTTTAGCCCAGATTTTTGAGGCATGTTTAGAAAACATTTTGTCCAATATGCATGTTTTAAAATCTTTTTGACACAGAATTAAGTATGCATGATTTTGGAAAATAGTTTTATGAGAGAGGCCATACTATGAGTCAAGTTATAGGATCGAGATTACAATTTAGAACAACTCAATAACAATTAAAAGCTGTATCTTGAACTTCAATCTTATTCGCGACCATTGTGCGCTTGTACTTGAATTCCGTCATATATCAATTTTTGCTTCGTTTGTCATTCATCAAAACCTACAAAAGAGTACACGTTTAGTATATTGCATTGAGAACGTGTTTCTAACAATTTCCCCCTTTTTGATAATGGCAAACATTAAGCGGGATATGCAATTTAGGCAAAAGATATTGACAATTCAAGATAAGTAACAATTATGCAATTTTGTTCTTGTTCCCCCTCAATTTAAGAGTTCCCCCTCAATTTTAGCTTATAAGCAATCAATGAATTAAGAGGTGGTGCATACCCGATATCCCGTTTTCTTCCCCCTTTTTCCATTAGCAAAAAAAATAGTAAGGAAAGAGGCAAAAAGATGAAATAAACAAGGTTTATTTATTGAAAAAAAAGAGGGTAGTCGATTATTGATACGGGATAATCGATTTTTATAGGGACATTACTGCAGATTCGCGGTTTGCTTAAGAATTGCTCTTAGCTCTAGGGTGATACCTGCAAAAAGAAGTTAGACGCCTCCGACGCTCAAGTTAGAAATCATGTAGGAAGAAAAATGCAATGCATGACTTAGATCAAAGTGGAGTCAAGGATCCCGAGTTCACTGCGAATTCGGAAGAAGGACTCTTTCTCTAAAGGCTTGGTAAAGATGTCTGCCAATTGGCTTTTGGTTTCAACAAATTCAATTTCGACATCGCCTTTGAGTACATGATCTCTAATAAAATGATGTCTAATTTCGATGTGTTTTGTTCGCGAATGAAGAACGGGGTTCTTCGTCAAGCATATGGCGCTAGTGTTATCACATCTAAGAGGAATGTGATCAAGACTTAGGCCATAGTCCAAGAGTTGTTGTTTCATCCATAGGATTTGAGCACAGCAACTCCCCGCGGCTACATATTCAGCCTCGGTGGTAGACAACGCAACACTTACTTGTTTCTTACTAAACCAAGAGACAAGAGAGCTACCGAGCAAATGGCAAGTGCCACTTGTGCTCTTGCGGTCCAATTTGCATCCAGCAAAATCGGAATCGGAATATCCAATAAGTTGGCATGAAGAGCCTTTGGGGTACCATAGACCCACGTTTGTAGTACCAATGAGATACCTTAATATCCGTTTCACCGCAGTGAGATGAGACTCCTTCGGACATGACTGATAGCGAGCACATAAACACACGCTAAACATGATGTCCGGACGACTAGCAGTAAGATAAAGAAGAGAGCCAATCATACCTCGATACTTTTTAGTGTCGACTTCCTTACCTTTTTCATCTTTGTCTAGATGATCGGATGTGCTCATGGGAGTAGCCATTTCTTTTGCATTGTTCATCTCAAAGCGTTTTAGTAGTTCTTTGCAATATTTGGCTTGGCATATGAATGTACCTTCTTTCATTTGTTTCACTTGTAACCCCAAAAAGAATGTTAACTCGCCCATCATAGACATTTCAAATTCGCTAGTCATTAGATCGGAAAATTCCTTGCATAAAACATTGTTAGTAGCACCAAATATAATATCGTCTACATATATTTGAACTAATAAAATATCATTGTTTTTATGCTTGACAAAGAGGGTTGTGTCAACTTTTCCCCTAATGAAATCATTTTCCAAAAGAAATTTACTCAACCTTTCATACCAAGCTCGAGGAGCTTGTTTTAAACCATAAAGAGCCTTTTTGAGTTTGAAAACATGATCGGGATATTTAAAATCTTCAAAGCCGAGGGGTTGTTTGACATAAACTTCTTCTTCAATAAAACCATTTAGAAAAGCACTTTTCACATCCATTTGATATAGAATAAAATTCATTGAAGAGGCGAAAGCAAGTAATAGACGAATAGCTTCTAATCTAGCTACTGGAGCATAGGTTTCCTCATAATCAATACTTTCTTCTTGACTATAGCCTTTTGCCACAAGCCTAGCTTTGTTTCTAGTGATTATACCATTTTCATCTAGTTTATTGCGAAAAACCCATTTCGTACCAATTATAGAATGACCTTCGGGTCTTGGCACCAAATCCCAAACGTTATTGCGTTCGAATTGGTTAAGCTCCTCTTGCATTGCCAAGGTCCAAAATTCATCCCCAATTGCTTCGGAGATGGTTTTAGGTTCAATTTGAGAAACAAAAGCAGTAAGTTCTAAAGTGTTTTTGAGGGAGTTTCGGGTACTTACCTTTTCTCCAACATTGCCGATTACCTGTTCGAGAGGATGATCCTTGATCGTTCTCCACTCGTTAGGCGTATTTATTCCTTTTTCTAATTGTGGCGCTTCTTCCGTTGGTTGTTCCCCAATTTCATTTTTGTTTTCTTTTGAAGGTTCTTCTTGGATTTTGTCTTTCAAGCTATCCAAGATACCTGCAAGATCAAAACCGGATTCCTTTCTCGCCAAGCGAGTATTATCTTCGGAACACACAACATGAGGGGATTCCTCCACAATTTGGGTTCTTTTGTTAAAGATCCTATATGCTTTGCTACGTGAGGAATAACCAATGAAAATACCTTCATCCGATTTAGTATCAAACTTACCCAATTGGTCCTTGCCATTATTATGAACAAAACATTTACAACCAAAAACACGTAAATGAGAAATGTTGGGTTTTCTACCCTTATAAAGTTCATATGGGGTTTTCATGAGTATCGGCCGAATTGCTACTCTATTTAAAACATAGCAAGCGGTACTCACGGCGTCCGCCCAAAAATATTTGGGAATCTTAGCTTCGTCGAGCATGGTTCTTGCCATCTCTTCGAGACACCTATTTTTCCTTTCCACCACCCCATTTTGTTGTGGTGTCCGTGGAGCGGAAAAGGTGTGTTCGATTCCGAATTCGTCACAAAAATCCGCAAAGAGATTGTGATCAAACTCTCCCCCATGATCACTTCTAATCGAAGTGACGGTCGATTCCTTTTCGTTTTGAACACGCTTAAGGAAATATTTGAAATTTTGAAAAGCATCACTTTTATTTGCAAGAAATAGAGTCCAGGTAAATCTAGAAAAGTCATCAACAATTACAAAAACATATTTATTTTTACCAAGACTTTCAATACGAGAGGGGCCAAATAAATCCATGTGAAGTAATTGCAAAGGTCTAGACGTTGAAACAATATTCTTGGATTTAAAAGATGCTTTGGTTTGCTTTCCTTTTTGACAAGAATCGCAAATAGAATCATTTTCAAACTTTAAACTGGGAAGACCAACTACTAAGTTTTGAGAAAGAAGCTTGTTCAAAAGATGCATGTTCATATGTGCTACTCTACGATGCCATAGCCAAGAGTTATCCTCTTTGCTTATTAAACAATCAACATATTCGGGTGAGGAGTTTGCAAGATCAACCATATAGATATTATCAATTCTAAAACCACGAAGTATGATCTTGAAATCACTACGTCTAAATACAAGACATTCATCCGAATCAAATAGAGAAAGATTTCCCTTGTCACATAATTGGCTTATGCTCAAGAGATTATGCTTCAAACCTTTCACAAGTAGTATATGTTTAATAGAGGAGTTTTCGTCCTTACTGACCGAACCAATGCCGATGATTTTTTCCTTTATTGTTATCACCAAATATGACACTTCCTCCTTCTTTGTGCTCTAGTTGAAGGAATTTGGATTCATCTCCCGTCATGTGTTTGGAGCATCCACTATCAAGGTACCATAGTACACTTGATCCCTTCAAGCACACCTACAAAACAAATTAATGTTCTTTAGGTACCCATGCCATCTTGGGTCCTTGAGGGTTAGGCATGTTATAATGATGCAATTGATTTATATGCCTATGACGAGTAAAGCAAGCGGGAGCAATATGACCAATACGTCTACAATAATGACAAGTCACGTTGGGATTATGCATTTTTCTAGGTACATAGTAACTAGATGAATGAAGGTTGCTTACTCTACTTTGAACACCATTGTTTCTCCTACTATGAGCTCTAGGAGGTTCACAAGTTTGTCTAAAATATGCATCATTTCTAGAATATCTATTTCTAGGTGGAGGGTCATTTCTTGGTCTTCTAAATTGTTCAAGGTTTGGCCTAAAATATGCATCATTTCTAGGTCTTCTAGCATTTTCACTATTTGGTCTAACATGCAAGTTATATCTAGGATTTCTACTTCTAGGATAAGCATTTTGGTTATTAGTCCTAGGTTGAGCTCTAGGTTGTTGTGGTTTAGCACCAACCTTTTCTTCATTCTTGAATCCTATTCCATGTTTAGTTGATTTTAGATTAACAAGCACATCATTCAAGTTTTTATGCGAAGAATTAAACTTATCTAATGTGCCTTTGAGTCTAGCTACTTCATTCTTAAGAAGCACACAAGAAGAACAGTTTCTAGTAGAACCTTCAGGTTTATCAGCACTTCTTTTTCCATAAAACTTGTTTTCCTCTTTTAGCTTCTCATTTTCGAAAACCAGTTTTTCTAATTCTTTTTCTTTTAATGAAAGCTGTGTTTGAAAATCTTTTTCTTTTAGAGAAGCGCTTTCTTTAACACTTTTGACAGTTTTTGAAGCTTTGATAAATTCAGCATATAGTTCATCAAAAGCATTTCTCATTTCATCAAGAGTAAAGAAGTTTTGAGAAGAGATTTGACTTACCTCGTCTTTACCGTCTTCTTGAGCCATGAGACATAAATTTGCTGCTTCATCGTCTTCTTCTTCGCTTGCTTCATCTCCGGAATCTCCTCCCCAAGAGATGTATGCACGTTGCTTTTTGAAGGGTTTCTTCTCCTTTTTGATGTTAGGGCAATTTGATTTTATGTGCCCGGTTTCTCCGCATTCATAGCATTTTAGTTGATCGCCTTGCTTTTTGTTCTTGCGTTCATACTCTTTGCGCATGAATTTTTGAAACCTTTTGATGACGAGTCCAAACTCGTTGTCACCTTCCCCATCAATTTGTGGTTGGCTAGCCTTTAGAGCAATCCTTTGCCTTCTTTGATCATCAACAAACGGGTTAAGTATAGTTGATTCATAGGTTTTGAGATTACATCTTAATGCGTCAATTGTGACATTTGTGATGCCAATGGATTCTTGGACTGCATCAGCCTTTGATCGCCATGCCGGAGTGAGACTTCTGAGGATCTTCCGGACAAGTTCTCTATCCGTAAACGTCTTTTTGAGGGCATGTAAGTCATTCACGATCATTGAGAATCGCTCAAACATTTCGTCTACTTTCTCTCCTTCCTTCATGTGGAATAGTTCATAAGAGTGAGTTAAGAAATCAATTTTAGCTTCTCGTACCTGGTCGGTTCCTTCGTATGTCACTTCAAGCTTATCCCACATTTCTTTTGCTGTTTTGCAACATGATATCTTCCTGTAGTCGTTAGCATTAACAGCACAATATAATAAATTTATCGCTTTGGCATTATTTTGAATCTTACGAATATCCTCCGCGGTATATTCCTCTTCGGTCTTTGGAACCCATTCGTCTTCCACCTTCTTGGTTGGAATTTGGTTTCCATTGGTGAATACTTTCCACAAATGAAAGCTATTTGATTGCACAAAGATTTGCATCCTCTCCTTCCAGTATGAGTAGTTTGTGCCGTTGAATAGAGGAGGTCGTGTAGAGCATTGTCCTTCTTCAATTCCTGCAAAAGAGTCAAGAGTAGAAGCCATGGATGGTTCTCTCAAACGGTTAAGTTTTCAGAGAGTTGGGCTCTGATACCAATTGTTAGAAACTACGCTTTACGCTAGAGGGGGGGTGAATAGCGTATTAATAAAATTTAGCGCTTTCTTGTGGAATTTAAACTTTGCAGGAAGTAAAATAAATGCAGAAAAATAAACTTACACAAAGATGTATACTGGTTGGCCACCAACGTGGTTAGTCCAGTCCCCGAGAGACTCTCTCGAGATTTTTCACTATCTTGTTAAGCTTACGGGTGCTCAACAAACCGTTACACACTTGAGGACACAAGCCTCAAACAGTTGCTCGGAGATCGCAATCTCAAAGACTTCACCCAAGGAAACGCAAGTTCCTTGAAACAAGAGAATCGCAATTCTCTTACAAGTATATCAAATACTTGGACACTCACTTAACTAAAGTACTCCTTATTGAGTAGATATGAGTAAAAGAATATGTTCAAGATCACAACAATTTTAAGCAATAATATGGCTCTCAAAAGCTTTATGAAATGAGTAGAAAATGAAGAACAATTGAATGAAAGCTTATAGCAATGTAATGATCAGTTTGTGTATGTTGTTGTTGTTAAAACACTGAAGTGAAGCTGTATTTATAGTTGAAAAACTTGGCATTACCGTTGCCTAATTGCCAATTAAGAGTTGCTGAAATTACTCAGTGATAATCGATTATTAAGACCAAACAATCGATTATCTGCCAGTCAGTTTAAAAATCAATCCCAGATTTAACGCTTCACAATCGATTATATACAATCTATAATCGATTACTGGCAATATTCAAAATCAGATAATCGATTACACCAAATCCATAATCGATTACTTTAGCAACGTTCTAAAAATCATTTCCGGATTTTAAGCAAAACATCGATTATATAAAATCTATAATCGATTACCTTATGGTATTTGAAAATCATTTGACAACGGTCAGCTTCAACAATCGATTGTCCTTTGCAACAATCGATTACTTGTTATTTTCTGAAAATCATAAAACTTACTGTCTCAGTGATAATCGATTATCTAAAGACATAATCGATTACTTATTATTTTCTGAAAATCATAAAACTTAATGTCTCCGTGATAATCGATTATCTAAAGACATAATCGATTACTTAATTAAATTTAAAATCACTGGAAGACATCAACTCAACACAATCGATCACCATTAGTTCATAATCGATTGTTTTGAGTATTGAAAAACTTTACCTCAACAACAATCGATTGTCATTTGTTCACAATCGATTATCATGCAGATTTGGAAAAACCTGATGTTCACTGTCTTACTCACAATCGATTACCATTAATTCATAATCGATTGCCATGCAGTTTTGGCTCAGAAACAATCGATTATCATAAGTACATAATCGATTATTTTAGCCCAGATTTTTGAGGCATGTTTAGAAAACATTTTGTCCAATATGCATGTTTTAAAATCTTTTTGACACAGAATTAAGTATGCATGATTTTGGAAAATAGTTTTATGAGAGAGGCCATACTATGAGTCAAGTTATAGGATCGAGATTACAATTTAGAACAACTCAATAACAATTAAAAGCTATATCTTGAACTTCAATCTTATTCGCAACCATTGTGCGCTTGTACTTGAATTCCGTCATATATCAATTTTTGCTTCGTTTGTCATTCATCAAAACCTACAAAAGAGTACACGTTTAGTATATTGCATTGAGAACGTGTTTCTAACAAGTAGTTCATAGTCGTTTTCCAGTATGTTTACCATTTTAAGTCTTCTGTGTTAAATTTGTGATGAAATGAACCTGTTGTGTTCAGTTTGTTTTGTTCATTAGGTTTAAATTCCATGTTCTTCATAGTTTGTCCCCACGCCCTGATTGATACCATTTAGATTTCCTCTGTCCTCCTGCGTGAGTTTGTTGAATAGGGTTGTGAATTGGATATAGTTGTAGTAATTTGGCTGTTTAGCCAGAAATTATCTTCAGGTTTGAAATTACATAGTTGTAATTTCAAACTAGTAAAGCTTAGGGTAATGCAGTAATAACAATGTCATTTTAGGGGTATTTTGGGAATGAAAAGTGGGCAGAATTGACTAAGTTAATGGCATGTTAGTCAAGCCTTAATATGTGCCTTGAATTAAGGAGGAAATTAGGGAAAAGCACCTTTGAGTAAGTTTTTCAAAAAGGGGTAGGCAGACTTTTGTTATTTTGGGAGGTCGGGTGGTTAAGTTTTTCAACGCATGTGTTTTGTGCTCCATTTGATAAAGTTTTGTTCTTTTCTGATTACTGGGTTGCTGAAGGTTCACTGGTTGGTTCTCGTTTGATTTTGGGTGTTCAAGTTAGCTCCTTAGGTTGTTTGTTTTGTTGTGTTCCTGTTGAGGTTGCATGGGTTTGTTGGAAGCTATTTTGAGGTCCAAATTACTCTTGATTTGGTTGACTGTGGCTGTTGGATATCTGTTATTGTGCTGTTGTTGTTGTGCTTGTGTTACTGCTGCACTACTGACCTTCCTCTCCTTCTTTGGCATTTCCAAATACCAGGTACACGACTCTTATACTGGTACAATGTAGCTGGAACTGTTCGAAGCATAAAAAAAATAGCCTTAAGGCTCGAAGTTATTAATTTTTTTTTTTAGATTCTGTATATGTATATGATAGATTTAGCTCATTAGAATGGCATGGTTAATTGCCAATGTATCAATAGGCTCAATCTGTAATAATTCAAGTTCAATCCCATGTATGCTAGTTAGGAAAGAACAATGAATTAGCATGTCCATTCTTCCATTTTTTTTAGTTTTCATTTCAGTTATAGCATATTCAAGCATGTATTAGACTCCAAGTTAGATAATTGGTAGCTCATGTTCTTAGTTAATAATTTGACCATTAAGCTTCATAAAACAGTATTCCTTAACGTTAATTTCTTTCCACCATATCGCAAACTCGGAGAAGAGAATAGTACTATGTAATTGGGCCCAAATAGAGTAGGATGACCCAGGCCCAATCTCGCATCACTCACATTGGGCATGGGCCCAAAAACAGTTATGCTACTCTTCCCCCTCCCCCCCCCCCCCCCCTTTCATTTTTTAAATCAATACTATGAACACAACGTAGCTTTAATATGATTTCTTTTCATTTTAGAGACAAACAAATAAAAAATATTAGTCGCTTAAGGATATCCTTTAAAATAAAATAAAGCGTGCCTCGCCAAAATAAATTACAAAATCGCGGGGCCCTCCATTAAAAGGACGTAATAAGTTAATAGACTTCGGAATTGGCCGCTTAATGAATTCACGGTCTTTTCCCCAAAATAACAACGCGCTACTCTATTAGACGCGGCTTTAATAAATTACATTCCTAAATAGGGGTTTATGGGCCCAAATCCAAGTCTTAAAACGTTGGATAGAGTTTGCCTAGGATTGCGAGCTCCGACGGCGCAATCCAAATGTATACTTTAAACGACGTTCACTTTCTCAAACATGTATTAATAGAAGCGGTAAAAAGTAAAATTGGCACATAGGTTCTTCATGTAATAAAATCAAATAAATAAGCTAAATATGACAATTGAGCGACCGTGCTAGAACCACGAAACTCGGAAATGCCTAACACCTTCTCCCGGGTTAACAGAATTCCTTATCCGAATTTCTGGTGCGCAGACTGTAATATATAGTCATTCTTTTCCTCGATTCGGGATTCAATTGGTGAGTTGGGACACCATAAATCTCCCAAGTGGTGACTCTCAATCTTAATAATAAATCTCGTTCCGATTGTCCTTTAATTGAAAAAACTCTCTTAATCCCTTGCGCCCTCGCGGGACGGAAAATGGAGGTGTGACAGATATAATAAAATATAAACGCCACATCTTTAACAAAAAATTAAGAGGGTATAGTAAAACATTCATGTGCCTATAAAAGATATAACAACATTGCGACTGACCATGACAACAGACCTAGTGTAATACCATAGTGGTTCTGGGATATAACAACATTGCAATTAAAAAGAATATTTCAAACTTAATACTTCGGAGAAAAAAAAGACATTCCAAATAAGAACAAAGCACCGGGACAATTTCTTTAAAACATTTTCCAACAGCCATTAATCTAAGTACCTTTTGTACAAAATTCATACTATAAAATACACACAACTGACAATAGTAACCTTTTGGTGTTAGTTTAAAAGCAGACTTACTCTGGAGTCTTCTTCTGATAAAACAAAATCCACTTTTGCTTTCAGAATTCCTGGAATATCTTTTCCACGGCCTCCTGGATAAAGCGTGAGAATGTGATCTTACTATAAATATGAATGCATTTGCATTTAAATGTGAAGCAGAGAAAGAAACGCAAGAACGCAATCAGAATATTACGAATCAGTCCCTATCGGGTATGCCAAGACGGCAAGAACAATCCAGCAAGCGTACTTCAAACAGAACATCTAAATGAAATACAAACTAAAGTATATTCCAAGCAAATTATTCAAAACTGCTAGGTGAAGAACAATAAGAAAGTACGAATAAAGATAGCATATGCTGATTCAATAAAACTACTAAATTTTTATAAGGGGTGAATTTTCGGCCAAATAAAACTTTACGATCTAATAGGCATCACATGAGTACCTAAAAGAAATTGTTCCTTATCCAGAATTTATTTTTTTATTTTTTTTTGTAAAACAGCAAATATATCTAATAACTAAGTAGCATCGTAACAAGTAGCGCTCCTAAGAGCGTAGTGTTGGGATATGTGGATCGATTGGGCGTTGGTAAACACAAATTTGAGAGAAAAACAACCTCTATTACCCACAAGAATAGATTACACGAGTATTTACAAAACTCATAAAAACTCTCAAAAACTCACAAACGATGATCACTCTCTAGGATCACTCTTGTTCTCACTCTAATTTTGTGATGATTTACAATAAAGGCAAGCACCTCTATTTATAGCAAAAATGATGAGGGTTTTTTGTGGAAATTCCCGTGTGAATAAGGAAGCTTCCCATGGAGGCTATGGTTGGCTTGTTCAAAGTTTGCTAGTTTGAACATCTAGAAGTACGGCTGGAAGTCATCAATTCTCCCCCTCCAGCCGTATCTGAAATAAACATCCCGGCTATGTCTCTGCATAACTCTAGCTTTTCTCGAGTCAATACCTTTGTTAACATATCAGCTGGATTCTCCTTCATATGGATCTTCACTAGTCTCAACAGTTGTCGATCCATCACCTCGCGTATCCAATGATAGCGAATATCAATATGTTTTGTACGGGAATGGTACATGGAGTTCTTGCTCAAATCCAAAGCACTCTGACTGTCACAATGTAGCTTGTACTCCTTTTGTTTGATTCCAAACTCTTGGAGATAACGCTTTAGCCACAACATCTCTTTTCCAGCTTCAGCGGCAGCAATGTATTCTGCTTCGGTTGTAGATAAAGCAACACACTTCTGTAGCCTAGACTGCCATGAAACAGCTCCCCCTGCAAAAGTGTAAATGAACCTTGAAGTAGATTTTCTACTATCAAGATCTCCGGCCATATCTGCATCTGTATAGCCTTCCAAGATTGGATCAGCTCCCCCGTAACAAAGACATAATTTCATTGTACCCTTAAGATACCTAAGAATCCACTCTACTGCCTCCCAATGCTCTTTCCCAGGGTTGGAGAGAAAACGACTCACCGTTCCCACTGCGTGAGCAATATCAGGCCTCGTACACACCATAGCATACATCAAACTTCCAACTGCTGAAGAATATGGTACTGACGACATCTCCCCAATCTCTTTCTTGGATGAGGGACAGGAACTCTTGCTCAGCTTGAAATGGTTGGCTAATGGAATGCTAACTGGTTTGGCATTGTTCATATTGAACCGTGCAAGCACTCGCTCAATATACTTCTCCTGAGATAGCCATAACCTCCGGTTCTTCCTGTTTCGGGTGATCTGCATTCCCAATATTCGTTGAGCCGGTCCTAAGTCTTTCATGTCAAAAAACTTAGAGAGTTCCTTCTTCAGCTGGTTGATCTTCGTTGCGTCTTTCCCCACGATCAGAATATCGTCTACATATAGTAGAAAAGCAACGAAATTCCCGTCTGAAAATTCCTGGATGTAAACACATTCATCTGCGGCAGTTTTCTTGTACCCTTGACTCACCATGCACGAGTCAAACTTCTTGTACCACTGTCTTGGTGCCTGCTTCAAACCGTACAAACTCTTCTTCAGCTTGCACACGAGGTTATCTCCTGAAACCTCAAAACCTTCGGGCTGCTGCATATAGATTTCTTCTTTTAAATCTCCATGAAGCAACGCTGTCTTCACATCCATAAGTCATCTTGACTACGGGTGAAAAAATCTCATCAAAGTCGATTCCCTTCTTCTGCTGGAATCCTTTGACTACCAACCGTGCTTTGAATTTCACCACTTTTCCACTGCCATCTTTCTTCAGCTTGAACACCCATTTATTTTTCAGTGCCTTCTTCCCTTTTGGAAGTTCTACGATCTCATAAGTCTGATTTTTCTGCAGAGATTCCATCTCGTCCTGCATTGCGAGCAACCACTGTTCTTTGTCCTTATGAGATACTGCTTCATGGAAACTCTCTGGTTCTCCATCTTCAGTAAGTAGAAGATATTCGGATTCTGGATATCTTCTCGATGGAATCCGACCCGTTCAGATCTACGAACTTCTGGAATATGAGGAGATCCACCATCATCTGAGTCTTGTGATGGTTCTGGAACATCTGGCAGAGCGGGTTGTGGCTCCCCCTGCTCAACGCCGTCTTCTTCCTCATTGTCTTCTACTTCTGGAATATCTTCTGGCACTGTATCTTCATTTCTCATGAATGATTCTGCTGTTGCCTCTGGCACCTGAGGAGCAACATTTGGCTTCTGAGATATTGTGGGCTTTTCAATATCTTTTATTGTCTGGTTTTCATGGAACACTACGTCCCTACTTCTGATCACCTTTTTCTCATTTGGATCCCATAATCTGTATCCAAATTCTTCATCTCCATAGCCTATGAATATGCATGGAGTGGTCCTTGCATCTAGCTTCTGCCTGAGCTCCTTGGATACGTGTGCGTACGCCAAACATCCAAATATTCTCAAGTGAGAATATGATGGATCCTTTCCAGCCCAAAGTTTCTCCAGAACTTCAAAATTCAATGGTACTGATGGAGATCGGTTGATCAAGTAACAGGCGGCTCTGACTGCTTCTCCCCAGAATGGCTTTGGCAGCTTAGCCATACTGAGCATGCTCCGAACACATTCCATGATTGTTCGGTTCATTCTTTCAACTACACTGTTGTGTTGAGGGGTGCGTGGGACCGTCTTCTCATGTCGAATGCCATATGATCTGCAATAGCCATTGAACTGCCTGGAAGAGTATTCACCTCCATTGTCGGATCGAAGACACTTCAACTTCTTTCCTGTCTCACGTTCTACCATGACATGGAACAATTTGAAGTAGTCGAACACATGGTCCTTCATCCGTAAGAAATACACCCACACCTTTTGAGAAGCATCATCAATGAACGTTAGAAAGTATCGATTGCCGCCGAGTGATTCAACCTCTAAGGGACCGCAAACATCAGGGTGTACCAGACTGAGTAACTCTGATCTTCTCGTTGAAGAGGAATTAAACGAGACTCTATGCTGCTTACCAAACAGACAATGATTGCAAGGATTTAGTACACCATCCTTGTCCACATTGATGAACTCCTTTTTTATTACGGTAGACAACCCTTTCTCACTCATGTGGCCGAGTCTCTGGTGCCATAAATTTTGAGAAGCCTCCTTTTCTGCAACGTTGAGGCTGTCTGTGCATATCTTCACATGAGTCTTGTATAGCGTGCCACAAATATGTCCTCGGGCGACTGTCATAGCGCCTCTTGTTAACTTCCATGTGCCTTTACTGAAGTGACTATCATAGCCCTGTTTGTCAAGAGCTATTCCTGACAATAAATTTAGCCGAAGATCTGGCACATGGCGGACATCCTTCAAAGTGATTGTGCTCCCGGAACTTGTCTTTATCTGGACATCACCAATTCTGACAATCTCAGCGGAACTGGAATTTCCCATTTTCACAGCTCCAAAGTCACCGGCTTTGTATGTTGTGAAGTATTCCTTGTATGGAGTCACGTGGTAGGATGCTGCAGTATCTACCACCCATTCCGTGTCTTCTCGTAAGACGTGAAGGCATGTCTCATCTTCGGTTGAACAATAAGCTACATCATCAGAGATAGTAACTAACGTTTCTCCACCCTTGTTCTTCGGCTGCGAACTGCTCTAGCCTTGCTCCTCTTTCCATTTGTAGCAGTTCTTCTTCATATGTCCCTCTATTCCACAATGGCACTTATATGTTGGTTTTCTGCCGTCAGTGGACCTGCCCCTGCTCTCTTGCTTCTGCCTCTCCATTTGCTTTTGCTACTCTTTTGTTGCCTCCCCCGGTTCTCTGTGACAAAGGCATGGCTCTGATCTGTGCCCATCTCCTTTCTCCTTGCCTCTTCACTGAATAGGGCATCCTTGACCATTGACATGGTAAGTTTGCCATTAGGGGCTGAGTTGCTGAGTGATACGATCAGCGTTTCCCAACTATCGGGAAGGGAACTGAGTAGTAACAGCGCCTGAACTTCATCGCTAAGTGGCATCTCATCCGACGACAACTGGTTGACTAGGTTTTGGAACTCACTGTTATGCTCGGCAACTGAAGTTTCATTTTTTAGCTTCTTGTTGACTAAGCGCCTCATCAATAGGGCCTTATTCCGAGCGGTCTTGGCCTGGTACATGTCTTCCAACTTCTTCCAGAGGGTATATGCGTCTGTTTCTTGTGCAACATGGTGGAAGACACTATGATCAATCCATTGACGGATTTGACCAATAGTTTTTCGATTTGATTTCTTCCACTCTAACTCCTTGGCAGGATCAGGATTTTTACCCATCAATTCTATGGGATCAAACAAATCTTTACAGCTTAGGAGATCTTCCATCTGAGGTCTCCATAGTGTGTAATTTGTGGCAGTAAGCATAATCATGGCTCCGAAAGATGATGTTGACTCTTCTGTGGACATTATCATCTTACAAAATAATTTTTCAACACGATCGGGGTTGAATCTTTAAACATGGAGTTCACCGTTGCGTCCGGAACGTTCAAAAATGGTGGAATTAACACTTCGTGGCTGAAATTCCACTATAGGGGCAAAACTATAATTTTTGAAAGTTGAGGGACCAATCTGCAATTTCAGAAAGTTGACTGGTTCGCTACAGTTGACCAGTCGTCTTCTCCGACGAGTTCCCGGCGAACCTCCGGCAAAGTTGACCAAACTTTGACCGCGATTTCTGGGCTCGTTTGAACTCCGATTAGGTCGCTGTTTGGTGCGTTGTACTCCGTTCAACGAGACGAATCCAATGGTGCCGTCAAAATTGTATTTCGAGCAAAGCTCCGAAAACCCAAATTTGGCACGTCACCTAAAAACTCGACCAACGCCTCTAACCTGGCTCTGATACCACTTGTTGTGGTATGTGGATCGATTGGGCGTTGGTAAACACAAATTTGAGAAAAAAACAACCTCTATTACTCACAAGAATAGATTACACGAGTATTTACAGAACTCATAAAAACTCTCAAAAACTCACAAACGAGGATCATTCTCTAGGATCACTCTTGTTCTCACTCTTCTTGGTGATGAACACTCTAATTTTGTGATGATTTACAATGAAGGCAAGCACCTCTATTTATAGCAAAAATGGTGAGGGTTTTTTGTGGAAATTCCCGTGTGAATAAGGAAGCTTCCCATGGAGGCTATGGTTGGCTTGTTCAACCATTGTGGGCTGCCCGTGTGAATAAGGAAGCTTCCCATGGAGGCTATAGTTGGCTTGTCAAAGTTTGCTAGTTTGAACATCTAGAAGTATGGCTGGAAGTCATCACGTAGATGTTCCCAAAGCGAGCTAAAAAATTACAAACATCAGCAGAGGCTGCATGGGAGTGGCAGCCAAGTTATGGGAATCGAGGCATCGATGATTTGGGCATGTGAAGAGGAGAGATATTGATGCCCCGGTCAGGAGGTGTGAGAGGTTAACCATGGCGGGCTTGAGGAAGGGCAGAGGTTAACCATGGGGGGCTTGAGGAAGGGCAGGAGTAGGCCTAGAAAAAGTATTGGAGAGATGTGATTAGGCAGGACATGTCGGTGTTTCACCTAACCGAGGACATGACTAGCGATAGGAAGGTGTGAAGGTCGAGAATTAAGGTAGTGAGTTGAAAGGTAGTTGCGAGTTTTTCATAGGTTCATCCGAAGTACTAGTAATATTCTTGTTGTGGGTTGAAAGTTACTTCCTTCTAGTTTGTTATTGTATCTGGTACTTTGCAACCACGTCCTTTGTTTTTGTAAATTGCTACTGGGATTTTTGCTCCCTGAGTGTTACTATTTGATGCTACTTTTTCTCCTTTTTTACTGGATATTGTTGCTCCCTGATAGTTACTATTTGAAGCTACTTTTTCTACTCTTTGCTTATCGCATTTCTCCCCCCTCTTTCCTCTTCTTCTCCCCTATTCTTCCTTTCCACTTTTTCTTGTGCCGAAGGTCTATCGGAAATAGTCTATCTACCTCTCCAGGTAGCGGTAAGATCTGCGTACTCACTACCCTCCCCAGACCCTACCTGTGGGATTATACTGGGTATGTTGTTGTTGACGCTTTTCTAACAAAAAAAGTCTTGCTTTTATCCCTTTATAGTAACTTAAGAGTAGTAGGGGATGAGGTGGCTAGATAGCTAACCTAATCAAAACATGCTCGCTTCTTTCCTTCCTTACCTAGATTATCTGCTACTGCATTAATCTCCCTGAAGCTGTGCCTGATTACCGGGTTCTCCATTTGCTCCATCAACCATCTGCAGTGATTTAACAAGAGAATTATCCAGAATAATTATTCAACATAAGGAAGTTGATTGCCTCTCTTTTTAGCAAGAACGATTATCTTCTTCAACAAAGATTGTTCGCTATCAAACACATGATCTTAATGAAAAGATTCCTCTATCAAGGATAATTCACGTCATTCAGCAAGAAATCAGTGAACCAATTGACTTCTTCAGAGGTTAAAATTAAAAATAAAAAGAACACTCCGCTCCTACTTAAAATGCTTCCACCACCAAAAGATGTCGAACACATGCCTAAAACACAAATGCTTATCAATTAGGATTAGAAAGTCTTTAATAACTACACATAATTAGTCACATGGACCACCCTACCTAGTACAATGTTGATATAAATAAACCAAAGATACATTAGTTCATCACTCGCACCTATTCTGTTGCTGGAAACCAAAAAGGGAAACAAAACATCTAGTTCACTTAAGTTGTTAATTTATGAATTAAAAGGAACATATTCATATTCTATCTTCTGAGGAGTGAGGACTAAGATCTTGGGTTCTCGTATATTTTGAACTTGTCATAATTGAAAAATATTAGATCAGTGAAATCTCCAGTGAATTAATGCTTGATGATCTCATTCTACTAATAATTAATAAAGCGTATACTATAAAAGAATGTGTTTAGAGCAATATTAAGAAAGCAATAGGAGGATTTTCACAATAAAGATGATCCATTAGAATCCAGTAAAAAGAAAACTGGAGTCAAATTTCAACAAGTTTCTGCATTGTTTTTAATCCCTGAGCTTCATGCGAAACAAACAAGAAAAAAAGGGGAGAAATGGACAGGCTTTCCCTGAATAAGCAGACAAAGAAATATACAAAGGCATAAAGAAAAAGGTAATATCCATGACTATAATATTCCATCCCTGCACAAACCAACTTTTTTAGTTTTATCCCCAAGAATAAAGTGGAAACTAGAATCAATACTGAAAATTCCTCTACGCTACCTTCATTAAGTTACCACATTGACTTGCCTCATAGAACTGGCTTCACCAGCAGCCACCAGCAAAGAAGCGAGTCTAAAAGAATATTTTCTCATGTTTACTCTACGGTGTTGTTATTGTTGTATTCGCCATTCTTCTTTGGATCATAAGATGGCTAAAATCACTTATTTATAATAAAAAACATAGAAAAGATTGGAATGTACAGAAAAACTACAATCTACCTGATATCGCATATAAGGAGATCAAACTTCGTTGTTTCTCAAAACAATGGTTGCAACTCGTCTCTCAGCCAAATCTTTGGAAGATCCGAGGTACAAAGCATACTTATGTTGCAGTTACCAGACTAGATTTCACCGTCTTCAGCCATGTACTCCCTTTATTTCACATCCATATTCTTTAACAAATGCACTATGCTCAAAAAGATTGAACTAAATTAATATGTAGTAACAGATGGAATTCATCCTTCATTTCACCAATACCTCATTGTCTAAGCAATAATATCTTGGAGTCTCTTTTCAGTTATTTTCTAATTTGTGCTGGTACTAAACATCAATTTATGAATCAACAAATATATCAGGATCAAATACGATAAACGAACTCTTACATAACACTTAAAGTCTCACATTCCAAATATCAAAATTGAACCATCAATGCATGACCACAGTGGGTAAACGATGAATGCCGTCATTTTCCACGCAGTATACCAATTAATAAGCTGCTGCATCTTCTTTCTACTTCTCTGTGCTATCAAAGAGAACAAAGAAAGTTTATAAAATGACAGCCTCTAAAAGTGTCATGATTTTCACTATCTTTTATTTTGTCTCTTTCACTAACCTTGCGGAAGACCAGAAGGGTGTATGTAGAATTTGGAGGGTGCACGGATAGATGTTCTCCATGCAGACAAAGCAGATGAATTACAGAAAACAAATAAAAGCCAAGAAAACCTGATCAATAAACAGCAGAGATTAAAAAACAAAGGTGAACAAGAAACAGAACAGGGTAGAAATTGGAGAAACTTAAAGAAAGACACAACTAGCAGGGAAACGGAGGCAAAAAAGATTTTGGAGAAAAAGAGGAAAATAAGGTATTTGGTGAGGTGGCTGTTTGTTGCAGCGTAAAAGAACACGTAAGTCCTTATATAAAGATCTATATAAGCTGTTCAAACGGAAATGAAAGGTATTTAGATTAGATACATTTGGTTTTTTTGGGGGTCATATTGAGAACATTTTTAGACTATCTGAGCAAAAAAGTACAACAGCTTTGAACTAAATCCCAAGAAAAAGACATGTTGAAACTGATCTTGGCTTCATCTTTCTATATATATCTCAAACTAGAGGGATGATGCCCATGCTATGCAGGGGCCCAACAATTTAGAATTTTTTTTTTTCAATTGTGGTGGTGATAGTAAACACAGTGCTCCGTATTGAAATCAAAATGGATAATTATAATCAAAAGAGGTTTCTATACAACATGGTTATAACATGAAACTTTTTCTTTTACAATATATGCAAAAAGGACACAAAGAGCGGCGCCATTCCAGAGCCTCAGTTACTGCATCTTTTTCAGCTAGCTTTCTTGTTGTTGCAAGGCTGTCCAATTATTGATCTTTGATCTGAAACCTTCAAAGATAGAGAAGGAATACCTAATTATATGTTGCAGCTTGCATGATACCAAGGGTTAACTGTTCTATGGCGCTGAGAGACTAAACAAACCAAGTTCACTGGCTTTTACCTTCTTGTATGTGTCAAAACACTGATATAAGATGACGACTGCCAAGAAATTCCAGTCCCTGAACCAACTGCTCCTATCAGATCACCCAACACAGTCTGGATGCCACGCGTTCTCCACCAAAGGCTGCAGCTGTCCATATCTAGAGGTTTAACTCTTTGTACATGTTTGATTTCTCATACCCAGCCATCACCATTCCTATCATGAAAAAGGGTACAAACCAGGAAAAGCATGGGAGACAAGTTCTTGTTCAGTTTATCAACTACAATACTTGTGCAGGTTGCAGTTCCATATCAAGATAGTAGAATCAGAAAATTCAGACAATAAAACAAGTCAAACCCAAAATTTTATTGTTTGTACTTACTGCTTTTATTTTTTTGCTGTTGGATAAGTAAAAATAAAACCCAACTTTCTGCAGTTCTATACATAAGCAGTCCACCTATATCTTTCTATCGACATAAACATGTTCAAACATAGAAGTTAAGTAGTTCTTTTCAAAGTCGACTTGCATCTATATCCACTCAACTTGTTACACATGTTTTTCTTAACTAAATTTAACACCTGATAGTGGTACACACGGACAGATATAACAGCGACAGAAGTTTTTTTTAACTTTCTTTTGACAAGTGAAATGGAATGCGGGGTGAGAGAGACTAGCTCTCAACCTCAGGATTGTGCTTATATTAACCAACGAAACTTGAGACTTTAGCTCTCAACCGCAGGATCGTATTAACCAACAAAACATGTCTATATAAATTATAAAGACATGAAATCGAATGAAGATCATACCTTTAACGGCTTATTAGCTACAACATAGGATGATGATCCTGAAAACTCAGATCCAAGTTTTCAAGAACAAAGCAAGCTGACAGCAGTGAATACAATATAGCATTGAAAGTACGTGCTATTGTATCCGCCAGGCTGCAGTTAGGAAGAGCAAGTGTAAGCAAGCATTTGAGGAAGAAATGACTTTGCTGGAGGTCAATAATGAGAATTGCACGAACGTAAGGCAACCATAATATAGTGGAACAGAGACACCGGTTACCTTCATGGTGCATCAATATTATAGGCAAGACCACCAACAGGTATAGATTGACCAGAATGTTTCGTGTTGGTCTGATTCTTGGCACCCCAATCCCCGTTGTAATTTACTTGTGCATTTTCCTGATAATCCTTGCATGGAGCTCGGCATTTCCATAATAGACAACTTACGCAGTGCAATAGAGCTCCAATAAATGTCACTCATCTATGAGGATCGAATCACCTGCATAAATAAAAATGAGGAGATGCAAAATGTACACAGGAAAAAGAATCTTCAAAGCTGGTGCAGCAAGGATCAAATACCAAAAATGCATGAGAAATTCAGACCAAATAACTAACATGCATGTAGAAATTCAAAAATAAACTACCGGAAACGTAAGGTGTTGAAAGTACCTCTGTTTTTCCCGAGTTATTGTTATGCCTAAGGTGCACCTTTTTGGCCTTTATGATGCCATGATGTAATGCTGAGGTTGTATGGCTATCTGGTTGTATTCCCTTATTCCACATCTCATTCACAAGGTCTTTAGCCATCTCAACATGTCCTTGCTTACAATAGCCACATATCAGAGCTGTGTATGTAACACTATCAGGTTCTAAACCTCGATCAATCATTTCAGTGAAGAGGCGAATAGCATCATCAATGTTATCTGATTTACAGTGACTGTCAATCAAAACAGTGTAGCAAATAACATCAGCTTTTAATTCCATCTCCTTCATTTCACTCCAAAAAGGTGAAGGGTCTATCTTTTCCCCATTATTCCACCATGTATCCTTTCTTTCTCCGCCATTCCTCCTTTTATCTGATGATGATCGATCTCTTTTTAGATTCTTAGAGTGACCATCAAGCATAACTGTGTAAGTGATCACATCAGGAGAAATGCCCCTTTCCTTCATATCATCAAAAAGATAAACAGCTTCCTGCAAGTGATTCACCTTGCAATAACCATTTAACATCATAGTATAAATAACCACGTCAGGCGTTAATCCTCTCCAAACCATATTATCGAACACCCACCTGGCCCTTTTCATATCTCCAGCACTAGATAAACAAGCAATTAGTTTGCTGTACATTATTTTACAATTGTCATCAGCTAAAGTCAACACTATCTCGAACAACTTTATGGCTTTCCCGTATTCACCCTCCAGACAGAGGCTACTCAGAAGCTTCAAACGAGAGTTCCTTCTAATTAAAATGCCTTGTTTTGATAGCATAACAAAAAGTTCATAGGCATCTTTAGTGTTGCCTAATTCACAATATCCATTCACCATGGCAGCATAATTTTCTACAGATTTATACTCCAAACTACTAAAAAATGCTTCAGCCTCCCCTGCATAACCTCCAACACATAAGCCCTCAATGATCACATTATATGTGACAGTCGTTGGCGTCAAGCCTTGTCCCTTCATATGGTCCAAAAGGTGAAGTGCCTCTTTAACAAGGCCATTTCTAGAAAATCCACCAGCAAGCACATTATAAGTAATAATGTCAGGTTTCAAGCCTTTCTCTTTCATTTCTTCAAATAACTCCAACGCATCTAGTATTTTTCCATGGAGGCAATACCCATTTATAAAAGTAGTGTAATGCACAATGTCAAGTGTCATCTTCTTACCCTTCATCTCATTAAGCAACTCCACCGCCTCTTCGAACCTACCGAGTTTGCACAGGGCATCAATTACGACATTATAAGCCACCTCATCAAGAAAAATGCCCTGCTTCATAAAACTTTTGAACTGATCAACAACATAACATGCCTTGCCATTTTTGCACAAGCACTGAAGAATTGAGCTGACAATCACACAATTACTTTTGATACCCCTTGCTTCCATCTTGTCATGGAAATCCAGAGCTTTAGTAATATTCCCGGTATCGCAGTAACCATGAATTATAGCCCCATAAGAAAAGGCGTCAGGGATCACTTCTTGCTCCTCCATGTCAAGCAGCACAACTTCTGCTTCTTGCAACCTCTTCTCATTAACAAACCCACGAATTACAGCAGTATAGGCATAGACGTTAAGGGGTACATTCGCCCCTTTCCATGCCCGCAATAGATCATAAGCCAAGTCTGATCTACCATACGAGCAAAGCCCTCCAATATAAGTGGAATAAGTAAACTCATTAGGAGTTTCACCAGCTTTCTCCATCTCCTCAAATACACTAACCGCTTCTTCCAAATTACCTTTTCTACACAACGCCTTGATCACAATTCCATATGTGTACACATTGGGTTTCACCGCAATCCTCTTCAACTGTTTATAAACCGCCACGGCCATATCTACTTTCCCGCACTCAACAAGCCGATTCATGAGATAATTACACGACAACACACTCAGCCCAAAACCACACCTTTTCGTCTTGAACAACACATCAATAGCTTCATCAAACATCCTTAAACTCGCATAAGCCTTAACCAAAGCATCCAAAGCCCGAACCAACGAATTAGGGCCCTCAGCATTTAACCCCTCCACCAGTTCCTCAAACAAATCAGAAAGCTCAAACCCCAAATCCTTTTTTCCACAATTAATAACCTCCAAAAACAAAGAATCCAATTTCATATCCATACCCCAATAACAAAATGTCCTAACCATAGCCATATAAGTCTGTACATCATGTTTAAATCCACATTCTTTTAATTGACGAAAAAATAATAAAGCATCTTCAGGCTCTTCCTTTAAACTGTTGAGCATTTCAGTGACCCAATAAGAATTTACCTCAACAATATTATTGGTACTATTTTTCATTTGGGTATTTCCATTATGTTCATCAGAACTAGAATCTGAAAAATATGGGCTTAATTGAGCTACTGAAGAAACTGATTTAAGTCGAATAAATTGATAGCTGTTCTTGAATAGGTATCTGTAAGAAGCTGACCTTATTGTTGAAACCCACATGGAAAAAATTTCAGACACGCATTTGATTTGATTGTACGAAGTTTCCTTTGACTGTTGTGTTCGTTCATGTGACAGTGTAGCAGAAGCGAGTTATGCTACTCTTAAACCCTAAAACCCAATACGAATAGTTAAAAAATAGTTGGACGAGTTATAAAAGATATTTTACTGTCGGATAAAATAAGCCGCTCCAGTATATGCTTTTGCCGTAACTTTTCAACTGCAATTATGTGGGCATTTCGACATAAGATTGTAAAATTCCCAACATAAAGTGAAAGAAATTTTCTAAGTCAAAATAATATAGGAAAATTAGAGTTTATGTTTCAATATGAATATAATTTGAGTTACTTTTATATTTTGTGAGTATTTTGAGTGAAAATTTTAAAAATGTTATAAACTAAAGCAAAAGACAAGAACAATATAACAAGAACAATAGCAATAGAGAGAAGAGTAGAGAGAGTTCTTCTTATTGAGTTGAGAGGGGTCTCAAGGGATGATTTACAATGGTAGGGGGCACCTCTATTTATAGGGGAGAGGAAGATTTAGCTACCACTAATAGAACTCTAAAATCTCTCTAATTAGATACATTAAAGACATTCACCTTAAATAGAAGTGTAAGAATCTTCTATTTCATAACACTCCCCCTTGAATGTCTATTCAATGATGTGCCTCGTTAAAACCTTAAAACAAAACCCAATGGGAAAAATTAAAGTAAGGAAAGAGTACACATGTTTGAATATGCGCCTATTGGTTGCCTCGTTAAAAACCTTGCAAGGAAAACCCAGTGGGACAAAACCTTGTAAGGGAAAAAGAGTGCAACGCGCATTGACTCCCCCTAATGAGTACATCAATTTATATCCTTGAGCATTTGCATTCCAATCTTGTGCATCATCTTCAGAACGATCTTTGGTAGAGATTTGACAAATCAACCATATTGACTTGAATAAATATTCCGTACCTTGAAATCATCATTCTTGATAGATATGAACATCTTCATATAATGTCGTGGAATAACACTTCAATATCTCCATAGATGCATTCTCAATGCCATCATGCTTATAGTTATGGCAAGATACATATGTACACAAATTGTACTAAGGATGTGGTACTTCAGGACCAAGGATTGCATATGCTTCAAGCAACTTAAATCTTTCAAGTTAAGTCATGTAAGTCACATAATAGACTTTAGCTGCATATCAAAGTTTCATGTCATGCTAAACAAATAAGATATCGAAAAATTGACTATACATACCTTTGCCTTTATACTTTCAAGCATATGAACTATAGGTTCAAAGCTACATGTCTTTCATATGGAATCAATTCTTCTTGAATTGTATCTCTTCCATTTAGTTACTTTCTTTGAGTCAGCAAATGCGTATAGCATGCTTTGCAATATGTTGCAATTGCATTTCCTTTTATGAACTACAGGTTCATATCATGATATTCGGGGATATACATATACAAATGAAAATTCATCCCATGTAACATTTTCTCAAGTGTTTATCATGTCTCCCCCTCATGTTAGTAAAACTAACATGTTTCCTCAACTTTGGGAAATCATCTTTGTGCATTATGTCAATATACACAGCACCTTAGTAATAAGATGAAATTATTTGGTTCCTGACCCTGAACCACTTGTGAGGGGAGAATATACTCTCGTATACAACTTATATCAAACTGATATATATATAACTTAGTTCTCATAAGAAACAGTTTAGCTATTAAGTGGCAGCACTCAATAATTATCTTGCTAAACCAACTTTAATATAAACCAACTTATCAAGATGAACTGTCTTGAGTAGAGAATCTGGAAACTATGCTCGAAGTTAGATTACTGAGCGATTTACCTCGCAAGCACTGCCAGGCTGCGGGTTAATAACAATGGCGCATGTAACCATATCATAGATGCATCATATGTGGTATACATGGCAGGTGAATGGGCCCATACTCACCTTTCATATTTCCAGAATTTATGGGCTTCAACCCGAACTCTTTAGTTGGTCAGTTCATTAATGAGAACAAGTGATACAAGAGTATTCGTAAAGAACTTTCTAGTTCTTTAATATTCACCTATGTGAATTTGCACATCATACTTCAAATGAGATGGCTAACTGAATAAATTATCAATATTGGTAAACTTCAAATTTACACCATGACATGTGCACTTATCAATAAACTTCGGGTTTATTATGACATGGGTTTTATACCAATAGATATCCACTTTATTGTGGCATTCTTTCGTTTGTGTAGTACAAACTGGAGAACAAAGCGGGTAGCTTTTCATATACAAATTACCCCGCTACAAGTTGTAGTAATAGGAGAATCAAAGCCTTCCTTTATTTATAGTCTCAATATCATCAATCGCCTTCGCGTGTACTTTTGGAAACTGAATAAGTTTCTTTGAGACTTACTACAGCACAATACTCAATTGTGTTTCTCCAATATAGTAATAATTGGCTCTTCGAGAGCTCTCAATTAATTTTGTACTACCACAGACTGAGGTTCGAGATGCTCACATTCTTGCATTCCGTATTTTCAAGAGTCTCAGGCTCAATAGATTCTTCGTGAATCTCGGAATTAATCAAATCATGAGCGTCCTCATGTGATTCTTTCATAGTGTCATTTAGATCGTTCTTTTTCCTCTTTCTAGGATTTCGATCTTTGGAACCTAATGGTCTGCCACGCTTCTGGCGTGCATTTGACTCATTGGATATGACACTAGATATTTGTCCAATAGGGACTTCAATACGGATCGGAACTTTTTCCGCGTGAATGTGGGATTTCGTTATCCTCTTCAAGTCCGTAAATGCGTCAGGCATTTGATTTTGCTATTCTTTGCAAATGGATAATCTTTTGTACCTCTTTCTTTCAAATAGAGGTATGTGGATCAAGATGAGATAATGATTCATTTTTCCACAAAATTTCCCGTTTGGTTTCACCAACTTCTCCCCCTAATTTTGGGAAAAGTGTCTCATCAAATTGACAGTCTGCAAATAGTGCAGTGAACAAATCTCCTGTCAATGTTTCGAGGTAGCGAATAATGGAGGACGATTCATACTCAACATATATTCCTAACCTTCTTTGCAAACCCATTTTGGTGCGGGATGGCGGTGCTACAGGCACCTATACTGTGCATCCAAAGCTTCTTAAATGGGATATATTGGGTTCATGACCCAAAACCAATTGCAATAGGGAATATTTGTGTCAATTCGTCAGTCAGAGACGAACTAGCATTGCTGCATGCAACATGGCGTGACCCCAAACCGAAGTGGGCAGCCAACGAACTAGCATTGCTTCATGCAAAATGGCGTGAACCCAAACCCAAATGGGCAGCCTCGTTTTCATGAAGAATTCAAGATTATTCTCATCTATTATCCATTAACTTTGCAAACGCAAGGTTGCGTGATGGCAACAAGCACACATTAGACCATCTACAGGATGCGTCTATCAAGACCATGAAATACCTAAACTACCCACTAGGTGGGTGAATAGGTCCACAAATGTCCCCTTGTATACGTTCCAGAAACTGGGGTGACTCAGTCCCAACCTTTGTTGGGGATGATCTGATAATCAGCTTGCCTTGATAACACGAAGTGCAAGGATATTCATTACTTGAAAGAATTTTGAAATTCTTTAACGGATGCCCATATGAGCTTTCTATAATCCGTCTCATCATGGTTGATCCTGGGTGACCCAGTCGATCATGCCAAAGTACAAATGTATTGGACTCAGTATTCTTTAGATTTACTGTTGAATGTGCCTCAATTGCACTAATTCTTGTCCAATATAGGCCACAAGATAAAGACGGGAATTTCTCAATAACCCTCTTTTTGGCCGGAGACATTCTTTGAAGTGAGGACGAGATATTCAAGATTATCTTCATCCATTGTCTCAATATTGTAGCCATTCCGGCGTACATCTTTAAAACTCAACAAGTTTCTCATAGACTTGGAGGAGAACATAGCATTCTCTATGATTAACGTCGTGCCCTTGGGCAGAGTTACAATGGCTCTTCCGGAGCCTTCGATCAATTTACTTTCCATGGTATGACATACAAAAGAAATACAGGAACATAAGAATAAGCAAGTTCAATTCCTTTTGTGTCACATAATATTTTCAAAATCTGCTACTAACAGTTGACAAACAAAATAAGATATGTTGTCCATAATCAATTACTATGCAGTTTGAAAATTTCAGCGTTTTTCATAAGACAATCGATTATTAAACACACACAATCGATTGTTGGAACATAGACAATCGATTGTTAAACACACACAATCGATTATTTGTTATTTTTGAAAAACTTGAGCATACTGTCTTAAGACAATCGATTGTTAAACATCGACAATCGATTGTGGATGATTTTTGAAAAATTCCAGATTACACTGCCTAACGACAATCGATTGTTAGATATAGACAATCGATTGTGGGTGATTTTTGAAAAATTCCAGACCTCACTGTTTCAAGACAATCGATTGTTAGACAAAGACAATCGATTGTTGGCTATTTTTGAAAAATTCCAGAACACACTGTTTCAAGACAATCGATTGTTAGCCAAAGACAATCGATTGTTGATCAATTGTTTTTCAACTTTCATGCGAAAATAGTTGATAATCGACTAGTTTTTCAGGCTAGTCGATTACCCCCACTGGAAAATAAAAGTTTTATTGATATTTGAACATATTGAAGATATTCTAAAGAAATACTGCTAACATTGCTTTATGAACTAACTAATACGAGCTAATGCTAATGACTATTAATCTATTCATTGACTAATACAAGTAGAATCAAACAGCTCCATCTTCTTTCATCACGGTTCCGTCACCGATTAGGTGGTCTATCTTTCCCTCGGGTTGCTCAAAGAAGTCTGCCACATCCAGGTGGGTGATGTCCTCATTGTCGTCATAGACAAAGTTTGTTTCAGGGCCTTTTCTCTTTCGAGATGCTTGATAAAGGTCAACCAAGTGTCTTGGTATACGGCAAATCTTTGACCAGTGCCCTTTCCCACCGCAACGATAACATATAGTTTCTGAACTATTTGCCTTAGGATCTTCGGGATCCCGTTTCTGCTTTCGGTGGTTATCTCTCTTTGGGGGGTGACGGACTTCTTTGGAATTTCTTCCTTGTCCACGTCCTTGGCTTTGACCCCGTTTATGACCGTGATCATGGTCCCTTTTATGTTTGGCATAATGCGAGTGCACCATATCTGCTTCAGGCAGTGGTGTAGACCCAGTTGGTCTATTTTCGTGATTTCTCATGAGCAGATCATTATTACGCTCAGCCACTAGTAAGAGAGAAATCAATTCAGAGTACTTCGTAAAGCCTTTCTCTCGGTACTGTTGCTGCAGTACCATATTGGAGGCATGAAACGTTGTAAACGTTTTCTCAAGCATATCGTAATCGGAGATGTTATCTCCACATAGCTTCAGTTTAGAAGTAATTCTGAACATAGCAGAATTATATTCAGAAACGGACTTAAAATCCTGTAGCCTCAGATGGGCCCAATCATATCGTGCTTGTGGCAGAGTGACCAACTTCAGGTTGTCATATCTCTCCTTTAAGCTGTTCCACAAAACGAGTGGATCCTTGACGGTGAGATATTCAATCTTCAAACCTTCGTCAAGGTGGTGGCGCAAGAAAATCAAGGCCTTAGCACAATCTTGGGTGGATGCTTTTTCTTTATCTTTGAGGGTGTCTCCGAGACCCATAGCATCTAGGTGGATTTCAGCATCCAACACCCATGTCATATAGTTCTTGCCCGAAATTTCAAGGGCAACGAACTTTCTTTTCATAATGTCAGACATACTCGAAAATTAAATTAGGAAGAGGGAAAATACCTTGGATTTTCGAGAATGATACTTGAGACGGTAGAGTCTCGTGCTGATAACGTGTTATAAACTAAAGCAAAAGACAAGAACAATATAACAAGAACAATAGCAATAGAGAGAAGAGTAGAGAGAGTTCTTCTTATTGAGTTGAGAGGGGTCTCAAGGGATGATTTACAATGGTAGGGGGCACCTCTATTTATAGGGGAGAGGAAGATTTAGCTACCACTAATAGAACTCTAAAATCTCTCTAATTAGATACATTAAAGACATTCACCTTAAATAGAAGTGTAAGAATCTTCTATTTCATAACAAAAAAATAGTTTTTTGAAATTTTTAAATTTTCGAAAAAATTCCAAAATCTTCGAGTGAAAAAAATCAAAAAAAAATAAAATACAAAATTTAGCAAAAAAAGTAAAAATAAATCTTATGTCAAAACGGGCTCTATAAATAGTAGTAGAATTAATTAGTACTATTCAATATTCCTATATGATTAGTGTTTTCGGCTCTGTTTTAAAAGGTAGAATTGGAATTCGTTAGGGGCTCGCCTCGGGGCGGAGCTCTCGTAAAATGCCCCTAGGCTTATGTGTGGGGCTTAGTTTCGTGAGAATTACGTCTCGGCCATTGGCACTTACGCCCCGGACACGTCCAATGCCCAGCGTATTGGGCTCGTCTAATAGAACTTTATGCAATTCTATATAACTAACCTTGTAAATTATTAAATTTGCTTAATAAATTGTTGACTATTCAAAATACTTTTTTCTTAATTATAAATCATTAAGTTGAGAGTATTTTATGTCCTATTTAAAATAAAATTATTGCATGTTATCCATTAAGACTACTATGATAATTTTAAATAAATCTTTTATTTAAAAGGTGTTTATTTATAAACTTTTGTTATGTATTTACTATATAATAGTCCATATTGTTTAAAATTATTTTTCTAAATATTATTTTTACAAGATACAATACTTATTCATTTAATAGCTCAGTATTAGCTTGTAACTACTTACAACTAATTAGTTATCATGGTATTGTATGGTAAATTATGTGTCACTTTATTAACTTATTGAAACTTAAAAATAAATGATGCTAGAAAATCATATTTAAATTATGAATTAAGCTTTTATATAAATCCTCTTTCAAATAGAAAGCATATTAAATAAACAGAGTGTTTTAAGAAAAATATCAAATTATAATATCGAAATTCTTTATTTATTACTCCTAAAGAGATACATATAATATTTTGTATTGAATACATTGCTTTTGATGTTTGAGTCGTAACGACATTGCAGCTAAATTGCATATTATGATATATGTCATACTTTTCGTATTATTCGTAGTTGAATTATATTTTATAAATATCTCAAATATATTATTTGTTATTATTTTGTAATTTCAATTTAATTTTTATATTTATTTTTTTATTTTGTACTATCTTAAATTCTTGAAATCGGTATAATTTAAAGATCCGTGGGACTTACGCCTCGCGTCTCAAGGCTTACGTCTCGCCTCATCATAGGTAAAACGCCTCGCCTCACGCCCCCGCCTTTTAAAACATTACTTTTCGATTCTAAAGTTCAAAAATACAATAATATTTAGTTTGATTATGCATTAACTGCAAAAAAAGTAATGGTAGTTAAAATATAATTAAATCGACAATGTGTATTTTTTTAAATATTTACTCATGAAATATGTTTGTTATAATCTTTTTTAAATACATTATTTTATTTTCATAATTTATAATTTTTAGGGTCATCCCAAATTAAAAGTTATAAATACTTGTCGGAAGTGAATGAGAAAATAATTCAACACAGTCATTATAATTTGAAAATGATAGCTTTTGTGCCTCTTTGCAAATGGATAATCTTTTGTGCCTCTTTCTTTCAAATAGAGGTGGGTGGATCAAGATGAGATAATGATGCATTTTTCCACAAAATTTCCCGTTTGGTTTCACCAACTTCTCCCCCTAATTTTGGGAAAAGTGTCTCATCAAATTGACAGTCTGCAAATAGTGCAGTGAACAAATCTCCTGTCAATGTTTCGAGGTAGCGAATAATGGAGGACGCGTCAAACTCAACATATATTCCTAACCTCCTTTGCAAACCCATTTTGGTGCGGGATGGCGGTGCTACAGGCACATATACTGCGCATCCAAAGCTTCTTAAATGGGATATATTGGGTTCATGACCCAAAACCAATTGCAATGGGGAATATTTGTGTCAATTCGTCAGTCAGAGACGAACTAGCATTGCTGCATGCAACATGGCGTGACCCCAAACCGAAGTGGGCAGCCGACGAACTAGCATTGCTTCATGCAAAATGGCGTGACCCCAAACCGAAGTGGGCAGCCGACAAACTAGCATTGTTGCATGCAAAATGGCGTGAACCCAAGTCGAAGCGGGCAGCCTCGTTTTCATGAAGAGTTCAAGATTATTCTCATCTATTGTCTCAATATGATATCCATTTTGAATGATATCTTTAAAACTCAACAAGTTCCTTTTAGACTTGGAGGAGAACATTGCATTCTCTAAGATAGATTCTCAAAACTCAACAAGTTCCTTTTAAACTTGGAGGAGAACGTTTTGATATCATTAAAACTCAACAAGTTCTTCTTAGACTTGGAGGAGAACATTTCTCAATGATTAACGTCATGCCTTTGGGCAGAGTTAGATTTGCTCTTCCGGAGCCTTCAATCAATTTACTACTTCCATAGATTGTAGTAATGTTTGCCTTACACAATTACTCTTCTTTTCTTTGAGTATTGTATGTGTAGTACATGAATCAACTAGGCAAATACTTTTACAATTGGACGTTGGTCCAAGTTCGCTTTGTGAGATATCTATATTTGCTATCCCATAGTTTAACATACAAAAGAAATACACGAACATAAGAATAAACAAGTTCAATTCTTTTGTGTCACATAATATTTTCAAAATCTGCTACTAACAGTTGGCTAACAAAATCAGATATGTTATCCATAATCAATTACTTTGCAGTTTGAAAATTTCAGCGTTTTTCATGAGACAATCGATTATTAAACACACACAATCGATTGTTGGAACATAGACAATCGATTGTTAAACATAGACAATCGATTGTGGATGATTTTTGAAAAATTCCAGATTACACTGCCTAACGACAATCGATTGTTAGATATAGACAATCGATTGTGGGTGATTTTTGAAAAATTCCAGACCTCACTGTTTCAAGACAATCGATTGTTAGACAAAGACAATCGATTGTTGGCTATTTTTGAAAAATTCCAGAACACACTGTTTCAAGACAATCGATTGTTAGACAAAGACAATCGATTGTTGGCTATTTTTGAAAAAATTCCAGAACACACTGTTTCAAGACAATCGATTGTTAGCCAAAGACAATCGATTGTTGATCAATTGTTTTTCAACTTTAATGTGAAAATAGTTGATAATCGACTAGTTTTTCAGGCTAGTCGATTACCCCCACTGGAAAATAAAAGTTTTATTGATATTTGAACATATTGAAGATATTCTAAAGAACTACTGCTAACATTGCTTTATGAACTAACTAATACGAGCTAACGCTAATGACTATTAGTTTATTCACTAACTAATACAAATAAGTAGAACAAAATCAAATAACTCCATCTTCTTTCATCACGGATCCATCGCCGATTAGGTGGTCTATTTTTCCATCGGGTTGCTCAAAGAAGTCTGCCACATCCAGGTGGGTGATGTCCTCATTGTCGTCATAGACAAAGTTTGTTTCAGGGCCTTTTCTCTTTCGAGATGCTTGATAAAGGTCAACCAAGTGTCTTGGTATACGGCAAATCTTTGACCAGTGCCCTTTCCCACCGCAACGATAACATATAGTTTCTGAACTATTTGCCTTAGGATCTTCGGGATCCCGTTTCTGCTTTCGGTGGTTATCTCTCTTTGGGGGGTGACGGACTTCTTTGGAATTTCTTCCTTGTCCACGTCCTTGGCTTTGACCCCGTTTATGACCGTGATCATGGTCCCTTTTATGTTTGGCATAATGCGAGTGCACCATATCTGCTTCAGGCAGTGGTGTAGACCCAGTTGGTCTATTTTCGTGATTTCTCATGAGCAGATCATTATTACGCTCAGCCACTAGTAAGAGAGAAATCAGTTCAGAGTACTTCGTAAAGCCTTTCTCTCGGTACTGTTGCTGCAGTACCATATTGGAGGCATGAAACGTTGTAAACGTTTTCTCAAGCATATCGTAATCGGAGATGTTATCTCCACATAGCTTCAGTTTAGAAGTAATTCTGAACATAGCAGAATTATATTCAGAAACGGACTTAAAGTCCTGTAGCCTCAGATGGGCCCAATCATATCGTGCTTGTGGTAGAGTGACCAACTTCAGGTTGTCATATCTCTCCTTTAAGCTGTTCCACAAAACGAGTGGATCCTTGACGGTGAGATATTCAATCTTCAAACCTTCGTCAAGGTGGTGGCGCAAGAAAATCAAGGCCTTCGCACAATCTTGGGTGGATGCTTTTTCTTTATCTTTGAGGGTGTCTCCGAGACCCATAGCATCTAGGTGGATTTCAGCATCCAACACCCATGTCATATAGTTCTTGCCCGAAATTTCAAGGGCAACGAACTTTCTTTTCATAATGTCAGACATACTCGAAAATTAAATTAGGAAGAGGGAAAATACCTTGGATTTTCGAGAATGATACTTGAGACGGTAGAGTCTCGTGCTGATAACGTGTTATAAACTAAAGCAAAAGACAAGAACAACAGAACAAGAACAATAGCAATAGAGAGAAGAGTAGAGAGAGTTCTTCTTATTGAGTTGAGAGGGGTGTATTACAATGGTAGAGAGCACCTCTATTTATAGGGAGGAGGAAGATCTTGCTACCAATAATAGGACTCTAAAATCTCTCTAATTAAGTACATTAAAGACATTCACCTTAAATAGAAGTGTAAGAATCTTCTATTTCATAACAGTTGCAGTGATTTATTGTGTTTAATTTTCAGATATCTTACGTGTAAGAATAAAAAAAAATTAAGAGATTTGATAAAACTTGAAATAATACAAGACCATAATATTAATTAATGTGAAGTGAACAAAGCTACGGAAAAGGATCTGATTTGTCACTCTATTATAGTAAATTGTTTAAAATTATCCTCCGTTATATTAATTAATGTTGTAGAGTTTAATAATTTCACCACACACTTGTGGACTCTCATTCATTGAATATATATAGGATACAAATACAAGTTATAATACAATAAGATTTACACAAATCCCTAACTTGTAGGAGAGCTAACTAATTTATATTTATCTAGGATTCTATCATGATCTTCAATATTATCTCTAATACCCCCCCTCAAGCGAACTGGTGGTGGACCAACATGAAGCTTGGTACGAAAGGAGTCAAAGAGAGGACGAGGTAAGCTCTTGGTAAAAATATCAGCAAGTTGCTGCGTTGTGGGCACAAACTTGGTATGAAGACGTCCCGAGGCAATGAGCTCTCTGATAAAATGGTAGTCAATATCAATGTGCTTGGAGCGTTTGTTGGATACCGGATTTTGACTTAAGAAGAGAGCACTCTTATTATCGCATAGTATGGTTGGGCGGCCAGAGGTAAGCACGTGAAGTTCCTTCAGTAAGTGAGTAATCCAGAGTATTTCAGCAGCAGTATTAGCCAGAGCTCGGTATTCAGACTCACAGCTAGAACGTGCAACAGTTGGTTGCTTCTTAGCACTCCATGAAACCAAATTTCCGCCCAGAAAAACAGAGTACCCGTATGTGGAACGACGAGTTTCAATACATCGCGCCCAGTCAGCATCCGAATAACCAAGAAGTGATGTAGTAGGCGAATGATGAAAGGATAAGCCAAACGACAATGTACCTTTAACATATCGGAAGATACGTTTGACAGCTTGAAAGTGAATGGTGGTTGGTGCCTGAAGAAACTGACTGACCTGATTCACTGCAAAGGAAAGATCAGGTCGAGTAATTGTGAGATACTGAAGCGCACCAACCATAGAGCGATACAAAGTTGGATCGTGAAAAGCATCACCAACAGTAGTGAAATGGTCCGAAGTGGCAAGCGGAGTGGCCACCGGTTTTGCATCAAGCATAGCAGCACGGGACAAAATATCATGAGCATATTTTGTTTGGCTCAAAAATAAACCAGTAGGCGTATAAGTAACCTCAAGCCCCAAAAAATAATTGAGACGACCAAGATCCTTAATCGCAAATTCTTTATGCAAACAAGAAATAAACTGGCGAATAGTAGAAGCATGATTACCAGTGAGAATGATATCATCAACGTAGACCAATAGATATAAAACACACGAGCCACGTATGAAAACAAAAAGTGAGGGGTCCGCACGACTACATGTAAAACCTTGTCGCAGCAAAAAATCACTTAGGCATTGGAACCACGCTCTTGGAGCTTGCTTTAGACCGTAAAGAGCCTTTTCTAATTTGCAAACATGATTAGAAAACCGAGGATTTGAGAAGCCAGGAGGTTGCTCCATATAAACAGTTTCCGTGAGATTACCATTGAGAAATGCATTCTTGACATCTAATTGATGAAGAGGCCATTTATAGAGAGTGGCAAGAGATAAAACAATCCGCACGGTAGCTGCTTTGACAACAGGACTAAAAGTAACCGAGTAGTCCAAACCAGGAATTTGCGAGAAGCCTTGCGCAACAAGGCGCGCCTTAAGACGATCCACAGATCCATCAGAGTTGAACTTAGTACGGAATACCCATTTGGAACCAACGATATTTGACTTCATTGGGCGTGGGACCAAATCCCACGTGTGGTTTTTAGCTAAAGCTTGTAGTTCATCATGCATAGCAGCAGTCCAAGATGGATCTTTAAGGGCTGTTTTATATCCCTTCGGTTCAGTAGTGGTTAACAAGGCATGATGCAGCCGAGGCAAAGACAAGTGAGTTAAGTCCACAATATGACGAGGCTTGACAATACCAGCCTTTGATCGTGTAGTCATAGGATGAATTGATGAAGTAGCAGCTGGAGGAGGAGGACCCGTAGGTGCAGCAGGTGACGGTGGACGCGGAGGTGTTGCAGGTGAAGGTGGACTTGGAATAGCAGCCGCTGGGGTAATAGACGTCACAGCTGATGGCTCATTGCAAAGAGAGCAATCGGCATTGCTTGGGTGAGCAGATAAATCGGGTAGTTTAGCTGTAGAAGGCAAAGTAGCAGGCGGCATGGGTAAAGCAGGCTCGTCATAGGTGGAGAAGACGAGAGTTGCTAAATCAGAGGACGACGAAGCTCCAGCAAAAGGAAAACTAACTTCATCGAATTGAGCATGGCGAGTAATATAGACTCGACCAGTAGAAGGATCAAGACATCTATACCCTTTGTATTGTGTACTGAAACCAATAAAGATGCATGGAATGCTTCGAGGTGCAAGCTTATGTGGCGCATAATCCCGAAGGTAAGGATAAACACGACATCCAAATATCCGAAAATTATCATAATTTGGTGAGGATAAGTAAAGCATCTCAAATGGCGACTTGGAACCAAGAATAGGAGAAGGAACTCGGTTGATGATGTACGCAGCAGAACTAAACGCATCAACCCAAAGAGATGCGGGAGCATGAGCATTAAATAACATGGCCAATCCTGTTTCAGTAAGATGCCGATGTTTCCTCTCAACACGCCCGTTTTGCTGAGGCGTATGTGGACATGACATACGGTGGTGTGTGCCATTCTCAGTAAGAAGAGATCTAACTTGGTGATTAGTAAACTCAGTGCCCCCATCACTCTGAAATACTTTCATCTTACAAGAAAATTGAGTTTGAACAAGTCGAAGAAATGCTATAAACACACCAACAAAATCAGATTTCGTTTTAAGTGGATAAAACCACGTAAATCTAGAAAAATCATCTATGAAGATTGCATAATAACGAAATCCATGTGTAGAAGCAACAGGCGCGGGGCCCCACAAATCACAATGCATCAAGTCCAAGACATGCAAAGAACGTTTTTCATTAATAGTAAAGGGTAAACGTTTGCTTTTAGAAAGCTGACATGACGAACAAATGCTAGGTTTCGGTAACAATGAAGTAACAGACAACCGACCTAGTTTATTTAGAGCTGAAATAATAGAAAAAGGAACATGTCCCAAACGTGAGTGCCACAATTCATAAGAACCATGTGTTCGATGAGAATGAAACGCAGCAAGGAAAGCTTTATTTCCACGTTCCAAAACATAAAGGTCATCATGGCGCCTCCCTGTTGCTAGAACTTCCTTTGTTTGACGATTGTGGATAGTGAAGACCTTATCAGAGAGCAAAACATCAACAGGATTATCAGAGGTAAGTTTGCTAATAGATAACAAATTTTTAGTAATATATGGAACGACAAGAACATCAAGAAGTTGAATGTCCTTGTTAATTGAAGAAGACCCGATATGAGTAATAGGTAGGGTCGCACCATTACCAATGGTGACCTTTTCAGTACCTGAATAAGGAGCAGCGGAATCCAGGTTAGAAGATGAAGAGGAGATGTGGGCGGATGCACCAGAATCAACATACCAGTCGGGTGAGCCATTAGTAACATGACATTGAGCTTGGAAAGCTTGGGCTAAGTTCGCATCAATGGCCGGTCCTCGATGAGCAAAAGAAGACAAATCGGGGCATTGATTTGCATAGTGGCCATCGGTACGGCATAATTGACAGTGTGGTGCACGACGACCACGGCCACGCCCATAGGAGAACCGTCCACCAGATCGACCACGACCTTGTGAACGATTAGACTGACCACGACCACCAGACTGTTGAGCAACAAATGCTGCGGTGGAAGTATCCTATATATATTCAATGAATGAGAGTCCACAAGTGTGTGGTGAAATTATTAAACTCTACATGGTATCAGAGCTAACTAATTTATATTTATCTAGGATTCTATCATGATCTTCAATATTATCTCTAATAAATGTGAAGTGAACAAAGCTACGGAAAAGGATTTGATTTGTCACTCTATTATAGTAAATTGTTTAAAATTATCCTCCGTTATATTATTGGGCCATAAAAGTTTCTGCCGTCTTACTATCCTAACAAATCTGCTCTTAGTTAGACGGAGGTACCACGTGGCATCATCTCATATGTGCCACGTGGTTGCACGGATGGATGCCACGTGACACCTCCATCTAACTAAGGGCGGATTTGTTATGATAGTAAGACGGTAAGGACTTTTATGGCCCAATAGTATAATGAGGGATATTTTTGAACAATTTACCATAGTATAGGGATATATAAGATCCTTTTCCGTTTATAATAACTAGAAGTATGCAAATAAATGTGTGAATTTTCTGACAAATAAAGTGATACGATCCTGAATAACCCCGCTAGCGCATAGTTTATAGCTAGGATAAGAGAATATCTCAATCCTATTTCTTGTTTCCTTCAAAAAAAGGTTTTGCATTTCAAAAACAACTAAGTGTGTAAAGAAAAAATGTAGAATATGAGCTTTCCTTTCCTTTCCTTATTTTTAGTTTTCCTCTCTTGATTAAAATAAAAATAATAGACTTAATCTTAGGTAGAGTTTTTACATTTTGTGAGTTGACAAATATTATTGTGAGGTTAGGCAAAATATTTGTTTGACTCGAGCAATAAAAGTATTTGCAAGTTGGATTGGTAATTTTTTTCTTCTTTAATCTTTGTTTTTTTGGTAGTTTTTGGGCATGTTGGTTTCACATACTAATGGCTATCTTTATTCATATATGAATCAACCATATTTCATTTTCTTCATTATATATATATATATTAATTTTTTTTACCTAATTAGCTCCATTAATCAATTTATCTTCCATCGTTCCGCTTGTGTGGAACTCGTAGCATATCATTTGGCGTCAAAGCAACCTCCAATTACACCTATTAGAGTAATCCAAAATTATATCACAAGGGACACAACAAGAAAAATATGAGTTTAATCTGAGATTACAATTTAAGAAAATAAAATTTATTTTCCTATCGAACTTAAGGGCCCGTTTGTCCATAAGAATTTTTCTTCCTTTTTGGAAAAAAAAAAATCAAACAATGTTTGGTTACATTGAAACGATTTTCTAAAGATGAGTTTGGAAATTTGAAAAAGTAGCTTTTACCATATTTCCATGTAAAATTTTATTTTTCATCATAAAACTACAATATTATTCAAGTAAAATATATACTTAAATACAAGTTCAAATTTCAAATAATCTCTTTTCAACTTAACTCCATTTTATTTAAATTATATTTTTTTGTCCAAACGCCTACTAAGTCCCAAAAAATAAAAAAAATTAATGAAAGATATTACTCGAGACGAATAAGTTGCGGCAACGACCAATGAACGTCTAAACACTGTATTCTCGTCGGCAGATTCGGACCCACGTGGAGACGAGAGAGGTCACCGGCCTCTACAACTACACAACTGCTTCCCACGTTTTTTATTTTTGAGTTGGACAAATTTAATTTTATCAGCCCGAAGGGCCATATTTTTAGCTGCCCATACCTTTTTTCTTTTACTTAGCTAATGTATTTGCTTTAGTTTTTTGAGATTTGTTTCTTCTTATATCATATATGAAACTTTATTACAAAAAATATGCACAATTTTTAATTTACTCGTCCTGTCCACATTTTTACAATTATTATACCCAACAAGGTCCTGGAGCTAAAATACTCCCTTCATTGCCTTGCTCCGGGTGCTTCTTTTCAAAAGGAATCTGCCGAAATTCAGGCGGTATACTGGGATAACCCTCTTCAAAGTTCTCCTTTCGTGGATCTCCTTCGTCATGGACATCAGCCATACCAGAAGTACGACGTGATTCGCTATTGAAAAATTTTATTTTGTGTCTCACACAACTTACATTAGTTGTGTGAGGACTCTTTTTTGTCTCACAACTGTGTGAGTCGCACAATTTTGTGGACTAATATGCGTAAGATATGGGTCCACAAACATGTGAGATAAAAAGGGGCATCACACAACTAGTGTAAGTTGTGTGAGACACAAATTAAAATCACTCTTTGCGTGTTGAGTTAGGAGATAGATCTTCTTTGTCGGTAGAGGATTTAGAGTTATCAGAACAAGATATATGTTCTCCACTCTCGCCAGGGCCAGGTTGAATTCCAATACCATATGCATTATTGATATCCCTAACACCAGATTAACCACTACTACACTTTTTCTTCTTTAACGTAACTTTTTGCCACTCCATGAACTCATCATGTTCGGATGGACTACTCTCTTAATCAGATGTCAAACCATAGAGATTTGGTGGTGGCACGCCTACTTTTCTTCTCTTTTCTATCTATTTTTTCCATGTCTATATATATCCTTCAATCATTTTCTATTTATATATTTTCTGTCTATATTTTTTATATATTAAATTAAGCATCTAAAATTGTAGATTATTTGTATTATAATTGTAGATGCTTTATTTTATATTTTCACAAATCAAAAACGACTAAAACTTCTACAAATCTTTTGCAAAAAATAATTATGTCGAAAATACAAATTAAACTACAATCGAATGGGAATTGGGATATTAAAATTTAACATACCCAATTTATAGAAATTTTATTGATGAATTGTAGATTATTTGTATTCTGATTGTAGATGCTTTGTTTTATGTTTTCACAAATCACAAACGACTAAAATTTTTACAAATCTTCTGTAAAAAGCAATCTACAATTTATCTACAATTTCTGCAATATGTCTTCTTCTTCTTTTTCTTCTTCTTCTTCTTCTTCTTCTTCTTCTTCTTCTTCTTCTTCTTCTTCTTCTTCTTCTTCTTCTTCTTCTTCTTCTTCTTCTTCGAGTTTCAATCTAAAATTCAGCCAAGATCAAGTCTAAATCTCCACCAAAATCACTCAAAATTGAGATATAAACTCCAAAATATATTTCCAATTATTTATAACAACACCCAATCAAAACAAATAATAATTTTTGAAAATCTAAATTTGAATTAAAAGCTTTCAAGCTTTTTAATGGCTTTTCAATGGTGGAAGCATGTAAAAAGAACGTGGGTATGGGTAAAACGTGGGTGGGGCTGAGGGGTTAGGAGAGAGAAACATGGGATGAGTGGAGATATTGGAATTAAACGAAAATCCTTTAATTAAGGAGAAAAGAACATCTCATTAATTATATCCTTCATTAATTATGGTATATAATTGATAATTTGATATATATTAATATAGAAAAGGAGAGGCAAAACAATAATACTACTCCAAGTGTCAAAATAAAAACTTGACACGTGTTAATTTTTTCGACAAAACTCCAGTAAGCTTGGAGATTTACGAACAGTTTATAAAATATAATTTGGCCAGCTATTCATAGAGTCCCACGTTTTGGCATACCTATTCACACAATAACTCCCACGTTTTTTGGACTCAAATTTGACTCTTCTTTACAAATAACTAGTAGTCCTACACGCACGATATGCAGTCAATATTAAAAATATATTTGTCACTTTTTAAATTTTTTGATGTTGTATTTGGGATTATCACAATGATTTGATTCTCCTATTCTATATAAATAGAATAGATATTTTATGAATTTTGATGTAACGACCCGACCGCTCTTTGTGAGAAATTAAGCTTCGTTCAGCGGTATAAGGTCTGGAATCGCTTCATAATATGAGTGTCTCCTTGCGTGCATGGTGAAATTTGGCTTTCGGATGGCTTATAGTCAAATTCGAAGAAGGAGCCCTGTTTTGGAAGTTAGAACAGTGAAAAGTCGACCAAAATTGAACTATTGGGTAAACGACCCTAGAATAGGTCGTGAATGAGCTCAACACCTTTGTATGGTGATTTTGGACTTAGGCGCGCGTCCGGATTCAGATTTGGAGGTCCGTAGAGTAAATTAAGGAATTTCGGCAAAAGTTGAAGTTGGAAAACAAATAAGTTTGACCCACAGTTGACTTTTGGGATATCGGGGTCGGAATGTGATTCTGAGAGTTGGAACAACTCCGTTATGTCATTTGAATTTGTCTGCATAATATGGCGTCATTTCGAGTTGAATTGATAGGTTTCGGCATGAGATTCGTTATTTGAAGATTTAAAAGTTCATAAGCTTAATTTTTGGTTTGAATCGCCGTTTTGATGTTGTTTAACGTGATTTGAAACTTCGAGCCAGTCTAGGTTTGGTTATGGACCTGTGTGTGTGATTAGACGGGGTCCCGGGGGCCTCGGGTGTGTTTCAGATGGGCTACGGATCATTTCCCCTTGCTTTTAAACTGCTGATTGTTGCTTCTGGTATTCCTTCAATGAGATCGCGATCAGGCCTCCGCGATCGCGTAGGCTTATCTTGGCCCTTCTTTGCGTTCGCATTCCAGGTTTGCATAGACCAACTACTTGACCCCCTCCCCCATATTTCCTTCAATGCGTTCGCATTAGTGCTTCCGCGATCACGAACGCACTGACTGTCCCTTCTCCGCATTCGCATCCTTTCTTACGCGAACGCGATGTACATTTTTTGGCCTTCTCGAATTTACTCTACGCGATCGCGACCGTTGTTCCGCGATCGCGATGAACAAAACATGGGCATGCAGTTTTAAATCCCAAATACACCATTTATTCACATTTTGACTTTTAGAGCCCGGATCTTGGCGATTTTTGAAGGAATTTTCACCCTGGCGACTTGGATAAGTGTTTCTCACTCAATTTAGACCAATTTCCATGAATATCCTCTTAATTTCATCCTTTGATTTCAGTTTTTGAATGTAAAATGGGTAGAACTTCATTGACCAAATTATTGAGTTTTGAGTGGCCATTTGACCTCTGAATTGAGAGATTTTTATATAGTTAGACTCGTGAGAGTACGAGGTTCTAAAAATGTGAAAATTATTCGATTCTGAGACGTTGGCTTGAGGGACGTTTTGATTATTTTACCTAATTTCGTGTTTTAGCTTTGAATTAAAAAGTAAAATCCGTTGCTTGAGATGTTATTTATAATGTGTTTAATTGAATAGATTTGGGCCATTTGGATTCGAGTACTCGTGGCAAGAACGTGGTTGCTAGTTGATTTTAGCCGGTTTGAGGTAAGTATCTTGCCTAACCTTGTGTGGGGGACATGCCCTTAGGATTTGAGTCTTCTCTATTGCTTGTATTCCATGTACATGAGGTGACGAGTGCGTGCTCGGATTTATTTGTGGTAAATTATTCCTTTTAGGCTCTTAGACCCTTGTAATCGTTGAGTATGAAGTTGTTCTTGAAACGATTGAGTTCCCTGTTATTAGTTTTACCTCTACATATCTTACTTGGAATTTATTTGCCCTTTTGGTTTATTCTTGCTGCCTAATTGACCTTTACTTGATTAACTGATGACATTGACCCTTATATAGCCACGTTAACTTTCCTAACTGCTTGTCTTTAATTGAAAATTATTATTTTTATCTCTCATGTAATTAATGGGCCTTAATTGAGAAGAAGTTAGATATCATATGCTTAGATATTTACTTACTTGAAATTTATTTGATTTGTGTTAACTTCCTTGTGGTTGAATTACGTATTATGGAATCGTGCTTCGTAGTATTCTCATCCTTGTTGTTTATTCTTATTGTGCTTAGTATTTCTCTGTTAGAGTTATTCCTTGTGATTTAGTTGTACCATCTATTGGTGACCGGAAGTACATGAGTCGATTCCCTTGCCTTGTTCCGTATATATATATATATATATATATATATATATATATATATGTATATATATATATATTTGCACTTATTGTGATGTATTTGAGATGGTGGTGCACGAGGTTTCTGTCGTGCGGTTATTGATATAGTGGTGCACGAGGTTTCTGTCGTGCGGTTGTTGATATTTTGATGCACGAGGTCTCTGCCGTGCAGATGTTGCTAAGGAGTTGCACAAGGTCTTTGCCGTGTTAATGTTGCTATTGATGTATTTGCACATGCGGAGTAATAAGGCGGGATATGTTATATGCTTATATGTGGGTTGCGCATGTGGCGGAATAAGGTGGGAACATTGTGACGCACGTGTGGCGAAATAAGGCAGTGCTTACTACATTATTATTGGTTGCACACGTGGCGAAATAAGGTGGGCTATGTCAGGGGATGACTGTAATGAATTGTGACGGCCCGTGGAGGTCCGTTCTCCTATTCATGTTTACTAGATAGTAGAATTCTTGTTAGAACACTTGCACAAGCATACACGTAGTTGAATACTCCCGTTAGAGGCAAATTGCTCCTAATTTTTGATAAGGACGGAGGTACGCCCTCGTTTATCCATTTTATATGCGAGAGTAGCCATAGTTAGCCAGTTAGTGGTCAGCATGACCGAGAGACTGATGGGGTACAGAATGCCAAGTGTTAGATTGTAGATGTTGGGTTTTCAGGAGTTGTGGTTGTTCGAGATTTCTTGTAAAAATTGTGGAAAGAACTGAATAAGGCTTTATGTGAACATCATTGTAGGATACAAGTTATTGACTTGTTTTCCCTTCTTGTGTTGTGACCTCAGGATTTGGATTGTGATTTTTGCCGTCATTTTCATATCATCATTTATTGTATTCTCGTTGTTATTTATTGCTTGTGTTACCTTATTGTGATTTGTAATATTTTTTAGTCATCCGTGCAGTCTATACATATTTACATATCATTTCTATTATTTCTATGATTATACTAACTGGTAAGTGTATCGACTGTTCCTCATCACTACTCCATCGAGGTTAGTCTTGATACTTACTAGGCACCGCCGTGGTGTGCTCATGTTATTCTTCTGCACACTTTTGCTGTGCAGATTCAGGTACTCCTATTCAGGTTTCTGCCGTGCGGTTGATGATATTTTGATGCACGAGGTCTCTGCCGTGCAGATGTTGTTGAGGAGTTGCACGAGGTCGCTGCCGAGTTATTGTTGCTATTGATGTTTTTGCACATGCGGCATAATAAGGCGGGATATGTTATATGCATATGGGTTGCGCATGTGGCGGAATAAGGTAGGAACATTGTGATGCACGTGTGGCGAAATAAGGCGGTGTTTACTACATTATTATTGGTTGCACACGTGGCAAAATAAGGTGGGCTATGTCATGGGCTGACTGTAATGAATTGTGACGGCCCGTGGAGGCCCGTTCTTCTATTCATGTTTACTAGTTAGTAGAATTCTTGTTAGAACACTTGCACAAGCATATACGTAGTTGAATACTCCCGTTAGAGGTGAATTCCTCCTAATTTTTGCTAAGGATGGAGGTATGCCCTTGTTTATCCATTTAATATGTGAGAGTAGCCATAGTTAGCAAGTTAGTGGTCAGCATGACTGAGGGACTAATGTGGTACAGGATGCCAAGTGTTAGATTGTAGATGTTGGGTTTTCAAGAGTTGTGGTTGTTCGAGATTTCTTGTAAAAATTGTGGAAAGAACTGAATAAGGCCTTATGTGAACATCACTGTAGGATACAAGTTATTGACTTGTTTTTCCCTTCTTGTGTTGTGACCTCAGGATTTGGATTGTGAGATCTGCCGTTATTTTCATATCATCATTTATTGTATTCTCGTTGTTATTTATTGCTTGTGTTACCTTATTGTGATTTGTAATATTTTTTAGTCATCCGTGCAGTCTGTACATATTTACATATCATTTCTATTATTTCTATGAATATACTGTTTATTGACTGGAAGGTTTATCGACTGTTTCTCGTCATTCTCCATCGAGGTTAGTATTGATACTTACAGGGCACCGCCGTGGTGTGCTCATGCTATTCTTCTGCACACTTTTGTTCTGCATATTCAGGTACTCCCATTCAGGTTTCTGTCGTGCGGTTGTTGATATTTTGATGCACGAGGTCTCTGTCGTGCAGATGTTGTTGAGGAATTGCACGAGGTCTTTGCCGTGTTATTGTTGCCATTGATGTTTTTGCACATGCGACGTAATAAGGCGGGATATGTTATATGCTTATATGTGGGTTGCGCATGTGGCGGAATAAGGAGGGAACATTGTGATGCACGTGTTATGAAATAAGGCGGTGTTTACTACATTATTATTGGTTGCACACGTGGCGAAATAAGGTGGGCTATATCAGGGGATGACTGTAATGAATTGTGACGGCCCGTGGAGGCCCGTTCTCCTATTCATGTTTACTAGTTAGTAGAATTCTTGTTAGAACACTTGCAAAAGCATACACGTAGTTGAATACCCCCGTTAGAGGCGAATTGCTCCTACTTTTTGCTAAGGATGGAGGTACGCCCTCGTTTATCCAATTTATATGTGAGAGTAGCCATAGTTAGCCAGTTAGTGGTAAGCATGACCGAAAGACTGATGGGGTACAGGATGCCAAGTGTTAGATTGTAGATGTTGGTTTTTCGGGAGTTGTAATTGTTCGAGATTTATTGTAAAAATTGTGGAAAGAACTGAATAAGGCCTTATGTGAACATCACTGTAGGATACAAGTTATTGACTTGTTTTTCCCTTCTTGTGTTGTGACCTCAGGATTTGGATTGTGATTTCTGCCGTCATTTTCATATCATCATTTATTGTATTCTCGTTGTTATTTATTGCTTGTGTTACCTTATTGTGATTTGTAATATTTTTTAGTCATCCGTGCAGTCTGTAAATATTTACATATCATTTCTATTATTTCTATAATTATATTGTTTATTGACTGGTATGTGTATCGACTATTCCTCGTCACTACTCCATTGAGGTTAGTCTTGATACTTACTGGGCATCGACGTGGTGTGCTCATGCTATTCTTCTGCACACTTTTGTTGTGCAAATTCAGGTACTCCCATTCAGGTTTATTCCGTGCAGTAATTGATATTTTGATGCACGAGGTCTCTGCCGTGCAGATGTTGTTGAGGAGTTGCACGAGGTCTTTGCCGTGTTATTGTTGCTATTGATTTTTTCCACAATACTCCCGTTATGGCGGGATATGTTATATGCTTATATGTGGGTTGCGCATGTGGCGGAATAAGGTGGGAACATTGTGATGCTCGTATGGCGAAATAAGTCGGTGCTTACTAATTATTATTGGTTGCACACGTGGCGAAATAAGGTGGGCTATATCAGAGGCTGACTGTAATGAATTGTGACGGCCCGTGGAGGCCCATTCTCCTATTTATGTTTACTAGTTAGTAGAATTCTTGTTAGAACACTTGCACAAGCATACACGTAATTGAATACTCCCGTTAGAGGCGAATTGCTCCTTATTTTTGCTAAGGATGGAGGTACGCCCTCGTTTATCCATTTTATATGCGGGAGTAGCCATAGTTAGCCAACTAGTTGTCAGCATAACCGAGAGACTGATGGGGTACATGATGGCAAGTGTTAGATTGTAGATGTTGGGTTTTCAGGAGTTGTGGTTGTTCGAGATTTCTTGTAAAAATTGTGGAAAGAACTGAATAAGGCCTTATGTGAACATCACTGTAGGATACAATATATTGACTTTTTTTCCCTTCTTGTGTTGTGACCTTAAGATTTGGATTATGATTTCTGCCGTTATTTTCATATCATCGTTTGTTGTATTCTCATTGTTATTTATTGCTTGTGTTACCTTATTGTGATTTGTAATATCTTTTAGTCATCCGTGCACTCTGCACATATTTACATATCATTTCTATTATTTCAATGATTATAATGTTTAATGACTGGTAGGTGTATCGACTGTTCCTCGTCACTACTCCATCGAGGTTAGTCTTGATACTTACTGGGAACCGCCGTGGTGTGCTCATGTTATTCTTCTGCACAATTTTGTTGTGCAGATTCAGGCACTCCCATTCAGGTTTCTGTCGTGCGGTTGTTGATATTTTGATGCACGAGGTCTCTGCCGTGCAGATGTTGTTGAGGAGTTGCACGAGGTCTTTGCCGTGTTATTGTTGCTATAGTTGTTTTTGCACATGCGACGTAATAAGGCGGGATATGTTATATGCTTATATGTGGGTTGCGCATGTGGCGGAAAAAGGTAGGAACATTGTGATGCACGTGTGGCGAAATGAGGCGGTGTTTACTACATTATTATTGGTTGCACACGTGGCCAAATAAGGTGGGCTATGTCAGGGGCTGACTATAATGAATGGTTACGGCCCATGGAGGCCCGTTCTCCTATTCATTTTTTCTAGTTAGAAGAATTCTTGTTAGAACACTTGCACAAGCATACAGGTAGTTGAATACTCCCGTTAGACGCAAATTCCTCCTAATTTTTGCAAAGGATGGAGGTACGCCCTCGTTTATCCATTTGATATGTGAGAGTAGCCATAGTTAGCCAGTTAGTGATCAGCATGACCGAGAGACTGATGGGGTACATGATGCCAAGTTTTAGATTGTAGATGTTGGGTTATCAGGAGTTGTGGTTGTTCGAGATTTCTTGTAAAATTGTGGAAAAAACTGAATAAGGCCTTATGTGAACATCACTGTAGGATACAAGTTATTGACTTGTTTTTCTTCTTGTGTTGTGACCTCAGGATTTGGATTGTGATTTCTGCCGTCATTTGCATATCATCATTTATTGTATTCTCATTGTTATTTATTGCTTGTGTTACCTTATTGTGATTTGTAATATTTTTTAATCATCCGTGAAGTCTGTACATATTTACATATCATTTCTATTATTTCTATGATTATACTGTTTATTGACTGGTTGGTGTATCGACTGTTCCTCGTCACTGCTCCATCGAGGTTAGTCTTGATACTTACTGGGCACCGCCGTGGTGTGCTCATACTATTCTTCTGCACACTTTTGTTTTGCAGATTTAGGTACTCCCATTCAGGTTTCTGCCGTGCGGTTGTTGATATTATGTTGCACGAGGTCTCTGCCGTGCAGATGTTGTTGAGGAGTTGCACGAGGTCTTTGCCGTGTTATTGTTGCTATTGATGTTTTTGCACATGCGGCGTAATAAGGCGGGATATGTTATATGCTTATATGTGGGTTGCGTATGTGGCGGAATAAGGAGGAAACATTGTGATCCACGTGTGGCGAAATAAGGCGGTGTTTACTACATTATTATTTGTTGCACACGTGGCCAAATAAGGTAGGCTATGTCAGGGGCTGACTGTAATGAATTGTGACGGCCCGTGGAGGCCCGTTCTCCTATTCATTTTTTCTAGTTAGAAGAATTCTTGTTAGAACACTTGCACAAGCATACACGTAGTTGAATACTCCCGTTAGAGGCGAATTGCTCCTAATTTTTGCTAAGGATGGAGGTACGCCCTCGTTTATCCATTTTATATGTGAGAGTAGCCATAGTTAGCCAGTTAGTGATCAGCATGACCGAGAGACTGATGGGGTACATGATGCCAAGTTTTAGATTGTAGATGTTGGGTTTTCAGGAGTTGTGGTTGTTCGAGATTTCTTGTAAAATTGTGGAAAGAACTGAATAAGGCCTTATGTGAACATCACTGAAGGTTACAAGTTATTGACTTGTTTTTCTATTTGTGTTGTGACCTCAGGATTTGGACTGTGATTTCTGCCGTCATTTGCATATCATCATTTATTGTATTCTCGTTGTTATTTATTGCTTGTGTTACCTTATTGTGATTTGTAATATTTTTTAATCATTCGTGAAGTCTGTATATATTTACATATCATTTCTATTATTTCTATGATTATACTGTTTATTGACTGGTAGGTGTATCGACTGTTCCTCGTTACTACTCCATCGAGGTTAGTCTTGATACTTACTGGGCACCGCCGTGGTGTGCTCATGCTATTCTTCTGCACACTTTTGCTGTGCAGATTCAGGTACTCCCATTCAGGTTTCTGCCGTGCGGTTGTTGATATTTTGTTGCACGAGGTCTCTGCCGTGCAGATGTTGTTGAGGAGTTGCACGAGGTCTTTGCCGTGTTATTGTTGCTATTGATGTTTTTGCACATGCGGCGTAATAAGGCGGGATATGTTATATGCTTATATGTGGGTTGCGCATGTGGCGGAATAAGGAGGGAACAATGTGATACACGTGTTGTGAAATAAGGCGGTGTTTACTACATTATTATTGGTTGCACACGTGGTGAAATAAGGTGGGCTATGTCAGGGACTGACTGTAATGAATTGTGACGGCCCGTGGAGGCCCGTTCTCCTATTCATTTTTACTAGGTAATAGAATTTTTGTTAGAACACTTGCATAAGCATATACGTAGTTGAATACTCTCGTTAGAGGTGAATTGCTCCTAATTTTTGCTAAGGATGGAGGTACGCCCTCGTTTATCCATTTTATATGTGAGAGTAGCCATAGTTAGCCAGTTTGTGGTTAGTATGACCGAGAGACTGATGGGGTACAGGATGCCAAGTGTTAGATTGTAGATGTTGGGTTTTCAGGAGTTGTGGTTGTTTGAGATTTCTTGTAAAAATTGTGGAAAGAAGTGAATAAGGCCTTATGTGAACATCACTGTAGGATACAAGTTATTGACTTGTTTTTCGCTTCTTGTGTTGTGACCTCAGGATTTGGATTGTGATTTCTGCCATCATTTTCATATCATCATTTGTTGTATCTCGTTGTTAATTATTACTTGTGTTACCATATTGAGATTTGTAATATTTTTAGTCATACGTGCAGTCTGTACATATTTACATATCATTTCTATTATTTCTATGATTATACTGTTTATTGACGGGTAGGTGTATCGACTGTTCCTCGTCACTACTCCATCGAGGTTAGTCTTGATACTTACTAGAAACCGCCTTGGTGTGCTCATGCTATTCTTCTGCACAATTTTGTTGTGCAGATTCAGGTACTCCCATTCAGGTTTCTGTCGTGCGGTTGTTGATATTTTGATGCACGAGGTCTCTGTCGTGCAGATGTTGTTGAGGAATTGCACGAGGTCTTTGCCGTGTTATTGTTGCCATTGATGTTTTTGCACATGCGACGTAATAAGACGGGATATGTTATATGCTTATATGTGGGTTGCGCATGTGGCGGAATAAGGTGGGAGCATTGTGATGCAGGTGTGGCGAAATAAGGCGGTGTTTACTACATTATTATTGGTTGCACACGTGTCCAAATAAGGTGGGCTATGTCAAGGGCTGACTTTAATGAATTTTGACGGCCCGTGGAGGCCCGTTCTCCTATTCATTTTTTCTAGTTAGAAGAATTCTTGTTAGAATACTTGCACAAGCATACACGTAGTTGAATACTCCCGTTAAAGGCGAATTGCTCCTAATTTTTGCTAAGGATGGAGGTACGCCCTCGTTTATCCATTTTATATGTGAGAGTAGCCATAGTTAGCTAGTTAGTGATCAGCATGACTGAGAGACTGTTGGGTTTTCAGGAGTTGTGGTTGTTCGAGATTTCTTGTAAAATTGTGGAAAGAACTGAATAAGGCCTTATGTGAACATCACTGAAGGTTACAAGTTATTGACTTGTTTTTCTTCTTGTGTTGTGACCTCAGGATTTGGACTGTGATTTCTGCCGTCATTTGCATATCATCATTTATTGTATTCTCGTTGTTATTTATTGCTTGTGTTACCTTATTGTGATTTGTAATATTTTTTAATCATTCGTGAAGTCTGTACATATTTACATATCATTTCTATTATTTCTATGATTATACTGTTTATTGACTGGTTGGTGTATCGACTGTTCCTCGTCACTACTCCATCGAGGTTAGTCTTGATACTTACTGGGCAGCGCCGTTGTGTGCTCATGCTATTCTTCTGCACACTTTTGTTGTGCAGATTCAGGTACTCCCATTCAGGTTTCTGCCGTGCGGTTGTTGATATTTTGTTGCACGAGGTCTCTGCCGTGCAGATGTTGTTGAGAAGTTGCACGAGGTCTTTGCGGTGTTATTGTTGCTATTGATGTTTTTGCACATGCGGCGTAATAAGGCGGGATATGTTATATGTTTATATGTGGGTTGCGCATGTGGCGGAATAAGGAGGGAACATTGTGATGCACGTGTTGTGAAATAAGGCGGTGTTTACTACATTATTATTGGTTGCACACGTGGTGAAATAAGGTGGTCTATGTCAAGGGCTGACTGTATTGAATTGTGACGGCCCGTGGAGGCCCGTTCTCCTATTCATTTTTACTAGGTAGTAGAATTCTTTTTAGAACACTTGCACAAGCATATACATAGTTGAATACTCCCGTTAGAGGCGAATTGCTCCTAATTTTTCTAAGGATGGAGGTACGCCCTCTTTTATCCATTTTATATGCGGGAGTAGCCATTGTTAGCTAGTTTGTGGTTAGTATGACCGAGAGACTGATGGGGTACATGATGCCAAGTGTTAGATTGTAGAAGTTGGGTTTTCAGGAGTTGTGGTTGTTCGAGATTTCTTGTAATAATTGTGGAAAGAACTGAATAAGGCCTTATGTGAACATCACTGTAGGATACAAGTTATTGACTTGTTTTTTTGTGACCTCAGGATTTGGATTATGATTTCTTCCATCATTTTCATATCATCATTTATTGTATTCTCGTTGTTGATTATTACTTGTGTTACCTTATTGAGATTTGTAATATTTTTAGTCATACGTGCAGTCTGTACATATTTACATATCATTTCTATTATTTCTATGATTATACTGTTTATTGACTGGCAGGTGTATCGACTGTTCCTCGTCACTACTCCATCGAGGTTAGTCTTGATACTTACTGGGAACTGCCTTGGTGTGCTCATGCTATTCTTCTGCTCAATTTTGTTGTGCAGATTCAGGTACTCCCATTCAGGTATCTGTCGTGCGGTTGTTGATATTTTGATGCACGAGGTCTCTGCCATGTAGATGTTGTTGAGGAGTTGCACGAGGTCTTTGCCGTGTTATTGTTGCTATTGATGTTATTGCACATGCGACGTAATAAGGCGGGATATGTTATATGCTTATATGTGGGTTGCGCATGTGGCGGAATAAGGTGGGAACATTGTGATGCACGTGTGGCGAAATAAGGCGGTGCTTACTACATTATTATTGGTTGCACACGTGGCAAAATAAGGTGGGCTATGTCAGGGGCTGACTGTAATGAATTGTGACGGCCCGTTCTCCTATTCATGTTTACTAGTTAGTAGAATTCTTGTTAGAACACTTGCACAAGCATACACATAGTTGAATACTCCTGTTAGAGGCGAATTGCTCCTAATATTTGCTAAGGATGGAGGTACGCCCTCGTTAATCCATTTTATATGTGAGAGTAGCCATAGTTAGTCAGTTAGTGGTCAGCATGACCGAGAGACTGATGGGGTACAAGATGCCAAGTGTTAGATTGTAGATGTTAGGTTTTCAAGAGTTGTGGTTGTTCGAGATTTCTTGTAAAAATTGTGGAAAGAACTGAATAAGGCCTTATGTGAACATCACTGTAGGATACAAGTTATTGACTTGTTTTTCCCTTCTTGTGTTGTGACCTCAAGATTTGGATTGTGATTTCTTCCGTCACTTTCATATCATCATTTATTGTATTCTCGTTGTTATTTATTGCTTGTGTTACATTATTGTGATTTGTAATATTTTTTAGTCAATCGTGCAGTCTGTACATATTTACATATCATTTCTATTATTTCTATGATTATACTGTTTATTGACTGGTAGGTGTATCGACTGTTCCTCGTCATTACTCCATCGAGGTTAGTCTTGATACTTACTGGACACCGCCTAGGTATGCTCATGCAATTCTTCTGCACTCTTTTGTTGTGCAGATTCAGGTACTCCCATTCAGGTTTCTACCGTGCGGTTGTTGATATTTTGATGCACGAGGTCTCTGCCGTGCAGATGTTGTTGAGGAGTTGCACGAGGTCTTTGCCGTGTTATTGTTGCTATTGATGTTTTTGCACATGCGGCATAATAAGGCGGGATATAATATATGCTTCTATGTGGTTGCGCATGTGGCGGAATAAGGTGGGAACATTGTGATGCACGTGTGGCGAAATAAGGCAGTGCTTACTACATCATTATTGGTTGCACACGTGGCGAAATAAGGTGGGCTATGTCAGGGGCTGACTGTAATGAATTGTGACGGCCCGTTATTCCTATTCATGTTTACTAGTTAGTAGAATTCTTGTTAGAACACTTGCCCAAGCATACACGTGGTTGAATACTCCCGTTAGAAGCGAATTGCTCCTATCTTTTGCTAAGTATGGAGGTACGCCCTCGTTTATCCATTTTATATGTGAGAGTAGCCATAGTTAGCCAGTTAGTGGTCAGCATGACCGAGAGACTGATGGGGTACAGGATGCCAAGTGTTAGATTGTATATGTTGGGTTTTTAGGAGTTGTGGTTGTTCGAGATTTCTTGTAAAAATTGTGGAAAGACTTGAATAAGGCCCTATGTGAACATCACTGAAGGATACAAGTTATTGACTTGTTTTTCCCTTCTTGTGTTGTGACCTCAGGATTTGGATTGTGATTTATGCCGTCATTTTCTTATCATCATTTATTGTATTCTCGTTGTTATTTATTGCTTGTGTTACCTTATTGTGATTTGTAATATTTTTTAGTCATCCGTGCAGTCTGTACATATTTACATATCATTTCTATTATTTATATTATTATACTGTTTATTGACGGGTTGGTGTATCGACTGTTCCTCGTGACTACTCCATCGAGGTTAGGCTTGATACTTACTGGGCACCGCCGTGGTGCGCTCATGCTATTCTTCTGCACACTTTTGTTGTGCAGATTCAGGTACTCCCATTTAGGTTTCTGCCGTGCGGTTGTTGATTTTGTGATGCATGAGGTCTCTGCCGTGCAGATGTTGTTTAGAATTTGCACGAGGTCTTTGCCGTGTTATTGTTGCTATTGATGTTTTTGTACATGCGGTGTAATAAGGCGGGATATGTTATATGCTTATCTGTGGGTTGCGCATGTGGCGGAATAAGGTGGGAACATTGTGATGCACGTGTGGCAGAATAAGGCGTTGTTTACTACATTATTATTGGTTGCACACATGGCGTAATAAGGTGGGCTATGTCAGGGGCTGACTGTAATGAATTGTGACGGCCCGTGGAGGCCCGTTCTCCTATTCACGTTTACTAGTTAGTAGAATTCTTGTTAGAACACTTGCACAAGCATACACGTAGTTGAATACTCCTGTTAGAGGCGAATTGCTCCTAATATTTGCTAGGGATGGAGGTACGCCCTCGTTTATCCATTTTATATATGAGAGTAGCCATAGTTAGCCAGTTAGGGTACCGAGAGACTGATGGGGTACATGATGCCAAGTGTTAGATTTTAGATATTGGGTTTTCAGGAGTTGTGGTTGTACGAGATTTCTTGTAAAAATTGTGGAAAGAACTGAATAAAGCCTTATGTGAACACCAATGTATGATACAAGTTATTGACTTGTTTTTCCCTTCTTGTGTTGTGACCTCAGGATTTGGATTGTGATTTCTGCCGTCATTTTCATATCATCATTTATTGTATTCTCGTTGTTATTTATTGCTTGTGTTACCTTATTGTGATTTGTAATATTTTTTAGTCATCCGTGCAGTCTGTACATATTTACATATCATTTCTATTATTTCTGTGATTATACTGTTTATTGACTGGTAGGTGTATCGACTGTTCCTCGTCACTACTCCATCGAGGTTAGTCTTGATACTTACTGGGCACCGCCGTGGTGTGCTCATGCTATTCTTCTGCACACTTTTGTTGTGCAGATTCAGGTACTCCCATTCAGGTTTCTGCCATGCGGTTGTTGATATTTTGATGCACGAGGTCTCTGCCGTGTAGATGTTGTTGAGGAGTTGCACAAGGTCTTTGCCGTGTTATTGTTGCTATTGATGTTTTTGCACAATACTCCCGTTAAGGCGGGATATGTAATATGCTTATTTGTGGGTTGCGCATGTGGCGGAATAACGTGGGAACATTGTGATGCACGTGTGGCGAAATAAGTCGGTGCTTACTACATTATTATTGGTTGCACACGTGGCGAAATAAGGTGGGCTATGTCAGGGGCTGACTGTAATGAATTGTGACGGCCCGTTCTCCTATTCATGTTTACTAGTTAGTAGAATTCTTGTTAGAACACTTGCACAAGCATACACGTGGTTGAATACTTCCGTTAGAGGCGAATTGCTCCTAATTTTTGCTAAGGATGGAGGTACCCCCTCGTTTATCCATTTTATATGTGAGAGTAGCCATAGTT